>CM022298.1:725161868-726455188 GCA_011799875.1 Thinopyrum elongatum | reverse complement strand
TATTACCTGTCGTGAGTGATGTCTGTCCATTACCAATCCGGCTCTTCAGTGCGGCTGCGGCTGCGGCAGACGGCGTGGCGGACAGGCATAGTCGCGGAGACCAGGGCAAGGGAGGCCGGAGCCCGAGCAGAGCCGGCGTGCAGAGCAGTAGAGCCGCAGCCCTCAGAGGAAGCCGAGAGAGGGAGAGCGGCGGAGCGGGCGGCGTCAGTGGCGGAGGCCGGAGCCGGCGACACCGGAGGGGGCAGCGCAGTGGAGGAGGGAGGGGGCGCCGGTGGTGGAGAGGGGAGTGGTCCACGGGTGGAAGGGGAGGGGGGGCGGCGATGGAGGGAGGGAGGGAGGGGGGCGGCGTGGAAGGAGGGAGGGGAGGAAGGCGGGGAGGGGGAGGGGGGACGGCTGCGGGGGTGGAGGAGGGGGGGCGCGGCGGCGGTGGCTGGGGGGGCGGCGGCGGCCTAGTGCGGGAGGGGGGGCGGCGGCGGCCGGCGCGGGGGGGGCGGCAGGCGGCGGCCTGTGCGGGAGGGGGCGGCGGCGGCTCCCTGCCCCGCTTCGGAGGCAGAGTGTGGGGCGGGAGAACAGAATGGAGGAGGGCGCGCGCGCGGGGGCCAAATTAACCCCCCGCATTGCCGTCTGTTTTTTTTTTCTCTTTGCCGTCTGCTGGCGGACGGCAAAGAATTCTTTGCCGTCTGCTGGCGGACGGCAAAGAATTCTTTGCCGTCCGCCAGCAGACGGCAAAGAGGATGACCGTTAGACGGCCACCGCGTGAACTGTGGGCCCCTCTTACCTCTTTGCCGTCTGCTGGCAGACGGCAAAGAAATCTTTGCCGTCTGCTGGCAGACGGCAAAGAAGTGGCCCGTGTGACCTCCCAGTGCAGTACCCCCGTGGGTTCCACTTTGGACTTGCCGTCTGCTGGCGGATGGCAAAGAATCTTTGCCGTCTGCTGGCGGACGTCAAAGAGCTCGCAGATGGCAAAGACCCTGTTTGCCATCAGCTGGTTCTTTGCCGTCTGCTTTGAGAAGACAGACGGCAAAGAGCCTCTTTGCCATCAGCTGGCAGACGGCAAAGAGCTGGCAGATGGCAAGACCCAGATTCATGTAGTGCTAGAAGGCAGACGGCAAAGTCCAGGTGGGCCCACGGGGCACGGCGTGGCTAGGTCAGGTTCTTTGCCGTCCGCCACGGACGGCAAAGAGGAGACGTGGGCTAGCCCTAAACGGCCGCCCTCTTTTGCCGTCTGCTTGCAGACGGCAAAGAAGGCCCACTTAACGGGTCGATCCGTCTCCCCTCTCTCTCTCTTTCTCTGTTTCCCTCCCGCGCACCCGCCTCTCTCCTCCCCGCCACTCTTGTCCGCCGCCGCCCGCCAGCCCCCCCCCTACCCGCCCCCACCGCCTTCCTCCCTTCCCCCCCCTCCGTCCTTCTGCCCCTCCTCCGCCCCCTCCGCCTCTCCCCCTCCCCCCCGCCTCCCTTAATTCCTCTCCTTTCCTCCCCTTTTCCTTACCCCTCCCCGTCTTCCCTCCGCCTCCGCATGCCCCCTTGCTCCGCTCCCCCTCCCTCCTCCCCCCTCCCCTCTCCACCGTCCCCAGCCCCCCGGCCTCCCTTCCCCTCCACCGCGATCCCCTGCAAGTTTGTCTTTCCCCCCTTTTTTTTAGTTTTGTTTTTTTAGTTTCTTCTAGTTTAGTTTTTCTGTTTTAGTTTAGTTTAGTTTTATTTTTCAGTTTAGTGTTTAGTTTTAGTTTTAGTTTTTAGTTTTGTTTAGTTTAGTTTATTTTATATTATTTTTAGTTTTTGTTTAGAAGAAGAAGAGGAGTAGAGGGGGGGAGGGAGCTATTCTGACCGCTGCTGAGCCGCATCCGCGACGCCCCGGAGAATCCTCCGCATAGACACCCTCCGCAGACGACCAGACTCAGCCTCCGAATGAAGAAGAAGAAGAAGAAGACGAAAAAGAAAAAGAAGAAGCCAAGGAAGGACCCACAGAGGGCGCCGCGGGGACGAGTGGTTCGAACGTTTACATCTTCCAGAAAGCATCTACACACACCCCTAAAACGGAACCGTCCTGCCGACCCGCTGACCGTGCCGGCCTGACACTAGACAACGTCGACAAGCCGCCGTCCTCCGAATCCTCCCACGGACAACGCAAACCGCAAAGACGCCAAGCAGAGATAGAAGAAGAAGAAAAGGAGGAGAAGAGGAAGAAGAAGAAGGAAAAGAGGAAAAAAGAAGAAGAGGGGAAGAAGAAGAAAGACACGTTTTTATACTTTTCTTATTTAGGGTTCCGCCACCCGTTTTGCGCAGTTTCTTTCTTTTCTTTGTTAATGTTTTGTATATACTGCTACTATTGCCTAGTTTGCTGACCTAAGAAGTTAAAATAGTTATTTATGAAATTCACCTAAGTCAACATTTTTGACGACTAGTGCTACTAATAAATTCAACTAGAGCCATCATATGTCCACAGTGCATTGTTTTTTGAATGAGAAATGATAACTTGGTTTAGTTTGATTATCTTCTGCTGCTTATTAGAGTGGGGGGAGCCACCACCGCAGACTCCGCTTTGCCATACACTCCCGGAGTACGAAGTTGGATGCTTTCGATTCTTCATATCATTATGCGGACTTCATTATCATCCACGAGTGTAGGATATAAAAGGAGAGATCTCCCCTTCACCCATCTCATTATGATAACTCTGTGTTTTTGCTACATCACTCATTTGTCCCAAACTGCAGAGGCTTGCCTGACACTTTTATGACATGCTGGTGAAGATCCGCCACAATAATGTGAAGCTGCGACGCCACGCGCGGGTTTTTCGCAGCTGTGGACTGGAGTTGTGATCAGGAGGGCCAACATATACCTGGGTCGTGGCTGGAGAAGTTCTACCATGGCCTTGCCTGCGGCAGGGGTTACTTCTCCTTCTCTCAGGTACGACGAGACGCCACAAATGCTCTCGTGAAGGTGTCAAACGCGACTATGTGTCCACTGCACTAACGCTGACGACGTGATGCCATTGACGTTCGCCCTCTTCTTCTATTCCTCACATTTTGGCTTTGTCCGCATCGACTTGTTAACGGTCCATTGTTCATTTGGACAGGCAATGGGAGCAGCAGTCAGCGACACTGGCTTACAGCCAACGCAAGCGATTCTCCGGTTGTACGCAAAAAGCCCCAACACAGCATTCTGGCTTAGCACAAGCAACAGAAGGCGGAATGATCCGGACTGGAGTGTGGGAGGAAGAGGAGACAGAGTGGGATCAGGCTGATGATTTCCTCGCGATGGGTGGCTTGAGGATGACCTAGCAGATGGTCGTGCCTGTCCTGCCTGACAGATGGCCTCACGATGTGGTGGTGCCTGACAATGACCACTCGCGCCGGTGGGCGACATGACCACCGCCAATTGTTGTAGAATACTACATCCTGCACTGCCTCCACCGCCTCGCCGCTCTTGTCGCGCATCAGGGCCTGAGGAAGGAGAAGAGAGAACAATTAGAACTGAACTATGTGGTATGTTTGATCTCCAAATGATACTATTTTCTTATGCTTGGTTTCCTCCGAAATGACATCAAGTTAGCTCTCAAGTTAGCTCTAAATGCTTTAGTTACCCTATGTTAGCTCTAATGCCTAGTTTATACTCACTATGCTTACTTTCCTATAGGTTAACTCCAAAATTACTTTATGTGTAGCACAAATGACCAGTTTACATAATAGCTTATAGTCTTCTTTTCTTATTCTGTCTAGTCTTCCTTCTTAGTATTCTTAGTCTCTCTTCTTCTTCTTCCTTCTTCTTCTTCTTCATTTTCTCTAGTTAGCCTCCAATTTACTTTAAGTATAGCTTACTTCTTATTTTTTAGTGCTTGTTCTTCTTCTTCATTTTATTCTTCTTCTCTAACTCTTGTTTTTCATTTTGCAGATTTGGGATTTACATATCACGAACGCTTGCATGGATGGAGTGCGTTTTTTCCATTTGTGCTTTTATTTTTATCATGAACTTGCATGGTTGGAACTTGTTTATGGATGGATGGATAACGGTGTTTGGATGAACAATGTGAAACTTTTGTAATAATGTACGGATGTGACTATATATGTGTTGGTTATGTCTGTATCAATATGAATGAAACTATGTGTTGGATATGCTTTTGTGTATATATTATATCTGCGAATTGCTGTCACAATGGAATGAATTAATTAAAAACAGGGCTTACAGGCTCTTTGCCGTCAGCTATCTGACGGCAACAATGCCACCTGGCAGCTAACCTGTGTTTCCTGGGACAAGGCATGTTTGAGCACTTTGTTGCCGTCTGCCAGCAGACGGCAAGACTTAGCCCTCTTTTGTCGTCCGCTGGCTATGGCAAATGCACTCCGTTACCCCTAACGGCGCCGCTCGAGCGCATCGGAGCTGTGGAGGCCCGCATCCACCTTGGCGTCAGTGACCCTTAGCGCTCACAATCGAGTCCTTGTCTGCGCAAGCGGAGGAGCCCCTAGTCGGCACTCGCAAAGAGTCTAGTCGTCGTCCCAGCGGTTGTCGCCCGTCCATCAGAGCACATCATATTCGTGCCGTCTGCTGGCGCCCACCGAAAGGGTCATGGGGGCTTGACGACAACAGACAGATATCTCACTTGATGCCGAGGTCATAAGCGCACTAGAAAGGAGAGGTATTGTCGCGAGTCAGACATGGACTCTGTGCCAAGCCGGTCTAGGTGTCCCTCGGTAGATATAGCTGGTGCTTGTCCGAAAAGTGTAGGAAGTCAACCAAAGGTAATATCATAATTATAAGTGTCACAAGAGAGTCTGGTACGGCGGGTGGATGGTACCGCAAAATAGCTAGGTTTGACCGAAATGCATTGCACAGATATATGCCTTTGCAATATAGGCAAGCTATTGGTGTCAGTGAGCAGATAGGCACGGATGCTAAAGGGAGTGCTCTATGGATGTGCGAACGTCACTGGTGACACACTAGCATAGCTCTTCAGTCCAAAAAGAAAGTTAGGAGGGTCACAATATGTGTGTAAACAGGGCGATTTTGTTTGATTTCAAGATGCTAATAGATATCGGCTTTAGAAAATGGACTACTTCAATAAAACTAGAAAGATTGCAGCTTTGCTGATTGTTACAATATATGGGATCAATGCGATACCCTGATGCTGTCGAGAGGATAGATCACGTGATACTGTTCGGATGAAAAAAAGGGGTGTAGAACGACCTACATCCTCAGTTGTGATCAGGCAAAAAAACATGTAGTCGTACTTCTTCATCTTCTGCTTAACTATTTCAACTCCCACTTTTTGTCGTGGGGCATAATCGGTTCATAGTAGGCTAACCTACATTACGAGGAGCCACGGGGCACACTGCCCCTACAACTTGTTTTCTCCCTGACTATTGCCATAACTTGCAATTCGTGATATTTTTCAATGCATTTACGTGTTTTTGGACTGTGGAGCGCTCAAATGACCTGTATCATTGTGTGGAAAACAGAACAACGGAATCGAGCTAACCAAGTGTAGAGGAGGGCTGCATGCACCAACACAAACAGGGTGAGTGATTGGAGCAACAGTGGTTTTGTCCATGGTTGCAGTCACCAAATGCATGGCGGGGATTTCACAAGGCGGACGCACAAACCACTGGCATAACGGTGTGCGTGATTGACGTCCGAACACGTATTGGGCAAGCGGGCCAAAAAGGGGAAAGGGTTACAAGCAAAACTGGACATATCAACTTCGTGTACTCAGCGGTGGTCGGTGATGGGAGGGGACACGGGGGGGACAGGGAATAAAAGCAAATCTCTTTGTCACAGGATGGGAAGGTCTATTTGGTCGGAACGAAAACCAATCTGTTACAGGCAATTTCATTTGAATTAACCTTCGCTTGAACCCAGACTTGGTTTTGGTGTGGCGTTCATTTGCACAATTCAAAGAAGGCCACGTTCATCATTTTCAAACGTTTCGACTCATTTGGTATTTTTTTCCATGCATTTTGACTCTTTTCTTGAGCTAAGGAAACCCTGAATTGAAAAGCACTACAAATGAACTCTGAAAGGTTGAAAGTTGGGCATGGTTAATCCATCATTTCACCCCATAATGTGTGCCTACAAGTTGAGAGGTTTACAGCAAAAACTGGATGCCTTCGTGTACAAAATGGACAATTCTTTCGAAGTATTAGGGTTTCGGACGAAACTCATCTTTACAAAGGCATTCATTTTTCGAACTTGTTTCATCAAACTCAGACTTTTTGTGCGTTTTAGTAGCCCATTCAAGCCACTCATCAATTTTCCATCAAACACCTTCTGACTTCATTTGCTATTTTTTCTTCATGCATTTACTCATTTTTTTTGAGCTAAACGACCCTGAAATTGAAAAGCACTACAATGAACTCTGAAAAGGTTGAAAGTTGGCATGGTATCATCATTCACCCACATAGCATGTGCTGAAAAGTTGAGGGGTTACGGCAAAAACCTGGATGCACTCGTGTACAAAATGGACAATCTCTCTCTTTCGAAGTACTCAGGGTTTCGACGAAACCACATCTCTTACAATGGTATTTTATTTTTTTAAATCACCTAAGAAGTAACCAATTGAATATAATGACAAAACACACTACTATTTAAACAGAAGGAACAGATCACTCATAAATCTATTTTTTAAATAAAGTTATTCACAAACTAGTATTCACACAAATTTCAAAATTCAAATTAAGCTATTTCAAGTTGAAAACTACTTGCACTAACAGAAATTGTTAATAATTTTTTGTGACCTAAAAGCAAAAAGAATCACTCAAAACTCTAAGTATTTAACTATAAGTAGAAACAAAAGAAAATAATAAAGAAAACCAAACAAAAAAGTGTAAAAAGACCTACTCGGACTAAAAAATAAAAAAATGCCACCTACTTGGCCACCACGGCCTGCTAGACTCCCCACCCCCCCCCTATAAACCCAACCGCTTAGTTGTGCCCGGATGCAGCCCGCGGCAGGCCCCTTAGGCCCACAGGCAGATACAGATTGGTTAGGTCAAGGCTTCTTCTTCTTCTCTTCCTATTCCTTCTTTTCTTCCTATTCCTTGATTTTCTTCATCTTATTATGTCATTTGTGGACTAAATAGGCTAAATTATGTCATAAATGGGCTAAATAGGCTAAGCAAGAGGAGGAAAAGAAGAAGAAGAAGAATAATAATAATAAGAAAAGAATAATAATAAGAAAAGAAGAAGAATAAGAAAAGAAGAAGAAATGTTCTTCTTCTTCTTCTTCTTTTCTTATTCTTCTTCTTCTTCTTCTTCTTCTCTTCCTATTCCTTCTTTTCTTCCTAGTACTGCAGTAGCAAATACTAACATTATAGCAAGCAGATCAAAAAATGTTCAATCTACAAAATTTTAACAACAACAGCAAGGCAGTAGCAGTCAGTGTAGCACAATGCACATGCACATATTATCCTGTCTGTGAGTGAGTGAGTCTGTCCATTACCAATCCGGCTCTTCAGTGCGGCTGCGGCTGCGGCAGACGGCGTGGCGGACAGGCATAGTCGCGGAGACCAGGGCAAGGGAGGCCGGAGCCCGGAGCAGAGCCGGCGTGCAGAGCAGTAGAGCCGCAGCCCGCAGAGGAGAGCCGGAGAGAGGGAGAGCGGCGGAGCGGGCGGCGTCAGTGGCGGAGGCGCGGAGCCGGCGAGCACCGGAGGGGGCAGCGGCAGTGGAGGAGGGGAGGGGGCGCCGGTGGTGGAGAGGGGAGGGGGCCACGGTGGTGGAGGGGGGAGTTGTCTTTCTCTTCCTTCTTCCTTCTTCTTCTCTTCTTCTTCGTTTCTTCTTCTGTTTCTTTTTCTCCTTTCTTCTTTGTTGCCTTCCTTTCTTTCTTCTTTGCTGCTTCTCTTTTCTTTCTTCTGGTCTTCTCTTCTTCTTTTATTCTTCTTCTTTCCTTCTTCTTTCTCTTCTTACTTCTTCTATCTAGTTCTTCTTCTTCTGCTTCTCCGCTGTCTCTTGATCCTCTAGGGGTTTGATTTTCTTCCGTCCTCCCGGTTTGCGCTAATATGTGCGTCAATGCCTCGCTCTCAACTGATTCACTAGATCTGCTTGTCTACTCCTCTTCTTCTTCTAAACTTAAAACTAAAACTAATCTAAAATAAACTAACTAAACTAAAACTAAAACTCAACTAACTAAAACTAAACTGAAAATAAAACTAAACTAAAACTAAAACAGAAACTAAACTAGAAGAACTAAAAAACACAAAACTAAAAAAAAAGGGGGGAAGAAACACTTGCAGGGGATCGCCGGTGGAGGGCGAGGGTCGGAACGTGGGGCGGGGGGCCAGGGGCGAGGGGAGGAGGGAAGGCAGACGGGGCTGGGCGGGGTAAGGGCCGGGGGAGGGGTCCGCACCGGGCGCCCGGCCAGGCCTCTCGACGAAGGGCGCGGCGATGCGGCGCGGCGACGGGGCGCGGCGGTGGCGGCGGGGGCGACGGGCAACGGGGGGGAAGGGCGGACGCGGTGGGGGCTGGGTCCGGGGGGCGGGGCTGGCGGCGCGGACGGCAGAGTGGCGGGAGGAGAGAGGGCGGGTGCGGGGGAGGGAAACAGAGAAAGAGAGAGAGAGGGGAGAACGCTGACCGTTAATGGGGCCTCTTTGCCGTCTGCAAGCAGACGACAAAGAGGGCGGCCGTTTAGGGCTAGCCACGTCTCCTCTTTTGCCGTCCGCTGGCGGACGGCAAAGAACCTGACCTAGCCACGCGTGCCCCGTGGGCCCACCTGGACCTTTGCCGTCTGCCTTCTAGCACTACTGGAATCTGGGTCTTTGCCATCTGCCAGCTCTTTGCCGTCTGCCAGCTGATGCAAAGAGGCTCTTTGCCGTCTGTCTTCTCAAAGCAGACGGCAAAGAACCAGCTGATGGCAAACAGGGTCTTTGCCATCTGCGAGCTCTTTGACGTCCGCCAGCAGACGGCAAAGAGTTCTTTGGGCCATCCGCCAGCAGACGGCAAAAGTCCAAAGTGGACCCCACGGGGGTGACTGCACTGGGTAGGTCACACGGGCCACTTCTTTGCCGTCTGCCAGCAGACGGCAAAGATTCTTTGCCGTCTGCCAGCAGACGGCAAAGAGTAAGAGGGGCCCACAGTTCACCGGTGGCGTCTAACGGTCATCCTCTTGCCGTCTGCTGGCGGACGGCAAAGATTCTTGCCGTCCGCCACACTAGCCTCTTCAAGCCATCCTCTATGAGGTCGGTTATTACCAGCAGGTAGGCGCCGGTACTCACATGTGTGGTGGCACCCCCTTACCACACGAGGGGGGGGCCGATCGATTTGCCCACACGCCTGTTCTCCCACAGCTGCCGGGACCTACCCCCCCCCCCCCCCCCCCTCCCAACCAAAATTTTTCCCCGCTTTTTGGCAGCGCTTGGCTTGAGCCGAGCTCGGACTCCTTTTTTTATTCTTGATATGACTTCTGATTTGGCGCTCATAGTCAGAATATCCAACACATGTGGGGGAGCTGGTGCTCTAGCCATACGAATAAAGTGGTCAATGACCCCACCCCATGCTCAGGTACAATCTCCTTTGGCGGCGGGGGTGGCGGGTTGTACGGTCCACATGAGCCCTAAGTTGGGCTTGCACTCTTGGCTTCAGTTTTCCTCCTCAGTTCAGGTCGTAAGGCCCCGACGAGGCACCCAAGAGGCCAACTTGCACCGGCTTGGACCAAAACCATTGGTATCTCCCTGCCCCTCCTGTACTTTGTTGTACCGCTAGCCGCCCTAGGAGGCTTGCGGCGGCTCTCTCTTCCACTGTTGCTTAGGCAACGGAGTGAGGCTACGCGGTGCCTGAATGGAGACGGAGGAATGGGCTGGACGCGGGTGCCGGACTTGGAGGGAGGATAGGAGTGAGGCTCACCCCCACCCCCCCCCCACCCCCCCCCCCCGGCCTGCCAGAGAATCTAGCGCCAGGACAGAGGAGGGCTCCACGACGTCGGCGGACTTGGAGGAAGCAGGAAGGCTGCTGAGGCGGTGGCTGACTTGAGGGAGCTGGAGTAGATGCTGACGCGGTGAACGGACTCTGGAGGAGAACGGCTGACGCGCACGCGGGTTTTTTGTCGGTGGCCTTGAAAGACGATAATTTGCAAGGAATTTTCCATTAGAATGATCGTCGTATGGCCTCTCCCAGTGTGCGCTCGTTGTCACCTCAGGAATCTCAAAGCTCTAGCCCCGAATATTGTGCCACCACTCACAAACCGCGAACGGAGCATAGCCAGCTGAATCGGATTGCAAGGGAAGTTGCTTCAGGGGGGATTTGTATAAGGAACGCCGTCCGCCACCTTCATGGAGATGTTTTCATTTGAAGTGTAGCCACAAATTAGGTTACCCATGTGTCATCCACCGGGATTATCCAGCAGTGCTCATCGCCCAGGGCAGACGGAACCCACGTGCTTCTCGGCATGATGGGACGTTGCTATCCAATGCTGATCCGCTAGCTGTTGCCGTGTGAGACCCCCTTTCCTGGCTAATTCGTCGATCTGTGCTGCCGCCGCTGGAAAGCGGTGCCATACGCGTGTGCTGATTCTAGGCCTGAACGGTCTTGCTTCCTGCCTTCCTCTTCTCCTCCTCAAGCTTCCTCTTCTTCTCATCGCCATCTTCCTTTCGCATGGACTTTTAGTCGGCGTTCCAGTCCACAAACCTTCAAACCACGGAACAACGCCTTGCCTCGTGTTATTCCGGGGTGTTTAGGGTTCTTCAGGGCGAGCGTATTAAAGATCGTCGTTTCTCTCTGTTGAGCGTGAACACCCCAGTTCGTGCCTCTTCGATTGCAACAAGTAAATGTCGGTGGATTCTTTAAGATTATTGCCGCTCCAAACTCGCCCTTGTTATGTGTTTGGGTCCACGTCCCCCCATGCGCATAGAACCAAGTCCGACCCTGGGGGGCCAGCTCAATGTTAATGGAGTACCCCTTGCATCACATTGTTGCTCAGAGAGATCCCAATTAGGCAGGGCCAACTGTAGAAACCTGGCCCCAGTTATGGTGCCATACCTTTTTCGCGGCATTGATCTTGTTTATTTGGAAAGTTCCTTAGCTACTTCCGATTCTTGGAATTTAAAAGAAAGCGTTTCCTGTGATCTCTGCCTCTTCCAGGTGTTCCCTTGGAATTCTGGAGTCTTCTTTCCTCCGTCTCGAATACTTGATTTCAGATAGCTTTTCTTGTGGTTGGTGAACGCTACGACATCTTCCTAAGAGAGGCGTTCTTGACTTTCTCCACTCTACAGCTGTGTGAATTGGAAATGATCTGGAGCGTGAAATGTTGACATGAGAGATTCCCAAAGCAATCTTTGCTCTTTGTCCACAAAATAAGATCTGACGTCCTTTGCTGGCTTCTTCCATTCTTGACTGGAGATCGGGATTTGGTCCGTCACAAGACCTCCGCCTGATTGAAGAACTTGCACGAGGATGGAGGAGGAGAGAGAGGGGAGCATGAGAGGGGATGGCGATGTTGTAATTTACGCCATCCTTAACTTTTTAGCCGGGCCTCGCACTGTTCTGTTGCTTCTCCTGATTTGCTCGATCGAAGGGCGGAAAGAAGAAAGAGATCAGTCGTTTATATATACAAATCAATTAAAAATGTGATGGATCAACAGATGCTTGCTTATCCCCCCACATAAAATATACTCATCGGAATTGTTTGGTTGTTATTTTGAAGATCATCATAGTTTCTGGACTTCATCCCTTCGTTGTGTTCATCGAATATCATATCACCCTCCCCGGTGGTGGTTATTATTCAGATTATTGTGAGCCGTATCGTCTCATCTCACTGGCCGGCTCGGGGAGACACTAGTAGAAAAAGGCCTAACGTGAAGCACATTAGTCCCGGTTTGTAACTGAAAGGCATATGTGACCATTTCGTTGCCGCGTTCCAACGGGACCTAGGGGCGGCGTCATAGTACCAGTCTTTTAACCGTTAGTACCGGTTCATGCCACGAAACGGTACTAAAGAGGTGGGGTGGCAGGATGGGTGTCAGAGGTTTTTGCAGTTCCCACCAGCACCTCTAAGTACCGGTTCATGCCACGAAACCGGGATAGAACATTGGGCCACCTTTAGTCCCGGTTGGTCTAAAAAACCGGGTACTAAAGTTTTCTTCCTATATAAACCAATTCGTCCAACCGAGCGCTTTGTTCTTCCCCTGTCCTCTCCTCTGTTTCTTCTCTTCCTGCCGAGCTCACCAACCCCCCACTTGCATTTTTGCCAAAATTTGTTGAAGATTTGAAGGCACCCCATCCATCCAAGTGATCACAAAGGTTAGCAAAACTTTGTCCTTTCATCTCTCATTGCTAGATTAGCTCTTGCATGACTCCATAAGTATAGTGATTTGTGGGTTTATTTGGGGAGGAATATATGCCGCTATTTTGGGGGAATTGAGGAAAGGGAATTCCCCAGGAATTATATGTGGTAGTATTTGACTTATATGCTAATTGGGGTCAAAATAAACTTCTTAGTTTTGCATAGTAGGTGTGGTTATTAGTGCCTTTCCGTCTCCCGTCTACCACCGTCGATCGCCCGCACGCACGTCCCGTCGCCGGCTCCACGTTGTGGTGGAGCCTCTTGTTCTTATCCTTTTAAGATATAAAAACTATGTTTGTGCTGATTGATTATGTTACTTGTATAAATTATTTCTTACCCGTACGTTGGTTGTTAACATAGTGCCATGTTTGATATCCGTCCCCCGTCGGCCTCTGTCCGGGTTATGATTCGGATGTGTGGTATATTCTCTTTTACAAACCTATTTGTTTGCATTCGTGTTTATGACAATTATTTGCCCATTCAATGATTCATAGAATTTATTTAGGAGGTTGTGAACCGAAAATTCCAACCGACCCTATTTGTCGATGAGGTTAAATTTAGTTGAAAGAAAATGAGTATTTGAAAGAAAATTGAAAGATTGAGGGGAGAAGAGATGGAATTGGAGTTTGGCATGTTGCCGACGCGTGTCGATGGTCACGAGATTCAAGATGGAGAAAATGCGGCTTGAAGATTAGAAAGATTAGAAAATATGCCATCGATGTGAGGCTTGGTATCATTATTGCGTGGGATCATGTTACTTGTTGCAATCTTGATCGCATTTTGTTGTTGCATTTAAATGCTTTAGCTAGAGAGTTATTTGTATGTTGTTTTAGAGAATAAGTGTGTTTGTAGACCTCTTATGTATGAAACTTGTAATTAATTTGGTCTTTTCGGGTGTGTGTAGGAAGATGAGCCGGCAATGGATGTACGATGACCGATGCTCTTCCTAGTTCATTAATGGGCGTGCATTACTTTCTGCTTGGTGGCTGAGGCAAACAAGCGGGCGGATGGTTTTATTGCCTTGTCCATGTGCTGGAGTGTAAGATGATCTGAATTAATCTAAGTCAAGAACCATTCACGGTCCCACGTTTGAGTCGATTCATGCCCCACTATAATTTTTTGGACCCAAACACGGAAGGAGAAAGAGGGTTATGATGGAAGACAATGAAGAAGAAGAGGACAACGACAGCTACCCGGCCTGGGTTCCCTGAACGATGGTACAACAATGGGGGATGCAAGAAGCTGAGCCGGCAATGTGGGAAGAAGCTGAAGAAGAGGCATCAGATGAGCTCGCTGATGATCTAGGTAGGGCTATTGCCGATGCCAAAGAGAAGAAACTGCGCACGTGAAAAGGAAGAAGAAGAGTTGCAGGCATGTTGAGGATCAAGAACTGTGTACCCGAATTGCGACAGCTGCGTGACAAGAAAAGCTAGGCAACCACACTGTGGAATTGCTGCAATGGAAGGCAGAGAATGGTGTATCTGACAAGGGATTGGAAAGTTGCTGATAATGTTAAAGAAGATGCTTCCAAGGACAACGAAATTGCCCAAAGGTATGTACGAAGCAAGAAGGCTGTCTGCCCTTAGGATTAGAGGTGCAGATATACATGCATGCCCTAATGACTGCATCCTCTACCGCGGTGAGTACGAGGATTTGAACGCGTGCCCGGTATGCGGTTGCATTGCGCTATAAGTAAGAATCAGCCGCGATGACCCTGGTGATGTCAAGGGCGAGGCGCCCCAGGAAGAAGATTCCTGCCACGGGATTGGTATGCGCCGTAATACACGGTTGAAATGTTTGTTCCAAAACAAGAGAGGCAAGTCGATGCGATTGGCACAGACAAGACTGTAAGAAAGACGGGAAGTTTGAGAGTACCGCTGACGGGTTTGCAGAGAGGGAGAAAAGCGAGAGGAAAGTACTGGGAGGAATTGCAGAGGTGACGCAAGGAACGTAGGTTTGGTCTAAGCGCAGATGGCATTAAATCTTTTGGGGAGCCAGAGCAGCAACCATAGCACCTGGACTGTGACTCTATGTAGTGTAACCTGCATCTTGCGTTGTGCATGAAGCGGAAGTTCATATTATGCCAGTCTCATCCACGGCCCTAAGCAACCGGCGCAATGACATTGATGTGTACCTAAGGCCATTAGATTGAAGAAACTCTTACAGTGTGGATGGAAAAAGGTGTCCGGGCGTGGGAATAGCACACACAGGAAGAATTTGAACGACATGGTGCCTATTCGTGACCATCAATGATTGGCCGCTCTCAGTAACCTTTCAGGATAGACAAACAAGGGATACCGCGCATGCACGCCTTGTTTGGATGATACGACAATAGATATTTGGATAATCTGTACCCCAAGAAGTGTACTGGACATCGTCGATTCTTCCGAGCAGGATTCCCGTCCTGTAAAGCAAGGCAAGCATTTTCAAAGGTGAGGCAGAGATCCACCGAGAATCCTCGCCACCGTTACCGGTGATGATGTACATGATATGGTCAAGGATTGAAGGTAATCTTTGGAAGGGTCCTGGGGACAATCTGTTCCGAAAGACGCTACGGAGTGCAACCCATGTGGAAGAGGAAAAGAAATCTATATTTTGGGGACCTGCCCTATTGGAAAGACCTAGAGGTCCGCTCTGCAATCGACCAGTGATGCACGTGACGAAGAATTTGCGTGACCCTGGTTGGCTTCTTCGACGTGGTTGGGAAGACAAAAGATAACCGGAGGCACGGGGAGGACCAGCAACGTATGCATCGGAAAGGACGGGACAGGACGGCATGCATAGGGTCCATGCAGCTACACTTCTACCCCCCCCAAAGAAGAGAAGGGAAATCTTCTTTGAATGCATGTCAGTATGAAGGTACCGCCTTGGCTTCTCGTGGAATATAAAGGGAATAATAAATAGGCGAGAAAGCAAAAAAGTTTCAGAACCCTAAAGTCTCATGACTGCCACGTGATTATGACGCAGCATGCTTCGGTTGCATGAGGGCGTTCTTACCGGGAAAACGTTCGCTTAGCCATTGTGAAGCTGTGGGCATTCTCAATGCAACAACCAGAAGGTAATTGATCAGAAATATGACCAAGGTTGGAGGAATGATTGGTGCATTGCAATGTCTTGTCAGTTTCGAGTTGGTGTGTTCCCACCATCATTCTTCAATATCATGACGCACCGTCCTAGTTCACCTAATGTGAAGAGGATTGCCATTCTGGGTCCGGTATTCGACACAATATGTTCCCTTGAGAGGTCATGGGAGGTCTTAAAGAAATATGTTTCATAACGGTTGCTAGGCCGAAGGAAGCATCTCCAAGGGCCATGACAATGGGAGGTCATTGATTGAGTTTTTTGTTGACTTTATTCTGACATTAAAGCCGATTGGTGTTCCTGAATCGCGGCATAAGGGCGGATTTGATGGAAATGGCCCGATAGGACCGGATTAAAATAATATGTACGGACGGGCATTCTCTCACTAAGCACACTACACAGTTCTACAAAAATCCGCCTTGGTGGTTCGTATATGGAGGAACACAAGAATATTCTAAGCTCCAAATAGCACGAGCAGTCTGAAGATGGATTACACCGTGAACAAAAACAAGGACATTGGCGGTTGGTTGCAGACACAAGTGCATGCATGACGCAGCCATATTAAGATGACCTGTACATACTGTCCCAATTCCATCTCGAAATAATGACTTTAAAGGGTACAGATAAATGGGGAATTACATTTTACCGATTGCCAAGATAAAAAAGAGCACCAACCAAACACGTGTGCCCGATTGAGACGCCTACCCAGTAGGGGAAAGGACACATATTTGGTTACATAGAGGAGATTATTGGGAACTTGGATATTGGACGTGATTTGAAAGGTCCCTTGGTTTCGGTGCCAAATTGGGTCAACATCTGACAGGAGGCGGCGTAAAGAAGACCCGCGAGTACGGAATGACCAACGTGGATCCAACAATCTTGGTACGCGACGAAAACCATTCGTCCTAGCCATGATGTGGTGAGGTTTTCCCTATGTGCAAGGACATGTCTACCCAAGCCGGAAAAAAAAAGATAGATAAGGAAGCGAAATACAATCATATTGATGAGGCAAAGGGCCACAAGTTCTTTTAGGAAACAGAAACATCGTGGGAGTGGATGACAAGATAGAACATGTCAGAAGAAGATTATGAAAAGGTTCATGAAATTGCTCCCCACAGCTTGAATATGACCGGCATCCAGAACTGATGAAGATTGTCCATGGTTCGGCGCAAAGGGGCACAACGCGAAGCAAAAGAGAAAAAAGTTTCACCCCCCAAAGGACAGTTGGAAATTTTGTATAGTTAGTGTTTGCTTTGTGTTTTTCATTTGACCAGTGTACTTTTTGCCGGAACAACGTTACCTTTTGTCATCTCATGTATTTTTCAACTTCATTTAATGATTTTTTTTGAGCTAATGACCCTAAAAAATGAAAGCACTACAAATGAACCCTCTAAAAAGGTTGAAAGTTGCATGGTATCATCATTTCACCCACATTTAGCATTGCAAAAAAGTAGAGAGGTTCCGGGCACAAAAATGGATTTGCACTTCGTGTACATAATGGACAATATCTTTCGAAGTATCAGGGGTTGCGGACGAAAACTCATCTGTTAACAAAGGCAATTCATTTGTTTAAACTTATACAACCTCCAGAATTTTGTGCAGTTAGTATGCACATTCAAAGCCACGTCATCAACTTTCGACCCTTTCTGACATCATTGATATTTTTCATGCATTTACGGATTTTTTTTTGAGGCTAAAATGACCCTCTGAAATGAAAAGCACTATAAATGAACTCTGAAAAGGTTGAAAGTTGGCATGGTATCTCATGTCACCCACTATTAGCATGTGCAAAAAAAATAGAGAGGGGTACGGCAAAAACTGGATCCACTTCCATGTTACAAAGGGACATCTCTTCAAAGTATCAGGTTTTCGGTTAGATTAAATAACCTAAGTATTACCAAAATTGAATTAATGATAAAACAAACTATATTAAAACATAAGGAAAAAGAGAATCACTGATAAATCTATTTTTAAAGTAAAGTATACAAAAAACTAGTGATTCACACAAATCGTCACATAAATTCAAATTTTAAAAACTATTCAAATTGAAAAAACTACTGGCACTAACAGAAAGTTTGTAATTTTTTTACGTAAAGCAAAAATATTTACAAAGAAAGAAACTCTAATACAGCAAAAAAACAACTCAGAAAAATACATAAAAAGAAAAGAAATATAAGCAGGCAAAGAAGAACAAAAGAAAAAACTAAATAAAAAAAAGCCCGCCTACTGGGCCACAACGGCCTGCATACGAGCTAGAAACCCAACCTATAGTGGGCCCGCGATGCAGGGCCTGAAAGGCCCCAGTAGGCCACAAGCAGCGCAACAGTTTGGACAAGACGCCTGCTTTGGGGAGGAGCTCGAAGGAGGTGGTTTGGCGTTGACGGCTGGGTTATAAAAACCAGTTGCAGCAGCCCTTCGCTCGCGCAGTTGGGACTAAACTTTGTGGCACAGTAGGTGGCAGCGCATCACATTTAGTACCGGTGCTGGCTCCACCGGGGTTATACTAACTAAAGGGGGGGTCTTTAGTACCAGGTTTGAGCCACCCCCGGTACTAAGGTGGTCGCTTCCCGTCGCTTGGCCTGGCCAAAACAGACCTTTAGTTACCGGTTGGTTGGCTCAAACCGGTAATAAAGGTCCATCCTTATATATACACACTTGAAAAAAATTCAGTTTCCCTATGTGTTCCTCGTTCTTTCCTCTCCGTCGTATGACGCCAAAGACTGCAGCCAGTCGACGACGTCGCCGCCCACGCTGTAGACGGCAGTCCCGCGCGCCGCCCCACGCCGTCTCCCGTCGCGCCGCCCGCCGCCCCGCGCGCCGCCGCCCTTACCCGAGCTCGCAAGCCGTCGCCGTCGCCGCCCCCGCGCCCCGCTTGAGCCGTGCCGCCTGGCCGCCATCCCAATGATTCGAACACACACGCGCACACACACACACACACACATATGTTCTATTTTTCGTTTTTAGTTTTATACTTTTAGTTATAGAAATGTTAGATGGAATTAGATATATAAATGTGAGGAATGTTTTTTAGATTTTTATAGTTTTAGTTTTTTTTGAATTTTTGTTATAGTTTTAGTGATAGAAATGTTAGATGATTGTAGATATAGCAATGTTGTTAGATGAATTTTGACCATTTTTTTCACTACATGATAGATGTATATAGAAAAAAGTTAAGGAAATTTGATACTTTTAGTATATATATATATATATATATATATATATATATATATATATATGTGTTAGATGAATTAGATTATAATGTTAGATGACTGTTTTTTTTAGTTTTTTATACTATTGTTATAGAAATGTTAGATGAATTTCATATAGAATTTGTATATAAGAAATCACAATCCAATCATTAAAAAAGGTCATTTTTTGGGGGGGGGGGTATATTTAGTATTTGTTCTCGACGCCGTCAACGGATGCCTGCCGCATCCTCGCCGTCGACCCGTTCGCGACGAGGAGAGTCTGCTTCAGAGGAGCCAGTCCGGGATGGGCTCCAGACCGGGCTTGGCCACTGGGAGTGCTCCTTCAGGGGCGCGCCGCTTGGTGAGGAACCCGGCCCCGGGTCCCGTCGTCGACCCGGAGCTCCTTTGGTGGCGTTCGCGTGGGCCACTTCGGTTGGGCGGGAGCCGGCACGCCAGAGTGGTACGCGCCGCATGTCAGGGAGGGGACAGCAACGTCGTCGACATGGCTCTATGGACGTAAGGTTCTCCAATACCTGCAGGTTCTTCGGGAAATCTCACCGAGCATGATACCGTGATGGTTCTTCTCTTTGGCGTGTCACCGCCCGCGCCCTCAGGAAAACCGTGACTGAGTGAAACTAGATAATTAGATAGTATTCGATCTATATTAGGAGCTAGTGATGTATTCGGTAATATTCAGATTATATATATTATTCGATAATATTCGAGCCGATTGTATTCGAGTTATATTCGGATGATTGCATATAATTATCTACTATGATTCAGTTTTATATTTCGAGATGCATATAATTATCTACTATTATTCGAGATGCAGATTCAATATCTACTATTATTGAGATGCGTTACTAATTTTTTTATATTCTTCTGGATAGTTTAAATAAAAGCTATGGCGGACACTACCGGCAGAGAAGGAGAAAGAAGGAGGCTATGTTCGAAGCTCATACGCTCCCGGAGCCGGCCAGTGATCAAATGAAGAAGATGAACAGCTCCCAATATCTGAACAATACCGGGGAGGGTGATATGATATTCGATAAAGACGACCGAAATTGATTGAAGTCCAGAACTTATGATGCTGATCTTGAAATGAGCAACATACCGGCGAGGTTATGTTTATAGAAGCAGGCATCTAGTGATCATCACGTGTTTTAAATGATTTGTGTAATATATATTAAACGAATTGATCTTTCTTATTCAGCCTCCGGATCGAGACAAATCGTCTGCAGGGGAGCGGGACAGTGCGAGGGCCGGCCAAAAGTTGAAGGAGGCGTAAAGTACCCAACATCGATGCCTCAAACCTAATGGCGAAACCTATCGAGCCTAAGAAGAATGCGGGCAAGTTCGTTCGTCATCATGCGGAGTTCTGTGAAGGACCAAAATCCTGATCTCCATTCAAGAATGGAAAAGGCAGCCAAAAGCAACATCCAGATCTTACTTTTGTTGGGATAGAGCAAAAAAAAATGCTTTGGGAACTCTCATGTCACATTTACACCCTACCAGTCCTTTCACAGCGGGATGTGAGGAAGAAAGTCAAGGACGTGCTCTTACGAAGATGGCGTTGCATTCAAACAACCACAAGAAACTATATGGGCCAAGTACGTCGGAAGCGGAATGAAGACTCCAGAATTGCGGGAACACAGGAAGAAGCAAAAGAAGCAAAGAGATCACTGAGCCCAGCTTTGTCGTGAAAATTCAAGGAAGCGGAATTAGCTAAGAAACGGGTCGAGAATAAACACGAATCAATGCCGCGAAAAGGAGCATTACCATAGGAGGGGGCCAGGTGGCTACGCGGTGGCCCGGGCCTAAAGTGGGATAAGGCTGAGCAAGAGATGCTGGATTGTAGGGGTCAGTCCAGTTACATTGAGTCTGGCCCCCCAGGTGCAAGGATTGGTTCTATGCGCAGGGGGGGGGGTGGACCCAAGACAGGCAAGGTTTTGAAGGAGGCAAGTCTTAAAGGAGCCGAACCTCAAATACTTGTTGCAATAGAAGAGGCTCGAACGCGGGTGTTTCACGCCCAACAGAGAGAACGATGGCTACGCGTGCCCTGGGAAATCCTGAAAACACCCGGGAAGAAGGAACACGAGGCAAAGGCGTTGTTCCGTGGTATATGAGGGGTTTGCGGGACTGGAAGGGAACGCCGACTACAGAAGCCGTGCGAGAAAGAAAGAAGATGAGGAGGAGAAGAAGCGGAGCTGGGAAGGAGAAGAGGAAGCGGAGAGTAGAATGCTTAAGGCTAGAATGTTAGGCACGCGGAGTGTGGGCACTCCAATTACAGCGGTAAGCAGCAGCAGATCGACGAAATCAGCCAGTGGAAGGGGGTCTCTACAGCGGCCAGGAGCTTAGCGGAATCCAGCATTGGATAGCACCGTCACATCCATGCGAGAAGCAGCGTGGTTCTGCACCAGGCGATGAGTCATACTGCTGGATAGATACCCTTATGGATGACATCCTTGATAACACGAATTATGAGCTACACTTCAAAATGAAGAACATCTTATACAATCAACTGGACGGTGGCGGGACGGCGTGCTTATACAAATCCCCTGAAGCAACTTCCATTGCAATCCGATCCAGTACCTATGCTCGTGTCGCGTTTATGAAGTGGTGGCAGAATAATTGGGGGCTACACTTATTGACATTCCTGGAGGTGACGACGACGCGCACACTGGGAGAGGACATTACACCTATCATCTAGGAGGAAAGGATTGCATCGTCTTTCCAAGGCCAACCGACACCGCATCTGCCGGCCCTCCTCCAAGTCCCGCCACCATGTCAGCAGTCGATCCAGCTCCCCAAGTCAGCCACGCTCTGTAGCTCCTGCTCCTCCCAAAAAAGTCCCGCCAACGCGTGAGGCCACTCCTTCTCCTCCAAGTCCGGACCGAGTGAGCCCACTCCCTCCTCCTCCAAGTCCAGCACCACCCTGCTCCAGCCCAGTCCTCGGTCCTCCAAGTCATGCACGCGTAGCCGTACTCCGCCGCCTAGCGGGAGGGGCTCCGTGCCTAAGCAACAGCGGAAGAGATCCACCGCCCCCGCAGCCTATGGCGGCTAGCGGGTACAAGTACAGGAGGCAAGAGATTTCAATTTTGTCCAAGGCCTGCCGCCTCTTCCGGAGAGGCCCTACGACATGGAGCGAGAGGAAAACAAAAGCCGAATGCAGGAGACCAATTTTGGACGCCAATTTGGACCGACAACCAACCACACCGACGCCAAAGGAGAGAAGTGCCTGAGCATTGCCATTGACCAACATTTATTCGTATGGCTCAAGCCCAACCAGCTCCAAGCCTGTTACTCAGGGACTTATGAGCGCCCCAAATCAGGAAGGCATAATCAAGCACAACAAAGAAGGAGTGGCTCGAGCTCTAGCCAAGCAGCTGCCAAAAAAAAAAGCGGGCGAAAATGTCCTCAGCTGGGAGGGGAGACAGGCGGTGCAATCGAACCCCCCACTCATTGTACCAACACACATGAGTACCGACGCAACGATCATCTGGTAATAACCGACGATCATAGAAGAAGACACGGCTGCAGAGGAGATCCGGATGCACATGAAGAACAACTCATAGAGCTCGAGCCCATGGATTACTTTTTACAGAGCGGGAAACTAAAACGGAAATATGCCAGCGGGGGCGACCTTGGTCACAGCCTGAGGAGGTCAAGAAAGCTCTCAACGAGATGTATGAATGCATTGAATGGTACAGGAAAATTTGACAGACAACCAATTGAGAGTCCCGCATGGTGGAAAGTGAGCCAGAGGCATTACTACCATGCAACTGCGATCTGTATGTCGACGTTTACAGAACGTTTCAGTTTTATTCATCAAGACGCACTCGACAAATCTATCTGTCAGTGCCTATGTCTGTAAGTGATTTCTTTCTGTTTAATTTAGTCTGAAGCTAGCTGTATGCGTTGATCATTACCTGTAATTATCCTCACTATATTCTTTGCTGTGGTATTATGCAGAATGAAGACTATGAAATTGAAAAAAGCTGGACGCTTTATGGCATTGGGTTCATTGACCAAAATGACCGTTAATCAAACGACCCATGGTCACAGGAATTCTATCGAAAATGAAATAGATGAAAAGATTCCAGAGTTTTGAAGAGCCTAAATTACCCAATCAAGAATACTCACTTCCTTTCAAACTTGGGTGAGTCACATTGTCTTGTACTACAAATTCTGTTTTTGCTTACTAGCTAGATGTTAATTAAAAGTGTTAGGTTTCGGGTAGTTGATGAGTGCGGTTTATGCACATTCCTGGCTGAATTTATACATTGCAACGGTGCGCATGCCAGTTTCCCGGATCTTGTTAATCATTCGAGTTGAAAGATGCAATAGTTGAAGTACTGGAATCGCTACTTAAACCAGTTGAGCAGTCGAAATCGTGAAGGGAGGGATAGTCAAACAGGTCAATTCAATAATTATCGAAACATATGTCGGCCGTCTTTAGTTCGTCACTTGCCTGAATCAACAATTAATAACTCCTTTAGTCATTTCTTTGCAGCTGGCAGGGCTTGCAAACGTTCATCAAAGAGGGGGTTCCAGGCCGAAATGGAAACAAAAGTGTATTGTATCGACCCAACGGCATAATAATTAAGTAGTACTTAGGCTAGCTACCATCTCTTTAATTCTAGTTCAATACCATAGTTATCATGGTTGATTAATTATTATCTGATGAATTCTATTCTAGTAAAGTGCATTGAAGCAGTTGCCGGGGAATTGATTTTATGTGCATACTACAGTTGGAGAACATTCAAATGATGGGCGTCCGAACGAAAGGAGCAGATCTGATAGACAGGAATGGGTACGTTGCCAGGCACTATTCACAATGTTTACATCATTATCGTATATCAATATATACACAAACTAATACATGCATATTGATCTCCTCTTTAAAGTTCAAGGAGGTGCGGGAGAAGCTACTACCGCGGATCGAGTTAGAGCCATTCAAGAGAAAAATAGCGGATTTTGATCGACCAGGTCAAGATCCCCAAGGGAATGCCATTACGCTAACGCGGTTATGCCCTCCATGTATGAGTAGTAATTTTTATATACAAATTGTATTGTTTATATATATATATATATAACATGTGTATGTGTGAATGTGGTGCGAGACATTTGATGATTTGTATTAATTATATATTATATATGATGGTTCTACGAGAAATTCTATTATATATATGCATAACGTGTACAATATGATAGTATCATATAAATACCAGCAAATGAAAAATAATTAAATGGAAAACATTAAGATTAAGGAAAAAAAGGATAATCAAAACCCAAAAACCCCCTAAACCTTTTAGGTCCCCACCCCCGGCGCAGGCTCGTGCCACGTGGTGGCCTTTAGTGGCGGTAGGTTGAAACGGGACTAAAGGGGGGGGACCTTTAGTCCCCACCCTTAGTGCCGTTTACAGAACCAGCACTAATGGGCCTTACGAAACGGTGCTATAGCCGGTTCGCACTAGTGAGCGTATGATCTCGAACATAGCACTCTTATCTTTCTCTTGTCGGTATGTCAGCCTAGCTTTTATTTAACTAATCAGGAAAATATAAAACATTTAGTACGAATCTCGAATCATAGTAGATAATGATATGCATCTTCGAATATAGTAGATAATAGATATGATCTCGAAGATAAAACTGAATCATATAGATAAATGCTCTCGAATATAATCCGAATACACGTCTCGAAAATTATCAACAAAATATAATCTCGATACATCGGCTCGAAGATTCGAAACATCACTAGCTATGCAGATCGAATACTCATCGAATATCTAGTTGAGTTGCGGTGGACACCGAGAAAGAGAAGGGACAACACCACAGGATCTAGCTCTAGGGAGATCGCTGAAAGAACCTGCCAGGTATTGGAGAAAGAACCTGGACGTCCAACGCAACCATGTAGCGACGGCGTGCTCGTCCCTACTCCATCCACTATGACGTACCACCTCCACGGGGGATGCCAGCTCCGACACCGGAAGTGGGCCCACGCGCCCGCCACCAAAGACAGATACCGGGTTCGCCGACGGGACCTGGGTTCCTCACAAGATTGCAAGCCCCTCAAGGTGCACCTCCCAGTGCCAGCCGGCCAAGCCCAGTCCGGACCCATGGCACCTGAAACAGGGACGTCGTCGCGAAGGGGTCGACGACGAGGATGCGGGGTCGGGCACGTTGACGTCGATAACAAATTCTATGCAAATATGTAACATTTTTTAAATGTTTGGCTAGGAACAGGATTCAGAATCATAATACGGATTCTCTTAACCTTTAAGGGATTTTTTTTTAACAAAATGGCGCAATTCTGGAGGTGCAGAAGATTGTCCTATTTCCTGATTATCATCTACCCTTCTATAGGTTACGTGCCGTGTCAAAGGATTCAAGAAAACCATGGCTCATCATTAAGCCGAAGAGAGAACAGGATGCATAATGGTATGAAGCTCTCCAAGTTGTTTTGAACGGAGTCCGGATGAGGATAATTTGCTTTTTGGTACGAAGTCAGCAAGGCCTCTGAATATCGCTATTGTAAGAGTCCTTGCTGAAATTCATACCAAAAAGTGAATTAATCTACAGAACTCCATTCCAAAAACAACTTTGAAAGAAGCTCGTAGCATCATACGCTGTACTTCCAGAAATGATTGAAGCCAGGGATTTCTTCATACTTTGACAGAAACGTGACATATAGAAGAATATATATATCCATATATATGAGATCAGAAAAAAAATTGGATTCACTTGTGCCACATCATAATGGGGCATTCTTATGTCAAAAATTTTCAAACTTTGACATTATGATCAAGTTGCGTATGTCAAAATTCAAACTTGGCATAGATCAAAACTAGCTTTGACATATGATCAAATGTGCATATGTCAAAAAAATTCAAACTTTGACATTATATAGATCAAACTTGACAATGACAAATGGTGCATATATATGTCAAAATCAAACTTTGACATATGATATCAGCTACTAATTCGATCATCTACACCATTAATATACTAGCTACTTCCATCTAACGGTTTGACAAAAAGTATAAAATAATTAATTCATCTAAAAATGCATTTAATATATCTAATTCATACTACTAAACGTGAAAACTAAGTCATCAACATTTGAAATTAATCTTAATTCATCCAAAACTTTGAACATTAATCTAACAAAACCAGAAAAAAATAGAAAAAATTAACAAAATGTGTGTGTGGTGTACTGTTGTGGGCGGGGCTCGGATGAGCGGGCGCGGGCCCATGGCAGCAGGGGGTCTCACAGATGGGGCGACACGGCCGGTGAGGCGAGGCGAATGGAGCGGCAACGGGGGGCGGAGCGGGCTGGGGAGCAAAGGGGGGGGCGGGCAAAGAGCTGGGACGGCGATGGGGGGGGGCAAGGCGGCGACAGGGACGGGGCGCGCGGAGCACGAGGAGGGGGACGGCGACGGCACAACGCGCGCGCGACGGGGTGCGACGGGGGACGGCGGTGATGTCATCGAAAGCAGCGGAGGAGACGAAGAGGAGAATGAAACTGAATTTTTTTTTGAAGTGTTTTTCTTTAGAGAAGGGACCCTTTAGTCCCGGTTGGAGCCACAACCGGGACTCAAGGTTGTTTTGGCCAGGCAAGCGGCGGGATACGCAGGCCTTTAGTCCCGGTGGTGGCTCCAAACCAGGACTAAAGGGGTACCTTGGTCGCGTTGGAGCCATCAACCGGGACTAAAGGCCTGGCTTGGCACGGCGTCGGGCGGCCCGTAGAAGTTTAGCCCACTCGCTAGTCGAGGCTGCCCGCCTGGTTTATAAGCGCGGCGCGCGCACGGTATGAACTCCTCACTACTGAAGGCCTAGGACCTAACAATCTGTATCTGCCTGTTGTGGGCCTACTGGGCCTGCCGCGGGCGACATCCTGGCCCAACTAGCGGTGGGGTTTCTAGTCGTATGCAGGCCGTGGTGTCCCAGTAGGTGGCATTTTTTATATTTTAGTCCCGAGTAGGTCTTTTTCCACTTTTTGTTTGTTTTGCTTTATTATTTCTTGTTCTACGTATAGTTAAATACTTAGAGTTTTGAGTGATCTTTTTGTAGGTCACAAAAATTATAAAGTTCTGTTAGTGCAAGTAGTAGTTTTCACAATTTGACTAGCTTAAATTTGAAATTAATTATTTGAAATTGTGTGAATTACGTTGTGAATAACTTTACTTTAAAAATGATTTTTGAGTCGATTCTTGTTTTTCTGTTTAATATTAGTGTGTTTTGTCATTATATTCACTTTGGTTACTTCTTAGGTTAATTTTAAAAAAATAAAATCCCATTGTAAGGATGTGTTTCGTCCGAAACCCTGATACTTCGAAGAGATTGTCCATTTTGTTACACGAATGCATCAGTTTTTTGCCGTACCCTTCAACTTTTCAAAGCACATGCTATGGGGTGAAATGATGATACCATGCCAACTTTTCAACTTTTCAGAGTTCAGTTGTAGTGCTTTTCAATTCAGGGTTCGTTTAGTCAAAAAATGAGAAAATGCATGAAAAAATAGCAAATGAGTCAGAAAGGGTTGTTGAAAATTGATGACGTGGAACGTTTGAATGGTGCATACAAACGCCAAAGATCTGGGTGAAAAACAAGTTCAGAAAATGAACTGCCCTTTGTAACAGATGAGTTTTCGTCCGAAACCCTAATACTCTTCGAAAGAGATTGTCCATTTTGTACACGAAGGCATTCCAGTTTTTGCTGTAACCCTCTCAACTTTTTTAGGCACATTATGTGGGTGAAATGAGATGATAACATGCCAACTTTCAACCTTTTCAGAGTTCATTGTAGTGCTTTCCAATTTCAGGGTCCTTTAGCTCAAGGAAAATGAGTAAATGCATGAAAATACCAAATCGAAGTCGAAAAAAAGGTTTGAAAATTGATGACGGCTTTGAATTGTGCATACTGAACGCACAAAAAGTTGGAGTTGAAATAAGTTAAAAAAATGAATGCCTTGTGTAACAGATGGAGTTTTCGTCCGAAACCCGATACGTGACAGGATTGTCCGTTTGTTACACGAAGTGCATCCAGTTTTTGCTCTGTTGTTAACCCTCTAACTTTTTAGCACTTGCTATTATGTGGGTGAAATGATGATTACCATGCCAAACTTTCAACCTTTTAGAGTTCATTTGTAGTGCTTTTCAATTCAGGGGCATTTAGCCTCCAAAAAAAAAAACGTAAATGCATGAAAAATACCGAATGAAGTCGGAAAGGGGTTCGAAAATTGATGACGTGGCTTTGAAATGGTGCCTACGAACGCACAAAAAGTCGGAGTTGAAATAAGTTAAAAAAAAATGAAATGCCTTTGTAACAGATTGAGTTTTCGTCCGAAACCTGAATACTTCGAAAGAGATTGTCCATTTTGTACACGAAGGGCATAAGTTTTTGCTGTTTGTTGTAACCCTCTCAATTTTTAGAACATGCTATGTGCAACTGAATCAGCTTCTTTGCGTCCGCCATAGCGGATGGCAAAGGCATTCACGGACGGCAAACATCTTTGCGTCCGCCAGCAGACGTGGGCACCACAATTCCGGCATGGACACGTGCAGCAAAGACTTCTTTGCCGTCCGCTTCCTGGAAATGGACGGAAAGGATTGTGCCATCCCGCCTCTGGTGGCCAGCAGACGGCAAAGATAATGGACGGCGTGAGGTGGGGTGAGGGCCGTTAGGGTAACGGCCGTTGCTTTGCCACAGCCAGCGGACGACAAAGAGGCTAACGCTTGCCGTCCGACGGCAGATCGGCAATAGTGCTCAAACCATGCCCTTCCGTCAAGGAACCACAGGTAGCTGCCATGTGGCATGTGTTGCCGTCAGCTAGCTGACGGCAAAAAAGAGCCTTGTACAGCCCTTGTTTTTAATTTAATTCATTCAATTTGAAGCAATTCGCAGCAGATATACATATATACACAACACGCATATCCAAACACACTTTTTCATCTAATTACATACATAACCAACACATATATAGTTCCATCCTTACTATACAAAAGTTTCACATTGTCATCCAACACCGTTATCCATCCATCCATCATAACACGTTCAAACCATGCAATTCATTGATACAAAATAAAGCACAAATGGAAAGAAGCACTCTCCATTGCCAAGCTTCGTGAATTAAATCAAATCTGCAAAATGATAAACAAGATGTTAGAAGAAGAGGGAGAATTAAATGAAGAGAAGAACAAGGACTATAAGAAGTAAGAACTTAAAAGTAAAATGGAGCTAACCTAGAAAGAAAATGAAGAAGAAGAAGAAGAAGAAGAAAGAAGAAGAAGAGAAGAAGAGACTA
Source organism: Thinopyrum elongatum (assembly GCA_011799875.1). Classification (NCBI taxonomy): domain Eukaryota; kingdom Viridiplantae; phylum Streptophyta; class Magnoliopsida; order Poales; family Poaceae; genus Thinopyrum; species Thinopyrum elongatum. The sequence continues at coordinate 726,426,354 of CM022298.1, read as the reverse complement.
GAAAGAATACTAGAAGAGCTAGAAGAATAAGTGAAAGAAGAAAGACTTAAGCGGATTATGTTAAACTTGGTCTTTGTCTAACATAAGTAATTTTGGAGTTAACCTATAGGAAGAGTAAGCATAGTAGAGTAACTTAGCATATAGAGCTAAACATAGGTAACTAAGCATATATTAGAGATAAACTTAGCTAACTTTATGTCATTTCGAGGAAACAAAGCTAAGAAATATAGATCATTTTGGAGAGCAAACATACTGAAATAGTTCAGTTCTCATTGTTCTTCTCCTTCTCCTTACTCAGCCTGATGCGCCAAGAGCGGCGAGGCGTGGAGGGTGGAGTGGAGGCAGTGGGATGTTAGATGTAGTATTTCTACAACAATTGCCGTGGTCATGTAGCCCACGGCGCGAGGTCATGTTAGGCACCACCACCATAGTGAGGAACATTCATCAGGCAGGGAAGGACTAACACGACAATCGCTAGGCATCTCAGCCACCACCATCGCTAGGTAATCCTCACCTGATGCCCACTATGCTCCTTTTTCCTCCCCACTCAGTCCGGATCATCCCCTTGTGTTGCTTTTGCTACAGCCAGAATTGCTGTTGCTTTTGCTACAACCAGAATCGCTGATGCTTTGGCTGGGTGCACAGTGTCGCTGGCTGCTGCTGCTCCCATTGCATGTCCAAATGCAACAATGACCGTGAACAAATCGATGCGAGAACAAAGCCAAATGTAGAGGAATAAGAAAGAGGCGAACTACTTGGCATCATCGTCGTCAGCGTTAGTGATGCGACACATAGTTCGCGTTTGAACACCTTCACGAATGAAGCATGGTGGCAGTCGTCGTCGTACCTGAAGAGAAGGAAGGAAGTACCACTGCCGAGGTCATAGGCATGGTAGAAATTTCCCAGCAAGACCCAGGTACATGTTGGCCCTCTTGATCACAACTCCATGTCACCACAAGGCCTGCGAAACCGCTGCGGCAGTCGCAGTTCACCATTATTTGGCGGATCTTCACCCAGCATGTTCATTAAAAAGTGTCAGGCAGCCTCTGCAGTTTGGGACAATGAGTGATGTAGCAAACAACAGAGTTATCCTAATGAGAGGGTGAAAGGGGAGTCTCTCCTTTATCTGACCTACCTCGTGGATGATACTAAGTCACCAAGTTGATACTGAAGAACTCGAAAGGCATCCAACCTCGTACTCCGATGTGGGCAAAGCGGAAGTATTGCGTGGGTGGTGGCTCCCCCCATCTCTAATAAGCAGCAGAAGATAATCAACTACACCAAGTTATCATTTCTCATTCAAAAAACAATGCACTGGGGGACATATGATGGCTCTAGTTGAATTTATTAGTAGACTAGTCAGTCAAAAATGTTGACTTTAGTTTTGAATTTCATATTAATAACTATTTTAACTTCTTTAGGTCAAAGCAAACTAGGCAACTAGCAGCAGTATAAAAACATTCAAACTAAAGAAAGAAAGAAAAGGAAAAACGGGGCGGAAAAAGATAAAAAGAAAGTATAAAAACGTGTCGTTTTCTTCTGCGTACCTCTTTTCGGTGTCTCTGGGGAAGGGGAGGAAGGCGGAAGAGGAGGACGTGGAGGAGGACGGAGGGGGGAGGACGGAGGAGGAGGAGGGAAGGAGGAGGAGGCGGAGGCCAGAGGAGGAGGAGGAGGAGGAGGCAGGAGGGGGAGAGGAGGGGGAGAAGCAGAGGGCAGCGGCGGCGGGAAAGGGAAACGAGGAGGGAGGGGAAGGAGGGGCACGGGGGAGAGGAGGACGGGGGGGACGAGGGAGGGGAGAAGAGGAAAAGAGCGAAAAAAAGAGGGAAAAGGGAGACAAGAGGTGGGAAGGGCAGGAGGGAGGAGGGGAGAGGGGAGGCGGGAGGAGGAGGAGGAGGAGGGAGGAGGAGCGAGGAGGAGGCGGAGGAGGAGAGAGGAGGCGGAGGAGGGGAGGCGGAGGAGGCGAGGATTTCTCTTCTCCTCTCTCCTCCCTCCTACTCTCCTTCTCTCCTCACAATCAAAGATAAGGGACCAAATGAATAGAAGTGCATCATCACATTAAAAAACCAAAGTAACATACATAGTTCTCATTGAACAACATACTAGCTCTCCAGGAGCATCTAATTTAAACCCATACATTGAAACTATTTGATAAAACATTTTCAATGCAACAACAAATGCGATCATAGAATCGCAAACCAGGTAACATTGATCCAACGGCATAATTACCAGCCTCGGTATTGATGACATAATATTTCTATACTTTCTAACTTGACAGCGCATTGCATGCCGTCTGATCTTGTGATCATCGACGACATCCGAACAGACAAAAAAACCTTCACAATATCATGCTTATCTCCGACAATTTTTGTTCAATTTTCCTTAAGTCCCACACCCACCCCCCCCCCAAAGTACCCCCACACCACTCATTGGTTTTCTTCTCCCGCCCACCCCACACCTAAATTTTAACCTCTCGAGCAATAGTGGTCGGTTGGAATTTCCGGTTATCATACCTCCTGATAGAAAAATCTATTTCACACGTTGGTCGGCATTATATTGTCTAACAACTAAGTAACCAAATATTTATCACATATAATATACCTACCTCACCCGCCACACTCACAACCTCACAGACACCGGAACCGAAGGTCCGGGCGATGGGGCGGGCTACCAAACATTGCACTATATACATAACAAACAATAAATAAAAGTAAGAAAAATTAGACCAGTAATCTATCTAAAATCATACAAGTAAGTAAGAATTTTTTTCTTTAGAAAGAAGATAGACAAAGGCTCACCACGGTTATGCCAGGCGACAGATCGGCGCGGGCGCATCGCGGCGGATGAAGACGGGGAACTGGAACGTGACTGACCGCTAAACCTAGACAAGATTTGAGAAAATGGGCTTGAAGTAGAGTCTTCGAACGAGGACGAAATCTTAACTAGTGTGGCTCCGCGGCATCTTCATCAAAAACACTCATGTGCATCCAGGACCGGTGCAGCTGCAACGCACCACACAAGCTAACTCCCCATCGCACGGCCCCAACCGAAAAAAAGCTAGCAGTGTGAGTGTCTGCTCGCCGGCGGCGATTTGGGTATATATAAAGCCCACCACCTCATTGTCCCGGTTCGCTCCAACCTGGGCCCTATCCCAGGAAACGCGGGCAACTAAAGGCCCCCCCCTTTGTCCGGTTTCCAAGCCGACGAAACCGCGGCCAAATGATGTGGGCCAGGAGCGATGCCCATTGGTCCCTTCCTGCAGGAACCGGGACAAATGGGTCCAGAGAACCCGAGACCAATGGCCCACGATGCCCCGGCCGCCCCCTGGGCGCATTGTGAACCAGGACGTAGTGCCCCCCATGGTCCCGGTTCGTGACTGAAAACCCGGGACTATGGGCTGGGCTGCCCGACACCACCCAAAGCCACCTGCCTTTTCCTACTAGTGCATACAACCTGTTTTTGATGCACCTTTTCCCAAGCCTGCCTCCCGGCAAGAAAATGAATAAAGGAGTGATTATTAGTTGATATCAGAAATAACGACTTAAAGAGGTCGACATAAGTTCGATAATGAATTAAAATATTCCTGTCGACCATCCACTTAACGATTGCGTAGTCAGTTAGTTTTCTTGAAGTAGTGAGTCCAGAACTTCTAAAATTTCTCCTGTCAACTTGAATGATAACAAGATCCAGTGGAAACCAATGTGCATGCGAACAACGAACGTTTATTGCGTATAAATTGACACACATGTGGCATGGTGCATAACCTCCCAACAACCTACCGTAAACCCTCTACACTGATTAACATCTATCTAGTTAGACAAAAACAGGAATTTGTAGTACCAAGACAGTGTGACTCAACCCGAAGTTGTTAAGAAGTAGTATATATTCTGGACCAGGTCCTTAGCCGTTGGCTTAAAGAACACTAGACAAGGCGTTCTCTGTGTCTTTCTTGACCATTCTTGTGACCATTTCTCTCGCATTAACTGAGATCCAACACATTTGGCCGGTCATGAACCCAATGACACCCATAGCGTCGCCCTTTTCTTCATTTCATAATCTTCATTCTGCATAAATACCACAAAAAAGAATATAGTGGAGGATCAATTATAGGCTTAGAGATCAACAAGACTACAGCTAGCTAGAGACATTACACGTTCCAATTAACAGGAAAGAAATCACTTACAGACAATAGCAACTGACGATAGATTTGTTCGAGTTGCGTCTTGATTGACCAATACCTGAAAAGTTCTGTAACACGACATCCAGATTCCATTTCATGATATAATACTCTGACCTCACTCTCACCTGAGGGGGACTCTCCGATCGGTAGTCTTGGTTTCATTCATGCCACCATTGATGCAATTCATACATTCTGGTGGTTGAGAGCTTCTTGACCCCTCAGGCTTGACCATAGGTTGGGCCGCGGCCATATTTCCGTTTTACTACTTCATCCTCTGTAATCCCTACTATGGGCTTGAGCTCTAGGAGTTTTCACAGTGCACTAGCCTCTTCAAGCCATCCTCTATGAGGTCGGTTATTACCAGCAGGTAGGCGCCGGTACTCACATGTGTGGTGGCCCCCCTTACCGCATCGGGGGGGCCGATCGTTGCCACCGCCTGTTCTCCACAGCTGCCGGGATCCCCCCCCCTCCAACAAATTTTCCCGCTTTTTGGCAGCGCTTGGCTTAGCCGCTCGACTCCTTTTTTTATTCTTGATATGACCTTCTGATTTGGCGCTCATAGTCAGAAGTATAACACATGGGGGGGAGCTGGTGCTCTAGCCATACGAATAAAGTGGTCAATGACCCACATGCTCAGGTACAATCTCCTTTGGCGGCGGTGGCGGGTTGTACGGTCCACAATGAGCCCTAAGTTGGGCTTGCACTCTTGGCTTCGTTCTTCCTCCTCAGTTCAGGTCGTAAGGCCCCGACGAGGACAAGAGGCCACTTGACCGGCTTGGAAACATTGGTATCCCCGTGCTCCTCCTGTACTTTGTGTACCGCTAGCCTGCCCGGAGGCTGCGGCGGCCTCTCTTCCACTGTTGCTTAGGCAACGGATGAGGCTACGCGGTGCCTGATGGAGAGGAGGATGGGCTGGAACGCGGTCCGGACCTTATGAAGGAGGCCGGGTGCCGGATTGGAGGGAGTGATGGGCTCCCACCCCCACCCCCGGCTGCCAGAGATTGCCAGGAGGGGCTCACCGTCGGCGGACTTGGAGGAAGCAGGAAGCTGCTGAGGCGGTGGCTGACTTGAGGAGCTGGAGTCCAGATGCTGACGCGTGAACTGACTCTGGAGGAGGAACGGCGAGGCAACGCGGTTTTGTCGGTGGCCTTGGAAAGAACGATCAATTTCATTGTTCCATAGAATGTCGTCGTATGGCCTCTCCCAGTGTGCCGCTCGTTGTCACCTCCAGGAATCTCAAAGCTCTAGCCCCGATATTGTTCCACCACTCACAACCGCGAACGGAGCAAGCCAGCTGGAATCGGCATTGCAATGAAGTTGCTTCAGGGGGGATTTGTATAAGGAAGCCGTCCGCCACCTTCAGGAATGTTTTCATTTTGAAGTGTAGCCACATTAGGTTACCCATGTGTCATCCCCGGTATATCCAGCAAGTGCCTCATCGCCCAGGGCAGGGAACCCACGCTGCTTCTCGGCATGGATGGGAACGGTGCTATCCAATGCTGGATCCCGCTAGCTGTGCCGCTGCTGAGACCCCCTTTCCTGGCTAATTTTCGTCGATCTTCTGCTGTTCCAAAAAGCGCGCCGCTGGACAGCGAGTGCCATACGCGTGTGCTGTATTCTAGCCTAAGCGGTCTCTGCTTTCTGCTTCCTCTTCTCCTCCTCGCTCTCCTCTTCTTCTTCATCTCCCGCATCTTCCTTTCGCATGGACTTATAGTCGGCGTTCCAGTCCACAAAAACCTCAACCACGGAACAACGCCTTTGCCTCGTGTTATTCCGCGGGTGTTTTAGGGTCTTCAGGGCGAGCGTTAAAGTCGTCGTTTCTCTCTGTTGAGCGTGAACATCCCCATTCGTGCCTCTTTCGATTGCAACAAGTAAATTTGTCGTGTGGCTTCTTTAGAATTCCGCTCCAAACTCGCCTTTATGTGTTTGGGTCCAACGTCCCCCAGCGCATAACCAGTCCTGACCCTGGGGGGCCAGCTCAATGTAATTGGAGTACCCTGCATCACTCATCTGTTTGCTCAGAGAGATCCCAATTAGGCACGTGCCAACTCGTAGACCACCTGGCCCCAGTTATGGTGCCCATACCTTTTTCGCGGCATTGATCTTGTTTCTATTCTGGACCGTTCCTTAGCTACTTCCGATTCCTTGGAATTTAACAAGAAAGCGTCCTGTGATCTCTTGCCTCTTCTCACGTGTTCCCTTGAATTCTGGAGTCTTCTTTCCTCCGTCTCGAATACTTGTTTCAATAGCTTTTCTTGTGGTGGTTGAACGCCTATCGCATCTTCCTAAGAGCAGCGTTCTTGACTTTCTCCACTCTACAGCTTATTGAAATGATCTGGAGCGTGAAATGTTGACATGAGAGATTCCCACAGCCAATCTTTTCTCTTTGTCCACAAAAGTTAAGATCCTGGACGTTCCTTTGCTGGCTTTCTTCCATTCTTGATGGAGATCGGATTTGGTCCTCACAAGACACTCCGCACTGTCTGAATGAACTTTGCCAGGATGGCTAGAGGGCTCGAGGGGGACGCCATGGTAATGTGCGATGGTTGTAACTTTACGCCATCCTTCAACTTTTTAAGCCGGGCCTCGCATGTCTGTTGCCTTCTCCTGATTTGCTCGATCGAAGGGCGTAAAGAAGAAAGAGATCGATCGTTTATATATACAAATCAATTAAAAATGTGATGGATCACCAGATGCTTGCTTATCCCATAAAATAATACCTCATCGGATGTTTGGTTGTTATTTGAAGATCATCATAGTTCTGGACTTCATCCTTCGTGTGTTCATCGAATATCATGATCAACCCTCCTCCGCTGGTATATTCAGATTATGTGAGCCGTCATCGTTTCTCATTCTCAGCTGGCCGGCTCGGGGAGCACTAGTAGAAAAGGGCCTAACGTGAAGCACATTAGTCCTCGGTTTGTATACTGAACAGGCATATGTGACCATTTAGTCCGCGTTCCAACGGGCCTAGCGGGCGGCGTCATAGTCCAGACATCTTTTTAACCTTTAGTACCGGTTATCGCCACGAACCGGTACTAAAGAGGTGGGTGGCAGGCTGGTGTCAAGGTTTTCTGCAGTTCCCACCAGCACCTCTAAGTACCGGTTCATGCCACGAAACCGGACTAGAAATTGGGCACCTTTAGTCCCGGTTGGTCTAAAAAACCGGTACTAAAAGTTTCTTCTGATATAAACCAATTCGTCCAACCGAGCGCTTTGTTCTTCCCCTGTTCCTCTCCTCTGTTTTCTTTCTTCCTCCCGAGCTACAACCCCCCTGCATTTTTTTGCCAAAATTTGTGTGAGATTTGAAGGCAACCCCCATCCATCCAAGTGTATCACGACAACGGTTAGCAACTTTGTCCTTTCATCTCTCATTGCTAGATTAGCTCTTGCATGCTCCATAAGTATAGTGATTTGTGGGTTTATAGTATTGCCTATTTGGGGATTGAGGAGGGATCGAATTATATGTGGTAGTATTTGATTTATATGCTAATTTGGGTCAAAATAACTCTTAGTTGTTGGCATATGTAGGTGTGGTTTACCTTAGTGCCTTCCGTCTCTCCGTCTACCACCGTCGATCGCCGCACGCACGTCCGTCGCCGGCTCTCACGTTGTGGTGAGCGCCTGTTCTTATCCTTTTAAGATATAAAAACATATGTTTGTTGCTGATTTGATATATGTTACCTTTTATAATTATTTCTACCCCCGTACGTTGGTTGTTACATAGTGCCATGTTTGATATCCGTCCCGCACGTCGGCCTCTCGTCCGGGTTATGATTCGGATGTGGTATATTCTCTTTTAAAACCTTTTGTTGCATTTTCGTGTTTATGACATATTTGCCCATTCAATTGGGATCATAGAATTTTTATTTAGGAGGTTGTGAACCAAATTCCAACCGACCCTATTTGTCGAGAGGGTTAATTTAGTTGAAAAGAAAATGAGTATTTTGAAAGAAAATTGAAAGATTGGGGAGTAAGAAGATGGAATTGGAGTTGGCATGTTGCCGACTGCGTGTCGATGGTCACGAGATTCAAGATGGCGAAAATGCGCTTGAAGATTAGAAAGATTAGAAAATATCATCGATAGTGAGCTTGGTATCATTATGCTGGATCATTGTTACCTTAGTTGGCAATCTTGATCGCATTGTTGTTGCTTTAAATGCTTTAGCTAGAGAGTTTTGTATGTTGTTTTATGAGAATAGGTGTTGTAGACTCTTATTATAAACTTGTATTATATTTGGTCTTTTCGGGTGTGTGTAAGAAGTATGAGCCGCAATGGATGTACGATGACCGATGCTCTTCCTAGTTTCATTAATGGGCGTGCATTACTTTCCTGCTTGGTGGCTGAGGCAACAAGCGGGCGGATGGTTTCTATTGCCTTGTCCATGTGCTGGGTGTAAGATTATCTGAATTAACTCTAAGTCAAGAACCATTCACGTCCACCTGTTTGAGCCGATTTCATGGCCCCACTTATTTTTGGACCCAAACACGTGATAGAGAAGAGGGGTTATGATGGAAGACAATGAAGAAAAGAGGACAAAACGACACTACCCTGGCCATGGGTTCCCTGAACGATGTACAACAATGGGGGATGCAAGAAGCTTAGCGGCAATGTGGGAAGAACGCTGAAGAATAGGCACTCAGATGAGCTCGCTGATGGAATCTCGTGGGCTATGTGCCGATGCAAAAGAGAACTGCGCACGTGACAAAGGAGAAGAAGAGTTGCAAAGGCATGTTAGAGGATCAAGAAACTGTTGTACCCGATTGCGAAGCGCGGACAACGAAAAGCTAGGCAACACACTTGGAGATTGCGGCAATGGAAGGCAGAGAATGGTGTATCTGACAAGGGATTTGGAAAGTTGCTGATAATGTTAAAGAAGATGCTCCAAGGACAACGAATTGCCCAGAGTCTGTACGAAGCAAGAATGCTGTCTGCCCTCTAGGATTAGAGGTTGCGAATCCAACATGCATGGCCCTAATGACTGCATTCCTCTACCGCGGTGAGTACGAGGATTTGAACGCGTGCCCGGTATGCGGTGCATTGCGCTATAAGAATCAGCCGCGATGACCCTGGTGATGTCAGGGCGAGGCGCCCCAGGAAGAAGATTCCTGCCAGGTGATATGGTTATGCGCCTAATACCACGGTTGAAATGTTTGTTCCAAAACAAGAGCAGGCAAGTCGATGCGATGGCACAGACAAGACTGTAAGAAAGACGGGAAGTTGAGAGTACCGCTGACGGGTCGAGAGTGGAGAAAACGAGAGAAAGTACTGGGAGGACATTGCGAGGTGACCGCAAGGAACGTATGGTTTGGTCTAAGCGCAGATGGCATTAATCTTTTGGGGAGCAGAGCAGCAACCATAGCACCTGGACTGTGACTCTATGTATGTGTAACCTGCTCTTGGTTGTGCATGAAGCGGAAGTTCATATTATGCCAGTGCTCATCCAGGCCCTAAGCAACCGGCGCAATGACATTGATGTGTACCTAAGGCCATTAGTTGAAGAACTCTTACAGTGTGGAATGGAAAAAGGTGTACGTGCGTGGGATGAGCACAACAGGAAGAATTGAACGACATGCGTGCTATTCGTGACCATCAATGATTGGCCGCTCTCAGTAACCTTTCAGGAAGACAAACAAGGGATACCGCGCATGCACGCCTTGTTTGGATGATACCGACAATAATATTTGGATAATTGTACAAGAATGTGTCACTGGACATCGTCGATTCTTCCGAGCAGGCATCCCGTCGAAAGAAGGCAAGCATTTCAAAGGTGAGGCAGAATCACCGAGAATCCTCGCCACCGTACCGGTGATGATGTACATGATATGGTCAAGGATTTGAAGGTAATCTTTGGAAGGGTCCTGGAGGACAATCTGTTCCGAAAGACGCTGACGGACGTGCAACCCATGTGGAAGAGAAGAAATCTTATTTTGGGACCTGCCCTATTGGAAAGACCTAGAGGTCCGCTCTGCAATCGACAGTGATGCACGTGACGAAGAATTTGCGTGACCCTGGTTGGCTTCTTGACGTGTTGGGAAGACAAAAGATAACCGGAGGCACGGGAGGACCAGCAACGTATGCATCGGAAAGGACGGACAGGACGGCATGCATAGGGTCATGCAGCTACACTCTACCAACGAAGAGAAGGAAATCTTCTTTGAATGCTGCTCAGTATGAAGGTACCGCCTGGCTTCTCGTGAATATAAAGGGAATAATAAATATGGCAGAGAAAAAGTTTTCAGAACCTAAAGTCTCATGACTGCCACGTGATTATGACGCAGCTGCTTCGGTTGCTGAGGGGTTCTACCGGAAAACGTTCGTTAGCCATTGTGAAGCTGTGGTGCATTCCTCAATGCAACAATCCAGAAGGTAATTGATCCAGAAATCATACCAAGGTTGGAGAATGATTTGGTGCAATGTCTTGTCAGTTTCGAGTTTGTGTTCCCACCATCTTCTTCAATATCATGACGCACGTCCTAGTTCACCATGTGAAGAGATTGCCATTCTGGGTCCGTATTCACACAATATGTTCCCTTGAGGGTCATGGGAGGTCTTAAAGAAATATGTTCATAACGTGCTAGGCCAGAAGGAAGCATCTCCAAGGGCCATGAAATGAGGAGGTCATTGATTGAGTTTTTTGTTGACTTTATTCTGACTTAAGCCGATTGGTGTTCCTGATCGCGGCATAAGGGCGGATTTGATGGAAATGGCACCGATAGGACCGGATTAAATAATATGTACGGACGGGCATTCTCTCACTAAGCACACTACACAGTTCTACAAAAATTCCGCCTTGGGGTCTCGTATATGGAGGAACACAAGAATATTCTAAGCTCCAAATAGCACGAGCAGTCTGAAGAGGTTACACGTGACAAAAACACGGACATTGGCCGTGGTTGCAGACACAGTGCATGCATGACGAGCCATATTAGATGACCTGTACATACTGTCCCAAATTAACATCTTCGAATATAATGACTTTCAAAGGGTACGAGATCAATGGGTGAATACATTTTACACGATTGCCCAGATAAAAAGAGCACCAACCAAAACGTGGTGTCCGTTTGAGTAAGCAACCATTAGTGGAAAGGACACATATTATGGTTACATAGAGGAGATTATTGGGAACTTTGACTATGGACGTGATTTGAAGGTCCCTTGGTTTCGGTGCCAAATGGGTCACATCTACAGGAGGGGCGTAAAGAAACCCCGCAGTACGGAATGACACAACGGGATCTCAACAATCTTGCGTACGCAGCGAACCTTCGGCCTAGCCATATGTGGTGCAGGTTTTCCATGTGCAAGGACATGTTCTACCCAAGCCGGAGACAAAAAAAGATAAGGAGCGAATACAATCATATGATGAGGCAAGGGCCCCCCACCAAGTTCTTTTAGGGAAAAGAACATCGGGGAGTGGATGACAAGATAGAACTGTTTCAAGAAGATTATGAAAAGTTTACATGAAAATTGCTCCCTCACAGTTGAATATGACCGAGCATCCAGTTAACTGATGAGATTGTCCATGGTTCGGCGTCAAAGGGGCACAAGCACACGCAGAAGAAAGTTTTTTCACTCCCCCAAAGGACAGTTGGAATTTTGTATAGTTAGTAGTTGCTTTGTGTTTTTCATTTGACACAGTGTACTTTTGTGCTCGGAACAAACGTGTACCTTTTTTCTCATGTATTTTTTTCAACTTCATTTAACTGATTTTTTTTTGAGCTAATGACCCTAAAAATGAAAGCACTACAAATGAACCCTCTAAAAAGGTTGTAAAGTTGGCATGGTATCATCATTTCACCACATAGCATTTGCAAAAAAGTACGAGAGGTTCCGGGCCAAAAACTGGATTGCACTTCGTGGTACAAATGGACAATCTCTTTTCGAATATCAGGGTTGCGGACGAAAACTCCATCTGTTAACACAAGGCAATTCATTTGTTTAACTTATACAACCTCCAGATTTTTTGTGCAGTTAGTATGCACCATTCAAAGCCACGTCATCAACTTCGTACCCTTTCTGACATCATTGATATTTTTCATGCATTTACGGATTTTTTTTGGGCTAATGACCCTCTGAAATTAAAAGCAACTATAAAATGCACTCTGAAAAGGTTGGAAGTTTGGCATGGTATCATCATGTCACCCACTATAGCATTGGCAAAAAAAATAGAGAGGGTACGGCAAAAACTGGATCCACTTCCATGTTACAAATGGGCATTCTTTCAAAGTATCAGTTTTCGGTTATTAAATAACCTAAGTATTACCAAATTGAATATATTGATAAAACAAACTAATATTAAACATAGAAAAAGAGAATCACTGATAATCTATTTTTAAAGTAAAGTATTCAAACACACACAACAAGCTAGTGATTCACACACGTTCACATCAAATTCAAATTTAAAACTATTCACAATTGAAAAAATCTACTAGGAAACAGAAAGTTTGTAATTTTTTTACGTAAAGTCAAAAATATTTGACAAAAAGAAACTCTAATACACGCAAAAAAACAACTCAATAAATAATATAAAAAAAGAATAATAAGCAGGCAAAGAAGACAAAAAAAAAACAAATAAAAAAAGCCCGCCTACTGGGCCACACGGCCTGCATACGACTAGAAACGCCAACCCTATAGTTGGGCCGGATGGCAGGGCCTGAACAGGCCCCATAGCCCACAAGCAGCGCAACAGTTTGGACAGCCAGACGCCTGCTTTGGGGAGGAGCTCGAAGGAGGTTGGCGTTGACGGCTGGGTTATAATTAACCAGTTGCAGCAGCCCTTCGCTCGGCAGTTGGGACTAAACTTTGTGCACACGAGGTGCAGCGCATCAACTTTAGTACCGGTTGTCTGGCTCCACCCGGGTATACTAACTAGGGGGTCTTTAGTACCAGTTGAGCCACACCCCGGTACTAAGTGGTCGCTTCTCCCGTCGCTTGGCCTGGCCAAACAGACCCTTTAGTTACCAGTGTTGGTGGCTCAAACCGGTAATAAAGGTCCATCCTATATACTACACACTTGAAAAAATTCAGTTTCCCTTGTTGTTTCCTCTGTTTCTTTTTCTCTCCGTCGATGACGCAAGACCGCTGCCGATCGCGCGTCGCCGCCCACCTGTAGCGCCGCAGCCCGCGCTCCGCCCACCGCCGTCTCCCGTCTCGTCCGCCCCCCGCCCCGCGCGCCGCCCCCCTACCTCGAGCTCGTCAAGTCCGCGCCGTCGCCGGCCCCATCTCGCCCCCTGTGAGCCGTGCCGCCTGGCCGCCACTCGCCAATTGATAATCGAACACACAAACGCGCACACACACACACACACACATATTTTATTATTTCGTTTTTAGTTTTATTACTTTTAGTTATAGAAATTTAGATGAATTAGATATATAAATGTGTAGATGAATGTTTTTTAATTTTTTATAGTTTTAGTTTTTTTTGAATTTTTTTATAGTTTTAGTGTATGAAATGGTTAGATGACTTGTTAGATATAGCAATGGTTAGTTAGATGAATTTTGACATTTTTGTTTCACTAGCTGATAGATGTATATAGAAAAAAAGTTACAGGAATTTGATACTTTTAGTATATAATATATATATATATATATATGATATATATATATATATGTGTTAATGAATTAGATTATGAATGTTAGATGCAGGTTTTTTTTTAGTTTTTTATACTATTAGTTATAGAAATGTTAGATGAATTTGCATATAGAAATTTGTATTAAGAAATCACAATCCAATCAATTAAAAAGTGTACATATTTGGGGGTATATTAGTATTTGTTTCTCGACGCGTCAACGGATGCCTGCCCGCATCCCGCCGTCACCCGTTCGCGACGAGAGAGTCCTCTTCCGAGGAGCCAGTTTCCGGGATGGGCTCCACCGGGCTGGCACTGGGAGTGCTCCTTCAGGGGCGCGCCGCTGGGTGAGGAACCCGCCCCGGGTCCCTCGTCGACCCGGAGCTCCTTTGGTGGCTTCGCGTGGGCCACATTCGGTGGGCGGGGAGCCGGCACGCCAGAGGTGGTACGTCGCCGTGTCATGGAGGGAGGACAGCACGTCGTCGTACATGGCTGCTATGGACGTCAGGTTCTCCAATACCTGCAGGTTCTTCGGGTAAATCTCACCCGAGCTATGATACCTGTGATGGTTCTCCTCTCTTTGGCGTGTCACCTGCCCGCGCCCTCAGGAAACACCCGTGATAGTGAAACTAGATAATTCGATGAGTATTCGATCTAATTAGCAGCTAGTGATGTATTCGGTAATATTCGAGATTATATATATTATTCGATAATATTCGAGAGATTTATTCGAGATTACTATTCGATGATTGCATATTAAATTATCTACTATGATTCATTTTATACTTTCGAGATGCATATAATATATCTACTATTATTCGAGATCAGATTCATTATCACTATTATTGAGATGCGTACTAATTTTTTTATATTCTTCTTCTGGATATTTAAATAAAAGCTATGGCGGACACATACCGCAGTAGAAGAGAAAGAAGAGCATGTTCGAGCTCATACGCTCCCGAGCCGGCCACGTGATCAGAATGAAGAAGGTGACAGCTCCCAATATCCTGAACAATACCGGTGAGGGATATGATATTCGATAAAGACGACCGAATTGATGAAGTCCAGAACTTATGATGCTGATCTTGAAATAGCAACATACCGGCGAGGTTATGTTTATAGAACAGGCATCTAGTGATCATCACGTGTTTTTAAATGATTGGGGGGGGTGTATATATATATTAACAGAATTGATCTTTCTTATTTCAGAGCCTCCGGATCGAGCAAATCTGTCTGCAGGGGGCGGACAGTGCGAGGGCCGGCCAAAAGTTGAAGGAAGGCGTAAAGTACCAACATCGTGCCTCAAACCATAATGGTCGAAACCTATCGAGCCTAAGAAGAATCGGGCAAGTTCGTTCGTCATCAGTGCGGATTTTCTGTGAAGGACCAAAATCCTGATCTCCATTCAAGAATGGGAAAACATCCAAAAGCAACCATCCAGATCTTACTTTTGTTGCGATAGAGTCAAAAAAAACTGCTTTGGGGAATCTCTCATGTTCACCTTTCACCCTACCAGTCCTTTCACACGAGCAGATGTGGAAGAAATCAAGGACGTTGCTCTTACGAGATGCGTTTTGCATTCACAACACAAGAAACTATATGGCCAAGTCACGTCGGGAGAATGAAGACTCCAGAATTGACGGGAAACAGAGAAGAAAGAAGCAAAGAGATCCTGAGCCAGCTTTGCGTGAAAATTCAAGAACGGATTAGCTAAGAAACGGTCGAGAATAAACACGATCAATGCCGCGAAAAGGAGCATTACCATAGAGCCTGGGGCCAGGTGGCTACGCGGTGGCCCGGGCCTAAGTGGGATAAGGCTGAGCAAGGATGCTGGATGTAGGGGTCAGTCCAGTTACATTGAGATCTGGCCCCCCAGGTGCAAGGACTTGGTTCTATGCGCATGGGGGGGGGGTGTGACCCAAGAACAGCTGTTTTGAAGAAGGCAAGTCTAAAGGAGCCGACCTCAAATTACTTGTTGCAATAGAAGAGCTCGAACGCGGGTGTTCTTCACGCCCAACAAGAGAACGATGAGCTTAGCGTGCCCTGGAAATCTGAAACACCCGGAAGAAGGAACACGAGCAAGGCGTTGTTCCGTGTGTATATGAGGGGTTTGCGACTGGAGGAACGCCGACTACAGAAGCGTGCGGAGAAAGAATGAGGAGGAGAAGAGAAGCGGATGGGAAGGAGACAGAGGAAGCAGGAAGTAGAATGCTTAAAGGCCTAGAAGTCAGGCACGCGAGTTGGCAACTCAATTCAGCCGGTAAGCAGCAGCACGATCGACGCAATCAGCCAGTGGAAGGGGTCTCTACAGCGGCAGGAGCTTAGCGGATCCAGCATTGGATAGCACCGTCACCATCCATGCCGAGAAGCAGCGTGGTTCTGCACCGGCGATGAGTCATACTGCTGGATAATACCCTTATGGATGACACGCTTGATAACACGTAATTATGTATCTACACTTCAAATGAGAAATCATACAATCCGGACGGTGGCGGGACGGCGTTGCTTATACAAATCCCCCTGAAGCAACTCCATTGCAATCCGATTCCAGTACCTATGCTCGTGTCGCGTTTGATGAAGTTGGGGGCAGAATAATTGGGGCTACAGCTTTGACATTCCTGGAGGTGACACGAGCGCACACTGGGAGAGGACATTACACCTATCATCTATGGAGAAAGGATTCTGCATCGTCTTCTCCAAGGCCACCCGACACCCGCATCTCTGCCGGCCTTCTCCTCCAAGTCCCGCCACCATGTCAGCATCGACTCCCCAGCTCCCCAGTCAGCCACCGCTCCTGGTAGCTCCTGCTCCTCCCAAAAAGTCCGCCAACGCGTGAGGCCACTCCTCCTCCTCCAAGTTCCGGAACCGGTAGCCCACTCCTCCTCCTCCAAGTCCAGACACCCTGCGTCCAGCCCAGTCCTCGTCCTCCAAGTCATGGCACCGCGTAGCCGTACTCCGCCGCCTGCGAGGGGCTCCGTGCTTAAGCACACAGCGGAAGAGAACGCCACCGCAGCCTATGGCGGCTAGCGGTAACAATACAGACAGAGGAAGAGATTTCAATTTTGTCCAAGCTCGCGCCTCTTCCGAAGGCCCTACGACATGAGCGAGAGGAAAACAAAGCCGAATGCGGAGACCAATTTTGGGACGCCACCCATTTTGGACCGAAACCACACCACACCGCCGCCAAAGGAGAGAAGTGCCTGAGCATGCCATTGACCAAATTTATTCGTATGGCTCAAGCCAACCAGCTCCCAAGCCTGTGACTCAGGACTTATGAAGCGCCCCAAATCAGGAAGGCATATCAAAGCACAACAAAGAAGGACGTGCGCATCGAGCTCTAAGCCAAGCAGCTGCAAACAAAGCGGGGAAAATTGTCCTCACTGGGAGGGGAGACGCGGTGGCAAAATCGTCCCCCCACTCATTGTACCACAACACATGAGATACCGACCAACGATCACTCCTGGTAATAACCGACGTATCATAGAGAAGAACGGCTGCGAGGAGATCGGATGCACTGAAGAACAACTCATAGAGCTTCGAGCCCATGGATACTTTTACAGAGCGTGAAACTAAAACGGAAATATGCCAGCGGGCGAACCTTGTGTCAAGCCTGAGGAGGTCAAGACGAAGCTCTCAACGAGATGTATGAATGCATTGAATGTACAGGAAAATTTGCCAGACAACCATTGAGAGTCCCGTCATGGTGGCAAGTGGAGCCAGACATTCTAAAAACTACCAAAAATCAACTCGATCTGTATGTCGAGTTTAACAGAACTTTCAGTTTTATTCATCAAGACGCCACTGCGACAATCTATCTGTCAGTGCCTATGTCTGTAAGTGTTTCCTTTCTGTAATTTTTAGTCTGAAGCTAGCTTTATGCTCGTTGATCATTACCTGTAATTATCCTCACTATATTCTTTGCTGTGGTATTATGCAGAATGAAGATCTATGAAATGAAAAAAGCATGTACTTCTATGGCATTGGGTTCATTGACCACAAATACCGTTAATCACACGACACTGGTCCACGGAATTCTAATCGAATGAAATAGATGAAAAATTCCTAGAGTTCTTGAAGCGCCTAAATACCAATCAAGAATACTCACTTCCTTAAACTTGGGTGAGTCACATTGTCTTGTACTACAAATTCTGTTTTTTGCTTACTAGCTAATGTTTTAATTGAATAAGTGTATAGGTTTCGAGGTGTGATGATGCGGTTATGCACATTCCTGTGCTTAATTTATACATTGCAACGTGCGCATGCCAGTTTTCCACGGATCTGTTTAATCATGAGGCTAGGTGGAAGATGCAAGTTGAAAGTACTGGGGAATCGCTACGTGGTAAACCATGTTTTTGAGCAGTAGCGAGAATCGTTGAAGGGGGATATCAAACAGGGTAATTTCAATACATTATCGAAACATAGGTTGTCCGGCCTCTTTATTTCGTCACTTGCCTTATATCAACTAATTAATAACTCCTTTAGTCATTTCTCTTGCCAGCGGCGGGGCTTGCAAACAGTTCATCAAAGAGGGGTTCCAGGCCGAAATGGAAACAAAAGTTGTATTGGTATCGACCCAGGCTAATAATTAAGTAGTACTTAGGCTAGCTACCATCTCTTTAATTCTAGTTTTCAATACCATTAGTTATCATGTTGATTATTATTATCTGATTGAATTCTATTCTGTAAGTGCATGAAGCAGGTGCCGGGGAATTGATTTATGTGCATACTACATTGCGAGAACATTCACATGATGGCGTCGACGAAGGAGCGATCTGAAGACCGGAAATGGGTAAACCGTTTGCCAGAGCACTAGTCACAATTTTTACATCATTATCGGATACTCATATATATACACACACTAATACATGCAATTGTCTCCTTCTTTAAAGTTCAAGGAGGTCGGAGAAGCTACTACCGCGATCGAGTTACGAGCATTCAAGAAGAATAGCGGATTTTGCTCGAACCAGTCAAGATCCCAAGGAGAATGCCATTACCTACACGGCGGTTATGCCCTCCATGTAATGTAGTAATTTTTATATACACATTGTATTGTTTATATATATTATTATAACATGTGTATGTGTGAATGTGGTGCGAGACATTTGATGATGTATTATATATAATATATATATGATGGTTCTACGAGAAATTCCTATTTATATATATGCATAACGTGTACATATGATGTTCATATATACCAGCAAATGAAAATAATTAAATGGAAAACATAAGATTAGAATGAAAAAGAAATCAAACCCAAAAACCCTAAACCTTTTAGGTCTCCCAGCCCCCGGCGCAGGCTTCGTGCCACGTGGTGGCCCTTTAGTGGCTATCGGTTGAACCGGACTAAAGGGGGGGGACCTTTAGTCCCCACCCTTAGTGCCGTTTACAGAATCCAGCACTAATGGGCCTTACGAACCGGTGCATAGCCGGTTCGCACTATGAGCGTATGATCTCGAACATAGCACTCCTTTCTTTCTCTGTCGGTATTGTCAGCATAGCTTTTATTTAACTAATCCAGGAAATATAAAACAATTTAGTACGACATCTCGAATATATTAGTATTGATAATGCATCTCGAATATAGTAGATAATAGATATGATCTCGAAGATAAAACTGAATCATAATAGATAATATGCATCTCGAATATAATCTCGAATACACGTCTCGAAAATTATCAAAAAATATAATCTCGAATACATCGCTCGAAGATTCGAAACATCACATATAGCTATGCAGATCGAATACTATCGAATAATCCTAGTTGAGTTGCGGTGGACACCAAAGAGAAGGGAAACCCACCACAGGATCTATGCTCTAGTGAGATCGCTGAAGAACCTGCCAGGTATTGGAGAAAGAACCTGGACGTCCAACGCAACCATGTAGCGACGGACGTGCCGTCCCTACTCCATCCACTATGAGTACCACCTCCACGGGGGGATGCCAGCTCCGCACCGAATGTGGGCCCACGCCGCCCCGCCACCAAACGAAGCTACCGGGTCGCTCGACGGGACCTGGTTCCTCACCAAGAATTGCACACGCCCCTCAAGGTAGCACCTCCCATGCAGCCGGCCAAGCCCAGTCCGGACCCATGGCACCTGTTAAACAGGACCGTCGTGCGAAAGGGTCGACGAACGAGGATCGGGGTCGGGCATCGTTGACGTCGATAACAAATTCTATGCAAATATGTAACATTTTTTAAATGTTTGCTAGGAACAGGATTCAGAATCATAATACGGATTCTCTTAACCTTTAGGGATTTTTTAACAAATGGCGCATTCTGGATGTGCAGAAGATTGTCCTATTTTCCTGATTATCATCTACCCTTCTATATGTTACGTTGCCGTGTCAAAGGATTCAAGAAAACCATGGCTCATCTTAAGCCGAAGAGAGTAACGAGGTGCATAATGGTATGAATCTCTCCAAGTTGTTTTGAACGGAGTCCGGATGAGGATAATTTGCTTTTTGGTACGAAGTTCAGCAGGCCTCTGATATCGCTATTGTAAGAGCCTTGCTGAAATTCATACCAAAAGTGAATTATTCTACAGAACTCCATCCAAAACAACTTTGAGAAGAAGCTCGTAGCATCATACGCCTGTCTTCCAGAAATATGAAGCCAGTGGATTTCTTCCAATACTTTGACAGACAACGTGGACAATAGAAGAATATATATATCATATATCATGAGATCAAAAAAAAATTGGATTCACTTGTGCACATCCATATGGGGCATTCTTATGTCAAAAATTTCAAACTTTGACTTATGATCAAATGTTGCGCTATGTCAAATTCAAACTGGCATATGAATCAAACTAGCTTTGACATATGATCAAATGTTTGTCATATTGTCAAATTCAAACTTTGACTTATATATGATCAAACTTGACAATGATCAATGGTGCTTATATGTCAAATCAAACTTTGACAATATGATATCAGCTAGCTAATTCGATCATCTAACCATTAATATTCTAGCTACATTCATCTAACGTTTGGACAAAAAGTATAAAAATATATTCATCTAAAAATGCATTTAATTATCTAATTCATACTAAACTACAACGTGTAAAACTAAGTCATCAAACATTTGAACATTATATCTAATTCTCCAAAACTTGAACATTAATCTAACAAAACCAGAAAAATAGAAAATATTAACAAAATGTGTGTTGTGTACTGTTGTTGGCGGGCTCGGATGAGGGGCGCGGCCCATGGCAGCAGGGGGTTCTCAACAGATGGGGCGACACGGCCGGTGAGGCGAGGCGATGGAGCGGCAACGGGGGGCGGCGCGGGCTGGGGGCAACGGGGGCGGCAAGCGGGGACGGCCGATGGGGGGGGCAAGGCGGCGACAGGGACGGGGCGCGCGGGCACGAGGAGGGGGACGGCGACGGACACGCGCGCGCGACGGGGTGCGCGACGGGGGACGGCGGTGATGTCATCGAAGCAAGAGGAGGAGAACGACGAGGAGAATGAAACTGAATTTTTTTGTTGAAGTGTTTTCTTATAGTAGAAGGACCTTTAGTCCCGCGTTGGAGCCACCAACCGGACTAAAGGTTGTTTTGTGCCAGGCAGCGGCGGGAACGCAGGCCTTTTAGTCCCCGGTTGGTGGCTCCAACCAGGATAAAGGGGTACCTTTGGTCGCGTTGGAGCCATCAACCGGGACTAAAGGCCTGTGCTTGGCACGGCGTCGGGCGCCCTTAGAAGTTTAGCCCCCACTCGCCTAGTCGCAGGCTGCCCCGCACTGGTTTTATAAGCCGGCTGCGCGCACGTATGGAACTCCTCACTACTGAAGGCCTATGGACCTAACCACATCTGTATCTGCCTTGTGGCCTACTGGGCCTGCCGCGGGGCCCTGACATCCTGGCCCAACTAGCGGTGGGGTTTCTAGTCGTATGCAAGGCCGTGTTCCCAGTAGGTGGCATTTTTTATATTTTTTAGTCCCGATTAGGTCTTTTTCCACTTTTTTGTTTGTTTTTGCTTTATTATTTCTTGTTCTACGTTATAGTTAAATACTTAGAGTTTTGAGTGATTTTTTTGTTAGGTCCCAAAAATTATAAATTCTGTTAGGTGCAGTTAGGTTTTCACAATTTGAATAGCTTAAATTTGAAATTATTATTTGAAATTGTGTGAATTACTGTTGTGAATACTTTACTTTAAAAATGATTTTTGGAGTCGATTCTTGTTTTTCTGTTTAATATTAGTGTGGTTTTGTCATTATATTCACTTTGGTAATTCTTCGTTATTTTAAAAAAATAAAATACCATTGTAAGGATGTGTTTTCGTCCGAAAACCCCTGATACTTCGAAAGAGATTGTCATTTTGTTACACGATCTCAGTTTTTTGCCGTAACCCTTCAACTTTTCAATAGCACATGCTATGTGGGTGAAAATGAATGATACCATGCCACTTTCACTTTTCAGAGTTCATTGTAGTGCTTTTCAATTTCAGGGTTCGTTTAGCTCAAAAAATGAGAAAATGCATGAAAAAATAGCAAATGAAGTCAGAAAGGTGTTGAAAATTGATGACGTGGCTTTGAATGGTGCATACAAACGCACAAAGATCTGGGTGAAACAAGTTCAGAAAATGAATGCCTTTGTAACAGATGAGTTTTCGTCCGAAACCCTAATACTTCGAAAGAGATTGTCCATTTTGTACACGAAGTGCATCCAGTTTTTGCTGTAACCCTCTCAACTTTTTAGGCACATTATGTGGGTGAAATAGATGATAACATGCCAACTTTCAACCTTGTTCAGAGTTCATTGTAGTGCTTTCAATTTCAGGGTCCTTTAGCTCAAGAAAATGAGTAAATGCATGAAAAATACCAAATGAAGTCGAAAAGGTTTGAAAATTGATGACGGCTTTGAATTGTGCATACTGAACGCACAAAAAGTCTGGAGTTGAAATAAGTTAAAAAAATGAATGCCTTTGTAACAGATGAGTTTTCGTCCGAAACCCGATACGTCGAAGGATTGTCCGTTTGTACACGAAGTGCATCAGTTTTTGCCTGTTGTTAACCCTCTCAACTTTTTAGCACTTGCTATGTGGGTGAAATGATGATACCATGCCAAACTTTCAACCTTTTAGAGTTCATTTGTAGTGCTTTTCAATTCAGGGGCATTTAGCTCAAAAAAAAACAGTAAATGCATGAAAAATACCGAATGAAGTCGGAAAGGGTCGAAAATTGATGACGTGGCTTTGAAATGGTGCCTACTGAACGCACAAAAAGTCTGGAGTTGAAATAAGTTAAAAAAAATGAAATGCCTTTGTAACAGATGAGTTTTCGTCCGAAACCCTGATACTTCGAAAGAGATTGTCCATTTTGTACCGAAGGGCATAGTTTTTGCTGTTGTGTAACCCTCTCAACTTTTTAGAACATGCTATGTGCAACTGGAATCAGCTTCTTTGCCGTCCGCCATAGCGGATGGCAAAGGCATAATCACGGACGGCAAACTCTTTGCGTCCGCCAGCAGACGTGGCACACAATTCCGGCATGACACTGCAGCAAGCTTCTTTGCCGTCCGCTTCCTGGAAATGGACGGCAAAGGATTGTGCCATCCGCCTCTGGTGGCCAGCAGACGGCAAAGATCATGGACGGCAGTGAGGTGGGTGAGGGCCGTTAGGGGTAACGGCGTGCTTTGCCATCAGCCAGCGGACGACAAAGAGGCTAACGTCTTTGCCGTCCGCGGCAGATCGGCAAAGTGCTCAAACATGCCCTTCCCAGAACCACAGGTAGCTGCCATGTGGCATGTTTGCCGTCAGCTAGCTGACGGCAAAGAGCCTGTACAGCCCTGTTTTTAATTTAATTCATTCAATTTGACAGCAATTCGCAGCAGATATACATATATACACAACACGCATATCCAACACACTTTTTCATCTAATACATACATAACCAACACATATATAGTTCCATCCTTACTATTACAAAAGTTTCACATTGTTCATCCAACACCGTTATCCATCCATCCATCTAACAGTTCAACCATGCAAGTTCATTGATACAAAATAAAAGCACAAATGGAAAGAAGCACTCCATCCATGCAAGCTTCCGTGAATTAAATCAATCTGCAAAATGATAAACAAGATGTTAGAAGAAGAAGAATTAAATGAAGAGAGAACAAGGACTATAGAAGTAAGAACTTAAGTAAAATGGAGCTAACCTAGAAGAAAATAGAAGAAGAAGAAGAAGAAGAAAGAAGAAGAAGAGAAGAAAGACTAGAAGAATACTAGAAGAAGACTAGAAGAATAATGAAGAAGAAAGACTTAAGCGATTATGTAACTTGGTCTTTGTGCTAACATAAGTAATTTTGGAGTTAACCTATAGGAAAGTAAGCATAGTAGAGATAACTTAGCATATTAGAGCTAACATAGGTAACTAAGCATATATTAGAGTAACTTAAGCTAACTTATGTCATTTCGAGGAAACAAAGCTAAGAAATATAGATCATTTTGGAGACAAACATACCTGAAATAGTTCAGTTCTCATTGTTCTTCTCCTTCTCCTTCTCAGCCTGATGCGCCAAGAGCGGCGAGGCGGGTGGAGTGGAGGCAGTGGATGTAGTTTTCTACAACAATTGCGTGGTCATGTGCCCACGGCGCGAGGTCATGTCTAGGCACCACCACCATGTGAGGCATTCTCAGGCAGGACAGGACACACGACAATCGCTAGGTCATCTCAGCCACCACCATCGCTAGGTAATCCTCCACCTGATGCCCACTTGCTCCTTTCCTCCCCACTCAGTCCGGATCATCCGCCTTGCTGTTGCTTTTGCTACAGCCAGAATTGCTGTTGCTTTTGCTACAACCAGAATCGCTGATGCTTTGGCTGTAGCCAGTGTCGCTGCTGCTGCTGCTCCCATTGCTGTCCAAATGCAACAATGACCGTGAACAAATCGATGCGAGACAAAGCCAAATGTAGAGGAATAAGAAGAGGCAGAACGTACTTGGCATCATCGTCGTCAGCGTAGTGTATGCGACACATAGTCGCGTTGAACACCTTCACGATGAGCATGGTGGCGTCGTCGTCGTACCTGAAGAGAAGAAGGAAGTACCCTGCCGCAGGTCATAGGCATGGTAGAAATTTCCCAGCCAGACCCAGGTACATGTGGCCCTCTTGATCACCAACTCCATGTCCCACAGCCGCGAAACCGCTGCGGCGTCGCAGATTCACATTATTTGGCGGATCTTCACCCAGCATGTTCATAAAAAGTGTCAGGCAGCCTCTGCAGTTTGGGACAATGAGTGATGTAGCAAACAACAGAGTTATCCTAATGAGATGGGTGAAAGGGGAGTCTCTCCTTTTATTACCTACCTCGTGGATGATACTAAAGTCCCAAGTATGATACTGAAGAACTCGAAAGCATCCAACCTCGTACTCCGTGTGGGCAAAGCGGAGTTGCTGGGTGGTGGCTCCCCCCATCTCTAATAAGCAGCAGAAGATAATCAAACTACACCAAGTTATCATTTCTCATTCAAAAACAATGCACTGGGGACATATGATGGCTCTAGTTGAATTTATTAGTAGACTAGTCGTCAAAAATGTTGACTTTAGTTGAATTTCATATAATAACTATTTTAACTTCTTTAGGTCAGCAAACTAGGCAACTAGCTAGCAGTATAAAAACATTCAAACTAAAGAAAGAAAGAAAAGGAAAACGGGGCGGAAAAATAAAAAGAAAGTATAAAAACGTGTCGTTTTCTTCTGCGTACCTCTTCTTCGGAATATTAGTCTCTGAGATGTGAAGGGGTGATCGGAGGCGGAAGTAGAGACGTGAGGAGTTGACGGAGGGGGAGACGGTAGGTAAGAGGAAGGAGGAGGAGCAGGCCGAGGAGGAGGAGGAGGAGGAGGCAGGAGGGGGAGGGAGAGAAGCAGAGAGCGGCCGGGAAAGGGAAACGAGAGGAGGGCGAAGAGGGGCACGGGGGAGAGAGGACGGGGGGACGAGGGAGGGGAGAAGAGGAAAAGACGAAACAAAAGAGGGCAAAAGGGAGAAAAGGTGGGGGGAGGAGGGAGGAGGGAGAGGGGAGGCGGGGGAGGAGGAGGAGGAGGGAGGAGGAGCGAGGAGGAGGGGAGGAGGAGAGAGGAGGCGGAGGGGGGGGCGGGGAGGCGGGATTTCTCTCTCTCCGTCTCTCCTCCCTCCTACTCCTCCTTCTCTCCTGTCTTCTTCTCAAACTTAAAACTAAACTAATCTAAAATAAACCAACAAACTAAAATACTAAAACTAAAAACAAAACTAAAACTAAACTGAAAATAAAACTAACTAAAACTAAACAGAAACTAAACTAGAAGAACTAAAAAAACAAAACTAAAAAAAAGGGGGAAGACAAACTTGCGGGATCGCCGGTGGAGGGCGAGGGAGGCAGGGGGGAGGGGAGCTGGGGGGGAAGGGGGAGAGGGAGGAGGGAAGGAGGGGAGGGCGGGTAGAGGGGGAGGGGCAGCAGGGAGGCACGGCGAAGGCTGAGGGAAGGGCGCGGAGGAGGAGCCGGAGAAGGGGGCGGAGGTGGCGAGGTGGCGACGGGGAGGGGGGGGAGGGCGGACGGGTGGGGGCTGGGTCGGGGGGCGGGCTGGGGCGGCGGGGAGAGTGGCGGTGAGGAGGAGAGGCGGTCCGGGAGGGAGGGAAACAGAGAAAGAGAGAGAGAGGGGGAGGCTGACCGTTAAGTGGGCTTCTTTGCCGTCTGCAAGCAGACGGCAAAAGAGGGCGGCCGTTTAGGGACTAGCCACGTCTCCTCTTTGCCGTCCGCTGGCGGACGGCAAAGAAAGAACCTGACACGCCACGCGTGCCCGCGGGGCCCACTGGACCTTTGCCGTCTGCCTTCTAGCACTACTGGAATCTGGGTCTTTTGCCATCTGCCAGCTCTTTGCCGTCTGCCAGTGATGCAAAGAGGCCTTTGCCGTCTGTTCTCAAAGCAGACGGCAAAGAACCAGCTGATGGCAAACAGGGTCTTTGCCATCTGCGAGCTCTTTGACGTCCGCCAGCAGACGGCAAAGAGTTCTTTGGCCATCCGCCAGCAGACGGCAAAAGTCCAAAGTGGACCCCACGGGGGTGTCACTGCACTGGGTAGGTCACACGGGCCACTTCTTTGCCGTCTGCCAGCAGACGGCAAAGATTCTTTGCCGTCTGCCAGCAGACGGCCAAAGAGTAAGAGGGGCCCACAGTTTCACGGCGGTGGCGTCTAACGGTCATCCTCTTGCCGTCTGCTGGCGGACGGCAAAGCATTCTTTGCCGTCCGCCCAGAAACGGCAAAGAATCTTTGCCGTCCGCCAGCAGACGGCAAAGAGAAAAAAAACAGACGGCAATGCGGGGGGTTAATTGGCCCCCGCGCGCGGCCCCCTCCTCATCTCTTTCTCCCGCCTAACCCCCACCCTCTGCCAGCCAGCACGCGCGCACAGGAAGCCCCCCCCGCCGCCGACGCCACAAGCACAGCACGAGGCACGCGCAGCGCAGCACACCTCCGCGAATGGCCGCCGCGCAGCCCCTCAACGAACCCGCACAGGCCGCCGCAGCCCCATCCCTCCACCGCCGCCGCCGCACCCCCTCCTACACCCCCGCCGCTCGTTACCCACCCCCCTCCACCGCGCCCTCCTCCCTCCATCCTCCACCGCCGCCCCCCTCACCCCTCCCTCCATCGCCGCCCCGAAAAAGAAAAAGAAGAGAAGAAGGAAAGGAAAAAAGAGGGCGCCCGGGGACGAGTGGGTTTAGATAGTTTACATATTAGAAAAGAAGAAGGAAAAAAAGGAATAAGAGAAAAAGGAAAAGAAGGAAAAGAAGAAGAGGGAAAGGGAAAGGAAGAAGATGAAGATGAGGAGAAAAAGAATAAGAAAAAGAAGAAGAAGAAGAAGAAGAAGAAGAAGAAGAAGAAGAAGAAGAAGAAGAAGAAGAAGAAGAAGAAGAAGAAGAAGAAGAAGAAGAAAAGGAAGAAGAGGAAGAAGAAGAAAAGGAAAAAGAGGAAAAAAGAAGAAGAGGGGAAGAAGAAGAAAAAGACACGTTTTTATACTTTCTTATTTAGGGTTCCGCCACGTTTTGCAGTTTCTTTCTTTTCTTTAGTTGAATGTTTTTATACTGCTAGCTAGTTGCCTAGTTTGCTGACCTAAAGAAGTTAAAATAGTTATTATATGAAATTCAACTAAAGTCAACATTTTTGACGACTAGTGCTACTAATAAATTCAACTAGAGCCATCATATGTCCACAAGTGCATTGTTTTTTGAATGAGAAATGATAACTTGGTGTAGTTGATTATCTTCTGCTGCTTATTAGAGATGGGGGGAAGCCACCACCGCAGACTCCGCTTTGCCACACCGGAGTACGAGTTGGATGCTTTCGAGTTCTTCAGTATCATACTTGGGACTTCAGTATCATCCACGAGGTAGGTATATAAAAGGAGAGATCTCCCCTTCACCCATCTCATTATGATAACTCTGTTGTTTGCTACATCACTCATTGTCCCAAACTGCAGAGGCTGCCTGACACTTTTATGAACATGCTGGGTGAAGATCCGCCAAATAATGTGAAGCTGCGACAGGCCGGCAGCGGGTTTCGCAGGCTGTGGGACATGGAGTTGGTGATCAAGGAGGGCCACATGTACCTGGGTCGTGGCTGGGAGAAGTTCTACCATGCCTATGACCTGCGGCAGGGGTACTTCCTTCTCTTCAGGTACGACGACGACGCCACCATGCTCATCGTGAAGGTGTTCAACGCGACTATGTGTCGCATGCACTACGCTGACGACGATGATGCCAGTACGTTCTGCCTCTTCTTATTCCTCTACATTTGGCTTTGTCTCGCATCGATTGTTAACGGTCATTGTTGCATTTGGACAGGCAATGGGAGCAGCAGCAGCGACACTGGCTACAGCCAAAGCAGCAGCGATTCTGGTTGTAGCAAAAGCAACAGCAATTCTGGCTGTAGCAAAAGCAACAGCAAGGCGGATGATCCGGACTGGAGTGGGGAGGAAGAGGAGCAGAGTGGGCATCAGGCTGAGGATTACCTAGCGATGGTGGTGGCTGAGGATGACCTAGCGATGGTCGTGCCTGTCCTGCCTGAAGATGGCCTCACGATGGTGGTGGTGCCTGACAATGACCTCGCGCCGGTGGGCGACATGACCACGCCAATTGTTGTAGAAGACTACATCCCACTGCCTCCACCGCCTCGCCGCTCTTGGCGCATCAGGCTGAGGAAGGAGAAGGAGAAGAACAATGAGAACTGAACTATGTCAGGTATGTTTGATCTCCAAAATGATCTATATTTCTTAGCTTTGTTTCCTCCGAAATGACATAAGTTAGCTCTAAGTTAGCTCTAATATGCTTAGTTACCTATGTTAGCTCTAATATGCTAAGTTATCTCTACTATGCTTACTTTCCTATAGGTTAACTCCAAAATTACTTATGTTAGCACAAAATGACCAAGTTTACATAATAAGCTTATAGTCTTCTTCTTCTTATTCTTCTAGTCTTCTTCTAGTATTCTTCTAGTCTTCTTCTTCTTCTTCTTCTTCTTCTTCTTCTTCATTTTCTTCTAGGTTAGCTCCATTTTACTTAAGTATGCTTACTTCTTATAGTCTTGTTCTTCTTCTTCATTTTATTCTTCTTCTTCTAACATCTTGTTTATCATTTTGCAGATTTGATTTAATTCACGGAAGCTTGCATGGATGGAGTGCTTCTTTTCCATTTGTGCTTTTATTTTGTATCAATGAACTTGCATGGTTGGAACTTGTTATATGGATGGATGGATAACGGTGTTGGATGAACAATGTGAAACTTTTGTAATATGTAAGGATGGAACTATATATGTGTTGGTTATGTATGTATATATGATGAAACTAGTGTGTTGGATATGCTTGTTGTGTATATATGTATATCTGCGAATTGCTGTCAAATTGAATGAATTAAATTAAAAACAGGGCTGTACAGGCTCTTTGCCGTCAGCTAGCTGACGGCAAACATGCCACATGGCAGCTACCTGTGGTTCCTGGGACAGGCATGTTTGAGCACTTTGCCGTCTGCCAGCGGACGGCAAAGACGTTAGCCTCTTTGTCGTCCGCTGGCTGATGGCAAAGCACGCCGTTAACCCCTAACGGCCCTCACCCCACCTCACTGCCGTCCATGATCTTTGCCGTCTGCTGGCCACCAGAGGCGGATGGCACAATCCTTTGCCGTCCATTTCCAGGAAGCGGACGGCAAAGAAGGTCTTTGCTGGCACGTGTTCATCCGGACATTTTGCCGTCTGCTGGCGGACGGCAAAGAGGTTTGCCGTCCGTGATCTATGCCTTTGCCATCCGCTATGGCGGACGGCAAAGAAGCTGATTCCAGTAGTGCACATAGCATGTGCTAAAAAGTTGAGAGGGTTACAGCAAAAACTGGATGCACTTCGTGTACAAAATGGACAATCTCTTTCGAAGTATCAGGGTTTCGGACGAAAACTCATCTGTTACAAAGGCATTTCATTTTTTTTAACTTATTTCAACTCCAGACTTTTTGTGCGTTCAGTAGGCACCATTCAAAGCCACGTCATCAATTTTCGACCCTTTCCGACTTCATTCGGTATTTTTCATGCATTTACTGTTTTTTGAGCTAAATGACCCTGAAATTGAAAAGCACTACAAATGAACTCTAAAAAGGTTGAAAGTTGGCATGGTATCATCATTTCACCCACATAGCAAGTGCTAAAAAGTTGAGAGGGTTACAGCAAAAACTGGATGCACTTCGTGTACAAAATGGACAATCTCTTTCGACGTATCAGGGTTTCGGACGAAAACTCATCTGTTACAAAGGCATTTCATTTTTTTAAACTTATTTCAACTCCAGACTTTTTGTGCGTTCAGTATGCACAATTCAAAGCCACGTCATCAATTTTCAAACCTTTTCGACTTCATTTGGTATTTTTCATGCATTTACTCATTTTCTTGAGCTAAAGGACCCTGAAATTGAAAAGCACTACAAATGAACTCTGAAAAGGTTGAAAGTTGGCATGGTATCATCATTTCACCCACATAATGTGTGCTAAAAAGTTGAGAGGGTTACAGCAAAAACTGGATGCACTTCGTGTACAAAATGGACAATCTCTTTCGAAGTATTAGGGTTTCGGACGAAAACTCATCTGTTACAAAGGCATTTCATTTTTCTGAACTTGTTTCAACTCCAGACTTTTTGTGCGTTTAGTATGCACCATTCAAAGCCACGTCATCAATTTTCAACCCTTTCTGACTTCATTTGCTATTTTTCATGCATTTACTCATTTTTTTGAGCTAAACGACCCTGAAATTGAAAAGCACTACAAATGAACTCTGAAAAGGTTGAAAGTTGGCATGGTATCATCATTTCACCCACATAGCATGTGCTGAAAAGTTGAGAGGGTTACGGCAAAAACTGGATGCACTTCGTGTACAAAATGGACAATCTCTTTCGAAGTATCAGGGTTTCGGACGAAAACACATCTCTTACAATGGTATTTTATTTTTTTAAATAACCTAAGAATTACCAAATTGAATATAATGACAAAACACACTAATATTAAACAGAAGGAACAAGAATCACTCAAAAATCTATTTTTAAAGTAAAGTTATTCACAAACTAGTAATTCACACAAATTTCAAATAATTCAAATTTAAGCTATTCAAATTTGAAAACTACTTGCACTAACAGAAAGTTTATAATTTTTGTGACCTAAAGCAAAAAGAATCACTCAAAAACTCTAAGTATTTAACTATAAGTAGAAACAAAAGAAAATAAATAAAGCAAAAAACAAAACAAAAAAGTGGAAAAAGACCTACTCGGACTAAAAAATAAAAAAATGCCACCTACTGGGCCACCACGGCCTGCATACGACTAGAAACCCAACCGCTAGTTGGGCCAGGATGCAGGCCCGCGGCAGGCCCAGTAGGCCCACAGGCAGATACAGATTGGTTAGGTCCATAGGCCTTCAGTAGTGAGGAGTTCAATACGGTGCGCGCAGCCGCGCTTATAAACCAGTGCGGGCAGCCTTCGACTAGCGAGGTGGGACTAAACTTCTACGCGCCCGACGCCGTGCCAGCACAGGCCTTTAGTCCCGGTTGATGGCTCCAACCGCGACCAAAGGTACCCCTTTAGTCCTGGTTGGAGCCACCAACCGGGACTAAAGGCCTGCGCTTCCCGCCGCTTGGCCTGGCCAAAACAGACCTTTAGTCCCGGTTGGTGGCTCCAACCGGGACTAAAGGTCCCTTCTATATAAGAAAACACTTCAAAAAAAAATTCAGTTTCATTCTCTTCTTCGTCTCCTCCTCTGCTTCGATCGACATCACCGCCGTCCCCCGTCGCCGCCCCCGTCGCGCGCCGTTGCCGTCGCCGCCCCCGTCCTCGTCGCCGCGCGCCCCCGTCCCTGTCGCCGCCTTGGCCCGCCCCCATCGCCGTCCCCGCGTTGCCGCCCCCGTTGCGCCCCAGCCCGTCGCCGCCCCCCCGTTGCCGCTCCATCGCCTCGCCTCACCGGCCGTCGCCCCACTGTGAGACCCCCTGCTGCCATGGCCGCGCCCTCATCCGAGCCCGCACACACACAGTACACACACACACATTTTGTTAATTATTTTCTATTTTTTCTGTTTTGTTAGATTAATGTCAAAGTTTTGGATGAATTAGATTAATGTCAAATGTTAGATGAATTAGTTTTAACTTTTAGTTAGATGAATTAGATATATTAATGCATTTTAGATGAATTAATTAGTTTTTTATACTTTTGTCAAACGTTAGATGAATTAGCTAGATATATTAATGTTAGATGATCGAATTAGCTAGCTAGATATCATATGTCAAAGTTTGAATTTTGACATATATATGCAACATTTGATCATATGTCAAAGTTTGATCATATATATGTCAAAGTTTGAATTTTGACATATGCAACATTTGATCATATGTCAAAGCTAGTTTGATCATATGTCAAAGTTTGAATTTTGACATACGCAACATTTGATCATATGTCAAAGTTTGAATTTTGACATAAGAATGCCCCCATTATGGATGTGCACAAGTTGATCCAATTTTTTTTCTGATCTCATATATATATATATATATTCTTCTATATGTCACGTTGTCTGTCAAAGTATTGAAGAAATCCATGGCTTCATCATTTGCTGGAAGTAACAGGCGTATGATGCTACGAAGCTCTTCAAAGTTGTTTTTGGAATGGAGTTCCGGTAGAATAATTCACTTTTTGGTATGAATTTCAGCAAAGGCCTTACAAATAGCGATATTCAGAAGGCTCTTGCTGAACTTCGTACCAAAAAGCAAATTATCCTATCCGGGACTCCGTTCCAAAACAACTTGGAGAGCTTCATACCATTATGCACCTGTTACTCTCGGCTAATGATGAAGCCATGGTTTTCTTGAATCCTTTGACACGGCAACGTAACATATAGAAGGGTAGATGAGATCAGGAAAAATATGGACAATCTTCTGCACATCCAGAATGGCGCCATTTTGTTAAATCCCTTAAAGGTTAAGAGAATCCGTATTATGATTCTGAATCCTGTTCCTAGCCAAACATTTAAAAAATGTTACATATTTGCATAGAATTTGTTATCGACGTCAACGATGCCCGACCCGCATCCTCGTCGTCGACCCTTTCGCGACGACGTCCTGCTTTAGAGGTGCCATGTCCGGGACTGGGCTTGGCCGGGCTGGCACTGGGAGGTGCTACCTTGAGGGGCGTGCATCTTGGTGAGGAACCCAGGTCCCGTCGTCGACCCGGAGCTTCTTTGGTGGCGGGCGCGTGGGCCACATTCGGTGCGGAGGCTGGCATCCCCCGTGGAGGTGGTACGTCATAGTGTCAGGGAGTAGGACGAGCACGTCCGTCGCTACATGGTTGCGTTGGACGTCAGGTTCTCCAATACCTGGCAGGTTCTTCAGCGATCTCACTAGAGCTATGATCCTGTGGTGGTTCCTTCTCTTTGGGTGTCCACCGCAACTCAACTAGATTATTCGATAGTATTCGATCTGCATTAGCTAGTGATGTATTCGAGATCTTCGAGACGATGTATTCGAGATTATATTTTTTGATAATATTCGAGACGATGTATTCGAGATTATATTCGATGATGCATATTATCTATTATGATTCAGTTTTATCTTTCGAGATGCATATCTATTATCTACTATTATTCGAGATGCATATCAATTATCTACTATTATTCGAGATGCGTACTAAATTGTTTTATATTTCTTCTGGATTAGTTAAATAAAAGCTATGGCGGACAATACCGACAGAGAAAGAGAAGAGGCTATGTTCGAGATCATACGCTCACTAGTGCAGAACCGGGCTATAGCACCGGTTCGTAAGGCCCTTTAGTGCTGGTTCTGTAACCGGCACTAAAGGGTGGGGACTAAAGGTCCCCCCCCTTTAGTCCCGGTTCAACACGAACCGCCACTAAAGGGCCACCACGTGGCACGAGCCTGCGCCGGGGGCTGGGAGACCTAAAAGGTTTAGGGGTTTTTGGGTTTATGATTTCTTTTTCCTTTAATTTTATGTTTTCCATTTAATTATTTTTCATTTGCTGGTATTTTATGATACTACATATTGTACACGTTATGCATATATATAAATAGAATTTCTCGTAGAACCGATCATATATATATATATATATACATCATCAAATGTCTCGCACCACCATTCACACATACACATGTATATATATATATATATAAACATACAATTTGGTATATAAAATTACTCCTACATGGAGGCATAACCGCGGTAGCGGGTAATGGAATTCTCCTTTGGGATCTATGACCTGGTCGAGCAAAAATCCCGCTATTTCTTCTTGAATTGCTCGTACGCGATCCGCTGGTAGTAGCTTCTCCCGCACCTCCTTGAACTTTAAAGAAGGAGATCAATATGCATGTATTAGTTGTGTGTATATATATGAGATACGATAATGATGTAAAAATTGTGAATAGTGCTCTGGCAAACGTACCCATTCCTGTCTATCAGATCTGCTCCTTTCGGACGCCATCATGTGAATGTTCTCGCAAATGTAGTATGCACATAAATCATTCCCCGGCAACTGCTTCATGCACTTTACGAGAATAGAATTCAATCAGATAATAATTAATCAACCATGATAACTAATGGTATTGAAACTAGAATTAAAGAGATGGTAGCTAGCTAGTACTACTTAATTAATTATGCCTTGGGTCGATACCAATACAACTTTTGTTTCCATTCGCCTGGAACCTCTTTGATGAACTTTTGCCAAGCCCTGCCCGCTGGCAAAGAAAATGAATAAAGGAGTTATTAATTAGTTGATATCAGGAATTGACGAACTAAAGAGGCCGACATATAGTTCGATAATGATTGAAATTACCTGTTGACTATCCCCTTCACGATTTCGTACTGCTCAACTGGTTTAAGTAGCGATTCCAGTACTTCAACTATTGCATCTTCAACTCGAATGATTAACAAGATCCAGTGGAAACTGCATGCGCACACGTTTGCATGTATAAATTAAGCAGGAATGTGCATAACACTCATCAACTACCCTAAACCCTATACACTTATTAATTAACATCTAGCTAGTAAGCAAAAACAGAATTTGTAGTACAAGACAATGTGACTCACCCGAAGTTGTAAGGAAGTAGTATATCTTGATTGGTATTTAGGCGCTTCAAGAACTCTAGGAATCTTTTCTCTATTTCATTTCGATAGAATTCCTGTGACCATGTCGTTTGATTAACGGTATTTGGGTCAATGAACCCAATGCCATAGCGTCCAGCTTTTTTCATTTCATAGATCTTCATTCTGCATAATACCACAGCAAAGAATATAGTGAGGATAATTACAGGTAATGATCAACGAGCACTACAGCTAGCTTCAGACTAAAATTACAGAAAGAAATCACTTACAGACAATAGCAACTGACGATAGATTTGTCGAGTGCGTCTTGATTGAATAACTGAAACAGTTCTGTAAACTCGACATACAGATCAGTTGCATGGTAGTAATGCTCTGGCTTCACTTTCACCATGAGGGACTCTCAATTGGTAGTCTTGGCAATTTTCATGTACCATTCATGCAATTCATACATTCTCGTTGAGAGCTTCTTGACCTCCTCAGGCTTGACCAAAGGTTCGCCGCGGGCATATTTCCGTTTTAGTTCCCGCTCTGTAAAAGTATCCATGGGCTCGAGCTCTAGGAGTTGTTCTTCAGTGCATCCGATCTCTGCAGCCTGTCTTCTATGATCGTCGGTTATTACCAGATGATCGGTTGCGTCGGTACTCATGTGTGTTGGTACAATGAGTGGGGGGATCGATTGCACCGCCTGTTCTCCCAGCTGAGGAACAATTTTCCCGCTTTTTTTGGCAGCTGCTTGGCTAGAGCTCGAGCTCGACTCCTTCTTTTGTTGTGCTTGATATGCCTTCCTGATTTGGCGCTCATAGTCTGAGTCAACAGGCTTGGGAGCTGGTGCTTGAGCCATACGAATAAATTGGTCAATGGCATGCTCAGGCACTTTCTCCTTTGGCGGCGGTGGTGGTTTCGGTCCAAAATGGGCGTCCAATTGTCTCCTGCATTCGGCTTTGTTTTCCTCTTCGCTCATGTCGTAAGGCCTCTCCGGAAGAGGCGCGAGGCTTGGACAAAATTGAAATCTCTTGCCTCCTGTACTTGTACCGCTAGCCGCCATAGCTGCGGTGGCTCTCTTCCGCTGTTGCTTAGGCAGCGGAGCCCGCTGAGGCGGCGGAGACGGCTTACGCGGTGCCTGACTTGGAGGACGAGGACTGGGCTGACGCGGTGCTGGACTTGGAGGAGGAGGAGTGGGCTCACGCGGTGCCGGACTTGGAGGAGGAGGAGTGGCCTCACGCGTTGGCGGACTTGGAGGAGCAGGAGTCTACAGAGGCGGTGGCTGACTTGGAGGAGCTGGAGTCGACTGCTGACATGGTGGCGGACTTGGAGGAGGAGCCGGCAGATGCGGTGTCGGTGGCCTTGGAAAGACGATGCAATCCTTTCTCCATAGAATGATATGATGTAATGCCTCTCCCAGTGTGCGCTCGTCGTCACCTCCAGGAATGTCAAGCTGTAGCCCCCAATATTCTGCCACCACTTCATCAACCGCGACACGAGCATAGGTAGCTGGAATCGGATTGCAATGGAAGGTTGCTTCAGGGGGATTTGTATAAGCAACGCCGTCCGCCACCTTGATGGATATGTTCTTCATTTTGAAGTGTAGCTCATAATTAGTGTTATCAATGATGTCATCCATAGGGTATCTATCCAGCAGTAGTGACTCATCGCCTGGTGCAGAACCCACGCTGCTTCTCGGCATGGATGGGACGGTGCTATCCAATGCTGGATCCGCTAGCTCCTGCCGCTGTAGAGACCCCCTTCCCTGGCTGATTTCGTCGATCTGCTGCTGCTACCGCTGGAATTGGAGTGCCAACTCCGCGTGCACTGATTCTAGGCCTTTAAGGCATTCTACTTCCTGCTTCCTCTGCTCCTTCTCCAGCTTCCTCTTCTTCTCCTCCTCCATCTTCTTTCTCGCACGGCTTCTGTAGTCGGCGTTCCAGTCCGCAAACCCCTCATACCACGGAACAACGCCTTTGCCTCGTGTTCTTCCCGGGTGTTCAGGATTTCCCAGGGCACGCGTAAGCTCATCGTTCTCTCTGTTGGGCGTGAACACCCGCGTTCGAGCCTCTTCTATTGCAACAAGTAATTTGAGGTCGGCTCCTTTAAGACTTGCCTTCTTCAAAACCTGGCCTGTCTTTGGGTCCAACGCCCCCCCCCATGCGCATAGAACCAAGTCCTGCACCTGGGGGGCCAGCTCAATGTAACTGGACTGACCCCTACATCCAGCATCTCTTGCTCAGCCTTATCCCACTTAGGCCGGGCCACCGCGTAGCCACCTGGCCCCAGCCTATGGTAATGCTCCTTTTTCGCGGCATTGATCGTGTTTATTCTCGACCGTTTCTTAGCTAATTCCGATTCCTTGAATTTCACGAAAGCTGGCCAGTGATCTCTTTGCTTCTCCTGTGTTCCCGTCAATTCTGGAGTCTTCATTCCTCCTTCGACGTACTTGGCCCATATAGTTTTCTTGTGGTTGTTGAATGCAACCGCCATCTTCGTAAGAGCAACGTCCTTGACTTTCTCCACATCTGCATCTGTGAAATGATCTGGTAGGGTGAAATGTGACATGAGAGATTCCCAAAGCAGTTTTTTTGCTCTATCGCCAACAAAAGTAAGATCTGGATGTTGCTTTGCTGGCTTTTTCCATTCTTGAATGGAGATCAGGATTTGGTCCTTCACAAGAACTCCGCACTGACGAACGAACTTGCCCGCATTCTTCTTAGGCTCGATAGGTTCGCCATTATGTTTGATGGCATCGATGTTGTACTTTACGCCTTCCTTCAACTTTTTGGCCGGGCCTCGCACTGTCCTGCTCCCTGCAGACGATTTGCTCGATCCGGAGGGCTGAAATAAGAAAGATCAATTCGTTAATATATATATACACAAAATCATTTAAAACACGTGATGATCACTAGATGCCTGCTTCTATAAACATACCTCGCCGGTATTTGCTATTTCAAGATCATCATCATAGTTCTGGACTTCATCAATTCGGTCGTCTTGATCGAATATCATATCACCCTCCCCGGTATTGTTCAGATATTGGGAGCTGTCATCTTCTTCATTCTGATCATCTGGCCGGCTCGGGGAGCGTATGAGCTCGAACATAGCCTCTTCTCCTTCTCTGCCGGTATTGTCCGCCATAGCTTTTATTTAACTAATCCAGAAGAAATATAAAAAAAATTAGTACGCATCTCAAATAATAGTAGATAATTGATATGCATCTCGAATAATAGTAGATAATATATATGCATCTCGAAAGATAAAACTGAATCATAGTAGATAATTAATATGCATCATCGAATATAATCTCGAATACATCGTCTCGAATATTATCGAATAATATATATAATCTCGAATATTACCGAATACATCACTAGCTAGCTAATATAGATCGAATACTATCGAATTATCTAGTTCACTCACGGTTCCTGAGGCGCGGGCGGTGGACACCCAAAGAGAAGGAACCATCACAGGATCATAGCTCGGGTGAGATTCCCGAAGAACCTGCCAGGTATTGGAGAACCTGACGTCCATAGCAGCCATGTAGCGACGGACGTGCTCGTCCTCCTCCCTGACACGGCGACGTACCACCTCTGGCGGGGCCGGCTCCCTCCGCACCGAAAGTGGCCCACGCGAACGCCACCAAAGGAGCTCCGGGTCGACGACGGGACCCGGGGCCGGGTTCCTCACCAAGCGGCGCGCCCCTGAAGGTAGCACCTCCCAGTGCCAGCCCGGTGGAGCCCAGTCCCGGACATGGCTCCTCTGAAGCAGGACCTCGTCGCGAACGGGTCGACGGCGAGGATGCGGGTCAGGCATCGTTGACGTCGAGAACAAATACTATATGCAAATGTAACATTTTTTAAATGATTGGATTGTGATTTCTTATATACAAATTCTATATGCAAATTCATCTAACATTTCTATAACTAATAGTATAAAAAACTAAAAAAAACATGCATCTAACAGGGAGATAGTCTAATGCATCTAACAACATATATAGGTAGAGATATATATATAATATATATAATAACTAAAAGTATCAAATCCTTAACTTTTTCTATATACATAATCATGTAGTGAAAAAAATGTCAAAATCATCTAACTAACATTGCTATATCTAAAATTCATCTAACATTTCTATAACTAAAACTATAAAAAAAATTCAAAAAAAACTAAAACTATAAAAAACTAAAAAAACATTCATCTAACATTTATATATCTAATTCATCTAACATTTCTATAACTAAAAGTATAAAAAACTAAAAAACAGAAAATAAGAAAATATGTGTGTGTGTGTGTGTGTGCGCGTGTGTGTTCGATCATATGGGAGGGCGGCCATGGCGGCACGGGCTCACAGCGGGGCGTCGGGGGCGGCGACGGCGACGGCTTGCGAGCTCGAGGGAGGGGCGGCGCGCGACGGGGGCGGCGGGCGGCGCGACGGGAGACGGCGTGGGCGGCGCGTCGGGTGCGGCGACAGCGTGGGCGGCGACGGCGTCGATCGGGGCAGGCGGTGCGTCATCGACGGAGAGGAAGAAACAGAGGAACAACAGAGGGAAACTGAATTTTTTTCAAGTGTTGTATATATAGGATGGACCTTTATTACCGGTTTGAGCCACCAACCGGTACTAAAGGTCTGTTTTGGCCAGGCCAAGCGACGGGAAGCGACCACCTTTAGTACCGGGTGGTGGCTCAAACTGGTACTAAAGACCCCCCCTTTAGTACCGGGTGGAGCCAGCAACCGGTACTAAAGGTGATGCGCTGCCACCACGGTGCACAAAGTTTAGTCCCACCTCGCCGAGCGAAGGGCTGCTGCACTGGTTTATAAACCCAGCCGCCGCTGCTCCTTCGAGCTCCTCCCCAAAGCAGGCTTCTGGGCCTAAACTGCTGCGCTGCCTTGTGGGCCTACTGGGCCTTGCAGGCCTGCATCCTGGCCCAACTATAGGTTGGGTTTCTAGTCGTATGCAGGCCGTTGTGGCCCAGTAGGCGGGCTTTTTTTTATTTAGTTTTTTCTTTTTTTCTTTCCTGCTTTATTTATTTTCTTTTATTTATTTCTGAGTTGTTTTTTGCTGTATTTAGAGTTTCTTTGTAAATATTTTTGCTTTACGTACAAAAAATTACAAACTTTCTGTTAGTGCCAGTAGTTTTCAATTTGAATAGTTTAAATTTGAATTATTTGAAATTTGTGTGAATCACTAGTTTGTGAATAACTTTACTTTAAAAATAGATTTATCAGTGATTCTTTTTTCTTATGTTTAATATTAGTTTGTTTTATCATTATATTCAATTTGGTAATACTTAGGTTATTTAATACCGAAAACCTGATACTTTGAAAGAGATTGTCCATTTTGTACATGAAGTGGATCCAGTTTTTGCCGTAACCCTCTCTATTTTTTTGCACATGCTATGTGGGTGAAATGATGATACCATGCCAACTTTCAACCTTTTCAGAGTTCATTTATAGTGCTTTTCAATTTCAGGGTCATTTAGCTCAAAAAAAAATCAGTAAATGCATGAAAAATATCAAATGATGTCAGAAAGGGTCGAAAGTTGATGACGTGGCTTTGAATGGTGCATACTAAATGCACAAAAAGTCTGGAGTTGTAATAAGTTAAAAAAATGAATTGCCTTTGTAACAGATGAGTTTTCGTCCGCAACCCTGATACTTCGAAAGAGATTGTCCATTTTGTACACGAAGTGCATCCAGTTTTTGCCGTAACCCTCTCTACTTTTTTGCAAATGCTATGTGGGTGAAATGATGATACCATGCCAACTTTCAACCTTTTTAGGGTTCATTTGTAGTGCTTTTCATTTTTAGGGTCAT
The DNA here is from genome assembly GCA_011799875.1 of Thinopyrum elongatum. Lineage (NCBI taxonomy): Eukaryota > Viridiplantae > Streptophyta > Magnoliopsida > Poales > Poaceae > Thinopyrum > Thinopyrum elongatum. The sequence continues at coordinate 726,385,206 of CM022298.1, read as the reverse complement.
TTAGCTCAAAAAAAAATCAGTAAATGAGTTGAAAAATAGCAAATGATGACAGAAAGGTACACGTTTGTCCGAAGCACAAAAGTACACGTTTCAAATGCAAAACACATAAGCACACTAACTATTACAAAGATTCCCAACTGTCTTTGGGTGTGAAACTTTTTCTTCGCGTGTGTCCCTTTGCGCCGTAACCATGGACAATCTTCATCATTTAACTGGATGCTCGGGTCAATATTCACTGTGAAGGGAGCAATTTCATGAAACTTTTCATAATCTTCTGACATGTCTATCTTGTCATCCACTCCCACGATGTTTCTTTTCCCTAAAAGAACTATGTGGCCCTTTGCCTCATCATATGATGTATTCGCTTCCTTATCTTTTTTTTTCTCGGCTTGGTAGACATGTCCTTCACATAGAAAACCTGCACCACATCATTGGCTAGGACGAATGGTTCGTCTGCGTACGCAAGATTGTTGAGATCCACGGTTGTCATTCCGTACTGCGGGTCTTCCTTTACGCCGCCTCCTGTCAGATTGACCCATTTGCACCGAAACAAAGGGACCTTCAAATCACGTCCATAGTCAAGTTCCCATATCTCCTCTATGTAACCATAATATGTGTCCTTTCCCCTACTGGTTGCTTCATCAAAGCGGACACCACTGTTTTGGTTGGTGCTCTTTTTATCTTGGGCAATCGTGTAAAATGTATTCCCATTTATCTCGTACCCTTTGAAAGTCATTATATTCGAAGATGGTAATTGGGACAGTATGTACAGGTCATCTTCAATATCGGCGTCATGCATGGCACGTGTCTGCAACCAACCGGCCAATGTCCTTGTTTGTTCACGTGTAATCCAGTCTTCAGACTGCTCCGGCTATTTGGAGCTTAGAATATTCTTGTGTTCCTCCATATACGGAGCCACCAAGGCGGAATTTTGTAGAACTGTGTAGTGTGCTTCAGTGAGAGAATGCCCGTCCGTACATATTATTTGATCCGGTCCTAGCGTGCCATTTCCATCAAGTCCGCCCTTATGCCGCGATTCAGGAACACCAATCGGCTTAAGGTCAGGAATAAAGTCAACAAAAAACTCAATGACCTCCTCATTTTCATGGCCCTTGGAGATGCTTCCTTCTGGCCTAGCACCGTTATGAACATATTTCTTTAAGACTCCCATGAACCTCTCAAAGGGGAACATATTGTGTAGAAATACAGGACCCAGAATGGCAATCTCTTCACATAGGTGAACTAGGACGTGCGTCATGATATTGAAGAAGGATGGTGGGAACACCAACTCGAAACTGACAAGACATTGCACCAAATCATTCTCCAACCTTGGTATGATTTCTGGATCAATTACCTTCTGGGTGATTGCATTGAGGAATGCACACAGCTTCACAATGGCTAATCGAACGTTTTCCGGTAGAAGCCCCCTCAATGCAACCAGAAGCAGCTGCGTCATAATCACGTGGCAGTCATGAGACTTTAGGTTCTGAAACTTTTTCTCTGCCATATTTATTATTCCCTTTATATTCAACGAGAAGCCAGGCGGTACCTTCATACTGAGCAGGCATTCAAAGAAGATTTCCTTCTCTTCTTTGGTAAGAGTGTAGCTGGCATGACCCTGATGCATGCCGTCCTTTCCGTCCTTTCCATGCATACGTTGCTGGTCCTCCCGTGCCTCCGGTTTATCTTTTGTCTTCCCATACACACTCAAGAAGCCAACCAGGGTCACGCAAAGATTCTTCGTCACGTGCATCACGTCGATTGCAGAGCGGACCTCTAGGTCTTTCCAATAGGGCAGGTCCCAAAATATAGATTTCTTCTTCCACATGGGTGCACGTCCGTCAGCGTCTTTCGGAACAGATTGTCCTCCAGGACCCTTTCCAAAGATTACCTTCAAATCCTTGACCATATCATGTACATCATCACCGGTACGGTGGCGAGGATTCGTCCGGTGATCTGCCTCACCTTTGAAATGCTTGCCTTTCTTTCGTACGGGATGCCTGCTCGGAAGAAATCGACGATGTCCCAGGTACACATTCTTGTTACAATTATCCAAATATATATTGTCGGTATCATCCAAACAATGCGTGCATGCGCGGTATCCCTTGTTTGTCTATCCTGAAAGGTTACTGAGAGCAGGCCAATCATTGATGGTCACGAATAGCAACGCATGTAGTTCAAATTCTTCCTGTTTGTGCTCATCCCACGCACGTACACCTTTTCCATTCCACAGCTGTAAGAGTTCTTCAACTAATGGCCTTAGGTACACATCAATGTCATTGCCGGGTTGCTTAGGGCCTTGGATGAGCACTGGCATCATAATGAACTTCCGCTTCATGCACAACCAAGGAGGCAGGTTACACATACATAGAGTCACAGGCCAGGTGCTATGGTTGCTGCTCTGCTCCCCAAAAGGATTAATGCCATCTGCGCTTAGACCAAACCATACGTTCCTTGCGTCACCTGCAATGTCCTCCCAGTACTTTCTCTCGATTTTTCTCCACTGCGACCCGTCAGCGGGTACTCTCAACTTCCCGTCTTTCTTACAGTCTTGTCTGTGCCATCGCATCGACTTGCCATGCTCTTTGTTTTGGAACAAACATTTCAACCGTGGTATTATAGGCGCATACCACATCACCTTGGCAGGAATCTTCTTCCTGGGGCGCTCGCCCTTGACATCACCAGGGTCATCGCGGCTGATCTTATAGCGCAATGCACCGCATACCGGGCACGCGTTCAAATCCTCGTACTCACCGCGGTAGAGGATGCAGTCATTAGGGCATGCATGTATCTTCTGCACCTCTAATCCTAGAGGGCAGACAGCCTTCTTTGCTTCGTACATACTCTTGGGCAATTCGTTGTCCTTTGGAAGCATCTTCTTTAACATTATCAGCAACTTTCCAAATCCCTTGTCAGATACACCATTCTCTGCCTTCCATTGCAGCAATTCCAGTGTGGTGCCTAGCTTTTTCTTGTCAGCTTCGCAATTCGGGTACAACAGTTTCTTGTGATCCTCTAACATGCGCTGCAACTTCTTCTTCTCCTTTTCACTTGCGCAGTTTCTCTTTGCATCGGCAATAGCCCGACCTAGATCATCAGCGAGCTCATCTGATGCCTCTTCTTCAGCTTCTTCCCACATTGCCGGCTCAGCTTCTTCCCCCATTGTTGTACCATCGTATTCAGGGAACCCATGGCCAGGGTAGCTGTCGTTGTCCTCTTCTTCTTCATTGTCTTCCATCATAACCCCTCTTTCTCCGTGTTTGGTCCAAAAATTATAGTGGGGCATGAAATCGGACTCAAACAGGTGGACGTGAATGGTTCTTGACTTAGAGTAATTCAGATCATTCTTACAGCCAGCACATGGACAAGGCATAAAACCATCCGCCCGCTTGTTTGCCTCAGCCACAAGCAGAAAAGTATGCACGCCATTAATGAACTAGGGAGAGCATCGGTCATCGTACATCCATTGCCGGCTCATCTTCATTACACAGCACCGAAAAGACCAAATTAATACAAGTTCATACATAAAGTTCATACAACACTTATTCTCATAAAACAACATACAAATAACTCTCTAGCTAAAGCATTTAAATGCAACAACAAATGCGATCAAGATTGCAACTAAGGTAACAATTGATCCAACAGCATAATGATACCAAGCCTCACTATCGATGGCATATTTTCTAATCTTTCTAATCTTCAAGCGCATTTTCTCCATCTTGATCTTGTGACCATCGACGACATCGGCAACATGCAACTCCAATTCCATCTTCTCCCCCTCAATTCTTTTCAATTTTTCTTTCAAATACTCATTTTCTTTTTCAACTAAATTTAACCTCTCGACAATAGGGTCGGTTGGAATTTCCGGTTCACATACCTCCTAAATAAAAATATCTATGTCAAATTGATGGGCATAATTTGTCATAAACACGAAATGCAACAAATAGTTTTAAAAGAGAATATACCACATCCGAATCATAACCCGGACGAGGGCCGACGGGGACGGATATCAAAACCATGGCACTATGTATAACAAACAACGTACGGGTAAGATAATTATACAAGTAACTATATATCTAAATCACACAAACATGATTTTTTATATATTAAAAAGATAAGAACAAGAGGCTCACCACAACGTGGAGCCGGCGACGGGACAGTGCGGGCGATCGACGGTGGTTAGGACGGAGACGGGAAGGCACTAAGTAAACCACACCTACATATGCAAACTAAGAGTTATTTTGACCTCAAATTGCATATAAATCAAATACTACCACATATAATTCCTCCCAAAATAAAACCCACAAATCACTATACTTATGGAGCATTGCAAGAGCTAATCTAGCAATGAGAGATGAAAGGACAAAGTTGCTAACCTTTGTGATCACTTGGATGGATGGGGTGCCTTCAAATCTTCACAAATTTTGGCAAAAATGCAGTGTGAGCTCGAGAGGAAGAGGAAGAAAACAGAGGAGAGGAAAGGGGAAGAACAAAGCGCTCGGGGTGGACGAAGTGGTTTATATAGGAAGAACTTTAGTACCGGTTTTTTAGACCAACCGGGACTAAAGGTGCATTTCTAGTCCCGGTTCGTGGCATGAACCGGTACTAGAGGTGCTGGTGGGACTGCAGCCTGACACCAGCCTGCCACCACCTCTTTAGTACCGGTTCGTGGCATGAACCGGTACTAAAGGTTAAAAAAGAACTGGTACTAATGAGCGCCGCCCGCCTAGCCGTTGGAACCGGCACTAATGGTCACATTAGTGCCTGTTCAGTTACAAACCGGGACTAATGTGCTTCACGTTAGGCCCTTTTTCTACTAGTGGCTCCCCGAGCCGGCCAGATGAGAATGAAGAAGATGACGGCTCACAATATCTGAATAATACCGGGGAGGGTGATATGATATTCGATGAACACGAACGAAGGGATGAAGTCCAGAACTATGATGATCTTCAAATAACAAACACCGATGAGGTATATTTATATAAGCAAGCATCTGGTGATCCATCACATGTTTTAATTGATTTGTATATATATTAACGAATCGATCTTTCTTCTTTCAGCCCTTCGGATCGAGCAAATCAGGAGAAGGCAACAGGACAGTGCGAGGCCCGGCTAAAAAGTTGAAGGATGGCGTAAAGTACAACATCGATGCCATCAAATCTAATGGCGAACCGCTCGAGCCTAAGAAGAATGCGGGCAAGTTCATTCATCAGTGCGGAGTTCTTGTGAAGGACCAAATCCCGATCTCCATTCAAGAATGGAAGAAGCCAGCAAAGGAACGTCCAGATCTTACTTTTGTGGACAAAAGAGCAAAAGATTGGCTTTGGGAATCTCTCATGTCACATTTCACGCTACCAGATCATTTCACAGCTGTAGATGTGGAGAAAGTCAAGAACGCTGCTCTTAGGAAGATGGCGATAGCGTTCAACAACCACAAGAAAACTATATTGAACAAGTATGTCGAAGGAGGAAAGAAGACTCCAGAATTCAAGGGAACACTGGAGAAGGCAAGAGATCACTAGGACGCTTTCTTGAAATTCAAGGAATCGGAAGTAGCTAAGGAACGGTCCAGAATAAACAAGATCAATGCCGCGAAAAAGGTATGGCACCATAAGCTGGGGCCAGGTGGCTACGAGGTGGCCCGGCCTAAGTGGGATCTCTCTGAGCAACAGATGGTGGATGCAGGGGTCACTCCAATTACATTGAGCTGGCCCCCCAGGGTCAGGACTTGGTTCTATGCGCATGGGGGGACGTTGGACCCAAACACAGGCGAGGTTTTGGAGCGGGCAAGTCTTAAAGAAGCCACCGACAATTTACTTGTTGCAATCGAAGAGGCACGAACTGGGGTGTTCACGCTCAACAGAGAGAACGACGAGCTTACGCGCGCCCTGAAGAACCCTAAACACCCGGGAATAACACGAGGCAAAGGCGTTGTTCCGTGGTTTGAGGGTTTGTGGACTGGAACGCCGACTATAGAAGTCATGCGAGAAGGAAGATGGCGGAGGAGAAGAAGAGGAAGCTGGAGGAGGAGAAGAGGAAGCAGGAAGCAGACCGCCTTCAAGGCCTAGAATCAGCACACGCGGAGTTGGCACTCGCTTTCCAGCGGCGGCAGCAGCAGATCGACGAAATTAGCCAGGAAAGGGGGTCTCAGCAGCGGCAACAGCTAGCGGATCCAGCATTGGATAGCACCGTCCCATCCATGCCGAGAAGCAGCGTGGGTTCCGCCCTGGGCGATGAGGCACTGCTGGATAGATACCCTGTGGATGACATCATGGGTAACACTAATTGTGAGCTACACTTCAAAATGAAGAACATATCCATGAAGGTGGCGGACGGCGTTCCTTATACAAATCCCCCTGAAGCAACCTTCCATTGCAATCCGATTCCAGCTGGCTATGCTCGTGTCGCGGTTGATGAAGTGGTGGCACAATATTCGGGGCTAGAGCTTGAGATTCCTGGAGGTGACAACGAGCGCACACTGGGAGAGGCCATACGACGGATCATTCTATGGAGAAATTATTGCATCGTCTTTCCAAGGCCACCGACACCGCGTCAGCCGGTTCCTCCTCCAAGTCCGTCACCGCGTCAGCAGTCGACTCCAGCTCCTCCAAGTCAGCCACCGCCTCAGCAGACTCCTGCTCCTCCAAGTCCGCCAACGCGTGAGCCCACTCCTGCTCCTCCAAGTCCGGCACCGCGTGAGCCCACTCCTTCTCCTCCAAGTCCGGCACCGCGTCAGCCCAGTCCTCCTTCTCCAAGTCAGGCACCGCGTTAGCCATCTCCGTTGCCTAAGCAACAGTGGAAGAGAGCCGCCGCAGCTCCGGCGGCTAGCGGTACAAGTACAGGAGGCACGAGATACCAATTTGGTCCAAGCCTCAAGCCTCTTCCTCGTCGGCCTTACGACCTGACTGAGGAGGAAAACGAAGCCAAAGTGCAAGCCCAACTGAGGGCTCATTTTGGACCGAAACCGCCACCGCCGCCAAAGGAGATTGTACCTGAGCATGTCATTGACCACTTTATTCGTATGGCTAGAGCACCAGCTCCCCCACATGTTGACTCTGACTATGAGCGCCAAATCAAGAAGTCATATCAAGCATAAAAAAAGGAGTCGAGCTCGAGCTCAAGCCAAGCAGCTGCCAAAAAAGCGGGAAAATTGTTCCCCAGCTGGGAGAACAGGCGGTGCAATCGATCCCCCCGCTCGTTGTACCACCAACACATGTGAGTACCGGCGCCTATCTGCTGGTAATAACCGACGCTCATAGAAGGATGGCTGAAGAGGCTAGTGTCACTGTGGAACAACTCCTAGAGCTCAAGCCCATAGTAGGGATTACAGAGGATGAAGTAAAACGGAAATATGCCCGCGGCCAACCTATGGTCAAGCCTGAGGAGGTCAAGAAGCTCTCAACCAGAATGTATGAATTGCATCAATGGTGCATGAATGAAACCAAGACTACCGATCGAGAGTCCCTCATGGTGAGAGTGAGGTCAGAGTATTACTATCATGAAATGGATCTGTATGTCGTGTTTACAGAACTGTTTCAGTTATTCAATCAAGACGCACTCGACAAATCTATCGTCAGTTGCTATTGTCTGTAAGTGATTTCTTTCTGTAATTTAATTAAGTCTCTAGCTAGCTGTAGTGCTTGTTGATCATTACCTATAATTATCCTCACTATATTCTTTTTTGTGGTATTATGCAGAATGAAGATGTATGAAATGAAAAAAGCTGGACGCTATGGCATTGGGTTCATTGACCCAAATACCATTAATCAAGAGACATGGTCACAAGAATGGTCAAGAAGAGACACAGAGAAAGCCTTGCTAGTGTTCTTTAAGCACCTAAATACCTGTCCAGATATACTACTTCCTTACAACTTCGGGTGAGTCACACTGTCTTGTACTACAAATTCTGTTTTTGCTTACTAGCTAGATGTTAATCAGTGTATAGGGTTTACGGTAGTTGATGAGTTATGCACATGCCCACTTAATTTATACATGCAAACGTGTGCGCATGCAGTTTCCACTGGATCTTGTTAATCATTCAAGTTGACAAGGGAAAATTTGAAGTTCTGGACTCACTACTTAAAGAAACTACTGACTACGCAATCGTGAAGGGGATGGTCGACAGGTAATTTTAATCATTATCGAACTATATGTCGACCTCTTTAAGTTCGTCATTTCCTGATATCAACTAATTAATAACTCCTTTATTCATTTTCTTTGCCGGCGGGCAGGGCTTGGGAAAAGTTCATCAAACAGGTTGATGCACTAGTAGAAAACAGGGCTTTGGTTCGGGCCAGCCCAGCCCATTAGTCCCGGTTCAGTCACGAACCGGGACCCATGGGGGGCATACGTCCTGGTTCATGCGCCCAGGGGGCCGGCCGGGGCCTCGTGGGCATTGGTCTCGGTTCGTCTGGACCCATTTGTCCCGGTTCCTGCACGAACCGGGACCAATGGGCCTCGCTCCTGGCCCACATCCATTGGTCCCGGTTCGTGGCTTGAACCGGGACAAAAGGGGGGCCTTTAGTCCCGGTTCCACGCACGAACCGGGACCAATGAGGTGGCTATATATACCCCATCGCCGGCGAGCAGAGCACTCCACACTGCTCTGTTTTTTCTGGCCGGCGAGGGGAGAGCTTTGTGGTGCTCTAGCTCACCTCCTATGCACATGAGGTGTTTGATGAAATGCCCGAGCCACACTAGTTAAGCTTTCTCCTCTCGAAGCTCGACCTTCAAGCTCCATTTTCCTCAAGATTTGTCTAGGTTTAGCGGTCCGTCACGTCCCGTCCCCGTCTTCACCGCCGTCGATCGCCCGCGCCGATCTCGTCGCCGGCATAACCGTGGTGAGCCTCTTGTTCTTATCTTCTTTCTAAAAGAAAAAAATTCTTACTTGTATGATTTAGATAGATACTTGTCTAATTTTCTTACTTTTATTATTGTTTGTTATTATATAGTGCAATGGTTTTGGTATCCGCCCCCATCGGCCCTCGTCCTGTCTATGATTCGGATGTGGTATATATTATATTTTATAAATATTTGGTTAATTTATTGTTTATGACAATTATGCCGACCAACGTGACATAGATTTTTTTATCTAGGAGGTATGTGAACCGGAAATTCCAACCGACCCTATTGTCGAGAGGTTAAATTTAGTTGAAGAAGAAAACAATTACTTGAAGGAAAAATTGAAAAAAATTGAGGAGGAGAAGATGATATTGGAGTTGCATGTTGCGGATGTCGTCGATGATCACAAGATCAAGATGGATGCAATGCGCTTCAAGATTAGAAAGTATAGAAAATATGTCATTCATACCGAGGCTTGGTATCATTATGCCGTTGGATCAATTGTTACCTTGGTTGCGATTATGATCGCATTTGTTGTTGCATTGAAATGTTTTACATAGTTTCAATGTATGGTTTAATTAGATGCTCTGGAGAGCTATATGTTGTTCAATGAGAACTATGTATGTACTTTGGTTTTAATGTGATGATGAACTTCTATTAATTTGGTCACTTATCTATTCATGATGTTTTGTAATGGTTTTTTACACACTTAATTATATATAATGCACGCAGATGAACCGGCAATGGATGTACGGTGACAGACGCACCTCCGAGTACATTAAGGGCGTGCATAATTTTCTCGAAGTGGCTGAGGCAAACAAGCAGAATGGTTTTATGTGTTGTCCATGCCCTATATGTGGGAATACGAAGTCTTACTATGACCGGAAAATCCTTCACACCCACCTGCTTGAGAAGGGTTTCATGCCACACTATAATGTTTGGACCAGGCACGGAGAAATAGGGGTTATGATGGAAGACATCGAAGAAGAAAAGGACGATGACAACTATGTGCCCCCTGAATACGGTGATGCTGCAACGGGGGAAGCTGAAGATCAAGAGGAACCAGACGATGTGCCCGATGATGATCTCCGCCGGGTCATTGTTGATGCCAGGAGACAGTGCGAAAGTGAAAAGGAGAAGCTGAAGTTCGATCGCATGTTAGAGGATCACCAAAAAGGGTTGTACCCCAATTGCGAAGATGGCAACACAAAGCTCGGTACCGTACTGGAATTGCTGCAGTGGAAGGCAGAGAATGCTGTGCCTGACAAAGGATTTGAGAAGCTACTGAAAATATTGAAGAAGAAGCTTCCAAAGGATAACTAATTGCCCGACAGTACATACGCAGCAAAGAAGGTCATATGCCCTCTAGGATTGGAGGTGTAGAAGATACATGCATGCCCTAATGACTGCATCCTGTACCGCGGTGCGTACGAGGATTTGAACGCATGCCCGGTATGCGGTGCATTGCGGTATAAGATCAGATGAGATGACCCTGGTGATGTTGACGGTGAGCCCCCCAGGAAAAGGGTTCCTGCGAAGGTGATGTGGTATGCTCCTATAATACCACGGTTGAAACGTATGTTCAGAAACAAAGAGCATGCCAAGTTGATGCGATGGCACAGAGAGGACCATAAGAAAGACGGGAAGTTGAGAGCACCCGCTGACGGGTCGCAGTGGAGAAAAATCGAGAGAAAGTACTGGGAGGAGTTTGCAGGTGACGCAAGGAACGTATGGTTTGGTTTAAGCGCGGATGGCATTAATCCTTTTGGGGAGCAGAGCAGCAATCACAGCCCCTGGCCCGTGTCTCTATGTATCTATAACCTTCCTCCTTGGCTGTGCATGAAGCGGAAGTTCATTATGATGCCAGTACTCATCCAAGGCCCTAAGCAACCCGGCAACAACATTGATGTGTACCTAAGGCCATTAGTTGAAGAACTTTTACAGCTGTGGAATGGAAACGGTGTACGTGTGTGGGATGAGCACAGACAGGAGGAATTTGACCTTCATGCGTTGCTGTTTGTAACCATCAATGATTGGCCTATCTCAGTAACCTTTCAGGACAGACAAACAAGGGATACCACGCATGCACGCACTGTTTAGCTGACACCAAAAGTATATACCTGGACAAATGCAGGAAGAATGTGTACCTGGGGCATCGTCGATTTCTTTCGACCAACCATCAATGTCGAAAGAAAGGCAAGCATTTCAAAGGCGAGGCAGAACACCGGAAGAAGCCCGCCATGCGTACCAGTGATCACGTACTTGCTATGGTAAATGATTTACACGTAATCTTTGGAAAGGGTCCCGGCGGACTATCTGTTCCGAATGACACTGAGGGACGCGCTCCCATGTGGAAGAAGAAATCTATATTTTGGGACCTACCCTACTGGAAAGACCTAGAGGTCCGCTCTTCAATCGACGTGATGCACGTGACAAAGAACCTTTGCGTGAACCTGCTAGGCTTCTTGGGCGTGTATGGAAAGACAAAAGATACACCGGAGGCAAGGGAGGACCTGCAACGTTGGCACGAAAAAGACGGCATGCCTCCAAAGCAGTATGAAGGTCCTGCCAGCTACGCTCTTACCAAAGAAGAGAAGGAAATCTTCTTTGAATGCCTGCTCAGTATGAAGGTCCCGTCTGGCTTCCCGTTGAATATAAAGGGAATAATAAATATGGCAGAGAAAAAGTTCCAGAACCTAAAGTCTCATGACTGCCACGTGATTATGATGCAACTGCTTCCGGTTGCATTGAGGGGGCTTCTACCGGAAAACGTTCGATTAGCCATTGTGAAGCTATGTGCATTCCTCAATGCAATCTCTCAGAAGGTGATCGATCCAGAAATCATACCAAGGCTAAGGAGTGATGTGGCGCAATGTCTTGTCAGTTTCGAGCTGGTGTTCCCACCATCCTTCTTCAATATCATGACCCACGTCCTAGTTCATCTAGTCGACGAGATTGTCGTTTTGGGCCCCGTATTTCTACACAATATGTTCTCCTTTGAGAGGTTCATGGGAGTCCTAAAGAAATATGTCCGTAACCACGCTAGGCCTGAAGGAAGCATCTCCATGGGCCATCAAACAGAGGATGTCATTGGGTTTTGTGTTGACTTCATTCCTGACCTTAAGAAGATTGGTCTCCCTCAATCGCAGTATGAGGGGAGACTGACTGGAAAAGGCACGCTAGGAGGGGACTCAATAATATGCAGGGATGGGCATTCTTGGTCTCAAGCATACTACACAGTTCTACAGAACTCTACCTTGGTGACCCCGTATGTCGATGAATACAAGAACATTCTGCGCTCCAAACACCCGGAGCAGTGTGACGACTGGATTACATGTGAACACATCAGGACTTTCGGCAGTTGGTTGGAAACACGACTCAGAGGTGACAACACTGTTTCTGATGAGCTGTACTCGTTGTCCAGGGGACCATCTTTGACTGTATTGACTTACAAAGGATACGAGATAAATGGGAATACATTTTACACGATCGCCCAAGATCAAAAGAGCACCAACCAAAACAGCGGTGTCCACTTTGATGCAGCAACCAAGAGGGGAAAGGACACATATTATGGTTACATAGTGGACATATGGGAACTTGACTATGGACATGATTTTAAGGTCCCTTTGTTTAAGTGCAAATGGGTCAATCTGTCAGGAGGCGGGGTACAGGTAGAGCCACATTACGGAATGATAACAGTGGATCTGAACAATCTTGGGTACACAGACGAACCATTCGTCCTAGCCAATGATGTGGTGCAGGTTTTCTATGTGAAGGACAAGTCTACCAAACCGAGAAAAAGAAAAGATAAGGAAGCGAATACATCATACGATGAGCCAAAGTGCCACATAGTTCTTTCAGGGAAAAGAGACATCGTGGGAGTGGAGGGTAAGACAGACATGTCTGAAGATTATGAAAAGTTTCATGAAATTCCTCCCTTCAAAGTCAAGGCTGGCCCAAGCACCCTGTTAAGCGATGAAGAATATCCATGGTTACGGCGCAATAAGCAAAGGACACAAGCGAAGAAAAAGTGAAGACATATGAAGTTAGAAAGGGTTGAAAATTGATGATATGGCTTTGAATGGTTCATTTTGAACACACAAAAAGTCTGGAGTTCAAATAAGTTCAAAAAAAATGAAATCCCTTTGTAACAGATGAGTTTTTGTCCGAAACCCTGATACTTCGAAAGAGATTGTCCATTTTGTACACGAAGTGCGTCCAGTTTTTGCCGTAACCCTCTCAACTTTTTAGCACATGCTATGTGGGTGACATATATCAAAGTTTGATCATATGTCAAAGTTTGAATTTTGACATATGCAACATTTGATCATATATCAAAGTTTGATCATATGTCAAAGTTTGCGATATACCCCCTCCCCGATAATATTTTTTTTATATGATGAATTTTTTTTCATAGCCATATATATGTATGTGGCTATATGTATGTATGGATGTTCATAGAATTTTTTTATATGTATGTGGCTATATATATGTCGTTGTCGATATAGCCCCTCCCCGATAACTTCGACATGAGGGGGGGGGGGTCGATATACCCCCTCCCCGATAACATTTTTTTCTAAGTTACTAAGGTAAAATGTTCACCCCCCTCTCGATATACCGGGCGACCAACTCTCGAGGCCACCCAAACCCTAAAAAAAAGCGTTGTCGATCTCCTACCCCCTCCCGCCCCTACCCGACAAACTCTCGAGGCCACCCAAACCACTAGAAGATAACTCCGGTAACTTCAACATGAGGGGGGACGTCGATCAACCCCCTCTCGCCCGAACAAGTCTATGTATTATTTTATATCGCGGTGGACATATATCAAAGTTTGATCATATGTCAAAGTTTGAATTTTGACATATGCAACATTTGATCATATATCAAAGTTTGATCATATGTCAAAGTTTGAATTTTGACATATTCAACATTTGATCATATGTCAAAGTTTGAATTTTGACATATATAGATTTATCAAGAATGCCCCCATTATGGATGTGCACAAGTTGATCCAATTTTTTCCTGATCTCATCTATATATATATTCTTCTATATGTCACGTTGTCTGTCAAAGTATTGAAGAAATCCATGGCTTCATCATTAGTCAGAAGTAACAGGCGTATGATGCTACGAAGCTCTTCAAAGTTGTTTTGGAACGGAGTTCCGGATAGAATAATTCTCCTTTTGGTACGAATTTCAGCAAAGGCCTTCCAAATAGCGATATTCGGAAGGCTCTTGCTGAACTTTGTACCAAAAAGCGAATTATTCTATCGGGAACTCCGTTCCAAAACAACTTTGAAGAGCTTCGTACCATTATACGCTTGTCATTTCCGGCTAATGATGAAGTCATGGTTTTCTTGAATTCTTTGACACTAGACAACGTGACATATAGAAGGGTAGATGAGATCAGGAAAAATATGGACCATTTTCTGCACATCCAGAATGGCGTCATTTTGTTAAATCCCTTGTCGGTCCAGACGTTGGACATTCATGAGAGAGGCGGTCCGACCCAAACCCTAGAAGCATTGTCGAGGCCACCCCAAACCCTAGAAGCGTTGCCTAGGCCACCCCAAACCCTAGAAGCGTTGTCGAGGACACCCCAAACCGTAGAAGCGTCGAGCTAGCTAGGTCTACGTTTGCACTAATATATCCATCTGTCATGTTTGTATATTAATTGCCATGTTGTAATGTTTGCAGAAACTATGGAGCACCGAGACATCAAAGCAGAACAGTTGTTGGGGGACATAATCCTCGGCGGAGGTGATGTCTTGTCGTTTCTCAACGACACCGATGGTCTGGAAGGAGAGGGTGAAGCAGGCTCCGGTGATCGAACAATGGAGGTGGAAGGACATGATTATGATGGCTCCGGTGACGGAATGCCGGTGGAAGAAGGAGACCGTGATGACTGCTCCGGTGAGCGAACGGAGGAAGGAGATGTTGCAAAGTCCGGCGAGGTATATATATTAATTAAGCCTGTGCTGACTAGCTAATTGATGCATTAATTGTTTTGGTATGTACACATATTAACTCTCTTCTTTCTTCTTTTCGAGCCCTCCGGATCGAGCCAAACTTCAGTAACGAGACGAGGCCCGAAGAAAAGGTTGCGCCAGGATGAAAGGTTCACGATCACAGCAATCAAGGGCGATGGCCAACCGATTGAACCCAGCCGGACCAAGGAAGCATTTTCTGCTCAGTGCGGGGTTCTTGTTAGGGACATGATCCCGATCAGCATCCACCAATGGAATAAGCCTAAGAGCAAAGACCCTCAAGTGTCTTTTGTCAACGATAGACAGAAAGATGATCTTTGGACCGCGCTGAAGGCAAATTTCACCCTACCGCCAGAGGAGGATCCGGATAAGCCAGTTATAGAGCCATTGGTCAAGGCTCATGCTCTTAAGAAGATGGCAGATCTATTCAGGAGGTGGAAGAATGAGTGGAAATCAACGTTTGTCGACAAAGGGAAGACTCCAGAATTCACCGGCTGATTTGAGAAGATAAGAGATCACTGGCCCGCATTTTGTGGCCCACAAGACATCGGAGAAGAGTAAGAAGATGTCAGCGACAAACAAGAAAAATGCTGCAAAGAAGGAGTATCACCATCGCACGGGGTCAGGTGGCTACCTCAAAGCCCGGCCATTGTGGGACAAGGCTGAGAAGGACCTGCTTGATAAAGGGGTCGAACCAGAGACATTGAACTGGCCAGACCGTTCAAGGACTTGGTTCTTCGGGGTTGGGGGAACCTTGGACCCTGAAACAGGGAAGTGTCGTTGGACAAAGGAGCAACTTGAAATACCTGTCAAGAAGCTTCAGAAGTATATCACCGCAGCGCAGCAAGGGACGTTCGTTCCCGACAGAGAGAACGACGAGCTCACACAGGCCCTCGGGAATCCTGAGCACCCAGGACGAACACGAGGCACGGCAGGCTCCGTTGCGTGGAAGGAAGGGTTTCCCAGCGCAGGCGGTTACAAAACCCGGGAGAGGAGGAGGAAAGTGGAGCAGACCGAACTGCAGAAGCTGAATGCAAGGGTACGAGCGCTAGAGGAACAAGCACTAGTTCAGAGGCAGCGACCTGCCGAAGCTACCCCAGAAGCTACCCCGCCATCTCAGCGGAGAAGCAGCGTGGCTTCCACCGAGCTCCTTCAGCAGCCTCACTTCACGGCTCCCAGCTACCCCGTGGATGCTATCACAGAGGCTCAAGATTTCCACCTTATGGCGCAATGGCAGCACCTCAAAGTCAAGGCGGCTGTCGGCTCTGTTGCACCTCCTCAACCTGGCGCAACTTTTCACTGCCTTCCGATTCCAGAAGGCTATGCTGTTGTGATGGTCGATGAAATAACGGAGGGATTTGAGGAGCTCGAGCTTGACCACCCTACTGGTGAAGGGGAGACTCAGCTGGGTCTTGCTCTGAAGACTCCATGTCTATGGCGGAAGGAGCTCATCAACCTTCCGAACTAGACGCCTCCGCCTCCTCCTCCGGCGAGTCAGGGCACTCTGCCTCCTCCTCCGGCGAGTGATCAGGGCACTCCGCCACCTTCTCCGGCTGCTCCAGCGCATGGCGGCACTCCGCCTCCTTCTCCAGCTGCTCCGGCGCGTGGCGGCACTCCGCCTCCTTCTCCGCCTGCGCTGGCGCGTCCGAGCAGCCCGCCTCCTTCTCCGCCTCGTCAACAACAGCGGAAGACAGCCGCCGCCGCTCCGGCTGCTCCGGCGCGTCGTAGCACTCCGCCTCCTTCTCCGCCTCGTAAGCAACGAAGGAAGACAGCCGCAGCCGCTCCGGCTGCTCCGCCGTCTAGCAGTACAGCCAGAGGCGGGAGGCAATACAAATTCGGTCCATCTCTCAAGCCTCTAGAGAAGTTACCATACGAGATGACCGAGGAGGAAAACGCGGAGATCTGTCAAGCCCAAGTGAAGGACTTTTTTGCAAAGAAAAATCCACCTCCGGAGGAGAAGATGGATCCGGTGAAATTGAAGCGCACTTTGAAGAACCTGAAGCGACCACCACCGCCTCCGCCGGATGACAACCATGTCCGCGCTCTGAAAAAGGCAGTGGAAGGAGCGCGCCGGTCGGGAACTACTTCAAGTGACAAAAGGTTACAAGAACGAAGAAGAGGGAACAAAATTCCCCAGCTCGGCGAACAGGCAAACCAATCGTGCCCCCCGCTCAAGGTGTCTAGCGATATCGTCGCAAATCTGCCGGGGATGCTGCCCGGTACCAATCCTGGTGATTACCTGCCCGACGATGCACATTTTGATACAATGGAGGTGGACGAACACAAATACCAGTACGGGAAGCCTCTCGTCAGACCTGGTGATCCTCCTCTAACAACGATGATGCGAAGATTCCATAAGTGGTACATGGAAACCTGCAAGTCTGGGAAGGATATTTTGACGCTGAGAGTTAAAGATGAGCACGACCTCGTTGGAATTGATCTGTTGTCTGTTCCATTTGAGGAGTTCTTCCAGTTTTTCAATCAAAAGGACCTCGATAAAATAATCATCACTTGCTACTGTCTGTAAGTACTATACTTCTGTAAGTAAGTCTCTATATATAGCTCAGCTCTTTCATTGCATGTATATATAATTATCCTCACTATATTATGCAGATTGAAGATCGTCGAATGCAGAAATGCACAAATCTATGATATTGGGTTCATTAACACAAATCTCATAGATGAATGGACGGTTACATATCATGCGAAAGAAACCGAGGCCAACTTGCTACAATCATTGCTTAAAAATCAAAACAAAGATAAAATACTCTTTCCTTACAACTTCAAGTGAGTGTTACTGTCTTCTGCATATTCGGTTTCCCTTATTACTCGAGGTTATAGTAATGTAATTGATGAGTTATGCATGCGTGCGCAGCTTCCACTTTATTCTTCTAGAGATTAAGCTTGAGCAGGGACTAGTAACCGTCTTAGACTCAAGACGAAAAGATCCCAAGGAGTATGCGGCCATGACTGAAATGCTCCAGAAGTAAGTTCAATCGATCATTATCGCACCATATCGGCAACTTTGGTCATTTCCTAATATCAAGTAATTATTTTCTTTGTCTAGCAGGGTTTGGAAAGTGTTCACCACAGAAGCTCCGGGACTGCCGGGGAGCTGCGATTTACACACCCGAAAGTAAGTACTACTAGCTAGTTCCGTGCATCTCCCATTGATTCTAGCTAGTTTCATCAATACCATTTATAATGCTTGATTATCAGTTTGATTGACCTTTATTTCTCGTAAAGTGGTTGTGGCAGGAAGGCGGGAATAATTTTTGTGGATACTACATTTGCGAGTACATCTACAACGCGACGACCTCTAAGCGGGGTTACTCTGAAAAACAATATGAAGTGCGTAAGCAATAATATTCACAATTTTATTTTATTACCATCATTTGTGTTGAGTTTCATTCATATATATGTATTGACCCCCTTCTTCAAATTAGATTTGGCAGATGCAGGATGAACTCCTACCACAAGATCGCATAAAAGCAATTCAAGAGGAATTGGCGGGATTCTTTCTTGACTACGTCATCAATCCAGCTGAAGAATACCATGTGGAACTTGACATCAAATGTTAGGGATTGTAAGAGATCTTATATTGTATATATGTAGCTAGTAGCGTCGGATAGATATACGAAAACTTGTTGTTCGACCAATCTCTCGGAGAAGGAGGAGGTCGATCACTTCTTTCTGTATATGTTCATGACGATCTTGTGTACTTAATGGTTTCCTTCATTTTCTTACTAGCTAGCGTGTCGACTCCTCTCTATACGTATAGTACGTAGCGTCGACCAAGCACGGAGATAAGAGAGGACACTTCTCTCTAGCTATTAGCTAGCTAACACAATATATGAAACCCCTAAATTAACCCTACAAAACCCCCAACCCCCCTCCCCCTTCAAAAAAAAACAAAAACCCCAGCTCCTGAGCTGCTGACACGTGGATGATCTTTGGTCCCGGTTGGTGTTACCAACCGGAACTAAAGGCCCTCCTCTCTGGGCTCGCCGCAGCGGCCACGTGGAGCCCCGTCTGTCCCGGTTCGTATAAGAACCGGGACTAAAGGTGTTGGGCTTTAGTCCCGACCCTTTAGTCCCGGTTCCCGAACCGGGACAAATGGGCCTTATGAACCGGGACAAATGGGCCTTTTTCTACTAGTGATGGCCAATGAAAACAAAAGCTGAAATGATATCGACCCAAGGTAATTAATTAAGTAGTACTAGCTAGCTAGCTAACATCTCTTTAATTCTAGTTTCAATACCATTAGCATGCTTGATTAATTATTATCTGATTGAATTCTATTCAATTAAAGGCCCTGAAGCAGGCGCCGGGGACTGATTTATGTGCATACTACGTTTGCGAGAACATTCACATGATGACGTCTGAAAGGAGCATAACTGATAGAGAGCAATGGGTACGTTTGCCAGAATACTATTCACAATTTTTACAATATTATCTAATATATACACACCCAACTAATACATGCATATAGATCTCCTTCTTTAAAGATGTCGGACATGCGGGATAAGCTCCTACCAACGAATCGCGTATGAGTGATTCAAGAGGAAATAGCGGGATTTTTGCTCGACCAGGTCATAGATCCCAAACGAGAATTCCATTACTCGCTACCGAAGTAATGCCTCCATGTAATGATTTGCAAATTGTAGGAGAAATTGTATATACCAACTTGTATACATATATATATGATCGGTTCTACGAGAAATTCTATTTATATATAGGCATAACGTGTACAATATGTAGTAGCGTAAAATATGTTTCAAATAAAAAAGAATTAAATGGAAAACACAAAATTAAAAGGAAAAATAAATCATAAAACCAAAAACCCCTAAACCTTTTAGTCCGGGTTGGTGTTACCAACCGGGACTAAAGGTCTCCCAGCCCCCGGCGCGGGCTCGTGCCACGTGGTGGGCCATTAGTGCCGGTTCGTGCTGAACTGGGACTAAAGGGGGGGCCTTTAGTCCCCACCCTTTAGTGCCGG
Organism: Thinopyrum elongatum; assembly: GCA_011799875.1. Taxonomy (NCBI): domain Eukaryota; kingdom Viridiplantae; phylum Streptophyta; class Magnoliopsida; order Poales; family Poaceae; genus Thinopyrum; species Thinopyrum elongatum. The sequence continues at coordinate 726,365,380 of CM022298.1, read as the reverse complement.
TTCCAGAACCGGCACTAAAAGGGCCTTACGAACCGGGACTATAGCCCGTTTCTGCACTAGTGTCTACCCGCTTAAGTCCAGTTTCATGCCCCACTATAATTGTTGGACTAAGCACAGAGAAAGAGCGGTTATGATGGAAGACAATAAAGAAGAAGAGGATGATGACAACTATTCTATGTTCCCTGAATACGGTGATACTGCAATGGGGGAAGCTGGAGATCAAGAGGCACCAGATGTGCCCGCTGATGATCTTCGTCGGGTCATTGTTGATGCACAGAGAGAATGCAAAAGTGAAAGGATAGAAGTTGAAGTTCGATCGCATGTTAGAGAATCACAAAAACGGTTGTACCCAAATTGCGAAGATGGCAACACAAAGCTCGGTACCACACTGGAATTGCTGCAATGGAAGGCAGAGAATGGTTTATCTGATGAGGGATTTGAGGAGCCGCTCGAAGAGGTCCCTAGACACAATGGAAGCTACACCTTGATTGCGGGGACCGGGAGGAGTGGGTTCGCCGCCGCTGCTACTGCACTGCCTCTGGCAGTTGGCACCACAACATTCAAAGAGGCTGCCATCAAGGGATTCCTGGCCCTGTTCATGGAGCACATTAAAACATCTCTCCCAATATTAAAAAAATATCCATGGCTTGGTAGGAAGTGCGAGGCCAAAATTTTCTGACTTTGACCACAACATTTTCCATGATAAACAGTTTCATAATGATTTTCCTAATTTTAAACTTGTATATTCGTATGAAAAGCAAGGTTATAGTCACAATTTTTCGTTGGAGAATATGAAAAATCTGAAACATCATGTATTTTCAAATGAAGGAAGCATGTGGTTTCAAATAAAATTAATTAAATATTATGAACATATATCTCATAGCTGATCTAAACTACTAGTGTCGAAAATGGGGCGTGCGAGTAAAGCAATTAGCATCATAGGACTCGTGGCCCAATTCGTCGAGCACCAAATCCCACACTCTAGCAGCTTAAATGGTTCCAGTGCAACTGTGCAAGGATCCAGGTGGTATATGCAACAACTTGGAATGAACTAAAGAAAATAAATTAACTCTCAAATTTTGAACCAAGATATTCGGATGGCTCATGCACATGGACCGCCTAAACACACGTCAAAACCTCAAGAAGAGAACTATCATTGACGACGACTTGTGCCCCCTGTGCAGAAATGCTCAAGCATCTCACAACCACCTCTTTTTGAGTGCAGGTTTGCCCAAAGAATCTGGCAAAAGGTCAGCCTTACACCAGCGTACCAGCCAATCGGCCAACTGTACGGTTTATCAACAACCCCTCAGCTAGTACCTACTCTAAAACCTTTCTTGCTGCTCACGAATCATGATTCTCTGGAAAATCTGGGATTCAAGGAATGCAAAGGTTTTTAGGAATGAGAACCTTGGCATAAATGTTGTAATAGCTAATATCCTAGCAGACTTCACGTTATGGACAAATTGGCCTCAAAAGCATGATCTAAAAGATCACGCCGGACTGTGGAGCGATTGTCTTTCCTCGCGATAAGCGTGACTTTTGAAATGAAATTCAGGTGGGGATCCCCCCCTCCCTCCTTGAAAGTTCCAAAAAAAATCATACCTGGATGCTTCCCATCTCATGAAGCCTATCAATTATACTTCCTGCACTAGCTGGTCTCGTCTCTGGATTGAAGCATATGCACTCTAAAGCTGTCTTGTAGCATACACGTATTTGTTCGCATAGTGTGTCTCGCTGTGATCTCTCCAAACTATCACTCCAACTCTTTTGTACCTAAAAAGTTGAAGTGGTGAGTTATGGTCTGAAATGGATCAGCAATATCGTCTTTGTATAGAAATGATATTATGCAACATCTCTAACCAAAATGTACTGAAAATATTGAAAAGGAAAAGTGTGACAGTTGTTTTAAAGTCGATCCTTCTTAGACAATGGAGTATATTTTTCTTACATCCTCAATATCTTGATACCCCTTCCTCCCAGTCAATATTTCTATGATAATAACACCAAGACTATACAAGTCAGCGCTGCGTGTGATTACATCACCATTGACAATTTCAGGCGTATCCTCTGTATGAAAATATAAAGGTCAGCTTGATTAATGTACATATAGAGTGCATCTTGACAGCTTTGATTTTAAATAATAGAGCACAAATGACGGAGTTTTCAAGATGATTTAGCTAGCTTACATTGTTCCTAATATATTTGCTGTAATTTCCTGGCTTTGATTTTCGTTGAAGCATCCTGACAGTCCAAAATCAGTAATTTTCGGTACCATGTTATTGCCGAGCAGTATATTGGCGGGTTTAAGATCCAAGTGAATAATATTATTCTCATGAAGGTACTGCAGACCTTCACAAATCCCTCTGATTATTCTATAGCAGGTTCCCCACTTGCGACATGCATCTAAAGGGGGAAAGGGAAGCAATGTTTATGACTTAACTTTTGAATACCATGTTAAATGAGATGTTACACAATTTGCAGTGTATGAAGTAAAAATTAAAGAGAAAAGTTAGAGGCCAGAAGGTCGTACTGTTAATATACTTATCAAGACTTCCTCCGGGTATATACTCGAAACAAAGCAATCTTTGGTGGACATCAGCCATGACAAGTCTTTTGTCGTACATTTCCATACTTCCTTCTCTATTAGCACAATATCCCAAAAATCTTACAACATTTTTGTGTTTTACCCGTAACAAGCATTCAATTTCTCGGTGAAATTTCTCTTCATCCATAAAAGCGTCGCACAACCTCTTCACAGCGACCGCCCTATCGCCCAGCCTATCACTCATCAGAGTTAGCGTCAGATTGATTTGAGTTTTCAAATCAAACGTGGTTAAGATTGGAATGTATACCTTATAAACCAGTGCAAATCCACCTCTTCCGATCTCCTCAGCAAAATTACCTGTGATGTCCTCCAAAAGTGATAATGGTAGGGCCTTGGGCTCTGTTGTTGTGATATACGTAGGCACCGGTAGGCAGCAATCAGTCAGGCGCTGAGTACGCAGTCACTCGGATGCACGTAGGCAAGCCGTCCTGCAGTTCTCTTTTTTCCAATCGCTAGTGGCTGATCGTCGCACTCTGTACTAAAAAAACCATATTCTTTGCTCAAGGAGATGCCTAGATTGCAAGGGATCGAACACGACTGCACACCGCGGCGCACCAGCGGTGCGTGTCGTCTATGGATCTGACCATTACTAGCGATCGTCGTCGTCTGCAGTATGTATTATTAACCATCATGTTGCTTCTGTTTTATGATGATCGTCTCGTGCAGTTGATTTCAAAGAGATTAAGAATAAAGAGTGGTGGTCTGGACGCTGATCTTGGCGGAGTAAGTAGTGTTCAGACCAATTGTACGATGAGGATATAAATAGGGTAATTTACTCTTGATTTACTCAATTCCACAACTAGATAAGTGTGATTTTTGCACTACTGAAATATGGTTGATTCGATTTTTGAAGATACGAACAAATAATTTACTATTATTCATATGGATATCTCATCTACTTTAATTTTTCAGATACTACTGTTTAGAATAATAATCTTACTACCATCTGTTAGTCAAAAGTTACGCTAGACTTTGGATCCAAATTTCTTTTAGGACTAGAATGTATATCTGTAATTATAACACAGCCTGCCAACATGCATTTGCCTTTCTAAGATAGACACACGCACTTGTCTACTTTCTAGGCCATTATATGTACCTTTTTTTTGCTTTTGCAAAACCATTATATGTACCTTCGGCTACTCTCAAGTTCGTAGTGACACCTATCCTAAGGGTATATTGATAATACTATATACATACATATATTAAATATTATTGCTACAATGTCTATGATAAGGGCCCTGAGTTTGAATTTCGTCCCGGGCCCCCAAAATCTCAGGACCGCCCCTGTTCGCGCACTAGCTTTGCGTTCCATTTGCAGTCAATAGGTTATTAACCTGGAAACAAGAGCAAACTCATTATCAACGTATTTTTTTTCTCGAATACACATGATCATCTATTCATAGAAGAAGAGAGTTTTTACAAAGCCGGCGGGATATGCCGGTTACCCTTGCCACATTATCAACGTATGATCCTAGATAATAGACCGAAATCCCTAGTTACTCGGGTAGGTAATGAAACAATATCGATATACGTGACTCCCCGCTTTTCAAAAAATATAGTGTCTATAGATTAATTTTTCTCAAAAATCAAGCTTTGTGAAATATAATCAAGTCTATATTATGTTTATCTCTGCAACTATTAATGAATTTTTTCCATAAAGGGCATTTTTTATTCACTTGCAATGTAGCATCAAGCGGATACAAACACAATTAAGTACACATAGGCCTCTACATAACTAGGATGCACACATCCAAAAAGAAAGAAAAAAGATCCATAGGGGTCAAGGCGAGGCGAACAACCCACTGTAGCACTACAACCACTGCCGACAACGAGAAGATTCCCCCGACAGCGACACCTTCAACAAGGAAACGATGCATGAACACAGACATCGCCGGATCAAACCACATAGGTCAGATCGTGGATTTTCACCCAGAAAAGAAGGACCGAGTAAGCTCTAGACCATGCCCACCACAACCAACCAGAGACGGTGAAACCTAGGGTTTTCAGCCCGGAACTCGAGATCTGGTATTCAAAGAGCACCATGTGTATTGTCACCACCAACTTGCCGACTGGTGGTGCGTACCAAAACGCCGCTGCCAAATGGAGCCGCAGCAGCGCACAGGGCACGAAATCTAGGTGGCTGAAGGAGGGCGGCCAACCCGGGAGAGGAGGGAAGGACAGAACTGGATAGGGTCAGCACCGACGGCCTCCTCTGGATAGGGCCGGCGGCGGGGTGGCCTCCGGAGCGGAGCGATCAGGGAGGCGTCTCCTGCGTGCGGTTATCACTGTGGTAAATACCCCTAAAAAAAATCACTGTGGTAAATATTAAATGAGATAAAATCGATATTTACAGTACAGAACAAATAGAAAGCACAAATTTTGATTTTGACCCTCCCTCCCCTCCCTGGTGTGCACGTACGTACGTAGTGCTGCGAGCGGAGAGGAGAGCGAGCGCAGTTGGTAGCTGCAAAGTGGTGGCGGAGAGCTGCGAAGAATCCGCAGACGGCATGCAGATCTCAATGAGCAGCAACCAGCGGAGAGCTTCTCCAACTGGTGGAAGCTACCGAGAATACATGTAGTATATATACTCCCTCCGTTACCAAAAATTTGTCTTTCTAGAGATTTCAACAAGTGACTACAAGCGGAGCAAAATGAATGAATCTACACTCTAAAACATGTCTAGATACATCCGTACGTTGTAGTCCATTTGAAATGTCTAGAAAAAGATAAATATTTGGGAACGGAGGGAGTACATCTCAGACAAAATTAAGATCTTTTCGGGGAAAAAAGAAACTGATAATTAGTGATACCTGCACAAGTTTCTTGTTGCTTGCTGTCCAGGGCAGGCGATGGAGCTTCAGATTTTTGCAGCCTGCTGCCTGGTGAAGGAGAAGGAGGGGATGTGTATCAGTTTATCAAGTCAACCGTACAACCAGTGACTCCACGACTCGTACAGGTGAAATCACCCATAAGCTATGAGAAAGCATCGTTTTCATTATTTAACCACGAGGATGACATCCATTGAACCAACTCATTCCGAGCAGTCAATTTAGTGCACTGCTTAGAGCAACTCCACTCGTTCAGCCCCCAGCGCAGCGACCGGCGCTATTTCGTCCCATCGCCCGGTGCTTTTTAGGCCTCGGGGGCGATCTAGGTCCCAGCCACGTCTCCATGGGCTGGCCCCCAAGATGTTTAAATTCAAACATACATTTCCCGCTACCAAAAAAACGCCTCAAGTCCGGCGATCAACGCCACAAGTCCGGCGATCCCCATGCCACAGTTCGGCGATCAATAACTTGAAAGTTCGGTGTTCAAAAAAGAAAGGACGCGCAGGCACTGGGGGCAATCAAACGGTGGCGCCGTCCTCTGGCGTAGGGCTGGCGGGAGTCGGCGTGCGCGGGCTGGTCGGCGTCAGGGCGGCTTCTGTGCTGGGCGTCGTGGAGGCGTCGCTCAGGCTTGGCGGCGGCGTTGGTGTCGGCGTGGGAGTTGGCTCCGCCGTCGCCGATATCCCGTTCAGGATGAGGCCACGCTCCACCAGGAACCACGCCTTGGCCTGTTCGTCCATCGTCGACATGTCCTCCCCCCCCCCCCCCCATCAGGAAAGCCAGGTCGGTGTTCCTCTTCTTCGCGGCGACGTTGGTCCGGAGAAGGTCGAGCTTGGCGGCGCTGGTCGTCATCAACGCCGACCATCGCGCCTCGGTTTTCTCTTCCCTCTGGGCAGGTCAGGTCTTGGCGTCGGCGATGCAGTGTTCGATGGACTCTTGTAGACGCGCGTCGGCCGGCTCGGCGCTCTTCGCCGACTTGGCGCGTTTGTTGCCTTCAGGGCGCCCATCGGCCGCGCCCGGCGTCGGCACGTCTGGCTTGTACGTCTCCTTGGCCTTGGCGAGGGTGCGCCGGACTTCCGCCCACTTCTCGCACTTCTCGATCCGGGAGAACACATGGAGGTACTTGAAATCTTGGTCGGAGCTGCTGTCCTGGTGATACATGGCGAACATCCGGACCATCTGCGCCGAGGAGAAACAAGGGTCGGCGACGCACACGGCGGGAAAAAGACCGAGGGGCCGGTTTCATACCTGACTCTCGTAGTTGGCGCCACTCTCCAGGCGAGCCGCGATCTCCTCGATGATCCCATGCCATTTGTTGCACGCCATTTGGATGAGCGCCCAATGATTGGACATGGCCTTGGCGCCGCGCTGCATGTGGACGCCGGTGAAGTAGGAGTCGACCAGCTTGCGCTCATCGAACTCCGACTTGATGCGCTCCCAGTACGTTTCGGCGTTCTGGTTTGTGCCGGTGATCGGGTCGAGGCAGACGACCTTCCACGCTTCGGCGAGGCACTCGTCTTCTCTGGACGCCCACTTGACGCGCGGCTCGCCGGTCCTGGCCGCCCGCTTCTTCTTCTTCCCTTTCCTCGCCGGCGCAGGCGCCGGTTCCTCCTCCTCCTCCTCCTCCTCCTCTGGCTCCTCCTCGCCGTACTCGAGCTCGTCCTCCATGCCGCCGTCGAGGTCCATTGTATCCTCTTGGGCATTGAACCCGGGGGAGGCGGCGGAGCCGGTCGTGATGACGTCGTCCATGTCGGCCTCCGTCCCGTCGGGGTTGCCGAGATGAGACGACGAGGCTTGTGAGAAGATGCCACGGCGCAGAGGTGGCGTCGGGGAGGATCCGTACGCCAGTGGCGAGTAGGTGTACGGGGGGTACTGGACTCCGGCGAACGCGGGTGAGGGCGTGCGCTGGGCGGGGTGGCCATGGGGAAAGGTGATGTTGGGGTTGAACCCGCCGTGCGCGTCGCCGTCGGCGTAGCCAGGCGAGGGCGCGCACCCCTAGGGGTGTGTCGACGATGAGAACCCGGCTGGCGACCCGACACTCTGTTGGCTCCAGGGAACGTGCGGGCCATGGCCGCCGGGCGGATTCATCATCCCCGCGCGAGCTGCCTCAGCTTGTTCCGCCGCGCGATCTGCCTGCTCCGCCACGGCCGCAGCCGCCGCCCTGTCCCGGGCCTTCTTGGCGTTCAGCCTGTTCCGTCGGTCGGTGGTGACAGCCTCCCGGCGCTGAACCTCGGCCTTCCAGTCGGCGTTTGACATGCCCGGGGGCTTGGACGGCGGCGCCCTCGGCTTCCTCTGCTTCGGCTGATTGGCGTCAGCATCGGTAGCGGTGGCGGCGCGAGGGGCGACGTACTTTTTCGGCGGCATGGCGGCCGGATGGAGGGGAGAGGGAGGAGAATGGCGGGAGAAAGGGGGAAATGCAGGGAAATGAAGGGGAAAAGAAGGGGGATCAGCGGGAAAAGGGGCCTTCTCTCGCCGACAGAGCGGTCCCACGCGCCTTTTCGCTTCGGCCGGCACCCCCAGGCGACCCCCGGGGGCTTGAGTTTTGCTCGGGTTCGCCGGCTGTTATTTCGGCCCAAACCGACGAAAAACGAGACCCTGGGGGCGCGGCTGGGCCGTTTTTTGGGCGCCGGCGCTAAAAAATGGCCTGGGGGGCCTGTTGGGGGCGCGGCTGGAGATGCTCTTAGGGTCCTACAGAAGTCCATGGTGGTTGGGGACGTAGTAGCAAGGACTTGTTCTACGGTGGTACTCCCTCCTAAGCCTGGGCGTTCTGTCTTTTTGGGTTGTTCGGTTTGATCTTTTCGGTCTTCCAAGAATCCGGTCTTCCATAATTGAAGACCACCAAAATAATTTCGGTTCTCCACTATTCGGACTTCCGTCTTTACAAGACAATGTTCGGTCCCCACAAAACAGACCAAATTTAATTAAACAACTCATATTGATATACATTATTTCCAATACCACTACATGTTTATATAATACAAATTGAGACAACAAATGCAAGGTGATGGGGTGAGAACCTAGCGCGTGGCCGCCGGGCACTCCTCCTCCTTCCTACCCCTCCCTCGCTGCCGCCAGCATGCTCGGTCGGGCAAAGCTCGATTGGAGCCGGCGGCGGTGGGGCAGCCTCTTCTCCTGGCATGATGGATAGATGTGGGGTGGCTCCAATGGAAGGACGTGGCGAGGTGGCCTAACGCCATGGCGTGGCGGCGCACAGGTGCATCTGCATCATGATGGGCGGCGTGGACGGGGGCGGTATGTACTAGTGGTGGCGTACGGTGGCAGTGCAGGCTTCGCCCAGATCTGGCATGCGGCAGCCGCTGGTGGTGACGGTTGTGTTGGCGTGGGCCGGCGGCGGTGCGTGGTGTCTCCGGCGAGGTGGAGCAGCTCGGGGTCTCCACTTGGCGTCCCAGCATGGCCGTCGCTTTAGGCGGCGGGCATGATGGTGGTACCAGGGCGCGCACGTGAGGGCTATGGTGCATGTATGGCTCTGGCAGGCTGCCTCCTCAAGTTGCAAACATGTGGAGGCAGGACTGGCAGGTGTTCGGCGGAGCTCGACAGAGCCTGGAGGTGGTGGCGAGCTGGGTGCCAGTGGAGGGCAAGGCTGGCCTGTTGCGGCCGCCCCGGCGGCCGGAGTTGCCGGCTGCTAACTCCCGCAAGAGTGATTGGGATTCCCCAAAGAGGAGGGTGAAGCAGAACAACAACAAAGTATTTTCCTTAGTTAGAGAACCATATATCTTCATCATCACCACTCCATCTCCATTTCTTTGTAATACATTAGTCGGTGTGGATTCACTCCTGTATTACTTTGACATTACCACCATGTTCATCATGATTCACCCTGCCATGAGTAAATCGGAGGATGCATTAATAGTCAAGATTGGATCAAGTTTTGAGGTGCTAGTCAAGTAATTAATAATGCCTTTATTCATTTTCTTTGCCGGGCAGGGTTTGGAAAAAGTTCACCAAGAAGGCTAGGGGTGAATGGAAAGAGGAGCTGCGATTTCGACAACTCAATGTAAGTAGTATTAGCTAGGTCCGCGCATCTCTTTGATTCTAGTTTCAATACCATTATCATGCTTGATTATTATTCTGGATTGCACTCTATTCTCGTAAAGTGCTTGAGGCAGGGAGACGGGAATAATTTATGTGGATACTATGTTTACGAGTTCATTCGCCAGACGGCCTGTGAGAAGGGCAGAATTTTAGAAAAACTTCGAGTACGTAAACAATATTCACAATTTTATTTTATTACCATCAATTGTGTTGAGTTTCATTCATATATATTGACCCCTACTTTAAATTAGATCAAACTGATGCGGGACGATCTTCTACCAAATGATCACGTATGAGCAATTCAAGAGGATTTGGCGGTATTCTTACTTGAAGAGGTCATATCTAAAACCGGAGAATACCATCGGGAATTGGTAGGGAATTTTGGTAATTAGATATTAGGGATCGTAAGAGATATTATATTGTATATATGCATTAACGTGTACTATATGTAGTAGCGTCAAATATATATACGAAAACTTGTTGTTCGATCAAGCACGGAGAAAGAGGTCACTTCTCTATATTCATGACGATGTTGTGTAATGGTTCCTTCATTGCTACATGTAGTAGCGTCGAGTTGGATGGGAAATATAAAATGAAAATGAAAACCCTAAGTGAAAAAGAATTGAATGGTAGACACAAAAAGATAAGGGAAACACAAAATGAAACACGACCACTCCAAAACCCTAAACCCCTCCTTTAAAAAAAACCCTAAACCCTAGCGCTTGGCAGCGCTTGATGTGTGGCGGCCTTTAGTCCCGGTTGGTATTACTGATCTCCCTTGCTGATTGCAATGGTTCTTCCCTCCAAGCTTAAAGGGCGATGTAGCACAGCGACGACAAGTATTTTCCTCAGTTATGAAACCAAGGTATCAATCTAGTAGGAGGATCCACAAGACTATTTAAGCAGTACCTGCACACAAACAACAAATCCTCGCAACCCAACGCGTAGAGGGGTTGTCAAGCCCACTTCGGTAAAGCAATATGGTAAATAGATAGATTGGTAGATGCAAATAAAGTAAAGGCAAATAAAACACAGCAAGGTATTTTTGGGTTTTTGATAATATAGATCTGAAATAAAAGAAGCAAATAAATTAGAAACACAAATAGCAAAATAGATCTTGAAAGTATATGATGAGAAATAGACCCGAGGGCCGTATGTTTCGCTAGTGCCTTCTCTCGAGAAAATAGCATATGGTGGCTAAACAAATTACTGTTGGGCAATTGATAGAAGATCAAATAATTATGACGATATCCAAGACAATGATCATGTATATAGGCATCACGTTCAAGATTAGTAAACCGACGCCTGCCTACATCTACTACTATTACTCCACACATCGACCGCTATCCAGCATGCATCTAGTGTATTAAGTTCATGGAGAAATGGAGTAATGCTTTAAGAACGATGACATGATATAGACAAGATCTATTCATGTAGGAATAGACCCCCATCGTTTTATCCTTACTAGCAATGATACATGCGTCTCATGTCTCCTTCTGTCACTGAGATTGAGCACCGCAAGATCGAACCCATTACAAAGCACCTTTTCCCATTGCAAAATAAATCAATCAAATTGGCAAAAAAAAACCAAAATATCGGAGAAGAAATACGAAGTTATAATAATCAAGTATGGATATGAATAAATAGATCTGATCATAAACTCATAGTTCATCAGATCCCAATAAATAGACCGCAAAAAAGAGTTACATCAAACAGATCTCCGAGAGATCATTGTCTTGAAGATCAAGAACGAGAGAGAAAGCCATCTAGCTACTGCCTACGGACCCGTAGGTCTGATATGAACTACTCACGTATCATCGGAGGAGCACCAATGAGAATGATGAACCCCTCCGTGATCGTTTTCCCCTCCGGCAGGGTGCCGAAAAGGCTTCTAGATTGGATCTTGTGGCTTCTGAAACTTGCGGCAGCTGGAACAATTTTTCGTCGACTCCTCTGTGGTTTCTAAAATATTTGGGTATTTATAGAGTCGAGAGGCAGTGGAAAGGATGCCCGAGGGCCCCACTAACCACCAGGGCGCGCCAGGGCCCTGGGGCGCGCCCTGGTGCCTAGTGGGCCGCCTGGGCCTCCCTTGGTGCGCTTCCTTGGCTCCTACGTTTTCTTCTGGTCCAAAAAAAATCTCAAAAAAGTTTCGTGGCATTTGGACTCTGTTTGATATTGATTTTCTGCAAAGGAAAAAATAAGCAAAAAACAGCAACTGGCACTGAACACTATGTCAATAGGTTCGTACTAAAAAATGATATAAAGTGGCTATAAAATAATTATAAAACATCAAAGAATGATAATGTAGAAGGGGAATTTCCCCTTTAACGGAGGGAAGGTGGCGAAAAACGCATCGGCTACCAGAGCCGTCAGCGCCAGCATGCAAATGGCATAGACGAGGTAGCAAGCGAGGGAGATGAGTAGTTGTGTGACCACCATGTTGGAGAAATGGGTGAGAAATGCAAGATTACTTACTTGGAAATCCCAAGTATGTGTGTGTGTGTGTGTGATATATAGTTTACTCCGCGCGCCAAGGTGCCTTGTTGATTGATCAGGACTAGTGGAGTACTAATTAATGGCCGGAGATGCTCCAACTACTATTCTTTTTAGTGCTACCAAAAAACCAAAGTAGATGAACCAGTCAACACGCAATGGCAACGACAGGCTAGCTGAAATGGAAGCAAAATACCCTAGGGTACACACGGTGCATTTAGATAATTTATGAAACACACGGTTGCTGAATGGAATGATTACACGTACGTCCATGTCAAGCAAACTCACTCCAGGCCATGAGTCAATATTGGAGAAACTGAATACTAGGATTCTAGGATATTACATGTCCATGTCAAGCAACTCCGTGCTTTATAGGCAACAATTAATGGAGAAACATTTTTAGATGAAAGGCTCAAAGAGTTAATAAATTCCTAAACCTCCACGAGTACAACGAACGAGCTACCGGGATTACCAACTTTAGATTAATTATACAGCACTAGAAATGTCGGCTCAGGGTCAACGAGCCTCAGGGCCGACGACGAGCCTTAGTAGAGCTCTGTTCGACCAGCTGGTAGTCGGTGGTGGTGTGCTCTGTCATCGATGCTGGTTCTTGTTGACCACCCAGCCTGCGGCGGTGCCCTTGCTGCAGACTGCAGTGGCCATTCAAAGGTCTTCATGAGGGTTTCTCTCCAAGATATGGTGATTGACTTCGACGGTGAGATGTAATCTATGTACGGCGGTTGATGCAGAGGAACGGTTGTGCAGCGGCAGCGGTGCATGTAGCTGTTGAGATCGCGGAAATGTGGTGGCGACAACACATGTGTTACTTTGATGGTGTTGCCATTCAAGCATCCGGTCTTGAGCTCCGGGGTGAAAGCCTAGGTCTGCCCAAGTTGGCTATACCTGGCAATGGCGATGTTTCTACGCCGTTATCTTGCTGAAGGCATTGTTCAGATATGCCCAGACTATTCTTCAGGATGAAAACCTGGATTCTGACCGTGGGTGGTTGGATCCAGTGAAGACAGCGCTGAAAGGTCACTCCCTTCCTGAAGGCTTTGCTGTTAAATATCATCGTCGTCTGTGTGATGATCCGCGTTGGAGTTGCCAACGCGGACACACATCTGGTGGGGGCGGAGGTCATCCAACCGGACACCTATTGTCTGTCCCTTTTTTTGAATAAAAAAATAGTTTCATGCAAACCAAAGAATTTTAATAGTTGAATTTCTATATATTAAAAGTTTACAACCGAACAGACGAAATTTAAAAAGTTTCAACTAAACCAAACAAAATTTATAAATAATTAATGTAAACTACGCGGGGTACCGGATGGTGGCCTGGTAGGCATGGCCGCCAATACCTCTGTTATCTTTTGCGTCATGGTCCCCGTCATTACCGCCGCCATCGTTGTCATCCTTCCACTGGCAGAAGGCCAATCAGGCGTCACGACAGCCCTAATCGGCCGTCGCTGCACTCTCACGACACCCGGACCCGGCCGCCACGAACGACACCCCAGGCTACCCGCTCTTGCCTTTGAAGTGGGACAAGTGCTCAGACTCAACCAACACCACTTTGAGGAGCTCGCGATTAGCGGCGGCGAGGGTAGCGCCGGACCGTTGTTGTGGTACGACCGCTTGTGCAGTAGCTCCATATACTGCACGGACTCCTCATCCATCCGCGTGGCCTTGTTGAGGAGGGCTGGCTGCTACGGGTCCTCGCTGTCGGAGAAGATGAGCTCCGGCTTCACGAGGGAGGGAGCGGTGGATGCCAGCGGGCCCTAAGACCAAGGGCGGCGGCGACATGATCCACTCCTCACCGCCAGCATCGAGCACCTGCACCTTGAAGGACACCAACGTCGGCCAACCGCGTGTGTGAGTGTGACCTCCTTGACTACCACCATCAGCCGCCCACCCGGTCCTGCCACGAGGTAGCTGCGGTGGTCCAAATCGGCCGGCAACACCAGCCTTGGCGCGACCACCACATTCCTGAACGACAGCATCGGTGTCATGCTCCCAAGCCTCCGTTTGGCCGGAGTATGTGATCGAGTAGAACCAGCCCTCATAGTTGTTAGCCTTAATCTTGATTTCATGTATTAGCATGTTTGAGTTTTGCATGTAGTTTATCTTAGGACTGTTCCGGCAAAGTCATGGCTGCAGCGTGCAAGGGAGCGACGATGCCATCCGACCGTGCGATGCGGTGTGGTAGTGCCGTGTGACGCGGCAACGTCGTGTGAAGCGGCGAGCAGTGTGAGCAGCTGGAGCGTGACATGCTGCATGGTCAAGTAGTTCGGGCTGATCTGGGTGAGTCAGTATCAGTTTGTTAGCATGCATGAGTAGCTAGTTGTATGGCAAGTCGTATGTTTGTTGGAGCGATTACAGAGATAAAGATAATGTCACGGGCTAGTTGGATTAGTTGCCGAGGGTAGTGGCTGGTTAGTGCATGGGTCTGCATGAAGTATGTGGCGTTAGTTGGTTAGTGGCCAACGTGGTAGCCGGGTTAGTGGGTGTGTCCTACCCCGTGTGTGTATATATGTACTGCATTGAGTTAATGAAAACGAGAGGCCGTGAGGGCTGGGAGAAAGAATGTAGTGCATGTGTGTCTCACCGGGAGCAAAAAGCAAAGCTGGTTTTCTCCACGGTGAGGGGTGTGTGTGTGTGTTCTTGTGTTCTTGAGAGAAGAAGATAGAGAGAAACCACAGGAGAGTTGTGTGAGGCAGCTCGAGGTAGAAGAAGAAGCGGCGCTGCGAGAGGCGGCGCCAACAATAGTGGACGGCGTCCTCGACGCTGTCTGGCGAGGGCTTGGGCGACACCCCCCCACACCGTCTTAGCGGTGTCAATGTCGTCGCATGCCAGCCTCCATGCACTGCCCCAGCGCTTCGCGGTGGCGAAGGCCAAGAAGCCGTACGGGGTGCCCGTGATCAGCATTGCGGCGGGGCACGGCGGGGAGTTGGAAAGAACGACCTTGCGGCAGAAGGAATTCATGCCCTGGCACACATGGTCCCTGCAAACATCCAATGCGTCCAGTAGGACGGGTGGTCGTCGTAGACGGGGCCTCGAGCGAAATGCTTCAGGTCGAGCGTGAAGTGTCCATGATGCTGCTCGGCGAAGCAGGGGATGGTTGTGATGGCCGGGAGAGCACGCTGCTCACCGGTACCGGGTTGACGAGGCGCATCCGGATCCGATTGTCGGCGGTGACGAGCCAGCCGTCGGAGGAGGAGCCCAGGATGGCATAGTTACGCAGCGCGGGTTTAGGGGCGGGCACGGTGGTGACGGCGCGGTCGGAGAGGGAGAAGAGCATGGCGGTCTCTGGGGTGCGGCAAGGGAGGATGAGCCACGACGCCTCGGGCTTGAACGTGCCGCGCGAGGTGTGGAAGGCGGCGGCGAAGGCGAGACGGTCGAGGAGACACAGGAGGCCGTGGATGTTTGCTAGTACATCATCGGGGAGGCTGGCGACGGCGGCCGACGCGGTGGCCTTCTTCCGGTACTGCGTTCGCCGCATTGCACGCAGGCTAGTTGATAAAAATGCCCCAGGTTAGGTTTGCTCTGCAATTGATAGATAAAGTGCCACATCTTAGCTTTGCCAATTGACAAAACGAATGCCACATGATGAGAATGTAAATGAATGAGCAAAAATGTATCAACTCGTTACGTTGCTAGATGACACGAATGACCAAAATGTACCCCTATAACCAAAATACAATAATCCAAGTGTCATGCAATATCCGGCAAAAGAATAACATAAATTGAGCAACTTGAGAGACAGGACTCGGGACACATCCATTATCCATTCATCCATACATACTAGAGTGTGACGCGCCTTAAGGCGCGCCGTTTTTCAGTAATGAATTAATTTTTTACACGGTCTATTATGGCTGGCTTGTTATACATTTCACCTTTGTTATGCTGACACTTAATTATATATGGCTATGTTGTTGATTATGGATGTGTTGTTTCTTTTTATCTGTATGGTCTTACTTAATGCAAACGATATGTGGTGTTCATGGTGGAGAAATATTTTGGTTGATTGATGTGATGTTGTGGCATGTCGCAACATTGGCGTTCACCTGTGGTGTTCACGTGAGCCGCATGATTACTTGCGAGTCGGTTTGTACCCCCTCGGGCACCGAAGCACACTCTTATAAACGGGCTCACCCTATGACCATCCAAAACCTCAAGCCACCATAACCTAACATTCCTAGGGAGCTTAGTAACTTAGAATTGTATTTTCATGATGTCAATTTTATCCAATAATCACCATTACCGGTGTTTGAACAGAGTGTTAAATGATTCCTGTGTTTCACAAAACATGCAACATTCGGCTACCACAACCTTCAGAGAAAGAGAATTGGAAGCAACAGCCAAACAGAAATAAACTTAGTTATCCAACAATTCAAAATTATATTGGATGCAGCAGCCAAACAAAGGTAGGTATGGGGGCCGAGCTAGAAAAAAGATAACCGTGATGCCCATGGTGGTGTAGTCGGGATTTTGAATTAGGGAAGTGAACCAGAATCTTATTTTATCACAAAAAATTGCACGCACCTTGCCCACCTGAGCATCCTCGATGCCAAAAAATTTCAAAATTTTTTGATTTTTTTTGCTATTTTTTTTATTTTACTGTTCACTTCAGAGTACATTTACTTTTGTTTTTTTGCTGCGTGCTCCTCGAACTTCCAAACATGACGAAAATTTGCACGCACGTGGCGCACCTGAGTATCTTCGATGCCATAAAATTTCAGATTTTTTTGAATTTTGTTGCTATTTTTTTCGAATTTACTGTTCATCGGATGTACTGTTCACGCGTGGTCAAAACCGGGTTGACTCAGCAGCAGGGACGAAAAGTGACCGGTTTCGAGAGTTCGGAGTGCAGTCTGTCCGGTTTTAGAGTTGAGGGACGAAAACTAAACTCAGCGAAGAGTTGAGGGACGAAAAGTATACTTTTCTCTAATAATTACCTTGTGCTAAGATTGAGGATGCTCGATGATTGGGTTGGTTGTCCGCGGAGGCCATGAGCGCAGCCTGCAGCGTCCGCCCTTTGCTGTCCGCCGCCGTAGACTCATCGCCTTGGTCCTGCGCGTGGGCAACTGAAACCTTCCCCTTGGTGGCTGCCGCCTCCACGGGAGCCTGGGCAGATCGATGGATGGCAAGAAGCCAAGAAGGCGGTCCTAGACTTGCTAATCACCACTAAGCTACCCGTATGTCTGTGCGTCAGGGTAGCATCATGTAGGTCCGCCCCCAAGCTAATCGTCCAAACAGGCCTTGAGCCACTCGACGATGCACTTCTAATGGAGTCGGTGCCCGCATGCCATAAAGCCTCGGCAACGGCTTCCAGTTGACATCGAGCCGGCACAGAGCTTGGCTGATTACAGGCGTTCTGCAGCGACCTGGAGTGCGCCGGCCCGCAAAGAACTCAGCAGGGCGGGCGTGCTGCTGGAGCTGATCGTCCACCGTCAGAAGGCGCACCCCATTGACTGCAGCGATACCACATGGCGCGCGACAGAGCCGTCGGCAGAAAGAGAGAGGCGAAGAAGATGCCCCCCAAGTGTCGGCCTCCGCGGCTGAGGGCTTGGTCGGCTCGCCTCGTTGAGCCGCCACCGCCGCTTGCCTCCTTTAGCAGCCGCCTTGCTGGTGCGACGGAGCTGCACTAATGAATGCGATAGGGCCGCCGCTAGACCTCGAACCGACGGAAAGCATCAAACCGACTAAGATACGTGTCCTGACGCACGACCAATGCGCACACATGGACCTTTACCCCCTCTCAAATGTTGACCCACACGACTACTACACCACCTATTCACCAGGAGCTTCACAATCGTGGGAGCTTAGTAACTGTACTGATATTGAGCTAGTGCTACTCCAAATCTCCCATTCAACTGAGATGTTGCCTATTGGGCTTGGGGGCTGCTTCATACATTGGGCTGTTGCCTATTGGGCTTGGGGGCTGATTCAAAGGATTAATTGCTCCAAATCCTATATGGCAAAACAATGGACGCCTATTTTGCTCGGATTCTCTGGATTCACTGGTTTTGGGGGGGGGGGGAGAGGGGTGACATTGTGAAGCCTCCTGTATCATAGCTTCAACCTTGGTTGTTCTCACCTCATCCCCGATCTCCATCTCGATGCAGTGCCATGATGGGCTGGGGAAGCGATGTTGCAGCAGACGAGGACTTCCTTCGGCGTCAAGCGATGGGCTAGCGTGACTATATATGTTGCCTTCCTCTCAGTTCTCGGCAGCAAAAGGTTAACACATTAGAGGAGAGGAGGAAAAAAGCCTCTCACTCGAGGCAATGCCAGGAATGGCGAGGCGACAAAGGACGGGGAGGTGGATTGGCGGGCTATCGGGGACATGCCACCTTCCCCTGAGCTATAAGCAGCAAAAAGGTAAAAATATTGGAGGACGCTGCATCGAACGAGGAGTTCCCTGCACTGTCCTCCAATATTAAAGGACATCGCCTTCCTCTGAGTCGTCGAAAGCGGAAAAAATAGAGCAATAAAAAAAGCTATATATTAGAAAAATACTAATAAAAGAAAAGGCAAAATAGAGGTGAGCCAGCAAAAGTGAATAATAGAGCAATAACAAAGCAAAATATTAGAAAAAAAAAGACTAATAAAAGAGAAGGCAAAATAGAGGTGAGCAGTTGAAAGGAAAAAAACATGGAGCAATAGAAAACGAAATATCGAAAAAGACAAATAAAAGAAAAGGCAAAATAGAGGTGAATCAGCAAAAGGAAAAAATAGAGCAATAAAAAAGCAAAATAATAATAATAGGAAAATAGTGGTGATCCGTCCAAAATGTTAAAAATAGCGGAATAAAATAGCAAAATATTAGAAGAAAATACTAATAAGAGAAAATGCGAAATAGAGATGAGCCGCCATCGAAAGCGGGAAAAATAGAGCAACAAAAAAGCAAATATTAGGGGAAAAATACTAATAAAAGAAAAGTAAAAAAATATTAGAAAAAAAAAGGAAAAAAAGACTGACATCGCACCCTCCTAGGAGAGACCGGCCTGCCTGTTACAGACCGATCGGCTCGGCTGCTGTAGCACACCGCTCGGCTCAAAATATACTACGCTGCTTAAATACTCCGGAGCTGGGCGCTTTATCGCCGAGGACGCATAGCTTATTCATTGCCTCTGCCGAGGCAAAGAGCAGTCGCTACGACTTGTGTAGGCTGGGCCGGCACAGCAGCCGAGCCGATCGGTCTGTTCGTAGACTGGGCCGTCGTGTTCGGGCCACCAGGTAGAACGCGCCACGTACGGCAATATTTGCACGCACTGCAATTTCTCAAAAAAAAAAAGCACGCACTGCAGTGGTAGGTCGCCTAACGTCTACCGCACCTTTGCTTTGCTTTGCTTCTCATATTATTATTTTATGGAATATGCATATATTTTTTTTCTTTTTGGAAAAGGAGGCTTACCTCCGGCCTCTGCATCAATCGATGCATGCAGCCATAAGGAATATACATATATATAAGGCCATAGTAACTCAGCGCTTTGCTGCACCAAAAAAAAATGCTCAAGAAAGAGGCAGGCCAAACCAACACACAAGAAAAGAGTACCTCTGCTGCTGCTGCACAGTGCAGTTTCTGAAGAAGCTACATTGTGCAGATTTTCATGAGAAGCAAGCAGCCTCAAGCCAGCTTTAATTTGTTGCATAGCAGTTTACAAGGCAGTAAGGAAGTTGCAAATTAACCAAACTCCTCTTGTCTTCTCAAACCTCTTCCTCCTGAGATTCAGTAAGCCAAATCGCTTCTCTATGCTCAGGCTATCAAGTCACACATACATCACCAGCACTTGCATAAACTGTGTTGCATGCTCAGCCAGAGTACACTACCTTAGCTGCACACTGCAATAAATCCTTTTTTAAACAGACTCACTGTCCAAACTAATCCTAATTTCTTCTCAATTATACACCCTACATCTGAAAGTGCAGCCTTCTGCCAGCCATCGGGCCATCAAGCATGATCAGTAAAGCTAATTTAGCCACAGAGAGATATTAACAGATCAAGATTCTGTACAAGACTAGACATTGGAACTAAGAAGCACAAACAAGACATACAATACATGTAGGTGTTTTCAACGAGTAAGTTCAGCGTACTTCAGTAATAATGATACAAGTTGGGTTTTTAGTACACAATACATGATTTATTTCCAGTATATACACAACTTTGAACAACAGAGAAGTAAAAGCTGGACAGGAAACAAGTGTTAGCACAAATACCTTGGTCGGGATATTATATTGATCTGATCCGCTTCCTTTAACTTTCGACACCTGCATATCGCCACATTCTTTATTTTTGTAACTGCCATTGCTCCACCATATGAAACTAGGTCTGGACAATCCCAAATCTCAAACAACTCAAGTGATGTAAGATTACCTTCGCCAAATGTCACCTGGAATGCACCTTATACCTTGGCATCGAGCAATCCTCAGTGAGACAAGGGATGTGAGGTTTTGTAGGCAGCTGGGAACATATGGAGAGATATCCCCACACCACTCTAAATTGAGCCTTTGGAGAGATGATGGCAATACCAATCCCCTTTGCCAGTTGAGACTTTGGCACTCAATAACCACCAGATCTTTCAGACAAGCAAAACTCGCAAACCTTTCACCTGGCAAGGACAGTAACTCGCGGCAACTTTCGACATGAATGTACTCAATAGAAGGTAGGTTTTCTTGTGTTAGGAGGTCATCAAGGGTTGACAATTTATCACAGCATGTAACTGTTAGGACATTAAGGCATGAGAATGTAGTAATGCTGCCGGTGTCTGCAGAAATGGAAAGGTTTCCTCCAATTGATGTAAGAGATCTGCACTCAATGTGCAACTTCTGTAGAGCTGGAAGACTCCACATTTGTAATTGGATAGACATGACAAACTCACATTTCAAATGAAAGTAGGTGAGGGAGCGGCACTCAATGTGGCTAAAGAGACCAGAACCCCACAAGCTGAGCTTCTTAAGGGACGGCGATACCAATCTTTGGGCACAAATGTTTGGACAACGGACCATTTGCAGTTCTTCAAGGAAATGAAAATCCCCAAACTTTTCAGTTGTAGCCGATGCTAACATCTCACAATATAGAATTTTTATTCTCTTGATGGCTGGTCCGTAATCTGGATGCAGAAAATGCTCAATGCTTGATATATTTTCACATCCATGAATGGCTACGTCTGTTAGGGATAGGAAAATACCAACTGTAGGTATCACATTTGTGCTGATGCTTTGTGTGATCATGGGGTATGATATGCTCTCAAGTCCAACACAACCTTGAACCATAAGTGATTTTAAACATGGCAAATGTTGTGGCTGAAACCAGGTTGGTAGCGAGACACCAGCATAATTCTGAAGGAACAAAGACTTCAGACTGGTAGGAGGTTGCAGAATTTGAAGCAACTCTAACTCATTATCCTGGATGGTTTGAGGCCTCCGTGAATGCACCCTCAGTGTCAACTGGTCAAGATCCTTCTTATTCTTCAGTTCTGCTTCTGCTGCATGATCCTTGCTTAGGAAGCCAAAATTAGATACCTCCAAGTGTCCATGGAATTGGTTTAGATTCTTCATTAACCTAACTCCATGTCCTGCGCAACGGTTGAATCAAGAGTTGTGCGGCCCCCAGCATAATATGATAATCCATGTGATTCAAATTTCTGTAAATTGATCAACTTATCAAAGCCACTGGGCAAGCTTTCTACCTTGCATCCCTTGGCATATAAAATCTGCACATTATATAGCCAACGGAAAGTTGAAGGAATTCTCTTTAAAGAACAAGCTCCGGATATTTCAAGGTACCGAAGATGCTTCTAGTTGCCAATACTATCTGGTAACTCATTTGTGAAGGCACAAGAAAACACACGCATACGCAGAAGTTTAGTACACCACTGGTCCATTACAAAACCTGTTTCCCCCACTAAATTCTTCTTGCAAATTATGGTATGCAGCTTAGTGTACTTGCATAGCCTCAACAAGTTGGAATCGTCAAAGTTACTGCTAGAAATTACGTACAGATGACGAACATTCAGTGGAACTTTATCAAAGTCACTCCTATTTCTTAAGATAAAACAGTCATGCTCTGAAACTTTTTGTGCCATGTCATGCAGCAAGTCATGGATTACATATCCACCATTAACCTTTTGAAAGAAGGACCGTGCTACAAGGTCTTCAAAATACTGATAGCCGATATCTTGAATTGGGACACGACCGTGAGGTTCCACGAAGCCTTCTGCTACCCAAATTTCAGCTAAGCATGCCTTCTCAAATATGTAATCTTTGGGGTACACAGCACAGAATGTGAAGCATTGCTTCAAATAGAATGGTAAATACATGTAGCTCAACCGAAGTGCGGGCAAAATCTCAGTTTCCTTTTGTTTCAACTCCCATAGTTCACTCTCAAGTATAGAATTCCAATGCAATGCTTGAAGGTCCATGCTTAACATGCGCCCCAGAGTTTTGGCAGCCAAAGGAGAACCCTTCAATTTAGGAAGTATACTTCTACCAGTGGCCTCTAACTCAGGATCATTATTAGAACCCTCAGATCCAAACGCGCATAATTTGAAGAAATTCCAAAATATGTCGTCATTTAGACCTTCAACTATAATGGGCTCCATTGTGCCCACCCCCTTAGAAACATTTGGACACCTAGTGGTGACCAACATCACACTTCCCTCTTGGACACTTCTAAAAGGTGCACAAAACCTCTTCCAGCACTGCCCATTTTCCTTCAAGGCATCATCCCACATGTCATCAAGGACTATCAATAACCTTTTATTGTTCACGTGCTTAGAGAGAGCATGCTGAAGAGAATCCAAATTATTGTTAGAGAGAGCACACTGAAGAGGATCCAAATTATCAGTTGACGACGCGTTTCTTATACAGGATTGTATGGCCTCTTTAGTTAACCTCTTCACGTGGAAGTCATCTGAGACACAAATCCAAACTATCACCTTCAACTGAGACTTCACTAGATGATGGCTACAAATATGTTGGGCCAAAGTAGTCTTTCCGACACCACCAATGCCAACTATTGGCAAAATAGGAAGAATCATTATTCTTGATTCATTGCTAACTTGGTTGCTTGTTGATGCACTAATGGAACTAGTTGCTCTCTTGCGTTTTAAATTTGCATGTACATTAAGAAATCCCAATACCTGCTTCAGCTCCTTGTCACGACCAAATATTTCCCTTTCATTTGGCAAAGAGGTGGTCTCCGGCCTAACTAATTTGTCAAAGTGTTGTGTAACTCCACGAAGCCCAATATTATCCAGCTGAACTGAAAGGTGATTCAACCTCAACTGTACACCATTCAGTTTGTTGAAGCTGCCTGGGACGACCATTTCAAAGAATTCAGTGAAAGGAGATCGGCTTGTATCACCCTCTACTTGCACCTTCTTCTCATACCATGTGAACTCGTCAAGAAGGTCCTCGGCCTCAGACACTGCATCCTTGAGATTTGGGAGGAGCTTGGCCACACCAAGTTCATGGCTTCTCCACTCTGCTTTATTAATGAGGTCGTGCATTGCAGGAAGAGTATCACTGAGAAGTTGTAGGCCACTCTCCAACTGTAATACATGATCCTGGAGACTTTGTTCCTCTGAGCCACTCCATCTGGAGTGAAGAGATGAAATGGCAGATTTGGCCCACTGAAACAAAGTGACGCAGTCATTGATGGCACTAACAATCCCAATGGCAGATAAACTCACGGTGGCTGGAGTCTGGACATCTATTTTTGTCCTGCGAGGAAACAAGACGCAATTAGCATTGTGGAAGCAAATTTTACAGTCAGAGTATATAACAAGCCGAGTATTCGTATACAACAAGTTGACTATTGTAGAAATCACGCACGCTTTGCTCGATATATATGTCGAGAAATATAAACTGTGATGTTCAAGTGTGATTTATTTCCCATATGGAACCGAACTGAGAGAAAGAGCCTGGGGAAGAACATGACCAGGTTGAATCATGACAGAGATGTCTCTACTTTTATGAATTTATTCATGCGACTCTGGGAGCAGTACATGAAAAGACCAAACTATCTTCTCCGCCTACTTCACATCTTCATAACAGAGTGTTCTACGTGTTCCTCTCTGCTCTAGTTCTGCCTTCCTCAGCTTTGCTGAATTTCTCCCGATATTTTTCTTCAAAAGAAGGTTTGTCTGAGCTAAAATAGATCGCTGGATTCTACTTTTAACAACACACAGAAACCAAAAACAAGAAAAGGTATGTCGAACGCAGAAGGAGAAATCAAACCGTAGAAGAAAGCAAGGTTCAAACTGTAGAAGGTGCTCACCTGGATTGGTGCTGCTTGGCGCCGATGAGCGCTCACAGTCAAAAACACATGAGGTGGAAGAGGAGAGAAATGAAGCTAATAATCCTGTATGGGAGTGAGGGAGGGGAGCCTAATAACCTACAGCTTCTGGGAAGCTTCCAGGAAGAAGCAACCATGGTCCCAGGTGAGCTCACAGCTTTGTCCGCTTGCCGTTGTACTGAGGTGTAAAGCTATGATGCCATATCCGTGTTGTTATGCTAAATTCATGATGCTACCTGCTGCTCCTTGTTGCATACCTTAAATCATATATTTTTCTCCCAAGTGTCTCTAGCATTAACGAATAGACTGAGTGAACCGAATACTGACATCCTCGATGACGCATATACTGTGAAAGCAAAAACCAAATACTCCAGCAGAGACCCGAACGACCGTAGCATCTGGGACCTTATTTGGAAAGCAAAGGTACCTGGAAAGGTACGCATTTTTGGATGGGGAATCGCCACCAACACTTTGGCCACCAAGAAAAACAAGTAGAAAAGAACACTTGAGATGGACGCCACCTGCAACATATGTGGTAATGGAGAAGAAGATGAGTACCACGCTGTGGTAGCATGCACAAAGAGATTTGCTTTACGGGAGAAGTGGAGTTTGCCAGCAGAGAATAAATTTTGGTTTACAGGGGAGGACTGGCTTCAGGTACTGCTAGATACCGAGACTGAGGAGATGCGGGCAAAAATTCTTTTACTGTTGTGGCGCTGCTGGCACCTGCGAGAGGACTGCGTCCGCAACAAAGGACAAGAATCAATAACGGGATCAGTACAATTCCTAACTAAGTACGAGGAAGAGTTCAAGAACTGTGAACTGAATGTGCATTGGACCCCGCCGATACAAGGTTCTGTCAAACTGAACTCTGAAGCATCGTTTTTGGCAGAGACTGGATGGAGTTCTGCAGGTGCTGTCGCCCGCGACCACCGTGGCTTTGTCTTTATCTCCATCTGTAAAACGCTGCCAACATGCAGGAGTGGAATGCTGGCCCTGGCAGATGTGTACAAGGGGACGATTGTTTTGGAGATGGATTGCCAATCAATTGCTAAGGGTCTGTCTGCCCATGTCCCAACGTGGTCCCCTTGCTATGGAGTGATAATAATGGATATTAAAAGGGCCATGACAGTATTTGCATCTTGCAGCTTAAACTGTATCAGGCGCAGCGGTAATGCCCTTGCACATGAGCTGGCAGCAGAGACAAGAAGAAATGGAGACCAGGTGGTGATCGTGGGATCGCCGGATAAGCTTCGATCACTACTCCATGCTGAATGAATGTATTGGTCTTGTCTGACTAGTTTTTTCTACTCTACATCTCAAAAAAAAAAAAAAATACTACAGCAGAAAGGCAAGACAGACAAATGAAACAGCTGTATTAAACCCCAACTTGTTGATACCTGAGATATGTGCATTAAGAGCGGTGCTCTGCTGGTGGAAGAAGAGAGGTTGAAATAGGCAACCAAACAGAAGACGATGGTTGCAGCTTGAAACAAACACAAAAGCAGTAAGTTGTTATCCTTATACTTGTGAAATCCCACTGACTTCAAAAAGCAGGATTCAAGCTCTCAAGTCACATATACTGTATCAGTGAGCTAAATAAAGTACACTGCCTTAGCTAGCAGCTCTGCTGCACACTGCAACAAATTCCTATCAGCACCGTCGTTCCAGATTCCAGCGCCTAGGGATATGTACCGGGTACTGTAGCAAGCATTTGATTAGGAGGTGTTTTTTTTTGGGGGGGGGGATTAGGAGGTGTTAACCACGGGAGGGGAGGCTGGGCACATTTCATATGGAGCTGTGCCTCGTACGTAGGTTGATTCCCCCTAGTAATTGAGGCCCTGTAGCAGATTCCACAACCCTCGCTCTCTTCTCTCTTCTCTCACACACAGGTCACAGCCTCTCTCTTCTGACTTTATCTCTCACACACGCGCTAACAAAAAGAGAGGCCTCTCTCTCTCTCCTCCTAGGACGTTTGTCGCTCTCTCTCTTGTGAAAAGCAACTTTTTTTTCTCTACTCTGAGTCCTCTCTCTTCTCTCTCTGACAGCCTCTCTCTCCTTCCATTCAAAAAAAAAGGCTGTCTCTCCTCACCTTTCGCCTCTCTCTTCACTCAAAAGGAATAGAGGAAAAGATACTAGAAAAGAACGACATGACGCACTGTGTGAACGAGTTGACAAAACAGCTTGGTTTCTATGAAAATGGGTGACAGTTGAAAAGGACTGCGCTCCAAATAGCGAGAATTAGGATTCTTGATCCCTCTCAATCTCTCTTTCAATTCGAGGATCCAGAGAGGTGTTTTCATAGTCATCTCTGAATATTTGCCATCTCGAAATATTTTCGATTTCATTTTTCTATGATATGTCTTTCTATATGAAAATTGGTTATTTACGATGTACGATGATCCCTGTTAAGCATCCATGGCTGAATAGTTAAAGTGCCCAACTCATAATTCGTAAATTTGCAGGTTCAATTCATGCTGGATGCACACCAACGGGAAGAAGGGAATCTCATGTCATGCCGCTAGGCGGATGCACTCGTCTCTGTGCTGTCACTTCAACGAGCACCGCATGGACTGCAAGACCTCCTACCAGGCCTAGTCCTGCCAGCCCTGTCTCACCTCCCGCCGCTCTTTGTCTCCTTAAATAAAGCCTGGTACTACAAAGCGTCTGCACCTGTAATGTAACTAGCACGAATCTTGTACTCGGCGAACGGACCAGATAACCGGGTGTCGGGGCACCCGGGTTCCATCACACCTTTTCGTTGAAATAAATAGTCTATCCTGGAAAACATCTGCAGCTTGTTAACTTGGTTGCAGTTTGGCATAAGTAAACAATTGTTGTGCTCAGGCATGAAAACATTGTAATTAAACATACCCCACAGTTTATTAAAGCAATAAAAAAGAACATGCTACTTGCCTACCGGTACAAATACAACCACAACATGTCTCGGAGATTGCTTGGCTGTGCTGCCCTGCTGCCTTCTCACTCTTCCTAATTGGTTCACACTAATCCTAATTCACCTCATCTGGCTCAAAGTGCAGCAGCTTTCTTTCTAGCAGCCATCAAACCTAAGAATTAAACCACATTCAAAACAATCATAGATGCAAAATAGACACAAGAGGCAGTAAGGAGGCTTCAGGCTCTCAAGTAGGTAGCCAAAACAGAGGATGGTAGTACTGCTGCCTGTAGCAATTCAAATAGGCAGCCAAACAAGTAGACGTTCACAATTCAAAAAATTAAAAATAAATGATGGTTGGTTGCCGTATGAAACAATCACAAGGCAAGACAAACACAAATTGTTTCCCGTACTTCTGAATCCCCAAATACTAGACTATCTAAGCAGGCTTCAGCTCTCAAGCACCTGCAAACTAGCTAAGCTCTGTATCTGAAATAAAGAACATTTCCTTAGCTAAGCTCTGCTCATTGTCCAAACTAATCCTAATTTACCATCAAATGTATAGCCCTGCATCTGAAAGTGCAGCTTCCTGCCAGCCACCATCAGAACTAAAAACGGCATTTAGTTTAGCTCTGTGGCAGTAGAAATGTGGCACCTGCAGCCTGCTTCAGCAAACTAGCTAGTAGAAAAAAAAAATCCTAATTTATGATTCTACCTGCTCCTTTGTTGCATATCTGAAATTATATTTTGTTTCCCAAAGTGGTCTCTTTACCTGTTATTGAAACCATAGTCTCATGCCACCGATTTGGCTGGTAATGCACCCTCTCAACACCCGACACCTCAAATCTGCATGATGATCAAGAGGCAGGCAGACGCGGTGGTGTGCTCATGCATGGTAGGTAAACACATTCCAGAGTTGGTGTATGATACATGCTACAACTTGGTTGCAGTTTGAAAAAATTAAAAGGCAAAAGACAATCACAAAATAGTACTCCCTCCGTAAAGAAATATATGAGCGTTTAGATCACTAAAATAGTGATCTAAACGCTCTTATAATTCTTTACAGAGGGAGTACTAGTCTGAACCCTGCCATCTGAACAATCTTCTCTAGTCAGCCAACCACTGGCACCAACATCAGTAAAACATTACCTTAGCTAAGCTCTGTTGCACAGTGCAATAATTCCCTTTTGAAACAATCTAAGCTAAGCTCTTCTGCACAGTTGCCGTTTGGAAGTTTGGAATAATAATTTATGCTATTATGATTACTGACCTTAAACCTCTTAGTTAATCCAGAAACCTCACAAGACAATAATTACTTACTAATATTGGTTCCAATCATCATAGCATAAAATTAAGTCTGAACCCTGCAACACTGATTAGACTGTTCCCTCATAAAACTTGAAAGCATCATAAAAGGGCCACCTTTGTTTGCCGTTTAGAGATCTGAGAGGGCAAAAAAACTGAAAATCAAACTGTCTCTTGACTCCTGAGTTCTGAAGCCTTTTTACTCCGAAGGGGGTGGGTTGGTTGGTCGTTTTTGCCCTTGGTTTGTGTATAGAGAGAAGAGATGTTGTTGTACTGTACCGGCCCTAGTTGTGTCTGTTTCGTTTTTTTGTAGTGAGGAGGGATGGATTTTTCAAATCAGCCCCTTACGGAATAGCACATAAACTAGGGTTTAGTCTTCTGTCACTCTCGCAACTCATCATCTACTTACTAATTCCACAATGCC
Source organism: Thinopyrum elongatum (assembly GCA_011799875.1). NCBI lineage: Eukaryota > Viridiplantae > Streptophyta > Magnoliopsida > Poales > Poaceae > Thinopyrum > Thinopyrum elongatum. The sequence continues at coordinate 726,336,479 of CM022298.1, read as the reverse complement.
TTCCTCTAGGCCCAAGCATGGTAATGGATCATGTAGTCGACGTTCACACGACACCACTAGAGAAACAATAATATAACATGCCATCAAAATATTGAACGAACATCAACTTCACATCATTATTTATAACAAGACTTCTCTCATGTCCTCAAGAACAAAAATAACTACTCATAAATCATGTTCACGTTCAATATCAGAGGAGTAATATAGATGTTTAACAATCTAAACATATAATCTTTCACCAATTAAAACCAACTAGCATTAACTACAAGATGTAATCAACACTACTAGCAACCCACAGGTTCCAATCTGAGGTTTAGAGACAAAGATAGAATACAAGAGATGAACTAGTGTTTGAGATAAGATGGTGCTGGTGAAGATGTTGATGAAGATTGGTGCTCCCACGATGAGAGGATCGTTGCTGATGTCGATGGCTTCGATTTCCCCCTCCCGGAGGGAAGTTTTCCTGATGGAATTGCTCCGCCGGAGAGCAAAAGTGCTCCTGCCCAGGTTCCGCCTCGAGACGGCGGCGCTTCGTACAGAAAGCCATCTCTTATTTCTTTTTCTATGGTAAAAGGCCTTCTATAGCAGAAGATGGGCACCAGAGGGCATCTATGGGCCCCACAATGGGGCAGGGCGTTCCCCCTGCCATGTGGGCCCACGGTTGATCTTCTCTCGTACTTTTTTCTTCCAGTATTTTTTATATATTACAAAATAAATTTCCATAGAATTTCAGGTCATTTGGAGCTCCGGAGATTAACTATCTGTGTTATAGCTTTATTACATCAAGAATTTTAGCTGCCAGCAGTCTCCCTCTTCATGTGTATCTTGCATATTAAGAGAGAAAAGGCATTAGAATTGCATCATAAAGTGAAGTATTGATTAAAACATTGTAAATAACAGTAGGAAAATATGATGCAAAATGGCGTATCAGTCAATTGTTGTTTTATCTGAGAGAAACAGTCCAGCTAATGGCCATGCCACGTGTCTCCCGCCTTTTCATTTTGTCCCCATTGATTTATGTGAGATTAGACATAATAGTGTAGCAACACTACAAGTGACAAATAAATATAGTTATTTTTCAGTAACCACCATGTGCAGGAATAAAAGAAGTCCAATATGAAGGAAGTGAAATGCAACAAGATGCACATTAAATCATGGACCAATTTGGGATGACACTAGATGGAGAAGGCCACCAACATGTATGTGATCGGGGAGTCAAGCATGCTGCATGGCGTGGTTCTTGGTTATCATGGACAGTTAGGTGGTAACGGTGAGGTCTCTACGATGAAGGGAAATATGCCATTCCGCTCGCGGAGTTCCTCTTTCAAAAAGCATACTATGAAGATGGAGGGATCGGCCTCCAACATTGTAGTTTATGAATCCCAGAACATGTGCATGCTTCATTGACCAATGCGGTGGCCCATTGGTCATGCATTTAATCTTTACCTTTAGGATTTGAAATCTTTATCTGGGAGTGCCGCCAAACCTACTCGGTCACGGTCGATCTCCCTCCCTCTTTTCTTATCTTGTCTTCTCTTCTCTTCTAATAAGAGGAGGGGGAAGAGAGGGTGGGGGAGGCCATGGCCAAAACAAGGTCTGTCGAAGGGAGGGGGCAGTGGGTGGCAGCGCCGATGTGAGAGGTTCCTCTTCGTCTCCCACCCAATGAGAATTTGGGTCCCATCAGATGGATGGGTGGGGTGGGGGTTTCATTTTAGGTTGGTGCTCCATGGTCAACCCATCTCCATAACCCCCAAACCGGTTCCCTCTTCGACTGATCCCAGCCGAATGTCCAAATCATTGAATCAGGAGTGCGATGACCATGATGGGAAGATTCGTTCGATAGGGTTATTAAGAAAGTGTTGCTACTCCATGATCGGCCCATCTTCATCTCCTGCAGATCGTTCCCCTCTTTAGCGATCCTAGTTGTCCGCCCACATTCGGTGGAGTGATTTCGTTTGGGTTGGCGAAAGCGGGGGTCTCATTCTATCCTTTTTCCCATATACAATGAATAATTTGAGTTGCATGAATATATTTTTGCACTCACATATTTACAAGTTTCTCGAAATATGTTTAGTCTGCACCATCGTTGAAGGAGCTGATAGGTCTGGAGGCACGCGAGTAATGCATGGCAAACACATAAGTGTGCACCAATGGAAGCACGGCCATTGGCGTGCACGACAGGGTCTCGAACGTTATTTCCCACAAACACTTTCGGATGGCCTCATGCACGTGTGCCCGCCTCATGCGTCGGCACGTGTGCCCGCCTCATGTGTCGGTCGATATTTTATGTGAAAGAAACAATCCAGCTATTTACTATGCCACGTATTTCGCGTCAATTTCTCAACATGCATATATAAACTCAACATGGTTGTTAAGCCTAGAAATTAAGGGTCTATATGTAATGGATTTCTAGGGTAGGTGGGGGGCAATGGTCCCCTTTTGCCATAGGATGGTGTTCAGTTTTAATTTTTCACCCAACATCAGATGTGCATGTGCAATCACTACGACTACTTGATCGATAATTTGTACTGAATTTGGGTTGTAATGTGTTCCCTTGTTCCCCCTTAACTGAATTTGTTCCTCTGTTTCCCTTAAGAGAAAGGCCTGAGTTCACCACACAGGGTAACAGGCCTACCTGCAGGGCAGTTGTTAATTTCCACTGATAATGTGTGTCAATTTCCGTGACCATATACCTACGCCACCGCCCACAGGGTGTCTTTTCATCTACCGGTCAAGCTAGTGGCTTTGATCAGTTGTGCGCCGAAAACTATATATATATATATATATATATATATATATATATATATATATATATATATATATATATATATATATATATATATATAGTAATCCTATTCATCACCCAGGGTGCAGAATAAGTTATTCTTCACCCGAGGTAATCTTACGATCGCTTCATAAATAAATTACGTTTGGAATACAAATAGTTACATTCTTATTGATTCACTACGTAAAATTTGGTATAAGAAAACAAAAAAATAGGTTATAAGACCAGAAATATCGCATTTTATGTATGTTTTTACGTTCGTAATTTTACATAACATAAAATATTTTTTACGGTGAGTATATATTTTCTTACGTTCTCTTTTTACGTATGAAATAAGACAAAATTTACGAAACCTAAAAATATGGTGCATTGACCTCAAAATAGAGAGGGGGTGAAGAATAACTATTCCTCACCCAGGGTGACGAATAGCGCGACCCTATATATAGTAATATATATGCTCCCTTTCGTACGTCAGAGGTGCAACGGTATCGAGACCATCGCACACATCCGCACGTGCGCGTCCAATCCACCACGACCTACGATCCCGCCCATCTTCGTGGCACATGGCAACGGAGGAGATCGTCATCGACATGCCGGTCCACGGTGGCGAGGATGTCGTACAGCGCGTGGCGGCGGCTGTGGAGGCTGCAGCGGCGGCGGAAGATGTCGTGAAGCGTGCGGCTGCGGCGGTGGAGGCTGCAGCGGCGGCGGTGCACGCTGCATCACCTGTCCCTGACGATGACGGCGACGGCAACCAAGAACTGCGCGCGCAAAGGAAGTGGATCAAAGAAAGCAAGACGCAACTTGTCCTTCTGACAAGCTTGTTCGCTACTGCGGCGATCGCGCTGGGCATTGCCTCCCCCATGGCCGGGCCGGGAGGCCACGAGGCTGGAGAGCCCGTCATGATCCGCAACTACGGGCCCAATTATTTCCGGTTTAAATTGGCCTCCGACGTTTCCTTCCTTCTGTCAATCTTGATCATGCTCATGCTTTCAAAGGAGATGTTTTACCGAACCATCCCTCGAATGCGCACCCCCATGGCAACACCAGACCCATTTGTCAGTTGAGACTTCGGCAATCATGAACCAGCAGATCTTTCAGAGAATGAAAATTCACAAGCCTTTCAACTGGCAGGGACACTAAGTTGCGACAATATTCCACGTGAATTTTCTCAATAGCAGGTAGGTATTCTTGTATTAGGAGATCGTCAAGGGTTGACAATTCAGAACAATGAGAAATACTTAGGACATTAAGGGACGATAATGCTGTAATGCTTCCTCCAATAGATGTAAGTGACGAACACCTAATGGTTAGCTCCCGTAGAGACGGAAGACTCCACATTTGTAGTTGGATGGATGTGACAGAACCACAATGTAAGCGAAAGTAGGTGAGGGAGCACCAGTCAATTTTGTAAAAGAGAACAGAATCCCGCAGACTAAGCTCCTTAAGGGACGGTGAAACCAATCTTTGTAGGCAGATGTTTGGACAACGGCGCACATCCAGTTCTTCAAGGAAATGAAAATCCCCAAACTTTTTGGTAGGTACTGAAGTTAACATATAGTAAGAAATAATTCTTATTCTCTTAATGGCTGGGAAATAATCTGGATACAGAAAATGTTCAAGGCTTGACATATTTCCGCAACCCCAAATGGTTAGGTCTGTCAGGGACCTGAAAGTGCCAACTGTGTGTATCTCATTTAATTTTATACTCGGTGTGATCATGGAAAATGACAGGCTCTTGAGTCCATCACAGTGTTTAAAAGTAAGTGAGTTCAAGCTTGGCAAGTTTTGTGGCTGAAACCAGCTTGGGAGCGAGACACCGGCATAATTCTGGAGGAACAAAGACTTGATAGTGATAGGAGGTTGGAGAACTTCAAGCGCTACTATCACATTGTGCTGGATGGTTTGAGACCCCTGTGAATGCATATTCAACGTCAACTTGTCAATATATTTCTTATTCTTCAGTTCAGCTTCTCTTGCATGATCCTTACTTAGCATGTCAACATTACATATCTCCAAGTGTCCATTAACCTGATTCCTGCTTGTCCCGGCCCATTGGCTGAATCAAGAGTCATGTGACCCCCAGCATAATATGGCAATCCATGTGATTCGAATTTCTGTAAACTGATCAACTTACCAAAGTCACTTGGCAAGCATTCTAGCTTGCATTTTTTGGCATATAAAATCCGCAGATTATACAGCCAACAGAAAGTTGAAGGAATCCTCTTCAATGGACACACTAGGGAGATTTCAAGGTACCGAAGATGCTTCCAGTTGCCAATACTATCTGGTAACTCATTTGTGAAGGCACACGAAATCACACGCATACACAGAAGTTTAGCACACCATTGGTCCATTACAAAGCCCATTTTTTTTCCCGTAAATTCTTCTTGCAAATAATGGTACGCAGCTTTGTGTACTTGCATAGTCTCAACAAATTGGAATCGTCAAAGTCACTGCTATGGAATATGTACATGTGACGAACATTCTGGGGAACTTTATCAAAGTCATTCTTATTTCTTAAGATGAAGCAGTCATGCTCTAAAACCATTTGTGCCATGTCATGCAGCAAGTCATGGATTACATATCTGCCACTAACTTCTTGAAAGAAGGACCGCGCTACAAGATCTTCAAAATACTGACAGCCAATATCTTGAATTGGAAGAGCACCCTGATGTTCTACAAAGCCCTCTGCTACCCAAATCTCAGCTAAGAATGCCTTCTCAAATTTGTAATCTTTGGGGTACACTGCATAAAACGAGAAGCATTGCTTCAAATAGAATGGTAAATACATGTAGCTCAACCAAAGGGCAGGCAAAATGTCCGTCTCTTCTTGTCTCAACTCCCACAGTTCACTCTCAAGTATAAAATTCCAATGTGATGCTCGAAGGTCCATGCTTAACATGCGTCCCAGAGTTTTGGCGGCCAAAGGGGAACCCTTCAATTTCGGAAGTATTCTTCTACCAATATGTTCTAACTCAGGGTCATTGTTAGAACCCTCGGATCCAAACATGCACAATTTGAAGAAGTTCCAAAAGACAACATCACTTAGACCTTCTAATATAATGGGCTCAATTGTGCGCATCCCCATGGCAACCTTTGGACACCTAGTGCTGACCAGCATCGCACTTCCCTCTTGGACACTTCGAAAAGGTGCACAAACCTCTTCCAACACTGTCCATTTTCCTTCAAGGCATCATCCCACGTGTCATCAAGGACTATCAATAACCTTCTGTTGTTCAAATGCTTACAAAGAGCATGCTGAAGAGAATTCAAATTATCAGTTGTTGCCTCCATTCCAGTACATGATTGTATGACCTCTTTGGTTAACCTCTTGACATCAAAGTTATCTGAGACACATATCCAAATTATAAGGTCAAAGAAAGACTTCACTCGTTGGTTGATGGATATATGTTGGGCCGAAGTAGTCTTTCCAACACCACCAATTCCAACTATTGGCAAAACAGGAAGGCTCGATATTCTTGATTCATCGTCAACTTGGTTGCTTGATGGTGCGCTTGTTGATGCATTGATTGAAATAGTTGCTCTCTTGCGTTTTGAAATTTTAGGTACATTGAGAAATCCCAGTATCTGTTCCAGCTCCTTGTCACGACCAAATATTTTTTTTCATTTGGCAAAGAGGTGGTCTCCAGTCTGACTAATTTGTCAAAGCATTGTGTAACTCCACGAAGCCCAATATTATCAAGCTGAATCAAAAGATGATTCATCCTAATCTGGACACCATTCAGTTTGTTGAAGCTGCCTGGGATGACCGTATCAAAGAATTCAGTGAAAGGAGATTGGCTTGTATCACCCTCTACTTGCACCTTCTTCTCGTACCATGTGAACTCGTCAAGAAGGTCCTCGGCCTCAGACACTGCATCCTTGAGATTTGGGAGGAGTTTGGCCACACCGTGTTCGTGGCTTCTCCACTCTGCTTTATTAATGAGGTCGTGCATTGCAGGAAGAGTATCTTTGAGAAGTTGTAGGCTACTCTCCAACTGCAATACACGATCCTGGAGACTTTGCTCCTCTGAGCCACTCCATCTGGAGTGAAGAGATGAAATGGCAGATTTGGCCCACTGCCACAAAGTGGCACATTCATTGAATCCACTGATGACCCCAATGGCAGCCGATAAGCTCATGGTGGTTGGAGTCTTGATATCTATTTTCGCCCTGCAAGCAAACAGTGGACACAATTAGCATTATGGGAGGAGTAATTTTTGAAGTGGTGAGTATACAACAAGTTGACTATAGTAATTATATTCTGCAGATACGTTTCCACCAAAAATTCGCATAAAACGTCAGAAGAAACATCATGAAGTTGAAAATAAAGTTAAAAAGTTCGATATGGCTTTTGCAATTACGGACAAGGATACTTTACTTTGAATAGAAATCATGCACGCTTTACTCAATATATATGTCAAGAAATATGTACTGCGATGTTCATGTGAGATTTATTCACATACAGAACTGAACTGAGAAAAAGAGCGTTGGGAGGAACATGATGGAGCTGAAATATGAAAGAGATGTCCCTCTTTTTATGAATTTGTTTATGTGATTCTGGAAGCAGTAGATGAAAAACTATCTTCTCTATACTTCACATCTTCATAATAGTGTTCTGCTTGTTCCTCTCTTCTCTAGTTCTGTCCCCCCATCAACCTCGTCCCCAGGTTGAAAAAAGCTTCGTTGTAAGGTAAAATAGATGGCCGGGATTCTACTTGTAACAACACACAGAAAAAACAGGTGTATGTTGAACGCAGGATAAGAAATCAAAACCATAGAAGAAAGCTCACCTGGATCAGTGCTGGTTGCTGTCGACGAGCGCTCTCTGTCAAATGCCCAGTCGCAGCAGGAGGTGGACAAAGAGGAGGGTGAGAGAAATGTTGGATGGGAGTGGGAAACTGAGTTAGTGTATGGCAGGCATCTCCAGTTCCTTTAGGAAGCTTCCTTCCCACGGCGAGAGGTTCTTTCTGCATTTTCATACGTGGTGAGAGGCCCTTTCGGAGGTGCGTTTCCTTCTCCCTTTTTTCCTAGAATAGAATACGCAGGAGAGCTTCATGTATTATATTAAGAAGGAAAAGTTTAGACATCCAACATGTTAACAACCGGAAAAAGAGAAAAGGGAAGAGCCTAAACTAAATAAAAGCACAAAAGCAGGGCACACCCACAAAGCAACACAAGCTAAGGGATCTGATACCTGTAATTCTTATCTCCTGCCAGCGACCCAAGACCTGTATATATATATTCCTCTATGATATTGCCAAGGATGGACTGAAGACTGATATTGCAAACTTGGAAGTAATTCTGAAGCGCGTCGCGAACTGAACCGTTAATTTCCCGATCCATCTTTTGTAAAAAGAAAACAAAAAGTCCCGATTAGTTCGTTACAGTTTGAGACTCAACAAGGAACTGTAAAGAGATCCAACAGTTTTCTGTAGTTACTGTTAAATAGCTGAGTATGACTATACATCTTGAAGATGTGGAGCAAATGTGGTGCTCTGCTGGTGGAAAACACATGATGGTACCCAAACGACGGTTCCCCCGTTGACCATTCAAAAAGAAAAAAACATGCGATTGTTGCAGTTTGAAACAATCACAAGGAAAAACGAATACATAAGGAGTAGTATGAATCCTGCTTCAAACCAACTATAGTTTTTACCTTACTTCTGAAACCCCAAACATCAGCTCTGAAGTCTTGTTAACAAAAATGTGCACTAACAGGCTTCAGCTCTGAAGTCACACCAAGCACCAGCACCAGCATCAGCAGCACAAGCACATTCTCTGTTGGTGAGTATAAAGTTAAGTCCAATTAAACTGTTTCTTTCCTCCAAATAAACCTTCAAAACAACCCTTAAACTCACTCTAAAATGGCCACCTTTGTTTGTTGTGTTGCGATTAGAAATGCGAAAAGAAGAACAAGGTGCAAACCAAACTGTTTACTTAATTCTGACGCTTGCTACTGCATCTGTACTGTAGTAACGCACATAACAACACGCTGATTTTGTTTCAACCTTACAAGTTAAACCAGCCAAGATATGAACGACGCCGGCGGCGGCCAGCTCCGGTACCGCCCAAGACCCTTGACCTCCTCCACCCTGCCATCCTTGAGTCTGAACACCCTGGCGCCGACGGCATGCTGGTCGTCATAGTAGAGTTTGCTGAATAGAGGAGAGACAAGGAAGGCACCAGAAGGGGACGTAGTCACCGCCCTAGGTGCCGACACATCAGAGACGCAGTTGATGATGGCGCAGTGTAGAAAATTGTAGGATGGATGAATATTGTGTTGTATTGATGTGACCCTCATGGGATTATATAGGTGTACAAGACTTAGAGGGCAAGAAGCCTATGACTTGGAGTACAAGATGATATGTAGAATCCTTGTCTATCTCTAGTCCTATACGTATTCTAACATGCTGCGTGTCCCCAGATCGTCCTCAGATGTACTGATCAAGCCTGATATTGCAGCCATGGAAGTAATTCTGAAGCACGCCGTGAACTGAACCGTTATTTCCCCACTACATAAGCAGCGACCAAAATTTGGATCGATCGATCTTTCATAAAAAATAAACGATTAGTGTGTTGCAGTTTGAGATACAACATTGGAACTCCAAGAATATCCAACTGTTCTCTTTAATTACTGATGATAAAGCGGGTATGTAAATACTTCCTCCGTCCCATAATATAAGAGCGTTTTTGACACTACACTAGTTTAAAAAACGCTCTTATATTATGGGACGGAGGGAGTACATCTTAAGAGATGTTTGGTAACGGTGATGCTCTGCTGGTGGAAAAACAGAGGATGGTGGTACTCCTGCCTATAGCTATACAAATAGGCAGCCAAGAAAACCGATGTTGAACATTCCAAAATTAAAAACAAACTATGGTTGCAGTTTGAAACAAACACAAATTGTTTTCAGTACTCATGAACCCCAAACACTGTCTTTAAAAAAAATGCAGTAAGCCGGCTTCAGGCTCTCAAATCACCCAAAGCACCAGCACCAACATGTATGAGCAGCAGCACTTATAATTAAATAATATAGAATATCTCCTTAGCTAACCTCTGCTCACTGTCCAAACTAATCCTAATTCACTCTCAATTGTACAAGCCTGCATCTCGAAGTGCAGCTTCCTGCCACCCATCATCAGAACTAAAAACGGCATTTAGTTTAATTTATGGAAGTAGAAATCTGGCCCCTGCAACCTGCTTCAGCAAACTAGATAGTAGAAATCCTAATTTATGATGCTACCTGCTCCTTGTTGGTTGTTGCGTATCTTCAATTATATTTTGTTTCCAAATGTTCTATTTACTTGTTACCATACCTCAGTATGTATATATCTTGAGAAAAGTGCACTGCAGCAATAGCTGTGCTCTGCTGGTAAATGAAAGCAGAGGATGCTACTCAATTAGCAACAGAAATGCCACCCTCTCAACACCCCTACCCCACAAATCTGCATGCTCATCAAGAGGTAGTCAGATATTCAAGATACAGTGCCGTGATCATGCATGCTATGACATATTCCAGAGTTTGTGTATGATGCATACTATAACAACTTGGTTGCAGTTTGAAACAATCAAAAGGCAAAACACAAACACAGAATGCTATTCTGAACCCGGCAAACAAACCCAGCCAACCACTAGCATCAACATCAGCAAGACACTACCTTAGCTAAGCTCTGCCACACACTGCAATAACTCCCTTTTGAAACAATCTATCCATCCTGGAAAGGAAAACAAGTGCAGCTTGTTAGCTTTGTTGCAGTTTGGAATAAATCATTATAAGTACTGTTCTCCTCTGTTTAGTTCTGAATTAAATCTCTTCATCCAGAAACCACAGAAGGCAATAATTACTTACTAATATTGGTTGCAATCATCATAGCATAAAATTAAATCTGAGACATGCATACTAATTAAACTGTTCCCTCAGAAAACTTAAAAAGCAACCTAAAAGGGCCACCTTTGTTTACTATGCCACAATCTGGAAGGCCAAAAGAAGAAGCTGAAAATCAAACTGTTTCCTGAGTTTTTTACTGAAAATCGAGCCGAACTGTTTGCTTACTTCAGATTCAGAAGCCTGTTACTGCATCTGTACTGTAGTAATGCACATAACATGGTAGCACTTAACCCACCCCAACAGCTATGAAATCAGTCACAGTATCAATCATCATGGGATGGAAGGCATGAACCACACCGCCCAAGGCCCTCGACCATCTCCCGGCTGCCTCCTTGAGGCTGAATACCCCAATGCCATTGTAGTAGCAGTTACGAGCATCCTTGTATGGCCCCAGATCATCGTCGGTTTAGTAGACGCAGCCGGCCCTGACTGAGCTCCGGGTGCTCCCTCGTGGACACGCAGAAGGAATGTTGGCAAATTCTAGCCTATCTCTCTCACCTCACCTCGATCTCTCTCTGAAACTCAGGTGACAGGAAGAACAGGGAGGTTTGACGCTGCATAAAACTTACAGCTTTTCTGCTCTTCTTCTCTCCTCTTTATTTCCGAAAGCAACAAGGAAAACGGGGTCGTGGCCCCTTACATTGCGCCACCACCGATCGTGGTGCTCGTGCCATCCCACGAGCGATCTGGAGGGGGCGCAGGACTCGTTCAAACTCCAACAGAAAACGAGCTAATCTCGCTATCTGAAACTACCTGACGAAACTGAAGAAAAACAAACGACACTAGCCTAAAACCTGCAGACTTGGGTTTATACAACAATCACCCCCTAAACTCTAGTCTGCCTACATTATTTTCTTCATCCCAATCTTGTCACGCAGCTGAATGAATCTGATTCGTCCCAGAGGCTTCGTCAGGATGTCAGCCAGCTGATCCTCAGTCCTGATGTAGTCGACTTCCATCTTCCCCTCTTCTACGCACTCTCTGATGAAGTGGTAGCGCAAGTCAATATGCTTGCTCCTGTCATGCAGAACAGGATTCTTGCAAAGTGCAATGGCGGACTTGTTGTCCACCAGGAGCGTAGGCACCTGCAGCTTTTCGACGGTGATCTCTGCGAGCAATCTAGCCGCCCACACCCCCTGACAGGCGGCAGTGGTGGCCGCTATGAACTCTGCCTCGCAAGATGAGAGGGCCACCACTTTCTGCTTCTGCGACAGCCAGATGACGGGGCTCTCTCCAATGAAGAACAGCGCTCCCGTCGTGCTCTTGCGATCGTCGATGTCGCCGGCCATGTCGCTGTCGCTGTACCCAAAGAGGTTGGCTCCTCCAGTTCTTCGGCGAGGGAAGTGGCAGCCCAAGCTGCGTGTCCCCGCGACTTATCTGATGATGTGCTTCACCGCCGTCAGGTGTTCGACAGTGGGCGCTTCCATGAATCTGCTCACATAGCCGACAGCATAGGTGATGTCAGGCCGTGTGTGCGTGAGGTAGCGCAGCGTCCCCACCAAGCTTCTGTATTCTGTTGCGTCGGTCGGAGCCGCCGTGCTGCCCTTGCTCAACTTCAGACGTGCTTCCATGGGCGTCGGACTCGGGTTGCAGCCAGTCAGTCCAGCCCTCTCCACAATCTTGTCGGCGTACGCGCTCTGAGCGATGGTCACCCCGGCTGCTTCCTGGCGCACCTCAATGCCCAGGTAATAAGAGAGCAGCCCGAGATCGCTCATCCTGAACGTGCCCTTCATCTCTGTCTTGAAGTTGTCGATCTCCTTCGCGTCCGCTCCGGTGATCACCAGGTCGTCCACGTACACCCCCAGAAGAAGGAGCTCGTGGCCGGACCCACGTGCGTAGACGGCATGCTCAGAGTTGCAACGGCGGAAGCCCATGGCGACAAGCGTCGCGTCGAGCTTGGCGTTCCAAGCTCTCGGAGCCTGATGCAGGCCGTACAGTGCCTTCCGCAGTCGCAGCACCTTGTGCTCCTGGCCGGCGGTGACGAACCCCGGCGGCTGCTGGACATATACTTCTTCCGCCAGGTCGCCATTGAGGAACGCCGACTTCACGTCCATGTGATGGATCGCCCACCCCTCGTGCGCGGCGAGGGCGAGCAGAACGCGCACAGACTCCAGTCGAGCTACTGGAGCGAAGACCTCATCGAAATCGATCCCCTGCCTTTGCGCAAAGCCTTTTGCGACGAGCCGGGCCTTGTGCCTGACGACGTTCCCGGCGGCGTCCCTCTTCACGCGGAAGACCCACTTCACGCCGATGGCGTGGTGGCCGGCGGGAAGATCCGCCAGCTCCCACGTTCCGTTCTCCTCGATGGACCCCATCTCCTCGAGCATTGCCCTCCGCCAGCTTGGATCGCGCTCTGCTTCTCTGAAGGTGTTCGGTTCCTCAGCAGATGTGATCAGCAGCTTCTCAGTGTGCTGCACCGGGCTTCCAGGCTCGTCGAAGAGATCGGCGACGCGGTGAAAGCGGTGAGCCGCACGGGCGAGGTCGTGCGCATCGAGCACGGGGGTCCCTGAGGGCGGAGAGACGAACTCCACGCCCACCGGAGTGGAGATCGCTGCAGGAGTACGTTCTGCAGAGGAGGCCGCTTGACTGCTGCCTGCTGTTGAGGGCGTGCGCATCGCCGTGGCCGCGGACCCGGGCGCTGACTCTGCATTGGTGTCAGTTGGGGCCTGCGGCGTCGACGGCGTCTGCGGCTCCGATCCTTCCTCGCCGCCATTGTGAGCGATCTGCACCTTGTAGACAGGGTACTGAACGGTGAAAAACTCACTTTGTTCTGTCTGAGCTCCATGAGCGGTGTCCGCCCAGTTCCAGCGTGCGGCCTCGTCGAAGACTGCATCCCGCGTGACATGGACACGCTTGGACGACGGGTTGTACGCTCGATAAGCCTTGCCTCCCTCCTCGTACCCGACGAACACCATCGGAGTGGATCGATCGTCGAGCTTGCTCTGGTGTGGCTTCACCGTCTTCACGTGCACCACGCAGCCGAACGTGCGGAGGAAGTGCACTGCTGGTCGCTCGCCGTGCCACGCCTCATACGGCGTCATGCCGATCACAGAGCGAGTCGGCGATCTGTTCAGGATGAACACGGCGGTGGTGACGGCCTCCCCCCAGAACTCTCCGGGCATGGCCGTGGCCTTCATCATGCTCCTAGCCATGGCCACCACGGTTTGGTTGCGCCGCTCCACGACGCCGTTCTGCTGCGGCGAGTACGGCGCCGTGAGCTGCCGCTGTACGCCGCGCTCCGCGCAGTAATCGATGAAGTCGACGGACGTGAACTCGCCGCCGCGGTCTGTCCGCAGGGCACGCAGCTTGCGCCCCGTCTCCGTCTCCACCCGCGCCTGAAAGCGCGTGATCGCGCCGGCCGCCTCATCCTTGGACCGAAGTACGGTGACCCACATGTACATTGACATGTCGTCGACGATGAGGAGGAAGTAGCGACGCCCTCCGGCGGTTGCGGGTGTGATCGGCCCGCACAGATCGCCATGAACCAGCTCCAGAACGTCCTCAGCTCTGAAGTTCGCCTTCCGCGGGAAAGGAGTTGCGCCTCTGTTTGCCGGCGAGGCACCCGTCGCACACCTGATCGACATGGTCGATAGCGGGCATGCCACGAACCAGCCCTTGCTGAGCTAGCTTGCGGAGGGCTTGGAAGTTGAGATGCCCAAACCTGGCAAGCCATTTCCACGCCTCATCTGTGGCGCACCGTGCAGCCAGACAGACAGGGCGTGCGAGCTGGAGCGGGTACGGGTACAGGCGGTTGCCTGCCCGCCGTACCTTTGCGATGATGCGCCGCTGCGGATCGAAGAGAGTGAAGACGCCGTGCTCGATCTCCGATCTGCACCCGACCTGATCAAGCTGCCCCACGCTGATGATATTGCTCCGGAGACGCGGGATGTAGTAGACGCCGCTCAGTACGCGGTGCCCGCCGGTGTGGTCGGTGAAGAGCACGCTGCCGCGCCCCCTGATGTCGACGACCGATCCATCGCCAAACTTGACTGTGCCGGTGACGCGGTGGTCTAGCTCGCTGAACGATCCCTCCTCGCCGGACATGTGATTGCTGGCGCCCGTGTCCAGGAACCACACGCCGGTGTGCTCGTCCGTGGCCAGGCCGAGGTGAGCCTCGATGCGCTCTTCATGCAGCTCGACTCGATCGCCGTGATCGCCGATGTCTACGGACAGCTGGCACACCTGCGCCATGAGGAGGTGCGTTGGGTCGGCGTCGTCGCCGGCGTTCCCCTGCGCGAGGAGTGCCTTGGCTTCCTCATCGCGCTTCTTCTTGCGACAGTCGCGCTTCCAGTGCCCTGGGATGTTGCAGTAGTGGCACCGGTCGCGATCGTCGTCGTTGCCGGCGCCGGAGCCACCGGCGTGTCCTCTGCCAGCACCCCCGTTCTGGCCGCGTCCACCGCCGCCGCCGCGGCGCCCGCGACCTCTCCCGCGCCGGCCTCGAGACGAGCCGGAGCCCGAGCCGCCAGCGTGTGGATCGCCACTCTTGAGGCGGGCGTGCCACTCCTCTTCAGTGAGAAGCAGGCGCCCCATGCTGTCGGTGGCCTGGTGCAGCTCATGGCGTTCCTCCGCCGCCTTCAGTCTCCCAGTCAGCTCCTCGACGGGAAGCGTGTCGAGATCAACTAGAGTCTCGATCGACAAAGCAATGTGCGAGAACTGCTTGGGTACTACTGAAAGAAATTTTCTAACCACTCTTTTTTCAGGAATTGCCTCACCGAGCTGCGCCATCTGAGCCACCATTGCTGTGAGGCGCATGGCAAATTCGTCCACCGACTCGCCGTCGGCGAACTTGATGTCGCCGTACTGCTTGGTGAGGGTCGCGAGCTTCGCCTCGCGCACTCGTGCCACCCCAAGCCTCATCGTCTTCAGGGATTCCCAGGCCTCCTTCACCGTCGCCTTGGCGGCGAGCGTCGGCCCCATCTCCGGTGGCACCCCCCGAAGAATTGCCTCGAGCGCCAGGCGATCCTCGCTGCGCTCGGCTGTGCCCGTCTGGACGGCGTCCCAGAGATGCCGTCCCTCCATCATGACCTGCATGAGGACAGCCCAGTCGGTGTAGTTGGTCCTCGTCAGCTGCGGCCACGCCGCGCTGCCGGTGTCGCGAGCCATCCGCGCCATGGACCTCTCAGCCACGGCAAGCTCGTTGCCGTCGGAGACCCGTGCCCGCGGAGTTGGCGGCGACTTGCTACCACCGGAAACGTCTGGACCCGCCATTCCCACGGTCGGAACAGGGCTCTGGTGCCAATTGTTGGCAAATTCTAGCCTATCTCTCTCACCTCACCTCGATCTCTCTCTGAAACTCAGGTGACAGGAAGAACAGGGAGGTTTGACGCTGCATAAAACTTACAGCTTTTCTGCTCTTCTTCTCTCCTCTTTATTTCCGAAAGCAACAAGGAAAACGGGGTCGTGGCCCCTTACATTGCGCCACCACCGATCGTGGTGCTCGTGCCATCCCACGAGCGATCTGGAGGGGGCGCAGGACTCGTTCAAACTCCAACAGAAAACGAGCTAATCTCGCTATCTGAAACTACCTGACGAAACTGAAGAAAAACAAACGACACTAGCCTAAAACCTGCAGACTTGGGTTTATACAACAAGGAACCGTTCCCCCCGACAAACAGCGCGGTTTTTCCTATGTCGTTTGTCACCTTCCACTCCTCGCTTCCGGCACCGAGGACCTGCACCTTGAAGGACGAGATGTCCGCCGACCCTCCTTGAGCACGACCATCAGCGGCCCACCCGGCGCCGCCATGAGGTACTTGCGGTTGTCCATGTCGGTCGGCAGCAGCAGCCTCGGTGTGATCACCACGCTGGCGAACACGCCGGGGGCGTCAGCGCCACGCTCCTCCCACACCTCCACTTCACCTCGGTGTGATCGAGTAGAACCTGCCATTGTAGTGGATGGCATCCTCGACGCCGTTGCATGAATGCGCCAGATTCGAGGGGACGGACACAGCTGTGGCGACGGGCTCAACTCCGCCGCGCGGGAGCGCAAGACTCCAGGAGCCGCCCCCGGCAGTGGCGAAGGCCACGACGCCGAACTCCGGCCCCGTGATCAGCATGGCGATGGCGGCGGAGTCGGAGAGGACAACCTTGCGGTAGAGAAAGTGGTGTATCTGCTGGGCTCTCAACGTAACGGCGCTGTAGGGGTACGGCGGCGGCCCCCTGAGGAACCACATCATGTAGAAGCCCAAGTGGTGGCGCCCGGCGTCGGCGAAAATGTGGGGGATGGTGTGGATGGCCGGGAGCGTGCGGCTCTCGCCGGTGGCCGGGTTGACTAGACGCAGCTAGGCCTGGTCGTCGGCTGTGACGAGCCACCCGCGGGAGGAGGAGGATATCCCAGAACGACGTGGTCAGGATCCGGGCCGAGCACGGCTGTGGCGCCGCGGTCGGCGAGGGAGAAGAGAGCGGCGGCCGCCATGGCGTCGCCGGGCAGGACGAGGCATGGCGCCTCCGGCTTGAACGCGTCGCGGGAGGCGCGGAAGGCCGCGGCGAAGGCGAGGCGGTCGAGGAGGTTCAGGCGGCCGTGGATGTTGGCAAGCATATCCGGCGGCGCCGGCAACAGCGCCCACTCGGCAGAGAAGGCGCCGGAGGGCGCGCGCGGACGCCGCGGTAGCCCGAAACTCCCCGGTGGCACGGCGGCATGGTGGCGCGGTGGTGGTGCGTCGGCGGCGAGGCGAGAAAGCGGCAGAGGGAGCGGGGACAGAGCGGCAGAGGGCACGTGGCGAGGTGGAGAGTGATGGGAGAGCGCGTGGCGGGCGCTGCATTTATAAAGCGCGCCGGACGCCGTGTGCCAAAACTAGCGCGTGCCCGGCCGCATTTTCGCGTCGCGCTTGATCTTTTCCCGCGCGCCTGAGTTTCCCGCAGCCGCTGAAGCGCGCGAAACCGCCCCGCGCACGATAAATTCGCTTTTTACCACGCGCGCGTTTTTTGTAGCCACTATAGAAGATGCTCTAAGCATGTAAGGTGTTGACTTTTCGTGTGAAGTTTCTCTTCGTATGCCGTCATGATGTGTACCAAGGCAAGGGCGCTCCAAGAAGTGAGTGATGCACAGATGTGGGCCTTTTCCTCTTGAACAATAACTTGGGAGATCTAGTTGTGACTGCATGCTCATCATTTTGGACAAAGCGTCTGACGATGAGTTATATGGTGGAGAGCTTGGCATATCCGCCATAATATTATTGTCGGCGATGGGAAGAACACAATATAAGCTTCTGCAAATTGTATCATGAGCTACGTCTTATGCCACAGCCCTAGTTTATTAATTAATAATGAGGAGTTTTTATGTGCACCATGATCATTTAATTGCATCATTATTTATTTGTAAATATGAGGATAATTCATAACATCATAAATTCTAAATTCATAACATCATAATATGTATCCTTTAGAAGTCACCATGCAAATTGTTAAGAATTTTGTAAAGATAAATAACATAGTTGGAGTTCAAACCCCTATTTGGAATTAAAATTGGAT
This sequence comes from Thinopyrum elongatum, assembly GCA_011799875.1. Taxonomy (NCBI): domain Eukaryota; kingdom Viridiplantae; phylum Streptophyta; class Magnoliopsida; order Poales; family Poaceae; genus Thinopyrum; species Thinopyrum elongatum. Next base: position 726,318,329 of record CM022298.1, on the reverse strand, counting down.
TTATATTATAGAAAAAAACACCGGAAATCTTAGTTGGCGAATGTCAGCCCGGGGGGGGGGGGGGGGGGGGGGGGGAGTTGCTCCGGCGAACACCCTATTTCCCTTCGGATTCATTCGCACCAATCCTGACACAGAGCCTGTGCACTGTCTAGCAACGTGTCCCTCCACCTGGTACACCTAGGTTCAACTCCCAGTCTTAATTCGTTTTCTATTTCTTTTCATCAGATGGCATTTCTGTAGGAAAAATCAACATGGCAGTAAAATTATCAAACTATGTCACATGTCATTTTTTATAAGATATGGCATTTTTCAATTAAGAGATGGTATTTAATTTACTTATTAAGAGATGACATTTTTTATTAAGAGATGGCATTTTTATATTAAAAGATGGCATTGTTATTATTAAGAGATGACAATTTTTTCTATTAAGAGATGACATTTTCTCTAGGAAACATAAACATGACAGTACATACATTTTCAAACATGTCACATGGCATTTTTTATTTATTTTAAGATGACATTTTTTCCTTTTTTTTCATCACTGGCATATTTTGTAGGAAAAATCAACATGGCATTTATAAATTTTAAACTATCTCACATGGCATGTTTTATTTATTATAAAATATGGCATTTTTTATTAAGCGATGACATTTTATTTATTTATTAAGAGGTGGCATTTTTTATTATTAGAGATGACATTTTTATATTAAGTGATGGCATTTCTCTAGGAAAAATAAACATGGACGTACATAAATTTTCAAACTATGCCACATTGCACTTTTTATTTATTTAAAGAGATGGCATTTATAATAAATTGCATTTTATTTATTTAAGAGATGACATTTGTTATCAAGAGAGGGCATTTTATTTATTTAAGGGATGTCATATTTTATTAAGGGATGATATTTTTATATTAAGAGATGGCATTTTATTATTAAGAGATGACATTTTTATATTAAGAGATGTCATTTTTAATTATTAGAGTTGGCAATTTTATATAAAGAGATGGTACTTTATTTATTAAGAGATCACATTTTTTATTAATAGAATGCATCTTTTATTAAGAGATGGCACTTTTATTATTAAGAGATGTCAATTTTTGTTCATTAAGAGACGACATTTTTTTAACGTTCACATGGCAACTCAAATTGTAGGACCACGGCAAGTTTCAATATATGTTTTTAACATCCATGTTTAATTTCTGATATTAGAGGACGGAATTTTCATAAACTCAGAGCATGACATTTTTTAATTTTTAGATTTTGTATGTGTTTTTATAAGAATATATTTTTGGTTGGGGGTGTGGGGTGGGGTGGGTAATGGAATTATTTTTTATATAAAAATAAGAGCTAACTAGGCCTTTTTGGGTCAATGGGGGGTTGACCCTGCGTCCCGGCCTGCCAGCAAGTGAACGATAGTTGGGAGCTGCCCCCCCCGCCACTCCCCCAGTGAATGAATCGTTCGATGGGGGGCGCATGGACACCAGATATTGGGGTCCATAGAAATATAAACCAAACATATGTTGCAATTTTTTTATTTGGACTTGAAATAATTAGAGTCAGCCAAATAAACTTTTTCAGAAGGCTTGAGATCAGTTTGAGTGTTCAAACAATTGAATAGTTGTTTGAATTGAACAATATAACATAAAAAGTAAAAAAGAAAAGAAGAAAACAACAGCCCTTGCATGTTGGGCCAAGCCTAGCCCACTAGCGTGTTATCTTATACCTCCTCGCGCTAGCCTGAAACATCTAAAAAAATCTTTACCTAAAAAAAAAATCTAAAAAAACCCTTCGTGCCATGTCCTGCTTCCGTCCTTCGTTGATAGTTTGAACGTTTCCTCCCACCGTAATGATCACAGTGGAACGTAGTTTCTGTGCCTGCCCTTTGCACCACGATTTGTGTATTATCTCCGACGAAATCGAGCTCGATTTCCGCCTTGATTGCCGCCGGAATGCACTGTCCACCTTGCCGACGATTGCCGCCGGAATAGGCCACCTCCCCATCTCGCCTCGCGCCAGTAGTACCTTCACGGGAAGCCTCAGTTCTACCCAAAATCTTAGCCCCTCTACCATTTCGTGACAAGAGAACGCTATCGGCGCCTGGAGCACCCCGCAACCGGCGACGTTCGTTGTCTGCGCGGCCATCAGTCTCGTTGTGCCGAGGAGCCTTGTCGCCTAGCTTCCCCTAGTCCTGCTGAGCAACAAGTTGTTTTCCGTACTTGCATTGAACCCCCAACTTGTTGAAAGATTTGGAGTCTGGAGAATAAGTGCAGCTTTTCATAGTATATTCCAGAGTTGATTTAATTTATGATGCTTCCTAAGCTGTACCAAGATGCCACTTTCAGTGTACCTAATTATTGTGCAGTCTAATCCTAATTGACCAAATGTATGTACTACAGTAAACTTTAGGCTTGTGCTTGGCTACGGAATACTTCTGGAACTTGAAACCTCCGGTCCTTCCTATGACTTGGTTGCAGCTTTGTTGAATTGAAATTGAAACAAACACAAAAGACTAGTCTAAAGTCTAAACCCTGCAAACCAAATTTGCTTTTTCCTCACTTCTGAATCCCCGCTGTCTTCAGGCTCAATCTCAAGGCACTCAAGCTCCGGGAGCAACATCAGTAGCACACACATATACTGTATTCAGTGCCGGACATCGGAGGTTATTCCCCTCGCACCGGATGTCGGAGGCGTATCCGCGCGCCGACAGTCGCCCGAGCCCAGTTCTGGTCCTACATCAAACCTTAGGCATAACCTGAGCCCTTCAAGCTCCATTCCGACATCAAACGTTAGACTACTACTTCTCTGTTTCAGACGGTTGTAATCTGAAACAATCAAACGAGGCTAGTCTGAACCCTGCAGGCCAATTTGTTGCAGTAAGCATGCCGCTCTAGTTCAGGCTCTCATCATAAGCACCAGAACCATCATCGTATTTATTAGATGTAGAAATATAAACCCTACATCTAATCCTAATTCATTGTCGAGTAGAAATATACACCCTACACCCTTGGCTAATAGCTCTGCTGGACACTGCAATTCATTAGTATCAACTAGGCTCCTTGTCCAAGCTAATCCTAATTTATTCTCAAATGTACAGCCTGCTACATCTAGAGGTGCTGGAAAGGGTCATTTAGTTTTGCTTTGTGGCACTCTGAAATACTAACCCATCAGAGGAAGCCTAGAAATCTGCCTGCCTACATCTAGAAGTGCTAAGATCATTTTTATTTTTTCTCGGGTACGCGCCAAAGTGCACGCCATTTGGTATTAGGAGAAACAGAGACATAGGGTAAACCAGCAAAGAAAGAGAGCACGAGGAGAAACCACAGAGCTAACAACAGAAACTACAGAACAAAGGGGTAAAATCACAAACAGGCAGATGCACGTAGTCCAGAGTTAAGATGCGTCAAAACACACAAAATGCGTACAGATACAACATGTCTTAGAGGCGCACAGGGACACTGGTAGGTGCACAACTTGGACTCTAAACAGACTTGGATATGGTGGGGAAACCTTCTCCGGGACAAAAACCCTACCATATTCAAATCCTTCTCCCTAACAGTACTATTGACCCCCCACATAACAGACTATTGTTTCAGAAGTTACAGCAACTTTTGCTACAAATATGGATTGCAGATTGATTGAATGGAACCGTAAAAAAAGGAGGAGCGCAAATATGGACTGCAGATCGAATAGAACCATAGCTAGGAGAGTTTTGTGCTACGGGGAAAATACACGATGTCCCGTTGTCCTCAGGTCTTCCAACTTCCAAGTAGTCCAGCTATTGGTTCCAGCTCGATCACCTGTCATCTAGTCCTGCTTGTACTTGAAGAAGAATAAATTGTCACGAAAGCAATTTTGGCTCCCCAAATACAGCAAAGCAAATTTGGGAAATAAAAATGGAGAGTTTCTACTTAACCCGCACAGCAGGGTACCACTAGTACATTAACAGGTTAGCAACTGTTTTCAAAATGTCGCATGCATGGAATTACTCAAAACATCACACTAGTAGAAAAAGGCCCATTTGTCCCGGTTCAGAAGGCCCATTTGTCCTGGTTCGGGAACCGGGACTAAAGGGTCGGGCCTAAAGCCCAACATCTTTAGTCCCGGTTCTTATACGAACCGGGACAGATGGGGCTCCACGTGGCCGCTGCGGCGAGCCCAGAGAGGAGGGCCTTTAGTCTCGGTTGGTAACACCAACCGGGACCAAAGATCATCCACGTGTCAGCAGCTCAGGAGTGGGGGTTGTTTTTTTTTTAAACGGGGGGGGGGGGGGGGTGGTTTTAGGGGTTTTGTAGGGTTAATTTAGGGGTTTCATATATTGTGTTAGCTAGCTAATAGAGAGAAGTGTCCTCTCTTATCTCCGTGCTTGGTCGACGCTACGTACTATACGTATAGAGAGGACTCGACACGCTAGCTAGTAAGCAAAAGAAGGAAACCATTAAGTACACAAGATCGTCATGAACATATACAGAGAGAAGTGATCGACCTCTTCCTTCTCCGAGAGATTGGTTGAACAACAAGTTTTCGTATATCTATCCGACGCTACTAGCTACATATATACAATATAAGATCCCTAACATCTGATGTCAAGTTCCATATGGTATTCTCCGGCTGGATTGATGACGTGGTCAAGAAAGAATCCAGCCAATTCCTCTTGAATTGCCTTTAAGCGATCTTGTGGTAGGAGTTCATCCCGCACCTGCCAAATCTAATTTGAAGAAGGGGGTCAATACATATATATGAATGAAACTCAACACAAATGATGGTAATAAAATAAAATTGTGAATATTATTGCTTACGCACTTCATATTGTTTTTCAGAGTAGCCCCGCTTAGAGGTCGTTGCGTTGTAGATGTACTCGCAAATGTAGTATCCACAAAAATTATTCCCGCCTTCCTGCCACACCCACTTTACGAGAAATAGAGGTCAATCAAACTGATAATCAAGCATTATAAATGGTATTGATGAAACTAGCTAGAATCAATGGGAGATGCGCGGAACTAGCTAGTAGTACTTACTTTCGGGTGTGTAAATCGCAGATCCCCCGGCAGTCCCGGAACTTCTGCGGTGAACACTTTCCAAACCCTGCGAGACAAAGAAAATAATTACTTGATATCAGAAAATGAACAAAGTTGCCGATATGGTGCGATAATGATCGATTGAACTTACTTCTTGAGCATTTCAGTCATGGCCGCATACTCCTTGGGATCTTTTCGTTTTGAGTCTAAGACGGTTACTAGTCCCTGCTCAAGCTTAATCTCTAGGAGAATAAAGTGGAAGCTGCACACGCATGCATAACTCATCAATTACATTACTATAACCTCGAGTAATAATGGAAACCGAATATGCAGAAGACAGTAACACTCACTTGAAGTTGTAAGGAAAGAGTATTTTATCTTTGTTTTGATTTTTAAGCAACGATTGTAGCAAGTTGGCCTCGGTTTCTTTCGGATTATATTTAACCGTCCATTGTTCTATGAGATTTGTGTTAATGAACCCAATATCATAGATTTGTGCATTTCTGCATTCAACGATCTTCAATCTGCATAATATAGTGAGGATAATTATATACATGCAATGAAAGAGTTGAGCTATATATAGAGACTTAATTACAGAAGTATAGTACTTACAGACAGTAGCAAGTGATGATTATTTTATCGAGGTCCTTTTGATTGAAAAACTGGAAGAACTCCTCAAATGGAACAGACAACAAATCAATTCCAACGAGGTCATGCTCCTCTTTAACTCTCAGCGTCAAAATATCCTTCCCAGACTTGCAGGTGTCCATGTACCACTTATGGAATCTTCGCATCATCGTTGTTAGAGGAGGATCACCAGGTCTGACGAGAGGCTTCCCGTACTGGTATTTGTGTTCGTCCACCTCCATTGTATCAAAATGTGCATCATCGGGCAGGTAATCACCAGGATTGGTACCGGGCAGCATCCCCGGCAGATTTGCGACGATATCGCTAGACACCTTGAGCGGGGGGCACGATTGGTTTGCCTGTTCGCCGAGCTGGGGAATTTTGTTCCCACTTCTTCGTTCTTGTAACCTTTTGTCAGTTGAAGTAGTTCCCGACCGGCGCGCTCCTTCCACTGCCTTTTTAAGAGTGCGGACATGGTTGTCATCCGGCGGAGGCGGTGGTGGTCGCTTCAGGTTCTTCACAGTGCGCTTCAATTTCACCGGATCCATCTTCTCCTCCGGAGGTGGATTTTTCTTTGCAAAAAAGTCCCTCACTTGGGCTTTACAGATCTCCGTGTTTTCCTCGTCGGTCATCTCGTATGGTAACTTCTCTAGAGGCGTGAGAGTCGGACCGAATCTGTATTGCCTCCCGCCTCTGGCTGTACTGCTAGACGCCGGAGCAGTCGGAGTGGCTGCGGCTGTCTTCCTTCGTTGCTTACGAGGCGGAGAAGGAGGCGGAGTGCTACGACGCGCCGAAGCAGCCGGAGCGGCGGCGGCTGTCTTCCGCTGTTGCTGACGAGGCGGAGAAGGAGGCGGGCTGCTCGGACGCGCCGGCGCAGGCGGAGAAGGAGGCGGAGTGCCGCCACGCGCCGAAGCAGCCGGAGAAGGAGGCGGAGAGCCCTGATCACTAGCCAGAGGAGGAGGCGGAGGAGGAGGCGGAGTGCCCTGACTCGCCGGAGGAGGAGGCGGAGCCGTCCAGTTCGGAAGGTTGATGAGCTCCTTCCGCCATAGACATGGAGTCTTCAGAGCAAGACCCAGCTGAGTCTCCCCTTCACCGGTAGGGTGGTCAAGCTGGAGCTCCTCAAATCCCTCCGTTATTTCATCGACCATCACAACAGCATAGCCTTGTGGAATCGAAAGGTAGTGAAAAGTTGCGCCGGGTTGAGGAGGTGTAACAGAGCCGATAGCCGCCTTGACTTTGAGGTGCTGCCATTGCGTCATAAGGTGGCAATCTTGAGCCTCCGTGATAGCATCCACGGGGTAGCTGGGAGCCGTGAAGTCAGGCTGCTGAAGGACCTTGGTGGAAGCCACGCTGCTTCTCCGCTGAGATGGAGGGGTAGCTTCTGGGGTAGCTCCGGCAGGTCGCTGGCTCTGAACTAGTAGTGCTTGTTCCTCTAGCGCTCGTACCCTTGCATTCAGCGACTGCAGTTCCGTCTGCTCCACATTCCTCCTCCTCTCCCGGGTTTTGTAACCGCCTGCGCTCGGAAACCCAACCTTCCACGCAACGGAGCCTGCCGTGCCTCGTGTTCGTCCTGGGTGCTCAGGATTCCCGAGGGCCTGTGTGAGCTCGTCGTTCTCTCTGTCGGGAACGAACGTCCCTTCCTGCGCTGCGGCGATATACTTCTGAAGATTCTTGACGAGTATTTCAAGTTGCTCCTTCGTCCAATGGCACTTTCCTGTTTCAGGGTCCAAGGTTCCCCCAACCCCGAAGAACCAAGTCCTTGAACGGTCTGGCCAGTTCAATGTCTCTGGTTCGACCCCTTTATCAAGCAGGTCCTTCTTAGCCTTGTCCCACAACGGCCGAGCTTTGAGGTAGCCACCTGACCCCGTGCGATGGTGATACTCCTTCTTTGCAGCATTTTTCTTGTTTGTCGCTGACATCTTCTTACTCTTCTCCGATGTCTTGTGGGCCACAAATGCGGGCCAGTGATCTCTTATCTTCTCAAATCGGCCGGTGAATTCTGGAGTCTTCCCTTTGTCGACAAACGTTGATTTCAACTCATTCTTTCACCTCCTGAATAGATCTGCCATCTTCTTAAGAGCATGAGCCTTGACCAATGGCTCTATAACTGGCTTATCCGGATCCTCCTCTGGCGGTAGGGTGAAATTTGCCTTCAGCGCGGTCCAAAGATCATCTTTCTGTCTATCGTTGACAAAAGACACTTGAGGGTCTTCGCTCTTAGGCTTATTCCATTGGTGGATGCTGATCGGGATCATGTCCCTAACAAGAACCCCGCACTGAGCAGAAAATGCTTCCTTGGTCCGGCTGGGTTCAATCGGTTGGCCATCGCCCTTGATTGCTGTGATCGTGAACCTTTCATCCTGGCGCAACCTTTTCTTCGGGCCTCGTCTCGTTACCGAAGTTTGGCTCGATCCGGAGGGCTAGAAAAGAAGAAAGAAGAGAGTTAATATGTGTACATACCAAAACAATTAATGCATCAATTAGCTAGTCAGCACAGGCTTAATTAATATATATACCTCGCCGGACTTTGCAATAGCTCCTTCCTCCGTTTGCTCATCGGAGCTATCATAATCATGTCCTTCTACCTCCATTGTTCGATCACCGGAGCCTGCTTCACCCTTTCCTTCCAGACCATCGGTGTCGTTGAGATACGACAAGATATCACCTCCGCCGAGGATTATGTCCCCCAACAACTGTTCTGCTTCGATGTCTCGGTGCTCCATAGTTTCTGCAAATATTACAACATGGCAATTAATATACAAACATGACAGATGGATATATTAGTGCAAACGTAGACCTAGCTAGCTCGACGCTTCTATGGTTTGGGGTGGCCTCGACAACTCTTCTAGGGTTTGGGGTGGCCTAGGCAACGCTTCTAGGGTTTGGGGTGGCCTCGACAACGCTTCTAGGGTTTGGGCCGGACCGCCTCTCTCATGAATGTCCGACGTCTAGACCGACAAGGGATTTAACAAAATGACGCCATTCTGGATGTGCAGAAAATGGTCCATATTTTTCCTGATCTCATCTACCCTTCTATATGTCACGTTGTCTAGTGTCAAAGAATTCAAGAAAACCATGACTTCATCATTAGCCGGAAATGACAGGCGTATAATGGTACGAAGCTCTTCAAAGTTGTTTTGGAACGGAGTTCCCGATAGAATAATTCGCTTTTTGGTACAAAGTTCAGCAAAGAGCCTTCCGAATATCGCTATTTCGAAGGCCTTTGCTGAAATTCATACCAAAAGGCGAATTATTCTATCCGGAACTCCGTTCCAAAAGAACTTTGAAGAGCTTCATAGCATCATACGCCTGTTACTTCCAACTAATGATGAAGCCATGGATTTCTTCAATACTTTGACAAACAACGTGACATATAGAAGAATATATATATAGATGAGATCAGAAAAAAAATTGGATCAACTTGTGCACATCCATAATGGGGGCATTCTTGATAAATCTATATATGTCAAAATTCAAACTTTGACATATGATCAAACTTTGACATATGATCAAATGTTGCATATGTCAAAATTCAAACTTTGACATATGATCAAACTTTGATATATGTCCACCGCGATATAAAATAATACATAGACTTGTTCGGGCGAGAGGGGGTTGATCGACGTCCCCCCTCATGTCGAAGTTACCGGAGTTATCTTCTAGTGGTTTGGGTGGCCTCGAGAGTTTGTCGGGTAGGGGCGGGAGGGGGTAGGAGATCGACCAAGATTTTTGTTAGGGTTTGGGTGGCCTCGAGAGGTGGTCGCCCGGTATATCGAGAGGGGGGTGAACATTTTACTTAGTAACTTAGAAAAAAAATGTTATCGGGAGGGGGTATATCGACCCCCCCCTCAGTCAAAGTTATCGGGGAGGGGCTATATCGACAACGACATACATATAGCCACAAACATATAAAAAAAATGTTATCGGGGAAGGGATATATCGACCGCCCCCCCTCATGTTGAAGTTATCGGGGAGGGGGTATATCGAGAGGGGGGTGAACATTTACCTTAGTAACTTAGAAAAAAATGTTATCAGGGAGGGGGTATATCGACCCCCCCCCCCTCATGTCAAAGTTATCGGGGAGGGGCTATATCGACAACGACATACATATAGCCACATACATATAAAAAAAAATGTTATCGGGGAAGGGGTATATCGACCCCCCCCCTCATGTTGAAGTTATCGGGGAGGGGGTGTATATCGAGAGGGGGGTGAACATTTTACCTTAGTAACTTAGAAAAAAATGTTATCGGGGAGGGGGTATATCGAGCCCCCCCCCCCCCCCCCCCTCATGTCAAAGTTGTCGGGGAGGGGCTATATCGACAACGACATACATATAGCACATACATATAAAAAAAATGTTATGGGGAAGGGGTATATCGACCCCCCCCCCTCATGTTGAAGTATCGGGGAGGGGGTATATCGAGAGGGGGGTGAACATTTTACCTTAGTAAATTAGAAAAAAAAAGTTATCGGGGAGGGGGTGGTATATCGACCCCCCCCCCCCCCTCATGTCAAAGTTATCGGGGAGGGGCTATATCGACAACGACATACATATAGCCACAACATATAAAAAAAATGTTATCGGGGAAGGGGTATATCGACCCTCCCCCCTCATGTTGAAGTTATCGGGGAGGGGGGGTATATCGACAACGACATACATACAAGGAAAAAAATGTTATCGGGGAGGGGGTACATCGACAACGACATACATACATGGAAAAAAATGATATCCATCTATACATACATAGCCACACATATATACATGGAAAAAAATGCTATGAAAAAAAATACATATATGAACAAAAAATTATACTACACATATGAACAAAAAATACATATATGAACAAAAGAATGCTGAACAAAAAAATTAATACATATATGAACATCCATACATACATATAGCCACATACATACATATATACATTATATATATATATGAACAAAAAAATTCATATATAAAATATGAAAAAAAATAATCATATACACAGAGCCGGGGCGGCGGCGGCTCACAGACGGGGCGGGAGGAGAGGGGAAGCGACGGGAGGGGGAGGGAGTGGAGAGGACGAGGGAGGCGGAAGGGGGGGGGAGGGCAGGGGGAGGCAGGGGAGAGGAAGGGAGGAGTAGGGGGAGCGGGACGGCGAACGGAGAGGTGGGGGCGGGACGGGCCGCGAGGGGCACGCGGAGCGTGGGGCGGCGGACGGCGACGGCCTGGCGGCGGACGGCGTCGGGTGGGCTCGGGGGGGGGCAGGGGAACGGGCGACGGCGACGGCGTCGGGGCAGGCTGGCGGCGTCGGGGAACTGCGATGAAACTGAAAATTTTCACAAGTCTTGCTTATAAAACGAAGCATTGGTTCCGGTTCGTGACACCAACCGGGACTAATGACCCCTTTAGTCCCGGTTGGTGCCACCAACCGGGACCAAAGGTCTCTTTTCAGCAGCCCAAAGGGCGGGAAGCAGGGACCTTTGGTCCCGGTTGGTGGCACCAACCGGGACTAAAGGGCGTGCATTGGTCCCGGTTGGTGCACGAACCCGGTACCAATGCCACCCTTTAGTCCCGGTTGGTGCCACCAACGGGACAAAAAGCCTTGTGCTGCCCGCGCGCGGCCAAAAGTTTGTCCCACCTGCTAGTGAGAGAGCTCGAGAGTGGTTTATAAGCGCTGCTGCGCCCACTCTCTCGAGCTCCTCTCAACTGCAGGCTTTCGGGCCTAAACTCGCACTATGTGCCTGTGGGCCTACTGGGCCTGCTGCGGGCCTGAATCCTGGCCCATGGTTGGGTTTCTAGTCGTATTCAGGCCGTGGTGGCCCAGTAGGCGGCACTTTTTTTATTTTTATTTTGTTTTCTTTGTTGCTTTATTTATTTTATTTTGTTTCTACTTACAACAAAATACTTACTGTTGCTATTTTTATTTATTTTATTAAATTTTATTTTATTTTATTTTGTTTCTACTTATTTATTAAAGTTTATTTTGTTTCTACTTATTTATTTTATTTTGTTTCTACTTATTTATTTTATTTTCCTTTTTGCTTTTTTAATTTATTTTATGAAAATTCTTTTTCTTTTAATGTTTTGAAGAGAAAATATTTTGATAATTTTAGTTGCATAAATTTTATATAATTTTAGTTTCAATAATACAAGAGGTTTAAAAAGTTGAAAAGCACTTCAAATGAACTCTGAAGAGGTTGAAAATGAGCATGATATCATCATTTCACCCACATAGCATGTGCTAAAAAGTTGAGAGGGTTACGGCAAAAACTGGATGCACTTCGTGTACAAAATGGACAATCTCTTTCGAAGTATCAGGGTTTCGGACAAAAACTCACCTGTTACAAAGGGATTTCATTTTTTTGAACTAATTTAAACTCCAGACTTTTTGTGTGCTCAAAATGAACCATTCAAAGCCACATCATCAATTTTCAACCCTTTCTGACTTCATCTGTCTTCACTTTTTCTTCGCTTGTATCCTTTTCTTATTGCGCCGTAACCATGGATATTCTTCATCGCTTAACAGGGTGCTTGGGTCAGCCTTGACTTTGAAGGGAGGAATTTCATGAAACTTCTCATAATCTTCAGACATGTCTGTCTTACCCTCCACTCCCGCGATGTCTCTTTTCCCTGAAAGAACTATGTGGCGCTTTGGCTCATCGTATGATGTATTCGCTTCCTTATCTTTTCTTTTTCTCGGTTTGGTAGACATGTCCTTCACATAGAAAACCTGCGCCACATCATTGGCCAGGACGAATGGTTCGTCTGTGTACCCAAGATTGTTCAGATCCACTGTTGTCATTCCGTAATGTGGCTCTACCTGTACCCCGCCTCCTGACAGATTGACCCATTTGCACTTAAACAAAGGGACCTTAAAATCATGTCCGTAGTCAAGTTCCCATATGTCCACTATGTAACCATAATATGTGTCCTTTCCCCTCTTGGTTGCTGCATCAAAGCGGACACCACTGTTTTGGTTAGTGCTCTTTTGATCTTGGGCGATCGTGTAAAATGTATTCCCATTTATCTCGTATCCTTTGTAAGTCAATACAGTCGAAGATGGTCCCCTGGACAACGAGTACAGCTCATCAGAAACAGTGTTGTCACCTCTGAGATGTGTTTCCAACCAACTGCCGAAAGTCCTGATGTGTTCACATGTAATCCAGTCGTCACACTGCTCCGGGTGTTTGGAGCGCAGAATGTTCTTGTGTTCATCGACATAAGCGGGTGGTCACCAAGGTAGAGTTCGTAGAACGTGTGTAGTGTGCTTGAGACCAAGAATGCCCGTCCCTGCATATTATTGAGTCCCCTCCTAGCGTGCCTTTTCCAGTCAGTCTCCCCTCATACGCGATTGAGGGAGACCAATCTTCTTAAGGTCAGGAATGAAGTCAACACAAAACCCAATGACAATCCTCTGTTTGATGGCCATGGAGATGCTTCCTTCTGGCCTAGCGCGGTTAAGGACATATTTCTTTAGGACTCCCATGAACCTCTCAAAGGGAAACATATTGTGTAGAAATACGGGGCCCAGAACGACAATCTCGCCGACTAGATGAACTAGGACGTGCGTCATGATATTGAAGAAGGATGGTGGGAACACCAGCTCGAAACTGACAAGACATTGCGCCACATCACTCCTTAGCCTTGGTATGATTTCTGGATCGATCACCTTCTGAGAGATTGCATTGAGGAATGCACATAGCTTCACAATGGCTAATCGAACGTTTTCCGGTAGAAGCCCCCTCAATGCAACCGGAAGCAGTTGCGTCATAATCACGTGGCAGTCATGAGACTTTAGGTTCTGAAACTTTTTCTCTGCCATATTTATTATTCCCTTTATATTCGACGAGAAGCCAGACGGGACCTTCATACTGAGCAGGCATTCAAAGAAGATTTCCTTCTCTTCTTTGGTAAGAGCGTAGCTGGCAGGACATTAATACTGCTTTGGAGGCATGCTGTCTTTTTCGTGCCAACGTTGCAGGTCCTCCCGTGCTTCCGGTGTATCTTTTGTCTTTCCATACACGCCCAAGAAGCCTAGCAGGTTCACGCAAAGGTTCTTTGTCACGTGCATCACGTCGATTGAAGAGCGGACCTCTAGGTCTTTCCAGTAGGGTAGGTCCCAAAATATAGATTTCTTCTTCCACATGGGAGCGCGTCCCTTAGCGTCATTCGGAACAGATAGTCCGCCGGGACCCTTTCCAAAGATTACGTGTAAATCATTGACCATAGCAAGTACGTGATCACCGGTACGCATGGCGGGCTTCTTCCGGTGATCTGCCTCGCCTTTGAAATGCTTGCCTTTCTTTCGACATTGATGGTTGGTCGGAAGAAATCGACGATGCCCTAGGTACATATTCTTCCTGCATTTGTCCAGGTATATACTTTCGGTGTCAGCTAAACAGTGCGTGCATGCGTGGTATCCCTTGTTTGTCTGTCCTGAAAGGTTACTGAGAGCAGGCCAATCATTGATGGTTATAAACAGCAACGCATGCAGGTCAAATTCCTCCTGTCTGTGCTCATCCCACACACGTACACCGTTTCTATTCCACAGCTGTAAAAGTTCTTCAACTAATGGCCTTAGGTACACATCAATGTCGTTGCCGGGTTGCTTAGGGCCTTGGATGAATACTGGCATCATAATGAACTTCCACTTCATGCACAGCCAAGGAGGAAGGTTATAGATACATAGAGTCACGGGCCAGGTGCTGTGATTGCTGCTCTGCTCCCCGAAAGGATTAATGCCATCCGCGCTTAAACCAAACCATACGTTCCTTGGGTCACCTGCAAACTCAGTCCGGTACTTTCTCTCGATTTTTCTCCACTGCGATCCGTCAGCGGGTGCTCTCAACTTCCCGTCTTTCTTACGGTCCTCTCTGTGCCATCGCATCAACTTGGCATGCTCTTTGTTTCTGAACAGTCGTTTCAACCGTGGTATTATAGGAGCATACCACATCACCTTGGCAGGAACCCTCTTCCTGGGGGGCTCGCCGTCAACATCACCAGGGTCATCTCGTCTGATCTTATACCGCAATGCACCGCATACCGGGCATGCGTTCAAATCCTCGTACGCACCGCGGTACAGGATACAGTCATTAGGGCATGCATGTATCTTCTGCACCTCCAATCCTAGAGGGCATACGACCTTCTTTGTTGCGTACGTACTGTCGGGCAATTCGTTATCCTTTGGAAGCTTCTTCTTCAATATTTTCAGTAGCTTCTCAAATCCTTTGTCAGGCACAGCATTCTCTGCCTTCCACTGCAGCAATTCCAGTACGGTACCGAGCTTTGTGTTGCCATCTTCGCAATTGGGGTACAACCCTTTTTGGTGATCCTCTAACATGCGATCGAATTTCAGCTTCTCCTTTTCACTTTCGCACTGTCTCCTTGCATCAACAATGACCCAGCGGAGATCATCATCAGGCACATCGTCTGGTTCCTCTTGATCTTCAGCTTCCCCCGTTGCAGCATCATCGTATTCAGGGGGCACATAGTTGTCATCGTCCTCTTCTTCTTCGCTGTCTTCCATCATAACCCCTATTTCTCCGTGCCTGGTCCAAGCATTATAGTGTGGCATGAAACCCTTATAAAGCAGGTGGGTGTGAAGGATTTTCTGGTCAGAGTAAGACTTCGTATTCCCACATATAGGGCATGGACAACACATAAAACCATTCTGCTTGTTTGCCTCAGCCACTTCGAGAAAATTATGCACGCCCTTAATGTACTCGGAGGTGCGTCTGTCACCGTACATCCATTGCCGGTTCATCTGCGTGCATTATATATAATTAAGTGTGTCAAAAACCATTACAAAACATCATGAACAGATAAGTGACCAAATTAATAGAAGTTCATCATCACATTAAAACCAAAGTACATACATAGTTCTCATTGAACAACATATAGCTCTTCAGAGCATCTAATTAAACCATACATTATTGAAACTATGTAAAACATTTCAATGCAACAACAAATGCGATCATAATTGCAACCAAGGTAACAATTGATCCAACGGCATAATGATACCAAGCCTCGGTATGAATGGCATATTTTCTATACTTCCTAATCTTGAAGCGCATTGCATCCATCTTGATCTTGTGATCATCGACGACATCCGCAACATGCAACTCCAATATCATCTTCTTCTCCTCAATTTTTTTCAATTTTTCCTTCAAGTAATTGTTTTCTTCTTCAACTAAATTTAACCTCTCGACAATAGGGTCGGTTGGAATTTCCGGTTCACATACCTCCTAGATAAAAAAAATCTATGTCACGTTGGTCGGCATAATTGTCATAAACAACAAATGAACCAAATAGTTATAAAATATAATATATACCACATCCGAATCATAGACAGGACGAGGGCCGATGGGGGCGGATACAAAACCATCGCACTATATAATAACAAACAATAATAAAACTAAGAAAATTATACAAGTATCTATGTAAATCATACAAGTAAGAATTTTTTTCTTTTAGAAAGAAGATAAGAACAAGAGGCTCGCCACGGTTATGCCGGCGACGAGATCGGCGCGGGCGATCGACGGCGGTGAAGACGGGGACGGGACGTGACGGACCGCTAAACCTAGACAAATCTTGAGGAAAATGGAGCTTGAAGGTCGAGTTTGGAGAGGAGAAAGCTTAAGTAGTGTTGCTCGGGCATTTCATCGAACACCTCATGTGCATAGGAGGTGAGCTAGAGCACCACAAACACCTCCCCTCGCCGGCCAGAAAAAACAGAGTAGTGGAGTGCTCTGCTCGCGGGCGAGGGGTATATATAGGCACAACATTGGTCTCGGTTCGTGGTTGGAACCGGGACTAAAGGCCACCCTTTGGTCCCGGTTCCAGCCACGAACCGGGACCAATGGATGTGAACCGGGACCAAAGAGTCCAGACGAACCGGGACCAATGCCCCACGAGCCCCGGCCGGCCCCCTGGGCGCACGAACCGGGACGTATGCCCCCATGTGTCACGTTTCCTGACTGAACCGGGACTAATGGGCTGGGCTGGCCTGGACCAAAGCCCTGTTTTCTACTAGTGTCAGGATTCTATACGGGCTAATTAAGCATGGGAACTAACAAGCAGAAATAAGACATATGATACAATACAGGTAGGTGTGGTCAACAAGTTCAGCGTACTTCAGTAATAATGATACAAGTTGGATTTTTACTGCACAACGCACGAGTTATTTCCAGTAATATAGGGTATTCCGAACATTAGAGAAGTAAAAGTTGGACAGAAAACAAGTGCAAACACAAATACCTTGGGCGGGATATTCTATTGATCTGCTCCTCTTCCTCCAAGTTTGGACACCTGCATATCTCGACATCCTTTATATTTGCAACTGCCTCTGCTCCACCAATTGAAACTAGGTTTGGACAATTCCCAATCATCAAATTCTCGAGTGATACAAGATTACTCCGCCAGATGTTGCCTGGAATGGATGTTATACCATTGCATTCAACAATTTTAAGTGAGACGAGGGATGTGAGGTTCTGTAGGCAGCTGGGAATACATGAAGAGATATCCCCACATTCCATTAAGTGGAGGCTTTGGAGGTATGTTGGCAACACCAATCCCATTTGCCAGCTGAGACTTCGGCATAAATTAACCTTTAGGTGCTTCAGATAAGGAAAACTCACAAACCTTTCAACTGGCTGGAACTTTAACTCCAGACAACAGCTGATGTCAATTGTCTCAATAGCAGGTAGATATTCTTGTGTTAGGAGGTCATCAAGGGTTGACAGTTTCCAATAGCCCCAAATTTCTATGACTTTAAGGGACGAGAATGCTCTAATGCTGCCAGTGCCCGCGGAAATGGAACTATTAGGAGAGTCTCCAATAGATGTAAGAGATTCACACTCAATTTTCAAGCTCTGTAGAGCTGGAAGACTCCACGTTTGCAGTTGGATGTATGTGACAGACTTGCATGATAAAGTAAAATCAGTGAGGGAGCAGCAGTCGATATTGCAAAAGAGACCAGAACTATACAGACTGAGCTTCTTCAGGGATTGCGACACCAATCTTTGGGGAAGGATGTTTGGACATTCAGTATTTATGTCTGAGAGGGACTGGAATTCGGGTGTCCCATTTAAGTTTATGCTCTTGAGTCCATCACAACTTTGAAAAGTGAGTGATTCTAAACTTGGCAAGTTTTGTGGCTGAAACCATCTTGGGAGTGAGGAACAGCCATAATTCTGGAGGAACAGAGACTTGAGGCTGATAGGAGGTTGTAGAACTTCAAGCACTTCTCTGTTCTGGATGGTGGGAGACTTAGGCAAATGCATATTCAGTTTCAACTCCTCAAGATATTTCATATTCTTCAGTTCAGCTTCTGCCTCATGATCCTTACTTATGCCAACATTAGCTATCGCAAGACCTCTTATGCGTCCATGAAAAGTGTTTAGATTCTTTAATAACCTTATTCCTGGTCCCTTTTGATTGTCTGAATCACGAGTTAATGTATCTGTTTCAAATTTCTGTAAACCGACCAACTTACCAAAGTCACGGGGCAAGCCTCCTAGCTTGCATTTCTTGGCATATAAAATCTGCAGATTATATAGCAAACAGAAATTTGAAGGAATCTTCTTCAAAGACCAAGCTCTGGATATTTCAAGGTACGGAAGATGCTTCCAGTTGCCAATATTATCTGGTAACTTATCTGCAAAGGCACAAGACATCACACGCATACAAAGAAGTTCGGTACACCAGCGACCCATTACAATATCGGCTTTTTTTCCAAAACTCTTCTTGCAAATTAGGGTACGCAGCTTCGTGTACTTGCATAGGCTCGACAAGTTGAAATGATCAAAGTCACTGTTAGGGAGTACATACAGATGACGAACATTCTGGGGAACTTTATCAAAGTCACTCTTATTTCTTAAGATGAAGCAGTCGTGCTCTGAAACTTTTTGTGCCATGTCATGCAACAAGTCATGGATTACGTATCCACCACTAACCTTTTGAAAGAAGGACCGTGCTACAAGGTCTTCAAAATACTGACATCCAATATCTTGAATTGAAACACCACCTTGAGGTTTCACAAAGCCTTCTGCCACCCAAATTTCAGCTAACCTTTCCTTCTCAAATTTGTAATCTTTGGGGTACACGGCACAGAATGCGAAGCATTGCTTCAAATAGAATGGTAAATACATGTAGCTCAACCGAAGGGCAGGTAAAATCTCAGTCTTCTCTTGTTTCAACTCCCAAAGTTCACTCTCAAGTATAAAATTCCAATGTGATACTTCAGGGATTTCTTTCAACATGCGTCCCAGAGTTTTAGCGGCCAAAGGAGAACCCTTCAATTTAGGAAGTATTTTTTTACCAATGTCCTCCAACTCAGGATCATTGTTACCAACCTCAGATTCAAAAGCGCACGACTTGAAGAAATTCCAGAAGACGTCGTCCTTTAGACCTTCTAATATAACAGATTCAGTTGTGCGCACCCCCTTGGCAACATTTGGACATCTTGTGGTGACCAACATCGCACTTCCCTCTTGGACACTTCTAAAAGGTGCACAAAACCTCTTCCAACACTGCCCACTTTACTTCAAGGCATCATCCCACACATCATCAAGGACTATCAATAGCCTTTTATTACTCACATTGTTAGAAAGAGCATGCTGAAGAGAATCCAAATTATCAGTTTGAGCCTCCTTTCCAGAAAAGGATTGTATGACCTCTTTAGTTAGCCTCTTCACATCAAAGTCGTCCAAGACACAAATCCAAATTATCTTCTTAAAGTGGGACTTCACTCGTTGATGGCTGCAGATATGTTGGGCCAAAGTAGTCTTTCCAACACCACCAATTCCATCCATCACAAGAACAGGGAGACTTGATTCACTATTAAAATGGTTGCTTGCTGCTGCGCTTGTTGATGCATTGACTGAACTAGTTGCTCTCTTGCGTTTTGAATTTAGAGGCAAATTGAGAAATTCCAATACTTGCTTCAGCTCCTTCTCACGACCAAATATTTTTGTTTCAATTGGCAAAGAGGTGGTCACCGGCCTGACAAATGTGTCAAAACGTTGTGCGACTCCACGAAGCCCCATTTTCTCCAGCTGACTAGAAAGCTGATTCAACCTCAACTGGACATCATTCAGTTTGTTGAAGCTGCCTTGGACGACATTATGAAGAAGTCAGTGAAAGGAGAGTGGCTTGCATCGCCGTCCAGTCGCACCTTCTTCTCGTACCATGTGAACTCATCAAGAAGGTCCTCGGCGTCATACACTGCATCCTTGAGTTTCGGAAGGAGACTTGCCACAACATCGTCGTGGCTCCTCCACTCTGCTTTATTAATGAGGTCATGCATTGCAGGAAGAGTATCCCTGAGACATTGCAGGCCACTCTTCAACTGCAATACACGACCCTGGAGATCTTGCTCCTGTGAGCCACTCCATGGGGAGTGCAGAGATGAAATGGCAGTTTGGCCCACTGCCAGAAAGTGACACACTCATTGAAGTTACGGGTGGTCTCAATGGTAGCAGATAAGCTCATGGTGGCTGGAGTCTGGACATCTATTTTTCATCCTGCAAGCAGAGAGTGGGCGTAGTTTAGCATTATAGACAAGAGACAGCTGGCATTATGGAAGTAAATTCTGCAGTCAGGGTATACAACTACAAGATGCAGGCAATTGTAGTAACTGTTTTCCACCAAAAGTTCTCCCATGAAATAAATTAGTTTCAAAGGATACATCAGCAAGTTTGGAAACATCAGAATGATAATGCAGTGAGAATGAAGTTATAAAGTTTCACCAGTCTTTATAACCCTCGCCACCAGTTCACATATGCTAGTAGTGCGCACTGAAGGCTTTAATCAAGCCTCTTGATAAAAGAAAATTTGCGCCTTGCATGTGGAAATGCCAGTCGCCATCAAAACTGTGCGAGGGAGGGGTGCAGCCATGGTGGAACAGTTAACATTCGCCGGGACACCACCATTACTAGTATGTGAAGCGCAGAAGAAACTAAGCATGCAGATACGGTAAAAGAAATGAAAGCAAGGGTAGGGTGGTTCAAGGGGGACTGCTCACTCTATATCGGTGCGATGGCGGCGCTGCCTTTGTTCTTGTCTCACCGCCGACGAGCGCGCAGCAGGAGGAGAGAAATGGCTGGATGTGGATCTGGATCTGATGCTATCCTCAAAGTCGTCGTGCTCAGTTTGCTATCAAGCTTTGGGAAACTTCGCGGAAGGACCCCTCGAGACAAGTGGAGCTTGTTTAGCTTTGTTGACAAGTGGAGCTTGTTTATGCGACGGACGGATCGAAGCTTGTTAGCGTGGTGGAAAAGAAATAATCAATTCTATCCTCCTGCAAGACAAGTGCATCTTGTTTAGCTTTATTGCAGTTTTGAAATTAAATAGTCTGAATGCACAACTGAGGATGACCCTGTAACAGCCCTCCTGATGGATGGGTGTGTCAGCCTCCACCCGCCGGCGTCCTCCAGCACAGCGAAGGTCCCGGGACGCAAGCGGCGGCTGGCGACGTGGTTTTGCACCAGTGTGTTCTCCTGCAAGTTTGCGAATAGCAGTGTGTTAGTATTTGTCAATCTATCTGTAATATACGTGGTGTTTCATGTGGTCGACATAAACCATACACTGCCTCTGTCATTGCTATTACCTGCTGCGCCCCGCGTCGCTCCCGCATCAGACGACTCGGGCGGGCTGCAATCCTAGCCGCCGGGGCCCCGATCTACTTCCTCCCCTCCTCCCGCCGCCGCCGCGTGACGCCGCCGGGCTAAGCCCGGGGCCAGACGGCGGTGGTGGCGGGGGTCTCCCTCTCTCCCGCGGCTTGGGGGTGGTGCAGGGCCCCTCGGCGTGAGGAGGCGCTGCGTACGGCCCTGCTTCGGGCGGCGGTGGACATCACCTCAGATCGGCGGCGGCGGCGGCATGGAGGGCCTGCTGGACGGATCGGCTGAACGCGTGGTCTGGTCTCCAGTCAGATCTGGTCTGGCCGGTGCGGCCTACTCCCTGCGCGGTGGCGGAGATCGATGGCGGTCCCGTGCACATGAGGCTGGATGGAGGTTCCAAGAGCGGATCCGGGTGAAAACCCTATTCTTGGCTTGTTGCCAAGGCCGGCTATGGCGGTGTTCTTCCGCGTGGTCCCCTTGTTGAAGGCATTGCCGTGGAGAAGCTCTAGACCTCTATCCGCTACCACCAGGGAAAACCCTAGATCAGTTGATCGGATGACGGCGACACTCTTGTGTCGTACCCCCCTGGGGGCGTCATTCTTGAAGGTGTGCATAGACTCGAGGGACCAGTGGACGGCATCTGCGGTGGAGCGGCGTTCCCTGTGACGCATCGACGTCGTGGAGTCTCGGCGGCGTGGCGCAGCATGGTCTCGGCGACAGATGCGTGATGATGGACGCGTGTAGGGAGGTGGCATTGTCTGGCACCGTGGTGGCGTTGACGACATGCCTGGCAAGGTTGATGCGTCAGTACATGCTCTGAAGATGATTCGGTGGAAGACGCTGGCGACGGCCTCTGCAGCGTGCGCATGCGGTATCCGCTGAGAGTGTGCCAGACCGGTGTGTGACCCAGACCCGGCAATTCGGCTTGGTTGGGGCCTCCGGCTTTAGATGTTAGGCTTTGGTGTGAGATCTGGGTATTCGGCTCAGACAATCTGCACCCTATCATCAAATGGATAGGAGTAGCGACATATGTTGTCAAGATGGTGGCTTCAGACGTATTGTTGTATTACTTTGTAAGGTCTTGATGAATAATTAATAAAATGGCTGCATGCATCGTTCAGATGCAGAGGTCGGGGGTCATCCTCCTTTTCAAAAAAAATAAAAAATCTGTAATATACGTAGTTTGCTGAGAAGAACCAGACACTGGTGTCGAGGCTGCCTGACTGTGGGCAGAGGATCAAGATGAGGATCTGACGGTGACTCTGCTCTGCTCTGCTACGTAGGCGTTGTATAAATAGCAGCTTGATGGATAGTGGCTATGATTAGGATGGGATGTGGAGTGGCTAGTAGTAATCTAAACACTCTTATATTAGTTTACAGAGGAAGTATGTAGATCACTACTTTAGTACTCCCTCCGTAAACTAATATAAAAGCGTTTAGATCACTACTTTAATAATCTAAACACTCTTATATTAGTTCACAACACAAGGATCAACTGGTCAAGGTTCCTATTCTGTCTACCCTACTGCTGCAACTAATTTAACAACTGCTATGTTTTTTGCCTTGTCAGTTCATCAGTGAGTATACGTTTGAGCTGGGAAATATGAAAGGAAATACGTGAGAATACTGGCACTTTTCAATTGTTTGTTGGATAGTCAATTTGCTCTTTGAGGTTTACCTGGTACGTATCAAGTAATGCAGTGCTCTTTGTTTCAGAAAATATTTCATGCATTAGAATGGCCATGTCAACTTCGAGTCTTCTTTCTGTGTCAACCAATGAGTTAATGTTTTCGGAAAAATATATTCTAGATGCTAGTATGTACTCCCTCCACCCCTTAATATAAGATCTTATTATATCTAATTTGTGAGTATATTGGATGTAGTAAGATCTTATATTATGGGACGGATGGAGTAGCATTATTCTTGTGAGAGTTGAATAGAAGAAATCCTGGTACGGAATGGAAATGCTTCATCCAGTAATACCAGTTAAAGCGATCGTGTGGGAGCGAGTGCGCAGGGCCATTGTTTAGCGTGGCTAAGGGTTGGAGTCTTGGAGATATGGAGTGGTCGTCGGCGCCGGCAGTGGAAGGGGAAGGGGGAGAGGAGCAGGGATAGCATCTGCTCACATAGGTGCCCATTGAATTGTGCTGATGACGATCTGCTTTGCAAACTCTTCATCCTACTCTGTCTCTCATGTCATAAGTTACTGGCAGTAGTACTCATGTATGTGCGATATATTAAGTGCAGTATGCCAACCAATTATGAAATGAGCAACGGGTGGAAGGACAATACGATGCATATAAAAAATGGAAATAGAGAAGAAAGACTAGACTGGGCTGGGTAATGAGTTGCAGATTAGACTCTGTACAACACCAAACTAAAGCTGGGTAATTATCAGAAAGAGACGGACAGACACAGCGGCGCAAAATGCTTGAATTTCCAATGGCGGCAAGGCACCAACACGGTAATGAATCAATCAATCAGTTGCATAAACCACACCCTAGAAAGTACATCTCAAATGCCAAAATAGTTTGTTTTTCAGGCAAACCAAGATGAAGATGCAGATGGAGTGCCCATCCATTCATCATAGTAATAAAACACATTCCAGACTGTTGACATGCAATTCAGATACAGCTACAGCATGTCTTAAGAGATGCGCACTGACTGACTGAATCTTGTGCCAAGAAATGCTCAGCAAAGAGGCTGACCTGCCTGTTCATTGTCCAGATTAATCTTAACTTGCTCTTAAATGTACACCCTACATCTGAAAGTGCGGCTTTCTAGCTACCAGCCATCAGACCTGAACACGACATTTGGCTTAACTCTGTGGCATCCCGAAATAATCATCACAGGCGTCGAAATATGACCCCCTACAAGCTGTCACGGCCAACTAGAAAATGCATTCCTTACTTCAAAATGTCTGCTCGATGTTTGCCTCATTTTGTGACAGGAAGAAAACGTCGGAGACAAGGAAAAACCAGAGAGACAAGGAAAAGGCAGAGTAGAAACCACATAACAGAAGGGAATGTGCGACTTGCGGTAAACGTCTTAGCCTTCCTGGCCGACGTGCTTCATGTTATATAGTTGGGGTGCAAGCCCAGATATGCGTACAGGTTGTTTGAGAGATACATCTTGGAGGAGAAGAATACAAGGGATAAGAAGATAAAGATTACATGAGTATCTAGCCTAACTACTCCTCCTTCGGTTAGCAAGGGATCTCCTCTTGACGTACGCAGAATACATGCACAACGCCATGTCACGTTTAACACCCTCCCTTAATCACAACTTCATCAAATTGAGATTATGCTTGAAGTCTTCAAAACTTCTTGTGGGAAGAGCTTTGGTAAAACCATCTGCAACTTGGTATTGAGAGTGAATAAACCGAATATCCAAAAGTTTATTTGTAACTCTTTCTCGAACAAAGTGAAAATCTATCTCAATATGTTTAGTTCTAGCATGAAAAACTGGATTTGCTGATAAATAGGTAGCACCTAGATTATCACACCACAAACATGGAGCTCTAGTGCTTTTCATACCTAGTTCCTTTAAAATTGACTGCACCCATATGATCTCTGCTGTTGCATTTGCCAACGCTTTGTACTCTGCCTCTGTACTGGATCTTGAAACTGTGGCTTGCTTCCTTGCACTCCAAGATATCAAATTAGGTCCAAAGAATATTGCAAAGCCACCAGTTGAGCGTCTGTCATCTAGACACCCAGCCCAGTCTAAGTCAGAGAAGGCACTGATAAGTGTAGAGGACGACTTGCTGAAGTTTAGGCCAATGCTCAATGTATTTTTCACATATCTTACTATACGTTTTGCAGCAGTCATATGAACAGTGGTGGGTGCATGGAGAAACTGACACACCTTGTTAACAGCAAAGGAGATATCTGGTCTGGTCAGTGTCAAGTATTGAAGTGCACCTACCAGGCTTCTGTATTTTGTACTATTTTCTGAACTCAGAAGCTCCCCTTCAGTAAGAGACAATTTTTCTGTGCTAGATAAAGGAGTAGGTGCAGACTTACAACTTTGCAAACCAGCCTTTTTCACTAAGTCTGTTGCATACTTTTCTTGAGAGAGGTGAAGACCATCCTTGTGTTGCTTGACCTCAATACCAAGAAAATAATGTAGATCTCCTAGATCTTTGAGAGCAAATTCTGCACTCAAATTCTTCAACAGTGTTGTTATTGCTTCATCAGATGAGCTTGTCACAATTATATCATCAACATATATGAGAACAAAAATGGATACACTTGACTTGTTGTAAATAAACAATGAAGTGTCAGACTTTGAAGGAACAAAACCAAGTGCTTGCATCTTTTTACTGAGGCGAGAATACCATGCTCTTGGGGCCTGCTTCAGTCCATACAATGCCTTGTCAAGCTTGCACACATGAAGTGGTGCACGTGCATTTACAAACCCAGGTGGTTGTTTCATGTAAACCTCTTCTTCCAGAACACCATGGAGGAACGCGTTCTGTACATCTAGCTGACGTAGACTCCATCCCCTGGACACAGCAATGGACAAAACAAGACGAATAGTAGCAGCTTTTACAACTGGACTAAACGTGTCCTCATAGTCAATACCATACCGTTGTTTGAAGCCCTTTGCAACAAGTCTAGCTTTGTAACGGTCAATGGTTCCATCAGCTTTCCTTTTTATCCTAAAGACCCACTTACAGTCAATAAGATTTTTACCTCGTTGTGGAGGAACCAAGTGCCATGTTCTGTTTTTCTTAAGTGCCATGATTTCATCCTGCATTGCTTTTCTCCAACGTGCATCACCCATAGCTTCTTCAAGAGTATTGGGTTCTCCTGGTTCACCTGTAGAACACACCAGCCCATGTTTTTTAACATGTTTATAATCAATAGGTTTAATTACCCCTTGTTGTAGTCGTGTTCGACGTGGAGTAGCAACAGGAACTTCTGCAGAGAGCTCCGGCACAGAGAATCCCGAGTCTGGATCTGGTTGATCCTCTCCTGATCCCGAGGAGGATCTGTGCAGGGCTCCAGAACCCGCAGCGTCGGCAGGTGGTGTCGGGGTCCGATCTTCTGTGGCCGTGGACCGCGGTGCGAGCGACAAGTTTACCACAGAAGATCTGGGCCTGAGCGCGTCATCATGGCCCAATGATTGCCTGGGCCCCGGGTTGACAGAATCCGCCCCCGCGTCCGCCTGACGGGCCGTGGCGCGCCGCGTGTACACGCGCAGTTGGGCGCTTTGCTGGATGCGGCTCGAGCCAGTACCGGCCTGCCGCCTGTCGGCCGCGGATTCGTTCGCGCGAGTGGAGGCGCTGCGGCCCGCCAGGCTCTGCCGCGTGGCTGGCGCGGCAGGTTCGATGTCAGGCGCAGATCCCGAAGGAGATCTGCTGCGCAGCTGCAGCACCTGACCCGATCCCGAGGAGGATATGTCCCCCGAACCAGGACACATGAAATAAGGGCCTGCTGCTCCATTTTCTTCATTATTTTCTGCGATTTTGACACCGCTGTTTTCTGCATCATCACAAGACTCGTGGAGATTATCAGTAGGGTTAGTCAACATATGATCATCACAATTTGTAACACCCCCTTGATCATAGCCAGAGAGATGAGATGGTAGGAGCAAGATTTCCTTGCGAAGTAGCGCACCGGCGTTAGGATGAAGATCAGAAAAAGGAAACTTTGTCTCATCAAAAACAACATCACGTGAGATATACACCCGGCCGGTGGAGATGTCAAGGCATTTGACACCTTTGTGTTGGGCACTGTAGCCAAGAAAAGCACATTGTTTTGATCTAAGCATGAGTTTGCGATTATTGTAAGGGCGGAGATTTGGCCAACAAGCACAGCCAAAAACACGGAGGGATGTGTAGTCGGGTTTGACATGGAGAAGGCGTTCCATAGGTGTTTCATTGTTGATGACACGGCTAGGTAACATGTTAATGATGTGGACAGCCGTAAGAAACGCCTCGTCCCAAAACTTGAGAGGCATAGAAGCCCCTGCTAGGAGGGCCAAACCGACCTCAACAATGTGCCTGTGCTTGCGTTCGGCTGACCCGTTTTATTGCTGAGCGTGTGGGCATGATACATGGTGAGATATGCCTATGCTTTGGAAGAAGGAATTGAGTTTCTCGTATTCCCCTCCCCAATCGGATTGGACAGCTATAATCTTGCTGTCAAACTTTCTTTCAACAAGTGCTTGAAAGTTTTTGAAGACTTGAAACACATCGGACCTCTTCTTAAGAAGATAAATCCATGAGAACTTGCTATAGTCATCGATGAAACTCACATAGTATGTGTGTCTACCAACAGAAGAGGGAGCGGGGCCCCAAACATCAGAGAAGATCAATTGCAACGGCTTAGTGGAGACACTAGTAGATATGGGATATGCTAATTGATGACTTTTAGCACATTGACATGAATCACAAATAGTTTCAATATTGCGCTCACCAATAAACGGGAGTTTATTTTTCCTAAGTAATTTTTCAACCAAAGAAAAAGAGGCATGTCCTAAACGATCGTGCCATCGTGTGGACGAAAGCTTGATAGCACCACAAGCTTGTTTATTGAATCTTCTAAACTCCGGAATCAACGGGTAGAGCCCTCGAACACATCTACCTCGATAGAGAACTTTCTTCGTTGCCTGATCCTTAATCAAAAAGAAATAAGGATGAAACTCGAGAAAAACATGATTGTCAATAGCAATTCTATGAACAGATAGAAGATTTTTGTGGGCGCTAGGAACATGCAAAATTCTTTTGAGATGTATTTTGCGTTTAGGGGTATTAAAAATTGAATGACCAATGTGACGTATGCCCATACCTTCACCACTGGCCGTGTGGATTTGATCTTTTCCACGATACTTCTCCTTCATGGTGACCTTCTCGAGCTCGTTGGTGATGTGGTTGGTGGCTCCGCTATCGACATACCAGTTCGTGTCGATCCCATAGGAACCATCGGCAGCCGCGGCAACTTTTTCTTCGTCTTGCGAGGAGTCACCATCATCATCTTCGTAGCGGTACCAACAGTCCTTCGCCGTGTGGCCGGGCTTGCCACAAATTTGGCAGCGAGGCAAGTCCGGGCGCGATCTGTTGGAGCCGCCACCACGGCGCCCTTTTGAACTGCCGGAGCGTCCGCCACCTCGAGTGTTGTTGGAGTAGCCGCCGCCGCCGGATCCAAACCTCCCCTTGCCACAAGAGGAGGAACGAGAGCGAGAGCCGCCACCGCGGCCTCTGGAGACGGAGTTTGCTGAGGACTTGAAGCCGCCACCAGAGCCGTGGTACTGCGCCATGCGCTGATCAAAATTACTAAGCATGGCAAAGAGCTCGTCAAGGGTTACCGGAGTGATGCGGGCGTCCAAGGCAGAGACGAGGGGCTGATAATCTTGGTCCAGCCCGTGGATGATGTAGGATATGAGCTCGTCGTCCTGGATCGGTTTTCCTGCGGCGGCGAGCTCATCAGCGAGCCCCCTCATGGCGGCGAAGAAGGAGGACACCGACTGGTTGCCCTTCTGCGCATTGATCAGCGCCGTGCGGATGTTGTTGACGCGGCTGAGTGACTGCGACGAGAACATGCTCGCCAGCGCCACCCAGAGTTCCCGCGCCGTGGTGATCGCGGTCACCGTGACGAGCACCTCCTTGGAGAGGTGTTGGAGTAGATATCCAAGGACCTGCTGATCCTCCTTCACCCAGAGCGGATGGAGAGGATTCGGCCCCTCGGTTTCCTTCCCAGCGGCATCTTTGGTGACGTGGGTTTTGGCCGGCTCGGTCGACGTGCCGTCGACGTAGTGGAAGACGCCGGCGCCCCGCAGCTGCGGCGTGATCTGTGTCCGCCACAGGATGTAGTTGGTGCGGGAGAGTTTCTCCGTGACTCCTCCGCTGAGGGTTGGCTGGAAGGAGGAGGTGGAGGAAGACATGCTGCGCACTTTGGTGGGGATGGATTGGCTAGGGTTTAGTGGAAGAAGATGGCTCTGTATACCATGTGCGACTTGCGGTAAACGTCTTAGCCTTCCTGGCCGACGTGCTTCATGTTATATAGTTGGGGTGCAAGCCCAGATATGCGTACAGGTTGTTTGAGAGATACATCTTGGAGGAGAAGAATACAAGGGATAAGAAGATAAAGATTACATGAGTATCTAGCCTAACTACTCCTCCTTCGGTTAGCAAGGGATCTCCTCTTGACGTACGCAGAATACATGCACAACGCCATGTCACGTTTAACAGGGAAAAGCATCGAGATGTCATGTCAACACAGGTCTTCATACAGGCCAGAAAACAGAGAAACCAGGTTTACAACAGACTCTTAAACCAACTCCTACCAGACTTTGAACGGGATTGGGTATGATTCAGCCTCAACTGGACACCATTCAGTTTGTTGAAGCTCCCTCTAATGACAGTAACAAAGAATTCAGTGAAAGCAGATTGGCTTGCATTGCCCTCCACTTCCACCTTCATCTCATACCATTTAAACTCATCAAGAAGGTCCTCACCCTCAGACACTGCATCCTTGAGATTTGGAAGGAGCATGGCCACACCTTGTTCGTGGCTTCTCCACTCTGCTTTATTAATAAGATCATACATTGCAGGAAGAGCATCACCGACAAGTTGTAGGCCACTCTCCAACTCCAATACACGATCCTGGAGACTTTGCTCCTGTGAGCCACTCCATCGGGAGGGCAGAGGTGAAATGGAAGATTTGGCCCACTGAAATAACGTGACACATTCATTGACTGCACTGATGATTCTAATGGGCGAAAAACCCAATGGACTCCTATTTTCTTCCTGCGAGCAAACACTGATGCAGTAAGTATTGTGTAAGTATATTTGTTGTCAAAGTATATAATAAGCTGATTTTTCATATATAACAAATCGACTATTGGTGTACTCCCTCTGATCCAACTAAAACCACGACCCTTATTTTGGATCGGAGGGAGTAATTATTTTCGGTAGATGCGCTTCCATAATTTATTTTGCATGAAATTAGTTTCAGCATAGATACTTACTCAAACAGCACATTTCTTTCAGGTGTTCAATGGTTGTCGTACATAGTCAGACTGAAACAATTTCAGCATAGATACATAGACAATCATGTAAATTTCCATGTGTTGTCCTACAAGTATGTAACCAATCTTCTGAGCAGATGGGACAGAGCAGCGAGCAGAGAATCAACTTGACTGCTACCCCTGACATTAAGCATTTCCTGTAACTGCAGCAAGTATATATGGAACTCGGAATATCTCCGGATATTGCAGTAATTATTTTGTCCAGATATGTTTCCACCAAAAGTTGCCATGGAGTTAGTTTCGACGGATACATGAGCAAGTTATACAAGAATCATGTATCATCATAAAGTGAATGTAAAGTTTTTCAATCTCTGTGCAATTACTTTGCTTTGACTAGGAATTGTGTAACGCTTGCGTCAATATATATGTCCTGAAATATGAAAACCCTGAACTTTACAAAACGCATGGCAAAACCCCTTGTACCATGAGTAACTTGAGAAAGAGGGGGGGCGGGGGGGGAAGAGAAAGTACAAGCTAACAAGCAGTCACCATGCATCAAACTAGCTACTAGTAAATGGTGGATCGCAAGTAGAAGAAATCAAAATAAATCAATCTGTCAGAAAGCAAGATTCACCTGGATTGATTCCAAGGGGCCGCTGAATGGAGAGAAATCAACGGCATGCACCGTCCGTTAGCTCAGCAGGTCACTTAATTACCTGCAGTTACTTAAGCTGGTCATGCTCTGCTGGTAAAAGAAAGCAGAGGAGGATACTCCAATAACCACAGAAATGGGCAAAAACGACAGTTTGATTCCTTTCAATAATCAAAGGCATCAAAGGCTTGCTTAAGAAGGCAAAACCGAACACCACCGATTTGGCTGGAAATGTAATGTACCCTCTCAACACGCCACACCTAAAATCTGCATGATCATCAAGAGGCAGGCAGATGCGGTGCCGTGATCATACATGGTAGGTAAACATGTTCCAGAGCTGGTGTATATGGTTGCGGTTTGAAACAATCAAAAGGCAAAGCAAATACAAATACTAGTCTCATCCCTGCCAACTAAACAGTCTTATCTAGTCAGCCAACCACTAGCACCAACATAAGCAAGACACTGCCTTTTGAAACAATCCTGGAAAATAAGGATACACGATCAAGATGAGGAGCTGACTGTGAATCGGTTCTTGTCTCGAGGCGTCATCTTCCAATGGGGAAGTGGTCTGCTTGGACGATCAGAGGATCCTATAACTCTCAACTTCAAGAAGCTGCTGAACTAGACTGCTCTGTTCTGTTTTGTTCTTTTGACCAGAGACTGTTCTGTTTTGTTTTTCTGTCACTGGTGTATGACTGACTCTGCTCTGCTACTAGGCGTTGTAAATTGCAACTTGATGGATAGTGGGAACGAGTAGTATGGTATGTTGAGTGGCTAAGGTAGTATGTAGTATTCACAACACAAGGATCAACTGGTCAAGATTCCTATTCTGTCTACCCTACTGCTGCAACTAATTTCTAACTGCACTGTTTTTTGCGTAGTCAGTTCATCAGTGAGCATACATTTGAGTAAATTTGTAACTATTTACAATGAGTTCCAACTACACCTGATGAACCCAATGGCAGCAGATAAGCTCACGGTGGCGGGATTCTGGACATATATTTCTGTTCTACAAGAAAATAGTGGACGTAATTAGCATTATAGAAATATCTAGCATTATGTTAGTAAAATTAGCATTATAGACAATAAGCCGGCAATTGTAGTAACCGCTCTCTACTGATGTATTTCCACCCCAATTAGTATCAACAAATACATCAGCAAGTTAGAAAAACAACATGAATGAATCATCATGAAGTGCAAATACTGTAATAAAGTTTCAATATGTCTTTGCAATTATTAACAACTACACTTTGCTTTGAAGCATGAGTTGGTTGCAAGATCTTATGTGTTTCACCTCTAGCCTACCCCAACTTGTTTGGGACTAAAGGCTTTGTTGTTGTTGTTGTTGTTGTTGTACATTTTGCTTTGACTAGAAATCTTGTACGTGGAGTGCAAAAGCTGTACTCAATTTATATGTCGTGGAATATACACTGATATATTTAAATAAGATTTATTCACATAGATAGAACTAAGAGAAAGAGCCTTGGGAGGACTGTGCACAACAAATACAACACATATGATGGAGTTGAAACATCGAAGAGATGCCCCCCAAACATCAGAGATGTTGCTTTATTTGGTCCTGTTCTGCTCTATTTCTCTTCCTCCACCCTATCTCCCTTTTTGTCTTGCTGAAATTTCCATTAGTTTTTTTTGCAGGATCTCTAGAGCAAGGAAGAGTTTGGGTGGTCTTTTGTGAATTTTTCAAAAGATCCTGAAATTTTATAGAATGGATGTCCCTTTTGCAAGAAAAACAACTTTGGAGAAACATTCAATTTTCCATCATTGTGGATGTGAGCTAATCCATATATGTTTTCTGCTTCTTTTGGTGTAGTTTTTAGTTCTGTAACATTATGTAAAAAATGCTACTTTTTGGATTCTATTAGTGGGAACCGAAGGCTTTAAGCCATTTGATGAATATTTTTTGCCATTAAGTAGTACTCGCCAACAAAACGGTAGCATGATATGACGAGAGCAAGAACTAACAATCGACATTGTTGGAATAGCAACTTGTATACTACTAGGACAAACTCGACATATATACATGTACAAAGGGATGTCAAAAGTCAAAAATACAAAAGGACAAAGGCCATCATCAATATAACTCTATCACCCTCCCCCCCCCCTACCCCCCTCAAACTCACGGTGGATCCACAACACTGAGTTTGGAGATGTAAAATTCATATTGCGCTCTAGTTTGGGCCTTCGTGATAAAATCCGCCAGCTGTAACTCGGAAGGCACATACTGAAGAGCAATAACATGGTCCTGCACACCAGCCCACACAAAGAAAGCATCAACACCGATATGCTTGGTAGGCTCATGTTTCACGGGGTCCCGTGCAATACTGATAGCACATGTACTATCTTACATGAGTGTAGTAGGTGTAGTAACAGAAACACCAAAATCCTCGAGTAACCAGCGTAACCAAATCACCTCTGTCGTGAGAAGAGCCATAGCTCGCAACTCAGCCTCTCCACTTGAACGGGAAACTGCAGTCTGTTTCTTTATCTTCCAGGCACCAAGAAAGACACAGTAAGCAGAAAGTGACCGACGATCCGAAGGATCACTACCCTAGGTAGCATCAGAATAGGCCTGGAGCTGTAACGAGCTGGAATGAGGAAAGAAAAGACGATGATAGATAATGCCACAAAGATATCATAGAACACGAAGAAGGTGACTATAGGGAACCGAAGTGGGAGAAGAAACAAACTGACTCACGGTATGGACAGGATAGGAGATATCTGGACGAGTGACAACGAGATAGACAAGACTCCCAACAAGATGACGATAACGAGTCGGATCAGACAAGGGCTCACCATCAGAAGCACATAGGTGAACATTAAGCTCCATGGGAGTCTCAACAGTGCTCTCATCACTAAGAGCCACACGAGCAAGAAGATCCTAGATATACTTCTCTTGGGAAATAAAAAAGGCATCCGACGTGGAGGAAATCTCAATCCCAAGAAAGTAACGAAGAGGACTAAGATCAAACATAAGAAACTGCTCATTGAGACGGGCCTTGACAGAGGCAATGTATTCAAGATCATCGCTAGTGATGATCATGTCATCAACATATAGAAGAAGAAGGGTGCGACCACGAGCAGAAAGGTGTATAAATAGCATTGGATCATGATCACTGAGAGAAAAACCAGCTGCAGTGACCATAGAGGCAAAATGCTCAAACCAAGCGTGGGGGGCTTGCTTATGGCCATAGAGAGAGCGACAAAGATGACAAACCATGCCATCAGGAACTGAATATCCAAGCGGTGGCTGGATATAAACTTCTTCACACAACTCACCGTTAAGAAAGGCATTCTTAACATCAAGCTGAGACACGGACCAGTGGCGAACAGAGGCCACAACAAGAAGAGTGCGGACAGTGGTCATATGGACCACCA
This sequence comes from Thinopyrum elongatum, assembly GCA_011799875.1. Classification (NCBI taxonomy): domain Eukaryota; kingdom Viridiplantae; phylum Streptophyta; class Magnoliopsida; order Poales; family Poaceae; genus Thinopyrum; species Thinopyrum elongatum. Next base: position 726,284,058 of record CM022298.1, on the reverse strand, counting down.
GAGCGAAAGTCTCATTGTAATCACGACAATGCTCCTACTGAAAACCACGAGCCACAAGACGATCTTTATAGCGCTCAAGAGAACCATCAGAGCATGTATTAATCTTAAAGAGCCACTTACATGTGATGGGACGAACATGGGGAGGAAGAAAGACCAGATCCCACATACCGGTGCGCTCAAGAGCAGCAAGCTCCTCTGCCATCGCAAACAGCCATTCGGGATGAAAAAAGCATCTCGATAGGAAGTCGGCTCAAGAACGGTCAAAAGACTATAGAGAGAAGGATAATATCGGTTAGGGGGGGGGGGACAAGGCTGAGAAGGGGAAGGCGGCACACTAGAGGTAGATGGCACATTAGTAGACTCATCCACAACACGTGGACGATGAGTAAAATGGAAAGGAAAGGAGGGAAGAGGTGGAATCACTGGAGGTGGTGATGGGGATGTATTGGCAATGAAGGTGGAGAAGGGGAAGGCATCGGACGGTGTCATAGGACAGAAGAAATCTTGTGACGAACGAGGATAAGAAATCATAGGACAGAACGGTGTCATATCTGCAATAGCAGGATGAGTAGGAATACTTGGCATATAGGGAGGTGTATCCGAACACACAAGAAAAGAGATGTCCTCCGGGGAAAAGGCCGATGAGGATGGATGCGGGTAGAAGGGACGAGACTCATCAAAAGTCACATCCCGAGAAATACGCATCCGACGACCAATATGATTAGAATACCGATAGGCCTTATGCTCGTCATTGTATCCGAGAAAGACACACTTATCAGACTGTGCAGATAGTTCGGTGCGTTCATGAGGGGAAAGCAAAACATAGCAAACGGAACCAAACAAACGAAGGGCCGAATAATCAGGAGAATAGCCAGAAGGTGCTCGAAAGGAATACCGCCCTGTAGAACAGCAGATGGCTGAATGTTAATGAGATAGGTGGAAGTGGTAACAGCCTCGGCCCAGAAGTGAGGCGCAAGAGAGGCGTCGATCATCATCACAAGCGTCGTCTCAAGAAGGTGACGATACTTGCGTTCAGCCACCCCATTCTGGGCATGAGCACCATGGCAAGAGAACAGAGGAAGAGTACCTTAATCAGCGAGGAATCCTCGCAGCGCATGGGAAATATACTCTCCAGTTGAATCTGCATGAAAAACACGAATAGGAATGGAAAATTGTGGATGAACCATGGCAGAAAAGTTTTTGTATATAGATAAGAACCCCTATAAGATAAGACATGAAATACATCCAAGTGTACCGAGAAAAATCACCTATAAAGATAATATAGTAGCGATGACCCCCTTTCGAGGAGAAAGGAGCCAGACCTCAAACATCAGAGTGAACGAGATCAAAACGGAGCTCGGACACTGACTCATTGTGAGGAAATGGTAGCTGAATCTACTTATCAACACTAGTAGAAAACAGGGCTTTTGTCCCGGTTCCAGAGGGCCTTTAGTCCCGGTTCTGGAACCGAGATAAAAGGGACGAACCGGGACTAAAGGGGCTCCACGTGGCCGCCTGTGGCAGCGGGGCTGGAGGAGACCTTTAGTCCTGGTTGGTAACACTGCTTCAGAATCTTTGAATTATTTGACAATTTAATCTCTAATCACCCCTCTCTCCTCACTGCTTCAGAATTTAATCTCTAATCTCTAATCAGCACTCATTTCAAATCATCTAACTTCCCGGCCGGTCACCCATCCTCTCACTACTCCAGCCTGAGCACGCTTAACTTTCGAGTTCTATTCCCCCTAGTTTCCAAGTCTGCACATGTTGTTTTCCTGACAATACTAAGCTGTCAATCCTATTAACCCTTAGGAGTTGAACTTGAGCATTAAGCACCGTTTGAGTTTGAAACTATTATCCTAAAAAACAATAATTATTTAGTAACACTAATATTTCTTGAATAAGTAGTTTGACCACAGTTTGACCAGATTTGACCATAGTTTGACCAGATTTGACCATAGTTTGACCACAGTTTGACCAAAATTCAAAAAAACTAAAATAATTAATTATTAACACTAATATTTCTTGAATAAGTAGTTTGACCATAGTTTGACTAGATTTAACGAAAATTCAGAAAAACTGAAATTTGAGCATAACTTTTTTTTCTTTAAGAATTTGAGGATTCTAAAATTTGCAACACGGCCTACGGCCGTCAAAATCGGATGCGGATTTTCGTGCTGATTTTTTTGATATATTATGCTTTTTTTATATCGTATGCAAAAGATATGTCCGTTTTACTTTTTCATAACACTTTTTTGCAAAACATGTCCAAATTTAAGTTTTTTAATTTTTCTAACTAGTAGATGTAGTAACATAACTACATCTCGAAGGATTTTAATTTTTGAAGTTTTTATCATTTTCTTTTGTTTTTTACAAAATTGAAATGGCGATACACGGGGGTGGGGGGGGTGTGGGGGGTAGAGTTTGAACCTCTTTAGTCCGGGATGGTGTCCATCCAATCCTACCGTCGACTACATCTGCTAGCACCGTCCCAGCCAGAGTCACAACTAAGGTTAACCAAGCCAGAGTCACATTCTATTAAAGTGGCAAACAAAATTACTTTTAATATAGCAAAACTAATTCTATCAACTATTATTAAAGGCTAAACAACTACTAATACAAAACTTTACCAAAATTAATATTAATTAATTATAAAAAATTAGCTACTGTTTTCTAACAGAAGCATAGTACAACATGTTAAAATCTACAGAAAGAACTAACTAAAAATAATTGAAAACAACAATTAAACGACTAAAACAACTATGTAAGCAAAATAGTACTGTTTTAATTTAAATCGTAATATAAATTATTCTAAAAATAACCAAATAAATCTTACTGTGACAACAATCTATAACATGTGACTAGAGCCAAAAAATTAAATTTAAACTATTTTTAAACTCAAATTATTCACAATCTAGGGTTTGAAGCAAATTTGAACAAATTCATATTTAAATCATTCAAATTTGAAAACTATGGCACAAACAGAAACTAGACAAAATTTTGAATCTAATGCAAAAAGAATCACTCAAAAACATCAATATCCTAAAAGATATAAGCAATTTAAACAGAAACTAAACACAAAGAACAAATGGAAAAACAAAAAACAAATTTCAAAACCCCTTAGTCCCCGTTCGTGGCTCCAACCGGGACTAAAGGTCTAACCTTTAGTCCCGGTTGGAGCCACGAACCGGGACTAAAGGGTGCGATGCCCTTTAGTCCCGGTTCATGGCTCAAACCGGGACTAAAGGTCCCATTTGAACCGGGACTAATGCCTGCCCAGCGCCCTAGCCGCTCGAACCGGGACTACTCCGATCCGGCTGTGACGAAAGCCCTGTTTTCTACTAGTGCAAGCCTACAACCCAGACAATCCAATGAAGTGTTACTGGAGACAGACCCTAGAACACCTCGATGAACCAAAGAGGAGAGACGAGAACCACATAAATGCCTAAGACGATGATGCCACTACTGAAAAGAGCTGGTATATACAACAACAGGGGATGCGAGACTAGCAGCGGTGGCAGCGAAGGCAAGACGAAGCCAGTCAAGCTCCCATAGACCATCAGAGCGTCGAGGGCCAGCACCAAGCAGAGCGCTCGTGCGACGATCCTGAACTGAACACGGACCAAAGTCGAGAATGATCATACAACTAGAGTCAACAATCTGCCCACCAGATATGAACTGCATGGTAAGTCGAGGAACATGTGCGACAGAAGGAACATTAAATAAAGAAGTACAAAGAGTTCCTCGACGGGGAAGGGAGTGCCATCAGTCGTAAGAACACGAACATGAGACTCGGAGGGTCTAACGGAGGTCAAGTGAAAGAATCATAAGTCATATGAAAAGACGGTCCAGTATCAAGAATCCATGGGGATGTACCTGAATGAGTAGAAGATGGTTTCTCAATGCCGGAAGATGGTTTCTCAGGGGTATTGTTGTGGCATGTCTGAAGAGGCGGCACGCGTCTCCGGGGTGTGGCCCCCCTCACGGACGGCTCCGCCGCCGGCACCTGGAGGGGGGAAACGGACGCGTTGGGTCTACAAGGAGGGGATGTAGCTATGGGTTTGGCCCGGATGTTGCTCCCAGGTGTCCCTCTGGGCTGACCTAACACAACCGGGTGGAGAGGTCCACTGGTCAAAGCCCGTCCATGGGAAGTCAAAGGGCTAGATCTCGTGGTCAACCGCTCCAGGGTTTGGCGGGACGGGGGCCCTGGGGGGGTAGCAATGCCACCGGAGCATCGCACCGGGCCCTCATACATGCCGTACGTTGTGGTGGCATGTCTAAAGAGGCGGCACGCGTCTCCGGGATGTGGCCCCCCTAACGGACGGCGATGACACAGTAGTAGACGTTCTGAAGTAATGGTGCGGCGTGAATATTATTAAATACTCGGAGGGCGATAAATTCATGAGGTTTTTACACGACGTGGGCACATGTGCTATAGGACTGATGGTAATTTTTCATAATTTTTGGTGATGGAGAAGTATCTGAACACTTCCCTCTACGCGGATTGCTCTTTGCGTGTCTATGACTGTGGACGGGGTCGGAGACGCCTGCCGGGCGTTTCCACACTCCGGAGACGCCGTATGCTTATATTTACACATGCTACATGTAAGTTAATCAAATAATAATACATAAAAAAAATAAAAAATTCTATATGAAAAAAATAAATATATAACTATGCCATAGGGACGGTGTGGCGCGGATCGATGACGTGGCGTCTATGCCGACGGCAGCTGTCGGCATAGATCACCTTATCCCCTCGCGGCTGCCCATGTCCACTCATTCTCCCCTAGCGCCCGGCCCCGACGACCCCAACTGCTCGCCACCGCCGCCGACTCCCCGCCCCTTGCCGCCGCCGCCGCACTCGCCCCCGTCCCCTGCCGCCGCCCACTCCACCCTGCCCCCTCGCCGCCGCCGCCCCACTCGACCCCACCCACCTCGCAGAAGAAAAGGAAAAAAAAAGAGAAAACAAAAAAGAGAGAAGAAGAAAAGCAAAAAAGAAGAAGAAGTAAAAGGACGACGAAGAAGAAAAACACACCACCACCACCCAAACAACAGACTCACCGCCATTGCCACTTGCAGCCGCCGCACTCGCTCCAGCCCCCTGCCGCCCCACTCCACCCTACCCCCTTGCCGCCGCCGCCCATCGACCCCCCCCGCGCGCCGCTGCCCCAGGCCCCCAACCCGCGCGCACCGCCGCCACCCCAACCCACCACCACCCCCCCGTCACCCCCGTCTGCCCTGCAGCCGCCTCGACCCCGTCCACGTCGTCGACGCCGCCCCGACCCCGCCTTCGCCGTGCTGCCCCGGGCTCGGAGACCCCCTCTGCCAACGCCCTGCCCCGGCCTCCGACTCCCTACTTGCTGCTGCTCCGGCGAGGTGAGCCTTCTCTTTTTTTTCAATTTATTTCATTTGTTAGATGAATGCCACTGTTAGATGCATGAATGGATATTAGATGCATGGATGAATGGATATTAGATGCATATGCTAGATATATGAATAAAATGTAATTTTTTTTGTTTTGTGTAGTTTTATTACGTTTTTAGATACATAGTAGATAGTTTTTATTAAGTTTGTGAATGGATGTTAGTCAAGTTAACAAATGTTTTAGACTTAGTTTGTTAAATATAGATGAATAGATGTTGGTTAAGTTTGTGATAGATGGATGGATATTGGTCAAGTTAGTGTTAGGTCATGTTCATTCATAAGAAGCAATTCGACACACATAGTTTCTAAAATAGATAATGAAGCTTTTTTTTTGCAATTTGACATGTTGTTTCATGTTGATTCATGACGATGACCTAATTTTTTTTACTCGGTGGAATTAACAGGATTTGTGGTGTTCCATCTTTGTGGAGTGATCGTCGACGTTGGAGGTGTTGGTCCACGATCGTCCCTCCTTTGATCGACTACATCCTCTACATCGGAGGGTGAGCAACAATTCCATGACCTCGTCCGCTTTTTTTCCATGTCACTAGATTTCATTTTCACATCAAGTCGCGTAACCTAGGCGTCTCTCATCCGAAAGGGTTGCATCGATAAATATGCATTCAATTGCATATTTATCACCGCAGCTCTTTTGGATTGTCCAGCTCGAGGATGTGTAGATTGGGTACGTTGTTCATGCTCTACCCCGTTCCAAGACAGGATTTCGGCGGCGCCTCCCCGTTGTTCTCCGGATGCACATTCTGTTGGCATTTTTCCGAGACGTGTATTTGGAGAACAGCGGGGAGGTGCTGCCGAAATTTTGTCTCGGAATGGGGTAGAGCATGGACAACGTACTCAATCTACACATTCTCGGGTGGGATTAGGACCCATCTTTACCTATTAGAGATGTAGGTAGATTAAATGTCGTTTCTCGTCAACCCTGTAAAAAATAAAATATTGATGTGAGTAATTTAAATGAATCCTTAATTTTTTTGTGTGGCTTCCAATAAAGCAGAGATGGCAGATAATCAGTGGATGTATAGTGGGTTTTTTCGTCGGAATCAAGTAACAACAGAGTGGGTCGAGAAAACTGATGTGTTTTTGAAAGAGATATTCCGTAGTCCAATGAGGATTGTGCCAGAATGCCCCTGTGCCAAATGTAAGAGACGTATGCGCAGAGATAAGAGTGAGATGACTAAGCACCTTCGCACGCATGGATTTATGCAAAACTTTAATATGCCGATAAACTTTGCCCAGCGGGACTGTGGTAGAGAGGAGGTGATACGACAACGCGTCGCTGGTTATGAGGACGATGGGGTTAGAGACATGCTAGATGATGTCTTTGCTGCATAGCCGAAACCTCCGTCACATTCAGCGAATGAACCGGAGGAGCCGAAGGAAACCGCAAAGGCCTTCCTGGATATCTTGGCCTCGTCAAAGAAACCTCTTTATGAGGGTGCCAAGCTCTCTGTGCTGGATGCCATCTCGCAACTGATGGCAGTCAAGGCCGAGTACGGCTGTAGCCGAGGTAGCTTCGAAGCATTTCTGGGAGTATGGGCTAACAGCCTCCCTGAGGGCCATGAACTGCCGAAAACCATGTACGCTACGAAGAAAATCATGAGGTAGAGCCTCCACCTCCTTCAGACAACGAAGAATATATGCGTGATAGTGATGATGAGACCGGTCGACAAATAGATTACAATAGTGATGATTCATATGGGTTCTAGAAAATGTAAGTTCTTAATGTGCTTAATGTGCTCTTCTGTTATTAATGTTCTTTTCTGTATGCTTAATGTGTTCTTCTGTTATTAATGTTATTTTCTGTATGCTTGTTTATTTGATATCCTTACTAATTTTTTATTATCTTGTTAATGCAGGTTTGCTAATCATGGGCAAGTCTAGCGACGCCGGTTTCCTCAACAAATTCAAATCACTTACTCGGAGTGGACGAGCCCACAAGGTTCCCCCCCGACTACGCGATGATGACACCTCACAGGGAGGTCGAGGGATCGGGGGAGGAGACCCTAGAGGAGGAGGGGGTGGGGGGAGAGCCCCTAGAGGAGGACGAGGTGGGGGGAGAGGCACCCGGGCCAAAAAACTCCGGGCCGTGTCCGAAATAGGAGGGTCTTCTTCGATGCCCTCCTATACTGAGGCACCTTCTGAGTCTGAGGAGGAGGAGTATGTTCCTGATGGTGAGGAGGAGGAGGGCGAGGAGGAGGAGGCCGAGGAGGGTGAGGAGGAGGAGGGCGAGGAGGAGGAGGCCGAGGAGGGTGAGGAGGGTGGTGGAGGGGAGGTTGACCCCGAGTTGTGGGGTGACTTGCCGCCGGGTGCTCCGGAGGGGTGGCTGCGTGGTACTGCCGGAGTACCTGCACCACCTTCTATCGAGGCGCACAAGTGGCTCATTGAACCTGCAGGGACAGAGTAAGTGCCTCTCAATCATATTTTCAACACATGACAACATTTTCTTATTGTACACATGGCAATCCTTTGATTCTTTTGCAGGAACTGGATCCTTCACGGAAAGGGCCGTAAACCGAACGGCCTTATCACTGTCCTGTTAAAGGAGTTTTGGCCGGGCCTATTCTGCTCGCGGCCAGACAGGGACCCGAAGCTGCGGGTTTTGGCCACGAGCTGGGCCCACTACGAGGCTTACAGCCACGCGGAGTACGGGACGAACGCTAAGGCCGTGATCACCAAATTTTGGGTAAGTTCTCTTCTGAATCACTTGTCTTCAGTTTCGTTCATAGTTTATCATTGAATCACTCAACTCATGCCTTGTTTGCTTCTGGTTTTATGCATGATTGCAGCAACTCTATAGAGTTCTTGACGAGCACAAGGCCTGAGCCGACGTGGTCTTGCTGGCGGCTGCGAAGAAGAAAGCTCGTCAGTTCCAGTACGAGGTGCGCTGGGTTGCCATCTCGCAGTACTACCAAACCTACCTTCATCAAAAGATGACCAAAACTCAAGCGCAGAGGCAACGACTTACCTTGAACAGGGAGCAGTTCATGAAGGTAACTATTACTGACTTTTCATTGTTTCAAGCAGTCAATTATATGTTTCGTGCTCACGTGTCATGCTTCCAAAATTTGCATAGGTTATTCCTCGTTGGTGCTATGGAAAGGATGACGGATTGGTGAGTTTGGTGGATAGGTGGCTCGGTGACGATGCAGAGTTTGCTGCCAAGGTATATCTATATGCATGATGCATTTTTGTTCTTCTTTACCGTCATGTTCTTATGTATGGCTAAGTTCTGTTTGACATTGCAGGAGGACAAGTTGAAGAGGCCACTCTCAGACATTGAGTCGTGGAAGCTGGCCCGCGAGCGGAGTGATCGCAAGGACGGCGAGAGCCAGTACTACGGCAAGACTGAGGAGCACCTGGAGTCTTACACTCAGCAGTTTCAGAGGTTGCATCCGGATGTTCCTGACATCGCCCAGTCTCAGATCGACGACACGGCGGTGGTGGCCATCCAGGGGAAGTCCCATGGCCGGTATCCGTGTTTCGATGGCTTGATCACTCCTTTGGTCTCGTACACACGGCTTCGGGCTACCAACCCAAGCCAGTTAGAGAGTACGGGACGTTCGCAGCCTCCCTTAGCCCGCCAGCATGCTGTAAGTACTTCCCCTTTATCTTCTTTCTCTCTAACTTTCTCAGTTTATTTTCAGCATTGCTCACTTAGAAACAACCTAAATTTTGTAGGCATATAAGGCCTTTGTCGAGCATAGGAATCTCGAGGTGCGGGAGTACTTGCAACGAGTGAAGGCAAACGATGATTACAACCGTCAGATGATGACGGTTAGTTTTGCCCTCTTAAACTCAAGCTAAATTTTTGCACTTTCATTCCTTCTGACCTTCTAGTTTGCTTGTTTAACTAACATCCAGGCTATGTTGGCATCTTGGAGTAACCGTTCGATGAATGGGTGGCACTAGGCAGTGATAGTCCGGTTAGTACATTTGCCTAACTACTGACAAACTAGTTCTCGTTCATTCAACACTATCATATCATATTTACCATTAGAATCTTCTCTCAAACATGTAGGGGACCGGTGGCTCGACTCCTACTTCGTCGACCCCACCAGTCACTTCGATCTGGCAGAGTGGCGCTGGTCTTGGCGGTGGCGGTTTTGGCTGAGGTGGTCTTGGCGGTGGTGGTTTTGGCGGTGGCTGTTTTGGCGGAGGTGGTCTTGGCGGTGGTGGTTTTGGCGGTGGTGGTTTTGGCGGCGGTGGTCTTGCTTGATGTCGATGATGATACCCGTGCATGTGGCTGTCGTGCCATACCTTTCATGTTCCTACTTGTTGGTTTCTTTAGATGACGATGATGATGTTCCATGTCTTGCACTACTTATGTTCACGAAGTTTCGCCGATGATGAACTTGAGTATGTTTAAATGATGACGATGATCTTGAGTATGTTTAGATGATGAACTGTCATATTTCTGCATAATTCCATATTTTCTGGTTTGAAATGCTGTCAAAATGAATTGAAACAGAGAAAACAGGGAAAATAAAAAAAACAGCACAGATCTATGCCGATGGCTTGCCGTCGGCATAGATATGCCCAGGACTGCCCAGTGGCTGCCATGTGGCAGGGGTATGCCGACGGCCAAGCCGTCGACGGCTTGGCTGTCGGCATATCTCTGCCACGTGGCCGCCCGTGGTTTGTCAGCGCGTTTGACGGCGCCGTCCGTTGCCGTCAGGTGAAAATCATTGCCGACGGCGATGATATGGCGATGGCCGTACGGAAGCCGTCAGCATATGTGCCTATGCCGACGGCTTTTCTATGCCGACGGTCTGACACATCTACGCTGACGTAATCTATGCCGACGGGGATATGCCTACGGCTGCCGTCGGCATAGACCTAAGCCGACGGCAAGTGGCCTATGCCGACGGCCTGGGGCCGTCGGCTTAGAGGGCGAGTCCGGTAGTGTCCTAATACTATGTGGAGTATCGATCTGCTGTGGAAATTAAGATGGAAGGGATGGGAGAAACAAGAACTAGTTGCCATCAAATTATCAAAAGAAATCAATCAACATGTAGATGAATGAATTCGGTAAACGAAAGAAAGCAAAGCTCACCTGGATCAGTCGTGACTCCCGAGGGGCCCTCCAATGCGCAACAAGATCAGGGGAGAACCGTACCGCCCATCCTTCGGGTAAGTATTACTTCCTTTCATTTATTTAAGTTGGTCTTTCTTTCCACTCCCTCCATCCCAAAATAAGTGTCTCAATTTTAAGCACCAGCTGTTCCAAGTTCTACGGAACCATCAGTGCCTTTCATGAATGTATGGCATCTTCGGCTCCTCGAGGAGCGATCAAGTAGTCAAGACCTTAACCTTATTTAGGACAAACCAAAAAATAAAATTCCTTATTGTAACTCAATAAGTACTTTATGTAATCCAGTAAGTCCTTAACTTTATTCTTTAGATCATTCAAGTCATCAGGGGCACTCATAGTGATCATTCTCGTGATGTTATATAAAGTATCGACACCATCGTCATAGTCATTCTGCTGTTGAGGCACCTTTCAGAAAAAAGATAAGATTGTAACACTTATAACAAAATCAAAGTGATGAACAAAAAATCATCCGTTTTCAAATGCACGACAGGAGCACTGCTTGTTCTATTAAGGAGAAATTTTTGAAAATATTTACGACACAACTACCTTGGGCGTCGAGCTGTTGATGACATCTACTTTCAGTGCTACTCTTGAGAATTTGTCCATAATATACAAGGTTTCAAAATATACTGCAACCGCTTTTTTTGTACCCTACAACAAATAGTACAACTGCTAAATGTTTTTGACTTAATACTTAATATTCTGGGGAACAACTTTACTCCTACTATAATTGATTGAGTTCAGATGCAGTTCAGTGACAACTTTAAAATCCTTGTGAGGCATTTATATTGCAGCCAAGCAAAAATAATTTGTACTGCAACACAAAGAAGTATATCATATTGCTAATGCTGAGTCGTATCACCATAGTACAAGATAGTAAATATTATCTAAATTTAATATTTCTTAACAAAATAATAAGATTTCACACTTTGTATGGACATGGATAAAAAGTGTATATCTCGCCTGTGATGTATTCCCAGAACCATTCTCCATGCAGAGTAAGAAATTACAAGATATATGAGGGAGAAAATAGCCACTGGGAAGTCAAAACAAAGTAAGAATGTTACCATTCGTTCCAGCTCAACCATATTTCTTTTGTCTATGTATGACTCAATTTTTGTGTATAGATATGGATTAATAACATAATACAATTCTTTTATGAGACCATTTTCAATAGCCTTCAATAGTAGTATCCTATTCAAATGATTACATTAAATAAAGTTAAAGTTATAGCTGTTATGAGAAAGGGAATACAAGTAAATTCTAGAAGCAATAAATTCCAAAAGAGCAATACTAAGTGAGAGTATAGCTCAATTAAAGTAGAGGTGAACCAAGCTTCACGTTCAAGGCCTAGAAGGTCCCTACATACAAGTTTGAGGATTTTCGCATAGGTTGGTTTTCTCCTTCAATACCATCTACCAAACAATAGATTAAACTTCTGGAGGAATGAACCAATAAAAATTGCTAGATTTTTTTTACTAGATTAGCTTACTGTTACTCATGGATGGCGTTCGTGCTCGCCCCTTTCCTGGACAAGGGTTTGGTTCTGATGAAGTTTAAGTTCACGGCTGACAATGTTAAGATTTTTCCTGGGCACTAATGTCTCTCCCCTCTTCCAAGAACATAACGATTCTAGATAATTGATCGACATGACCCATTTCACCATGAAAACTAGAAATTATTAAAATATTGGATATTATACCGAAAAATTAGCACTATGGCATCATCTTATGTATATTGACTTACATCCATTCGTGACACATCTCCATCTTATTTAAACCGAGATGTTTCACCTTCTTTATTTTTGACATATTTATCACCGTAAATACTCTCAGAAACTTTCTCAGCTGCAAAAGCAAGGACTTGCCTAGAGTTAGAACTTTTATTCGTTTTCCTATAGTGTTAAATTTTTATTTAGTCACCTTCAATTTGTCTCATGTTCCGTGGTGTTCCCTCAGCCACTTTATATTTGCGTCTACTATAACCGAGGTCCGTTGAAATCCTCTGGGCATGTCCCGGCCCACCGTCATGTCAAGAAATATGACATTTATGGAAAGATGTTTTAGAAATATAAAAATATGTTTCAAAATATTCTTCAAGAAATATGAGCATGTACTGGTCCTCTTTACTTACCACTAGCATAAGCATATTTCCATAAAAAGAATGTTGTATGCCTTCATTAATATTCTTCATGGCGTGAATCAAATACCTGAGTACAAAGTCACACAAATTGTACTTGTTCATCTCATCAAAACTAGAGACATATTTCGTCAATCTTGCATCCACATTCTATGAAATGTTGCAGCGTAAGATACAACACAACACAATGGACACGTAAGTTGAGCAGGTGAGTTCCTTTTCTGCCTTTTTTGAGACGATTTTGGAAGATTTTGGCATGTGGACCCCTAGTTTTTCCATCAACAGTATGATTGGAGATATGGGTTTTCTGATGGAAGGGTTTGGTAGTATTTGTGCCACTCAAAAGTTTGCCAATGTCAATTGGTACTTCTTATCCTTCATTCTTCAAGCCTGTCGCCATTTTTGCCACATTTGCCAGCTTAATCTTTACTTTTCTATTTTCCCCTAACTCCAGCTCTCCTGTTTCTGTGTTCACTCTATGAACTAAATAACTACCGAAATTCTCTTGCATGATTTCTTCTTTGACTTTTATTCTCAACGCGCTGGCAAAAGGCGACTTCTTCACTTCATCTTGCAAACCAGGACTCAATGGTTCATTCAAATTGTCTATGATCCTCGGACGCATATGTGCTTGAAATGGCCGTATGGTTTAACAAAAAATTATTTCTTGGGTCGACCCATCTTTTTGGTTTCCTTGACTTTGGGACCTTCCATGCATCCTAATTTGGTCAAGTAGATTCATGGTATTATTACATGTACATTGATATTAATTTATCTCATCATGAGGCTGCATTCACATTTCTTCTATTTGACCAAATTAGGATGCATGGAAGGGCCCAAAGTCAAGGAAGCCAAAAAGATGGATCAACCCAACAAAGAAAGTTTTGATAAACCATACCCCCATTTCAAGCAAAGATGCATCCCCGGGATCGTAGACAATTTGAATGAATCGCTGAGTCCTATAATGCAAGATAAAGTGAAGAAGTCGTCATTTGCCAGCATGTTGGGAATAATGGTGAAGGAAGAAAGCATAGCAGAGAATTTTGCTAGTTATTTAGTTCATAAAGTGAACATAGAAAGAGGAGAACTGGAGTTAGGGGAGAATAGAGAAGTAAAGATTAAGCTGACAAATGTGATAGAAATGGCGACGGGCTTGAAAAATGAAGGAGAAGAAGTACCAGTTGACATTGGCAAACTTTTGTGTGGCACAAATACTATCAAACCCTTCCGTCACAAAAATCATATCTCCAATCATACGGCTGATGGAAAAACTAGGGGTCCACATGCCAAAATCTTTAAAAATTGTCTCAAACAGACAGAAAAGGAACTCATTTGCTCAACTTATGAGTCCATTGTGTTGTGTTGTATCTTATGCTGCAACGGTTCACAGAATGTCTTAATGAGATGAACAAATACAATTGGTGTGACTTTGTACTCATGTATTTAATTCAGGCCATCAAAAACCTTAAAAAAGGCATACTCCATTCTCTTGATGGAAATATGCTTATGCTAGTGGTAAGTAAAGAGGACCAGTACATGTCCATTTTTCTTGAAGCATATTTTGAAACATATTTCCATACAGTTCATATTTCTTGACATGGCGATGGATCGAGACATGCCCAGAGGTTTTCCACGGACCTCGGTTATAATAGACGCGGATCTAAAGTGGCTGAGGGGACACCACAGAACATGGGCGAAATTGAAGGTGACTAAATCAAAATCTCCCACTATAGAAGAATGAACAGAAACTCTAACTCTAAGCAAATCCTTGCTTTTACAGCTGAGAAAGTTTTCTGAGAGTATTTACGGTGATAAATAAGTCAAAAATAAAGAAGGTGAAACATCTTGGTCTAAGAAAGATAGAGATGTGTCCCAAATGAATATAAGTCAATATACATAAGGTGATGCCATAGTGCTAATTTTTCAGTATAGTATCCAATATTTTAATAATTCCCATTTTTTCAGTGTGAAATGCGTGATGTCGATCATCTATCTAAAATCATTACGTGCACGAAATAGGGGAGTGACATTAGTGCTGAGAAAAAGCTTAACACTGTCATCCGTGAACTTAAACTTTGTCAGAACCAAGCCCATCTCCAGGAAACGTGCAAGAACAAATGTCGTCTTTGACTAACATTAAGATAATTTAGTATATAGCAATTTTTATTGGTTCTTTTCTCCACATGTTTAATCTATTGTTTGCAACATGGTTTAGGTAGATGGTCTTGAAGACGATAGCAAACCAATGCGAAAATCCGCCAAGCTTTACATATCTTACAAATGATGATAGGATAGTCCTCACACTTGTATGTAGGGACCTTCGAGGCCTTGAACCTGAAGCTTGGTTCACCTCTCCTTTAATTGAGCTATACTCTCAGTAAGTAACTAAGTATTGCTTTTTTTGAATCGATTGTTTCTAGAATCTACTTTTATTCCCTTTCTTATAAGAACTATAACTTCAACTTTATTTCATGTAGTCATATGAATAGGTTACTACTGCTGAAGGCTATTGAAAATGGTCTAATGAAAGAACTGTATTATGTTTGCAATCCATATCTATAGACAAAAAATAAGTCATACATAGACAAAAGAGATATGGTCGAGCTGAAACGAATGGTAACATACTTAATTTGTTTTGACTTTCCAGTGGATACTTTCTGCCTCATATATCTTGTAATTTCTTACTCTCCAGACAGAATGGTTCTGAGAACACATCACAAACAAGATATACATTTTTATTCTTGTCCATACAAAGTATGAAATCTTGTTGTTTTGTTAAGAAATATTAAATTTAGAAGATATTTATTATCTTGTACTATGGTGATACCACTAGGAATTAGCAGTATGATATCCTTCTCCATGTTTCAGTACAAATCATTTTAGCTGGGCCATCATATATAGCCCCACAAGGATTTTAAAGTTGTCACTACACTGCATCTGGACTCAATCAGTTCTAGGAGGAGTAAAGTTGTTCTCCGGAATATTAAGAAGTAAGTCAGAAACATTTAGCAGTTGTACTATTTGTCGTAGGCTACATAAAAAAGCGGTTGCAGTATATTTTCAAACCTTGTATATTACGTACAGATTCTCAAGAGTAGCACTAAGAGTAGATGCCATCAACAACTCGACGTCCAACGTAGTTGCGTTGTAAATACTTTGAAAATTTTCTGTGCAATAGAATGGGCAGTGCTCCTGCTGTACATTTGAAAACAGATGGTTTGTTTGTTCATCACTTTGATTTTGTTATAAGTGTTACAATCTTACCTTTTATCTGACATGTGCCTCAACACGAGAATGACTCTGTGGTGTCAATACTTTGTATAACATCCATAGAATGATCACTATGGGTGCCTCTGATGACGTGAAGGACCTAAAGAATAAGGTTAAGGTCTTATTGGATTACATAAAGTACTTACTGGGTTACAATAAGGAAATTTACTTTTTGGTTCGTCCTAAATAAGGTTATGGTCTTGACTGCTTGACTGCTTTGCTGCTTTCAGAGCATGGCCTGTCAATAAATGTTTCTATTTTGAGGAAATTGTGGTGTTGTAGCCAGAATGATTCAAAACGAAAAAAATTGATGGCTGGAATGGAGGTTTGGATCGTGGCAAGACATGGTGTGTGATCATGTACTGGCTTGCCCATACAAGTAACCATCGTGTTGGGGAAGTCCATAGTCCAGTTATTTGACGTGAAGAACTAGTCGAGCTTCTCCAAAAGTGGGTCTATTAGCATGTTGCTCTAGGTGTACGATTGGCCTTTGATTGGTAGTTCAATCAGACATTGCTCTTGAATGAAACCATTAAAAGTGAGAATGTCATTATTGTCCCCTCCTTGCTTATAACGGTCTAAGGGTGATCTAATGTAATTAAAGTCCACCAACAACAACCAGTTCTCATCTTCAGGGATTTCCAAATTAAAGAGCCAATTAGTGTAAGTGGTTCGGTCTTCCCCTTGGCACGACCCATAGATATTTACTAAATTGCATGTATCATCCGACTGTGTTGCTTTGAAGTTAATAATTTGCGCAAAGAAATCAAAAGAAACCACCGTACCCGAGAAGACAGAGTTGTTCCAAATCATGATCAAACCACCTAAGGCCCCACGAGAAGGAATGTAAGCATATTGATCAAGGCATTTGGTGCTGAAAGTTTTAATATAAGCCCGATCAAAAGTCGATCATTTGGTTTCTTGCATGCAAATAAAATCACAACCAGAGGTTTCAATCCAATTATGGATAGCTAGGAGTTTATCATCTGAATTTATTCCACGGATATTCCAAGACAAAACATTTCAATTCTTTGAGACCATAAGAGCTATCAGTTATCTTGGGCACTTTCCTCCATCATGCCAGCCTCGAGGATTTCAGGAGTGAGTTCTGTTGCATCAATGCCACACATATTCACCCCGATCATCTGGATGGTATCAATTGGAGTTGGCTCTGGGATATTTTTTTGCTCCCGTTCGTTCTGTTCTTTGCCTGCAACAGTCTGTTTGACAGAAGTTGTCGGTATAGTACGAGCAATTACTTTGGATTTGACAATATGACAGTCAGAGGGCTGGTTTACCTTGAAGCCACTCTATTTGGTTGTTCTCTTGCTTCTGCGTAGGGAAGTGTCATCAACTGGAACCAGGTGAATATGTTTACTGCGCCTCTATTCGTTGTGAGCAGGAATATCATCGGTGGAGGGCAACTGGTTAAGATCAAAAGTAAGTCTAACACGCTTGTTGGGCGTCTGTTGTGTATTCGCTTCAGGCGCGAAAATTATAGATGAGCTCATCTCAAATGCGTCGGCTGAGGACCTTTTACAAATAGGGATTATTGGTTCATTTATCTAGAGCACCAATTCTGAGGAGAAAAGGCCACAAGACATGAAGAACATACACAAATTTGCACTCACGACAAGTTGGAGATCTTGAACTTCAGAACTTGTTGATGTGATTGTAGGCAGTCTCTTCCTGTATATGAAATACTTCATGAAGTACAAATATGCCATCATAGTTGAGCTTTCAACTTTAGATGCACTTCCCCAGCCCGAATGAATATATATTGATTGTCATTGTTTCCATCAGTGATAGCATTTCCTGCACTCACCACCTCAGAGACATGAGCATCCCAAAGATCAATTGCATTATAAGATGTGTTATTCTCTGGAGTAGTTCCATCCATCATGGAGGGCCCCTTATATCCTGTGATCTCTGTCCAACTGATACCTCTGAACTACGGAACTGGTGGGATCTCTAGTGGCCAAACACCCCAACCGTTTGCTTGAACTTGTTGTGGAGCTGGCTCACCATTAGTTGCCCACCCTGCTTTGGCATTTTGCTGATGGCAAATACCCCCTTCATCCAGAATTACTTGTCACAAAAATTGATTAAAATGGATGTATCTAGAACTAAAATACATCTAGATACATCATTTTCTTCGACAAGTATTTTCGAACGGAGGAAGTATGTTGCTATAGCATATGATATTGTGCTGCAGGGTGATAAGGTCGATGTCTGGGATGTGGATGTGGAGATGCATTCATGGGTGGAGGTGACTCTTCAGTACCAGCATTTGGGGGGGGGGGAGGTAGGGGGTTGTGAAGGATGTAAACTAGTGTTGTCCATGACCTACCCTGCCCTCCATATGGATTAGCCATCTTGACAATCAGACTATATGGCAAATCACGAAAATTAGCCACCAGCACTCTGACCAGCACACTAGTGCTGCAAGATTTTGTTAGAAATTTAAGCGCATGCGCTATACTGTCAAGAAATGGAGCAATGGGCTTTCCCGCCTAAAGATTTTAATTCAAAACTCCTAACAGGCTATTAATGGGCTGGATGAGATTGGGAACTTTAGAACACTGAAAGTATCGGAGTCCAACCTCAGAGTAATTCTGAAAAAGAAAACACGCTGAAATTATTAGACTTCCAAAACCAATACTGGAGGAAGCGATGCACAATTTGCATAATCAAATTCGGGGACGAAAATACAAAGTTCTTTCATAGAATGGCCATAGAGCGCTATCGTAATCGTTCAATTGCTAGTCTACAAGATGCTAAAGGCACTAAGATCATTGACCACAATGGCAAGGAAGCCTTGTTGTTTAATGAGTTGAGAGATATCTTAGGGCGGTCATCTACTCCCAATCAGAAGATTGATCTCGCTGTTGTTATCAAAAGAATTGATGGCCTAGATGAATTAACTATACCATTAACTAATGAATAGATTGATGCAGTGGTTAAAAACATGCCTGCGGATAGATCCCAAGATCGGATGGGTTCTCCGGACATGTCATCAAAAACTGTTGGCACATAATTAAGGAAGATGTTTACCAATTATGTCATGAATTTCATAGTGGAGAGCTTGGCATTCAAGGTATTAACTTTGGCTACATCACTCTCATCCTGAAGATAAATGCCCCGAAGACACTGAATGACTATCGTCCCATCATTTTGCTGAATTGTTGCCTCAAAATAATCACGAAATTATTAGCAAAACGCCTGCAGAGATTCATCCTCAAGATCATACATAGAAACCAGTACGGATTTTTGAAAGGAAGAACTATCAAGACTGTCTTGCCTGGTCGTTCGAATATATACACCAATGCCAAGCCTCAGGAGGAAAAAAATTGTACTTAAACTTGACTTCTCTAAGGCATTTGATACTATTGAACATCCAGAAATGATTGAGACTATGCGAGCAATGGGCTTCAATGATCGATGGCTGACATGGATCACTCGAATCTTTGAATCAAGGAAGTCATCAGTACTGCTCAATGGAATTCCAGACCGCCAATTTGACTGCAAAAAAGGTGTCGACAGGGAGACCACCTGTCCCCCCTAATCTTTGTTCTTGCAGCCGATTTGTTTCAAGCAGCAATCAATGACGCCATGGATAAACATATTATTACGTTCCCAATTCCTTTGACTGGTTTGTAGAAGTTCTCGGTCATCCAATATGCCTACGACACCCTCGTGATCATGCAAGCATGCAGTCGACAGACGCAGCACATGAAACCAATTTTAGCTGACTACACAGATTCAGTGGGACTGAAGATCAACTTTCAGAAATCTACACTCGTGCCCATCAACCTAAATGACCAAGAGTCCCAAGCCCTAGCTGATATCTTTCAATGTTCTGTGGGTACTATCTCATTCACATATCTTGGCTTGCCGATGGGCACAACCAAACCAACGGTCACTGATCTAATGTCGCTCGTGGGTACAGTCGAAAGAAAATTGTCCGCCATACTCTGCATTTCATCATATGGAGCCAAATTAACGTTGGTGGATTCAGTCCTAACCTCGATTGCAATATATGCCACGTGTGCTATCAGAATTCCACCGAAAATCCTAGTCCACCTTGATAACATGCGTCATCTCTGTCTGTGGAGTAAGAAGACTGAAAATGGAGAGAGGTCCAATTCATTGGCTGCATGGGATATGGTGCGCAAACCAAACAAGAATGGCGGTCGAGGGATAATAGACACAGAGACACTGAATACAGATTTACTAATGAAATTCTTAGACAATTTCTGTAACCATCCTGACATACCATGGGTGGAGGCGTGGAGCTTGTATGAAACACATACTATACAAACACAACCCCTCATGCATCTGAACACATAATATACATACCATGTGGCTCCTTCTGGTGGTGAGAAATAGCATGCCTAAAGCCTATATATCGAGGTGTAACAAACGTGACCATTGATCATGGGACATCGACACTGTTTTGGAAAGATCTCTAGTGTGGTACTATATTTGCAACTTCTCACCCGAGGGCGTACGCGTTTGCAAGCAATGAAGATATGTCAGTAAATGAATTTTTGATGGTGAGCTCACTACATGTTGGCTTTTACTTACCACTATCTGCGCTAGCAAGGAGTGAAGTGGCAGAACTGCAGGACATCACATGTACACACCAGATTGATGATGCAGTCGCGGATATATGGACATATGACTGGGGGACAAAGTATCCGTTCTACTTCCGAGAGATCCCGGTCAACACGACGCCTTCAAATGGACATGGAAGTCAAAGTGTACAATGAAACTAAAGGTGTTTTCGTGGTTGTTCCTCATCGACAGGCTAAACACTAAAAACAAGCTCCGACGACATCATTATGTGGTGGCGCCACCCGACAGACAAAATGACCATTGTGTACTCTGCACGACACAGCATGAAGAAACGCTTGAGCATCTGTTTTTCACATGCTCTTTTGTGCAGCAGTGTTGGGCATCGCTGAACATCCAGTGGAGCGAGGGGACTTGTGACGAGGGAAATGACAGGTTCAAAAAACAGGTGTCAGAGACGGCGGTGTTGGTGCAGCCCTCGGATTTATCGGGCGAGGCCATGGCGGTGGTCACCGCTCTGGCTTCTACCAAGGTTCCAGTGGCCCTGCAAGAGGGGGCTAAAGGTCGTGAGCATGTTTCTGACAAAATTTCCGACAATTCTGATGGTGAGAGGGCCGCTAAGTGGGCGCGCAAGAAAGAGAAGATGTTGTGCTATCGTTGCGGTGAGCAAGGGCATCTTATTGCAGAATGCATTACGAAGCTGTGTGATACTTGTCTCAAACCTGCACATGAATCGGGAGAGTGCCTGGTGTTGCAGCACCCGTTACCGACGGTGACCATGTATGGGGTTTGCTGTGCGGAATTGATGTTCTTTGAGTCACCTACTCCTTCTGTTATCCCAGACACACCGCAGAACCTGACTACAAGAGTGGTCAAGGTTACGAAGGGATACCTGTCTGAAGCACGGATCATGCAGAGGCTGCATGAGCTGGCTCCCGGGAACTCTCATTGGGAGCTTATTCGGCTGGATGATAATTTATATAAGGTTGATTTTTCGTCAGCGAATGAGCTGAAGAAACTACTTAAGTTTGGTATAGCACGCGTGCCGGGTACAGAGTGTTTTCTTGAGTTTGATGCTTGGAAGCAAACAGAACCAAAAGGCACACCTTTATCTCAGGTCTGGGTTCGATTTTCTGGGGCACCTTCTAAGCCTCTCAATGATGCCAGGGTGGTCTGCAGTCTGGGGTCTCTAATTGGGAAGACTGAGCATGTTGATATGCAGTTTACCCGGGCTCACGGGGTGGCTAGGTTACTTGTCAGCGTTCTGGCTATTGAGCATATACCGGATGTGGTCAGGTGGACGCATGCCGGCATGGTGTACAAACTGGATATTGAGTTAGAGGATGCTGAGATGTTTCAGGAGGCACTCCTGGGAGGGGGTGATGTTGACATGTCTGATAAGGATGACGATACGGGTAATAGGGAGAAGCACGATGATGGTGGATCACAGGAGGGTTCTAATTTGACAGGTACAAAACCCACTCCGCAGGCGCGGGAGAATGGTTCAGCATCGACTTCGTCCACACCCGTGCACACTCTGAGGTTTGGATCCTTTGGGCTGCCGTCTTCCGCGCCCCCTCGACTGTGGGGTGATCGAGTTGAGAGTGGAGATGCAGATGAGAATGTGTTGCCACCCATCCCGATTGATTCCCTACTCATTGAGGAGTCCCCGGCAATGGAGCTGAGGAGTGTTTCGAGCCCGCAGTGTTTGGCCCGTACCCCGACTCCGAGGTGGGATGGCGAGGGGCCGACGGACGCGGCTGGGCAGGCGACCTAGTCGAGGCTCGCGCCAGCGTCGGGACCCGAGCTTCAGACCCCGGCGAAGGTCTGTAGCGGGCCGGTGGACGCTGCCGGGCAGGAGGCCCAGGGGAGCCCCGTGCCTCCGCTTTTGCTCGGGCTTCTGGAGGGATCTTCGGCGCGGGTGGGTCACGAGCAGGTGGCCCTCAACTCATTCGCGAGGTCTTCCCCGGCAAGATCTTCACCGACGACTCATGGACCGCCTCGGCAGGTGTTGGGAGATACGGGAGGAGGCCCTGGAGGCACCAAGTTGCCTTCCTCCCCTTCGCGTACTACGAAGGAGGTGATCGCGTTTGGCGGCCATCCGGACCCGGTGCTCTCAGGCAGGCGTGTCAGTAGCCGGGTTCAGGACCAGCCAGACGCCGACGACTTTCAGCTTGGTCGTGCTTTGAGGGCCGCCAAGCTTAGGGACGTCGAGTCTCAGACAGGTATGTCGGTTAATAAGCAATGTTCTATTCTGCATTTTTCAGAGCATGAGATCATTAGTAGAGCCCATGACATAGGAGTATCTCTTGGGTCTAATGGAGAAGAAATTGTTAAATCAGTTAATGATATTTTAGACTTAGAGGCTGAGAGGGCTTCAGATTTGATTCGAGCGTTAGCGGCGGTTAAGCCTATGTCCGATGCTGACATTAATAATTTGGGTGTCCCTTCACTTGAGGCTTTTTGTGACGAAATGCTGCCGTCTTCGGATGCCGAAGAAGAGGCAGAAGGGGTAGAGAATGAACAATCAAGTGATCCCCCGTCTTTAGCTGACGGGGTTCAGCAGAATATAATGCATGGAGAGGACGTGTTGGTGTTGGATAAACCTAAACGTTCCTGGAAGAGGAAGATTTATCCAGCGTCGGCAGTCCGTAGGAGTGCGAGAGTGAAACTCAAGAAAAAATTCCATGATGAAATATGAAAGGGATCTTTTGGAATAGCAGAGGTCTGGCAGACTTGGCTAAGAAGAGATTCCTCGCTGAAACGGCCATCGAAGATAAATTAGACTTCATCGCACTTCTTGAGACCGGTAGAGACAACTTCACGTCCCAGTTCCTCGGCTCGCTTACAACGGGCGTTGATTTTGATTGGCACTGTCTCCCGCCGAGAGGGTGATCCGGTGGGATTCTCTTGGGAGTGAAGTGTGAGACTCTTGAGGTTGTAAATGTAGTATGAGGAGATTATACGGTGAAGTTTCGGGTTAGGTCCAAATTGGATGGGTTCCGTTGGGCCTTAGTGGCAGTATATGGCGCTGCCCCACCAGAATTTAAACCGGATTTCCTGGCGGATCTCGTTCGGATCTGTGGGGATGAAAGGTTGCCACTTTTGGTGGGTGGCGATTTTAACATTATTAGGAGGAAGGAAGAAAAGAACAATGATCATTTTGATGGATGATGGTCATTTATGTTCAATATGATCATTGAGAGTCTTAATCTCAGGGAGATAGAACTCTCGGGTAGACAGTTTACCTGGGCAAACTCTCTTCCTACTCCTACTTACGAGAAGCTTGATAGGGTACTTGCGAGTGTGGAATGGGAACAGAAATACCCCCTGGTATCGGTGCACGCGATGCAAAGGGCGGTTTCCGACCACACACCCTTGTTAGTTGACTCGGGTGACACAACTCATATTGGCAATAAAAACATTTTCTCGTTTGAACTCGGTTGGTTGGAAAAAGAAAATTTTAGTTCGAAAAAGAAAATTTTATGGAGATGGTGGCAAGAGAGTGGGCTAGGCCAGTTGTGGGCACATCCAGCATGGAACGCTGGCAGAATAAGATTAGACACCTGAGACAATTCTTGAGGGGTTGGGCCAGAAATGAGAGTGGGATTTATAAAAAAGAGAAGGAGAGACTTCTCCAGCTAATTCAGACGCTCGATTTGCGGGCAGAAATGAATCTGCTGGACGAGTCCGACCAAGGATGCAAGTCAGAGGCCGAGGCCAAATTGCGTGCGTTGCTTAGAGAAGAGGAATTGAAATGGGCCTTACGTGCTAAAGTGCTTAAGGTCGTCCAAGGGGATGATAATACCCAATTTTTCCATATGATTGCTAACGGCAAGCATAGGAGAAAGAAGATTATTCAGCTTGAGCAAGATGAGGGAACAGTTGTAGGCCATGAGAATCTGAAACTTTACATATCCAACTACTACAAGCAGTTGTTTGGACCACCGGTAGATAACGCGGTGACTCTGGATGAGAGTGTGGTGGAGGATATCCCTCAGTTGCAGTCAGGGGATAATGAGGTCCTTTCTGCACCTTTTACTGAGAAGGAGGTGTTTGAGGCGACCGCTCAAATGAAACCGAATAAGGCACCGGGACCAGATGGGTTCCCGGCTGAATTCTATAAGAAATGTTGGCATATTGTGAAAGATGATCTTATGCCTACGTTTCATGATCTATTCAATGGGCATCTACAACTGTTTCATTTAAACTTCGGCACGATTACTCTTCTGCCTAAAAAGGAAGAAGCCATCCGCATAGAGCAATTCAGGCCCATTTGTCTATTGAATGTGAGTTTCAAGATCTTTACGAAAGTGGCCACCAATAGGCTGACAAAGGTTGCCCATTCGGTGGTGCAACCAAGTCAGACTGCCTTCATGCCTGGAAGACACATCCTAGAGAGGGTAGTTGTATTACACGAAACCTTACATGAAATCCACTCGAAGAAACTCGATGGAGTTATATTCAAAGTGGACTTTGAAAAGGCCTACGATAAGGTCAAATGGCCCTTTCTGCAGCAAGCCATGCGCATGAAAGGTTTTCATGAGACATGGAGGAATCAGGTGGATTCCTTTGTCCAGAAAGGTAGTGTAGGGATAAAGGTGAATGATGATATTGGTCATTACTTTCAAACGCATAAAGGCTTGAGACAAGGAGACCCGATATCTCCGATACTGTTCAATATTGTGGCAGACATGTTGACAGTTCTCATAGGTCGGGCGAAGGAAAAGGGCTTGGTAGGTGGACTGGTTCCCCATTTGGTGGATGGGGGAGTCTCCATTCTACAATATGCGGATGACACAATTATATTCATGGAGCACGACCTCGCAAAAGCCAGAAATATGAAACTCGTATTATGCCTATTTGAACAATTGTCGGGGTTGAAGATCAATTTTAACAAGAGTGAATTGTTCTGCTTTGGCAGTGCCAAAGAAGACCAAGATAGTTACAAGAACCTGTTCGGTTGTGAACTGGGATCTTTGCCTTTTAGTTATCTTGGTATTCCAATTCACCATAGGAAATTGACTAATAAAGAATGGAAGTGTATCGAGGATCGATTCGAGAAGAAACTAAGCTGCTGGAAGGGTAAGCTTATGTCTTATGGAGGAAGGCTTGTATTGATTAATTCGGTACTAACGAGTATGCCGATGTTCCTCCTGTCTTTTTTCGAGGTGCCCAAAGGGGTACGCAAGAGACTAGACTTCTATCGATCTCGATTCTTTTGGCAGTCTGACGAGGTTAAGACAAAATATCGCCTGGCAAGATGGGATATTATTTGTCGACCAAAAGACCAGGGGGGTCTTGGGATCGAGAACCTCGAGGTGAAAAATAAATGCTTGTTGAGCAAATGGCTTTATAGATTATCGCTGCATTCGGAAGGAATGTGGGCTCAAATCCTACGCAATAAGTACTTGCACTCCAAAACTCTAGCCCAAGTTACCGTAAGACCTAATGACTCACCATTTTGGAAGGGACTCATGAGAGTGAAAGAAACCTTCTTCCATAGGGTGAAGTTTATTGTTGGGGACGGAACAACAACAAGGTTTTGGGAGGATACGTGGTTAAGTGACACACCGCTAGCTCTCCAGTATCCTTCCCTGTATCATATTGCTCAACGTAAGGAAGATTACGTAGCAACGGTGATGCAGACGGTACCTTTAAATATCCAGTTCAGGAGGTCTCTAGTAGGGGACCGTTGGACCTCTTGGCTACACTTAGTCAGGAGGTTAATGGAAGTTCACCTGTCAGATCAGGAAGACTCTTTCAGCTGGAAGCTAACGAGTAACGGAATGTTCACGGTTAAGTCGATGTACTTAGATCTCATAAATTCTAGCCCAATCCCACGATCGATTCACATTTGGCAAATTAAGGTTCCCTTACGAATTAAGATATTTATGTGGTTTGTTCACAAACAAGTGATCCTTACCAAAGATAACTTATTAAGGCGGAGATGGGTAGGTAGCTCGCGTTGCTGTTTTTGTGTTCATGATGAAACAATACAACACTTATTTCTTGATTGCCCTCTCGCGAAGTAACTTTGGTGGTCTGTTCATGTAGCCTTTAATATTATTCCTCCAAATAGCATTGAAACGTTGTTTGGAACGTGGCTAAATGGGGTGAATACTTATATTGCGTCTAATATTCGGATTGGACTATGCGCACTTCTTTGGGCTATATGGAACTGCAGGAATGATATGATTTTTAACAGGAAACCCATGGTTAATTTCTTGCAGGTTATATTCAGGGCCACGGCTTGGAACCGTACGTGGTCATTATTCACTCCTACGGCCTCTAGGGAGCAGCTGGCTACTGGGTGCAACCGATGGGAGATGGCAGCACCGGTTTTTTTCAACCGGTTTGGATGGCGGTCGCTGCATAGGATAGGTCCTTAGTGATTCTCCATCCAGCCAGATGCGGCTTTGAGTTTTGTACTCTTCTTTTATTTGCTCCTTTCATTGTGAGCTGTACTCTGTAGACCAGACTTTGTTTGTTCCGTACTTTTTAATAAAGTGGCCGCATGCATCTCTCCGATGCAGAGGCCGGGGGATGTCCTCCTTTTCAAAAAAAAAAAAAAACGGGATACTTTGGTCCAGCCCATGTTCATGGAGGTGTTTGTTACTGCTGCTTGGTCGATTTGGAAGGAGAGGAATGGTCTTATATTTCAAAGAATACCACCCTCACAAAGCTCATGGGCGTGAAGATTCAAACATGATCTTGATCTGCTAAGGCACAGGACCAAAGAGGGATGGGGGATGTGATCTTCTCCATCATAACAACCTGACCATAGCTTAGACTCCCAGAGATATAGTCCTTGGTGTCACCCCCCAGATTTGTAGGATAACTAGTTCCTTGCTCACTTGCTAACACCCCCCAGCTCTCAGCATGTAAATCCCTTGGATTATGTAACCTTTACGTTTGTTTTAATTGAAAGACTGTAGGAAACTCTCCTACAGTCACTTAACCCTTCAAATAAAATGTTTCTATCATATATGCTTCTAGCTCATATATTTTCTTTCTCTTTTAATGTTAGCTCTTGAAATCTTTCTATGGACACAAAGAAATAAAAAAACGTCCTGATACGGAGGGAGTAATTAAAAGCACAAAAGCAAAGGCACGACTCACAGAGCAACATAGGCAAATTGATCTGATCCTGAGATTCTTCGCTCCTGTACTCACAACTTGCATTCCTCCTTGATATTAGTACCAAGGATGGATCAAAGACGTATATTGCAACCATCAAATTAATTCTGAAGCACACCATAAACTGAACCGTTAATTTCCCAATACATAAGCGGCGACCAAAACTGGGCAAATCGATTGGTCCATCTTCTGTAAAAAAATGAACTCCCGATTAGTTTGTTGCAGTTGAGATTCAACAAAGAAACTCCAAGAAGATCCAACTGTTTTCTTTAAGTTACTGATGATAGTTGGGTTATGTACATACATCTTGGGTGGGGCTCTGCTAGTGGAAAGACATAGGATGGTATTCCTCCTGCCTGTAGCAATACAAATGGGCAGCCAAAGAAAACCACGTAGACCATTCGGGAATTAAAAACATCTTGAGGGATGGTTGCAGTTTGAAAGAAACACAAATTGTTTTCCAGTTTTGCTAAAGCACATCTAGATGTGCCCTAAGTATTGCACATCTAAGTCCCATGTCATTGATTTTAGGCGGAGATTTGTGCAAACATTTTCTTTTGTCTTTTTTCTTTACCTTCCTAGTTTGATTGTGGCACTTAGATGTGTAATAACTAGGGCACATGATGTGCCCTAGACAGACCCTTTGTTTTCGCTAGTCCTCAAGCCCAAACACTGTCTTTAAAGAAAGTGCAGTAAGCCGGCTTCAGGTATATACTTAACTAATGAAGAACATTTTACATTTCCTTAGCTAAGCTCTGCTCATTGTCCAAACTAATCCTAATTTGCTCTCAAGAAAGAGCAGAAGAAAATACAGATAAGAGTGACATGACGCTGCGTGAACAAGCTGACAAAACATCTCACCTTTGCTGCAGTAGCCGGGCCTGAGAGTCTTGTCGGGGACAGTTGCCAGACCTACTCTGTGTACTGCAACCTAGGATCGGCCCTGTTTGACTCTGTAAATTCCTGCTTAATTAACCTGACAAGGCAACTGGCCTGCTGTTGTCTACGCGAAAGCACGAATCTTGAAAACGCTGAAGACACAGGATAAGAGGGTGTCTGGACTCCTGGGTGCTATCACACCTTTTCGTTGCTCTCCAACGTATAACCCTGCATCTGAAAGTTCAGCTTCCTGTTAATTAGCAGGTGCAGCTTGCTGTTAATTACTAGCATGGTTGCATTTTCGAACAAATCAATGTAATTACTGTTCCCCTCTGTTTAGTTCTGAATAAACCCGTTAATCCAGACAGAAACCTCAGAAGGCAATATATAGTTATTTACTAATATTGGCTGCAATCATCATAGCATAGAATTAAGTCCGAGCCCTGCACGCTGTTCCCTGACACCTTTGCTTGCTGTGCCGCAATCTGAAAGGCGGCAAAGGAAGAAGCTGAAAATCAAACAGAACTGTTTCCTTAATTCATAATAAGCTATCTCCATCCATAATTCAATCAGCGGGCTTCATAGTAGTGTACGTACTTACCAAGGCCACAACTTGTGGAGATGACATGCACGTGTGGTGTACCACTGCAAACAACAGAAGGCTGGCAAAAGAAAGCTGGACATCATGTCATGCCACGATTTTGGAACAAATTAAGGTGCAGACACCAACCTGATGTTGGAGACGATTAGAGCGATGCATGCAGGGGAAGTCGATGGTCCGAGAGCCGGGCGGTGGTGGTGGAGGACGCTCTTGACGTTGGGCGCGGTGGTGGTGGTGGAGGACGCCCTTGACATTGGGCGCCGTGGCGGTGGTGGTGGATCAGTGGACGGCGACGTGCTTCGCGCCGGACGGCAACCAGCAACAGGCAATCTCAATTCTTGGGGGTCAGAGGCGACGGCGGCCCTGAACCGGATCTGGTTGCGGCGGCCGGAGGGAAGTGATGAAAGCGTCGCCTGCTCTGCCAGGAGGATACAGAGAGATGACTTATGGGCTTCTCTTTATCAGGTTTTATTTATTTACACTAATGGGCTTCAATGAAAGACGGAGGAGGCCTGCAGCTTTGATTAATTACCAGATTTTAATATCTATCCCTCAAAAGAAAAAAGAAAAACAGAGTTTAACATCTCAAGGAAAAATTACCAGAGTTGAATCACACCATTGGTTGAAAAACGCTGAGGTGGCAAGGATGCTGAGGTGGATAGGCCGCATGTTAAGAGAAATAATAAACAATTTAGGTATTACAGATTACAGATTACTAAACCATCCAAGCTATGAATGAAATCAGTCACCATATCTATTATCATGGGATGGAAGGCGTGAACCACGCCGTCGGTGGCCAGCTCCGAGGCCGTCCGAGGCCCTCGACCTTCTCTGCCCTGTGGTCCATGAGGCTGAACACCCTGATGGCATTATCATCGTCGTGTGCATCCTTGCAAGGAGCAAATCATCCTCGGTGTAGTAGTAGACGCAGTCGGCCCTGACCTCTGGGTGCTCCCTCGTGGACACACACAGGGAACCGTTCACCGCGATTTGCAACTCGGTGTTCCCAATGTCGTCCTTCTCCTTCCACCTCTCCCTGCCTGCGTCGAGGACCTGCATCTTGAACGATGGAGATGTCCGCCGACCCATCACCTCCTTGAGCACGACCATCAGCGGCTCGCTAGGCACCGCCATGAGGTACTTGCGGTGGTCCGAGTCAGCGAGGGAGAAGAGAGTGGCGGCCGCCGGGGCGTCGCCGGGCAGAACGAGGCCTGATGCCTTTGGCTTGAACGCATCGCAGGAGGTGCCGAAGACCGCGGCAAAGGCGATGCGGTTGAGGAGGCTCACGCGACCGTGGATGTTAGCTAGCATATCTCGCAGAAGGCTGGCAACGCCTAGGTATCAATCCAGTGTCAAGACGTGTCATCACCAACTGTACACAAATCAACCAGAGAAAAAAAGCTAGGATTTGAATTAACTTAACTAATTTGACAACCATTCCTAGGTATTTGAAAAGCATGCCTAGATTATACATGTAAAGTTGTTGATCTTCCGGGTGAAGTTTCTCTTCGTATGTGGTCATCGGGCACGTGCCAAGGCGAGGGCACTTCAAGGAGTGATGTATTTTGGGTAAAAACGTAAAGAACAATAGAGATGAATGAAAGATTATCCATTAATCTTTATTAATGATCGAAGTGGGATATTTATACCCGTGTGGAAGTACACAAGTTATTTGGGAGTCACGTAAACTCGAAGTTACTTTACATATATAGTTGCCTTGAGAGTCAAGGAAGTACATGGTTGCTTGAGCACCAAGCAACCTATCTAACAATTAGCTTAATTAATATGTACACGAATCTATTCTTAACACTCCCCCTTGTACCACGCCTCTTCTTGGGTATATGCATCATCTGGACAAATTCTTTGAATAACCTTGAAAGTCTCCTCCAACAATTCTGTGGGAAAACTACGAGGAGAATAGTGCAGATATGTTACTAAAACTCCTTTAAACCCACTGGGAAAATAATAAGGAGAAAATGATGCAACATATAATGATTATTGTATCTTGATAACTCATATGAGAAAAACCTTTGAAGAAGGAGAAAACTCGTTGGTGAGTTTAGAGAACAATAAATATGCTTTGTATACTTACCTTTAAAAACCCCGATGAGGAAAACTATAAAGTATCGCATATGATCTTAAAAACATATTGCCTCATTAAAAACCATTATGAGAAACTTCTAGGGAAAACTCATAAAGGAAAAGAGTGCATCTGACATGCCATTGAAAACTCTTTTAAAAACCAGTGCGAAAATATAAGGAGAAAATGATATGGCATATACAAGCAATTGTGTTTATATTGTCTCGTTAAAAACCTTTTATGAGAAATTATTAGGGAAAAAGAGTACAATATATGCAATCTGATGATTGTTGACAGATTATAGTCTGGGAGCTTACCCCGCCTGAACCAGATCTGGTTGTCGCGGCGGAGGTGGCTTGTATCGAACGCTGGAGGGGAGAGTTGAAAGCGTCGCATGCTTCTGCGAGGAGGATACGGAGAGATGACTCATCGGCTTCTCTTTATCAGGTTTTCTTTACACTAATGGGCTTCAATGGAAGACGGAGGAGGCATGCAGGTTTGATTAATGGACGTGGATAGGCAGCACGGGCCGCCGGATGATGTGTGTGAGCATACCCTCTGTATTAGCAAACCGATGTGCCACATCATCCAACTCTGTCAAAAAGGGAAGTACATGATTCTTTAACCTCACGCTACCTCAGTTAATCAGCCCACGTGCATTTATTTAAGGTTTCACGAAATTAAAAAAGCTATAACTTTTGATTTGAGCGTTGAATTTAACATCCGTCTTCACCGTTGGGTTCTCGCGACAAGCTCTTCGAAACTAGATCCCATATGGGTAGGTTTCGACAAAGTTTTTTAGAGCAACTTTGGGTGCTACGGAGACAACTTTAGTGCTATAGGAGAGCAACTCCTTTTTATTGCCTAGTACGATTATCTATCAGCCGAGAGTCTTTTTAAATTGGTTACCATGACTACCAATTGACTAGATTCACCTCTAAATAGCACTATAGGGAAGCAACTCCTTCTTTTTAGCATATGACTGTTATGTTGGTTTGTGTAAAAGTGGGAAAAATCACACGAAACATGAGGCGTTTTTAGCGGTACATGCAAGCAACTTCACTACATTTTGTGCAGCTATTAATTTTGCTGACATTATCCCAACATGGATATCGTGGATGATCAATCGCAAGGGCGCCAGGGAAAAATCAATCGCAAGGGTGCCAGGGAAAAATCAGGGTCTGAAACTGGGTTTATTCTATGTGTGTGTTTTTCACTTCTCAACTCGATCTCAATCCCCATCAATCTTCCTCTATTTTTTTGTTTGTTTCTATGCAGGTTAGGTCGGTTTACATCTAGGTATATATCTTCCCAAGGACTCATATTATAGGGATGCAAAATCATGAGTTACCGTTAAGCTGTAAAATTCCTATATTTAGGTGATGGTACTGTTCGGGAGTTCCCTCAGATTTTTCTTCTATCATGTGTAGTTAAGATTTTGTCTCGTTCTCGGGGTCGGACCCTGCTCCAGTTGTTTGCTTGTCCACGAGCACATAGCGGACTGGGCGCGCATCGGCACAAACAGGTGAACGTGTGACAAGTGTAACGTTTAGGAGACAACAAGGTTGAGGCGAGAGGCTGGAGGCCACTCACAACGACACAATGTGTCCGTGACACGTGAGGAGGCGCCGAAGGAGGGGTTACGCGTCTACTAAGGAGCTACATTGCAAA
Source organism: Thinopyrum elongatum (assembly GCA_011799875.1). Classification (NCBI taxonomy): domain Eukaryota; kingdom Viridiplantae; phylum Streptophyta; class Magnoliopsida; order Poales; family Poaceae; genus Thinopyrum; species Thinopyrum elongatum. The sequence continues at coordinate 726,251,166 of CM022298.1, read as the reverse complement.
AAGCAGTCCACGAGCACCAGCACGGTGAGCAATCCCGACGGGATGAGGAGCAGGAGGCATACATCCATGGTGATTTCATTGCTTCGTTTTTCTCAGCTCTGCTCCTTCTTGTCAGTTGATCTTAGCTATGCACTATCTCAGATTTTTTACTAGCTGGTGTGTTAATCCAATTTCAACACAAGTTTCATCTGAACACTCAATTTTTTTATGTTATGGTTACAAATCTAATGTCAAAAAACATATATTCAAGTTGGTATATTTCCTTTATTGCAAAGTGTGCTGGTGTGGATTACCACCCTGAATGCTATGTAAGTTTTGTGTTCCTCCGGTTTGTAAAGTTTCCTATTTAAATTGCTAATTTCGCCAACCACGGTTAGTTGCCATAGTCCATTTTATTCAGTGACATGTCAATATTTCATACAAGAATCAAGCAATGTTGTGATCTCACTATGCACTTTGAATTCCATTAATGAACATTAACTGAAGCTTATGTGCATGGTAATGATTAGGTTGCTTCTTCATATTTTTCCTTTTAACTTATCAAGATGACACATTGACTTCATTTGTTTAGTTTGAAGTGTTATATGATGCAAGGTTTGGGACTCAAACAGTTGCAGATCTCTTAATTCTTTTCCAAAAGGTTAGTTATGTTTGTCCCTACATATATGATAGTTATATTTGTCAGAACACCATTGGTTAATTCTGCCTTCATGCTGAAAAAAATAACTTTGGTTTGGGTTTCCGCCAATGCTGACATGATATTTTGGTTTTTATGCAAAATGTTGGCCTGGTTTTCGAATCATGCTTAACCAAGTTTATAATGATGTCATAATTGTACTTGCCATGCCATCTAATTTGTTTCACAAACTAAATAGTATTCTTTATTTTACTATTGCTCGCAAATATTTGCAATCTGGACGCTAAAACTCCATTCCAACCTTGAGAAATTTTAAGTTTATGACCAATTGTCAAGCACTATATTTCTACCTGTACATATATACAAGGAAGTTTATGGAAGCAGAGATAATCTCGTTGACCGAGGTATATATTTCCTACGTAATCTTGCTATGAATTGACATGTGTATCTATTTAATATTTGCACTGATTTTCTTTTGCAAAATTCGATCTAGGAATTTCAAGGAACACTAAATGTATTTTTTGAAGCTTTTGCACCTCTCCAATATGTTTCGATAGCATAAAGCTGCCAGAGCATGAAAATACTTCCAATGTTTTATATTTGCCCATCATCATAGTATTGTAGAACACTAATGTATTATCTGAAGCTGTTTCACCTCTCCGACATGTTGCAACATCATATATATAGTCGTGAGAGCATGAAAAATATTTGCAGTGTTTTATATTTGCCCCCGATCATTGGTATTGCAGATCCATATAAATGGTCCAATGCACATGAATGTTGCAAATTGTTGTAGGTAACACATCTGCTACATCAAGCATTCTATTTGCATATATTAGAAAAATGGATACATCAGGATCCTGGATCTCCTAGATGAGATATGTTGCACATCTTGTAAGTTGTATGTGATGTGACATGTCACTATAGTTTGCCACTTAAGAAATACATCATCAACTTCCTTTTATGTTGTTCTTTTATGGAGTTCAGATTTTTCTTAGGATACATTTCTATGTTGATCCAACGTAATATATACTCTACGGTGATTCTTATGCACTTAAAATATTACATCAATATTCTGGAAACTCACTTCTATCTGTACTTTGTTATTCTATAATGGAGCTATAAACCAGCAATTTGAAAATACCATGTAGCTCTAGCGCAAGACCTAAAGTCAAGCCCTGAGGGATTTGGTGGACGAATTGCTCTTTGTTTTGAAATCGTGAGGCCATGCCGATGTGACCTGAAGTAGTGTGTGAGAATGTACAAGGAAGCACCATAGAAATTGGAAAAGCAATAGCCATAGCCACGTGTTAATTAATGTGGTTTTCTTTAGTGAACCATAGCATATGTAAATGTAAGCATGACAACAAGTTGTATATAGCATTGGTTTTCTGATATAATAATAATAATGTGTATTTTAATTTTGACGTGGAAATTATTATTGTGATCATTCATCAGAGATGCATACAAACATTATTTTATATACTTATAAAGCAATTCAAGTTTGAAATTTACATTCAACAATTATTCAAAATGAAGCGTGTACTATGCCACTCACAAAAAGCATAGCTTCCATCCAGCATCTTTGGCCGAGTTAATCTGTGCGTTGATGTTGCGCCAATTCCTGAAGTTATATAACTCTTGTGGTTTCATTCAAGTTAATGTCATTACTCCATTTAGTGATGGTTAGTTATTGCTCCTTAATTAAGGGTATTTGTATTTAGATGTGTTTCAAGTACATTCATAGTATTCCAGTGACGGTATAAGTTAAAGCAACAAGCTACATTTTCATTTCAAAGAATCGATAAGGTACAAATTGACGTGTACATACATTGTATAGATGAAACTAAAATGTGAATAACATGTCTACCTTAGTGTTTTCCTGTTTTTGGTTACTAGTAATCGTGCACGTGCAATGCACGTGTGATCTTAGAAAAAAAGGTTTGCGTTAAGTTTATTCTGAACCCTGAACCTGTATGCATACTATTATACCAACTTAAACTTCTAATCGTAAAATCAGAACCCTAGACTTTGTTCTCGAGCTGGCAACAACCTGCGGTCGCAGGCCAACCGGCCAAGGCTCCCTCTGTGCCCTTCATTATGCTGGAGCATAGTTTTAAATAGCCGGCTATAGCTCCGCTATAACCCGCTATAGCCTTTTCAGGAGAGTGCCGTTAAATGGTCGCCTTCACAAATAGCATGTTATAGCCCGCTATAGCTGATTTTGAGGCCCGCCACTATTTACCGTAGCCCGCTATTTAAAACATTGTGCTGGAGCCAACAGCCGCGCGGGGGGGGGGGGGTTGGGGGGGGTGTATAATGCGCAATTCCGTTTCACTCCAAGTTCCTTAAGGCTTCCATGAAGTTTATTCACACAAAATCGAACTGCAGCCAACATGTATTACTGAGCAAAGCCAAGAGGATCGGCCAAAAAGAAAGAAACAAAGCAGATAGACTGACATGGACCAGCAGAGAGCAATGGTCTTGAAGATTGCAAAGCATACAAGGAATAAGAGAAGAAAAGTACTCTTTGTATCTGAATTTTGCCTTTCTTTTTGTGTGCGCAGGTTGCATCTGTGTCATGTGGAGAATTAACCGAGATCTGCAACGAAAATGGAAACACTTTGCATGTGTTCTCGTGGGTGATGGTCCGAACTCCGAAGCCTATGGACTGAAATGCCTTGTATTTGTAACTTTGAAGTTGTCTATTGTATGCGAAGAAAACACCATTATTTCCTTGTTGAATCACCAACGTTGTCTTACTCTGTAATGTGCACTGAAAAAACCAGTGATTCTGCATATACGCGCAATGTGCGTGAACTGTATTCTGCATATCCCTTGGAACCTGACACAAGGCAGTTTGCCCACTTTGGCATTTCATTCTCACATTAAGTAGTTAACCAGCATGAGATTACGCCCAAATAATAAGAGCACATGGTTCGTTACAGTTTTACACAAAAGAGAAAGCTTTACTGCAACACACTACTAAATAAGAATACAATCTTCGAAGACAAGCCACCTGTGGCATCAGGGATGTCATCTGTACCAGAAACCAATGGCACCTACAGAGCTAAATTCTTCGTAGCTCCAAAATGCACAATAAAGTGTCAAGTGCTATTTAGGAAGAACCTAGTGCTTTACATTGGTTCACATTGCCCTCACATAGAGCTGGCTATACTACAGATCATATTGTACATGCATCATTTAATTAATTGAATTGTATCCAGGATACATCATCAGATCACGCCATTTACAATAATAAATATTACCAGCAAAGAAATAATACCAATTGAAAAAAAATACCTTTGGTTATTGGACGCCATGAGATGGGGCAGCAGCGAGATGGGGGGCGCCGTGAGACGGACGGTGCCGCCAGATGTGGGTTCTTATCTAATCAAATTCCATCATACAACCAGAACAGAATTAAGAGGAATTTTCTTTAGATAGCCTCACACGGACCATCCAACACGTCCCAATTTTGCGAGAAACAAGCAGATCATCAACAAGCTCTCACAACATTGCTCATGAGGCTCTAAAGTCTGAATTCGAGTGTGTCTTGTACTGTAATTGTTTAGCTCATAGAGATAGCACTTGTGGGATCATAGATTCTATCGGCTGTAGGCAAATGTTGCAGGCTATGCAATTCACGCTATAATTGACTGAAAATTTGGCACCTCTCCCTGTTAAAGAAAAGGTTGCAATGCAGAATAGTGGTATAAAAAATAGAAGATTAAAGGAACTACAAATCACCAAGAAGAAAAAAATAACAAGTGTGAACCAGATCGGTGTTACCTTTGTGACGTATACTCGCCTACACCCTTCCAAAAATAACAATCCAAAGCAAGCGGCTGCAGATTCAAAACGGAAGGACATGTGTGCAGTTCGTGTGCTCTTGAAATTTTTGGTATGAAAGAATGCATTTTATTTCAGAGCAAAAAAAAAGACGAAAGTGATGATAGGTTACAGAAAAACAAGTACATACACCAAATTAAAGGAACATATTTTTTATTTGCAAAAAAGCAACCAGGCAACTACGCAATTTAAAGGAACACATTTAGTTTTATTCTAACCTGGATCCAAGAGGGCATCAAATGCATGAATCCAATATTGTGACAGTGCCACGGGGCACATGCAACATTCCCAGCTACTTGACAGAAGATGTGTTGTCGAACACACCGTATCTTGAAAGTCATGTACTTGAACCAGTTACAAATTCGTACTAAATGATTCGTCATTTCTTAATAAAAAAAGACAGACAAATGGCCAAACAAAACTCCACTTGTGCGTCTGACAGATTGTGAGACTGCAAGCGGCCAATAGCTTTCCATGTTCCATCCCACCAGAGTCAGATCCCAGCAAGTGGTGTTGATTTAGCCTACAGGAGAGTGAAATCTCATTATAACTCATTGATAAAACATAGACATATTTTGCATCAACTAATGCGAGTACTGTCATACAGAGACAAATAGTAAGTAATATATGAACTCTTGCCAAATGAGGATGCATAAACACAAAACTATATTTCTCTTGCAATGCCAAAATTTTCAGTGGTTCCTAGAGTTTAGAAAGCTCATAAATACTATGCATTCATCCATTCCCAGAGTTTCTATGCAAAAAAAAAAAAGAACAAGCATCTACTTGCAATCTCACATTTGAGCACTTAGATTCAGCACACATGTTCTGAATCAGAAAAACCAAGTACTCAGGTAAGGTCACCACGCACCTGGGAGCATGATCTCAGGGAGAAGGCGTTTGACATCAGCCAGCAACCTGGTTCCCTTGTCTGACAGACCATACAACACCAACAGGTAGAGCGAGACGGCGAGGGCGTGCGGGTGGATTTCTTCCGCCTCCCCTTTCCTCCTAGCCGCGAGGAGGAGCGGAACCCATCGCCGCCGCCGCTGCCGCCAACGCAGATTTAGCCCGCTATGTTCCGCGCCGCCGCCGCCGCTCGACGGAGGAGAGGGACACCGGCACCGCCGATGCAAGTCGAGCCCGCGCTGCGTCCCGTGGTGCCGACGCTGCTGGAGGGATGAGAGCGACCCCGACGGCGTCCTGTAGCGGCAGCGAGGAGAGAAGAGGGAGGGGGAGGCAGGTGGAATCGATCCGCCTGCTGCGGGCGGATGGGCGGATGGATGATCCGCGTGCTGCGGGCGGGGCCGCGGAGCCCTTATAGGATTGGCAGACCACGACGTCTGCTTGGCAGAACATTTCATCTCAGTCGTTGATCTGGTTGGCCGACCATTAACGTGATGTAGACGGTGGGATGTGTTTAAGTTAATTTGATCTAAGGGTCCTGCTTATCCTGTGTACACTTTGTGGTGTGGGTTTAGAACAAATTAAGTTCGCTCTTTTAATAGTAGTATGGAAGTATGGATACTTAGTACTGCTCGTTTCAACACAAAAGAAAACTTCTGTGAAACAACTTTTTCCAGACTATTCTATCATTTTCAATAGTTTATGTTTCAATCATGTTTACCTTTTGTCACGTGGATTTATGGAAATTTCTATCAACCTATTGCCAAAATAGATGGGCGCGGCAACACGCGCCTTTGATGATCTAGTATCTATTGTTGGGGAACGTTGCATGGGAAACAAAAAATTTCCTACGCTTCACCAAGATCAATCTAGGAGAAGAGCATCCACGATAGGAGAGATTGCATCTACATACCCTTGTAGATCGCTAAGCGGGAGCGTTAAGAAACACGGTTGATGTAGTCGAACGTCTTCGCGATCCAATCACGATCCGTCCCGCGAACTCCCGATCAAGAGCCCAACGGACGACACCTCCGCGTTCAACACACGTGCAGGTTGATGAGGCCTTCACCTCCTCGATCCAGTGAGCGATGGTGAAGTAGTAGCCCGAGTCCTCTGGCAGCACGACGGCGTGGTGAGGTGGTGGTGATGACAGCTCGGCAGGACTTCGCCGCGCGCTATGATGTGGAGAAGAACTACGAGGGAGAGGAGGGGCAGCACCGTAGCACGTTAGGGTATGGCTGCCCTATCTCGCCCTCTCTATATATAGGGGAAAGGGAGGAGGTGAGAGCGCCCTACGGTTTCCCCTAGGGGCCGGCGGCGGGGGGGGGGGGGGGGGGGGGGGGGGGGTGGCTAGGATTGGGTGCCCCCCCCAAGGCGCCTTGCCTCCCAAGTTTGGGGTGGCCGGCAGCCCCCACCCAGCTGAGTGGGCTGGGGTTTGGCGCGGCGCCCAGCCCCTTGTGGGCTGGTGCGCCCCCACTCCTTGGCCCATGAGGCCCCCAACACTTGCCGGGGCCCCCCGAAACCCCTTTCGGTATTCTGTCGAACCCCCGGTATGCCCTGGAACACTTCCGGACTCCGATTCCCTTCATCCTATATATCAATATTCACCTCCGGACTACTCCAGAGTTCCTCGTCACGTCCGAGATCTCATCCGGGACTCCGAACAACCTTCGGTCACCAACATAATAACTCGACTATACTTATATCGTCACCAAACGTTAAGTGTGTAGACCCTGCGGGTTCAGAAACTATGCAGACATGACAGAGACACCTCTACGGCCAATAACCAATAGCGGGACCTAGATGCCCATATTGGTTCCTACATATTCTACGAAGATCATTATCAGTCGAACCTCGATGTCAAGGATTCAGTCAATCCCGTACGTAGTTCCCTTTGTTCATCGTTATCTTACTTGCCCGAGATTCGATCATCGGTATCTCTATACCTAGTTCAATCTCGTTACCGGCAAGTCTCTTTACTCGTTCCGTAATATAAGATCTGGCTAACTCTTTAGTCACTTTGCTTGCAAGCTCATTATGATGTTGTATTACCGAGTGGGCCCTGAGATACCTCTTCGTCACACAGAGTAACAAATCCTAGTCTTGATCCATGCCAACTCAACAGTCACCCTCGGAGATACCTGCAGAGTACCTTTATAGTCACTCAGTTACGTTGCGACATTTGATAAACACAAGCTATTCCTCCGGTGCCGGTGAGTTGCATGATCTCATGGTCATAGGAACAGATACTTGACATGTAGAAAACAATAGCAATAAACTGACACGATCATATGCTACGTTCATAGTTTGGGTCTTGTCCATCACATCATTCTCCTAATGATGTGATCCCATTATTAAATGACATCTCATGTCTATGGCCAGGAAACCTCGACCATCTTTGATCAACGAGCTAGTCTATTAGAGGCATACTAGGGACACAGAGTTGTCTATATACCCACACATGTATTTGAGTTTCCAATCAATACAATTATAACATGGATAATAAACGATTATCATGAACAAGGAAATATATAACAATAACTATTTTATTATTGCATCTAGGGCATATTTCCAACATCTAATATAATGGTAAGGAAGGCATGAACCACGTCGGCGGCGGCCAGCTCCGAGGTCGTCTGAGGCCCTCGACCTTCTCTGTCCTGCGGTCCTTGAGGCTGAAAACCCTGGCGACATTATCGTCACCGCGTGCATCCTTGCACAGCGCAGATCATCCTCGGTGTATTTGTAGACGCTGCCGGCCCTGAGCTTTGGGTGCTCCTTCATGGACACACATAGGGAACCGTTCACCGTGACGAACACTTCGGTGTTCCCAATGTCGTCCTTCTCCTTCCACCTCTCCCTGCCTGCGTTGAGGACCTGCATCTTGAAGGATGGCGATGTCTCTCGACCAATGGTCTCCTTAAGCACGACCAGCAGCGGCCCGCCAGGCACCTCCATGAGGTACTTGCGATGGTTCGAGTCAACGAGGGAGAAGACAGTGGCGGCCGTCGGGGCATCGTCGGGCAGGATGAGGCACAGCGCCTCCGGCTTGAACGCATCGCGAGAGGTGCGGAAGACCACAACGAAGGCGATGCGGTCGAGAAGGCTAAAGCGGACGTAGATGTTAGCTAGCATATCTCGCGGAAGGCCGGCGGCGCCTAGGTATCAAATCCAATGTCAAGACGTGTCATCACCAACTGTACACAAATCAACCCGAAAAAGCTAGGATTTGAATTAACTTAACTAATTTTACATCCACGCCTATGTATTTCAAAATCATGCCTAGATTATGTAACACCCCTAAGTGGTTAACTGCAGTAATCACCCTTTTGATTATGCCATGTCATCATGTTTAACAGTGCATGATCATCATTAGCATTATATTCCATTTCAACTCCTAAGTCAAAATCCAAATTTAAATGAAAGTGGAAAATAAAAGTTGTCCAGCATAAAAACTAAAATGTTCAATAAATAGCAAATATTCCAGAGACTATTCCAAAATTAAAACCAACAATAAATAAATTAATTAGGTGGCTCAAACTTTACCAAAACAGTAAGGCTTAATGCATTTTATTTATTATAAAAATTGTGTGAACTCAAATTGACTCCAAACTAATTTTTGACAGTGGTAGAGGATGCCTAGTATTTATTGGAACAATTGCCATGTTCTACAAAAATCGTTTTGAGGACTAACAATTTACTAAACAGGAGATATGAATAAATAAAAAGAAAAAGACAAAAGAAAAGAAAACAAAAATAAAAATAAAAAGAGAAACCCCACCCCCCCCTTGGCCCAACTGGGCTACAGCCCAGACGCCGGCCACCCCCCCGCCCCCCCTATATGGCCTCCCCAGAGGAGGCCACCAAACCTAAACCCCCCACTCGTTTCCCCCCCCCCCCCCCACGCTCACCCCCTCCCACCTCCCCGATCCAGATCGGATCGGGGCAACCGCCGCCGCCGACGCCGTCGTCGCCCCCCGTCACCCTGGACACTCGCCGGCGCTACCCGCCGTCATCCCCGGCCGCCTCCTCGAGCCCATTGCCCTGACCCTGCACCCGTGGTGAGGGCCACGCCCTAATCCCCCTCTCTCTGTCGACGCGCGCCCGCGGCTTGCGCGGCGCACAGGCGACTCGTGCGCCTGGCCGCTCCAGCGCGCGCTCCCCGCCGTCCCGTGCCCTCTCCGAGCCCCTGCTGCTCGGCCTTGCTGCCGCCGCCCACGACTGCTTGCTCGTCGCCTGTCGCCCGCAGCGACGAGCCCGCGCCTCGACACCGCACTGCTCGCGCGCTCGCGCGCATGTCCCACACCCCCTCCGGCCTCGCCCGTTCGCAGCCCGAGCCGCGCCGGGCGCCGGCTGCGCCGACGCACGCGCACGCGCGCCCGGTCGGCCCCTGTGCCACTGACCGCGGGCCCGACCCCCCTGGCCAATGACACATGGGGCCCACGGCCCCGAAACGTTTTTAAAATTAAAAATAAAATAATTAAATTAAAAATAATTAGTTAATAAATAATTAATAGTGAGTTAATTAATTTAATTAATCCTGATTAGGTTAATCTAATTTTTAGTTAATAGTTTAATTAAACATTAATTAGTTAGTTAATCCCTAATTAACTAACCAGTCAATGACAGGTGGACCACACCTGTCAGGTTGACAGCTGACGTTAGCATGATGTCATGCTGACGTCATCAAACACTGTTTCGGATAATATTTTAAATAATTAAAAAATTCCAGAAATTAATAAAAACTTCAGAAAATCATATTAAATATCCGTAGCTCAGATCGAAAAACTTTGTACATGAAAGTTGCCTCAGAACGACGGAGCGAATTTGAATGCGTGGTCCGTTCGTCGTCACACGTCCCTAACTACCGACATGCAACCGTCCTCTCCGGTCATCTATCTGACAAATGTCCGGAACCGGGAAGACATTCCGGATGGATTCCTCCTTCTCAGTGACTGCAACCATAGCTAGGACACACCGGCACTATATATTGTTCATATCGTAATTGTGTTGCTCATATTTGCTAGTATTTTACGTGTTCCTCACCCTTTCTCTCTCGTTAGACCCCGACAGCATGTTCCGGTACCGACGCAGCTCAGGAGCCGACGACCCCTTAACGACTTTGCCTTTGCCGTCCGAGCAACCAGGCAAGCCCCCCCTTTGATCATCCGTATCGCCCATTCTAATTTCTCATGCTTGCATTAGAATTGCTGGTTGCTGCTTACCATTTGATGCATAGCCTGTTTATCGTAACCTGCTGTTGATAATACCTGCATATCCTAAACTGCTTAGTATAGGCGGGTAGAGACCAATAGTGACCCCACTTATCCCGACTGCCCCTGGATTTTCGAAGAACGATCAATGGGATTGAAGACCAGGCCCCGACACCGCCACATCCACCCCCCCCTTAGTTGTATCGACACTACAGCGTTACTATCGAGTGCGAGGGTGAAACCTCTTGTAGCACTTCTGATGTTAACTCTGTAGAGTAGCTATTCGGTCGTGGTCATCGAGGGTGATTCCTCTCACCGCTTTTGATAATGACGCCGTCGTACAACACCTCAAGTGTGAACCCAGTAAGCGTGATTCCTCCGAGTTCACCTTGACGGATACATCGAGTAGGAATCCAAGATGGTGATACCTCGGATTCCCCTAATGTTATGGACACACGGATTACTTGGACTGTACTGGTTGTACTTGGAAAGGCGGTCGACCTGAGGGGTACCCGGTGCGCCTGAGAGCGCGAGGTGTGAAGAGCGGCGTATAGTCCCGAGTGTTGAATACGACGCGGCCTGAGATCTAGACATTGCATGCACAGGTGATCTGAGTGGGCTGCCACGGCGGTGACGGCGGGCATCTTGGCGTGAGTCTCTGCTCCAAGTTGAAGGGAGCGCAAGCCTAGTCATATTAACGATTTTGATATTTGATATTTCGATGACGAGCAGGTCGGTCTGGCTGATAGCACTAACCATCACGTGGGTATAGTATGGGCTTCTGCATGTAGCATCAGCCGAAAAGCTCTGTCAGACGTCTAGTTCAGCCTTGCGGCCGGAGGGACCGGGCCCCCCTAGTGCCTGGCTTCCCCCTGCACGCAACGACTCGGAGTGCACAGGGCGATGGCCCAGAACTCGAGCGCTTAGGATGATGTAGACCGACGGGGACCTCTGCTGAGCTCTAGGTAGGGTTGGGTGTCGTGTGTCGTTTGGCCGAGGCCGGGCATGACCAGGAAAGTGTGTAGGCGGACGTAGCGGGGATGCACTCGAGGAAGAAACGGTGTTGGGTGTGCGTGACCGCCTGCGCGGGATGGAAGAAAACTTCTATCGATAGCCGGTCTATGGTAAAGGACACTCGGAGTTGTATCCCGATCGATACAGCTAGAAGTTGAGATGAGACCTGGATATGAGGGCTCTGGGATTGCTTCTCGCAGGGAGTCGAAGAGGGATCTCAGGACGAGGTGTTGATGACTGTATGGCCGGGGATTGCTTTCTCGCAGGGAGTCGAGAGAAAGGATCTCTGGGTGAGGTTGAGACTTAATGATCGCTACATTATATGGTACTGTCTACACTCTTCTAGGCTGCAAGACCTCTGAAGATGCTAGTCTTCGATAGGACTAGGCCTCCTCTCTTATTGGCATTTCTGCAGGCCCAGTCCACATATACAGCCCCCCTTTGAAAATGTTGCATATGTAGTGTAGACTTGCTTGCTGAGTACTTCTGAGTACTCACGGTTGCTTGTTACCTTTTCTCCCCATATCAGTTTGTCGTGACCAAGATGACGGAGCCCCTGAGACAAATGCCCCGTCGATCGACTACTACTACTACCCAGAGGATGGATAATATACGAGATGCCGTCGCGACGACCAGGAGTAGGACTGAGAGGTCCCAGGCAGGAGGCCTGCGCCTTCGATCGTAGTGTTTTATTTTGCCCCGCCTTTCTAAAGGCCTTTCTGTGCTTTCTTTTATATCTGTACTCAGATATCTGATGCTTCCGCTGACGCTTGTTCGCAAGCTATGTATTCGAGCCCTGAGGCCCCTGGCTTGTAAATATAAGCGTTGTATGACTTTATTTATGTTTAGAGTTGTGTGTGAATCTTTCCGTGCGAGTCCTAGGCGATGTCGTGGCATTTGCGTGTATGATTAGTGCACGATTAGGCCTTGGGCGTCAGTTGGTATCAGAGCGTGCTGCTGTAGGAATCCCCATTTCCAACTCCTTGGCCGAAGTTGGTCTAGTAACCGAAAACTGTTTTTACTAACTACTTGGCTGTGTGGCTTACGGGCCCACGTCGCCAATTGGGGTATTAGTATCTTTTATTCCTATCTATACGCTGGGACTCTGATCTTCTCTATTCGGGTTAAAACTTTACTAACTCAACATTAGGTTTCGTGATCACATTCACCCGATGTGTTCTGAAAATTTCCCCCCTTCCTTCAAAGAATTGCGGGCCAGGTTCTGTTCGCAGGATCCTTTATCGAGGGCACCCTGTGTTGTCACTTGCAGATTCCCGCTCCAATTAGTTTTCTCCGAATGTGATGTAGCCTTGCTATGTCTCATTGTGTACTTCCTTGCCGCGTGCCTGCGCGCGCCTAGATGTCTAGCCTCCCCTTTTCAAATATCGTAATGCCGGATACTAACCAGAGGCTATGTGCGGATTCGAAATGTCTGGTGCGAATATACTGAAGTATCTATTGCACTCTTCTGTTGTGCGTGTTACTTCATGAATCATTCCGTACACCTGCAATTTTTCTTGCTAAACTAACCCTGTTGATTTGGCAGGATGGCTGACGATCCTCCACCTCCACCCTATATTGCCGTAATGATGCAGCAGTTTGAATTGAACCGTAGCTCAACGAGAGTCTGGTTAGACGTTTAGAACGCAACGAGGCTCGCCAGGAGCCTGGATCGATCTCGCTGCTAGAATGTGTGCGCCTCAATCCGTCCGTTTTCCGCAACTCCACCAATCCTATGGATGCTGAGATTGGCTTCGTGACATCCTGTTTGAGATGGAGTCAATAATGTTGCCCTGACAGTTACATCACCTTTGCGACATTCCACTTGAAGGTCGTCCCGCTCTCAATGGTGGGAAAGCCACAAGGCTATGTGGCTGCAGAGACTGTAACCACTTGGCAGGAATTTCAGTCAGCTTTTCATGCACGTTACATTCCTCAAGGTTGATGGACCAGAAGAAGCAGGAGTTCCGTAAACTCTCACAGGGCACAATGACTGTGGATGAATATAAGAGGAAATTCCTTGAATTATCCCGCTATGCTGCGGATGACAGTCGACCACTAACACTCGCAAGCAGAGAGAGAGAAATTCCGTGAAGGACTGTGTACCGATGATAAAACTCGCACTTGCAGTCCATGATTGCACAGACTTCGCAACGCTTGTCAGCAAATCTTTCCAAATTGAAACAGCTATGACTGAATGCCAGAAGTCGCTCAAGCGCACTCATGGCGCTGGTTCAATCCTCGGGTCAGCCTGTTCAGAAGCGTCGAGTCTGGATTCCCCACAATGTTTACCACCGACTGCTCCAGCACCAAGGCCTATATGTTGCCCTCGTTGCCTTCACCGCCGAGACAGCTAACGGTTCATGATGGACTGGCTGTTGTTATGGCTTCTCCTCAGGATGCATGTAACAACCCCTGTATTAAGCTACAGTGATCACCCTTTTGATGAGGCCATGTCATCATGATTAATAGTGCATAATCATCATTAGCAACAATTGCATTTCAACTCCTAAGTCAAATTCAAATTTAAATGAAAGTGGAATATAAAAGTTGTCCAACATAGAAAACTAAAAGTCAGATATAATAAGAAATATTCCAGAGGCTATTCAAAATTGAAACCAAACATCATTGGATTGGATAAGTGACTCGAACAACCTCAAAACAGTGGATAAAGATAATATTAATAAACCATTTATTAAATCTGAAATAATATGAAATTATATTTTGTCCAAACTAATTTTAGGTGTTAAGGAATAATGCACTGGTATTTATGAAATAGGTCACACTTTTTACAAAAACCATTTGGGGCCTAAAACATTTAACAGTAAGAGAAAAGAAAAAAAGAAAGAAAAAGAAACAGAAAGGAAAGACCCCCCTCCTCTCCCTGGGCCGAATGGCCCAGCTAGCCACAGGCCGGCCCAGCTGCGGCCCACCCCCACTCCCTTATCCACTCACCCCCAACCCTATCCACTCCACCGACACCCCCTCGTCACTCCTCCCCCCTCCCGATCCAGAAACTGGATCGGGGCGACGCCGCCGACGTCGCCCGGGCGTTGGACGCCACCTCGCCGGTTGCGAGCGCACCTCGCCGTGCCATCCCCCCCCCGCCGGTCTGTTCCCCTCGGCGCGTCCGGCACCCGCTCTCCCTCCAGCCGGCGACCTGTCCCGACGTGCCTCTCGCTCGGGCACCGAGCACCAGCGCGCTCGCCCCGACGCGCCCGACCGCCCCCGTCTCCGCTCGTCTCCGACGCCGTCGCGGACCGCGTCGCCTTGGACCTCGCAGCCTAGCAGGACTCCACGACGCCGGGCCTCCCGTGACAGCTCGTCTCCGGCCTCAACCGCGAGCCCACTCCTCGCGATCGACGACCGACGACACCCGCCTCGACCCCGTCGCCGACCCCACATCCACGAGCTCGAGCCCGTGCACGCCCTCCCTGCCAAATTGGTGGGCCCCAAAGGCCTAACCAGACAGAGGAAAAGGGAAAGAGAACGAGAGACGCAAACGAATAAAAGAATAACGAGCCGACCCGCGCAAGCAGCCCCAGACGGCTCAAGACGCATCCGCAGAGTGAGCCAGAAAGGAATCCACCACAGCCGGCAAGAGACAGGCTCGGGCACGGAGAGCCGCTAGGCCTTGGCCCTAGCCACCACCACCGGCCGGCCCACCGCACCTGGCCTCGGCCAGTGGACGTGCGCGCGCGCCCAACGCGTGCCTGGCGCAAGCGCGCGCGCGCCGCCGCCGCCCGTGTGGCCATTGGGCCACAAGACAGGTGGGGCTAATGCCCCTGACCCACTGACCGAAACGGGCCCACGGCCCAAACGATAAGAAACGATTTTAAGAAAAAAAAATAAAAATAAATAATTAATTAATTAGAATAAATTAATTATGTAATTAATTAGTAATTAATCTTGTTAGTTAACTAATTAACTAATTAGTGTTAATTGAACTAGTAATTAGTAATTAACTTAATTAACGCTGACATCAGCATGAGGTAGGCTGATGTCATCATCAGCACTTTTCGGATAATGTTGAATTAAATATTAATTAAATTTCAGAAATTAATAAAAACTTTAGATTAGAAAATCATATTAAATAAACCGTAACTCCGATGAAAATATATTTATACATGAAACTTGCTCAGAACGACGATACGAACCCGGATACGCCCTCTGTATTCCGTCAAAACGCCCGAAACTATGAGAACGTTGAACAATTAGACCGATTTCGATAAATTGAATAGTGTCCACCCTAATAAAAAATCCGAATAAATTCCTAAATTAACTAAATCGCTAGAGTTAGGCTGTGTATATCACCCGGCCCTATGTTTAGACATGTCCTGCATCCCTGTTGACATCATTGCCGTGTGTTATCGTTTCTTCCCCTTTCTCTTCGTAGACTACGAGACCGACGCAGTGCTGGTTGCCCGACCGACTACGTTGTGACGACCCCTATTGCCAGAGCAAACCAGGCAAGGCCCCCCCCCTTGATCACTAGATATCGCCTATTCTTCTCTATACTGCTTGCATTAGAGTAGTGTAGCCTGTTATGCTTTCGGTTAATCCTATTCTGCTGCATAGCTGTCATTGTTGCTACTGTTGGTGTGGATACCTTACCTGCAATCCAAAAATGCTCCTAGTGTAGGATGCTAGTTTGTCATCAGTGTGCCCTACATTCTCGTGTCTGTCTGTATGCTACATTATGTGGGCGCGTGCTCGCCACGGGTGGCGATTGCGAGATATGTATACTATTATTACATGTGACATCAGATGGATACTAAAGTCGGGTCGGCTCGAGGAGCACCAGCAGGTGATTCACGAATGGGGGCTGAAAGGATTGGCCTCCTCGACGGCCCCTAAGTGAATCTTTGTGTGTGGAGCGGCAGGGCAGGTTGTGAAGCACCTAGGAGAGAGGTGGGGCCCTGGCCCTGGTCGTCGTCCGCGCGTGTGAGATTCATAAAACAGGTTAACGAGATGTGTATATTTGATATGAGTCTGCCAATGGCCTATACGCATAACAACTACGCGGAGTAGTTATGGGGTATCCCGGCGTCGTTGGGTATCGGGCAGGAAGGCCTCTTGACGTCAGCGACTGAGCGAGCGCGCGCCGGTTGGACGCGATAACGTGACCGCCGTGATCGTGTGGGTTTGTAGGTCTGCTCGGCCGCGTAACGCACAGTGCAGGAGCGCACTGGCGCGATGGGCCCAGACCCCAGAGGGCTAGGATTAGTCCGGTGCTGACTCTGGTGAGCCTAGGGGGGGCTGCGACGTGTGGATCAGTCACGAGGCGGGCATGACCCAGGAAAGTGTGTAGCCGGCCAAAGGGGACCTCGAAGCGTTGTTGGGGAATATGTGGTGCACCCTGCAGGGAAGTTTATCTATTCGAATAGCCGTGCCCTCGGTAAAAGGACGACCGGAGTGTATTCCGACCTAGACAAACTAGAAATGGATACTTAATAAAACACCCTTACAAGTGACAGTTTATAACACCGGTGGTCGCTCTCTCGCATTTGGTGGCGACAGAGAGGATCGACGGGGAGGATTATGCTATACTTGTTGCTTGGTTAAATTCCAACTACTCTTATTCTATTGCTTCAAGATGGAGGCTGCCAGAAGCGTAGTATTCGACAGGACTAGCTATCCCCCTCTTATTCTGGCATTCTGCAGTTCGTCCACCGATATTGCATCTTTACACATTATACACATGCATAGGTAGTATAGATCCTCGCTTGCGAGTACTTGGATGAGTACTCACGGTTGCTTTCCCTCCTTCCCCCTTTTCCTTCTTGCTGGTTTGTCAGACCAACAGATGTTGGAGCCCAGGAGCCAGACGCACCTACGACGACTACTACCACCAGGGGAGCCCTACTACTACGTCCAGGACGCCGACAGACCAGGAGTAGGTTAGGAGGATCCCAGGCAGGAGGCCATGCGCCTGTTCGATCTGTTGTTAGTCCCTGTTTGTGCTAGCCATCTTATGGCCACTTGTTTAACCTATGTCTAATCAGATTGGTGCTTCCGCTGACGCAGTCTTGATCGAGAATTTGTATTCGAGCCCTCGTGGCCCCTGGCTTGTATTATGATGCTTGTATGACTTATTTATGTTTTAGAGTTGTGTTGTGATATCTTCCCGTGAGTCCCAGTTCTTGATCGTACACGTTTGCAGGCAGATTAGTGTACGATTGAATCGGGGGCGTCACAATCACCACGTCCTCGGATGTCGTTACGAAGGGCCATCGAACCCATCGTTGCAGAAATAGTAAGGCCGGGATGTCTGTGCTATGGACCGAGGGCTAGGTTACTCACGTCAAAATGGGAGAGAAGCTCGTGAGTCTCCAAAAATCCGTGATGGGAACTCTGTCAGTTCATTCAATTGCAGCTTCGTTCTCTTTGATTCCGGGGCATCACATTCCTTTGTGTCTCAACAATTTGCTCAGCGACATGAGCTACCTCTAGAGTTATTGCCCACACCCATTAGAGATTATCACTCCCCGTTCCACGGTGGCAAACCAAGATGGTAAGTCACAACAATAGATCAAAATTGAAGGGTTGAGGTCTCTGCTTCCTTATTGCTCTTGGACCTTCGACATAGACATCATTCTAGGTATGGACTGGTTGGCAGCCCATAATGCTTTGATTGATTGTGCTACTAAGACAGTCCAGCTCATCACTCTTCTAGCAGACAGTTCAAATACTCAGCCGATCGAATAGCTCAGGATGATGAGACTCAAATATGAGGTTCTGAATGCATTGAATGCTTCACCTCTTGAAGGCATCGAGAACGTTCAGTGGTTCGTGATTTTCAAGATGTATTTCCAGAGGAAACTTCCAGGATACCCCTGTCTAGAGCTGTGAGTCGTCATCGACTTGAAGACCGGCACTACCCTATTGCGAAGCGTCCTTATAAGATGCCTCCGCGCATATCTTCTCGCGCTTAAGGAAGAAATCGATACGTAACTTAGGAAAGGTTTCATTCGCCCAGTTCCTCTGCTTGGGGAGCACCTTCACTCTTCGTTAAGAAGAAGGATGGAACTAACCGATTGGTTCAGGATAGGCCCATTAACCAAGCCACAATTCAGAACAAATATCCGTTCCTCGGATCAATGATTTGTATGATCAGCTTGGCTGGAATCATCGGTTGTTTCTAAACTAGACTTGAGGTTGGGTTATTCATCAGATCCGTGTTCGTGAAGAGGATATTCCCAAAGACAGCATTCGTTACTAGATGCGTTCTTATGAGTACATTGTCATGTCATTTGGCTTAACCAATGCTCCTGCAACATTCTCCCGTCTGATGAATTACATCTCAGGTTACCTCGAAAAATTGTCGTGTGGATATCTGGATTATATTGGGTCTATTCAAAGAATAAGGAAGAACATGCTGAACACCTCCGTCTTGTACTGGAAAGGCTCCGAGAAACCATGTTGATGCCAAATACTCCAAATGTGAATTTGGCTTTCTGAAGTAACTTACTTGTCATGTGATTTCCAAGGTGGAATTGCTGTTAACCCAGAACGAGTTCAGGCTATTCTTGACTGGACACCTCCGAAGAGAACGTCAAGCAAGTGAGAAGTTTTCTTGGTTGCAAGCTATTACCGTCGATTGTAGATTTGTAGACGAATTTCAAGATTGCTAAGCCGTTGACTGATCTGCTTTCACAAGGGAGTTAAGTTGCAATGGACAGAAAAAAAAATGTCAGGAAAGTTTCCAGACACTCAAATGACAAGCTAACATCTGCCCCAGTACTACTCCTCAGATACCCGCAAAGACTTTGTGATTTATTGTGACGCATCCCGTGAAGGAATTAGGCTTGGGTGAGTCCTAATGCAAGAGCGTAAAGTGATTGCTTATGGCTCTCGTCAGTTGCGCCCACATGAAGAGAATTATCGCGGTACATGATCTAGACTAGCTGCGTCAATCTATGCATTGAGTTTGTGGCGACTTACCTCCTCGGTAATCGTTGCGTGATCTAAACGGATCATAAAAGCCTGAAGTACTTGTTCACTCAACCTTCTCTAAAAACCTCCGTCAACAAAGATGGATGGAGGCCATTGCGGACTTTGATTGGGTATTTTCCTATACCCCTGGCAAGGCTTAACGTGATGGCTGATGCCCTTAAGCCGCAAGTCCTATTGCGACAACCTCGGTTAGGCGAGCTCAACCCGTCTTTTTGAAGAACTGTGCAACTGAATCTACGTATGTTCCACAGGGCTCTTAAATAACCTTGTGATTACAACCAGATCTTGAGAAGCTGTTAAGAATGCGCAAGCTAAGATGCTGAAGTTGATCTGATGAAGAAAAGACCTTCACCTTGTAAAGTACAGGGATTTCTCGCTGTTGAGAGTGGAAATTGTATTTCGAAAACCGCATTGTGGTACCTCGCTTCGAGCTTATGACTGACAAGGTCATGAAGGAGGCACATGATACCCCGCTGTCTATTCATCCGGGTAGCACCAAGATGTATCGTGATCTCCGTCAAAGGTACTGGTGGTCTAGAATGAAGCAGGACATTGCTCATTATGTTGCTGAATGTGATGTGTGTCGTCGCGTTAAAGGCAGACATCAGAAACAGCTGGAATTCTGCAACCATTCCTATTCCTTTAGGAAATGGGATAAGGTTCAGATGGAGTTCGTTACAGGATCTCCCAGGTCACAGAACGGTCACGATGATATCTTGTCGTCGTCGACCAACTTTCTAAAGTTGCACACTTTCTGCCGTCAAAGAAACTATCACTGTAGTCAGTTAGCAGAGTTTGTAATATCCAGAATGTTTCACTCCACGGTATTCCGAAGGAGATTAGTTCGGACCGTGGCGGTTCTTTTCACTTCCAAATTCTGGAAAGTTTCCAACAGCTATGGGGAACTCATATTACCTAGAGTTCAGCTGATCATCCGCAATCCCAAGGCCAAGTCGAACGAGTCAATAAATGCTTGAAGACATGCTCGGGCTTTTGTTATTCATTCAGCAAGAAAGTGGTGAAGAATCTCTCCCGTATGCCGAGGTTCTCTTAGAACAACAGCTATCAAGCCAGTTGATGAAAATGGCCCCTTCGAAGTACTCTAGGACGTAAGTGCGAACCCCTCTGAATTGTCAGAAACTGGGGAAGGACACGTCATGGGTCCGGATATTATCAACACGCGAAGAACAAGTTCGTATTGTCCGGGAAAATCTCAAGCGGCTCAGGACCGCCATAAGAGCAACTATGATTCGCAAAAACGATGGGGTTTTTAACTTATACACCTGGTGAAAAAGCTTATCTGCGTGTCACTCCTATGAAGGCACTCACCGTTTTGTAAATCAAGGGCAAGCTAGCTCAGGTATATTGGTCCTTCCGCATTATTGCCTAGACGTGGTCAAGGTGGGCATTAAATTTGGAATTGCCGCCGCAATTCTTCATATCCACGACGTCTTCCATGTGTCGCAACTTCGTAATGCTTCAAGGAATCTCCGCACCGAGCTCTGGATCACGAGATGCTCGAATTACATTGATGATCTTTCATATAAGGAGCATCCGATCCGCATTCTCGATGAAGTTTGAACGGGACCTGTCAGAAGGTTACCAAGTTCCTCAAAAATGCAGTGGTCAAATCATACTGAAGATGAAGCCACTTGGGAACGCGAGGGATAATCTTCGTGCGGAATACCCGAACTTGTTCCTTCTACTTCTAATTCTCGGGACGAGAATTCTGTGTAGTGGAGGAGATTTGTAACACCCCAGTGGTTAACTGCAGTAATCACCTTTTGATTATGCCACTGTCATCATGTTTAACAGTGCATGATCATATTAGCATTATATTGCATTTCAAATCCTAAGTCAAAATCCAAATTTAAATGAAAGTGGAAAATAAAAAGTTGTCCGCAATAAAAAACTAAAATGTTCAATAAATAGCAATATTCTAGAGGACTATTCCAAAATTGAAACCAACAATAAATAAATTAATTAGGTTAGCTCAAACTTTACCAAAACAGAAGGCTTAATGATATTTGTTATTATAAAATTGTGTGAACTCAAATTGACTCCCAAACTATTTTGACAGTGGTAGAGGATGCCTAGTATTTAATGGAACAATTGCCATGTTCTACAAAAATCGGTTTGAGGACTAACAATTTACTAAACAAGGAGATATGAATAAATAAAAAGAAAAAGACAAAAGAAAACAAAAGCAAAATATAAAAATAAACAAGAACACCAACCACCCCCCTCGTGGCCCACTGGGCTACAGCCCAGCCGACGCGCCAACATCCCCGCCCCCCCCTCATATGTCCCTCCCCCCAGGAGGCCACCACAACCTAACCCCCCCACTCGTTTTCACCCCCCCCCCCCCCCCCCCCCCGCACGCTCACCCATCCCCACTCCCGATCCAGATCGGATCGGGGCAACCGCCGCCGCCCGACGCCGTCGTCGCCCCGTCACCGCCTGGACCTCGCCGGCGCTACCCCGCCGTCATCCCCGGCCGCCTCCTCGAGCCCATTGCCCTTGACCCTGCACCCGTGGTGAGGGCCACGCCCTCCCCCTCTCTCTGTCGCCGCCGCGCCCGCGGTTGCCGCGCGCACCGCGCGACTCGTCCGCGCCCTGGCCGCGCCAGCGCGCGCTCCCCGCGTCCCGCTGCCCTCCCTCCGAGCCCCTGCTGCTCTGCCTTGCTGCCGCCGCCCACCGCTGCTTGCTCGTCGCTGCTCGCCCGCAGCGACCGAGCCCGCGCCTCGCACCGCCTGCTCGCGCGCCTCGCGCGCATGTCCCACACCCCCTCCGGCCTCGCCCCGTTCGCCGCCCGCGCCCGCGCCCGGCGCCCGCGCGTGCCCGACCGCGCCCACGCGCACGCGCCGCCCCGGTCGGCCCCTGTGCCACTGACCGCTGGGCCCGACCCCCCTGGCCAATGACACATGGGGCCCACGGCCCCGAAACGTTTTTAAAATTAAAAATAAAAATAATTAATAAAAATAATTAGTTAATTAAATAATTAATTAGTGAGTTAATTAATTTAATTAATCCTGATTAGGTTAATCTAATTTAGTTAATTAGTTTAATTAAACATTAATTAGTTAGTTAATCCCTAATTAACTAACCAGTCAATGACAGGTGGACCACACCTGTCAGGTTGACAGCTGACGTTAGCATGATGTCATGCTGACGTCATCAAACACTGTTTCGGATAATATTAATTTAAATAATTAAATAAATTCCAGAAATTAATAAAAACTTCAGAAAATCATATTAAATAATCCGTAGCTCAGATCGAAAAACTTTGTACATGAAAGTTGCTCAGAACGACGAGACGAATTTGAATGCGTGGTCCGTTCGTCCGTCACACGTCCCTAACTATCCGAACATGCAACCGTCCCTCTCCGGTCATCTATCTGACAAATGTCCGGAACCGGGAAGACATTCCCGGATGGATTCCTCCTTCCTCAGTGACGTGCAACCATACGCTAGGACACACCCGGCACTATATATTGTCATATCGTACATTGTGTTGCTCATATTTGCTATGTATTTATACTGTTTCCTCACCCTCTTCTCTCTCGTTAGACCCCGACGCAGTTCCCGGTACCGACGCAGCTCAGGAGCCCGACGACCCCGTTAACGACTTTGCCTTTGCCGCCGAGCAACCAGGCAAGCCCCCCCTTTGATCATCCCGATATCGCCCATTCTAATTTCTCATGCTTGCATTAGAATTGCTGCTGTTGCTGCTTTACCTATTCTGATGCATAGCCTGTTTATCGTAACCTGCTGTTGATAATTACCTGCATATCCTAAACTGCTTAGTATAGGCTGGGTAGAGACCAATTAGTGACCCCACTTATCCCGACTGCCCCGCTGGATTTTCCGAAGAACCGATCAATGGGATTGAAGACCAGGCCCCGACACCGCACATCACCCCCCCCTTAGTTGTATCGACACTACAGCGTTACTATCGAGTGCCGAGGGTGAAACCTCTTGTAGCACTTCTGATGTTAACTCTGTAGAGTAGCTATTCGGTCGTGGTCATCGAGGGTGATTCCTCCTTCACCGCTTTTGATAATGACGCCGTCGTACAACACCTCAAGTGTGAACCCAGTAAGCGTGATTCCTCCGAGTTCACCTTGACGGATACATCGAGTAGGAATCCAACGATGGTGATACCTCGGATTCCCCTAATGTTATGGACACACGGATACTTGGACTGTACTGTTGTTACTTGGAAAGGCGGGTCGACCCTGAGGGGTACCCGCGTGCGCCTGAGAGGCGAGTGTTGTGAAGACGGGTGCCTGTATGGTGCCCGAGTGTTGAATACGAGGCGCGGCCGGGCATTCTTAACCCTTGCAGCAAGTCTTCGAGACGGGGCGACGCGGTCACATCTTTCGTGAGTCTCTGCTCGTTACCGCAAGCCCTAGTCCATTAACGATTTTGATATTTGATCCGAGCAGGTCTCTGGCCTGATAGCACTAACCATCACGTGGGTATAGTATGGGCCTTCTGCATCGTAGCATCAGCCGAAAGCTCTGTCAGACGTCTAGTTCAGCCTTGCGGCCGGGACGGACCGGCGCCCCCC
Source organism: Thinopyrum elongatum (assembly GCA_011799875.1). Classification (NCBI taxonomy): domain Eukaryota; kingdom Viridiplantae; phylum Streptophyta; class Magnoliopsida; order Poales; family Poaceae; genus Thinopyrum; species Thinopyrum elongatum. The sequence continues at coordinate 726,227,015 of CM022298.1, read as the reverse complement.
TAGTGCCTGGCTTCCCCCTGCACGCAACGACTCGGAGTGCACAGGGCGATGGCCCAAGACCTCTGAGCGCTTAGGATGTAGACCGACGGGGACCTCTCTGCTGAGCTCTAGGTAGGGTTGCGGTGTGTCGTTTGGCCGAGGCCGGGCATGACCCAGGAAAGTGTGTCCGGCCGGAGTTAATCGAGCGTGTTGGGTAAGTTGGTGCACCCCTGCAGGGAAGAAAACTTCTATCGATAGCCGGTCCTATGGTAAAGGACACTCGGAGTTGTATCCCGATCGATACAGCTAGAAGTTGAGATGAGACCTGGATATGAGGCTCTGGGATTGCTTCTCGCAGGGAGTCGAGAAGGGATCTCAGGACGAGGTTGATGACTGTATGGCTCTGGGATTGCTTTCTCGCAGGGAGTCGAGAAAGGATCTCTGGGTGAGGTTGAGACTTAATGATACTGCTACATTATATGGTACTGTCTACACTCTTCTAGGCTGCAAGACCTCTGAAGATGCTAGTCTTCGATAGGACTAGGCCTCCTCTCTATTCTGGCATTTCTGCAGCCCAGTCCACATATACAGCCCCCCTTTGAAAATGTTGCATATGTAGTGTAGATCCTTGCTTGCTGAGTACTTCTGAGTACTCACGGTTGCTTTGTTTACCTTTTCTCCCCATATCAGTTTGTCGTGACCAAGATGACGGAGCCCCTGAGACAAATGCCCCGTCGATCGACTACTACTACTACCCAGAGGATGGATACTACTACGAGCTTGCCGTCGACCAGGAGTAGGATCGGAGGGTCCCAGGCAGGAGGCCTGCGCCTTTCGATCGTAGTGTTTTATTTTGCCCCGCCTTTCTAAAGGCCTTTCTGTGCTTTCTTTTATATCTGTACTCAGATATCTGATGCTTCCGCTGACGCTTGTTCGCAAGCTTATGTATTCGAGCCCTCGAGGCCCCTGGCTTGTAATATAAAGCTTGTATGACTTTATTTATGTTTTAGAGTTGTGTTGTGATATCTTTCCGTGAGTCCTTAGGCTTGATCGTGTGCATTTGCGTGTATGATTAGTGCACGATTAGGCCTTGGGCGTCACTAGTTGGTATCAGAGCCGGCTGCCTGTAGGAATCCCCATTTCCAACTCCTTGGCCGAAGTTGAGTCTAGTAACCGAAAACTGTTTTACTAACTTGGCTGTGTGGCTTACGGGCCCACGTCGCCAATTGGGTGGTATTAGTATCTTTTATTCCTCATCTATACGCTGGGACTCTGATCTCTTCTCTATTCGGGTTAAAACTTTACTAACTCCAACATTAGGTTCTCGTGATCACATTCACCCGATGTTCTGAAAATTTCCCCCCTTCCTTCAAGAATTGCGGGCCAGGTTCTGTTCGCAGGATCCTTTTATCGAGGGCACCCTGTGTTGTCACTTGCAGATTCCTCGCTCCAATAGTTTTCTCCGACGTTGATGTAGCCTTTGCTATGTCTCATTGTGTACTTCCTTGCCGCGTGCCTGCGCGCCGCCTAGATGTCTAGCCCTCCCCTTTTCAACTATCGTAATGCCGGATACTAACCGAGGCTATGTGCGGATTCGAATGTCTGGTGCGAATATACTGAAGTATCTATTGCACTTCCTTCTGTTGTGCGTGTTACTTCATGAATCATTCCGTACACCTGCAATTTTTCTTGCTAAACTAACCCTGTTGATTTGGCAGGATGGCTGACGATCCTCCACCTCCACCCTATATTGCCGTAATGATGCAGCAGTTTGAATTGAACCGTCAGCTCAACGAGAGTCTGGTAAGACGTTTAGAACGCAACGAGGCTCGCCAGGAGCCTGGATCGATCTCGCTGCTAGAATGTGTGCGCCTCAATCCGTCCGTTTTCCGCAACTCCACCAATCCTATGGATGCTGATGATTGGCTTCGTGACATCCTGTTTGAGATGGAGTCAGCTAATGTTGCCCCTGACAGTTACATCACCTTTGCGACATTCCACTTGAAGGGTCCCGCTGCTCAATGGTGGGAAAGCCACAAGGCTATGTTGCCTGCAGAGACTGTAACCACTTGGCAGGAATTTCAGTCAGCTTTTCATGCACGTTACATTCCTCAAGGTCTGATGGACCAGAAGAAGCAGGAGTTCCGTAAACTCTCACAGGGCACAATGACTGTGGATGAATATCAGAGGAAATTCCTTGAATTATCCCGCTATGCTGCGGATGACGTCGACACTAACACTCGCAAGCAGGAGAAATTCCGTGAAGGACTGTGTACCGATATAAAACTCGCACTTGCAGTCCATGATTGCACAGACTTCGCAACGCTTGTCAGCAAATCTTTCCAAATTGAAACAGCTCTGACTGAATGCCAGAAGTCGCTCAAGCGCACTCATGGCGCTGGTTCATCCTCGGGTCAGCCTGTTCAGAAGCGTCGAGTCTGGATTCCCCACAATGTTTACCACCGACCTGCTCCAGCACCAAGGCCGTTATATGTTGCACCTCGTCTGCCTTCACCGCCGAGACAGCTAACGGTTCATGATGGACTGTCTGTTGTTATGGCTTCTCCTCAGGATGCATGTAACACCCCCTGTATTAAGCTACAGTGATCACCCTTTTGATGAGGCCATGTCATCATGATTAATAGTGCATAATCATCATTAGCATCATATTGCATTTCAACTCCTAAGTCAAATTCAAATTTAAATGAAAGTGGAATATAAAAGTTGTCCAACATAGAAACTAAAATGTCAGATAAATAAGAAATATTCCAGAGGCTATTCTAAAATTGAAACCAACATCATTGGAATTGGATAAGTGACTCGAACAACCTCAAACAGTGGATAAAGATAATATTTAATAACCATTTATTAAATCTGAAATAAATATGAAATTATATTTTGTCCAAACTAATTTTAGGTGTTAAGGAATAATGCACTGGTATTTATGAAATAGGTCACACTTTTTACAAAAACCATTTGGGGCCTAAACATTTAACAGTAGAGAAAAGAAAATAAAGAAAAGAAAAAGAAACAGAAAAGGAAAGACCCCCCTCCTCTCCCTGGGCCGAATGGCCCAGCTAGCCACAGGCCGGCCCAGCTGCGGCCCACCCCCACTCCCCTTATCCACTCACCCCCAACCCTATCCACTCCCACCGACACCCCCTCGCTCACTCCTCCCCCCCTCCCGATCCAGAAACTGGATCGGGCCGACGCCGCCGACGTCGCCCGTCGCCGTTGGACGCCACCTCGCCGGAGCGCTCCCCCCCCGCCGTTCTGCTTCCCCCTCCGGCGCCGTCCGCAGCCCCCTCCCCTCCCCGCCGCGACCTCGTCCCCGACTGCCCTCGCTCGGGACCCGAGCCCGACGCTCAGCCCCGACGCGCCCGCCGCGCCCGTCTCCGCCCCTCTTTCTCCGACGCCGTCGCGGACCGCCGTCGCCCTTGGACCTCGCCGCCTCGCCGGACTCCACCGACGCCGGCCTCCCCGTCGACCCGTCGTCTCCGGCCTCCACCGCGAGCCCCTCCTCGCGCTCGACGCCGACGCCCCGCCTCGACCCCGTCGCCGACCCCCCCTCCACGAGCTCGAGCCCGCTGCCCCGTCCCTGCAAATCTCGGTGAGGCCCCAGGCCTCCCCCTCCCCTGCCCCGTGCACGCGCACGCGCGCCGCCCCGCATCCACGCTCACCGCGCGCCCTCGCCGCGCACGCCGCCCGCCCGCACGCCGCATGCCGGCGCCGGCCCCCAGCGCCCCTCCCCGCGGCCGCCTCTCCACCGGCCACGGCCGGCGCGCCCCGCTCCGGCCTCTGGCCCTCGCCACCACCCCCGGCCGGCCACCGCACCCTGGCCTCGGCCAGTGCGTGCGCGCGCGCCCACGCGTGCCTGGCCGCGCCCGCGCGCCCGCCCGCGCCCGTGTGGCCATTCGGGCCACAGACAGGTGGGGCCTAATGCCCCTGACCCACTGACCGAACGGGCCCACGGCCCAGAAACGATTTTAAGAAAATAAAAATAAAAATAAATAATTAATTAATTAGATAAATTAATTAGTTAATTAATTAGTTAATTAATCTTGATTAGGTTAATCTAATTAACTAATTAGTGTTAATTGAACAGTAATTAGTAATTAACTTAATTAACCGCTGACATCAGCATGAGGTCAGGCTGATGTCATCATCAGCACTGTTTCGGATAATGTTGAATTAAATAATTAATTAAATTTCAGAAATTAATAAAAACTTTAGAAAATCATATTAAATAAACCGTAACTCCGATGAAAATATTTTATACATGAAACTTGCTCAGAACGACGATACGAACCCGGATACGCCCTCTGTATTCCCGTCAAACGCCCGCAACTATGAGAACGTTGAACAATTAGACCGATTTCGATAAATGAATAGTGTCCACCCTAATTAAATAAATCCGAATAAATTCCTAAATTAACTAAATCGCTTAGTTAGGCTGTATATCACCCTGGCCCTATGTTTAGACATGTCCTGCATCCCTGTTGCATCATTGCCGTGTGTTTACTGTTTCTTCCCCCTCTTCTCTTCGGTAGACTACGAGACCGACGCAGCTGCTGGTGCCCCGACCGACTACGTTGTTGACGACCCCTATTTGCCAGAGCAACCAGGCAAGCCCCCCCCCCTTGATCACTAGATATCGCCTATTCTTCTCTATACTGCTTGCATTAGAGTAGTGTAGCCTGTTACTGCTTTCGGTTAATCCTATTCTGCTGCATAGCCTGTCATTGTTGCTACTGTTGTTGATACCTTACCTGCAATCCAAAATGCCTAGTGTAGGATGCTAGTTTGTCATCAGTGGCCCTACATTCTCGTCTGTCTGCTATGCTACATTATTGGGCCGTGCTCGCCACGGGTGGCGATTGCGGATATGTATACTACTTATTACATGTGACATCAGATGGATACTAAAGTCGGGTCGGCTCGAGGAGCACCAGCAGGTGATTCACGAATGGGGGCTGAAAGGATTGGCCTCCTCGACGGCCCCCTAAGTGACTCTTTGTTGTGGAGCGGCAGGGCAGGTTGTGACCACCTAGGAGAGAGGTGGGCCTGGCCCTGGTCGTCGTCCGCGGTGATCTCATAATAACACGTTTAACGAGATTGGATATTTGATCTGAGTCTGGCCACTGGCCTATACGCACTAACCAACTACGCGGGAGTAGTTATGGGTATCCCGGCGTCGTGGTATCAGCTGAAGCCTTCTTGACGTCAGCGACTGAGCGGCGCGCGCCGTGTTGGACCGCGATAACGTGACCGCCGTGATCGTGTGGGTTGCTAGGTCTGCTCGCGGCCGCGTACGCAACGTGCAGGAGCGCACTGGGCGATGGGCCCAGACCCCAGAGTGCCTAGGATTAGTCCGGCGTGCTGACCTCTCTGTTGAGCCTAGGTGGGGCTGCGACGTGTGGATCTTCCGAGGCCGGGCATGACCCAGGAAAGTGTGTCCGGCCAAAGGGGATCGAGCGTGTTGGGGAATATGTGGTGCACCCCTGCAGGGAAGTTTATCTATTCGAATAGCCGTGTCCCTCGGTAAAAGGACGACCCGGAGTTGTATTCCGACCTCATGACAACTAGAAATGGATACTTAATAAAACACACCCTTACAAGTGACAGTTATAACCCGGTGGTCGCTCTCTCGCATGGTGGCGACGAGAGGATCGACGGGTAGGATTATGCTATACGTTGTTGCTTGGTTAACTTCCAACTACTCTCTTCTATTGCTTCAAGATGGAGGCTGCCAGAAGCGTAGTCTTCGACAGGACTAGCTATCCCCCTCTTATTCTGGCATTCTGCAGTTCAGTCCACCGATATTGCCTCTTTACACATATACCATGCATATGTAGTATAGATCCTCGCTTGCGAGTACTTTGGATGAGTACTCACGGTTGCTTTCCCCCTCCTTTCCCCCTTTCCCTTCTTGCTGGTTGTCGCAACCAGATGTTGGAGCCCAGGAGCCAGACGCCACCTACGACGACTACTACCACCAGGGCGGAGCCTACTACTACGTCCAGGACGCCGACGACCAGGAGTAGTTAGGAGGATCCCAGGCAGGAGGCCCTGCGCCTGTTCGATCTGTTGTATCCCTGTTTGTGCTAGCCATCTTATGGCACCTTGTTTAACCTATGTCTGTACTCAGATATTGTTGCTTCCGCTGACTCGTCTATGATCGAGCATTTGTATTCGAGCCCTCGTGGCCCCTGGCTTGTATTATGATGCTTGTATGACTTATTTATGTTTTAGAGTTGTGTTGTGATATCTTCCCGTGAGTCCCAGATCTTGATCGTACACGTTTGCGTGCATGATTAGTGTACGATTGAATCGGGGGCGTCACAATGCACCACGTCCTCCGGATGGTCGTACGAAGGGCCATCGAACCCATCGTTGCAGAAATCGTAAGGCCGGGATGTCTGCTATGGACCGAGGCTAGGTTACTCACGTCAAAATGGGAGAAGCTCGTGAGTCTCCAAAAATCGTGATGGGAACTCTGTCAGTTAATTCAATTGCAGCTTCTGTTCTCTTTGATTCCGGGGCATCACATTCCTTTGTGTCTCAACAATTTGCTCAGCGACATGAGCTACCTCTAGAGTTATTGCCCACACCATTAGAGATTATCACTCCCCGTTCCAGGTGGCAAACCAAGATGGTAAGTCACAACAATCAGATCAAAATTGAAGGGTTGATGTTCTCTGCTTCCCTTATTGCTCTTGGACCTTCCGACATAGACATCATTCTAGGTATGGACTGGTTGGCAGCCCATAATGCTTTGATTGATTGTGCTACTAAGACAGTCCAGCTCACTCACTCTTCTAGCCAGACAGTCAAATACTCAGCCCGAATAGCTCAGGATGCTGAGACTCAAATATATGTTCTGAATGCATTGAATGCTTCACCTCTTGAAGGCATCGAGAACGTTCCAGTGGTTCGTGATTTTCAAGATGTATTTCCAGAGGAACTTCCAGGAATACCCCCTGCTAGAGCTGTTGAGTTCGTCATCGACTTGAAGCCCGGCACTACCCCTATTGCGAAGCGTCCTTATAAGATGCCTCCGCATCATCTTCTCGAGCTTAAGGAAGAAATCGATACGTAACTTAGGAAAGGTTTCATTCGCCCCAGTTCCTCTGCTTGGGGAGCACCTTCACTCTTCGTTAAGAAGAAGGATGGAACTAACCGATTGGTTCAGGATTATCGGCCCATTAACCAAGCCACAATTCAGAACAAATATCCGCTTCCTCGGATCAATGATTTGTATGATCAGCTTGCTGGATCATCGGTGTTTTCTAAACTCGACTTGAGGTTGGGTTATCATCAGATCCGTGTTCGTGAAGAGGATATTCCCAAGACAGCATTCGTTACTAGCTATGGTTCTTATGAGTACATTGTCATGTCATTTGGCTTAACCAATGCTCCTGCAACATTCTCCCGTCTGATGAATTACATCTTCATGGATTACCTCGAAAAATTTGTCGTGGTATATCTGGATGATATTCTGGTCTATTCAAAGAATAAGGAAGAACATGCTGAACACCTCCGTCTTGTACTGGAAAGGCTCCGAGAACACCAGTTGTATGCCAAATACTCCAAATGTGAATTCTGGCTTTCTGAAGTAACTTACCTTGGTCATGTGATTTCCAAGGATGGAATTGCTGTTAACCCAGAACGAGTTCAGGCTATTCTTGACTGGACACCTCCGAAGAACGTCAAGCAAGTGAGAAGTTTTCTTGGTCTTGCAAGCTATTACCGTCGATTTGTAGAGAACTTTTCTAAGATTGCTAAGCCTTTGACTGATCTGCTTCACAAGGGAGTTAAGTTTGAATGGACAGAAAAATGTCAGGAAAGTTTCCAGACACTCAAAGACAAGCTAACATCTGCCCCAGTACTATCTCCTCCAGATACCCGCAAAGACTTTGTGATTTATTGTGACGCATCCCGTGAAGGATTAGGCTGTGTCCTAATGCAAGAGCGTAAAGTGATTGCTTATGGCTCTCGTCAGTTGCGCCCACATGAAGAGAATTATCCGGTACATGATCTAGAACTAGCTGCTGTCATCTATGCATTGCAGTTGTGGCGACATTACCTCCTCGGTAATCGTTGCGAGATCTACACGGATCATAAAAGCCTGAAGTACTTGTTCACTCAACCTTCTCTAAACCTCCGTCAACAAAGATGGATGGAGGCCATTGCGGACTATGATTTGGGTATTTCCTATACCCCTGGCAAGGCTAACGTGATGGCTGATGCCTTAAGCCGCAAGTCCTATTGCGACAACCTCATGGTTAGGCGAGCTCAACCTCGTCTTTTTGAAGAACTGTGCAAGCTGAATCTACGTATTGTTCCACAGGGCTCTCTAAATAACCTTGTGATACAACCAGATCTTGAGAAAGCTGTTAAGAATGCGCAAGCTAAAGATGCTGAAGTTGATCTGATGAAGAAAGACCTTCACCTTGTAAAGTACAGGGATTTCTCGCTGTCTGAAGATGGAACTTTGTATTTCAGAAACCGCATTGTGGTACCTCGCTTCGAGCTTATGACTGACAAGGTCATGAAGGAGGCACATGATACACCGCTGTCTATTCATCCGGGTAGCACCAAGATGTATCGTGATCTCCGTCAAAGGTACTGGTGGTCTAGAATGAAGCAGGACATTGCTCATTATGTTGCTGAATGTGATGTGTGTCGTCGCGTTAAAGCAGAACATCAGAAACCAGCTGGAATTCTGCAACCACTTCCTATTCCTTTATGGAAATGGGATAAGGTTCAGATGGATTTCGTTACAGGACTTCCCAGGTCACAGAACGGTCACGATGCTATTCTTGTCGTCGTCGACCAACTTTCTAAAGTTGCACACTTTCTGCCCGTCAAAGAAACTATCACTGCTAGTCAGTTAGCAGAGTTGTATATATCCAGAATTGTTTCACTCCACGGTATTCCGAAGGAGATTAGTTCGGACCGTGGCGGTCTTTTCACTTCCAAATTCTGGGAAAGTTTCCAAACAGCTATGGGAACTCATATTACCTAGAGTTCAGCTTATCATCCGCAATCCCAAGGCCAAGTCGAACGAGTCAATCAAATGCTTGAAGACATGCTTCGGGCTTGTGTTATTTCATTCAGCAAGAAGTGGGAAGAATCTCTCCCGTATGCCGAGTTCTCTTAGAACAACAGCTATCAAGCCAGTTTGAAAATGGCCCCCTTCGAAGTACTCTATGGACGTAAGTGTCGAACCCCTCTGAATTGGTCAGAAACTGGGGAATGACCGCTCATGGGTCCGGATATTATTCAACACGCCGAAGAACAAGTTCGTATTGTCCGGGAAAATCTCAAGGCGGCTCAGGACCGCCATAAGAGCAACTATGATCGCAAACGATGGGGTTTAACTTATCAACCTGGTGAACAAGCTTATCTGCGTGTCACTCCTATGAAGGGCACTCACCGTTTTGTAATCAAGGGCAAGCTAGCTCCAGGCTATATTGGTCCTTTCCGCATTATTGCTAGACGTGGTCAGGTGGCATATAAATTGGAATTGCCGCCGCAATTCTCTCATATCCACGACGTCTTCCATGTGTCGCAACTTCGTAAATGCTTCAAGGAATCTCCGCACCGAGCTCTGGATCACGAGATGCTCGAATTACATGATGATCTTTCATATAAGGAGCATCCGATCCGCATTCTCGATGAAGTTGAACGTCGGACCTGTCAGAAGGTTACCAAGTTCCTCAAAATGCAGTGGTCAAATCATACTGAAGATGAAGCCACTTGGGAACGCGAGGATAATCTTCGTGCGGAATACCCCGAACTTTTTCCTTCTACTTCTTAATTCTCGGGACGAGAATTCTTGTTAGTGGAGGAGATTTGTAACACCCCCAGTGGTTAACTGCAGTAATCACCCTTTTGATTATGCCATGTCATCATGTTTAACAGTGCATGATCATCATTAGCATTATATTGCATTTCAACTCCTAAGTCAAAATCCAAATTTAAATGAAAGTGGAAAATAAAAGTTGTCCTGCATAAAAACTAAAATGTTCAATAAATAGCAAATATTCTAGAGACTATTCCAAAATTGAAACCAACAATAAATAAATTAATTAGGTAGCTCAAACTTTACCAAAACAGTAAGGCTTAATGCATTTTGTTTATTATAAAAATTGTGTGAACTCAAATTGACTCCAAACTAATTTTTGACAGTGGTAGAGGATGCCTAGTATTTATTGGAACAATTGCCATGTTCTACAAAAATCGTTTTGAGGACTAACAATTTACTAAACAGGAGATATGAATAAATAAAAAGAAAAAGACAAAAGAAAACAAAACAAAAATAAAAATAAAAAGAGAAACACCCCTCCCCCCTTGGCCCAACTGGGCTACAGCCCAGCCGGCCGGCCAACCCCCGCCCCCCCTATATGGCCTCCCCCAGGAGGCCACCGAACCCTAACCCCCCACTCGTTTCCCCCCCCCCCCCCCCCCCCCCCGCACGCTCACCCTCCCCCTCCCCGATCCAGATCGGATCGGAGCAACCGACGCCGCCCGACGCCGTCGTCGCCCCGTCACCGCCTGGACCTCGCCGGCGCTACCCCGCCGTCATCCCCGGCCGCCTCCTCGAGCCCATTGCCCTTGACCCTGCACCCATGGTGAGGGCCACGCCCTCCCTCTCTCTCTGTCGCCGCCGTGCCCGCGGTCACCCTGCGCTCCCCGCGCCCCGCTCGCCCTCCCTCCGAGCCCCTGCTGCTCTGCCTTGCTGCCGCCGCCCGCCACTGCTTGCTCGTCGCTGCTCGCCCGCAGCGACCGAGCCCGCGCCTCGCCCCGCCCGCTCGCGCGCCTCGCCCTCCTCGCGCGCGCGTCCCACACCCCCTCCGGCCTTGCCCCGTTCGCCGCCCGCGCCCGAGCCCGGCGCCCGCACGTGCCCGACCGTGCCCGCGCGCACGCGCCGCCCCGGTCGGCCCCTGTGCCACTGACCGCTGGGCCCGACCCCCCTGGCCCAATGACCCATGGGGCCCACGGCCCCGAAACATTTTTAAAATTAAAAATAAAAATAATTAATTAATGAAATGATTAATTAGTGAGTTAATTAATTTAATTAATCCTAATTAGGTTAATATAATTTAGTTAATTAGTTTAATTAAACATTAATTAGTTAGTTAATCCCTAATTAACTAACCATTCAATGACAGGTGGACCCCACCTGTCAGGTTGACAGCTGACGTCAGCATGATGTCATGCTGATATCATCAAACACTGTTTCGGATAATGTTAATTTAAATAATTAAATATATTCCAGAAATTAATAAAAAGTTTAGAAAATCATATTAAATAATCCGTAGCTCAGATTGAAAAACTTTGTACATGAAAGTTGCTCAGAACGACAAGACGAATTTGAAAGCGTGGTCCGTTCGTCCGTCACACGTCCCTAACTATCCGAACATGCAACCGTCCCTCTCCGGTCATCTGCCTAACAAATGTCCGGAACCGGGAAGACATTCCCGGATGGATTCCTCCTTCCTCAGTGACGTGCAACCATACGCTAGGACACACCCGGCACTTTATATTGTCATGTCGTACATTGTGTTGCTCATATTTGCTTTGTATTTATACTGTTTCATCCCCCTCTTCTCTCTCGTTAGACCCCGACGCAGTTCCTGGTACCGACGCAGCTCAGGAGCCCGACGACCCCGTTAACGACTTTGCCTTTGCCGCCGAGCAACCAGGCAAGCCCCCCCTTTGATCATCCCGATATCACCCATTTTAATTTCTCATGCTTGCATTAGAATTGCTGCTGCTGCTGCTGCTTTACCTATTCTGATGCATAGCCTATTTATCGTAACCTGCTGTTGATAATTACCTGCATATCCTAAACTGCTTAGTATAGGCTGGATAGAGACCTATTAGTGACCCCACTTATCCCGACTGCCCCGCTCGATTTTCCGAAGACCCGATCAACGGGATCGAAGACCAGGCCCCGACACCGCACATCACCCCCCCTTAGTTGTATCGACACTGTAGCGTTACTATCGAGTGCCGAGGGTGAAACCTCTTGTAGCACTTCTGATGTTAACTCTGTAGAGTAGCTATTCAGTCGTGGTCATCGAGGGTGATTCCTCCTTCACCGCTTCCGATAACGACGCCGTCGTACAACACCTCAAGTGTGAACCAAGTGAGGGTGATTCCTCCGAGTTCACCTTGACGGATACATCGAGTAGGAATCCAACGAGGGTGATACCTCGGATTCCCCTGATGTTATGGACACACGGATACTTGGACTGTACTGTTGTTACTTGGAAAGGCGGGTCGACCCTGAGGGGTACCCGCGTGCGCCTGAGAGGCGAGTGTTGTGAAGACGGGTGCCTGTATGGTGCCCGAGTGCTGAATACGAGGCGCGGCCGGGCATTCTTAACCCTTGCAGCAAGTCCTCGAGACGGGGTGACGGGGTCACATCTTTCGTGAAACTCTGCTCGTTACCGCAAGCCCTAGTCCATTAACGATTTGGATATTTGATCCGAGCAGGTCTCTGGCCTGATAGCACTAACCATCACGTGGGCATAGTATGGGCATTTTGCATCGTAGCATCAGCCAAAAGCTCTGTCAGACGTCTAGTTCAGCCTTGCGGCCGGGACGGACCGGCGCCCCCCTGGTGCCTGGCTTCCCCCTGCATGCAACGACTCGGAGTGCACAGGGCGATGGCCCAAGACCTTTGAGCGCTTAGGATGTAGACCGACGGGGACCTCTCTGCTGAGCTCTAGGTAGGGTTGCGGTGTGTCGTTTGGCCGAGGCCGGGCATGACCCAGGAAAGTGTGTCCGGCCGGAGTTAATCGAGCGTGTTGGGTAAGTTGGTGCACCCCTGCAGGGAAGAAAACTTCTATCGATAGCCGGTCCTACGGTAAAGGACACTCGGAGTTGTATCCCGATCGATACAGCTAGAAGTTGAGATGAGACCTGGATATGAGGCTCTGGGATTGCTTCTCGCAGGGAGTCGAGAAGGGATCTCAGGACGAGGTTGATGACTGTATGGCTCTGGGATTGCTTTCTCGCAGGGAGTCGAGAAAGGATCTCTGGGTGAGGTTGAGACTTAATGATATTGCTACATTATATGGTACTGTCTACACTCTTCTAATGCTGCAAGACCTCTGAAGATGCTAGTCTTCGATAGGACTAGGCCTCCTCTCTATTCTGGCATTTCTGCAGCCCAGTCCACATATACAGCCCCCCTTTGAAAATGTTGCATATGTAGTGTAGATCCTTGCTTGCTGAGTACTTCTGAGTACTCACGGTTGCTTTGTTTACCTTTTCTCCCCATATCAGTTTGTCGTGACCAATATGACGGAGCCCCTGAGACAAATGCCCCGTCGATCGACTACTACTACTACCCAGAGGATGGATACTACTACGAGCTTGCCGTCGACCAGGAGTAGGATCGGAGGGTCCCAGGCAGGACGCCTGCGCCTTTCGATCGTAGTGTTTTATTTTGCCCCGCCTTTCTAACGGCCTTTCTGTGCTGTCTTTTATATCTGTAGTCAGATATCTGATGCTTCCGCTGACGCTTGTTCGCAAGCTTATGTATTCGAGCCCTTGAGGCCCCTGGCTTGTAATATAAAGCTTGTATGACTTTATTTATGTTTTAGAGTTGTGTTGTGATATCTTCCCGTGAGTCCTTAGGCTTGATCGTGTGCATTTCCGTGTATGATTAGTGCACGATTAGACCGGGGGCGTCACAGATTATACATGTGAAGTTGTTGATCTTTCGGGTAAAGTTTCTCTTCGTATGCGGTCATCGGGCACATACCAAGGCGAGGGCACTCCATGTAGTGATGTGTTTTGAGTACAAAAGTAAAGAACAATAGAGATGAATGAAGATGATCCATTAATCATCATTAATTACCCTTTATGTTGTTCTTTTATGGAGTTCAGATTTTTCTTAGGAAACATTTCTATGTTGATCCAACGTAATATATACTCTACGGTGCTTCTTATGCACTTAAAATATTACATCAATGTTCCGGAAACTCACTTCTATCCGTACTTAGTTTTTCTATAACGGAGCTATAAAGCAGCAATTTGAAAATACCATGTAGCTCTAGCGCAAGACCTAAAGTCAAGCCCTGACGGATTTGGTGGACGAATTGCTCTTTGTTTTGAAATCGTGAGGCCATGCCGATGTGACCTGAAGTAGTGTGTGAGAATGTACAAGGAAGCCCCATAGCAATTGGAAAAGCAATAGTCATAGCCATGTGTCAATTAATGTGGTTTTCTTTAGTTAACCATTGCATATATAAATGTAAGCATGACGACAAGTTGTATACCTTTGTCACGTGGATTTATGGAAATTTCTATCAACCTATTGCCAAAATAGATGGACTCGGCAACACACGCCTTTGATGATCTAGTATCTATTATAATGGGATGGAAGGCGTGAACCACGCCGGCGGCAGCCAGCTCCGAGGCCGTCCAAGGCCCTCGACCTTCTCTGTCCTGCGGTCCATGAGGCTGAAAATCCTGACGGCATTATCGTCGTCGTGTGCATCCTTGCACGGCGCAGATCATCCTCGGTGTAGTCGTAGATGCTGTTGGCCCTGTGCTTTGGGTGCTCCTTCGTGAACACACATAGGGAACTGTCTGTCGCGACGAACACATAGGGAACTGCATATATTAGAAAAATGGATACGTCAGGATCCTGGATCTCCTAGATGAGATATGTCGCACATCTTGTAAGTTGTATGTGATGTGACATGTCACTATAGTTTGCCACTTAAGAAATACATCATCAACTTCCTTTTATGTTGTTCTTTTATGGAGTTCAGATTTTTCTTAGGAAACATTTCTATGTTGATCCAACGTAATATATACTCTACGGTGCTTCTTATGCACTTAAAATATTACATCAATATTCTGGAAACTCACTTCTATCCGTACTTTGTTTTTCTATAACGGAGCCTTTGTGAAGGCGGCCTTGGGGTGCGCAGCTTGGACGCCCAAAACAAAAGCCTGCTCGTCAAGCTCCTGCACCGACTGCACCAGCCCATGCAATCCGCTTGGGCCACCTGGTTTTGGAGGGAATTTTTTTTTTTTGAGATCTAGAGTAGAATAAAAACTACTCAGAGTGACCAGTACAGTCGGGTGTATATTCCGAAATCATCAGTGGTCTCAGGCTGTCCGGGACATTTGCAATCACCACTTGATCTCCATCGCTTCTGGTCAAAGCTGCTAGTCCATGTGCAAGCTTATTGCTGTCTCTCCTCACACAGCTGAAACTGCATGTGTCGAACGCCGCAGCAGCAGTCTGAATGTCCCTTAGAAGGCCATAGAGTGGCGAACGTGAGGGGGTCAGATTAGCCAATTCCTTTGCCACGGTCAGGTTATCTGTCTCAACGATCACCTGTCCATTAAAGAAGACTGACAGGGTTTGAAGGCCAACTAGGACAGCCCGGGCCTCAGCCTTCTCCACGCTATGACAGAGCGGAAGTTTCTTGCAGATGGCTACGAAAACATGTCCTCTGCTGTCTCTTGCAACAGCACCAGCAGAGCTCTCTCCATTATCAGCTAAAAAGGCAGCATCGGAGTTGATCTTGACAGATCCTCCAGCAGGGGGAGCCCATTTCCTGTTCATGTTATCAGTTGGTCGCGCAAGCTTATCTCCGGTACCCCTTCCCACTGTCCAATCCTCTGGTTCAGTTGCATTCTGTAGCTCCTCGGCGTACTTTGCCAGAAAATGAACTGACCTACTGACTGATCCTTTGCCATCACTGCGGATGCAATCTTCCCTGAGGAACCAACAGCGCCAGAGAAGTAGCAGGATTTTGGCTCGTGTGTCCTCATTTTCAGTGTCTAGAAGAACTTGCAACCAATCTTCACCTGTATGCCAAAATCTGTTTTCTGCAGGTAAGATCCAGACATCTCTCATAGCATGTCTTAGGCTTCTGCTTTTTGTGCATGAGATCACCACATGGAACTCATCTTCTACGCCATTACCGCAGATGTCACAGGTTGCATCTGTCTCAAGGGTCCTCTTCCATTTGTTCTCCTTTGTGGCGAGCATATTTGTGGCCACCCTCCAACCGAAGATACGATTTTTTCCGGGAACTTTTGCCTTCCAAATTAGGTCCCAAATGCTCCGGTCATTAGGATCTCTACATGAGCTTGACGGATTTTGAATCATTTGTGGGAGGCCCGCTGCAGCCAACTTGTATGCGCTCCTAACTGTGAAAATTCCATTCTTTTTGTAGTGCCAGGCTATTTGGTCTGTTACATCAGAGGCCGGAATTGGGATTTTACAGATTTCATCTGCATCAAAAGGATAGAAAATCTGCCTGATTAGATCGTCATTCCATTCCTTTTTGTCTGGCAATATGAGTTGGTTAACCCATCGAATCCTGGACCTTCTAATGAACGTCGCTGTCATAAGCCCTTCTCTCCTCGGAATCCATTGGTCTCTTTGAATCTGGATTCTTTTGCCATCTCCCACACGCCAGATTAGGCCTCTTTTTAGGAGTTCTAGACCAAACTCAATAGCTCTCCACACAGGAGAAGCGTCCGAAGCAAAAACTGTATCCAGTAAATTTCCATTAGGATAATACTTGGATTTGAGAACTCTGGCGCATAAGCTATCTGGGTTCTGAATGAGTCTCCATGCTTGCTTTGCCAGAAGGGCCTGGTTAAACAGGTGCATATCTCTGAAGCCTATGCCCCCCGCTCTTTTGGGCTTTGTCATCCGTTCCCATGACATCCAATGAACCTTTCTATGAACCTCCTCATCTCCCCACCAGAAGTCCCTGATCATTCTCTCATATTTCTCGCAGAAGCCTTTTGAGAGCATAAAAACACTCATGATGAAGGTGGGGAGCGCTTGCACAACCGATTTCACATGAACCTCCTTGGCTGCAAATGACATAAATTTTTCTGACAAGTCATTACACCTTTTCCGGAATCTATCCATGATAGGTTGGAACTGGTCATCCTTCATCCTCCCTTTAGGGGTAGGCAGCCCGAGGTATTTACTCTCAAAGGTGTCTGACGACACACCAAGAATACCTTTTATTTCTTCCCGTGTATCGGCCGGGCAAGCCTCGCTAAACAAGAGCGAGCACTTGCTCGCACTCAGCAGCTGCCCCGTGGACCTCTGAAAAGAATTTAGAACTCTCTTGATAGATTCAGCCTGATCCGGCGTTGCTTTGAAGAAGATCAAGCTGTCATCCGCAAACAGCAGGTTTGATATGCCTGGGCTATTTCTAGCAATCTTTATGGGGGTCAAATTGTTCTCAGCCATCTCCTTCTTGAGCAAGTGCACTAGCCCGTCTGCAACAAACAAGAAAAGATATGGACTGAGGGGATCACCTTGTCGCAAGCCTCGAGAAGGTATGAACGGTTCAAGTAGCTCTCCATTGCATCTCACAGCGTATCTCACTGATCGTACGCACTGCATTACCCATTCAGTCCACTTGTTGCAGAAACCAAGTCTATGAAGCGTTCCTTCCAAGAAACTCCAGTCAACTCTGTCATAAGCTTTTGCTAGGTCCAATTTGTACGCACAGTATGTGTCTCTGGCATTCCTGCTATGCTGAATCTTGTGGAAGCACTCAAACGCAATAATGGCATTATCTGTGATCATCCTGCCCGGAATAAACGCACTCTGTGTTTCCGAGATGATATCATCCAGCATGGGACGGAGGCGGTTCACAAGGCATTTCGCAATCACCTTGTAAATGACGTTACACAAACTGATGGGTCTGTAGTCCTTCAACGATTGGGGGTCACTTCCTTTAGGGATTAGAACAATCACCGTATCGTTTATACCTTCAGGAAGGACTCCATTTTCAAAAAACTCGAGCACACCTCTCACCACGTCCTCTTTTAAATCCCCCCAGTTCCTTTGGAAAAAAACGCGCCGGAAATCCGTCCGGGCCAGGTGCCTTTAGGGGACCAATTTGAAACAAAGCATCGCTGATTTCCTCCGGGGAAAAAGACTTTGTAAGAGCCTCATTCATCTCAGCGCCAACACGTTCAGCAGTTAGCTCTAGTATTTCCGTAGGGTCAATTCCTTCTTCCTTCTCATAAAGTTTTCTGAAAAAGGAGTTCGTCATGTCATGTATGCCTTTCTCATCCTCCACCGAAACCCCACGGTCATCCTTCAGTTTTGATATTTTGTTCTTCTTCCTCCTCCACGTCGCTTTCCTTTGAAACCACTTTGTATTTCTGTCTCCCTCTCTGATATATGTTGCCCGGGATCGCTGCCTCCACATTAGCTCTTCCCGTAGCAACAACTCATCCAGCTCTTTTGCAAGTTTGTTTGCTTTATCCTGAAGAGCAGCCGAAGGAGGGGAGTTCCAAATCCTACTCAGTTTCTTCCGGGTTTGCGCTGATTTCTTTACAACCGAGCCAAAGTCTCGGTTGGCCCATTCCTTCAATTCCTTCTGCATGCTCTGAATCTTTTCACCCACTTTCTTTAAGGTTCCAGCCGGCCCATCACTCTTCCATGCTACTGCAATGGTATTCTGCAGCGAACCCTCACGCTCCCACATCTGTTCATATCTGAACATACCCGTATTATTCTCTCCGACAGGTCTCCATTCCATTCTGCTCCCCACCCGCAAGAGTACTGGAAGGTGATCCGACCTAGAGGAACAAATGTGTTCAACAGTGGCGTCTTTGAAGTGATCTGACCATTCCGGGGAGGCTACAGCTCTGTCCAAAGCAAATCTCCTCAAAAAGCATATGCGCTCCTGAGCGCGGTCTGGAAACCCGTCGCCCAGCTGCTCCCACTCTACCGTGACCTGACCAAGGTGCGGCTTGGTGATGGCCGGAAGACTGCCTTCTGGCTCGATGATTGGGGGCTGGGCGGCCGCGCGTCTGCCTGCCTTGCACTCTCATTCCATCCAGCCGCTTGCCACCGTCCAGGAGGCCGTCGACGGTGGACTGCGGTCTAACCTCGCTCTAAGGCTATCCTCTGTGGCCTCGAGTGAGCTGGAGCTCCTGCTTGCCGAAATCCCGTCGCTTCATCATGACGAGGATGCTCGTGTTTTGCGAGAGTGCATCGACAAGAAGGCTCTTACATCCTCCATATACAAGCTGCTGACCTTTGCTGGGACTCGGTGCCCCGTCGAAGCCCAGTTATGGAGTGCCAAGGCGCCACACAAGGTGCGACTATTTGGCTGGCTAGTTGCCCAGGATCGAGTGCACTCCAAAGCAAATCTCCTCAAAAAGCATATGCGCTCCGAGGATGTCTGCGAGCTGTGCCACAAAGAGTCAAAAACCACCAACCATCTTCTCTTCGACTGTTGCAGGGTCGCTGCGCTCTGGCCAGCTCTCGGCGTCCCCCAACCGCTGTGCTGCAGATCGATCTGGGATGCAAAACCCGTCTCCCCCACCACCGACGGCTGCTGGTCGACGGTGCGCCTTCTGCTCCTTTGGAGGATATGGAACCATCGGCACCAGGTGGTCTTCCAAGGCATGCGCCCCTCCATGACCCGCCTCATCAAGGCTGCGGTTGCAGACCTCTCCGAGTGGGCGTTTCGTCTCAAGCCAATCGACAGGAGCTCACTCCTGGACTGGAGACCAATCCTCCTAGCTATCTCTGTATAGTTTTCTTGAGGCTGTAGTTCTTAGCTCTCCATTTTGGGGGTGAAAGACCCGTTTAAAACTCTCCCTGTACTCGTTTTTCCCGTGTACTGTCGCAGCTTGCTGCTTGAGTAATGATAATTCAGGTGGGCCGCTTTGCCCCCCCCCCCCCCCCCCCACCCCCCCCCCCCGCGCGTGATTCCTCAAAAAAAAAAAACCGAGCTATAAAGCAGCAATTTGAAAATACCATGTAGCTCTAGCGCAAGACCTAAAGTCAAGCCCTGAGGGATTTGGTGGACGAATTGCTCTTTGTTTTGAAATCGTGAGGCCATGCCGATGTGACCTGAAGTAGTGTGTGAGAATGTACAAGGAAGCCCCATAGCAACTCGAAAAGCAATCTTATATATTTACTAATTGAAGGCACCATTCAAGTACTCTCATTAATCCACATAATTAGAAAATTACACCGTTGGATTGTAGAATATACGTTCAGGATAAAAGGAAAACATATGTAACATAGATGGTCCCGACATCACATAAAAAAGGCATATGACACGTCCAACCTTAGTGAATCAAAAGGAAAAAAAAAAGATCCATCCGTTTCCTCAAAAAAAGGAAGCCTCCAACCATAAAGAGTCCAATCCAACGGAGAAAGGGGGCAAACTCCACGATGCTACTAATTGCCCGCAAAAGTCACGTCCATGAATAAATTTTTGGCCAAGTAAAATCTAGGTGGACTCCTATACATGATCGCCCATAAACAAAACAATGTACAGCGTGACACAACTAGAAAAGAGACATCCTATACATGATCGCCCGTAAATATACAAAATAACAGACGTATGTGTGACTCGATCCAACCTATCAAAAGAAAAGATGAACGACTAAAAAAATATGAGCAGCGTCCCTTAAAAAATAGTGTACAACGTCGTGTCAGAAAAAAAAAAGATGTACAGCGTCCTATCATGCATGTTTTCCCAGCACGTTTCCTTTGTTGAAAAAAAAAATCACCCACACGTGACGAGATCTAATCTGTCAAAAGGAAAGATGAACGACTAAAAAAAGATGAAGAGCGTCCCGTAAACAAAACAATGTACTGCGTCCCGTCAAAAAGAAAAAAGATGCAGAGCGTCCTATCATGCATGTTCTCCCAGAAGCACGCTTCCTTTCTTGAACTAAATGACCCACACGTGACTCGATCTAATAATCTGTCAAAAGAAAAGATGAACCGCGTCCTGATAAAAAAAAATGCAGCGTCCCGTCTCAAAATTTTTTTTACAGGGTCTTATCATGTTCTCCAAAGGAAAGCCATACTTATGTCGCATCTGATTGATTTCCATTCAATAAACTCTCCTGACTGATTTCGAATCCAAAGAAAGAAAAACACATCCACTTGCTGCCGTAAAAATCATTCTTCAGTTCGCCGCCCGTCCTGGTGGCGCATCATCTAGAGTCCCTAGCGCCGCTTTTCCTAATCCTCCGCTTTGACACGCCGTCTGTTCTTCAGGGCATCAACACTGCCCTTAGTGTTCCATCAACCGCTGGAATCGATCTAAAAAAGAGGTATAGTTCAATCCATCTTCTCCTGTTGTCCTGCTATGATCATGTTTCTCAACCATGGAAAACACGATTGTCATTATCCATCAAACATCGATGATGTTGCTTACTACTCATGAGCGGTTCTCGAGTAGTAGGAAGGAAATAACCTAAGTACGTACGTACATAGTTCTTTAACATCAAAGAGTCATGCCGATTGTAAAAGAAATCGATTGATATATGCCTCAGTTATTCCTCGGAGCATGAAAGCAGAAGCAATGAGAATTAAGGCACATGAGAATAGGCAACCTTGATCAACTGCGCCAATAACGTCCTCCTGTACGCCACCGGGTGCCGGCCACATCCAATGTCTCCAAATGTGACGCGTCGGTTATATCTGATGTCTCTCGATGCGAAGTACAGATCATGCATGCAGATCGGCCAATGTGCTACTACTAAACTTGCTTGAAGTGTGCGTCTGCTATTGTCCAATCTGCATGTACATATGGTTCGTTCCAAAATGCGTTTATAACTTATAAATGGTACGTATCTTTCTTTTTAATCTACTATACTCATGATGAATAAATGAGTGGTGAACTATATTTTTTTCTTGGAGCATGGGTTCGCATGATTCTTCCAAGTATGGAATATATATATTCCGATACTTAAGCAATTTTCTTTTAAAGATTTGTTATACTACATGTAAATCCAGATTGATTTCTATGTGTGCATATATTAAATAATCATAAACTTTACTGAGTTATGGTTATATATGTTTTTTGGCCTAAAATTTGGGATCTAAATTTTTTCTAGAATTATCATTATTTTCATGATGAGACTTGATTAATTTTTTATTCGAGATTGGTTATTTCCGAAAAAATAAGGGACACTAGAAGGGGAAAACTTCTGTAATAGGAAAACATGACAACAATTCAATGATTTTTTTTTTCTAAAAAACACGATAATTATCTCCCTAAGGTGCACACAGAGAAACTTCCGTCCGTCTAAACTTTACATATGAATTATGCTATATTACATTGTAAAATGAAGATGATACTGCAAATTTTCTATTGATATAGTACTAGCCCGTGCCGTAGCACGGGTTGACAACTAGTAGTCATAGCCATGTGTCAATTAATGTGGTTTTCTTTACTTAACCATAGCATATATAAATGTAAGCATGACGACAAGTTGTATACCTTTTGTCACGAGGATTTATGGAAATTTCTATCAACCTATTGCCAAAATAGATGGACTCGGCAACACACGCCTTTGATGATCTAGTATCTATTATAATGGGATGGAAGGCGTGAACCACGCCGGCGGCAGCCAGCTCCGAGGCCGTCCGAGGCCCTCGACCTTCTCTGTCCTGCGGTCCATGAGGCTGAAAATCCTGACGGCATTATCGTCGTCGTGTGCATCCTTGCACGGCGCAGATCATCCTCGGTGTAGTCGTAGACGCTGTCGGCCTTGTGCTTTGGGTGCTCCTTCATGGACACACATAGGGAACTGTCCGTCGCGACGAACACCTTGGTTTTCCGAATGTCTGCGTCGAGGACCTTCATCTTGAAGGATGGCGATGTCCGTCGACCAATGGTCTCCTTGAGCACGACCATCAGCGGCCCGCCAGGCACCTCCACGAGGTACTTGCGGTGGTTCGAGTCAACGAGGGAGAAGAGAGTGGCGGCCGTCGGGGCATCGCCGGGCAGGATGAGGCACTGCGCCTCTGGCTTGAACGCATGGCGAGAGGTGCGGAAGACCGCAGCGAACGCGATGCGGTCGAGGAGGCTAAAGCGGCCGTGGCTGTTAGCTAGCATATCTCGCGGAAGGCCGGCGGCGCCTAGGTATCAAATCCAGTGTCAAGACGTGTCATCACCAATTGTACACAAATCAACCATAAAAAAAGCAAGGATTTGAATTAACTTAACTAATTTGACAACCATGCCTAGGTATTTCAAAAGCATGCCTAGATTATACATTTAAAGTTGTTGATCTTTCGGGTGAAGTTTCTCTTCGTATGCGGTCATCGGGCACGTACCAAGGAGAGGGCACTCCAAGGAGTGATGTGTTTTGAGTAAAAAAGTAAAGAACAATAGAGATGAATGAAGATGATCCATTAATCACCATCCTAGGGTTTTTTAATTACCAGATTTGCATTCTATGTATTCTCCAAACTTCTCCAATCAAATGGAAGAAAGATATACTTTTCGACCTTCACAACACGAATTAGATTTAAAAAAAGTTGTGAACGTTTTATACCATGCGACATGATTACCAATGTCGAGACGTGTCACCAACAACGGTACACAAGTCAAACAAAGAAAATTGATAGGATTTGATTTAATTTAACTAATTACACAAGCACGCGGAGGTATGTCAAGAGCATGCCTAGAGTATCTCTACTCCTAATGGAGCAGTTGGTAGTCTCGCTTCCAGGTTTTTTTTAGTCCCACCTTCCCTGATTTTTTTTGGTACCTCCTCTCACCTCTGACTTATCCACCAGAAACCGAAAAAACCTCCTCCTGAGGCCCCAATCCGCACCCATCCACGTACCAAAAAAATAGACCTACGAAGGTTAACCAACGAAAAAAGACCTATGGTACGGTTTATTTTCGTCCCACCTCCCACCACCCCCGCCCACTGGTTTCTTATCCATTGGTTTATTTTTCTCTCCACTCTTTTGTTTAAAAAATCAACACTTTCCTAATGACAAAAGATCATGGATCTAACTTTCCTACCTTAGCCAAATCAACGAATCTCTCTCATTAATGCAATTTGCTTTAGGAAACAAATAATATATTATTTCCTACCTTAGCCAAATCAACGGATCTCTCCCATTAATGCAATTTGCTTTAGGAAACAAATAATAGATTCTTTCCTACCTTAGCCAAATCAACGGATCTCTCTCATTAATGCAATTTGCTTTAGGAAACAAATAATAGATTTTCAGGAAACAAATAATGGATTTAAAGAAATTCATAAGTAAACCATTGACAAAAAAAGATCTTATCGTGATAGTCGGTTTTGTAGTCGTTCGTTCGTTTTGCTCGGC
Organism: Thinopyrum elongatum; assembly: GCA_011799875.1. Taxonomy (NCBI): domain Eukaryota; kingdom Viridiplantae; phylum Streptophyta; class Magnoliopsida; order Poales; family Poaceae; genus Thinopyrum; species Thinopyrum elongatum. Next base: position 726,202,900 of record CM022298.1, on the reverse strand, counting down.
TCCCTCGTTCGTTCGGTCCCACCTCTTTTATTTGCTCGGCTCTCTCGTGAGTTATCTCCTCTGATTTCCGATTTTCTCTCCACCATATCAGCGATAGAGCCCCCTCAAAGAAAAAATCAACGCCCCATTGCTTTTCAAACTCCTGAGCAAGAGCTGGGTCTCCTACTCGCACGCCGCCGCCGCCCGCCCGTCCCCATCCGACTCGCACGCCGCCACTCGCCATAGGAACATCGCTGCACCTCGCACCTCCTCCAGATCGTCTTCGAGGTTAGGCAACCGAGGGATTCGACGCTGCTGTCCAGAGCTACTTCGCCCACGATGTAAAGAAGGGCATGCGCAAGAGATCATGGCCTTTCGGGATTGCAACCATAGGGATCAAGATGGTGCTGATCCAGCCGCCGGCCACACCCTAATCCTCTCCTTCTCTCACTCAGTTCGTATTCCCCTACCTCTTTCCAGCAAAGTGAGGGAGTCTGATATGTTGCGTGTTGTTGTGTTGCAGGTCCTTGAGGTTGGGTACGGCAACACGCGACTCGGAGAGAAGCTTTTGTGGTAGGGCAGCAGCGGCAGTACCTGCATAGACCCTCTCGATGCTCCCCTGATTTGGTGTTGTAGCAAGGAGGTGGTTGCAGGCAGGAGGTTGGGACGCGCAGCTCCATAATAGCCTTTATCACGCTCGGGCTCATTGTTTGGGGATGAAGGTGTCAATCTGATCGCGCTCTCCTCCATGACTTTCCCTGAATCTTCTATTCATTATATAACCTCTAAGGCCCTTACAAAACAAATTCTAATAACTCAATCTCTTTCTGCTGATTCTTATAGGAAATATTTTATAACCAAGGTTCTTTTATAACCAGCGGTATGTAATATTTTATAGAAAATATTTTAAGGTTCTTTGAACTTTACAACCAAGACATAGTATATCATGATGTAAGCAGAGCAGTACTGTATTTGGCAATAATAGAACCTGACATCTAGCTTTATGGTCAAAATAAATACTAATGATCAAAAGAACAACACAAAAGGAGGCATTAGCATCGGGAACATATGGTCCATCAAAAATAAATACTAATGATCAAACGGACAACACAAAAGGATATAGTTGATCAAGTTAAGTAGTAATAGAGTTCTGTAGGTTAAGCATCAGAAAGATATAGTTCTCTGGTCACTGATTTTGCCTGTATTAGATTAGGATTTGGTCAACTTAGCCAGTAATGGAGTTCCATGGGATTCAAATTATGTCTCTAAAATTGCTATAGAAGCTTCTATAATTTTTCTATGTAAATTATTCAGACGTCCAATAAGCATGTGGGCACAAAAATTCTTTATGTCAACACTGCAATACACTTGTAATAGCTTTCCTAAAATTGCAATCAACATTTGGCAGAAATATTTTTTTCATGTGTACAAATACTTCGAGAAAGATACTATTTCTCATGCATATCCATCTTTGTGCTTATCATCGGCTCTTCCTCCCGAACTGAGACCTAAAATTTATCCCATCATGGCATTGAAATTTTACTATTCCATCTACAATATTAAACCATTTCTAAATATATGCCATCTTTCTATGAAAAATATTCTTTGTCAAAGGCCTCTCCCTGAACAATAAATCTTTGAGTTCTTGGTAGGAGCTAGATATCTTGTTCATCTCCACATTTGGTTATTCCCTTTATTCAAAACATAGTATAAATTTCCTTGGGTAGTAAACATGATATATTGTCATGAAGTGAGCTTCTGTGTAAATGAGGAAACTAATTGTGCTGCCCCCTGTTTTTGTCGAGCAACATGAACCAAGAGTAATATTTTACAGTGGGTGTTGGAATTTGTTGAGGATCGTGGAGAGAGTCTTGTAACCGTGCGGTGTCATCGCTCACCAGTAACTAATTGGGCCACCCTTCTCAGAGGGGAAGCCGCAACCACCACCGTCGAGGACATCTTATTATGTGATGAGCATTATATTCCTGACCGCACAATAGTCGCCAATGTGGTGTTAAATTTCATCCACGTACTTTCTCACAAAAGGAATACATCTATATGATGTGAGGTTAGTTTTGTATAACTTTTCTATTTATTTCCAATCTATTAATTATTAACCATATAATTTCTTGTCTTGACATTTACAAGAAGATGATTTATTTGACCAATCTATATGATGTGTAGCGTATCATATGAAATGACAACATATTACATACTTTCTTATTATGTTTTAATGTCCATGAGGCATGTATAGGAGGCAAATAAGTCCGTTCCTTTCCTTTTTCTGTTCACAAAAAGGTGGAATGGCTCCCAAATTTCGCATAATGATGTTCCAACATAAATTTTGTTTATATCGGAAAATTTTAAGGAGAACAAGCATTCGTGCCTCATGATTTGGGTATCATACTAAAATGAACTTCATATGCTCTTTGTAAAAAGTCTTCTATTTGCCATGCCTAAGAGGGATTGGAGCATTTGTGTGCCATGCTTAGGTTGTGATTAATGCCTCATGATTTTCAGACAGAGAGAGGATGGGAGAGAGATGGAGGGTGTTAGACAGAGTGGGGGAGTGAGACACAGATATGCATTGTATTCATATGTGCAATCAGGAAAACAAATTAAAAGACACGTGGCAACGGGCGGGCAATTAGAAACATATATACATGCGGAAGTTGATATGCCTTGCAATTAGAAGAGCAATTGGGAAAAAGGCCCGTGGCAACGCACGGGCGTTCTACTAGTGCATGTAAGGTGTTAATTTTTCGATGCGGTCATGAGGTGTACGCTTTCGCACCCGTTACGGGCATTGCTCCAAACGGGCGCACACTTTCCTCCCTTCCTTCGCTTCTAACATGCCGGCCCATATAAGTTTTAACGGAGAGAACGTCTCAGGTTTTGTGAAGCTTCCAGAAGGTTTCCCAGCAGGTTTTGGGAAGCATCTAGAAGCTTTCGGTCGGGTTTTTTTGTTCAGGTTTTCCTGGAACGATTTGTGCGGCTTTATTTTTTCCCTTTTCCTTTTTCTTATTGCTTTTGATTTTATTTTTTTCTTATTTCTTGTTCCTTTTTCGTAGTTCTTTTATTTTAATATTTGCTGAACTTTTTTAAAACCAAGTTTTTCTTTTCATTTTTTGATGAATTGTTTATAGATTGATGAACATTTTTTAAATTTGATGATTTTTTCAAATTCAATAATTAAAAAAATCGATGCTTTTTTTAAAACTTGTGAACATTTTTAAAATTTTCATATACATTTCTAAATTCACCTTTTACGACTTTTTATTTTTTATTTTCTTCGGAAGTCAATGGTTGACTGGTCAACCACGACCAGTTAGTAGCGAACCCAGACGACCATTCAAAGTCCAGCTAGCGAACATGCGTGTTTTGGGCCGGGTCCAATAGCGTGCCTGCGTGAGCGCGAGGATCCCTAGTTGGTGCCAAAGGCGCTGAATAGGAGCTCCCGGGTACCAAGGCAAAGGCGCTCTGAGAAGCGAGGCACGAGGTGTGGGCTTTTTCCTGCTGAGTCATGAACAATAACTTGGGAAATCTAGTTGTAACTGGGCACTCTTCATTTTTGCAATAGTATTATCACCGGCGACGCGACAGACTTGATACAAGCTTCTGCAAATTATATCATGAGATATTATGCCACAACTTTAGTTTATTAATTACGAATTAGGAGTTTTAGTGTGCAACATGATCATTCAATAGCATCATTATTTAACTGTGAAAATGAGGATAATTTATAACATCATAAAATGCTAGAATGCATCCCAAAAATTAATGCATTAGTATGTGTCTTTTGGAGTTTGTGTAAAATTTACCATAGCTTCCTATATAAATATGAGAAGTCTCCCTCTGAACTATCAATAATTTTGTTGATACTTGTTGTGTTATTATCTAAGAACACAACAAGCATCAACAAAGAGATACTAGATTTTTACGTGGAAACCCACCCCCCCCCCCCCCCTCCCCCCCCCCAACTTGAGGGGAAAAACCACGTGCCGAAGCCACCCAAATCCTTTTCCACAATTATCAAATGTGGGATACCCCAAGTTCTTATCTAGATAGCATTAGAGGATCTCATACATCAAGATTTCTAAATCTTGGATGAACGCAACAAAATTTGGGGCTCAAGAGCTAGGGATTGGAACAATCTCTGCAAACATGATGGAACCACATCTTGAAGGAGAAAAGGTAGTGGATCCGGACAATCACAACCTTAGGGAGGAGCTCCCATTGTTTCTTACTTCATTCATCTCTTTCCCTTTCTCTTTTGGTTTCCTCTCTTCTTCTCCAATAGAGGCTAAACTGATTTTCGTAACACTTGATGGTGGCTGTTGGTTGGATGATAAAGCATCCCCATCCTCTCACGTGCAAAGTCCGAAATGATCCTAGGTCATAACCCTAATGGGTAGTGGGCTTCGGCACCTCTCGAGGCTGCCTAAAAAGCTTCAAATGGTCATGTCCTCATAGCCCAGATAAGGAGGATATCTCAACAGGTATATGTGGAAGCTCATGAACAGAGTCGCACAAGTCAAAATTACTAACAGAAAAATAATTCCAGTAAACGAGGTGGACATGGAGAGGACCACGGAGAACAAAGATGGCCTTTCTATGTTCCTCATTTTATTATGCGGGCGTATCTGATGAACCTCAGAACATTCATCTTATAGAGTCTAATCATGGCATACACACTACAGGAATCAGGCATTTTGCCGTCAAGATGCTACAGACGGCAACGGTAGAATTAATGATGGCAAAGATTTTGCCGTTAGCCCCTGACGGCAATGCATGTTGGCATACACTAAATCGGCAAAGGATTATTTTGCCATCAGCATTTGGTCGGGCAGACGACAAAGAATTTGCCGTCAGTGAAAATGGTGTGCCGTCAGCTTTTACGAGGCAGACAGCAAAAAAAGCAATTTTGCCGTCAGCCCCTGACGGCAATGCATGTTGGCATACACTAAATCGGCAAAGGATTATTTTGCCATCAGCATTTGGTCGGACAGACGACAAAGAATTTGCCGTCAGTGAAAATGGTGTGCCGTCAGCTTTTACGAGGCAGACAGCAAAAAAAGCAGCCTGGCAGAACCGCTCGCTATCGGACGGCCTCAACTCTTTGCCGTCAGCCGAACCGGAATGCCAGAAGGCAAAGAAAACGGTTTTGCCCTCAGCTGTTGTCAATACCAGACGACAAATAATTTTTCTTCACTTAATAAATATATAAATATCAGTCCAGGTGCAGATATGGTCGAAGGTATAGGCTAAATCTTTCATTGAGATTTCACAACCAACGTAAAAATCAATGACTAACGAACGAATTTTACAAGACAGAACTAGTCAATTTACACAGTACATTCATCGTCGCTCACTGATCCAAGAAAATAAATACTCTATTTTAACTCCTTAAAAAAACTACTCTAACACGGCCGAACTGGCCCTTGCGGCTCACTCGCCGCCGGAGGTGGAGGGCTCCGTGTAGCCAGGGAGGCCGAGATCCGCGTCGCTAGCGCACAAGGGGCCGGCCAGGTGGAGGGATCCGTTTCCCTGCCATGGACGTAGCTCGTCCATAGAAGATGTCGATGAGGTCGTCGAGCGCGAGCGGGTAGCAGCGGAGATCTCGTGGCAGCAAGGAGGAGAAGGATCCCGTGGCCGCCCGACCAAGCTCACTGCGCCGCCGCCCACCGCCCAGTCGTGCTCGCCGACACGCCACGCCCGCGTCCGCCGCTGGCCTCGCTCGCGCCGCCCCCCAGCTGCGCTCGCCCACGCTGGCCGCCGCCCTCGCCCCTGCCCGACACTGGCCTAGCCCGCGCCGCCACCGAGCCGCGCTCGCCCAAGCTGGCCGCCACACTTGCCCGCGTCGGCTGGCCTCATCCGTGCCACCGCCCAGGCACGCACGCACGCGCCGGCCGCGCCGGTCGCTCTACGGGAGGTGGCGATGGGAGTCCGAGGCCGGCGGGCGGCTGCCATGGTGCCTGGCTCCCCGGAGGTGGCGGCGTATGGAGAGGGCGGTGGTGGCAGCATGGTGGGATGGGGGAGAGAAGAGATGGATCCAGATCGTGGGTGGGGGAAGAGAAGAGATGGATCCAAATCGTGGATGAGGTGTTGATGGAGACATGAGATCTATCTATTGAGATGTATACCTACCAGATGGGAAGTGTATCTACATAACCTTCTAGATCGCTAAGCGGAAGCGTATATAACGTGGTTGATGTAGTCGTACTCTTCATGATCCAATCGCGATCCAAACCGATGCAACGCCGAACGGACGACACCTCCGCGTTCAGCACACGTGCGGCTCGATGACGTCTCCGCCTCCTCAATCCAACGAGCGAGGGCGGAGTAGTAGATGGGATCTCGACCAGTACGACGGCATGGAGGAGATGGTGGTGGAGCAGTCCCAGCTGGGCTTCACCAAGCGCCTCCGGAACTATGAACGAGGAAGAACGGGAGAGAGAGGAGGCCGCAGGGCGTGGGGATTGTTGTGTCCAGCCCTTGCCCTCCTCCCCACTATATATAGGGGTGTTGGAGGGCTGGGGCGCAGCCCTAGCCCCTCCTCCAAGTAGGGGAAGTGGACAAAGGGGGGGGGGGGGGGAGGTGCCCTCTAAGCCAAGTGGAGGGCCCTCCCCCTTAGGGTTTCCCTTCCCCTAGGCGCGTGGGCCTTAGGGTGGCCGATGCGCCTGGACCAATAAGGCTAGGGAGCCCCATGCACGCCCTAGGTTCTCTAGGGACACTTCCGGACTCATCCGAAACCCTCCAGAACCTTCTGGAACTTTCCCGGTACAATACCGGTAAAACCCGAAACTTTTCTGGTAGCTAAAATATGACTTCCCATATATAAATCTTTATCACCGGACCATTCCAGAGCTTCTCGTGACGTCCGGGATCTCATCCGGGACTCCAAACAACATTCAGTCACCAACATAAATATCCCAAAACTACTCTAGCATCATCAAACATTAAGCGTGCGAACCCTGCGGGTTCGAGAATCATGTAGACATGACTGAGACACCTCTCTGGTCAATAATCAATAGCGGGACCTGAATTCCCATATTGGTTCCTAACTATTTCAAAAAGATATTCATCAGTCGAACAACGATGCCAAGGATTCAATCAATCTCGTATGCAATTCCCTTTGTCCGACGGTATGTTACTTACCAGCGATCCGATCGTCGGTATCTGATACATCTCCGTCGTATCTATAATTTTTGATTGTTTTATGCCAATATTATACAACTTTCACATAATTTAGCAATAATTTATATGATTTATTGGACTAACCTATTGATCCAGTGCCCAGTGCCAGTTCCTGTTTTTTGCGTGTTTTTTGTTTCGCAGAAATTCCATATCAGACGAAGTCCAAACGCGATAAAAATTTACGGAGATTTTTTCGGAATATTTTTGAATTTTGAGAAGTGTAATCAATGCAAATGGAGGCCCACAGTGGGCACGGTCGACCAGGACATGGGCCAGGGCCCAAACGTGCCCTAGTGGAGGGTGCCCACCTCGTAGGTCGATTGGAGCTCTCCTTTGGCCGCAAGAAAGCTAATTTTTGGGTAAAAATGCCCTCAAAATTTCAGCACGATCGGAGTTACGGATCTCCAGGAATATAAGAAAAAGTTTTTGGCCAGAAAACAGGAACGCGAAACAGAGAGGGAGATCAAATCTACGAGGGGCTCCTGCCCCTCCGCTGCCATGGAGGCCATGGAACAGAGGGGGGACTCTCCTCCCATCTAGGGGGGAGGTCAAGGAAGATGAAGAAGGAGGGGGCTCTCTCCCCCTCTCTCCCGGTGGCGCCGGAACGCCGCCGGGGCAATCATCGTGACGGTGATCTACATCAACAACCTTGCCACTGTCAACACCAACTCTCTCCCCCTCTATGCAGCGGTGTAACACCTCTCTTCCCCGCTGTAATCTCTACTTAAACATGGTGCTCAACTCCACCAAATACTTACAGACTGTACAACTCTATTATAGTGTCAGTGACAGAGCCACTGATAGTTAGGCACGCAATCTCTTTACACGTAAGTGGGAAGTTCTGAGATTCGCCGCCATCATCACCACAGTCAGCAGCAGGATATCTAAATTGTTGATCCATTGACTCTTTTTCTGTGCCTTTTGGAGTGTCAACAATAATCACCTTCTGAACCTGGCAGTAGAAGGCAAGATTAGCAAAGCATGAATGGCCTTTGGAGTGTTAACAATATTCACCATATGAGCCATGATGCAAACAAGGATATATCAAACTAAACATGTGCGGAAACGAACCCAATGAGAGTTGTTAAAAGGGAAATTAGTTTGTCTTACTCGCTTGCTGTTGGGGCCGGATTTCGGGGACACGACATATCCCAGAAAATTAACCTCTCGTGTCATCACCAGCCCAGGATTACCGTTACTGGTGGACACGTCCTTGTTACAGATTTCCAAGCTATTACAAGAATTGGATACAAGACCATAAAGGTCTAATGATACAACAGTGATTCTGGTGGTGGATGACGGAATTGTCTCGCGGTTCTTCAACGTCGATGGGCTCCATTCCCACAGGAACGGCTGACCTGAATAATTCCTATCCCGCATGGCTGCCATCCTAGACTCCGCACGGACATCGCTGTGGTACTCCTTGTAGAAATCTTGACCTAGCCAAGTAAATAGCCAGGGACAAGCCTGTGAGTACGTTTGAATGTACTCGCAAACATCATGAACAAAAGATATACCGAATGCAACAATTAAATTATATGATCATGATGAACCATACTATATGCGTATGCTCATGATGGACTTAAATGCCTACTGACAGGAATTAAATCATGGCATGATAAAATATTAGCATATGCAAATAAATGAATATATGGGAATGTTAGTGATAAACAAGGAGATTTTATGGAAAATAAAATAAAAGAAATTCCGATCAGATGTCAAGTGACACCACGGTAGGTCTTGGAGAGAAATGCCAATCGGGTGTCTAAAAGAGAAATCGGACGAGACAGGACCATCCGAGAACTCAGGCGACGCCACAAGAGGTCTTTGAAAAGAAATGCCAGTCGGGTGTCATGTGACGCCTCGGTCGGACTTGAAAAGAAATGCCAATCGGGTATCCACAAGAGTAATGGCGTGATAAACTGCCTGATAACTCGAGGGGCGCCACGAAGAGGTCTTGAAAATAAATGCCAATCGGGTGTCCAAAAGAGTAGTTGCGTGACAGACCGCCTATTAACTCAAGGGACGCCACGGAGAGGTCTTAAAAATAAAATTGAGTGCCCGGGTTAGTCTAGCCAGCCCCTGAGACACTCAGGAAATACAAAATAAGAGAAACGGGTTAGTCCTCAATAATATGCACAACCATAATAACATTAACATGCATAAAATATTCATGGTAGCATCAGGGTGTTAATAATTATCCTGCAAAATATCTCAGGCACCATTTAATTATTTTCCTCCGAAGACCGACACTAAGACCGACACTTGACCAACCCAGACTGTAATCCTTGACCGCAAACACGGCTATTCGAATAGTTTTAAACTCTGCAGAGGGTGTACTCTTTACCCACAAGTAAAGGATTTCTTTAGTCAGTACCGTGACACTGACTAATTCCCATTACGGTCTTTGGGTTGAAAACACACCTAACCAGCACACACCAGATTAACTTTCCGGATGCCAGGAATCACCCAAGGCATCGTTCAAGAAAAACTCTGAGACGGAGAGACCAACGTCCTGCATGGGATCACTATTAATACGCGCTGATTACAAGGGGTGCCCCCCTCTCAGTCACAACTGGAAACACCCATGCCCCCTGACCCGATGACAGGATTTAGTCCCAGATCCCTGGGAAACCCTCATCGTGGCCCTCTGTACGGTATGTGCATGGAAAGGGGTTATCAACTTACTGAACCATACCCTACCTGGGGCAGGAACCTGTGGCAGCACGAAACAAGTATGGGGGTTACCGGAACAAGACTCGATCTATGGTCGACTCAGGAGGCATTAAGTTTCCTGCAATGGTTAGCACAACAAGGTATTCCTTCAACAGCAATCCCAACAGGGCCACAACCCTTGCATGCTTCAACATGCACAACAAACAAGGCATGATCACGCTCCAACGTGATCATCCTCCTGCCGGTAACGATATTTCACTTATGCCTGCTCCTGCAAGTTAGTCATGGCAACACACGATGCACGGTACGATGAAACATACCAACACTACATGCATGCAAAATTTACTCGAATTCAAACCATGCAAGCACTACTAGCAATATGCAATTTAGTTTGAATTTAACATAGTCATGTTTAAATTATTCTAGCAAATAAACTACCATGCATTCACCATATCAAGTGTTCAAGAAGCTTGCCTTGAGCATGCAGAAGAATTGGGTGCACTCCAAGAGTTTGAAATATTAACTCCCCTCCATTTCCTATTTTCAAAAATATTTAAAATTACCACATAAAACAAAAACCGTGCCAAAAATTGTTTCAAATATTTTTGAAATAAATACTAAAATAAACTAGATGAAATATGAGGAATTTCAGAAAAAGAATCAAATGATTTAGAGTTGGGATGATTTTCTTATGAATCTTCTAAGCGGGAAATAATAAGGAAATGGACTAATAAAAGGATCAAGTGGATATAAAGATTAGGAAAAATGTTCTTCAAAGCTAGTTAGACAGGAAATGATTTTATAAGCATTTAGAAATTTGAACCACCGAATTTGGATTTTAAATGGCATCTGAGGGATTATTAGAAATTTGCTAGGAAAGGAAAAAAAGAAAAGGTTGAGCAGAAATGCGCCCTGGGCGCTGTTTAGCGCCTGGCGCCACTGGGCCGGCCCTCTGCGGCCAGCGGGGCGAGGACGACGATGGCGCCCGCCTAGAGTACGCCTTCTCCACTGGGATGCGGGGTCCGGCGCAATCCGTCTCCACTTACCGACCTAGTCCGCACGCTGGGTCACTGACAGTGGGTCCGCCTGGCCCACTGGTCAGGATTGACCGGTCCTCGTCCTCCTCCTCGTGCGCGTCTGGGCAGAACAGAGGAGACCGCTGCCGGCGGCGATTGCCGATGAACAGCGGCAACTCTTGGGGAGGCGAGCACGGGAACTGGATCAGGAGGCTCTGGCGGTTCTCCCGAGGTGCGGCAAGGCCGGCAGGGCGCGCTGCTTTGCCGGTGACCCGGTCTCCGGCGGACGGCGGCCTCGGTCGGAAGAGGCCTTTTGCTCATGGGGTTTCTCCGGCGAAATTGAAGCGCGTGATGGGTCAGTGGTGGTAAGAGGAATCCATTGGTGGGGAAACCAAGGAAGAAGAGGTTCTGGAGGCGCCGGATTTGACCGGAGGGTGGCGGTGGCCGAAGCTACTGGAGGAGGGGAAGACGGCCAGTCCGGTCATTCCAGTGCTTAGGGAGGTCTCTAAGTGAGGGGGTGACGAGCCAGTGAAGCGGGGCGAGCTCGGGGAGTCTTTTTTTATAGGGAGGGGAGGCGGTGCCGTGACTTACAGAGGAAGGACCGATGGCGGGTGGCCATTTATGGCGAGGATGAGGACGGTGAGGTCGGCGGGGAGGTCAGCGGAGTTGGTGAGGACGGTGGCACGGTTGGTACGCCGTGGATGAGCTTCGGTGGTTGGGAGTTAAGGCGAGGCGGCGCCGACAAAAATGTGGCGAAGCTGTGCTCATCGAGCGGCGGTCTAGGTCGCCGTGGGCGGCGGTGGACAGTGCCAGGGGGGAAGGGGAAGTGTTGGTGAAGGCCAGGGAAGACTGACTGATCCGGATGCAGATCAGGACGGGCGAGAGCAGCAACAGAGGGAGCGCAGGAGCTCAATGCCGTGCCTGCAAAACCTGCGCTTCGGGCGTGCTCTGGACATGCCCGGAAGGTGCTCGATCAATTGCCAATGCCATTTACAGTAGTTAAAATGAGCTATAAATTAACAGGATGATGTGTCAGAACATGATATAGATGAGGGACATGCTGGTTTGGGGAGAGGGACTAGTGTCCTGTGAAATTTAAAAAGATGCCCAAATTCTATCATGAGCTCAAGGTGCTCGACAGAATGTTAGGGTAACCTAGGTGGTTCTGGTAGTCCTGGAAATTGGCAGGTGGAGGCCACTTTCGATGGTAAAGGTATTGGTGGAGTTGGTTTGGCAAAAGGAGATACTTTCTAGTGCAAGTTTTGAAGAATTTAGTTTCTGGACAGAAACTACATAGGAATATTTGGTGAACTACAATGATTCCAATGGAGCTAAAATTTTGTACTTAAGAGTTTAGTTGGTAGGCCTATGAGTGAGAAAAATTTCAGGATTTTTAGAGCAATGAAAATTGGGGTTGTAGTGCAAAGTAAAAAAGAAGGACAGAAATGAAAAGAGGTTGGTTCACTCAAAATTTCCAAAACACCAAGAAGGGTTTTTGCATAAAAGTGACCTATAGGCATCACATGACACCTCATAATTTTTATGGGGTTTTAAAACAGTTATTTAAAGTGGTTACAGTGCAACAGAGGCATTTAAAGTATTGAAAATGCTATTAAAAGAATTGTTTAGAGGCAAATTTTATTCTGAAAATAATTCTTACTGTTGTTAAAGTAATAATGAAATGGTTTAAGAAAACTACCAGAGCCACAATATTATTTTCAAAAATTTCTATATGGAGGGAAGAATTTTGAAAAACAGAAACAGAAAATACTCCGAAAATAACAAAGGTCTTAATATAATTCAAAATTTTATTTCTGGCCAGATCTTTATTTAGTAAAAACATGATTAAATTTTTGGGGTGTTACAAACTCTACCCCCCTTAAGAAAATCTCGTCCTCGAGATTTGTTAAGGACGGAAGAATTAAATGCAATCACAACAGACAAGCAATCATGCATAAGACAATAACGCACAGGCACATCATTCAATCAAACACTACACACTGCTAGAAATATACCCATAATCGTCTACGATGACGGTGGAATTTACAGGGCAACAGGGTTGCTAAGGACATGACAACTACTCTGGCAGACTCAGTCTACTTCGTCGACATCCAGATGGGCGTGTCTCGCGAACGTCGAGGCTTCTCCGGGGGCTTCAATGCCGGAGTTGACCGGAGTGTTATGAGGAGCTGCAGGACTGGGGTAGCGATGATGACCCATGCGGCGTGTAGTGGCTATAGTACCGTTGGAGGAAATCCCAAAGAGACGACGGAGTTCATCCAGGGAAACAAATGTATTGCCCGGGTGGGCAACAGGGGCATACCTCGCAGGCTCGATTGGTCTCCCGAACAATACTATCGGGGTGTCGGTGGTGGGTGCAGCTTCACCTCTCACCGGGGTCAGGAGAGCAAGCGTCCTGCGGGTCTCAAGCAGATCATTGGTGACCTGATCGAAGAGTGCCTCTTGCGCTCTCAGGTAGCGCACCAGATGCACTAGAGCAGGATCCGTCTCATGGTCTCCGTTGGCGACTTGGGTCGGCCTACCATAGCCTTCACGACTAGGTTAGTAGTAGAAGGAGCGGCAGTTAACCCTCGGCGACCGATGCCAGAGTTGAACTACAGCTTCTCGGGCTGCAAGTTGGATGGCTTGGGGCTCGTCGGTGGTCGTCCTCCCGGTGAACCGGTAAGGGCGCTCTGCGGTGATGCCCCTCCCGTAGATGTGCACCGTGGCCCAGTAGTGGTGGATGGCATCACTCGCGTGCTCTTGGTACACGACATACTCCGGCGGCTCTTCGATGCCGAGAGCACGACGGGTGAGATTGGAAAGGATGACTACAAAGCCTTCAAGCTCGGCTGCGGTGGTCTCGTTGTGCATGATGAGGCCTGGCATCTTGGTGGTTGGGTATTGAACTGAGGCTGTGATGTGCTGGGTTGGGGCAAGGCTTCTCTTATAAGCCAGCAGAGTCTTCCATCGCACGCTTGCGGATAGGACAACGCAGGTGTCGGCCACAGGCACACAGCCTATGGGCTAGGTTGATAGGTTGGGCACCGACTGTCAAAAGGTGTCGGCCGCCACTGTGCAGGTTTATCGGATGAGATGGGCTTGACTGTGGACAGGAAAGGATGTGGACGGTGTGGAAACCTAGGGATAGCGACCGGGCTAAGATAGGATTAGCCAATGGTCAACCTGGCTCTGATACCAAGGCTGTCGGGGCCGGATTTCGGGGACACGACATATCCCAGAAAATTAACCCCTCGTGTCATCACCAGCCCAGGATTACCGTTACTGGTGGACACGTCCTTGTTACAGATTTCCAAGCTATTACAAGAATTGGATACAAGACCATAAAGGTCTAATGATACAACAGTGATTCTGGTGGTGGATGACGGAATTGTCTCGCGGTTCTTCAACGTCGATGGGCTCCATTCCCACAGGAACGGCTGACCTGGATAATTCCTATCCCGCATGGCTGCCATCCTAGACTCCGCACGGACATCGCTGTGGTACTCCTTGTAGAAATCTTGACCTGGCCAAGTAAATAGCCAGGGACAAGCCTGTGAGTATGTTTGAATGTACTCGCAAACATCATGAACAAAAGATATACCGAATGCAATAATTAAATTATATGATCATGATGGACCATACTATATGCGTATGCTCATGATGGACTTAAATGCCTACTGACAGGAATTAAATCATGGCATGATAAAATATTAGCATATGCAAATAAATGAATATATGGGAATGTTAGTGATAAACTAGGAGAGTTTATGGAAAATAAAATAAAAGAAATGCCGGTCGGATGTCAAGTGACACCACGGTAGGTCTTGGAGAGAAATGCCAATCGGGTGTCTAAAAGAGAAATCGGACGAGACAGGACCATCCGAGAACTCAGGCGACGCCACGAGAGGTCTTTGAAAAGAAATGCCAGTCGGGTGTCAAGTGACGCCTCGGTCGGACTTGAAAAGAAATGCCAATCGGGTATCCACAAGAGTAATGGCATGATAAACTGCCTGATAACTCGAGGGACGCCACGAAGAGGTCTTGAAAATAAATGCCAATCGGGTGTCCACAAGAGTAGTGGCGTGACAGACCGCCTATTAACTCAAGGGATGCAACGGAGAGGTCTTAAAAATAAAATTGAGTGCCCGGGGTAGTCTAGCCAGCCCCTGAGACACTCAGGAAATACAAAATAATAGAAACGGGTTAGTCCTCAATAATATGCACAACCATAATAACATTAACATGCATAAAATATTCATGGTAGCATCAGGGTGTTAATAATTATCCTGCAAAATATCTCAGGCACCATTTAATTATTTTCCTCCGAAGACCGACACTAAGACCGACACTTGACCAACCCAGACTGTAATCCTTGACCGCGGACACGGCTATTCGAATAGGTTTAAACTCTGCAGAGGGTGTACTCAGTAAAGGATTTCTTTAGTCAGTACCGTGACACTGACTAATTCCCATTACGGTCTTTGGGTTGAAAACACACCTAACTAGCACACACCAGATTAACTTTCCGGATGCCAGGAATCACCCAAGGCATCGTTCAAGAAAAACTCTGAGACGGAGAGACCAACGTCCTGCATGGGATCACTATTAATACGCGCGGATTACAAGGGGTGCCCCCCTCTCAGTCACAACTGGAAACACCCATGCCCACTGACCCGATGACAGGATTTAGTCCCGGATCCCTGGGAAACCCTCATCGTGGCCCTCTGTACGGTGTGTGCATGGAAAGGGGTTATCAACTTACTGAACCATACCCTACCTGTGGCAGGATCCTTTGGCAGCACGAAACAAGTATGGGTGTTACCGGAACAAGACTCGATCTATGGTCGACTCAGGAGGCATTAAGTTTCCTGCAATGGTTAGCACAACAAGGTATTCCTTCAACAGCAATCCCAACAGGGCCACAACCCTTGCATGCTTCAACATGCACAACAAACAAGGCATGATCACGCTCCAACGTGATCATCCTCCTGCCGGTAACGATATTTCACTTATGCCTACTCCTGCAAGTTAGTCATGGCAACACACGATGCACGGTACGATGAAACATACCAACACTACATGCATGCAAAATTTACTCGAATTCAAACCATGCAAGCACTACTAGCAATATGCAATTTAGTTTGAATTTAACATAGTCATGTTTAAATTATTCTAGCAAATAAACTACCATGCATTCACCATATCAAGTGTTCAAGAAGCTTGCCTTGAGCATGCATAAGAATTGGGTGCACTCCAAGAGTTTGAAATATTAACTCCCCTCCATTTCCTATTTTCAAAAATAATTAAAATTACCACATAAAACAAAAACCATGCAAAAAATTGTTTCAAATATTTTTGAAATAAATACTAAAATAAACTAGATGAAATATGAGGAATTTCAGAAAAAGAATCAAATGATTTGGAGTTGGGATGATTTTCTTATGAATCTTCTAAGCGGGAAATAATAAGGAAATGGACTATTAAAAGGATCCAGTGGATATAAAGATTAGGAAAAATGTTCTTCAAAGCTAGTTAGATAGGAAATGATTTTATAAGCATTTAGAAATTTGAACCACCGAATTTGGATTTTAAATGGCATATGAGGGATTATTAGAAATCTGCTGGGAAAGGAAAAAAAGAAAAGGTTGAGCAGAAATGCGCCCTGCGCGCTGTTTAGCGCCTGGCGCCACTGGGCCGGCCCTCTGCGGCCAGCGGGGCGAGGACGACGATGGCGCCCGCCTAGAGTACGCCTTCTCCACTGGGATGGGGGGTCCGGCGCAATCCGTCTCCACTTACCGACCTAGTCCGCGCGCTGGGTCACTGACAGTGGGTCCGCCTAGTCCACTGGTCAGGATTGACCGGTCCTCGTCCTCCTCCTCGTGCGCGTCTGGGCAGAATAGAGGAGACCGCTGCCGGCGGCGATTGCCGATGAACGGCGGCAACCCTTGGGGAGGCGAGCACGGGAACTGGATCAGGAGGCTCTGGCGGTTCTCCCGAGGTGCGGCAAGGCCGGCAGGGAGCGCTGCTTTGCCGGTGACCCGGTCTCCGGCGGACGGCGGCCTCGGTCGGAAGAGGCCTTTTGCTCATGGGGTTTCTCCGGCGAAATTGAAGCGCGTGATGGGTCAGTGGTGGTAAGAGGAATCCATTGGTGGGGAAACCAGGGAAGAAGAGGTTCTGGAGGCGCTGGATTTGACCGGAGGGTGGCGGTGGCCGAAGCTACTGGAGGTGGGGAAGACGGCCAGTCCGGTCATTCCAGTGCTTGGGGAGGTCTCTAGGGGAGGGGGTGACGAGCCAGTGAAGCGGGGCGAGCTTGGGGAGTCTTTTTTTATAGGGAGGGGAGGCGGTGCCGTGACTTACAGAGGAAGGACCGATGGCGGGCGGCCATTTATGGCGAGGATGAGGACGGTGAGGTCGGTGGGGAGGTCAGCGGAGTTGGTGAGGATGGTGGCGCGGTTGGTATGCCGTGGATGAGCTTCGGTGGTTGGGAGTTAAGGTGAGGCGGCGCCGACAAAAATGTGGCGAAGCTGTGCTCGTCGGGCGGCGGTCTAGGTCGCCGTGGGCGGCGGTGGACAGTGCCAGGGGGAAGGGGAAGTGTTGGCGAAGGCCAGGGAAGACTGGCTGATCCGGATGCGGATCAGGACGGGCGAGAGCAGCAACAGAGGGAGCGCAGGAGCTCGATGTCGTGCCTGCAAAACCTGCGCTCCGGGCGTGCTCTGGACATGCCCGGAAGGTGCTCGATCAATTGCCAATGGCATTTACAGAGTTAAAATGAGCTATAAATTAACAGGATGATGTGTCAGAACATGATATAGATGAGGGACATGCTGGTTTGGGGAGAGGGACTAGTGTCCAGTGAAATTTAAAAAGATGCCCAAATTCTGTCATGAGCTCAAGGTGCTCGACAGAATGTTAGGGTAACCTAGGTGGTTCTGGTAGTCCTGGAAATTGGCAGGTGGAGGTCTCTTTCGATGGTAAAGGTATTGGTGGAGTTGGTTTGGTAAAAGGAGATACTTTCTAGTGCAAGTTTTGAAGAATTTAGTTTCTGGACAGAAACTACAGAGGAATATTTGGTGAACTACAATGATTCCAATGGAGCTAAAATTTTGTACTTAAGAGTTTAGTTGGTAGGCCTATGAGTGGGAAAAATTTCAGGATTTTTAGAACAATGAAAATTGGGGTTGTAGTGCAAAGTCAAAAACAGGACAGAAATGAAAAGAGGTTGGTTCACTCAAAATTTCCAAAACACCAAGAAGAGTTTTTGCATAAAAGTGACCTATAGGCATCACATGACACCTCATAATTTTTATGGGGTTTTAAAACAATTATTTAAAGTGGTTAAGTGCAACAGAGGCATTTAAAGTATTGAAAATGCTATTAAAAGAATTGTTTAGAGGCAAATTTTATTCTGAAAATAATTCTTACTGTTGTTAAAGTAATAATGAAATGGTTTAAGAAAACTACTAGAGCCACAATATTATTTTCAAAAATTTCTATATGGAGGGAAAATTTTGAAAAACAGAAAAAGAAAATACTCCGAAAATAACAAAGGTCTTAATATAATTCAAAATTTTATTTCTGGCCAAATCTTTATTTAGTAAAAACATGATTAAATTTTTTGGGTGTTACACTTGCGCCCACACTTCGATAACCCCTGGACCTCGCCTTTTGTAGTGTTAAATATATTCGCCATTTGAACCATGATGCAAACAAGGATACATCAAACTAAACATGTGCCGATACAAACCCAATGATTAGTTTGGCTTACTTCTAAACACCGATTTATGTCTTACTTCTAAATTAGCTTGCAGATTAGTGTTGTGGGACTGAACATATGATGTCGCTACTTCAAGACGGGCGGAACTCCAATCCTGAAAAATGTTGTGAGTACCATCCATTTCATTGCTATTCAAAGGCATGCCGGGTGCATTGTTCAACTTGGCACAAATTTTGACATACAACTTCGTCATTCTTGTCTTCAGATCTTCTACAACAGTGTCCTTCACAGGTATGGAAGCTATTGTTTCTTTCAGTTTTTCTATCATCAAGTGATTAGACCGCGCTGCCTGAACAAGTAAAAAATATTATATGTTGGAAACCATGTGATGAATATTACTAGTATTTATGTCTTATAAATATTTTCATATTTGTCTTACTTGGTCACTCAAGAGAGCCTCTTTGTCATCCTCTTCGATAGTATCACCATCATCCATTTCATCATCATAAAAAATAACATGCTCTTCACAACCCATGTTGAAAAAGGAACATCCTCCCTGTACACACTTTCAGAGAGATCCTTGATCTGCAAAAATCGAGCATTTTAACATATGCACATATGAAGGGCCATTTTAACAAGCTACATGTACTAAGTATATGCTTGAGTATGCATAGTAAACACTCACATTTCGACTGTCAAAATCTTGCTTCATTAGCCAGTCCAAATGCTTATCTGTCAGATGCTTTACCCGCAGGAAACCTTCTGGTATGCCGAGTTTGTCAAGATCCTCATCGCTTATAATATCAAGAAATATAACATGTATGGAAACATGTAAAAATGTATGTAAGTTGAACAAAATTTTCAAGTAAAAACCACGTAAACATGAATGACTTCAACATTACTTACCACTAGTAGAAGTGGGCAGCCAACCAACCAGCTTGATTTCCCCGAAAGAACCTTTTTGATGTTATTGACCAAATAATCAACAATAATGTTTGACCAGTTCCAGTCCTCATCCTTTTTCAGCATATTTTTTAACCTTTGTTCTACATTTAATGAAGAGTTGGGGGCCAAGAGGCTAGAAAATATCGCATACTTAAAGATTCTATAGGTGGCCTTCCTTGAGTTTGTACATGTTTTCATCTTCCTTAGGTAGTCCCGCATCACCATTTTAGACTTTTTACAATTCTTTCCCGGACTCTCTGAGCATATATCTTTGCTCTTGCCACTATTTTTTCAAGCAGCGAAAGGATCTACTATAACTATTTGCCCTTTGTTCCGTACCAAAAATACCTTTCGTGCGGCCTTATTTAAGTCAATTACTACCTTCTTATCATCCTTCCCCAGTGTTAGTGTTTTTGCATCAGGGTCTACTCTTTTCATCAACCACAAAACCAGACCACCGGGTAGAGTTGACTTCATCCCTACTTTGAGGGAGCCGCGAAATGCGGTCATATCACTTATCTGATGAGGAGTCATTTGTTTGTATAGTTCATGTACAACTCTTGGCTGCCTCTGAACCTGACGGTGGTTAGTTTAGCAGAAATATCTTCTGCATCTTGCTCACTTTGTGTGTCCTCGCATTTGATTGCGAAGACACACAAAGTGAGCAAGATGCAGAAGATATTTCTGCTGATTGCGAAGACAAACAAAGTGAGCAAGATGCAGAAGATATTTCTGCTAAACTAACCACCGTCAGATTCAGAGGCAGCCAAGAGTTGTACATGAACTGTACAAACAAATGACTCCTGATCAGATAAGTGATATGATGCAAACCGCATTTCGCGGTTCCCTCAAAGTAGGGATAAAGTCAACCCTACCTGGTGGTCTGGTTTTGTGGTTGATGAGAAGAGTAGATCCTGATGCAAAATCACTAACACTGGGGAAGGATGATAAGAAGGTAGTAATTGACTTGAAGAAGGCTGCAACAAAGGTATTTTTGCTACGGAACAAAGGGAAAACAGTTCCAGTAGATCCTTTTGCTGCTGGAAAATACAGTAGCAAGAGCCAAGATATAGGCTCGGAGAGTCCGGGAAAGAATGGTAAAAAGTCTAAAATGGTGTTGTAGGACTACCTAAGGAAGATGAAAACATGTACAAACTCGAGCAAGGCCACCTACAGAATCTTTAAGTATGCGATATTTTCTAGCCTCTTGGCCCCCAACTCTTCATTAACTGTAGAATGAAGGTTAAAAAATATGCTGAAAAAGGCTGATGACTGGAACTGGTCAGACTTTATTGTCGATTATTTGGTGAAAAGCATCAAAAAGGTTCTTTCGGGGAAATCAAGCTGGTTGGTTGGCTGCCCACTTCTCCTAATGGTTTGTAATCTTGAGGTCATTCATGTTTACGTGGTTTTTACTTGAAAATTTTGTTCAACTTACATACATGTTTACAAGTTTCCGTATAGGTTATATTTCTTGATATTATAAGCGATGAGGAACTTGACAAACTCGGCATACCTGAAGGTTTCCGGCGGGTGCAGCAATCGGACATATAAGCATTTGGACTGGCTAATGAAGTAAGATTTTGACAGTGTAAATTTGAGTGTTTACTATGCATACTCAAGCATATACTAAGTACATGCAGCTTGTTAAAATGGCTCTTCATACATGCATATGTTAAAATGCTCGATTTTTGCAGATCAAGGATCTCTCTGAAAGTGTGTACAGGGAGGATGTTCCTTTCAACATGGGTGGTGAAGAGCATGTTATTTTTTATGATGATGAAATGGATGATGGTGACACCAGCGAAGACGATGACAAAGAGGCTCTCTTGAATGACCAAGTAAGACAAATATTGAAAGAATTATAAGACATAAATACTAGTAATATTCATCGCAAGGTTTCCAACATATAATAGTTTTTACTTGTTCAGGCAGCGCAGTCTAATCACTTGATGATAGAAAAACTGAAAGAAACACTAGATTCCATACCCGTGAAGGACATTGTCGTAGAAGATCTTAAGACAAGAATGACAGAAGTTGTATGTCGAATTTTGTGCCAAGTTGAACAATGCACCCGGCATGCCTTCAAATAGCAATGAAAAGGATGGTATTCACAAGATTTTTCAGGATAGGAGTTCCGCCCATCTTGAAGTAGCGACATCATATGTTCAGTCCCACAACACTAATCTGCTATCTCTTGTGAATCAGTGGATGCAATACGCGGAGCATGTGACTGCACTCAACAAAGCTACCTGTGCTTACATAGAACAGGTCGAGGTCCAGGGGTTATCAAAGCGTTGGCGCAAACATCGGTGTTCAGAAGTAAGCCAAACTAATTTCCTTTTTAACAACTCTCATTGGGTTCGTTTCCGCACATGTTTAGTTTGATATATCCTTATGTGCATCATGGTTCAGATGGCGAATATTGTTAACACTACAAAATGCGAGGTCCTGGGGTTATCGAAGCATGGGCGCAGGCGAGTAAGCCAAACTAATTTCCTTTTTGACAACTCTCATTGGGTTCGTTTCCGCACATATTTTGTTTTATAACCATTGCAGGATGGCGGTCCTACCAAACCAATCATCCAATTTCCGTTTGTTTTTTCCCCATTTTAAGAAAAAAAAAAGGGAAATCCTCCCACTCTACTGGCCATTTCTCCTAGTCTTCAAAAAAATTCAGAAAATGTAAACATTCACATTCTTTCTATAATTGTGTATGAGATCACGTGTACAAAATTTTGGTTGATTTGGAGGAGGCTGAAAAATTCACTTGCTTACAAAAACAGGCTTGAGCCCAAATGGTGTGTCCTTAAGCAAGTGTTTTTTTACCATCTCCATATCATCCAAAATTTGTTTTACATGGTGACGCGCTGGTCATAAACAGGATTATCAAGGAATTTTCACAAAATGTGAAGTTTATAATGCCTCCTGCAGTCACCGCCGTGGCCGAGGATCGCGGAGACCCTAAACCCCTAAACCCTAGTAGTAGCAATGAGCAACCTGAGGCCGACCCAGACGCACGCATCCCCGTCGCTCGCGGCGACCGTGGGTGCGGATTGCCGCAGCAGCATCACACCAGTTGGCCAGTGGTCGTGATCAGACTGCGGTAGATTTGCCCTCTGCACTTTGATTCAGCTACCTGAGTCCGACCCAGACGCACGCATCCCTGTCGCTCGCGACGACCGTGGGTGTGGACTGCCACAACAGCATCGTACCAATTGGCAAGTGACCGTGATCAGACAGCGGCAACATTGCCCTCCGCACTTTGATTCCCATTTGTCTCTGCACCTTCGCGAGCTTGGCTTAACCAAGAGAGGGAACGCCCTCCTCCCACTCCAACGTCTACCACCGTCTCCTCCTCCTATCGCCGCGGCGGCCAAGGATTGCAGACACCCTAAACCCCTAAACCCTATTAGTAGCAATGAGCTACCTGACCCCAACCCAGACGCGTGCATCCCCATCGCTCGCGGCGACCATGGTCATGGAGCTCACGGGATTCGAGGGACGGCTCGTGCAGTGTGCCGAGTGTGGTAGCGGCTGGCGGGGCTCGGCGAGTCGGCGGCGGCACGGGTGTTGTAGACGATCGGCGAGTCCCGGACGCCCGTCAATGCCAACAAGCGTCGACATCCTCTCACACAATTGGGGCTGGAAGCGAAGGCCGCGCCGCCGACGGCAAGCCCGGGGCTGCCCCTGATTTTGCGAGACGCTGCGGCTGATCTCGGTTACACAGAAAAAGAGGACACGATTAATTCAGGATTTCCGTCAGAACCTTTCTGGCAGAATCTTTCTGCGCCCCTCCCATCCTCAACCTCCATTCCCACTTGGTTCAGGTTCGGCGCCAAGTGCGCAGCTGCTCCAGCAGGAGTATCATTTTGTGAAAATTCCTTGATAATCCTGTATATGACATGCATGCCACCATGTAAAACAAATTTGGGAGCCATTGTACCAGTGAGACTCCTACAGGAGCAGGGGCACTCAAGCGGGCCGGCTCGGCGAATCGGCAGTGGCGCGGGTGCTACGGACGATCAAAGAGCATGGTGCCCTTGCCATGGATGTCCACGAGGGACCCGTTCCCAAACTTGATGGTGCTCGCGATCTGTTTTTGTAAGCATGTGATTTTTTGGACCTCATCCAAATCAACTCAAATTTTGTACACATGATCTCTTACACAAACATAGAGAGATTACTGGAAGATGAAGACCTACAGCATAATTAAAAGGTATGATGTCATATTCGTTATTTGTTGGACAACTCTATATATAAAAACCAGTCAATATTAGAGGTCTTGCTTCTTTTAGCGGACAAAACAGTAAAGTGAGAGGCTAAAGAACAGAAGAGTGAGCATAATCTCTAAACGATTTGACCATTGAGGATTTCAAACAGGTCCTGGAACTATGAACTATCAAATCTTGGAAGCCTGCTGCCTGTCATTGACTTGAAGGCTTTGCTTAAGCAAGAGAAAGACGCATGGTGGCGTGTTCATAACCCGCTTCTTCGGCGAGCGCACCATCTTCTCCGCCAATCTGGCCTTCAACCAGATCCTCGTTGCCGTCGAGGGCCCTTCCGTCAACTGCCCCAGAATCACTGTTCCTGCATTTGAATTTCTGATCAATCTCTCCAGCGTCATCCAAAAGAGGGAACACCCTCCTCCCACTCCCACTCCAACGGCTACCACCGTACCTCATGTCGCCGCCGTGTCCGATGATCGCGAAGACCCTAAACCCATAAACCCTAGTAGTAGCAATGAGCTACCTGAGCCCGACTCAGACGCGCACATTTGGTAGGACCGCCGTTGTACCAGTGAGACTCCTACAGGAGTAGGGGCACTCAGGCGGGCCGGCTCGGCAAGTCGGCGGCAACACAGGTGCTGCGGATGATCGAAGAGCATGGTGCCCTTGCCATGGATATCCACGAGGGACCCGTCCCCAAACATGACGGCGCCCGTGATCTATTTTTGTGAGAATGTGAAGGTTTTACTTTTTTTGAATTGTTTTGAATTTATAGTGCCTCGTTGAGTCTTAGGCCAAAATCTCGGACTATACCTTACGGGGGCATTGTAAACTTCACATTTTGTGAAAATTCCTTGATAATACCGTTTATGACCCGTGTGTCTCTATGTAAAACAAATTTTGGATGATTTGGAGATGGTAAAAAAATCACTTGCTTAAGGACAGACCGTTTGGTCTAACTTAAGCCAGTTTTTGTAAGCAAGTGATTTTTTCGGCCTCCTCCAAATCAATTGAAATTTTGTACACAGAATCTCTTACACAAACATAGAGAGAATGTGAAGGTTTTACTTTTTTTAGAATTGTTTTGAATTTATAGTGCCTCATTGAGTCTTAGGCCAAAACCTCAGATTATACCTTATGGGGGCATTGTAAACTTCACATTTTTTGAAACATCCTTGATAATCCCATTTATGACCCGCGTGTCACCATGTAAAACAAATTTTGGATGATTTGGAGATGGTAAAAAATCACTTGCTTAAGGACGGACCGTTTGGTCTCACTTAAGCTAGTTTTTGTATGCAAGTGATTTTTCGACCTCCTCCAAATGAACTGAAATTTTGTACACATGATCTCTTACATAAACATAGAGAGAATGTGAAGGTTTTACTTTTTTGAATTGTTTTGCATTTATAGTGCCTCGTTGAGTCTTAGGCCAAAACCTCGGACTAAATCTTACGGAGGTATTGCAAACTTATCATTTTATGAAAATTCTTTCATAATCCCGTTTATGACCCGCGTGTCACCATGTAAAACAAATTTTGGATGATTTGGAGATGGTAAAAAAATCAGTTGCTTAAGGATGGACCATTTGGTCTCACTTAAGCCAGTTTTTGTAAGCAAGTGATTTTTTTGGCCTCCTTCAAATCAACTGAAATTTTGTACACATGATCTCTTACAGAAACATAGAGAGAATGTGAAGGTTTTACTTTTTGAATTGTTTTGAATTTATAGTGCCTCATTGAGTCTTAGGCCAAAACATCGGACTATACCTTACGGGGGCATTGTAAACTTCAGATTTTGAGAAAATTCTTTTATGTTGGAGATGTCAGGAAATGGCGAGACATAGCCGCTTGCTTAAAGGCTTTGTCTAACTACTCTGTGAATTTTCTACCGAAGGTTTCAATCTGAACCTTGCTTATTCTCGAGTCATTAGAATAAACGACAATAATCTGGGTATTTTTGCCTTCATCGAGAAAAATCACAATGCTTTGTTGTTCATGAATGATAGGACAAGATAGCTGCAAAAACTAACATGTATTAGAATGTTGAGTGTATTATCATTAGAATACTAGACCACTTACAAATTTATGTGTTACATTTTTTCGTCTTTTCTATTTGGCTATCTCGATCTCTTTCATAATCGTTTGGACAACTCCTTCGTCCATCTGCACTCAAAAATATTTTGCTATCAGACCATGCTTTTAACTGATAATCAAAGCTACGTTTCTTGCAAAAAACTTACCAGATGTTGTTGTGGGCTAATGATGCTTTGTTTGTTGAAGCTGTTCTTATCATCATCACGTTAGAGGCATTTGATGAAAGAATTGATAATTTTCAGAGCACTCTCAGCATTATCTAAGCACTTTACCAGCTCAACCCCTGTCATGGAAGTCCCGCCCACATCACACACCACCAGATCATTGCTTCATCAATTAAAAACATTGTATGAGTTTACTGACAAAACTAAATAGGTGAACCGCTATCTGACGGAATGCAATGGCTTGGCTGTCAATACAAGCATCTAAACGGAGCCTAAAAGAGTCAAACGTTAAGTGAAAAATGCATAAACTTACCATTGTGCTTGGATAAAGTCACAGACCCTCTCACACTCTTCACTAGACAATAATTTATCTTCTTCAAAAGTAATAAGAGTACCACTCGTTTTAGACAGAGCAGTCTTCAGCATACCATGCATTGCTAGTGGTGTCTTTGCTATTGTATGGAGAAACGGTTCCCATCTTCCTTAGCCTTTTCCTTGTCCTCTTCCACTTCTACGGTATCCGAATTCACACGAGAGTCTTCATCGTCCTCTTTCTCATACTTTTCCTTTACTATGGCATCGATGTTTACAGGAGAATTTTCCAGGTTATTGGCCCCATCCTCCTCTTCAACGGAGTCCTTCATACTGGCTGGAGTGCCATCATCATGGGCATTGCTTGAAGTTTCTGCATGAGTCTTCACTTGAGGGACCAAAAGAAAACACGAGTTAATTAGAACAGTGGAAACATGTCACAAATTGGAAATTAATAAAATTGCAGAATCACATATAAATGTCACTTCAATACCGGAGTGACCAAAAGAAAACACGAGTTAATTAGAAGAGTTGATATGCATTCAAATTTAGAAAGACAAACACAAGACATAATCTACATGTCGGAAACAATTAGAACAATGGTCAGTGGCACCAGGCAGAAAGGAAAATTTTCTTATATCGAGAATTGACAACATCATTTTCAGGATTTTAATTACATGTTTTTAAGCAACAGAGCACATATCTCTTTTTTGCTGTAGAAAAGACACCAAGATATATAATTGCAATGAAGGGCTCAATTTGAACGCGGGGCGGGGGGTATTTCATACTGCTGCATTTAATTGGCTAGCAGGCAAATATTGAAAACATATGTAATATTGCAGATTTGTTCTGGTGGGATCCCAACCTGAACATGTAGAGGAGAAACATGGTCATCGCCCTACTAGTCATCCCTAAGTTCCTCAACCTCGTCTATGTCTGTTTCAACTATAACTTCATCGACTATGTCTTTTCAATTACTTTCATGAAAGAGGAGGCTCATAGAAAGCTCATTTCGAAACATCAAGACCTGATCTTGTATTTTTGAGGCATAAATTATTTGTTCTAGAGTTTGAATAGAACAAAACATGAAAACCAAAAGGCTCAAAGTTTACCATGGTGATGTTAAATATCTTCATCCGGTTGAACCCTTGGATATATAATAAAACGTGAATGCCGCAATCACGGCAGCAATAATTGCAATAATCATTCAATAATTAGCACATAATTTGAGGTATAAACACAGACTAGGCTTTGTTGCATGCAATTACTTGTTATCTTGAGGCTGAATATTTGGTGTGTCGACCTCATACCCAGCGATATCAGTGTTGTGCTTAGTGGCCAAATATGACTTCAGTTTAGTTAACAAAGCAAGTGCCACATTTTCTTCTCTCTTTGGCGACGAGCGAAGGATATACTTCTTCTTCATTGTGCTGGAAACGACAACCAAGGAACATTGACCAGATCTGAAAAAAACTACTATCAAACTCATGGACCCATTAACATTCAAATACATAGATCTGATAAAATAATGCACAAACCTTCATCGCGCGCTGCACCTTATCTGCTATAAGATCCTTCTTGAGCGGTTTAGTTTCCTTTGCTTTCAGCAATTCATTATGGAATAATAGACGACAATCATAGGTAAAGAATAACATCATAAAAAATCCATGAGCTAAGATCTTTGATAAGTATTTACTACAACACATTCCCTAACAATTGTATCATCCAATTGCCATGACCACAGGTTGCATACTTAGTCAATCTATGGTCAAGGCAATGGAATGACACAATTATCCTTCAGCAATGTGTTGTTGTAAGTACTTATCCAAGAACTTAGCTCATGAATTTTCTTATCCTGTTATTCTTTACATATGATTATTGTCTATTATTCCAGAATGAATTGCTGAATGGAAAGGAAATTAAATCTCTCGACAAGGATCTTATAGCAGAGAAGGTGCAACATGCATGAAGGTTTGTGCATTAGCTTATCGGATATGTGGATTTCAATGTTGTTGGGGAACGTAGCAGAATTTTAAAATTTTCTACGCATCACCAAGATCAATCTATGGAGTCATCTAGCAACGAGTGAGAGGGGAGTGTATCTACATACCCTTGTAGATCGCGAGCGGAAGCGTTCAAGAGAACGGGGTTGATGGAGTCGTACTCGTCGTGATCCAAATCACCGATGACCGAGCGCCGAACGGACGGCACCTCCGCGTTCAACACACGTACGGAGCAGAGACGTCTCCTCCTTCTTGATCCAGCAAGGGGGGGAGGAGAGGTTGATGG
The DNA here is from genome assembly GCA_011799875.1 of Thinopyrum elongatum. NCBI lineage: Eukaryota > Viridiplantae > Streptophyta > Magnoliopsida > Poales > Poaceae > Thinopyrum > Thinopyrum elongatum. The sequence goes on along the minus strand of CM022298.1, from coordinate 726,174,280 downwards.
AGATCCAGCAGCACGACGGTGTGGTGGTGGAAGCAGCGGGATTTCAGCAGGGCTTCGCCAAGCGCTACTGGAGGAGGAAGAGGTGTCACGGGAGGGAGAGGGAGGCGCCAGGGGCTGAGCTATTTCTCCCATGCACCTCCCCACTATATATAGGGGTGGAGGGGGCTGGTTTCTTGCCCTCCAAGCCCATTGGGGCGTTGGCAAAGGTGGAAGGAAAGAAATCCCATCCTTTCCCTTCCCCACCGATTGTTATCCCCCTTTTTTAGGGATCTTGATCTTATCCCTTCGGGATATGATCTTATTCCTTCTAAGGGGGAATCTTGGTGCGCCTTGAATAGGGGTGTGGGGCCTTGCCCCCACTACCCACGTTCATGTGGGTCCCCCCATGCAGGTGGGCCCCACTCTGGAACCTTCTAGAACCTTCTCGGTACAATACCGAAAAATCCCGAACATTTTCCGGTGGCCAAAATAGGACTTCCCATATATAAATCTTTACCTCCGGACCATTCCGGAACTCCTCGTGACGTCCAGGATCTCATCCGAGACTCCGAACAACCTTCGGGTTACCGCATACTAATATCTCTATAACCCTAGCGTCACCGAACCTTAAGTGTGTAGACCCTACGGGTTCGGGAGACACGCAGACATGACCGAGACGACTCTCCGGTCAATAACCAACAGCGGGATCTGGATACCCATGTTGGCTCCCACATGCTCCTCGATGATCTCATCGGATGAACCACGATGTCGAGGATTCAATCAATCCCGTACGCAATTCCCTTTGTCTATCGGTACGATACTTGCCCGAGATTCGATCGTCGGTATCTCGATACCTTGTTCAATCTCGTTACCGGCAAGTCTCTTTACTCGTTTCCGTAACACATCATCCCGTGAACAACTCCTTGATCACATTTAGCTCATTATGATGATGTCCTACCGAGTGGGCCCAGAGGTACCTCTCCGTTACATGGAGTGACAAATCCCAGTCTCGATTCGTGCCAACCCAACAGATACTTTCGGAGATACCCGTAGTGCACCTTTATAGCCACCCAGTTACGTTGTGACGTTTGGTGCACCCAAAGCACTCCTACGGTATCCGGGAGTTGCACAATCTCATGGTCTAAGGAAAAGTTACTTGACATTGGAAAAGCTTTAGCAAACGAACTACACGATCTAGTGCTAGGCTTAGGATTGGGTCTTGTCCATCACATCATTCTCCTAATGATGTGATCCCGTTATCAATGACATCCAATGTCCATGGTCAGGAAACCGTAACCATCTATTGATCAACGAGCTAGTCAACTAGAGGCTTACTAGGGACATGTTGTGGTCTATGTATTCACACATGTATTACGATTTCCGGATAACACAATTATAGCATGAATAACAGACAATTATCATGAACAAGGAAATATAATAATAACCATTTTATTATTGCCTCTAGGGCATATTTCCAACAGGAGTCATCTAGCAACGAGTGAGAGGGGAGTGTATCTACATACCCTTGTAGATCGCGAGCGGAAGCGTTCAAGAGAACGGGGTTGATGGAGTCGTACTCGTCGTGATCCAAATCACCGATGACCGAGCGCCGAACGGACGGCACCTCCGCGTTCAACACACGTACGGAGCAGAGACGTCTCCTCCTTCTTGATCCAGCAAGGGGGGAGGAGATGTTGATGGAGATCCAGCAGCACGACGGTGTGGTGGTGGAAGCAGCGGGATTTCAGCAGGGCTTCGCCAAGCGCTACTGGAGGAGGAAGAGGTGTCACGGGAGGGAGAGGGAGGCGCCAGGGGCTGTGCTCTTTCTCCCATGCACCTCCCCACTATATATAGGGGTGGAGGGGGCTGGTTTCTTGCCCTCCAAGTCCATTGGGGCGTTGGCAAAGGTGGAAGGAAAGAAATCCCATCCTTTCCCTTCCCCACCGATTGTTATCCCCCTTTTTTAGGGATCTTGATCTTATCCCTTCGGGATATGATCTTATTCCTTCTAAGGGGGAATCTTGGTGCGCCTTGACTAGGGGTGTGGGGCCTTGCCCCCACTACCCACGTTCATGTGGGTCCCCCCATGCAGGTGGGCCCCACTCCGGAACCTTCTAGAACCTTCTCGGTACAATACCGAAAAATCCCGAACATTTTCCGGTGGCCAAAATAGGACTTCCCATATATAAATCTTTACCTCCGGACCATTCCGGAACTCCTCGTGACGTCCAGGATCTCATCCGAGACTCCGAACAACCTTCGGGTTACCGCATACTAATATCTCTATAACCCTAGCGTCACCGAACCTTAAGTGTGTAGACCCTACGGATTCGGGAGACACGCAGACATGACCGAGACGACTCTCCGGTCAATAACCAACAGCGGGATCTGGATACCCATGTTGGCTCCCACATGCTCCTCGATGATCTCATCGGATGAACCACGATGTCGAGGATTCAATCAATCCCGTACGCAATTCCCTTTGTCTATCGGTACGATACTTGCCCGAGATTCGATCGTCGGTATCTCGATACCTTGTTCAATCTCGTTACCGGCAAGTCTCTTTACTCGTTTCCGTAACACATCATCCCGTGAACAACTCCTTGATCACATTGAGCTCATTATGATGATGTCCTACCGAGTGGGCCCAGAGGTACCTCTCCGTTACATGGAGTGACAAATCCCAGTCTCGATTCGTGCCAACCCAACAGATACTTTCGGAGATACCCGTAGTGCACCTTTATAGCCACCCAGTTACGTTGTGACGTTTGGTGCACCCAAGGCACTCCTACGGTATCCGGGAGTTGCACAATCTCATGGTCTAAGGAAAAGTTACTTGACATTGGAAAAGCTTTAGCAAACGAACTACACGATCTAGTGCTAGGCTTAGGATTGGGTCTTGTCCATCACATCATTCTCCTAATGATGTGATCCCGTTATCAATGACATCCAATGTCCATGGTCAGGAAACCGTAACCATCTATTGATCAACGAGCTAGTCAACTAGAGGCTTACTAGGGACATGTTGTGGTCTATGTATTCACACATGTATTACGATTTCCGGATAACACAATTATAGCATGAATAACAGACAATTATCATGAACAAGGAAATATAATAATAACCATTTTATTATTGCCTCTAGGGAATATTTCCAACAAATGTTACTGGGTCCATGAGTTTGACAATAATTTTTTTTAGATACTTATTCCTATTGTTTCTTCTGGTCACTGTTCCTTGGTTGTCGTTTCCACCACGATGAAGAAGTATAGCCTTGAATCGGCGCTCATATTTGGCCACTAAGCACAACACTGGCATCTTTGGGTATAACGTCAACACGCCAAATGTTCATCCTAAAGATAACAAGTGGATGCAACAAAGCATAGCATGTGTTTATACCTCAAATTATGTGGTAATCACGGGATGATTATTACAATTATTCCAGCCGTGATTGTGACTTTCATGTTTTGTTATACATCCAAGGGTTCAACCATATTGAAATATTTGACATCACCACGGTAAACATTGAGCCTTGTGGTTTTCAAATTTTGTTCTATTCAAACTCTAGAACAAATGATTTATCCTCACAATTGTAGGATAAGGTGTTGGCGTGCCGAAAGGAGCTTTATATGAACCTCCTCTTTCATGAAAGTAACTGAAAAGACATAGTCGATGAAGTTACAATTGACAATGGCGTAGACGAGGCTGAGGAACTTAGGGATGTCTATCAAGGCGATGACCACGTTTCTCCTCTACATTGATCAGGTTGGGATCCCACCACAACAAATCTGCAGTATTACATATGTGTTCACTATTTTCGATGCCGCATGCTAGCTAATTAAATGCACCAGTATAAAATAACACACCCCCATCAAACTGAGCCCTTCATTGCAATAATATATCTTGGTGTGTTCTCTACATTAAAAAAGATATGTGCTATGTTGATTAAAAACATGTTATTGAAACTCTAAAAAAAGAGTTGTCAGTTCTCAATATAAGAATGTTTTCCTTTCTGTCTCGTGTCAGTGACCACTGTTATAATTGTTTACGACATGTACATTAAGTCTTGTGTTTGTCTTTCTAATTTTGACTGCATATGTACATACCAGATCGATCATTCCGGTATTGAAGCGACATTTATATGTGATTCTGCAATTTTACTAATTTCCAATTTATGACATGTTTTATATCTTGCAATTATTAACTCGTGTTTTCGTTTGGTCCCTCTAGAAAAGACTCATGTAGACACTTCAAGAAATGCCCATGATGATGGCACTCCAGCCAGTATGGAGGACTCTGTCGGATAGAAGGATGAGGCCAATAACCTGGAAGACTCTCATGTGAACTCCAATGACGTAGAAAATGAAAAGGATGAGAAAGAGGACGACGAAGACTCTCCTGTGAACTCCGACACCATAGAAGAGGAAGAGGACAAGGAATATGGTAACTGTCCCCCATACAACATCAAAGACAACACCAGCAATGCATGGCAAGAGGAAGAGTGATCCTCCTAAAATGAGTGGTACTCCCATTACTTCTGAAGAAGATAAATTATTGTCTAGTGAAGAGTGTAAGAGGATATAAGACATTATCCAGATGAAATGGTAAGTTTATTCTTTTTCACTGAACGTTTGACTCTACTAGGCTCCGTTGAGATGTTTTATTGGCAGCCTAGGCATTGCATCTGGTGAGATAGGGGTTCGCATGTTTAATTTTATTAGTAAACTCGTATAATGCCTTTAATTGGTTAAGCAATGATCTTGTGGTGTTTGATGTGGGCGGGACTACGATGACGGAGGGTGAGCTGGTAAAGTGCTTAGATAACGCTGAGAGTTCTTTGAAAATTATCAGTGCTTTCGTCGAATGCCTCAAGTGTGATATGACAAGAATTGTTTCAACAAACAGAGAATCATTATCCCACCACAACATCTGGTTAGTTTTATACAAAAAATGAACCTTTGGTTGTCAGCTAAAGCCATGATCTTATAGCAAAATGTTTTCGAGTACAGATGGACGAAGGAGTTGTGCAAGAGATTGGGACATCCAAACAAAAAAAGGGAAAATATATAACGCATAAATTCATAAGTGGTGATGTATTCTAATAATAATACACGCAATGATAATACAGCCAACATTTTAATACATGTTAGTTTTTGCAGCTATCTTGTCCTATCATTCATGAACAAGAAAGCATTGTGGTTTTTCTTGATAAAGGCATAAAAAACCATATCATCGTCATTTATTCCAATGACTCGACAATAAGTAAGGTTCAGATTGAAACCTTTGGTAGGAAATTCACAGAGCAGTTAGACAAAGCCTTTAAGCAATATGGCTATTTCTCGCCATTTCCCGACATCTCCAATATAAGGGTTTCAACTGTTTGTCTCAATGCCAATTACCCACACAGTGCACTTGGATCTATGCTTTGCATTCAGCTGTACAATGGATATGTGATACCCACAACCATGAAGAATTCGGTTAGTATATTCCCCAACCATTCTTATCCAACTATTAAGAACACATGACAAAGTTTTCTGAATGTACATGATGCAATAAATATTGTGCATAACCTGCATTATCTCCTTTTCATTTCAATGTGCAGTTAGTGGCTAGGGTACAGAAGGTATCAAAACTAGCGCACCTTCTTCTCCATGAGAAGAATATTGTATTGCCTCAAGAGATTAAGGAAATGGCGCCAAAAATGGAGGGAAGAAAAAGAAAAGAAGAATAGCTTGAGCTGGATAAGAAGACATCACTGACACTTTTGGTTCTTCCCCAGCAAAAGGAAGAGGAAGGTGTTTTAGCATGTTTTTGTTGTTCTTTTCTGTGTGTGTCGCTATATTCGTTGGCGGGGCAATGGAAGTTGGGAGGAGCAACTAGAGATGATTTCAGAAGTTGTGGTTCTTATCTATGTGTTGGTGTGGCTATGTCAGTCCAGCAACTTCTGGCAGCTCCATGTCTGGAATTCAGGCTTATATATAAGTAGTTTCGCTCTTTGTTTGTAACTCTCTCGATTTGAATGATAATTTCAAGGCAATACATGAGCTCATCATGCACTTGTTGATTCAAGCTAAATGGTCTGAATATGAATATGGTGATTATGTCTATGTTGGTTGTGTCCAAGATCTGTTTTGGCACAACTATCATGTGTAAGGCCAGACTTGATGTTTCTAATTGAACTTGTACCTTCAGGCTTCATTTTAATATTTCCAGTAGAACTTTTCATGGAATATTTTGATGACCACATAATCCCCATAATCTCCACATTAGAAAGCACATGTTTTTACATGACCCAGTGGCGCTGATTAAATAAATCGACAGCCTATCCAGGAAATGAAATTGGCAAGATGAGTTTTCAAGCATCTTCTCCAGATAGCTGAAGTGAGTGTGGCCAATATCGTGGCTTGTAGATGTTATATTTTTTTTAGGAAATAAATTCCAATCCTTTCCCTGCACCACCATGCCCGAGCCCGGTCCACCCCTCAAATCGTTGCTCCTCCTCTGCTAGCCAAGTGTGGTCTGCCCTAATGCAAATGATGATTTTAAAACAGTCGATAATGTTGAACGATCCGGGCTGAATTTCAGAAAATTCTTTGATAATCCTGTTTACCTACAAGCTACCATGTAAAACATATATGGGCTGATTTGGAGATGGTAAAAAAAACACTAGCTTAGGTACGGACCGTTTGGTCTCACTTAAGCTAGTTTTTGTAAGCAAGTCATTTTTTCGACGTCCTCCAAATTCAACTCAAATTTTTGTAAGCAAGTGATTTTTTTGAACTCCTCCAAATCAACTCAAATTTTGTACAAATGATTTCTTACACAAAAATTTGCATGGCGAGGTGGTATTTCGGCGCCATTTCAGGATGAACCGGAAGCTGTTCTTGAAGATTGTCGAGGATCTCAGGGCGTTTGACGGGTACTTCAAGTTGAAGAGAGATGTCGTGGGCTTGCTTGGATTCTCCACGATTCTGAAATGCACAATTGCCATCCGGATCCTTTCATATGGAGTTCCTACAGATTCACATGATGACTACCTCGACATGCTCGAGTCCACAACCATTCATAACATGAAAATCACCCAGAGGGCCGACAGCGCCAACCAGAGGCGTAGCTCGACATCGGATGGTAGGCCGGCGTCGTAGGCCAGCTGGCACAAACACTTGGTCACCTTGATCTCCTCCATGGCTGGCATCATTCTTGTCAACTAGATCTCCTGTTATCGACCTTGCACGGCGAGGTGGTGTTTCGGTGCCGTTTCAAGATGAACCAGAAGTTGTTCTTGAAGATTGTCGTGGATCTCAGGGCGTTCAACGACTACTTCAAGTTGAAGAGAGACGTCGTGGGCTTGCTAGCTAGTATAAGTTTTTATGTGCTTCACTAAGTGTGACCACCAAAACAAATGAAATAACAATTTTCCTAAACATTTGCCCCCTTGAGTTACTTGATTTTACTTTACTTGTTGCTTTACCTTCAGCTCCTCATGTGTTTGACACTCAAATACTTATCAAATTGTGATACAGTGATTCCCTGCTCATGTGGGTCAACATGCGTTGGATGCGGTCTCGCGCCGCGTGGACGTCGACCTGTCAGACATGTCGGTTTAAGGGGACAACTTAAGGGGACACCTTTTGTAGTGTCTCGTTGAATCTTATAATCTTCTTGAACGAGAAAAGCTTTCTTCACGGTCTTTTTGAAAACCGATTTTCTGTTTCTTTTCCGGCCTCCTCGTGGCGCCACAGTGAACACGGACTTCATTGGGAACACCTTTCACGGCGATGAGTGAGACCAAATGGTCCGTCCCTATGCCTCTGGTTGGCGCTGTCGGCCCTCGGGGTGACTGCCAAGATCCTTGTGAAATAAACTGAGAAATCTGCACTCATCGTGGATGATTCGAAGCCCTCCGGTAGGGCAAGTGTGAACTTGTTATCCATCCTACTTCCTCGTCCGCAGAGACCCTTCATGCCATTGCACGTCGGACCCTAAAGATAACGAAAATCCAGTAAGAAAATTGAACTCTCTGGTTAGGAACTAGAAAGAAGATATATGATCGATGAGGAAGATATAGAAGTACGTCCATTGTGGGCCTATCAGGATCGGATCTGCCGTGATTAGCAATTCCTTGCCTTCTACTAGATTGGTTCTCTGCAGCAGTAATAGAGAGAATGTGAAGGGCTTATATTTTTTTGGATTTTCTTTTTGAATCTATAGTGCATCGTTGAATCTTAGGTCATAACCTCAGACTATACCTTAAGGGGGCACTGTGAACTTCACATTTTGTGGAAATTCCTTGATAATCCTGTTTATGATCTACATGCCACCATGTAAAACACATTTGGGATGATTTGGAGATGGTCGAAAAATTCACTTGCTTAAGGACAGAACGTTTGGTCTCACTTAAGCCATTTTTTGTAAGCAAGTGATTTTTTTGACATCCTCCAAATCAACTCAAATTATTTACACATGATCTCTTACACAAGTTTTAGTAGGGGCATTGCCTACCATTTGGTCTCACTTAAGCGTACAAAAACTGAAAAATTCCTACGGGACATGACGAAATTCCTACGATCCATTTGTGTCAAATATTTGGAATGGAATCCGGTGGATGTCCCTCAAGTGATCATACTCCTGACGCCGACCCGTCCTCCGTCTATGATCTTGCTCCGACCGCCAATATCAGAAGATGTTGTGAAATGGGAGGAGGCCCTCCGCGTTGATCCACACGAAGTTGTTGTCCCTCCGCTTTGGATGCTCGCCGACCACGGTCGCATTCGTCTTGCCGAGCATGTTGTATAATTGCATTTCCCATGCACCCTACCCTCCTACCACCTAGAGCGAGGCACAGCTCGGCTCCCATTTATGCCACTGCCGTCAGATGTCAATCATCTGGTTGGCCGCACGTGCTACCTCAAACGGCTCCGGCCAAGACATAACAAAATTGAGCTAATTTGAAGGTCAAAAAATAACAAACTTCCAAACAAACCGTTTAGGCTCACATATTCCGCGGTGATGAGTTCATCTGTTACGTCCACGCAATGGTGGTGGCGACCAACCCAGTGTGGTGTCAAGCCAGATTGTGCTCAACCGGTAGCATCATGTTGGGCTTCATAGGTTGCACGAGAGGATGGGATGTCCAAGATGCTAGCGACGAAGATGTCCAAGGGTGAGGATGGAGATGGTGTCCCTACGGATGGATTGGAGCTTGCAAGTTTTGAGGAGAGAAAGAGAGGGAGGGGAAGGTAGTGAGCCGAAAGGGAAGTTTTTGGGAACCTCCCCACCACCCATCCCCCTCTTCGTCTATGGATGTTGAGGGAAGGAGGTACATCGATGAGGTGGCAACACCTCCTGCCGATGCGGTCCATGATATTAATCCGATGCGGTCCGTGATATTAAAAAGTTAATCATGGGAGTTGAGGAGGCGAGAAAAGAAACAGAAAATTTGGTTGCTCAAAAGGAGAAGTTGAGCCCCACTATTATATTTGCTTTCTTTATACACATAGGACCTTGATAATAACATTAATGCCTCCAATGATCAATTTAAGGAGTTTGAGAGAAAAGAAGTAAGACATAGAGTAGATTGAAAGCATCTTAAGCAAAAGATTAAGAAGCTGGACATAGGGAAGATTTAAAGCATCTTAAGCAGAAGATTAAGAAGCTGGAGCACAAAACTGAAAAGATATTGCAAGTCTGTAAAAGCAAGTGATTTTTCGACCTCCTCCTTGAGCTGATTTGGAGACGGTCAAAAACTCACTTGCTTAGGGATGGACCCTTTGGTCTCACTTAAGCCAGATTTTGTAAGCAAGTGATTTTTCCGACCTCCTCCAAATCACCTCAAATTTTGGAGAAGAGGACGCAGGTGGGCATGACGCTACGCGAAGGTATGAAGGTCATCAGGTACCTTTGGATGTCGTCTGGGACGGCGTCGATGCGGTCCTTGCCACCGGCCACGGCCGTCTTTGTGTTCCTCTCCTCATCAGCCCTATTGGACATTGCATCGAATAGGATGGCCACGCCGAAGCTAAAAGTTTGAAGGAAGATAAGTTGAGCAAGAATCAAAGATCTGCGAGATGCTGAAGGCATTCAGATTGTTGACCACAATGGCAAAGAAGCATTCTTGTTTAATGCTTTTGGATACATATTAGGGCAGATATCTACACCAAATCACAAGTTTGATCTCGCTGCTATCTAAAGAATTGATGGTCTAGATGAATTAACTATACCATTCACTAATGAAGAGATTGATGAAGTGGTTAAAAACATGACTGCAAATAGAGCCCCAGGACCGGATGGGTTCTTTGGACATTTCATCATTAACTGTTGGCACATAATTAAGGAAGATGTTTACCAATTATGTCATGACTTTCATAGTGGAGCACTTGACATTCATAGTATTAACTATGGCTACATCACTCTTATCCCGAAGATAGTGCCCCGAAGACACCGAATGACTATCGCCTCATCACTTTCCTGAATTGTTGCCTCAAAATAATCACGAAATTATTAGCAAATCGCCTGCAGAGATTCATCCTCAAAATCATGCATAGAAACCAGTACGGATTTTTGGAAGGAAGAACTATCCAAGATTGTCGTGCCTAGTCGTTCGAATATATACAACAATGCCAAGCCTCGAGAGGGAACTTTTTTTTACTTAAACTTGACTTCTCTAAGGCAATTGATACTATTGAACATCCAACAATGATTGAGATTATGCGAGCAATGGGCTTCAATGAATGATGGCTGACATGGATCACTAGAATCTTTGAATCAGGAAAGTCATCATTACTGCTCAATGGAATTCAAGACCGCCAATTTCACTACAAAAAAGGTGTGCAACATGGTGAACCCTTGTCCCCCCTAATATTTGTTCTTGCAGCCGATTTGCGTCAAGCAATAATCAATGACACCATGGATAAACAGATTATTACATGCCAAATTCAACTAACTTGTTTGCAAAAGTTCTCAGTCATCCAATACGCCAACAACACCCTCGTGATCATGCAAGCATGCAGTCGACAGGCGTAGCACATGAAATAAATTCTAGTTGCCTATGGGGATTCAGTGGGACTGAAGATCAACCTTCAGAAATCTACACTCGTGTCAATCAACCTAAATGACAAAGAGTCCCAAGCCCTAGATGATATCTTTCAATGTTCGGTGGGTACCATGCCATTCACATACCTTGGCTTGCCAATGGGCACAACCAAACCAACAATCACTGATCTAATGCCGCTCGTGGGTAGAGTCGATATAAAATTATCCTCCACACTCTGCATGTCATCATATGGAGCCAGATTAACTTTGGTGGATTCAGTCCTAACCTCGGTTGCAATATATGTCGTGTGCACTATCAGAATTCCATCGAAAATACTTGTCCACGTTGATAAGTTGTGCCGCCTCTGTCTGTGGAGGAAGAAGACTGAAAATGGAGACAAATCCAATTCATTGGCTGCATGTGATATGGTGTGCAAACCAAAAACGAAGGGCGGTCTAAGGATAATAGACACAAATACACCGAATATAGTTTTTTTTTTAGAGAAATGGCATATAGCCCGACTTCACATTAATGAAGCCATCAACTGGCTAGGATACAAGACGCAGATTATTACAACCGCTCAACATGGAAACAACACAAAAAGAAAATGACAGACAAAGATCAACTAAGGCCAAAGCTAAAGCCGGCCAAAGAGAGCAATTGCCAACACAAAGGAAAAACAACCATGCCGTCGGAGAGCACCACGCTGATCAGAATAACGGGGACATGGTAGTCCGTGGATCACAGACAAACAACGAAGAGGAGGATCAAGCCTTGTAGGATGAAACCATTGGCTCTGCCACAACCCAGTCGTGCGATTGTTGGAGGGGAAACCACTATCTCCCCTACATCCAGCATAGGGATGCCGCTCAGCGGCCAGCAAGCACAAATGCAACAGGGCAGCCACCGCTAAAGGGTAACAAGACTCAAGACCCACCACCTCCATCGTCGCTGGGCATCCGAGGACGCACTGCACCGCAGCCGCCACCAACCCAAACATTGCAGCACCCCAACCCCAACCCAACCCCAAGCCGACGCCTTCAAGAAGGACCACGATACTGATGCGCCGCCGCCAGCCGGCCAAAGGCCTAGGTTTTCACCCGAGGACTACAAAGGAGGGGAGGGGGAGGAAGAGGAAGCTCAACACGCCCTCAAGTGGGGAAGGGCGAAGCCGAAGCACCATCGTCGTCGTCAAGGTCGATGCGGAGTCGACCAGGGGATTCCCCCATTCCAAGCTTCGGCCGCCACACCCTTTGGAGCTAAATCTGGCAGCCCAAAAGGGCTGAATCTAGATCGACGAGGGGGGAAAGCCACAGAGGGGATGGTGTCGGTGTCAAAACCGGCGGATCTCGGGTAGGGGGTCCCGAGCTGTGAGACTAGGATCGATGGTAACAGGGGACGAGGGAGACGATGTTTACCGAGGTTCGGGCCCTCCTATGGAGGTAAAACCCTATGTCCTGCTTGATTATATTGATGGTATGAAGGTTACAGAGTTGATCTACCTCGAGATCGAATAGCTAAAACCCTAGATGAGTTCTCTCTCTATATAGCCTAAAACCCTCCCGGTTTATATAGACATCGGGGGGTACCTAGGGTTTACACATGGTAGGTCTCCTGCCGGGGATGGAGATGTCGATTTCCTCATCTTGACTTGGAGTGCACGACGCGCCTTTGGGACTTCCTTCTAGAATGAGGGCTCTTCAATGTATCCGGCCCTTCCTGCGATGTCCAGAGAGCGGCCCACCAAGCCGGCCTATTAAGAGATAGGCCGGCGGCCCGAGGACCCCTTAGTCCAGGACTCCCTCAGTAGCCCCCGCACTAGCCTCCAATGCCAAGGGTCTTAGCTCCAGCTGCTTCATATGATCAGAGTCTTCGGCTTGCGGGGCGAGTTCTTCCTCCCATATAGTGATCGGCTGAGATTAGTTCGGTTTCTCATGACGCGTAGTTTTCCCGATCACATGACCGTCCGAACACCGCACATTGCTTAGCCCCGAAGGCCAAACGTTAAGGTGTAAATAGTGTTTCCTGACAAAGGGTCGCGGCCCACCACGACCACTGAACCAGTTACAAAAACTTGATTCGCGACTCGAGGCCGTTTTTATATCAGCACGATTCATCAATGCGTAGATCGTGCTCCGTTTCACACGGGATACGGTTAATCATATCAAATTTCTTTACGCGGGTGTAACGACACGCATGTCTTGGGAAGCGGAGGGATTTGCGGCGCAGTAAGGGAGGCTAATCGGCAACATGCCCCATAAAAAGGGAAAAAAACCCAAGGCCTAGCCACGCTTCCCATTCGCATCTCCTGTTTCCTCAATCTCCCAAGCCTCAAGACCTCAGATCCAGTTCTTCCCCAACTTCCCCTCCGAGCTCAGCCATGGCGGGTTCTGGTTCCAATGGCAAGTGGGAGGCCTCCACGGTCACCGACCAGGATATCCGGGACCTGAAGCATGCCGGCTACCTCCCCGCCAACGTCTTCCACCGCGCCGCAGAGCCTAAACAGGTGGTTCCCACTCCCAAGCCCGGCTAGAGGGTGGTGTTCGTCCCCCACTTCATCCGGGGACTAAGCTTCCCGCTCCACCCCTTCGTCAGGGGTCTCGTGTTCTTTTACGGACTGGACTTTCATGACCTCCCGCCGAACTCCTTCATGCACATATCGGCCTTCATCATCATCTATGAAGCCTTCTTGCGTGTCGAACCGCACTTCAGCCTGTGGCTCAAGGTGTTCAACATCAAGCCGAAGTGTGTCGCAGGTGAACACGCGGACTGCGGTGGGGTGGTAATCAGCAAGCTCCCCCGCATTGGATGGCCGACTGGCACCTTCATCGACACCATCAAAACATGGCAAAAGGAGTGGTTTTACATCACCGAGCCAAGGGACGAGGGTCAGGCCACTCCAGCCGAGTTCAGATCCGGACCCCCCACGAGACTAACCTCCTGGCTCCGGAAGGGCCTCGACTGGGGGTCGGATGCTGAGGTGGAAACGCTGCAGAGGCATATCTCTTCGATGACCAAAGCCAAGATCGAGCTGGTCAACGTGGTCCAGGTTATGCTCCGGCGCCGTCTCCTCCCCTGCAAGTGGCGGGACTCCCCTATGTGGGCTTATCAACTTGAAGACGTGCCAACTGTACGCCAACTCTTCCGCACTACTCGAGAGAAGCTGTGGAAGGCACTATTCAAGCCCCGGAAGGACTGGCCAGCGGAGGGAGAGGATTCGGGCCTAAGCGCCGATAACCCTCCTAGCCCGGTACGGTATAATTTAAATCAATTGGTTCTATTTCTTGACAAAAGATCTGAACGCATTTCCCCTTGTTTTTGCAAAAATGGCTGAGCAAAGCCGTGGAAATTAACTGCCCGGCGCCTCAGCCCGAAGACCCCAGGTTGGAGCTGTTGACGAAGATGCTCGTCGAGGTGCCGTACACGGCGCCGGAGAGAAAGGAGAAGAAGAAGAAGACCAAAGAAGGTCTCCGCATAAGGGACCAGCAGGACGCTGCGTCCAAGGAAACCCATTCCTCCTCCAGTCATGAGGAAGAGCATGAGGACGGGGGGAAGGCGATTCCCCCCTCGCAAGAAAGAGGGCGGCATCACCGGACGCCGTAGAGGACGTACTTCCTACTGCCCCGAAGAGGGTGCGTCGGCCTTGGTTGATCCTGGCCGATGACAGTTTGGACTCTGATGCTGAGTCCGAGGACTTCGAGAGGGTTCCTCGACGGAACCTAAGGGTCAATCCCCCAGCGCGAAGGTATGAATCCGAAGATTCCCCGAGTTGTTTATACAAGGTTTCTAATGTCTCAAATGTATGAACTCCTTTTGATCCGCAGCCCACCACGCGTTCTCCCCACCATCCAAGTTTCGCATGGGGAGTCTCCACCCGCCGAGCTGGCAGAGAGCGGGACCGCGTCGCACCCCACACCTCCAGTGGCCGCGAAGGATGCCGCGGAGGTGTCTTCCTGCCAGGCTCCTTTGGAGCCGAACACCGGCGGCGGGGGCGATGACGTTATGGCCGAGGTTAATGCCTCGGCCGCCGAAGACCGGGGGAGGAGCCCTTCCCAGCCACTAAGGAGGCCAGACAAAGAAATATCCAGTCCCCTCCGAGGTCTTCTCCGGAGCGCATCGTGCCTCCGGAGCTACCGGTTCAATCCCCGGTAAGAGATCAGGTTAACCGATCACCACCAGCACCACCGATGACTGGGTGGCCGGTCATGGAGGAGGCTCTATCAAGCGCCTCCATCTCCGAGGGTCACCGCACTCTTATGAGTGCGGTTTTGCAAGGCATTCAGTCCATTGATAGCGGACTGAAGGAGGCCTTCAATGGCCTCTTGACGGGCTTCCAGGTGAGCCACGTAATATTCCTTTTCCTAAAATCTTAATTTTATTAGGTTTGTGCTAACGTTACATATAGCAGCCCCCAAACCCTGGGTGAGTTTAGAAAAACTTCCCTAGGGGTCAAATACAAACAAGTGACCAAACAATGTTCGAGTCATTATTCGTCCGTAATGTTCTAACCTCCCTTAAGAGGACCGAACATAGGGTCATGTTTTTGACAGTTCGGAGGTTTGAACCCATGTAAACTGATAGGAATTTGTTGTTTGTAGGCCTCGTCATCAGCGGCGGCTGTTAATGCCGCCGAGCTAGACGAGCTAAATCGGAAGCTCAAGAGCTCCGAAGATGAGCTTGACGCTCTGAACAAGAGGTTCGACGAGGC
This sequence comes from Thinopyrum elongatum, assembly GCA_011799875.1. Classification (NCBI taxonomy): domain Eukaryota; kingdom Viridiplantae; phylum Streptophyta; class Magnoliopsida; order Poales; family Poaceae; genus Thinopyrum; species Thinopyrum elongatum. The sequence goes on along the minus strand of CM022298.1, from coordinate 726,158,561 downwards.
GCAAGGTAAGCCAGATTGTAATATCCAAATTTTCCATCATTAGTGATTCGCGCTGTCGACTTAGTATACTTATATGTTTATTGCTTACACAGCCTTGGCAAAGGTAATCAAGAAGCTCAAGGCCGAGCTGCAGAAGATGAAGCAAGAGGCCGCGGACGAGAAGGCAGCGGCCAAACAAGCGGCTGCCACGCTCTCCGCTTTAAAAACCACAAGTGCCAATCATGAGGCTCGGGTGGAGGAGGTTCAGCAGGAGCTCAAGGATGCCAACCTGAAGTGCGAGGACCTTGAGCAGAAGGGCAAGGAGCAAGCCACCGAGCTATCCACTCTAAAATCCGATCTCCAAAAGGAGTGGGTGGATAGGCGGTTCTTTGAAGAACAGATCCGCCAAGTCAAGGCTATAGCAGATGGTAAGCCATATTTACTGCAGTGTGCCTTCGGTGATAGCAGGTTCGCGTTGCTCACCCATGTGTGGCATTCCTCAGGCGCCTGTTCGGACCTCCAGAAGAGCGTAGCGGATGCGAACCAGTTTTACACTTCGCAAGAAGGAGATAAGGCTCGGCTCTTCTGGGCGCAGTTTGGAGCCCCCGAGCGCTCTCCTCTTCTCGTCGAGCAAATGAAGCAGCTGATGGAGCTACACAGGATGGCGGAGCAGGCCATGAAGGATCTCTGTATCCGGCTATGGCCCGACGAGCCGTTGCCAAGCAGCTACTTCGGCCTGGTGCAGAAGCTAAGCGACGCTGCACTTTGGATTGACGCGTTGAAGTGTTCTACCTATATAGAGGGTGCTCGGATGGCATTTGCAAGAAACATGATGCACTGGCCGAGGCTCAATCCGACTGAGATGGCGACCGCAGCTCCGCCCCCTGGAAAGGAGCACAGGCGCCCCGAGCGATATTTCTCCGCAATGATGGAGGGTGCTCGGGCGATAGAGGCTCAGCGTTCAAAGGATGAAATTTATGAATGAGCGCGTTGTAATGTGTCCGAAGACTTTTTTAACGCTTTATGGTGATCTTGCATGGTTTATCATGTGTTTTTAAGTTTTGCATTCGCTGTGACTCTTATGTGGCCGTTTAATCTGGAAGTTGCGAGTCGTCGGCTTCAGCCCCCACGTAGATACTATGCGGGGTGTCTCTGCCTCCGCACTATGACCCTTAGCCGAGATATCGGTGCCAGAAGACGGTAGTGTGAGGGGGACAAGGCAATCGGACTATGATGCTTTATTGCTTTCACTTAGCCGTAGGAGCGTAAAAAGAGAATGCGGGGGCTGATGACTTGCCCCCAGTGGTTTGTGATGTGCGGATGAACCGTGGCTAAAGCCAAAAATCAGATGGTTTGTACGAGTACGAAAACCATCGTATGACACGGACACGGAATAACTTCTAACGAAGTTTTTAGTATAACACTTATGCTCGGATTCGCAGACCGGTTCTCGCATACCATGACGGTCAGTTTTCTGCTTTCTCCCCTGAGGTGCTTGACCAGGCTAGCTGGAGGCACAATCGCAGTGGTTCTCGCTTTGCCCTTTTAGCCGAACGAGCGGAACGTAAGAGGACAAGCATAGGAGCCGGGCAACCCAACTATTGACCCAAGACATAGTTCGAAACCGATGCATATAAAGCGAAATCCAAGAAGCCGAACACACTATTGATTGTGCCGGAGAGATGCGTAAGACGGTATTTAAGCTCAAGCCCCCGGTCTATTAGCCGGTTGCATCTTTATGTGTACCGAACAGTTTCGAAAGAGGCATTGATGAGGGAAGAAACAGAGTATGCACAAAAAAAACAACGAAGTGGCCATCCATAATGGTCTCATGTTTGCTTAATAACTCTTATAACTCAAATTGCCGAAGCCACTGTTTACAGGTACTTGAAGATGAAATATAAAATTTACAGGAGGGGGTTGTACCAGGGGTTTTCGATGGGTGACCTGACGTCTTCGATGTGCCCTGTCGCCTGTCCGTTCCTGTGCCTCCTAGGGAGTTGCATTCCTTTATGGGTGTTGCTATCGACGAGCAGACCTTGGAAAGAAGAACTTGAGAAGTCGCCGAAGTATGGATAAGCTTTACGCTTTAGCAGGTCCTTGATGGTGCCTGTAGTATGTCCGAAGACGTGTATTGGAAGTAGTTCGGTCCAGCCGAACACTTACTCTTTGATAGTTGTTCCCTGCTACCGCCCATGGAATCTTTAGTGCAAAGTTGTGCCTCCTCGGCACATGCTTCGCTGGCAATAGGGCTGTGTAATGGGGAGCGTGTCCCTATTTTTGAGGAGAAGAAGGTTCTGGGAGTTCGGGCTGAAACCGAGCTCGCTTGTCAACCTTACGTGCCTTTACGGCAGATTTCGGTGTTTGCCGATCATCATTGTAATGGAATTTGGCCGCCAGGGCCAATGCATGTTCCTCAGTTCGGAGGGAGCGCTCTGTGTTGCCGTTGACAGTAATGACTCCCTTGGGCCCGGGCATTTTGAGCTTGAGGTATGTGTAGTGTGGGATGGTGTTAAAGCGGGCGAACGCCGTACGGCCTAGCAGGGCGTGATAACCACTGCGGAAAGGTACAATGTCGAAGATCAAATCCTCGCTTCGGAAGTTATCGGGAGAACCGAACACTACTTCTAGGTTCACAGAGCCTGTGCATCGGGCTTCAACACCTGGGATCACTGCTTTAAAGGTAGTGTTGCTGGGTTTGATCCTTGATGGATCTCTACCCATCTTTTTCACTGTATCTGAGTAAATCAGATTGAGGCTACTTCCTCCGTCCATTAGGACTTTAGTGAGGTGATACCCATCGATAATGGGGTCTAGGGCGGCTGACCCTCCATGACGGATACTGGTCAGGTGATCGCGTCGATCGAAGGTGATCGGATACGCCCACCATGGGTTATACTTCGGGGCTACAGGCTCTACGGCGTAGGCCTCTCGAAGGGCGCGCTTCCTCTCCTTTTTGGGTATGTGAGTGGCGTATATCATATTCACAGTTTTTACCTCTGGAGGGAACTGCTTTTGACCACCATTGTTCGGACCGCGGGGCTCTTCATCATCCTCGCTGCATGGGCCCTTGCCTTGCTCCTCGGCTGCAAGTTTGCCGGCCTGTTTGAACACCCAACAGTTACGGTTGGTGTGGTTGGCGGGTTTGTCTGGCGTGCCATGGATCTGGCAAGGCCTCTCCATGATTTTGTCCAGCGGGGTAGGTCTGTCACGATTGCCTTTAGGAGGCTTCTTCCGCTGCCCGGATCGGGCCTTGCGGAACCCGGCGTTAACGGCCGTGTCGTCGGCGTTGCTATTGCTGTGCCGGCGCTTATTTTTGTTGCGTCTTGGTTTCCCGTTTCCATCCCGAACCTCGGAGGTTCCGGGATCTTCGGGGTTGTGGCTCCGTCTAGCTAGCCAGTTATCCTCACCCGCGCAAAAGCGAGTCATGAGTGATGTAAGGGCGGCCATTGTCCTAGATTTGTCCTGACCGAGCTGACGAGCAAGCCATTCATCCCGAATATTGTGCCTGAAGGAGGCTATCGCCTCGGCATCCGGGCAATCCACGATCTGGTTTTTCTTGGTCAAGAACCGATTCCAGAATTGCCGAGCGGACTCTCCTGCCTTCTGGACGACGTTGCTTAGGTCGGAGGAGTCCGGCGGCGTACATAGGTGCCTTGGAAGTTAGATCGGAAAGCATCCTGTAGGTCCTCCCACCACCCGATATAATTTTCGAGGAGGCTGTTTAACCAGTGCCGAGCTGGCCCCTTAAGTTTTAGGTGTAGGTATTTGATGGCATGGAGATCGTCTCCTCGTGCCATGTGGATGTGGAGGAGGAAATCCTCAATCCATACTGTTGGGTCAGTTGGCCCATCGTATTGCTCGATGTTCATGGGTTTAAATCCTTTCGGGAACTGATGCTGCATCACCTCGTCGGTGAAGCACAATGGGTGGGCGGCGCCTCTGACCCAGGCTATGTCACGCCGGTAATCGGCGTCTGTTATGGCCCGGTTTCGTTCCTGACCTCTATTATTGCAGTCGAGCCAGGGCTGGTACCCGTCCCGTCTATCGGGGGAGTACCCTCTGGATCCGTAGATGGATCTCGTACGGCATGTTCTATGATCCAGGTCGTGTCGCAGGTCGTACCTATACTCGGGCTCTATTGGCTCTTTTCCCCTTCTTTGGGGTATCAACGGCCTATAACCGTCATCACCAGCCGTCCTATCTCGTCCTCGGGGAGGACGGTCTGGCTGGTCGTATGGAGTGTGCTTGGGAGACGGTGTATTGGGGAGCTCGTCTTCGAACTGCGGCAGTAGCCGTCGGCGTGGGTAGCTCTTGTGTTGGTCCAACAGACCGGTACCGTATCCCTCCTCGGCTGGCAGGACCTTCGTCCATCTGTCGTTGAGGTTATCTTGTTCGGCCTTAAGCTGCCGTTCTTTTGCTTTCAAGCTTCGGGCAGTAGCTATAAGTTGTTGCCGGAACTCTTCCTGATCTTCAAGGTTATCGGGGATGGCGAAGTCGTCGGATTCTGGACTGTCCTCCTCTTCGACAGGGGGGAGGTAGTTGTCATCCTCAGAATCGTTTGGATCATCGGGGTCGCGCTGATCCTCCGGTCTCTCCTGGTCCTCTAGCGGATGCTCGGGGATATCGGGATCGCCGAGGTCTTCCGGGGTATCCCTTTCCCTGGTGCCAGCAATAGCTTCGCTTCCCTTTTTTGCCTTTGACCGTTTGCGCGGCTTCCGGCGCCTTGACGGCGCTTCACCCGATCTATCACCATTGTTTTTGGGTGTGTCATCGCCGCTATCGGCTGGAGTGTCCACCATGTAGACGTCATAGGTGGAGGTGGCAGCCCATCGCCCGGTATTGACGGGGGTGGGGGCGCAATCCTCCTCATCCATGTTTTCTGCCTCGTCGGAGGCGTAGTCCAACATATCGGTTAAGTCCTTGATAGTGGCTACGAAGTGGGTGGTGGGTGGGATGAAAAATTCCTCTTGACCTGAGCTTGGATCGGGGTTGGGTCATCAGTAATTTTCATCAATGAGATCTGATCTAGAGCCTCGTTGAGTGTTGAGAGCTCGATCAGGTCAACCTGCCCAGAACTTTCAGAGTTAATCTCCGATGAGTCCACCCAAGAAGGGTGTTCGGCGAGGGTTGGTGTTCGGACGTCTGGCACTATGGCCGGATCCGAACCCAAAGCGAGATCCAAGGTCAAGGCCTCGAAGTCTTCGGGCGCGTCAGATGAGATTGCGAGCCCGGTGAGCGAAAGATGCCTCGAGAGTCTACGGAGAACTCTAGGTTCCCGAATCTAATCTCCTGATCGGGGGCGAAACTCCCGACCTGGCCCAAACGGCCGGTCGGGTCACCGTGCAGCACAATGCTACCGAAGGCGAAGATCTGTCCGGGGACAAAGGAGTCGATGCCACGGACTTCTTCCCTGATGATAACGCGAGCCATCGATTCCTTCGGCGATCACAGCGGAACTCTCAATGAAAGCACTAATGTCGGTGTCAAAACCGGCAGATCTCGGGTAGGGGGTCCCGAGCTGTGAGACTAGGATCGATGGTAACAGGGGACGAAGGAGACGATGTTTACCCAGGTTCGGGCCCTCCTATGGAGGTAAAACCCTACATCCTGCTTGATTATATTGATGGTATGAAGGTTACAGAGTTGATCTACCTCGAGATCGAATAGCTAAAACCCTAGATGAGTTCTCTCTCTATATAGCCTAAAACCCTCCCGGTTTATATAGACACCGGGGGGTACCTAGGGTTTACACATGGTAGGTCTCCTGCCGGGGATGGAGATGTCGATTTCCTCATCTTGACTTGGAGTGCACGACGCGCCTTCAGGACTTCCTTCTAGAATGAGGGCTCTTCAATGTATCCGGCCCTTCCTGCAATGTCCAGAGAGCGGCCCACCAAGCCGGCCTATTAAGAGATAGGCCGGTGGCCCGAGGACTCCTTAGTCCAGGACTCCCTCAGATGGAGGCCAGGAAATCCGAGCAGCGAGACGCCCCCATCGTCCAACTGCCGCCCGCGCGGCCAGAGGGGCAACCAGCACTTGCAGCGCCACCCACCGGCGAGGTCGACACCGCCAGCCAGATTCAGGGCTGCCGCCCTGGTGCCCAAGGCTCCCTGCAGCGAAGCAGGGCAGCAGAGCCTCGCCACCACCTTCACTAGAGGCCGCACAGCGACCGGCGGCGTCCTCAGGTGGAGGACGAGGAGTGGTGGGGGGGGGGGGGGGAGGGGGCAATCCTTTGGAGCGTTCCCCGAAAACAGGTTTAATAATGAAATTCTAAGACACGTTCTATAAGCATCATGACATACCGTGGGTGGAGCACGTATGGAACACATACTATACAAGCACTGTCCCTCATGCGTCTGGACCTGTGGCTCCTTCTGGTGGCGAGAAATAGCACGCCTGATGCCTATATATTGAGGTGTAACAAACATGACCATTGGTGATGGGACATCGACACTGTTTTGGAAAGATCTCTGGTGTGGTACTTTTGCCTATATATTTGCAAATTCTCATCCGAGGGCGTACGTGTTTGGAAGCAATGAAGATATGTTAGTAAAAGACTTTTTGATGATGAGCTAACTAAATGTTGGCTTTCACTTACCACTATCTGCGCAAGCAAGGAGTGGAGTGGCATAATTGCAGAACATCATAGGTACACACCAGATTGATGACGCGGTCGCGGATATAAGGGCATATGACTGGGGGACAAAATTCACCTCAACGAAGTATTACCAGTTCTACTTCTGAGAGATCCAGGTCCACGACGCCTTCAAAACGATATGGAAGTCAAAGTGTACAATGAAACTAAAGGTATTTTCGTGGCAGCTCCTCGTCGACAGGCGAAAAACTAAAAATGTGCTCCAACGACATCATTATGTAGTGGCGCCACCCGACGAACAAAATGACCATTGTGTACTCTGCACGGCACAGCAAGAAGAAATGCTTGAGCATCTGTTTTTCACATGAGAAATGCTTGAGCATCTGTTTTTCACATGCTCTTTTGTGCAGAAGTATTGGGCATCGCCTGAACATCCACTGGAGCGAGGGGACTGGTGACGAGGGAAATGACAGGTTTGAAAAACTGGAATATGCAATTGGGCCCGGCCCATGTTCATGGAGGTGTTTGTTACTGCTGTTTGGTTGATTTGGAAGGAGAGGAATGGTCTTATATTTCAAAGAATACCTCCCTCACAAAGCTCATGGGCTCTCTCTCTCTCTCTCTCTCTCTCTCTCTCTCTCTCTCTCTCTCTCTCTCTCTCTCGTGTAAATTTGTAAGATAACTAGTTCCTTCCTTGAAACAGGCTTTCGCCCCGCTTTATAAATAAAGCAACAACCGAACAAGTACACGGGCCGAACGATACAAGGTGATGAGGTAGCCCTCTTACAAAGCCGATCCTGAGATAATCGATACACGCAGAACGCACGCGACTACTACCAACAAGGAGCACCAGGAGAACTAGACACACACCACGCTATGACCTAGCAAACCTAAGCTCCACGACAGCGCCCCCAAGAGGGAAAACGGCGCAAAGCGTCGCAATTGTCGAGTCCACACCGGACAAAGGTTTTCACCCGGAGCCGTGACACGTAGAGAAGATCCATGATGACGTCTTCAAGAAGAACACGGCACCCTCGGGTGTCGTCGTCGTCGGTGCCAAAGCACAGAGCTTTCGCTCGGCAACTCAATTGTGTCACCTCGAGATCGCCAGGAGGAGCGCGGCAGTGCTAGCACCCTCGATCCGGATCAGGACGCCGCCCCTCCGAGGGGGAGGGCACATCCAAGGTACCAGCCACAAGACCTCCCGTTGCCCACACAACCCGGGAGGAAAGCCACCACCATCACAATGGTACCTGCTGGACAGCAACCATGCGAACCGCCATCCGGGGCCGCCACCCCGGCATCCCTGTCGCAAGGGAGCGTATGCCGCGCACATCACAACGTACTCAACCACGGAAGGAAGTGCGACGACAGTCCATCAACTCCTAGCCCGGCATCAGTCTCAGAGTCTGGGTAGGCCCGTCCACAGTAGGAGGCGCCCACACTGGCGTCCTTCGCCAGTCCCGGTGGACCGGGAGGGACACGACTCCAAGACTGCCGACGGCCGCCTATGAGTCAGCTCCAAGCCCCTGGCCAAGCGACTCACATGACGCCTCGTCCATGGTCACCGACGTCGATCCGCGCACCGACACAACACTACCATGACCACCACCATCGAGCACCATACCCACGAGGAGACCCGCGAGCAGATCCCGGGCCAGGCCCAACCACTCCTACCCGAAGCCCAAGCTTCAATCCACCCCGGGCCCTAACAAGGCCCGCCCGGGCATGAACCCTAGATCTGAGCCATCCGACGGGACACAACCAGGAGAAGGAGGGCACAACCACCGCCCTGCGCCGCCTGCATGACTGTGGATGCCACACCGCCGCCGCACTACAGGCCCGCACCTCCCCCTGCCCAGCGGATGCATTAGCGCCCGAACTGGGCAGAGGCCACCACCGCTAACCACCACACCCGGAGGGCAGAGCAGCCAGCCAGGGCCACCTAGGCCCGCGCCGCCTGCCGGCCAAGCCGGCCGCCGTGGCCAGGCGTGCTCCGACCGCGTCGCCGCCCTCGGCCCACGCCACGACCTGCAGCAGAACGCAAGGATCTGGCATCCCCGCCGCCACCACAGTATCCGCGCGCCCCACCACCATCCACGCCGCCCGACGCCCAGCAGCAACGCCGGCGACCACCTGGCGCCCGCGCGCCGCCGCGCCGCGCCGCCCGTTGCCCGCGACGCGCCCCGGACAAAGGAGCCACATCGCGCCAGCCCCAGCCATCAGGGGGACGAAAAGGCCCCGCCGCCGCCGGCTCCGGTCGGGCTTTGCCCGGTCGAGCCCTAGGGCGGCGGTGGAGGAGGCGGGAGGAGGAGAGGAGGGGAGCGGCGGCGCATGATTTAGGGTTCCCCCAGGTTGCCGCGCGGGGGCGACGCCTGAGGGGAGGGGAGGGGGAGGGGGCGACGTCAGATAACTAGTTCCTTGCTCACTTGCTAACACCCCCCCCGACTCTCAGCATGTAAATCCCTTGGGTTATGTAACCTTTACGTTTGTTTTAATTGAAAGACTGTAGGAAACTCTCCTACAGTCAGTTAACCCCTCAAAAAAAATATTTCTATCATGTATGCTTCTAGCTCATATATTTTCTCTCTCTTTTAATGGACGCAAAGAAATAATATTCTGATACGGATGGAGTAATTAAAAGCACAAAAGGAAAGGCACGACTCACAGAGCAACATAGGTAAATTGATCTGATCCTGAGATTCTTCGCTCCTGTACTCACGACCTGCATTCCTCCTTGATATTAGTACCAAGGATAGATCAACAAAGACGTATATTGCAACCATCAAAGTAATTCTGAAGCACACCATAAACTGAACCGTTAATTTCCCAATGCATACGCGGCGACCAGAACTTGGGCAAATCGATCGGTCCATCTTCTGTAAAAAAAACAAGTCCCGATTAGTTTGTTGCAGCTGAGATTCAACAAAGAAATCCAAGAAGATCCAACTGTTTTCTTTAACTTACTGATGATAGCTGGGTATGTACATACATCTTGGGTGGGGCTCTGCTGGTGGAAAAACAGAGGATGGTACTACTCCTCCACGTTGAGCATTCGCAAATTAAAAACATACCTCCAAGAGATGGATGCAGTTTGAAACGATCAAAAGGCAGACATATTCTAGTCAAGGAACAACTCAACAGTTTTCTCTAGTCAGACATCTCAACACCAACATGAGCAAGACACTACCTTATATAGATTTAGACATGTTCTAGTCAATCTTGACTAATATGCAGATTTAGATGAACTAGACGATATATACGGCCTTATATATAGAGTAAAATTCCCCTCCATCACTGTCGGCAAAAGAAAGCTGGACATGCCACGATTTTGGATAAAATTAAGGTGTAGTCAACAACCTGATGGAGGCGGTGGAGGTCGCTGGCATCCAAAGCGTCGCGGGCGTCACCAACCGGACGGCAACCACCGACAGAGAACCAGGGTCAGAGGCGGCGGCGGAGGTCGCTGGCATCCAAAGCGTCGCCTGCTCTGCCAGGAGGATACGGAGAGACGACTCATGGGCTTCTCTTTATCAGCTTTTACTCTCATGGGCCTGCAGGTTTGATTAATTACCAGATTTGCCCCCATCCATTCTCTATGTATCCTGGCAGAAAAATGATAGGATTTGATTTTATTTATAACTATTTTTTTTAACACAGTACAGACACAAGCACGCATACACTCACCCTTATGAATGCACACATACATCCTATCCCTATGAGCACCTCCGAGAGACTGAGCCGGCATATCATCTTGAGATTTATGAAGTCACCGTAGGCGCCTCGTCATTGACGGGAACATCTCCTCCCACTGAATGCGCATCATCGAAAATCCTGAAATAAATGCGAGCACCAGGATTTGAACCCTGGTAGGCTGAGGATATCACAGTCCCTCAAACCATCTAACCACGAGTTGGTTCGCTATTTATAACTAGTTAGAGTATGCATGTGAGGTGTTGATTTTTCAAGTGAAGTTTCTCTTTGTATGCGGCCATGAGGTGTACCAAGACAATTCCTATTCAACGCTTTAAGAGCCCGTTACACGCATTCCTGCAAAGGGGCGCAAACCCTCCCTCCCTTCCTTCGCTACTAACGGGCCGGCCCATATAAGTTTTAACGAAGAGAGTGTCCCTGGTTTTGGGAAGCTTCCAGAAGGTTTTCCTGTCAGTTTTTTTTTCAAGTTTCCACGAACGGTTTTGTGCGGCTTTATTTTTTTTCCTTTTTCTTTTTCTTATTGCTTTTGATTTTAATTTATTTTCTTATTTCTTGTTCCTTTTTCATATATATTTTTTCTTTTTTTCTTTTTCTACACTCTATGAACTTTTTTAAAATCGATAACTTCTTTTCATTTTTTGATGAGTTGTTACAGATTTTAAAGATTTCAAATTTTATGATTTTTCCCAAATTCAATGAATATTTAAAAAATGATGAACTTTTTTCAAACTTGTGAACAATTTTTTAACTTTCATATACATTTTTGAATTCACGTTCTTTTACGATTTTTTGTTTTTTATGTTCTTCGAAAGTCAATGGTTGATCGGTCAATCATGACCAGTCATCAGCGAACCTAGGGACCATTCAAAGACCAGCTAGCGAACGCGCGTGTTATGGGTCGGGTCCAACAGCGTGGTTGCATGAGCGGCAGGACCCCTAGTTGGCCCCAAAGGCGCTGACTAGGAACTCCCGTGTACCAAGGCAAAGGCGCCCTGAGAAGGGAGGCACGAGGTGTGGGCTTTGTCCTCCTACACAATAACTTGGGGAATCTAGTTGTAGCTGGGCACTAGTCATTTTGAAAAAAAAAAACTGATGATGATTCATATGGTGGAGACCTTGGTTTTTCAACAATATTATCACCGGCCACGGGACGGACACGATACAAGCTTCTGCAAATTATATCATGAGCTATTATGCCACAACCCTAGTTATACTAATTAGAAGTTTTAATGTGCAACGTGATCATTCAATATCATCATTATTAAACTTGAAAATGACGATAATTTATAACCTCATAAAATACTAGAATGCATCCCAAAAATTAATGCATTGATATGTCTCCTTTTGAATTTGTGTAAAATTTACCATAACATCCTATATAAATGTGAGAAGTCTCCCTCTGAACTATCAAGAATTTTGTTGATGCTTGATGTGTTATTCTCTAATAACACAACAAGCATCAAAAAAGAGACACCAGATTTTTACTTGGAAAACCCCCCAACTTGAGGAGGAAAACCACGGGCCAAAGCCACCCAAATCATTTTCCATAATTATCAAATATGGGATACACCAAGTTCTTCTCTAGATAGCATTTGAGGATCTCATACATCAAGATTTCTGAATCTTGGATGAACACAACAAGATTTGGGGCTCAAGAGCTAGGGATTGGAACAATCTCTCCGAAGATGGACGAACCACAACTTGAAGGAAACAAGGTAGTGGATCCGGACCATCACAACCTTAGGGAGGAGCTCCCTTTGCTTCTTTCTTCAATCATCCTCACTTTCCCTTTCTCTTTTGGTTTTCTCTCTTCTTTTCCAATGAAAGCTAAACTGATTTCGTCACACTTGATGGTGGCTGTTGGATGGAGGATAAAGTATCCCCGTCCTCTCACATACAAAGTCCAAAATTACCCTAGGTCATAACCCTAATGGGTAGTGGGCTTATGCACCTCTTTGGGATGTCCAAAAAGCTTCAAATAGTCATATCTTCGTAGCCCATATGAGAAGGATATCCCAACAGGTAGATGTGGAAGCACATGAAAAGAGCCGCACAATTCAAAATTACTAGCAAAAGTATTATTCCAATAAACAAGGTGGACATCGATAGGATGATGGAGAACAAAGATGGCATTTCTATGATCCTCGTTTTATTATGTAGCGTACCTGATGAACCTCAGGACATTCATCTTACAGAGTCTAATAATGGCATACATAGCAAAAACAAATAACCGGTGAGTCGCCCTTGCAGCCATACTCCCTCAAATGCTTCCCGTACGAAGCGAGACATGACAACTTACAAATTGGCTTCACACATGCATCAATTGTAATTTCATGAGAGTTGCAGTTCTCTGCAAAAAAAAAAAATAACCATGTAAGATTATTGTCACATATTCTTGATAACCATCAGTGTTCTTTGTGAATATCAATTTAGCTTTCATATCCAGAACGAGAAGAGAGAAAGACACATAACCTGCGTGAGTAGAACTTCCAAGTAACACAAATATGATGAGGAAGCATAGGGTAGCACTTCTCATCTGCAACCTCTGAATGTGCAAAAGAATTTCTGCGTGCCACCTTGTTGGTTTATCCTCCTTTTATATTGCACATACAGCTATATTCAATGCCTAAAGATATTCCTCCAAGGCTCCAACAAAGACATCATATCCCTAAAAAAGACATCATATAGGAGACACTTTCTAGTCCTATAGACGCCCTCAACATGCTAATCAATTATCCTATTAATATAGTACTACTCATTCAATTCAGCAATGCATATCTACAAACTAAAGGAAATGAATTAAATACTTTTTTATTTGCTAGAAAAAACCAATTAATTTTGTTTGTATCCATATGGGTAAATAATCGTATATACAAATGAATTAATTGTCCATTCTATAGATATTATTCATTCAATCTGATGACATAAATATACCAATGAATGAATGCTAATGAGTTAATATAGAAAAAAACAAGACACATTTACCATCATATATCCCTTGTAAAACCAAGCCACATACGCTTCATCGCAGTGTTTTGACATTCTTAGTCATCCGATCGCACTCATAAATGAGGGATCTCTTGGTCGTCCTACGACACCCATTGGGTGTGTGAAACGACTATTAGGCTGGTCGTAATGGGCAGTATCATATACTAGTATTATGCATATGATACTAGTGTATGATACTACATCCGTAGTGCATAGTATCATAGGATAGTTCATTTATTGCCATGCATGACACATAGTAGCACCTCATTTAATATGATACGGCATCACGATATGATACTCAACCCTCTCTTTTTTCATTTAATTATATGCCACTTCATCGAAATTACTTAGTTGACATTCATGGTACTACCTATGGTACTCCTGTTACGACCAGCCTTAAGAAACAATAAAACTGAGCCACCTAATCCCAATCGCAGCAATTTGATGTTCTCAGCCGCTGGATCATGCTCAGAAATGGAGAAGTTCTCTCGGTCATCATCCCGCAACACCTTATTGCGCCCCTTTTTTACATGACTCCCCCTGAACAACCTACTAAACATAAAATGGACCGCTCTGTAGAATGAACTCGACAACCAAAGACGACACATTGTGTGCTGCATTAGGTACATACGCGCACCGGCTCAGTCCCAGTTTGATTTTATCTTTCTAATGAGTTTCTCCATCGATGACGCTTCCTGTAACAGCTTGCTGCAACATGGGATGCCACACTCGACAGCGTTGTTGTTGACCATAGAGACGAGATCAGCGCCAGGCGACGTAGATGTTATAAACTAGGCTTGAGGGAGGCCGGGGGCTTCGTTCCTCCTTTAAAAAAAAAATAGGCTTCAGGTTGAGTCAGAGGTAGGTATTCCTTTTCCGTGTCTCAACTCCATCCATATCCATCTGGGCCTGCCATGAGGTGCCATTTTTGTCATGAGCCTCTGCATCTTTCTCCGCTTGGACTACTGATGAGTCAACGACAATCGATATGGTATTCCCCGAGTCCTATTCGCTGAGTGTAACACTCGACGAAGACATTGCCGAGGTGGATTTGTTCTTCGCTGAGTCTATCTCATGTAGGGGTTTTCCATCTCCATGTTCAAGGTATGTGTGACCCGTGAGGCAGCAAACATAGCAAAACATCAGCATCTTGCCCCCCGCGTCGCCCCGCTCGGGCGGCTGGGGCGGGACAAAAACCCTAGCCGTCGGGGCACTTCTTCCTTCCCCCTTCCTCTGCCGCTGCCGAAGGACGCCGCCGACCTATAGCCCGGGGGCTGACCGCGGTGGCGAGGGCCTTCCTCTTCCCTACGTCATGGGGATGGTGCGGCGCCCCGCGGCATGAGGAGGCGTCCCTGTCTAGGCCGGCGGAGACGCGACGCGCGGCGGCCGGCCTTGCGTCGGGTAGTGGCGTTGGCTGCGTTCCGATCTGCGGCGACGGGCCATCTGGCCTCGGATCGGCGGTGGCGGCATGGAGGGCCTGGTGGACTGGGCGGCGCCATGCGTGGTTTGGCCTCCGGACAGATTTGATTTGGCCGGTGCGGCCTACTCGCTGCGCGGCTGCTCAGATCGGTGGCGACCCGTGCACACGATGCTTGATGGAGGTTCGTCGAGCAGATCCGGATGAAAACCTCGTTCTCGGCTTGTTGCCAAGACCAGCGATGGTGACACTTTTTTGTGTCGTTACATTCTTGAAGGCATTGTCGTGGAGAATCTCCGACCTCTATCCGCTACCTCCGAGGGAAACCCTAGATCAGTAGATCAGATCACGGCGGTACTCTGGTGTCGTTTCCCCCTTGGGGGCGTCATTCTTGGATGTGTACACGGGCTCGAGGAACTAGTGGACAGCTTCTTTGGTGGAGCGGTGCTTCATCTTACTCATTGATGATTGCGGATCTCGGTGGCATGGCGCAGTGGAGACTCAGCGTCTGACGCGCGGAGATGGACTCGCGCAGGAGGAGCACGCTGTCTGACGTCATGGTGGTGTCGATGGCAGAGAAGCCTGACAAGGTCGGTGCGTTAGGTTCTTCTCTGAAGATGGATTGGTGGAGCGGCGACGACACATGAGTGTGTCGGACCTGTTTGTACCCCAAACCTAGTCTGTGGCTTGGTTGGGGCCTCCGACTTTAGATGTTAGGCTTTCGTGCGATGTTTGTTTGGTATTAGGCTCGGACTATCGGTACCCCTTCATCAAGTGGATAGGAGTAGCGACAGTTGTTGTTAAGATGATGGCTTCAGACTACCTGATGTACTACATTGTAAGGTATTTGTGAATAATTAATAAAATGACTGCATGCATCGTCCAGATGCAGAGGCCGGGGTAATCCTCCTTTTCTAAAAAAATCTGCATCTTGTCATACATTACCGAATAAAAGACGTTTCTTCTTCTCTTTCGTGATTGAGACAAACCTCACGAGGAGATTGTTAAGATCCAGTTGCACTATTACACAACAATTCTCCCGTTCCTCAGTTGAGTATATGTGTTATGTACATATTGTATATTGGGTCCGCTTCCTATTTTCTTGTATAATTAAGGTTCATGGCCCATCTTTGTACATTATATATACGTACCTATGTACGAAGAGCCATACATCGTGCAATCATAATCTCATACATGATATCAGTTTCCTAGGTTCTTTCTCGCCTCCGCCGCCGCTGCCGCCGCGCATCTCCTCTGCGCCGCCACCGCCGCCGCCGCCCGCGCACCTCCCCGCGCCGGCCGCTGCCGCTCGTGCGCCCTCCGCGCCGGCCGCCGCTCTTGCTTCCGCCGCCGCCGCCCGCGCGCCTCCCCGCGCCGGCCGCCGCTCTTGCCCGATCGCTCCCGAGCCGCTCACCGCTTCGCCGCTTGCTACCCGCCCGCGCGCCCGCTAAGCTAATCCTGTTGCAATCCGTCGGCGTCTCGTGACCTCGCGTGCTTGTGTTCTCGGCGAGAACATATCAATCACGTATCTGGCGGTGGTTTGCTATACGTGCATAGCTAGCTAGCTTTGACTCCGTCAAAAGCATCCACCTGCCTGTGTGCTTGGTTGGTAGCTCCGTGAAGAATCGATCAGCTACCGTGTTAGCTTTCGTCTACGTACGTGCAGTCTGGGTGCACCAGCGATGGCGTCCACCGGCCCGTCCGCCGCCGCCTCCGCCCTCCCACTGTCGGCGCCCTACGGCGCGGCCCCGCCGCCGTACGGGGCGGCCGCCACCTACGGCGTGTCTGGCGTCGCCCCGCCAGCCCGCCCCGACTTGCCGCACGGCTCGGCTCCGCTGCCCCCGCTGGCGTACATCGCCGCCCCACCGCCGGCGCTCTCCGGCCAGTCCGTCGTCGCCCCGCCGCCGGCGCCGACTCTGCCCGTGGACCCCTTGCTGTCGCGCGGGGCGTTCGACGCGCCCGTTCCCACGTACGGGGCTCCGCCTGCGTACGGGGCTCCATCTGCGTACGGGGCTCCGGCCGTGTACGGGTCTCCCGGCTACTGGTGGGGGTCGTCAGCGGGCCAACACTCGTCCACTGGAGAGTACCCACCGCCGCTGCCCAGCGGTGGCTACGGCCTCCCCATGGCGTCTCCGTTCCCCTCGCCGGCCCTGCCGCCGGCGCCCTGGGACCTGATGCTCCTTCCCGCGCTGCATGTCGCTCCTACGCCGAACAACTACACCGGAGGTGATGATTGGTACATGGACACCGGGGCTATGGTTCACATGTTTGCTCATTCTGATAATCTTGCCTCCTTCACTCCCGTCACCACCGACCACGGCATCATTGTCGGCAACGGTTCCACACTCCCTATCACACATGTCGGGCACACTTTCTTTCCTTCTAATTCCATGCCTATTACTTTGTCTAACATACTTGTGTCACCTCATCTTATTAAGAACCTTGTTTCCGTTCGTCGTTTAACTCGTGAAAATCCTGTTACTGTTGAATTTGACGAGTTTGGGTTTTGTGTCAAAGACGCTCGAACCAGGATGGTACTTCACCGACGTGACAGTCTCGACGAGCTCTATCCGGTGCATTCGCCGTCCACCTCCACCACCGCACCGGTTGCTCTCTCCGCTGGCGTCGATCTCTGGCACGCTCGTTTGGGTCATCCCAACCCCGTCACACTTCGTCATATTCTTAGGAGTTTCAGTTTCAGTTGCCATAAGATAGAGGATCACACCTGTCATGCCTGTCGTGTCGGCAAACATGTTCGCCTTCCGTTTAATAACTCCACCACCATAGCTTCTTTTCCTTTTCAGTTGATTCATAGCGATGTGTAGACCTCTCCGGTTCCTAGTAATTCGGGCTATTTATATTATCAGGTTATCCTTGATGATTATTCTCATTATGTGTGGACTTTTCCTTTGCGCAGAAAGTCGGATGCACTCTCTACTTTGACAGCTTTTTACTCCTATGTCAGCACGCAGTTTGGGCGTCCCATCCTTGCTCTTCAGACTGACAATGGAAAAGAGTTCGACAACCTTGCTTTCCGCACTTTTCTGTCGCACCACGGCACAGTTTTTCTCCTCACATGCCCGTATACTTCCCAGCAGAACGGTCGAGCCGAACGCGTCCTTCGCACTCTGAACGACTGTGTTCGCACGCTCCTGTTCCATGCTAACGTGCCACCTCGTTTCTGGCCGGACGCACTCGCTACTGCTTCTCTTCTTCTTAACCTTCGCCCTTGCCGCCCACGGTGGAACTATGCACCTCACCATCTTCTCTTCGGTATGCCCCCATCTTATGATGGCTTGCGTATTTTCGGGTGCCTTTGCTATCCTAGCACTGCCGACTCCGCTCCTCACAAACTCGCACCTCGTTCTGTCGCTTGCATCTTCATCGGCTACCCCTCCAACTCCAAGGGATATCGGTGCTACGATCCCGTCTCCCACCGTGTGTTCACTTCCCGGCACGTTTACTTTGATGAGCATGTGTTTCCGTTTCACCAGGTACCCCCGGCTGTTCCTCCCGCCACTGGTGACGCCGGCTCCTCGACGCCTCTCCCAGGGCGCTCGGGCGCCTCTCTTGGCCCGCCCCCTGGCTTTAAGGCGCACCCCGCGCATGCGGCGCACCCTCCAGCCGCGGCGCCGGCGCCCCCGACGTTGGCGCCCGTCACCCGCGGCCCCCTAGGCGCCCCCCGGCGCCCGCGACCCCCTTGGCGCCCCCGGCCCCCTCGGCGCCCCCGGCGCCCGTGACCCCCGCGGCGCCTGTGGTCGGTCCGGTCACCCGCGCCCGTACGGGCGTTTTTCGCCCGAGCTCGCGCTACGCCTCGGATGACTACGTCCATGCGGCGTCCACCTCTGAGCCGTTGCCGTTGCCGTCCTCCGTTCGAGCCGCTCTTCGTGACCCGTTCTGGATGGCTGCGATGCAAGAGGAGTTTGACGCCCTGTTGCGCAACCGGACGTGGCAGCTTGTTCCCCGTCCCCGGCATGCCAACGTGATTACCGGGAAGTGGGTCTTTAAACACAAGCTCCGTCCTGATGATACCCTTGATCGCTACAAAGCGCGCTGGGTCGTTCGTGGCTTCCGACAGCGTGCTGGCATCGACTTCACCGACACCTTCGCTCCGGTCGTCAAGCCCGACACGATATGCATGGTTCTCCACCTTGCGGTCTCCCGTGCTTGGCCGGTGCACCAGATGGACGTCTCCAACGCTTTCCTCCATGGTCACCTCGAGGAGCAGGTCTTCTGCCAGCAGCCCACCGGGTTTGTTGACCCGGTGCTTCCCGACCACGTGTGCCTGCTTTCGCGGTCCTTGTACGGACTCAAGCAGGCTCCGCGCGCTTGGTACGAGCGCATCGCGGCGTTTCTCCACCAGCTTGGGTTCCGCTCTACCCGCTCGGACGCCTCGCTCTTCGTCTATCATCAGGACTCTGACACGGCTTACTTGCTGCTCTATGTCGACGACATCATCCTGACGGCATGTACGGCTGGTCTCCTCAGTCAGCTCACGGCTCCTCTTCGTGTTGAGTTCGCCATCAAGGACTTGGGTCCTTTGCACTACTTCCTTGGTGTCGAGGTGGTGCGCCGTCCGGATGGCTTCTTCCTTCATCAGCGGAAGTACGCTCATGAGCTCCTGGAGCGTGCCGGCATGCTTAACTGCAAGCCCGCCACTACGAGCACGCAAAATACATGGAGCCATGGAGATTGCGTCTCACCTTCTCAAGTCGTTGGAGCAGAGCCGTCTTAAACTGCCTGACTCCGCGACCGATAGAATTCTGATCCAGCCGGTGTGCCTTCTCGAATGCGTAAAACCGACCTATGTTCGCAGCAAAAAAAAATAGAAAAATAAAGCGAGCAAAATGCTAGAAACTTCCATTTACTTTGCAGGATGTAGTAGAAACTAGAAACCAATTACCCGAGTCCCCATTCGAGATACGTGAAACTATTCTAGCCAAACCAATTGACCATAACTATCCGATTGCAACATGATTTCAACAAAACGAAGAAAGTATCGGAAAATTTGATGCTCCCTTTTTTTTCTTTCTATAGTGGAGATAGTCGCACGTAATGACAGATCACGGCCATATTATTAAAAGCTTGCGGTAAGAAGGGGTTTCGTTCTAGTGCCCGGAAATAATATTCCAAAGCCTTTGTATGCTCTCCATTGCTTGTGTGTATAAGGCCTATGTTATAGAGTATATAACTTCGCCTGTTGATACGAAGGCCAAGCTTTCTGCCACAGATGGTTCTCCTGCTTCTGATGCTGCTTTCTATCGGTCTATCATTGGTGCTCTCTAGTACCTCACTCTGACTCGACCGGAGATCCAGTATGCCGTGCAGCAGGTGTGTCTTCATATGCATGCTCCTCGAGACGTTCACTGGGCTGCCGTCAAGCGGATTCTCCGCTATATCTATGGCACTATGGATCTTGGCGTCACGCTTCACCTCCGCCGACACCGCCCTCACCGCCTACTCCGATGCAGACTGGACGGGCTGCCCTGACACTCGTCGCTCCACTTCGGGCTATTGTGTCTACCTTGGACCCTCACTTATCTCGTGGTCGTCCAAGCGGCAGCCTACGGTCTCTCGTTCCACTGCTGAGGCTGAGTATCGTGCGGTGGCCAACGCCGTCGCCGAGTGTTCGTGGCTTCGCTAGCTGCTCTAGGAGCTCTCTTGTCCTGTTGACCGTGCCACGGTGGTCTACTGCGACATGTCTCGGCGGTCTACCTCTCCGCTAACCCGGTGCATCATCGACGGACCAAGCATATTGAGTTGGATATTCATTTTGTTCGGGAACAGGTGGCCCTTGGCCATATTCGTGTTTTACACGTCCCTACTTCCCAACAATTTGCCGATATCATGACCAAGGGCTTGCCTAAGGCGTCATTTGAGGAGTTTTGCTCCAGTCTTTGCGTCAGCCGCGGTGCCGCTTCGACTGCGGGGAGGTGTTGAGTATATGTGTTATGTGCATATTGTGTATTGGGCCCGCCTCCTAGTTCCTTGTATAGTTGAGGTCCGTGGCCCACCTTTGTACATCATATATACATGCCTATGCACGAAGAACAATACATCGTGCAATCATAATCTCATACAGATGCAACATAACGCTGTCAACCTTGCCAATCTTATTTGCTAAGGATTTTGTCGCCGGTTCCTTCCGATATAGTAGGGGTGGGGGGTCGACTATCTGCACCCAGACCACCAAGTTGTCTAGAACTAACTTATTAGGGAAAGCTAAAATGAGGGGTACCATTCGACAACCAACTTATTAGGGTATCACGGAAGGCTAGTCAATTTTTGAACCATTGATCTCCAATTGGATCACGCAGAACACCCCATCTTCTCTATGCCGGAGGTCCGTCTAATCCGTCCTTTTAGAGAAACTTGAGGAGGATCAAAACCAGGAAGACTTCGAAGAAGAAGCACTATTATTCATCCGAGCATCGCCCGTACGACCAAGAGGACTAAGACCCCTAACCTATATACTAAGCTCGAGCGGAGGCACCAAGATTCCCCTCCCTACCATCGGCCATCAGAGAGGCAGGAAAAGGGGAGGTGAATCCATGGCTCACTGATGTAGATTGTGGGGAGTTAAGCTTTGCCCTAATGGCCTTATGAGAAAGGAAACAATGATGTATTGTACCTGTACGCAACAAGAATAACTACTTGCTACCGAGAAAATTCATGTTAATTATTATCTCGAGTAAAAGTCCTTATCAGTTGAAATTTTGTGAGTTTTTATTGTCCAAAACATAGTCTTAGTCCATGTAAAGTTCAACTTATTAGGTTATATCGAGGAAGGCTAGTGAATTCGTGAACCGTTGATCTCCGATAGGACCACGCAGAACACCGCATCATCTCTTCAATCCCAATAGAACTGCTCTATCCATCGCCAATCCAATGCCGCGACGTCCAGCAGAGGCCGCCGCCGCCGGCTGCCTCACCAGGCTCCCATCGGAGATGCTAGGCAACATCGAAGCCCGCCTGAGCCTGCTCGACAACCTCCCCTTCGCCGCTGCCTTCCGCAGGCCGGAGGTGTCCTGGCTTGTCCTGCCCGGTGACACCTGGGAGAACGCCACACTCTTCTCGATCGCCATCGTGTGGCTCAATCGAATGTGAGCTCTTTAATTCTAGTGAGATTAGTGTTAGGCATAAGAATTCTAGCATGATCTCAAATAGAGAGGACAAGATTGCATACGGTGCAGCGGGGGCAGAACCGCCAGTGTTGGTGTTGTCGTTCATGTCGTTGATGAAGAGGTTGCCGAGGTCGGGGAAGTAGTCGTCGTCCAGGAAGTAGTCACTGCCAGCAGTCGCTCCCCAAAAATCTTATCGCCCCTCTCCCGTATAGGATCACAAGAGGTGCGGTTCCGAAGGCCTGATGTCCCTTCTCGCGGTACACGCCGGAAGGAGGGATGGAGAAGACTTGGATGGCGGCGCAATGATCTGGAACGGTGCGAAACCATATGTCGTGACGGCAACTAGGGTTGGCAGGGACCTCGCACATATATATTGATAACCCACAAGTATAGGCGATCACAACAGTTTTCGAGGGTAGAGTATTCAACCCAAATTTATAGATTCGACACAAGGGGAGTCAAAGAATATTTGAGAGTATTAGCAGTTGAGTTGTCAATTCAACCACACCTGGAGATAAATATCTGCAGCAAAGTGATCAGTAGCACAGTAATATGATAGTTTGGTAGCAGTAACGGTAACAGTAGCAGTGATAGTTTTGTAGCAAGGGCAATAGTAACAGCAGCAGTAGTAACTTAGCAAGTAGGCACTGGATTGGTGTATTCATTGGATGATATTCATCATATAACAGCCATAACCTAGGGCGACACAGAACTAGCTCCAGTTCGTCAATGTAATGTAGGCATGTATTCCGTATATAGTCATACGTGCTTATGGAAAAGAACTTGCATGGCATCTTTTGTCCTACCCTCCCGTGGCAGCGAGGTCCATAAGGAAACTAAGGGATATTAATGCCTCCTTTTAATAGAGAACCGAAACAAAGCATTAACACATAGTGAATACATGAACTCCTCAAATTACGGTCATCACCGTGAAGTATCCCGATTTCTGTCACCCTGGGGTTGACGGATCATAACACGTAATAGGTGCATATGACTAGGCAAGATCGGATCTAGAACATAGATATAATGATGATAACATAAACGGTTCAGATCTGAAATCATGGCACTCGGGCCTTAGTAACAAGCATTAAGCATGGCAAAGTCATAGCAACATCAATCTTAGAACATAGTGGATACTAGGGATCAAGCCCTAACAAAACTAACTCGATTACATGATGAATCTCATTCAACTCCTCACCGACTAGTAAGCCTACGAAGGAATTACTCACTCCCGGTGGGGAGCATCATGGAATTGTCGATGGAGAAGGGTTAATGATGATGAAGACCGAAGATTCCCCTCTCCGGAGCGCCAAACGGCCTCGAGATCAGGCCTCCCGATGAATAACAGGAGATGGCGGCGGCTCCGTATCATGAAACGCGATGAAACTTTCTCTCTGATTTTTTCTCGAAATTTAGGATTTTATAGCGCTAGAATTAGGATCGTAGGGCCCATGAGGTGAGCACCCTCTACCAGGCCACGCCAGGGGGGTCTGGCACGCCCTAGTGGAGGCTGGGCACCCTGGGCCTCCTCTCTGGTAGCTTATGGCTCGAATATTCCTCATATATTCAAAAATAAATCTCCAAAAAGTTTTGTTCCATTCCGAGAACTTTTATTTCTGCACAAAAACAACACCATGGTAGTTCTGCGGAAAACAGCGTCAGTTCGGGTTTTTTTCATTCAAATCATGCAAATTAGAGTCCAAAACAAGAGCAAAAGTGTTAGGAAAAGTATATACGTTGGAGACGTATCAACTCCCCCAAGCTTAAACCATTGCTTGTTCTCAAGCAATTCAGTTGACAAACTGAAAGTGAGAAAGAAAAACTTTTACGAACTCTTTTGTTCTTGTTTACATACATATGCTTAAGTAGCACTCAGGTTTTCAGCAAAGATTATGACTAACCATGTCAACAATAACTCTTAAAGATTATATTAACTCATATCAATGACACAAGCAACTAGCGAGCAATAATAAGATATCTCAAGTGCAAACATCTGTCAAAACAATCATGATATAATATGACAATAGTGGTATCTCGCTAGCCCTTTCTGAGACCGCAAAACATAATTGCAGAGCACCTCCAAAGTTCAAGCAACGACTAAACATTGTAATTCATGGTAGAAAAGATCCAGTCATGGTGCATCCAACATTCACTATACACAATGCATGAGGATGACAATAGTGCTCTCAGATTTGGTGCTTATTTTAGAAGGTGATGACTCAACATTAAAGTAAATAGATAGTCCCTTCGCAGAGGAAAGCAGGGATTTGCAGAGGTGCCAGAGCTCAAGGATTTAAACCAGAGATAAGTATAATTTTGAGAGGTACACCCTTCCTGTCAATGTTACGACCAAGAGCTATCAATATCTTCCATGTTAAACAAATTAGCGGGAGTTCCCAAGCGGTAAAAGTAAGATTTACTCACCCTCCACCAACAAACACACTCCACGGCGAGCCGAATCCACAGGTACCGTCCAAACCAACAACATTCCTGGGGGAGTTTTCTTTAATTATTTGCATTTCTTTTGATTTCGGGACTGGGAATCCCTATTACCGCCCTTCTCGTGCAAGGACAAGTGAATAAACACTCATCATGAGAGTAACCCGCTTAACATGGAAGATACTAACTACCCCCTGTCACTCCATGAGCAGTCCAGGCACACAAAACAGATGTTCATTTGAAATTTTTAGAGGTGGCACATGCAAATTTACTTAGGATGACAGGGTAATACCGCATATAGCTAGATATAGTGGACTCATCTGGAATAACTTTGGTTTAAAGATTTTGATGCACAAGCAGAATTCCCACTTAGTGCAGGTCACTACAAGAATCCTGTTAATAGATGACAGTTTCAGTCCGTCACAGACCTATGCAAAACTGTCATGCAAGACTATATGTGACGGAAATAAATTCCGTCATGTATATCGCGTCATAATTTGACCAATGTACACTCCTTGACGGATCATCGAAAACCGTCACCGATCATGACGGATCTTGACCGTCATGGATGACACCTAACTACAGTGCTCATAACGGCGTTAACTTCTGCGCCACATCATCATATGACATGGATCTGACGTGGCAGCCCATGTAGTAACCAGCCCATCTAAGTTTTGGCCCACTAAATTTCAGCCTGGTCCAAAAGTGGTAGCCCATATAATATCAACCCAACTATAATTGAAGCCCATTAATTTCAAAGCCCACTAATTTCATGCCAGGAGATTCACGCATCACTCATTTTTCATGAAAATTGTAAGCCAATATGAATTTGACAAATCATATATGCTCATGTCATTACAAAAAGAAAATTATGATAACATATCCAAAAATACACCTATACAGGAGCGAAAAGAAAAGACCCAAAAAACATTAATTTTACAAGCATGTCTCATAGAACACCATGCTACTCTACAGCCAACACCGCCACCATCAAGCAAGGCTACTCTTATCAGGACGCTACACACCAACCAGGGGTCATCCAGCATTTATAGCAGCAAATCCACCCGTCCACGCCAATGTTGTCAAAACGCGTGTCTTTGTTGTTGAAAATGCTCCCATAACCAACATCTGCCACATGATGAAAAATATGTCGCATTATTTTCAGTCAGTACGTTAAACTACAAGTAGCTTACTACACATTATAAAGTTTTATATTGTTTCACTCCCAGGATGCAAAGTAGTGCAACAAATTAAAAAAAGTGTGAAAAGAAACAACTGGTGCCACAGAAAGTGTGAAAAGAAACAACTGGTGAGCATACATAGATCAATAGAGTTGGTAGTAAACTCCGTTGTGCTTATTTTAGACTATCACTACACTAAACTCGATAAGAAATGTAGCCCGTCTGAATATTGCACATTAATGAAAATTTATAGGCATTGTTTCTCAATAGGTAAAAAAGAAATATACAAATTCCATGATGATTATGTATTAATGGAATATGTGTCTTATCTGATATGATATGCCACAGGAAAAAGATTTGGCATATGTGGCTTACAATTAACCTAGCTGAAAAGACATTTGTACGATACTACTTCTAATAAAGGATTGGATCAAGTAGAAGTCAGTTTTTGTATGTATTATTACACACATAAAAATAGTTCGACTATAGATACAACAAATATTGTGTAGTATAACACTTCAATATGTTATGAGCATTACTTGCCTTTACATATTTAGCTTAAAATAACCTAAAAAGTTAGTATAACACATTCTGACTGTATAGCATTCAATATTCATACTTCGCTCCCAAACAATCAAATGCTTGGTACACTCGTTAGTTATCATCAATACAAACAGTTTTGATCATTATAAATTTATAGTTCACCATATCTAAGATTAACTTTGGCATGTTAGTCTAAGGAGATCATCTAGGGATTCAATACAGTGACACATGATTTCTAGGAACTACACAATTAGGATGTCCTAACATATTAGCATTGATATGTCATATCTTAACTAAATAACGCACAGATTTTCACAATGCTAGCTAATTATTTGCACAATATTTCAAGTGTCTTCTATTGAGTGAATCTGCGAGGCAACATAGAAATAGTTGCTGGTGACATTAAAAGACAACTCTAAGTGAAGACAATGTAATTACAGTAAATCGTTGTTTCCCCTTCCATACGATCTGTCATTGGTAGTAATCTCATTCAAAATGGCTTGAACATAAAAAAAGGGAAGTTAATCGAGCCACAAAGAAGATAATTTTTGGCATCCAAACAAAAAGATATATGCAATACACAATGACTGGCAATGTTTTAGTTCTGGCCTACTTATCACGTAATACTTTTTCTCCCTTTTCAATAAGAAAATACTATTACAGTGGTCTACATATATTTGTAAGACAATCTAACCTACAATATTTCAAGTGTCTTCTATTGAGTGAATCTGCAAGGTAACATAGAAACAGTTGCTGGTGACATTAAAAGATAACTCTAAGTGAAGACAATGTAATTACAGTAAATCATTGTTTCCCATTCCATACTACTATCTATCATTGGTAGTAATCAAGTTCAAAATGACTTGAACAGAAAAAAGGGAAGTTAATTGAGCCACAAAGAAGATAAATTTTGGCATCCAAACGAAAAGATATATGCAATACACAATAACTGGCAATTTTTTAGTTCTGGCCTACTTATCACATAGTACCTTTTCTCCCTTTTCAATAAGAAAATACTATTACAGTGACCTACATATATTTGTAAGACAATCTGACCTACATATATGAATTTTTAGCATCTATCAGTTCTTTTTAATTCACACACCAGCATAAACATCCGGTTAGCCATACTTCTACCTTTCATCAACTCTGGAGCTATTCCTGTAGCATTAAAAGGAGGTTTTTGGGCATCATTTCAGAGAAGGTTAATTCCAATTTTGCAACTCTCAACACTCGAACTGACCAGAAAAGTCACATCAACATACCTGCAGACGCGGTTAACTACAATTTTTAAATCCATGCAAGTTAAACATGTCAAAACTAAGTTGAAATCCAGATATATTATTTTCCTTTTCATATGTGTATATCTATGAAATCAAACAGACTAATACATGGATACTGTGGTACGTATATACGATTACTTAGAATGATACATAATCCAGATAAACGGCTTGCACATTCTAAGTAATCCAAGAAGGCTAGCAAATAGATTGAGAAGCGGCCAGCTAGGGAGCGAATACAGTCATAAGCATGCATTACGAATAATAAACATTGAATGCTATCATGAGTAGGGTATGGACACCATGAACATAAAAATCATGAATGCTATGTTGATTTTGATTCAACAACATACGTGAACATGTGCCAAGTCAAGCCACTTGAAACATTCAGATGAGGATACCATATCATCATACTACATCACAACCATTTTAATGCATGTTGACATCTAAGATAAATCATTATCCACTCGTAGCTACTTGAGCATGGCATGAGCAACTATAATCTCTAATTGCCATTGCAAACATGCTCAATCATAATATGCTGAATCATGGATACTAGGTTAAACATATTTAAAAAACAAGAACAAGTCGACTTCATACCCGCTTTTCTCTACCACGACCAATTCATCAAATATCGTCATTATTGCATTTCACTTGCACAATCGAATGATATGAAAATAATAATAGTGCAAGAGTGCCGTGGACTAAACTGCAATCTGCAAACATTTTATTCAAGAGGAAAAGACAAGGTAATATAGGCTCTTTGGTAGATCAACAATAATGCATATGAGAGCCACTCAACGTTTTCATAGTGGCCTTCTCCTTGGTACGACTCGATAAAAGAGAAAATAATTTCAGGGAAACACACTGGAATATTTTTGGAGTTTTTAGTTTTTCTAGCTGAAAGCAAAATAACAAAAAGGAAAACAAAAAACGAGAAAAACTATTTACACGGGAGAACTCCCAACAAGCAAAAGAAGAAATGAAAAATCTTTTTGGGTTTTCTTTTAATATTACAATTAACTAAACTGAAAAGAAAAACCAAAAAGAAACAAGAAGTATTTTTGAATTTTCTCAAAGTTTTTCAAACACATAAGAAGAAAGCAAGAAAAATAAATATAACATGGATAATACAATGAAAAAGTGTAAACACCGACAACTGAAATAAAATGTGTGAACATGAATGTAATGTCGGTGGAAATACATACTCCCCCAAGCTTAGGCTTTTGGCCTAGCTTGGTAATCACCATCCGTAGGCTGGATAATGGCCTGAGTGGTAGCCTACCGAGGCTCTTGGTGCCACCACCTCAGCTCTCCTGACAGCTTCAATCTCTGCATTGTACACACGGGCCTCGCTCTCAAGGACGTACTATCTTCCCTTGCTGTTATAATCAAAGAGAGCAGGAGCAGGCAATACAATAGGCACAACGGGACCATTATCGAACCTCAAGTTGTAAGTATAGTTATTAACTGTG
Source organism: Thinopyrum elongatum (assembly GCA_011799875.1). Classification (NCBI taxonomy): domain Eukaryota; kingdom Viridiplantae; phylum Streptophyta; class Magnoliopsida; order Poales; family Poaceae; genus Thinopyrum; species Thinopyrum elongatum. Next base: position 726,129,823 of record CM022298.1, on the reverse strand, counting down.
CCTGTAAGAGATCTATGGTGTTTCAAGGCATCAAAGTCTAAGTACTGGTTAGGTAAGATAGGCTCATTAGGCCAAGGGGACATTCCCAACCTCGTAGCGAGGCGAGAAGCATAAATCCCTCCATAGAAGTTACCATTAGAAGCATTGAGAGTCAGTCTCCGTGAAACAATTGCTCCTAAGTTGTAGTCTTTAATTCCCGTTAAAGCACTGTGTATAAGACTCAAGTCATGGGTACATAGTGTGCTACAATCCTGCTTGGCCACAATGCATTTGCCATTAAAGAGTGCAAGGTACTGAATAGACGGAAAATGGATGCTCTTTATTCTACCTTGTGTCACCCCTCTAATTTCACCGAAGCAAAGGTTTCTCAATAATGACTCATACTCAGGTTTTGTTGGTTCGTCTAACGAACCCCAATATGGAATTTTGCATGCTTCGCAGAATGCGTCTAAAGGCATGGTGAGAGCATTATTATAAAGACTAAATGAAACTCTAGACTCGCGAGGGAAATATTTAAATTTCTTGGTAAATGTCTCAGTGAGAGTGAGGTGTTGAGTGCACTTATCTTCGATGAAGGGAACAAGATCAACGTTGTGAATGTACCGCTCAAATTCTTCCTTAATACCTGCACCTTCCATGAAGGTGTTACACGGCCAAAGGCATGATTTGGTTTCGGCGTCGCATATCGAACTTGAACTTGGCTCAACATAAGATTGTCGTGCAGAGCTTTCACTTGAAGATGACCCCGAGGATCTTCTCCTCGAAGAACTTCTAAAGAAATGCATTTTTATTTGCGAACAATTTCTAAAAAAAATTGTGACACAAAAAATTGTTAACAAAACTTGATAAGATTGATAGCAGCTACTCCTAGGGATGCATAGACGCCATATCAAGCATTCAAACTACTTAGAACTCTAAGAATTCAACATGCAAGCTCATCTACAGCAGCACCAAGAGTAGCTAATTATTCTGAAAATAAACCACTAATTCAAAAACTAATTGGAGCAATGGGGGAGTTACATACGAAGAAGCAATCCCCTAAAACAGTTTCGGAAATAGAGCTTTGAGCAAAGAGATCGAAATCCACGCGTTCTTGAGTAAGAACACGAGGGAGAGAGCAATGGTAAAAATTTTCTGGAGGTAAGAGATGGCATGGGCTAAATGGATAAGTGAGGGGACCCACTTGGGGCCCACCATCTACCAGGCCGCGCCAGGGGGGTCTGGCGCACCCTGGTGGGGGTGGCCACCAGGTGCACGCCACTCTGGTGTTATTTAATCCAGAAATTCATAAATAATCAGAAAAAAAATCATGTTAAATTTTCAGGGCATTCTCAGAACTTTCATTTTTGGATCATTTTTATTTATTGCACGGGAACAAAACAGAAAACAGGATAAATATGGCATTTTATTTTATTTAACTAAGAAAACAGAAAACAAAAGGTGGGTACAGAAAGTTGTGCCTACTAAATTCATCAACTTCATGCCTCTCGAAAGGGATCCATTAATAAGGTTGATCAAGTCTTATTAATAACCACCTTCGATTAGCATGAAACCGAAGAACTTTCGTAAAACACTAGGTTGCCTCAATGGGGATAGGCATATCCCCGACCATAATTATATCGCATTTCATTTTGACAGTAGGTAGAGGTAGATGAAAGCTTCCAATAATGAGTGTCGGAGAATTTTCAATAACATTTGGAATTGTTTCTTTGGAAAGTGCACCGTATGCTCATTACCATTGATATGAAAAGTGACCTTGCTTTTATTGCAATCAATAATAGCCCCTATAGTATTCAAAAAGGGTCTACCAAGGATAATCGACATGTTGTCGTCCTCGGGCATCTCAAGTATAACAAAGTCCGTTAAGATAGTAACATTTGCAACAACAACGGGCACATCCACACAAATACCGATAGGTATGGTAGTTTATTTGTCAGCCATTTGCAATGATATTTCAGTAGGTGTGAGTTTATTCAAATCAAGTCTTTTATATAAAGAGAAAGGCATAACACTAACACCAGCTCCCAAATCACACAAAGCAGTTTTGACATAATTTCTTTTAATGGAGCAAGGTATAGTTGGTATTCTAGGATTTCCAAGTTTCTTAGGTACTCCATCCTTAAAAGAATAATTAGCAAGCATGGTGGAGATTTCAACTTCAGGTATCTTTCTTTTATTAGTGATGATGTCTTTCATGTATTTAGCATAAGGAGGCATCTTTAAGATATCAGTTAAACGGGTACGCAAAAAGACTAGCCTTATCATTTCAGCAAAGCGTTCAAATTCTTCATCATCCTTTTTCTTAGAAGGTTTAGGTGGAAAAGGCATGGGTTTTTTAACCCATGGTTCTCTTTCTTTACCATGTTTTCTAGCCACAAAGTCCTTTTTATCATATCATTTATTTTTAGGTTGTGGGTTATCAAGATAAACAGCTGGTTCTATTTCTACATCATTATTTGGTTCTTTCATTACTAGGTTGAGCATCCTCATGAACATCATTATCATTATCATTATCACTAGATGGATGTTCATTACCATATTGAGTTTCAGCATCAGAAATAGAAACATCATTATTATCATCAGGAGGTTTTTCTATATCAGGTTCACTAGAAGCACGCAAAGTCCTATCATTTTTCTTTTTTCCTTTTCTTCTTAGAAGGACTAGGTGTATCAGCATTAATTCCTTGAGAGTCTTGTTCAATTCTTTTAGGATGACCCTCACGATAAAGAGGTTCTTGGGTCATTCTACCTCCTCTAGTTACTACTCTAATAGCATGATCATTCATATTATTATTCTTTTCATTAAGCAATTCTTTTTGAGATTTAGCAACTTGTTCTAACTGAGTTTAAACCATAGAGGCATGTTTTCCAACACCTCTAACATCATTACTGATTCTAAATAACAAGTCACTCAAGTGAGCAATCATATCATAATTATATTTCAAGTGTTTCAATACATTTGCATTGAAGTGCTCTTGTTTCATAATGTAGTTATCAAACTCATATAAGCATTGAATAGGATGTTTATTGTAAGGGATATCACCTTCATCAAACTTTAATAAAGAATTTACCTCTACCACCTATGGAGGTGGTGGTGTGTCAAGTCCATGTATTTCTTCAATAGGTGGTAAATTCTTAACATCCTCAGCCTTAATACATTTTTCCTTCATACATTTCTTTGCCTCTTGCATATCTTCAGGACTGAGAAATAAGATACCCCTCTTCTTCGGGGTGGGTTCAATTGGTGGTTCAGGGAGAGTCCAATCAACATAATTTTTCAATATATTATTCAATAGTTCCTCAGCTTGTTCAACAGTTCGTTCCCTGAAAACACAACAAGCACAACTATTTAGGAAGTCCCTAGAAGCATCAGTTAGTCCATTATACAAGATATCAAGTATTTCATTTTTCTTAAGTGGATGATCAGGCAAAGCATTAAGCAATTGGAGAAGCCTCCCCCAAGCTTGTGCAAGGCTCTCTTCTTCAATTTGCACAAAGTTAAATATTTCCTTTACGGCAGCTTGTTTCTTATGAGCAGGAATTTTTTTTCCAGAGAAGTAATAAATCATATCCTAGGGACTACGCACACAACCAGGAGTAAGGGTATTGTACCATATCTTAGCATCACCCTTTAATGAGAACGGAAATAATTTGAGAATATAATAGTAGCGAATCTTCTCATCATGAGCAAATAGGGTGGCTATATCATTCAGCTTAGTAAGATGTGCTACCACAATTTCGGTTTCATAGCCATGAAAAGGATCAGATTCAACCAAAGTAATTAATTCTGGGTCGACAGATAATTCATAATCCTTATTAGTAACAAAGATAGGTGAAGTAGCAAACTTAGGATCACATTTCATTTTAGCATTCAAAGTCTTTTCTTTATACTTGCATAGTAATTTCTTAAGAGCATTTCTATCCTTACAAGCAAGAATCTTTCCAGCTATTTCTCCATCCAAAGCAAACCTTTAGGTATCTTAGGCATTTCAAATCTAGGAGAGCAAGGAGTAGCAGGTGGTCCAAAATCTTCATCAGTTTCAGCATTTTCAAGTTCTCTAGCTTTAGCAAGATGAGCATCAAGTAATTCATTCAGTGGCACAGTTTCCACACTTATAGCAATAGTATCATCATAAATTTCAGAAGTAGCATCATCAAGCATATCGGGACGATCAATAGGTGGTGGTGTAACAAGCTGATTCAAAACAGTAGGTGAATCAAAAGCAGAGCTAGATGGCATTTCCTTACCTCCTCTCGTATGAGAGGGAACGATCTTGATTCTTGTATCCTTCAGATTCTTCATAGTGATAAGTTGATATAAATCCCAAGTGACTCAACAAATATAGCTATGTTCCCCGGCAACGACGCCAGAAAATGGTCTTGATAACCCATAAGTATAGGGGATCGCAACAGTTTTCGAGGGTAGAGTATTCAACCCAAATTTATAGATTCGACACAAGGGGAGCCAAAGAATATTTGAGAATATTAGCAGTTGAGTTGTCAATTCAACCACACCTGGAGATAAATATATGTAACAAAGTGATCAGTAGCATAGTAATATGATAGTTTGGTAGCAGTAGTAACAGTAGCAGTGATAGTTTTGTAGCAAGTGCAATAGTAACAGCAGCAGTAGTAACTTAGCAATAACAATAAGTGGAAAGCTCGTAGGCACTGGATCGGTGTATTCATTGGATGATATTCATCATATAACAGTCATAACCTAGGGCGACACAGAACTAGCTCCAGTTTGTCAATGTAATGTAGGCATGTATTCCGTATATAGTCATATGTGCTTATGGAAAAGAACTTGCATGACATATTTTGTCCTACCCTCCTGTGGCAGTGGGGTCCATAAGGAAACTAAGGGATATTAAGGCCTCCTTTTAATAGAGAACCGGAACAAAGCATTAACACATACTGAATACATGAACTCCTCAAATTACGGTCATCACCGTGAAGTATCCCGATTTCTGTCACCCCGGGGTTGACGGAGCATAACACGTAATAGGTGCATATGACCAGGCAAGATCGGATCAAGAACATAGATATAATGATGATAACATAAATGGTTCAGATCTGAAATCATGGCACTCGGGCCCTAGTGACAAGCATTAAGCATGGCAAAGTCATAGCAACATTAATCTTAGAACATAATGGATACTAGGGATCAAGCCCTAACAAAACTAACTCGATTACATGATGAATCTCATCCAACTACTCACTGACCAGCAAGCCTACGAAGGAATTACTCACCCCCGATGGGGAGCATCATAGAATTGGCGATGGAGAAGGGTTGATGATGACGAAGACCGAAGATTCCCCTCTCCGGAGCCCCAAACGGGCTCCAGATCTGGACTCCCGATGAAGAACAGGACGTGACGGCGGCTCCGTATCGTGAAACGCGATGAAACTTCCTCTTAGGATTTTATAGCGCTGGAATTAGGGTCATAGGGCCCACGAGGTGAGCACCCTCTACCAGGCCTAACCAGGGGGGTCTGGCGCGCCCTGGTGGAGGGTGGGCACCCTTGGCCTCCTCTCTGGAGGCTTATGGCTCCAATATTCCTCATATATTCCAAAATAAATCTCCAAAAAGTTTCGTTCCGTTCCGATAACTTTTATTTCTGCACAAAAAACAACACGATGGTAGTTCTGCTGAAAACAACGTCAGTCCAGGTTAATTTCATTCAAATCATGCAAATTAGAGTGCAAAACCAGAGCAGAAGTGTTAGGAAAAGTAGATACGTTGGAGACGTGTCATATATGCGCGGCAGGGTGGAGAGACGTGGACTGGACCCACGTCCAAGTCGGTTACAGCCCACGATCGGACGTCTTAGATCGTGGCGCGTCTGTTAAGGACTCTCCGTTCCTGACCGGCAAAAATAAGCCCGTAGGTATGAGCTCGGCTTGGCTCAATCCCGCAACCCGCGGCGCGGCGCGTCGTGACGAAGCGTGGCGTGGTGAGGCGAGCGAGGAGGAGGAGGAGCGAGCGCCTCTTCTCTTCTTATGCTCGTACAAGTGCTAGAAGAGCTCACCTTATAAAGAGGTGTAGCTCTCTCCCAACTAGCGGTATGGGACTAAACTTTAGTCCCACACACACAGCCAACTCACATGGGCCATGAGAATTTCATATTTTAGTTTGGCTTTGGGCCAAAGGCCTACTAGCAAAATCCAACAGTGCCCCGGGGGGGGGGGGGGGGGGAAGGGAGGTCGACTATTTGCACCTAGACGGACAAGTTGTCCAAAACTATGTCATATGTCCTAGTGTATCCATCGTAGGGTTTAAATCAGTACCCCATTGATCATGGAAGAGCCATGGCCCTTCTTCAGTAACTCGCTTCCAGTCTCCTAGGCACTTCAATGTTATGACAAACATATCACCCATAGGCCGAATCTCCACACCTTGAGCTAGGATCCAGGTCATGGGCATCGCGTCAAAGAAAGCACTCCGGCTAAAAGGTTTCGAAGGGTGCACCATTGCAGTCGCCATGAATTATTTAGCTCCCCCCTCATCTTCGATTTTTTTTGTCAAAGTTGCGTCATCTTCATCATCCTGGATTTTCAAACGTTCTATCATCTGATCGACGTTGTCCCCGCTCGCCGTCGTGTGGTTGCCCGACGTTGTGCTCTATCAAGATGACTGAGATTTTGATCCCGCCATCTACCGATCCCGATCTTGTTGCAAATCAATCTCCACGAAACCATAACTCCCCACGCTGAAGCCACGACCTGGCAGGAAGGCCAGCTTCCCCTTATCGGCCCGAACCAAAGTAGGAGGGATAATGTAGGAAGTCACGACGGGTTTAAAGTCGTTGGGAGGAATTTCTAAACCCTAGACATCGCCGTCATGGGGATCAAACTAACTTGTTAACTTGTTGGAACATTGTCTACTCTTAATTCGTTATGGTCCATGTAAAATTCACAAAGACGTTTAGCACAGGTCTACAGTGTCGATTAGGGTATGGTAAAAGGCTGGCTAGTGACTTCCAACCGTTGATCTCCAAACGGACGGACCACCCATCTTCTTCTCTCCAATCCCCAAGAGAACCGCTGCATCCATCCAACCCCAATCCGATGCCGCGACATCGAGCAGAGGCCGCCGCCGCCGGCCTCGCCGGCCTCCCGTCGGAGATGCTAGGCAACATCGAAGCCCGCCTGAGCCTGCTCGACCGTCTCGCCTTCTCCGCCGCCTTCCGCAGGCCGGAGGCGCCGTGGCTCGTCCTGCCCGGCGACACCCGGGAGACCGCCACACTCTTCTCGCTCGCCGACCGCCGCTCCGCCGTCGTGCGCGCCCCGGGGCCCGACCACCTCGTCCTTGGCTCTTCGTCCTCCCGCGGGTGGCTCATCACCGCCGATGCCTTGGCCCGGCTGCACCTCGTCAACCCGGTCACCGGCGAGCAGCTCGCGCTCCCGGCCATCCGCACCATCCCCTGCATCTCCTCCGACAGCTACTCCTTCCAGGAGAAGTCGTTCATCAGGGGGCCCCCGCCGTACCCCGACAGAAGCATCACCTTCACCACCGACGCGATGCGCCGCTTCTTCTACCGCAAGGTCATGCTCTCCGACTCGGGAGCCATCACCATGCTCCTCACCAATCTACGGTACGGCGCCGTGGCCTTCGCCACGGCGCAGCACCGCGTGTGGAGGATGCCGCCCTCGCGCCAAGGTCAAGGCGTCGCCAAGGCCGGGACCAAACCTGACAGGTGGCCGAGGCCGCCCTCACGGGACGGCATCGAGGACGCCGTCCACCACGATGACAGGTTCTACTCGATCACCTACTCCGGCGAGGTGGAGGCGTGGGAGCAGGACGCTGATGCTCTCGGCGTGTTCACCAGCGCGGTGGTCGCGCCACGGCTGCTGCTGCTGCCCAGTCGGGCCACCGCAAGTAACTCGTGGCGGTGCCAGGCGGACGGCTGATGGTCGTGCTGAACGAGTCCGACGAGACCACGCGTCGGTTGACATTCAAGGTGCAGGTCCTTGACGCTGGTGCCGAGCAGTGGAAGGAGACGGACGACATCAGCGACGCCGCACTGTTCGTCGGGATGAACACTTCGCTGTGCGTGTCGACGAGGGAGCACCCTGAGCTCAGGGCCGGCTGCGTCTACTACACCGCCGACGATCTGTCACTTTACTACCCTGGCGATGATGACGACCAGCGTGGTGCCGGGGTGTTCAGCCTCAAGGATGGCAGGGAGGACAAGGTCGAGGGCCTTGGGCCGCACCGGAACCAGCCAGCCCGGCGTGGTTCATGCCTTGCATCGAATGATAGATATGATGTTTGATTCCGATTTGGTAGCTTGAGTCGGTTAACTAGCATTCTGCAACACATCAGACAAGGGTGGCAATTTTAGCTAGGTTGCTTTCAAGTTTTTCTGAGGAAACATTGGGCGGGTTAATCAGTTTCAATTTTATGCTATATGATGATGATTGCAACCAAGATTATTAATCAATTATTATTGCCTTGTGAGTTTCTGGATTAACAAGTTTAATTTCAGAGCTAAACAGGAGAGAGGAGCAATTATAATTATCTATTCCAAACTGCAACCAAGCTAACAGCCTGTATAACTTGCAACCATATTTACCTGTAGCATTGTTATCACCATATCTGCATGTAGTTTGTGACAAAGAATCAGATATACATTTGTTACTTATGCCCAGCTAACCCACCTAAGTTTTACTGGGTTGTTGGATATCACCCACCTGCACTCCTGCAGCCTGAGCAGCAGGGCTAGCTAAGGTAGTGTACTTCTATTTAGCTTATTAATACAGTACTGCCGATGTTGCCTGGGTGACATTTTTTTTAAGACAGTGGGGTTTCAGAAGTATGAATACAATTTAGCTTGCAGGGTTCAGACTTCAGACATGGATTAATTTGGTGTTTGTTTTATCTTGCGATTGTTTCAGACTGCAAGCAAGTTGTTATAGCATGCATAAAACCAACTCTGTAATATGTTTGCCTACCATACATGCATCTGCCTGCCTGTTGATTATCAAAAGGAAGCAAGCTGTCGTTTTCTGTTGCCATTGCAGTAGCATCCTTTGCTTTCTTTTACCAGCAGAGCATGACTCTCACTGCACTCACGATGTATGCATTTGTGTGTTTTGGTGCATCTCTACTCTGGAATTATTGACCAATTATTTCGAAAGGATTTGCAGTGTGCAGCAGAGCAAAGCTAAGGTAGAAGATACAGTATATGCATGTGCTGCTGATGTTGCTGCTGGAGCTTGGAGTGGCTTGAGAACCTGAAGCCTGCTTACTGCACATTTTTTCCGAGATAGTTTTTGTGGTTCAGAAATGAGGAAAAGAATTTGGCTTGCAGGGTTCAGACTTCAGAGTTCAGACTGCTCTTTTGTGTTTGTTTTGCCTTGAGATTGTTTCAAGTTTCAGAAGTGAGGGAATAGTAGCTAGCAGTTTTTCATGGCTCAGATTTCGACGCCTCTGATGATTAATTATTTCAGTCTGCTGCTGCAGAAATTAAGTTGAATCTCCAGGTCACAAGAGTGTCAGTGTTGATGATCAAGATTATTAGTTGTTTGGATAATGAGCAGTCAGTCAGTCAGTTTTGAGGTGCAGTGTGTTGTCTGGAATTGATGGACGCAACTCAAATGAGGATTCATCATCACTGTCAGTGTTCAGCTCGCACCGCATTCGATTCATTCCTTTCCCGAAAAATATAGTTTAAGAGATGCAGCAAGGAGCAGCTAGCATCATAAACTTAAGATATGTTCTCGCCAAGGACAAAGCCTCCATCCAGAACCCATCCAAGATTTTTCTCCAGCTGCTGCTGCTGCTGCGAATTTTACAGCCAATCCAGGCGAGTTTGAGCCTTGCTTTCTTCTAAATACCTGCGCAAGGTGTGGGCTTTTCCTCCTAAACAGTAACTTGGGAAATCTAGTTGTGACTGGGCACCCATCATTTTGGACAAAGCATCTGACGATGATACATATGGTGGAGATCTTGGCATCTTGGTAGTAATATTATCGTTGGAGACATGAGGGACACGGTACAAGCTTCTGCAAATTTATCCTGAGCTATGTGTTATGTCACAACCCTAGTGTATTAATATAACAGCCCAATACTAATGGTACTTTTAATTAGCATATTTATTTGCTGCATTAGCATGTGATCATGTCTACTTTACATTAATCTTGAAATGAGGTTGATTCAAACCCTTAATTTTATCAAAGGCAAAAGTCTAAAATGCAATCTTTAATAAAATGAATAGAACTTGATCTATTTTAAATTGAGGGATCCACTTGGTGGAATCTCTTGAAACCCTAGAAATAGCCTTCCACTATTATTATGAAGCTACTAAATTTATTCCATTATTTTTGGATCATTATATCATATACCTATAGTTCAACCCCAAATAAAAAAATTTATTTTCTTAGAAATATAAATAGAAGCCCAAAAAAGCTGATTATTTTTGTGGGGCCTTGCCATGTTCCAGAGATGATTCACAAAAATTTCCAAATTATTTGGAGTTATTTTGGTTCACCAAATATTTGCAAAACAGTAGCCTTCTTTTGTTTTAAATTAGAAGAAGGAAAAAGCCTGCCAGTGCACTAAGGCCCAACCAGCCCATCAACCCCTGTTCATCTGCAACCTCGGTATGTGATATAAGTTTCCCCCTGGTTCGCTCCCTCTGGAGGCAGGGGCGTTTTCCGGGGGACGTTATTTCAACCATCACCAGCTTTAAGTTTTATACACCCCCTCCATGAGGTTCCATACATTTGATCATAAGTTTGAAATGAAAGCAGTCTCTTTTGAAAAGTTTGTCTCCGCCTGTACAGCATCATCCAGGGATGACTCGTCGAGGGAGCACTTAGAGTTTCTGGAGCAACAAGGAATAGCGGGTTTCCAAAACAGCAGTCTGGCCTACGTTAAGTGAGCATCATGATGTGGACATGCTAATATTACTGCCTTCAACACACAACAATAGGTGTGGTTGTCCTCGGCTAGTCATGTTCCAATGCTTAATGTGTAATAGTTATGCTGGTTTTGTGTGCAGCAAGGACCCAGCCGTGCCCTGAAGCAACGCAAATTCAGAGAACCCTGAAGAAATCAAGGTGAAAATTCAGGGAGCCCTGGTGAAATGAAGGCAAAAAAAATCAATCGGCAGTCGCAAACCCTTCCGAACACAGTAATTCTCCTGCAAATTTGCGAACAGCTGTGTGTTCTTTGTCAATCTATCTGTAATATAGTTTGCTGAGAAGAATCAGACACTGGTGTCGAGGCTGCCTGACCGTGGGGAGAAGATAAAGAAGCAGATACACGATCGAGATGAAGAGCTGACTGTGAATCGACTCTTCTCTCAAGGCATCATCTTCCGAAGGGGAAGTGGTCTGCTTGGACGATCAGAGGATCCTATAACTCTCAACTTGAAGAAGCTGCTGCACTAGGCTGTTCTGTTCTGTTTTGTTGTTCTGTCACTGGTGTGGTGTGTGACTGAGTCTGCTCTGCTACGCTTCGTAGGAGGAGTTGTAAATAGCACCTTGATGGATGGGTACGAGTAGGATGGGATGTTGAGTGGCTACGGTAGTATGTATTCACAACAGAAGGATCAACTGGGCAAGATTCCTATACTCTGTCGGTTTGGTTCGGTTTAGTACCCTACTGCTGCAACTAATTTCCAGCTGCTCTGTTTTTGCATTGTCATTTCTTGAGTGAGTATACATATGAGCTGGGAAATACGAAAAGGAAATAGTGTCCACAAAACTGATGTGCGTGGCATTTTTCAATTGTTTGTTGGATAGTCAATTTGTTCTTTGAGGTTTACTTGGTATCAAGTAATGCAGTGCTCTTTGTTTTAGAAAATATTTCCTGTATTGGAATGGCCATGTCAATTTCGTGATCCCATCAACAATCAAGGGGATGAAACGAATTGGTAATGTACATCTGAAGAACAGAGTCTTGTAACAAAATGGAAATTAATAAGAAAAGACATGTAAACGAGGGGATCAAATGATGCACAGCAAACTAAAGCTGGCATGGCCATTGGTCACAACGGCACAGCCACCAAAACAGTGATGAATCAAACAATCAGTTGTATCAACCAGTTCATTTTTCAAACACCCTACGACATCGCAAATGCTAAAAGAGTTCACTTTCACCTTTTCAGACTAATCAAGATGAAGATGCAGACGCAGTGCCAAATGCCATGGTAAAACACATTCCATACTTTTAACATGCTAACTGCATCTGCAGCTTGTTGGTGTATTTGCTGGATTAAACTGATTTGCGATGCAGTGCCAGATGAGGTCATAAGTATTCGCTCTTCCTAATTACTTCTTCAGACTAATCCTAATTGACGTACTCCGCCCTACAGCTCAAAGTGCAGCAGCTTTCTTTCCAGCAGCCACCAGGTGCTAAAAATCAAGCCCATTTAACTTCTGAGCCCTGCAAAACTACTACCACTGCATCAAAACTAGTATCTAGTAATTCATATTCCCCTTCTGAAACTTGAATCCGTTGATCCTTCCTACAAGAGCTATTCATTCAACTTGGTTGCAGTTTGAAACAATCACAAGGCAAAGCCAACACAAAAACCAAATGGTTTTCCTCACTTCTGAAACACCAAACACTGTCTTAAATAAAAAGATTTCACAGTAAGCGGGCTTCACAATCTCAAGTCACCAAAGCACTAGCAGCATATATGCTGTACTAGGGCATCTCTTGCAGACCCACCATAATATAACCCCCCATCCTATCCCTATCCTCTAAAAAGCTACTACCTCCGTTCCTAAATATAATGTAAGATGTTTTGGATATTTCAATATGGACTATATACGGACTAAAATGAATGAACAAACACGCTAAAATGCGCCTATATACATTCAAATCAGGAAAAAGTTAGAACATCTTATAATTGGGAACAAAGGGAATACTTTTTAGGGATTAAACTATTTTTTCATCTAGCAGATCCCCCAACAATTTTTTTGGCAATTCAGTCAAAAGTTTGTGCAAACAAATGCAACACATTTAAAAAATAAATAAACAATTGAAATGCACCACATCATAATTCAACTATGAGCACAAGTTAACTTCATCAAATCTGATGAACAAATAATAAATAACCATAATTTGTGCCAAAAGGCATCGAAGGAACAAGTTCATTCCATAAAACCACCAAACACATGGTGGACCAAACCACCAAATATAGCCTTTGGGGGATCTGCTAGAGATGCCCTTAGTGAGCTAAAGTACACTGCCTTGGCTAGCTCTGTTGCACACTGCAATAAATTCCTTTTGAAATAATCTATCAATAATTCCAGAGTTAGTATGCATCAAAACACACAAATGCATACATGTACACCACGTGACTTACAGATGCACGGTGATTCTCTGCCATTTCATTAATTAAAACAAGTTTATTACGAATCATGCAAGCTGGGAACCGATAGTTATCAGCACGAATATGGCTCGCAGATGGAATTATTGATGAAATAAAACTGTTCAAAGGGAGAAGCAGCTACACAGAGATCGACAGAGACGGCTACACAAGGGCATGATGTCTTGTTGTCCTTGTGTCTGCCAACTTCCAAGTGATGCAGCTACGGGTTCTTGCATGCTCGCATGTTATTTCTTCACCTTGAAGAACAAAACATGGTCACTACAGCAAATTTGCCAAAAAAAAAAAAAGAAGAAGGAAATTTTGACTTTAACACACGCAACACAACAACACTTGATCTACAGATTAGCAAGTTTTCTCAAAATGTCAGTTGTATGGAGTTACTATAAACATGACACTTTTCTTTTGGGAAATATTAATAGATCCAGATTGTATACAGACTAAAAATTGGAACTAACAAGCAGAAACAAGATATACAATCCAGTGTAGGTGTCATCAACAAGTAAGTTCAGCATAACTTTTTGATAATGATTATCATGGATTGGTACTGTATAATACATGAGTTAGTTCCAGACTACCAGTATGTGGGGAATTTCGAACAACAAAGAAGCAAAAGCTGGACTGAAAACAAGTGTTAGCACAAATACCGTAGGTAGGTTCTTCTATTGATCTGCTCCTCTTCCTTCAATTTTGGACAATCGCGTATCAGCACCTTCTTTATTTTTGCAACCGCCCTTGCACTACCAATTGAAACAAGGCCTGGACAATGCTGAATCACCAAATCCTCAAGTGATATAAGATTACTCTGCCAAAAGTCACCTGGAATGGATGTTATACCCTGGCATCGATATCTCCACATAGCCTTAAGCTGAGACTTTGGAGAGATGACGGCAACACTAATCCCCTTTGCCAGCTGAGACTTGGGCAATCCAGAACCTCCAGATGTTTCAGATTAGAAAAATTATCAAACCTTTCAACTGGCAGGGACAGTAACTCCCTACAATCTCTTATTTCAGTTTTCTCAATAGCAGGTAGATATTCTTGCATTAGGAGATCATCAAGGTTTGACAATTTATCACAGTATAAAACTTTCAGGACCTTAAGGGATGAGAATGCTGTATTGATGCCTCCAATAGATGTAAGAGATTTGCAACTAATGGTTAACTCCCGTAGAGATGGAAGACTCCACATTTGTAGTTGGATGGACGTGACAAATTCACATTCTAAATGAAAGTATGCCAGGGAACAACAGTCAATATTGCAAAAGAAACCAGAACTAAGAAGACTGAGTTTCTTAAGGGATGATGATACCAATCTTTCAGAGCGGATGTTTGGACAATGTTGCACGTACAACTCTTCAAGGTAAATAAAATCCCCAAACTTTTCAGTTTGTACTGATGCTAACATCTTGCACTTCTCAATTCTTATTTCCTTGATTGGTGGTACGTAATCTGGACGCAGAAAATGTTCAAGGCTTGATATATTTTCGCACCCAACAATGATTATGTCTGTCAAGAACTTGAAAATACCAACTGCAGGTATCTCGTTTGAGTTTATGCTCTGTGAGATAAAGGGGGGTTTTATGCTCTTGAGTTGAAAACAACCTTCAAAAGTAAGTGATTTTAAGCTTGGCAAGTTTTGTGGCTGAAACCAGCTTGGGAGCGAGATACCGACAAAATTCTGGAGGAACAGAGATTTGAGGTTGATAGGAGGCTGCAGAACTTCAAGCACTTCTACCTCATTGTTGTGGATATAAAACTCAGGGAAGTATACAATATCCCTCATATTCAGTTTTAAGTCATCAAGATATTTCTTATTCTTCAATTCAGCTTCTGCCGCATGATCCTTACTAAGGATGCCAACATTGGTTATCTCCAAGTATCCACGAAACTGGTTCAGATTCTTTATTGACATAAGTCCTTCTCCCTCTTCATTGGCTGAATCAAGAGTTAATCCATGTGATTCAAATTTCTGTAAACTGATCAACTTACAGAAGTCACCGGGTAAGCTTTCTAGCTTGCATTTCTTGGCATGTAAAGTCTGCAGATTATATAGCCAACAAAAAGTTAAAGGAATCCTCTTCAAAGGACAAGCCCTGGAGATTTCAAGGTACCGAAGATGCTTCAAGTAGCCAATACTATCTGGTAGCTCATGTACAGAGTCACACGAAATCACACACATCCGCAGAAGTTTAGTACACCAACGGTCCATTACAGACCTTGTTTTCCTCCCTAAATTCTTCTTGCAAATTAGGGTACGCAGCTTCGTGTACTTGCATAATCCCGACAAGTTGGAATCGTCAAAGTCACTGCTAGGGAGTACATAGAGATGACGAACATTCAGGGGAACTTTACCAAAGTCACTCTTATTTCTTAAGATGAAGCAGTCATGCTCTGAAACTTTATTTGCCATGTCATGCAGCAAGTCATGGATTACGTAGCTACCACTAACTTTTTGAAAGAAGGACCGGGCAACAAGTTCATCAAAATACTGACAGGCAATATCTTGAATGGGAACACCGCCTTGAGGCTCCACAAAGCTTTCTGCTACCCAAATTTCAGCTAAACATGCCTTCTCAAATTTGTAATCTTTGGGGTACATGGCACAAAATGCGAAGCATTGCTTCAAATATAATGGTAGATACATGTAGCTCAACCGAAGGGCAGGCAAAATGCCAGTCTCCTTTTGTTTCAACTTCCACAGTTCACTCTCAAGTATAGAATTCCAATGTGATGCTTGATGGTCCATTCTTAACATGTGTCCTAGAGTTTTGGCAGCCAAAGGAGAACCGTTCAATTTTGGAAGTATACTTCTACCAATGCGCTCTAACTCGGGATCATTGTTAGAATCCTCAGATCCAAACATGCACAGTTTGAAGAATTTCCAAAACACATCATCCTTTAGACCTTCTAATATAACAGACTCCATTGTGCAGACCCCTTTGGTAACATTTGGACATCTAGTGGTGGCCAACATCGCACTTCCCTCTTGGACACTTCTAAAAGGTGAGCAAAACCTCTTCCAACATTGCCCATTTTTCTTCAAGGCATCATCCCACATATCATCAAGGACTATCAATAACTTCTTATTGTTCAGATGGTTGGAGAGAGCATGCTGAAGAGAATCCAGATTATTAGTTGTTGCTTCCTTTCTAGTACATGATTGTATGACCTCTTTAGTTAGCCTCTTCACATCAAAGTCATTTGAGACACAAATCCATATTATCAGCTCAAAGTGACACCTGACTCGTTGATGGCTGCAGATATGTTGAGCCAAAGTGGTTTTTCCAACACCACCAATTCCAGCTATCACTGAAACAGGAAGACTCGATATTCTTGATTCACTATTAACATGGTTTCTTACTGATGTGCTTGTTGATGCATTGATCGAACCACTTGCTCTCTTGCGTTTTGGACCTGTAGGTACATTGAGTAATCCCAATACCTGCTTCAGCTCCTTGTCACGGCCAAATATTTTTGTTTAATTTGGCAAAGAGACGGTCTCCGGTCTAACTAACATTTCTAAGTGTTGTGCAATTCCATGAGGCCCTATATTGTCCAGCTGACTTGAAAGATGATTCAACCTCAATTGGACATCATTCAGTTTGTTGGAGCTGCCTTGGATGACGGTATGAAAGAAGTCAATGAAAGGAGATTG
Source organism: Thinopyrum elongatum (assembly GCA_011799875.1). Lineage (NCBI taxonomy): Eukaryota > Viridiplantae > Streptophyta > Magnoliopsida > Poales > Poaceae > Thinopyrum > Thinopyrum elongatum. The sequence continues at coordinate 726,112,817 of CM022298.1, read as the reverse complement.
GCTTGGATTACCCTCCACCTGCACCTTCTTCTTGTACCATGTAAACTCATCAAGAAGGTCCTCGGCCTCAGCCACTGTATCCTTGAGTTTAGGAAGGAGCTTGCCTACATTACTTTCGTGCACAAAGAGTATGCACTCTGCTTTATGAACAAGGTCATACATGGCAGGAAGAGTATCCCTGAGACGTTGTAGGCCACTCTCCAGTTGCAATACACCACCCTGGAGACTTTGCTCCTGTGAGCTGCTCCATCGGGAATGCAGAGATGAAATGGTAGATTTGGCCCACTGCCACAAAGTGACACACTCGTTGAAGCCACTGATGACCCCAATGGCAGCAGATAAGTTCATGGTGGCTGGTCAGTCCTGCGAGCAAGCAGTGGACACAGTTAGCATCATGGATGTAATATTTGTAGACCGAAAATATAGCATGATGGATATTTGTATACAGAAAAATCCCACCGAAAATCCCATGAAGTCAGTTTCAACGGATAAGATAGAGAAACGTTGTGAGGTGAGAATAAAGTTATAAAGATAGTTTCATTAAAGCACAAAGGGGTATGTTGACTGTAACGCAGAAGAAGAAATAAAGCAGTGCTTAGAAAGAAAAAAAGCAAGGTTGAAGCTCACCCGGCCGGATCGGCGCTGATTGCTGTCAAATGCGCAGCAGGTGGAGGAGGAAGAGGAGAGAAATCGTGGATGGGTGTGAGGGAGAGGGAGCCTAATGACCATCTCTTGGAAATTGTCAACCCTCACATACATACATACATACATACAGCTTGCATGTGGGCGGAAGTAGCAACCATGCTTTAATTTGTCAAGGCCGGCCTCACACAGCTTTAATTCGTTTGTGCTTGTCCGCCTGCGGCAACACCGAGGAGAGCTGCTCCTTGTTGCATATCTTATCTTAAACTATATATATTTGCCAAGTTGGACACGGTCGCAAAAATGAATGCATCAAATGCGTGCTGACATCCTCGAACGATGAAAGCAAAAAAGAGAATAATCTCACGGCAAGATAGTCAAACAATGGCGTAAACCTTGCAACGCAAAACATTTGTTTCACATACTCCAATTGAACCCCAAATGCTTGAACAATGTGCAGCACGGAGCAATAGAGGTTCTTTCTCCCTCTCAGAAGCAGTGTGTGTTCTATCCTGAAGGACATGTGCAGCTAGGGTTTTCCATAGCAAGCAGCCTAGCCTAATCCAACAGTCCTAGAATGTTCATCTCATCATCATTGTGGCGGCCATACAAGCAAGGAACAATTTCCAGAAACTGAACAGTTAATAAGTTGCAGCTCGTGATCGATTCAGAAAGGAAACTAGTTGCAAAACAAACTGTTCTATTACTGAAACCGTGTACAAGTTGCATGGACTTCCAGAGATCATAATTTCGGACCACGGTCGCATCTTCACAAGCACATCTTCAAAGCTACCAACACCAAGCTCCACATGAGTTCAGCTTACCACCTATCCCATTGTGCCCAATGACAAGATGGCGACCATCCCAGAAGTGGATGAGTAGCTCGACGAGAGACTCCACTTGAACGCCTTCTTCCATCAACAGCTGCTGCAAGCTCAAGCCAGGATGGACCGATGGAGAAGCATCAAAGCAAGTCGGTGTTCAGAACGTTCCTTCACGCCTAGAGAGACCTGGTGTACCTCAAGCTGCTGCAGCCGCACATTCAACATTCAATCTCGGCGTGGCCATGCCACAAGCTCTCCTTCAGTTTCTTTGGTACCTTCGAGGTGTTGGCGCATGTGGGCGAGGTGGCCTGCAAACTCAAGGTTTCGGAACACAGCAATGATTCATCCCGTGATTCATGTCTTGCAACTTAATCGGCATGTTCTGCCATAGGCATCGGTGCGTTCTAATCCTCCGCCGTCCTTTCCTATGCCTGATGACCATCTTAACGGACGGACGCCCCCCCCCCCCCCCCCCCCCCCCCCCCCCCTCTCTTCCCAGTGCATCCCCTATCATGCCTGTCCTGCTTCGTCCACCTCATGCCCTGATCAAATAAAAAGACTTTCTGCATCCATGGCTAGGTGGGAGACTGGGAGGACGTAGATGAGGTTCGCCTCAAGTTTCCTCATACGCTGGCTCTGGGACAAAGCCGGAACGAATGGAGGGGGAATGTCATGCCGGTGACCAGCGCATCAGCTAACAGCCGCTACGGGGTGCAAAGCTGGCCCATCATGAGCCTGAAGATCATGTCTAAGAGATGCGCAATGACTGACTCTTGTGCTATGGAAAACTGATGATGGGCCAAACCAACACAGAATAGTAGTCTGAAGTCTGAACCCTGCTTGTGCTTGCTTCTCTGTTCTCAGGCAAAATCAAACAACAACACAAGTGAGGCTAATCCACCTTAGCTGCTAGTACCTCTGCTGCTGCTGCACAATGCAGTGGTTCCTTCTGAAATAATTTGTCCTATCCTGAAGAATATGTGCAGCTTTTCATAGCAAGCAGACTCAAGTCTGAAACCAGCTCTGTTGCAGTTTGAAATACATAATTACAAGGCAACAATAAAAGTAACCAAGCTGTTGTGTTTAGTTCTCAAACCTCTTCCCGCAACCCAACTACAAAATACATAAATATCTCGAGAAAAATGCAGCAACAATGGCACTCTGCTGGCGAAAAACAAATATTGTTTCTTTGGAGCAGGTGAGGAATTCAGTGTGCTGCATCAATGAGTTAACAACACCCTATGGCTTAAACGCCGATTCATTGTTCAAACTATATATTCCTGATCATGGACAGCCAACAGATGCAGTGCTTCTCATGCATGAATGCATTGTAATTAAACATATATCCCAGAGTTTGTACTTTCTATTCTAGCAGCCATCAGACCTGAAAATTAAGCCCACTGATCAACTCCATGCAGCTGATTCAAGTGATCATCAGACCTGAAAATTAAGGCGTCAAAAATCTGCGCCTCTACAAGCTCCAGCCCTACATCAAACTTTATCTATACATATCTTGAGAAGAGTGCAGTAAGAGTCCTCTGCTGGTAACACCAGCAGCAACAGAAATGGGCAAAAACGCTAGCCTGATTCCTTTCAATGATCAAAGGCATCAAATAACACCCTACCCCTCAAATCTGCCAGTTCATTGTTCAAACTAATTAACCTTGATCATCGACAGGCAGGCAGAAAACTTATTCCAGAGTTGGTTTATGATGCATGCCACAACTTAATAGGTTGCAGTTTGAAACAATCAAAAGGCAAAATACCGGTCTTAAAATCCTAGCAACCAAACAGGTTCTCAAGTCAGCCAAGCACCAGCAGCACATCCATATACTGACTGTATTACCTAGTGAGAGTACACTACCTTCGTCAGTAGCTCTGCACACTGCAATAAATCACTTTCGAAAAACAATCTATCCATCCTGGAAAACAAGTGCAGCTTGTTGTTAGCTTGGTTACAGTTTGGAATAAATCATTATAATTACTCTTCTCTGTTTAGTTCTGAATTAAACCTGTTAATCCAGAAACCTCACAAGGCAATACTTACTAATATTGGTTGCAATCATCATAGCACAAAATTAAGTGTGAGCGCTGCAACACTGATTAAACTATTTCCTCAGAAAACCCACCATTGTTTGGTGCCGCGATTTGAAAGGCGAAAAGAAGAAGCTGAAAATCAAACTGTTTCACTGAAAATCAAACTGAACTGTTTCCTTAATTCACAAGCCTGTTACTGCACCTATACTGTAGTAATGAGCATAGGAGTAATAAGTTACTTAACCACCCAAGCCATGAATGAAATCAGTCACCATATCTATTATCATGGGATGAAAGGCATGAACCACGCAGGCGCTGGCCAGCTCCGGTACCGCCCAAGGCCCTCGACCTTCTCCCGTCTGCCATCCTCGAGGCTCAACACCCAGACGCCATTGTAGTTGTAGTAGCTGTTGCACGCCCCGGGATCATCCTGGGTGTAGTAGTAGACGCAGCCAGCCTTGAGCTCCAGGTGCTCCCTCGTCGGCACGCACAGCGAACCGCTCACCCCGATGAATAGCGTGGTGTCGCCGATGTCATGCGTCTCCTTCCACCCCTCCCTGTCGGCGTCGAGGACCTGCACCTTGAAAGAGCAGGTTTGCCGATCCTTGAACTTCTTGAGGACGACCATCAGCCGCCCACCCGGCTCCGCCACAAGGTACTTGCGGTGGTCCGGGTCGGCCGGCAGCGGCAGTCTCGGCGCGATCACCGTGCTTGCGAACACGCCAGGGACGTAGGCGTCGCCCTCTTCCCACACCTCCACTTGGCCGGAGTATGTGATCGAGTAGAACCTGCCGTCATGGTGGACTGGACCGCGTCCTCGAAACCATTGCACGAGTGCAGCCTCCACGTCATGGAGGTGGGCTCGATGCCGTCACGCGGGGGCGGGGGCGGCATCCTCCACACGCCGCATCCGGCCATCGCAAAGGCCACGACGCTGTAATGCATCCCCGTGATGAGCATGGCGACGTCGGCGGAGTCGGAGAGGACGACCTTGCCATAGAGGGAGTGCCGCATCTCCTCGGCTCTCAGCGTCAGGGTGCTGTAGGGGTACGGCAGCGGGCCCCTGAGGAACCGCATCACGTGGAGCGTGAAGTGGTGCCGCTCACGGTGGGCGTAGAGGGAGGGGATGGTGTCGATGGCCGGGAGCGCGCGCTGATGGCCGGTGACCGGGTTGATGAGCCACAGCCGGGCCCGGTCGTCGGTGCTCGGCGGTGACGAGCCACCCGCAGCAGGAGGAGCCGAGGATGGCATGTTGGGGCCCCGGGGCGCGCACCGCTGCAGCGCGGCGTTCGGCGAGGGAGAAGAGAGTGGCGGTCTCTGGGGAGTCGCCGGGCAGGACAAGGCATGGCGCCTCCGGCCTGAACGCTTTGCGCGAGGCACGGAAGATGGCAGCGAAGGCGAGGGGGTCGAGGAGGCTGAGGCGGCCGTGGATGTTGGCTAGCATCTCCACGGGGAGGCTGGCGACGGAAGCCGCGGCGGCCTTCTTTCGCTCCATTGCTTATGGATCGGATCGATTGGGTTTGTGTAGCCATAAACCCCTTTACGCGAAATCACTAGTTTACTCGTTGCAAAGATCACTCCAACTCCCTTGGCTGCGACAAATGGCGCACATGCAACGCGCCACTTGTCGCAACCTGGGAGTTTTCCTTTTTTTCGTAGATCCGTTTATTCAAACGTTTTATATCTCAAACCGTGCGTCCAAATCTCGAATCGCTTTCATCGTTGGATTCCTCACGTCGAGATCTTTAAAACTAGATCCCATGTTGATAGGTTTTGACAAACTTTTTTTTCACGAAAAAAACCGGACGAAAAAACCGAACCGTGAGCACGGGTTTTTTCCCTTTCTGAAAGAGGCACGTCTGTGCCTCTCACGAAATCACAACCGTGCCTCTCGCGGAAACAAAACCGTGACTCTCGCGGAAGGAAAAAAAAAAAGAGAAAACGCGTTTTTTTTCCGGTTCCGAGGAGGCACGTCCGTGACTCTCACAAAAGCACAACCATGCCTCTTGCGGAAGCAAAACCGTGACTCGTGAAAGGAAAAAAAAACAGAAAATTTTTCGTTTCCGAGAGGCACGACCGTGACTCTCGCGAAAGCACAACCGTGCCTCTCGCGGAAGCAAAACCGTGACTCTTGCGAAAAAAAAATAGAAAACGTATTTTTTTTTCCGTTTCTGAGAGGCACGGCCGTGACTCTCGCTAAAGCACAACCGTGCCTCTCGCGGAAGCAAACCGTGACTCTCGCGAAAGGAAAAAAAATAGAAAATGAGTTTTTTTTCCGTTTCCGAGAGGCACGGCCATGACTCTCGCGAAAGCACACCCGTGCCTCTCGCGGAAGCAAAACCGTGGCTCTCGCAGAAGAAAAGAAAAAGAAAAAACATGTTTTTTTTCCATTTCCGAGAGGCACGGCCGTGACTCTCGCGAAAGCAAAACCGTGCCTCTCGCTGAAGCAAAACCGTGACTCTCGCGAAAGGAAAAAAACGTGTTTTTTCACGAAAAAAAAAATTTCAAATTTTTTTTTGTCAAAAAATTAAGGAAGACCGGTGGAAAACCAAAACGTCGAAAAAAGGAAAAAAAAACGTTTAAAAAGCCGAAAACGCGTGCGAAAAAATAAAAAAAAAATCCGGAGGGAGCGCCCAGAGCGTGACACGTGGCGAATGGCTGAGAGCGCGCCAAGTGGCGCTGATTGTTGCCAGGCTCCCGAAGTAGCGCTCGTTAACTAATTGCTCTCCCCTTTACGACACCACATTATACCCCTAAAAAAACCTGATTATACCGTGGATCAGGCCGGGCTTCGGTTTGAAAACACTAAGCCCAGGCTGCCTGGCCTGAAACACATGAACAGTGTCATTTCAATTTACGAGTTTGTCTAAACAAAAGTTAATTTACGAGTGATATAATAATTTGAACAGTCTCATTTTAGTATAATTATTTTTCATGGTGCTTTTCTCGGGCTTTGGGCAAAAAAGTTGGTCGTCATAAAAAAAACCTACATACACTACGATATGGAACGGACTTTTAAGAAGTTTGAACCTAGCAAACCAGATTATTTTGGTTACGGCTGAAACCCAACTTGTCTTCTAAAATGATGTGCAGAAAGCATAGGGTTTAACTATGTGCAGCTACATACATAGGGCTTTTCATAACAAAACATCCTCCTCAAGCCGTCAGTTAATCTAGGCCCTGAGGAGCATAGACGAAAGGTCATCCATCTCACCATTGTTGCAGCTTAATATAGACGATCGAATATTACAAGGCAAAAAGGTTCCCGTCCGCTATATCGGCGATTATTATAGCGGACTGCCCGGTTAGCTGGATCTGCTAGAGATTTTCTTTTTAGAAAAGGAGGTTGATCTCCGGCCTCTGCATCAATCGATGCATGCAGCCATATTATTAAAAAGTGTAACAAGGTCTTAAGTTCCAAGGAAGCTCATAAACCGAACAAAAATTGAAAAAATAAATATGTAAAGCGCCACATCCGGCTATAACGCGGCACATCCGGCGATAAAGAACAGGCTACGATGCCTACATACATAGCCTATTATTAGCTCGCCATCCAAATCAGCTGAAGATAGCCCGTGCTACCGTCTCCCAGCGGTTGCACCCAATAGCCAAAAGCTCCCTGAAGTCCACATGAGTGAGTAAGGACCACATACGGATCCAAGCTGTAGCTCTGTAGATAACCTGCAAAAACTTAGTGAATTTTGTCCCATTAAAAATCATATCATTTCTAGTGTTCCATATAGCCTAGAATAGTGCATATATCCCTATCCGAATATGTTTAGCTATGTGTATGTCCACTCCATTAAGCCACGTCCCAAATAACGTGTTTATGTTCAATGGGGGGTGAACGTTAAAAGCTATATGAATTGATCGCCGTAACAATTTTGCAAGCGGACACTCGAGAAAGAGGTGTTTAATCGACTCATTTTGATCACAAAAACAACACCTGGAGTTACCAACCCAATTCCTTTTCACCAAATTATCTTTGGTCAAAATGACTCCTTTGTGGACGAACCACATAAAGATTTTGATGCGAAGCGGAACTTTAATCTTCCATATGTGCAAAGACCTCGACAATGGCCCGGAATCAATTAAGTCCAAATACATGGATTTCACAGAGAAAATTTCATTTGTGGTTAACTTCCAGTTAATTGTATCTGCCTGGTATGAAAGTTGAACATCCATCAACCTACGGATCAGGTGCAGCCAAGCATTCCAACGTTCCCCTACAAGGGATCTCCTAAATTGGATATTAAGTGGTACCGAGTTTAATACTGTGGCGACATAATCCTCCTTACATTGCACAATATTATATAAGGACGGGTATTGCAAAGCCAAAGGCGTCTCCCCTAGCCAGGTATCCTCGCAGAATCTAGTAGTGGTACCATTACCAACTAGGAACTTCACCCGTTGGAAGAAATTTACTTTTGTCCTCATTAACCCCTTCCAAAAGGGTGAGCTCGTTGGCCTTGGGTTAACCTAGGCCAAAGTCTTAGAGTGTAAGTATTTATTCCGCAAGATTTGTACCCACATGCCCTCGGTCTCAATAGATAGTCTGTATAGCCATTTGCTAAGAGACATCGATTCTTTACCTCTAAATTTTCGATCCCTAACCCACCCTGGTCTTTTGGTCTACACATAATATCCCATCTAGCCAATATGTATTTCTTCTTGGCCTCATCACTTTGCCAGAAGAACCGGGATCTATAGAAGTCTAGTCTTTTTCGTACCCCTACCGGTACTTCAAAGAAAGATAAGAGGAACATCGGTAAACTCGTCAAAACCGAGTTAATCAAAACCAGCCGACCTCCGTAAGACATTAGCTTGCCCTTCCAGTAGCTTAGTTTTTTTTCAAATCTATCTTCTATACATTTTCATTCCTTGTTCGTTAAACGTCTATGATGAATTGGGATCCCTAGATAACTAAATGGTAAGGATCCCATTTCACAACCGAACAAGTTTCTGTAATCGTCTTGTTCTTCTTTGGCTCTCCCAAAGCAGAACAATTCACTTTTGTTGAAGTTGATTTTTAGCCCAGACTGTTGCTCAAAAAGGCATAAAACAAGCTTCATATTCCTAGCTTTTGCAAGATCATGTTCCATGAATATAATAGTATCATCCGCGTATTGTAGAGCGGAGACGCCCCCCTCTACAAGATGGGGGATGAGTCCTCCTACTTGGCCACTCTCTTTAGCCCGACCAATAAGTACTGCCAACATATCCGCTACAATGTTAAACAGCACGGGAGACATGGAGTCCCCCTGTCGTAACCCCTTACGTGTCTGGAAATAATGACCTGTGTCATCATTGACCTTTATCCCGACACTGCCTTTCTGTATGAATGAATCCACCTGAGATCTCCAAGATTCATTGAACCCCTTCATACGTAAGGCTTGCTGGAGGAAGGGCCAGTTGACCTTTACATACGCTTTTTCGAAATCCACCTTGAAGATAACACCATCTAGTTTCTTCGTATGGATTTCGTGCAATGTTTCATGTAGGACTACAACCCCTTCTTGGATCTGTCGTCCTGGCATGAAGGCAATTTGAGTTGGTTGCACAACCGAATGGGCTATCCGTGTCAACCTATTCGTTCCAACCTTTGTAAAAATCTTAAAGCTTACATTGAGAAGACAGATCGGTCTAAACTGCTCAATGCGAATAGCTTCCACCTTCTTTGGCAACAATGTTATTGTTCCCAAATTGAGGTGAAACAGGTTTAAGTGACCATCAAACAAATCGTGGAACATAGGCATAAGATCTCTCTTTATGATATGCCAGCATTTTTGATAAAATTCCGCCAGGAACCCATCCGGCCCGGGCGCTTTATTGTGCTTCATTTGCGTTATTGCATCAAACACCTCTTTCTCAGTGAAAGGAGCAGACAACACCTCATTCTCTTCTAAGTTGAGTTGAGGTATGTCCCCGATCGCACTCTCATCTAGAGATACGAAACTTTCTTCGGGTGCTCCGAAAAGTTTCTTATAATATTCGGAGATGTACAATTTTAGGTTCTCATGTCCTACAATTGTACCCTCATCTTGTTCTAGCTGGATTATCTTTTTCTTTCTATGTTTCCCATTAGTTATCATGTGGAAGAATTGTGTATTATCATCCCCTTGGACAATCTTAGAAAGCTTTGCTCTAAGCGCTCATTTCATCTCCTCCTCTCTCATAAGGGCTTGTAACTTCTTCTCGGCCTCATTCTTAATATCTCGCTCAGATATATTAAGAAGGGTGGATTCCACTTTCACATCAAGTTCATTAATAATTCATGTCAGTCTCTCCTTTTCAACTTTATAAATACCACTTTGGTTTTTGGCCCAGCCTCTCAAAAACTGGCGCAAATGTCTAATTTTGTTTTGCCATCTCTCCACATTAGAGGACCCACCAGATGCCCTGGCCCATTCTGTCGCAATGAGCTCCATGAAGCCCTCCCTCCCAAACCATCCTAATTCGAAAGAGAAAGTATTTCTGTTTCCCACATGGGTCGCTTCCCCGGAATCAACCAGGAGTGGGGTATGGTCGGAAATGGCCCTCTGTAAACCCTGAACCGTTACCAGTGGAAATTTCTGTTCCCATTCAACACTAGTGAGAACCCTGTCCAATTTCTCATAAGTAGGAATTGGCAAGGTATTGGCCCACGTGAATTGCCTACCAGTGAGGTCAATCATCCTCAAGTCGAGACTTTCAATGATCATATTAAATATGAATGACCATCTTCCATCGATTGTCATAATTTTTTTCATCTTGTCTTCTAATGATATTGAAATCACCTCCAACCAGAATGGGCAACCTTTCATCCCCACAAATTCTCACCAGATCTGCGAGGAAGTCAGGTTTAAGCTCTAGCTGCGCCGCACCATATACGGCCACCAAAGCCCATCTGAAGCCATCAATTTTCGATCTTACACGAAATTTGACAGCAAAATCACCGTGGACCACATTCAGCACTTCTAAAGTTTCGCACTTCACCCCAAGTAAGATCCCTCCGGATCGCCCCCTTGAAGGTAGACAGTGCCAATCAAAATCAACCCCCCCTAAAATGGTGTTGAGAAACTGCGGACTGAAATTATCTCTACCCGTCTCCAATAAGGCCATAAAATCCAATTTTTTTTCTACAGATGTATCACTAAGGAATCTCCTTTTAGCCAAGTCCGCTAGACCTCTGCTATTCCAGAATATCCCTTTCATATTTCATCATGAAATTTTTTCTTTTGTTTAACTCTCGCACTCCTACACACCGCCGATGTAGGATAAACCTTCCTCTTCCAGGTTCTTTTTGGTTTATCCTTCATCTCCTTAGCATTTTGAGGACCGGTGTCAGTAGTGGCATCTGGCTGCAAAGGGGCCACATACCCCTCTGGAACCAGATCCTCCTCCTCGGCTTCTAAGCCCTCCATGGGGACTAAATCCTCACAGAGACTCTGAAACGCTGTTACTCTAAGATCATTGATATCTGCTTCATTCATAGGTTTTACCGCCGCTAAATTTTGAATTAAATCCACAGCTCTATCCGTTTCTAAGTCTAACAGATCATTAATGGATTTTGCAGTTTCTTTGTCATTACTACCAAGAGAGATCCCTAAGTTGCTGGCTTTATCAATAATTTCATGCTCAGAAAAGTGAAGAATGGAACAACTTGTATTAACCGACATACCTGTATCAACTTCGATGTCTCGAAGCTTGGTGGCCCTCATAGTACGCCCCAACTGTATGTCATCCGCGTCCGGCTGGGCCTGAATCCGGTCACTAAAATGCCGGTCACCAGACATAGGATCCGGAATACCTCCAAAAGCGATCACGTCCTCCAGAGCGACTTCGGCCGGGCTGTGGCCGCCTGCCGTATGCCCGACTGAGTCTGAAGCGATGGGAGACACTGACTTCCCGGACTGATTCGTCGGTGTGGCATCAACCGGGACATCAGAAGCACTGCTCGGGTGACCCTCATCACCAACCAGCGGGGACACCACCTGTGTCAAGCTGGTCGGACGAGGCGACTGAGGGTGGAAGTAGGCCGGGGCGAACCCGACCGGTCGGCCAAAGTGGCACCCTCCATTGCAAAAGGAGGAGTAGCCGCCATCGGTCTCATTACCCCAGGAGCAACTCGCCGCTCATGCGGTGTCGTCTGCGGTGGAACCTCATCCACCGCCTGCCTGTGATGCTCCTCAATCACCTCCAAAGGAAGACTATCATCAGAGTCCTCCATCTCCAAGCGGTCACTCCATAGGCGACTCGGCGCGGACACCGCCTGGAACGAACCAAATCGGAGAGAAGCCGCCGGAGTGGACAAGGAGGCCGGCCCCTTCTCTATCCTCGGCTCAGTCGACTGTGTGGATTTTCTGGCCGGTTTCTCCTTCCCAACACGGTCATCGGGATTTCCATCCATCCCCTGGCCACCGCTACCTTCTCCGCCATCGGTCATATCAACATCGATGTCCCTAGTGTTATTATCTGCCCGAGGAACCTGCTCAACCACAACCTCGAGATCATAAGTCAGACCATCATATGTCCATGGTACATAATCCGGAATATATTCCGCACCCACCACACCGACAAGTAGCCTAGCAACTCCATGAAGACGAGTAAATGGCATGTCTACCTTCTCAGTTTTACCTAACAGAGAGCCGAGACTTGAGACAATAAGAAAGTCATTAAGCAAAGTCTCCGGAACACCTGCGAGTCTGACCCAGACCTTCTCCAGCGGTATCCTCGTCGGCTCAGGTTTTTTGCACTCGTCAAACTCAAGAATACACTTGCTCCCGGGCACCTTACTGAGGCCACACTTAAGCAAGTGGTTAAGATCCTCTCTCCTAGGGAACTCCACTCTGTAAACCTGATCCTCCAACCTGACAGGTGACCAGTGAAAAGACTCAGAGACCAGCCGTCTGAGCTGCTGACACACCTGTTCCTCTGTCAATGTCCCCTGAGTAACCTTGACCAGACCAAATTTCGAGCTCTCCGACGTAGGGGTCGCCGAGATCGTACATGGAGTCTCAAAGAACATAAGCTTGTTGTTACAGACACCATAAATATTCACCACAGGCATGGGTATCAAAAGCAACGGACAGTCGTCAGATGAGTGTCCAAGCTTCAGACATATGTCGCATAACACCGCCGTGCAGTCAATCACAAAGTGACCTGGCACTCCACAACGATAACAGGTCATCTTTTCTTTCTTGTGTGCCACCTTATTAGCCCTCACATTATCAGGTTTGTCTAATATAGACGATTATTACAAGGCAATAGTAGCTCAACAAGGAAGTTGCAAGACAAACTGATGTACCAAACTACTGGTGAAAAATGTCAACAGCTTGATTCCTTTCAATAATCAAAGGGTTCAAATGCTTGCTCAACAAGGTGAACGAATGCACCAATTTGGTTGGTAGTAATGTACTCCTACATCTGAACTGAAGATCACGGCCGGGTCTAGAGTTTCTCTCTTGTCAAGGCAAAAATGACCAGACAGAGCAAAAGAATGAATGAAAGATTGTGTCTTTCTTTCCTTCTTACGGCCCTATCTCTCACATCTTTCTAAATGTTCATACATATATACCCGGATCGGATAGGTGAAGCGAGGAGAGGGCGTTGAATATGTTCCACTTCCTTTGTCTCTTGGTGATCTCGCACTGCAGCTCGTCGACGAGCTATCCATCCAGCAGATTCGTCTGAAAACTTGTAAACTTTTGGGTAAATAACCCATGATCTTGGTTGTCAGCAAGAGTCTAGCATAATGTATCCCAGAGTTTATGACATTATGCTAAAGCTCACAGGCCAGCAGCTTTCTATTTGTTAAGAATGGAGATCGAAGGAAATCGACAAGCAACAAAATGAATCAAGTGTCGTTTATTACTGATGAAGTTTACATTACATATCCTCTGAAGGGACACATCCACCGGACGTGTTGGCTTGGAGAGATGGCATAAAGAGACGCGTCGGTTAGCATAACCAAACTGCCTTTACAAGGCGGAGATTTCATAATTAATTATCATAATTAATTCCTAACACTATTCTAGCAACTTGGTTGCGGCAGACTAAGATGATCACCAAAGGCGTCAAAATCTGAGCCTCTGCAAGCTCCAGTCCTACATCAAACTTTACGCTAGCCAAGTGTTCATTCTCTTTAGTTGTTACTGAAACCTCAGTATATATGTATATATGTTGAGGAAAATGCAGTAAGAGTCGTGCTCTGCTGCTTGGTAATGTACCCTCTCAACGTCCTACCTCTCAAATGCAGTAAGTCATTGTTCAAATTAACCTTGATCATTGACAGGCAGGCAGATGCAGTGCTCTGATCAATGATCATGCATGGTAGGTAAACATATTCCCGAGTATGCTGTAATATCTTGGTTGCAGTTTGAAACAATCAAAAGTCCTGGAAACAAGTGCAGCATGTTAGCTTGGTTGCAGTTTGGAACAAATCATTATTATTAATGTTCTGTCTAGTTCTGAATTAAACCTCCCAAGTCAATAATTACTAAGTAATCACCGTAGGATAAAATTAAGTCTGAGCCGTGCACACTAATTCGACTGTTTCATCGAAGAACTTAAAGCGGACACCTAATTGTTTGCTGTGCTGCAATCTGAAAGGCAAACCAAACTGTTTCCTTAATTCAGAAGACTGTTACTGCATATGTACTGTGTAATGCAACATAATAAAGTACTTAACCCGCCCCCAAAAGCTATGAAATCATTCGCCCTATCCATCTTCACGGGATGGAAGGAATGAACCACGCCGGGGGCGACCAGCTCCTGTGCCATCCGAGGCCCTCGTCCATCTCTGTTCTGCGGTCCTTGAGGCTGAACACACTGACACCATTGTCGCGTGCATCCTTGCACGGCCCTAGATCATCCTCGGTGTAGTAGTAGACGCAGCCGGCCTTGAGCTCCGGGTGCTCCCTCGTGGACACGTACAGGGAACCGTTCACCGCGACAAACAGCGCGGCATTGCCAATGTCGTCCATCTCCTTCCACCCCTCCCTGCCGGCGTCAAGGACCTGCACATTGAAGGACGGCGGCGTCCGCCGACCCGTGGACTCCTTGAGCACGACCATCAGCGGCCCGCCCGGCGCCGCCACGAGGTACTTGCGGTGGTCCATGTCGGCCGGCAGCAGCAGCCTCGGCGCGACCACCACACTCGCGAACACGCCGGGGGCGTTGGCGTCGCGCTCCACCCACGTTTCCACTTGACCAGAGTATGTGATCGAGTAGAACCTGCCGTCATGGTGGACGGCGTCCTCGACGGCGTTGCGCGACTGCCGCAGCCTCCACGTGCCAGCCTCCGCAGTGGCGACGGGCTCGATGGCATCACGCAGGAGAGCCAGCCTCCACACGCCGCCTCCCGCCATCGCAAAGGCCGCGATGCCGTAATGTGGCCCCGTGATCAGCATGGCAGCGTCCGCGGAGTCGGAGAGGACGACCTTGCGGTAGAGCGAGTGGCGCATCCTCTCGGCGGTCAATGTCATGGTGCCGTAGGGGTACGGTGGCGGCCCCCTGACGAACCACATCATGACGAGGGTGAAGTGGCTGCGCCCGTAGCGGGCGTCGAGGAAGGGGATGGTGGAAGTGGATTTTCAGAGCACCTGCACCCCGACCCTGCTATCCTGGCTCTTCAATGTCGCTTTAAGATCTGTGCGACACAACTAATTTTCTACATGAAAATTTCTCTTTTTTGTTTCTCTTATATAGAACATGTCTTGAAGTTCAAACCTTTACAGCGTGGTAAATCTTTCTAACTAGAATCTAGGATAAATCTTTCAGATTTTTTTGTCTGACATAAATACTAAAAATATAATTTTTTAATCAAACAAAACTTATTTTGTATATTCATGTTTGATAAAAAATTCTGAAAGATTTATCCTAGATTCTAGATAGAAACCTTTGCCACGCTGCAAAGCTTTGAACTTCAAGACATGTTCTATGTGAGAGAAACAAAAAAGAGAAATGTACTCACTACCAGAAAAACAGGCGATGCCGACGGCCAAATATATGCCGACGGCCCCTGTCGGCATAGATAGGTGTATCCCGACGGCCCACCTCAAGTCGTCGGCGTAGATAAGCCGTCGGCATATATCCATCTATGCCGACGGGTGCGAAA
The DNA here is from genome assembly GCA_011799875.1 of Thinopyrum elongatum. Taxonomy (NCBI): domain Eukaryota; kingdom Viridiplantae; phylum Streptophyta; class Magnoliopsida; order Poales; family Poaceae; genus Thinopyrum; species Thinopyrum elongatum. Next base: position 726,097,217 of record CM022298.1, on the reverse strand, counting down.
ATATCTCAGCTGGATGCCATCTCGCAACTGATTGCAGTCAAGGCTGAGTACGACTATAGCCAGAAATGCTTCGAAGCATTCCTGGGAGTATGGGCTAACAGCCTCCCTGAGGGTCATGAACTGCCGAAAAGCATGTACGCTACAAAGAAAATCATGAAGGCACTCTTTATGGATTATGAGAAAATAGATGTTTGCCCGACGAATTGCCTTTTGTTTAGGCACGAGTATGCGGATGACAAGTACTGTAGGGAGTGCGGTTCGTCTCAGTACATTGAGGTGGTCGGTGAGGATGGTGAGAAAAAGCAGCTAGCCATCCCCGTTAAGGTTTTTCGGTACCTCCATTTCATAGAAAGACTGCAGCGCCTTTTCATCACGGAGGAGTCTGTCAAAATGATGAAGTGGCACAAGGAAGGTATAACGTACAATCCAAATAAAATCGTACATCCATGGGAAGGCGAAGCATGGAAGTCGTTCGATGAAGAATACCCCGAGGAAGCAGCCAAGGCTGGGAATGTCAGAATAGCCATATCAGGTGATGGGTTCAATCCATATGGTATGTCGTCCAATCCATACAGCTGCTGGCCCGTGTTTGTAATTCCACTCAATCTCCCTCTCGGTGCCCTAATGCAATGCAAGACCATGTTCTTGTCGCTCATCATTCTGGGGCCTGAATACCCGGGGAAGCAATTGGGTGTGTTTATGCAGCCGTTGGTGGATGATTTGCACCATTCTTGGTACTTTCCGAGGTTGACATACGACCGGGATCTGCAGAGAAATTTCTTGATGAAAGTTTGGTTGCACTATTGCATGCATGACTTTCCCGGCTATGCTCTATTTTGCGGATGGTGTACAAGTGGGAAGATGCCATGCCCAGTGTGCATGCAGGCTCTGCGAATGTTTTGGCTGAGTAAGGCTGGCAAGTATGTAGCCGTTGACCTGCATCGACAGTTCTTCCCTCCAGACCATCCAGACAGGGAAGACAAGAAGAACTTCACGAAAGGCCGGGTTGTTCATGAAGTAACCGAGATTCCAACATTTTCGGGGGCAGATGTTCTTGCTCAGCTAAAAGCTCTCAAGCCTAAAGTCAAAGGCAAAGGCAAAGCCAAAGCCAAAGGCTTCGAGGGATATGGTGAGACGCACAACTGGACTCACATTACCCCCTTCTCGCAGCTTCCCTATTTCAAGGACATCAAACTTCCTTACAACATAGATGTGATGCACACCGAAAAGAATGTCGCAGAGTCCCTTTTCCGCATGATCCTCAACATTCCTGATAAGACGAAGGATGACGTTAAAGCTAGAGCCGATCAACAAAGAATTTGTGATAGACCACGTCTAAACATGAAGCCTCCCACAGGCGGTCGAAAAAACTGGTTCAAGCCAGATGCTGACTTTGTCCTTAAAACGCCAGAAAAAAAGGAAGTACTTATCTGGCTGAAACACATTTTGAAGTTCACCAATGGTTATGCATCGAATATAAGTAAGGGAGTCAATCTTTCAACGGGCAAAGTGACCGGCTTGAAGAGTCATGACTACCATGTATGGATTGAGCGGATAATGCCGGTGATGGTTCGAGGTTATGTCCCCGAGCATGTCTGGCGAGTGCTTGCCGAGCTAAGCCATTTCTTCCGCACGCTCTGTGCTAAAGAAGTAAGTAAAGACGTGATTGAAAAATTGCATAAGAAGGCACCGGAGTTGATAGTCAAGCTAGAGAAGATCTTTCCGCCAGGCTTCTTTACTCCGATGACACATCTCATTCTGCACCTCGCGAACGAGGTATTGTTGGGGGGGGGCTGTACAGAATCGCTGGCAGTACGGCCCTGAGAGACAGAAAAAGCATCTCCGACAGAAATGTGGAAACAAAGCTAAGATTGAAGCTTCCATAGCTGAGGCAGTTATCCTAGAGGAGGTGTCAGACCTCAGGACATCATACTATCCAGACCACGTTCCCCATCTACATAACAAGGTGCCTCAATACAATATAAAAGAGCCCAAGTATCAACCCAGGCTCCATCTATTCAACGTGCAAGGTGGGAGGGCCGGGGCCTCGAAATCTTATAACATGCCACGACAAGAGTGGGAGGACCTCATGTTCTATATCTTGCACAACATCAAGGAAGTTGAGGAAGTGTGGATGAGGTAATACCACTACACCATTCCTTTATGTCTTCCACATCATCATGTTCTATGTTCACTTAGTCCCGGTCTAACACCGCTTTTCTTCTTTTAGTGATTTTGTTCAAGAGGAATGGACGGGAATGAATCCTCCTACTGAGGTGGAGACACTTACTCTTCTCCGTCATGGAAACCCTGGACGTAAAAAATTTGTTGCTTGGTTCATGGAGAAAGTAATTTTCCACATTCCCCTATTAAATACCTAGTTCAACATTTATTAGTTAACCGAACTAATGCACCCAGCAATTTCAATTATACTTGTAGGGAAAAGATCCGAACATATCTATGGATGATGAATTGAGATGGGTTTCCATGGGTTTTGACCCTGCCGTCATGACATGTAAAAAGTATGGTGTGAATGGGTATCGCTTCCATACAGAGGAGCACCAGAACAGCCGGCTTGATCCCAAAACTATAAATACCGGAGTGTACACCCCCGGTCAAAATTCAGTAGACTACTACGGAAGGGTACAAAATATATACGAGATTAAATTTCGCAAGGGGTGCGAGACCCTAAGTCTGCCTGTGTTCAAATGCCGATGGTTCGATCCGCGGGAGGTGGTAAAACATACGCCTTCCATTGGTTTGGTCGAAGTTAAACCATTAACCGTCTATACCGGAGCCGATCTCTTCATTGCGGCTACCCAAACTACACAAGTTTATTATCTGCCTTACCCATGCCAGAAAGAGTACCTAAAGGGTTGGGAAGTTCTGTTCAAGGTGTCGCCACATGGTAAGCTACCGAACCCGAATGAAGACGATTACTACAACATTAACCCCACGACATACGAGGGAGTGTTCTATCAAGAGCAACCTGATGACGATGATGTGGTTAGAAACGATGATGCTAGACCATTGGGTGATGATGATGTGGATCGAAACGACGACGATGCACGGAATGATGGTGAGACCATTGTCAATGAAAATGACATACTTATGCTAGAAAAGTTAAACGAAGACGTTGACGACGAGGAAGAGCCTCCACCTCCGTCAGACAACGAAGATGATATGATTGATAGTGATGATGAGACCGACCAAGAAAGAGGTTACAACAGTGATGATTCGTATGGGTTCTAGCAGATGTACGTTTCAAGTCTTTTTTTTCTATAGTTTAGGAATATGCCTTTTTATGCTTTTTTATTAATGTGTTTATTATTCCTTATTATTATGCCTTTTCCTTCATTTTATTAATGTACTAATTGCTTATTCTCTTTTCAATGCAGGTTCGTGGAACATGGGCAAGGGGAATGCCGACGGCGTGGGTTTCCTACGCAAGGTCGTCGGCCTGCCTAGTCGGAGTGGTCGAGCACGTAATCCTCCCCCCCGGCTACTTGACGATGACTCCTCACAGGGAGGTCGAGGGAGAGGTGCCCCTAGAGGAGGAGGGGGCGGGGGGAGAGCCCCTAGAGGGCGAGGTGGTGGGGGGAGAGCCACTACAGGGGGTCGCGACCAGAAAGAGCGCACCCTCACCGACTTAGGGGTGTTGTCTTCGAGGCCCTCCTCTAGTGAGGTACCCTCTGACGAGGAGCAGGAGGAGGAGGAGGTTTGGGATGGGGCCGAGGAGGAGGTGGAGGAGGAGGTTGGGGAGGGGGACGAGGAGGAGGAGGAGGCAGGCGAGGAGGAGGGTGGTGGCGGGGATGATGGTGGTGGCGCGGAGGGGGTTGGCAACAAGGGGTGGCTGCGTGGTAACGCAAAGCTACCAAAGCAGATTCCTGCTACTGAGGAGCAGAAGTGGTTCATTGAGCCCACGGGGAAAGAGTAAGTGCCACTTTATAAGAATTTCATTCTTTTGCTTGTCACATGCTCATTCCGGTAGTTATTTATTTTGCTTGTCACATGCTAATATTTCATTCTTTTGCAGCAACTGGATTTATCCTAAAGGGGCCCGTATTCCCAACGGCCTCATCACCATCTTGCTGAAGTTACACTGGCCGGGGCTGTACTGTCCAGATCCAGTCAGGCACCCGGACCATCGGGTTTTGGCCAGGAGCTGGGACCACTGGGAAGCGGCCCTCCACGCGGACCATGAGACCCATGCCAAGGCCGTGATCACTACTTTCTGGGTGAGTTCTCTTCAGAAGCACAAGTCCATTCTGGTTTCATGAATGATTTAACTCATGGCTTCTTCCATTCTTGTTTCATGCATGATTGTAGAAATTCTATCGAGTTCTTCCGGAGCACCAGGCCAGAGCCGACCAGATCGTGCTGCGCCAAGCCAAGAAGAAGGCGCGCCAGCTCCAGTACGAGGTGCGCTGGGTGGCCATCTCGACATACTATCACGACGCTCTTGGTGTGAAGATGACCAAGGAAGAAGCGCGGAGGATGGGCATTACCTTGGAGAGGCATGAGTACTTGGCGGTAAGTATAAAAGATTTTTCATTCCGATGTTTGTGGTACATTTCACCGTTTCGTGTTGACATGCCATTATGCTTTCATTATGTAGGTGTGTCCAAATTGGTGTTATGGAAAAGACGAGTCCTGGGCGGCATTGGTGGATCTTTGGTGTGATAAGGATGGAGACTGGGCGACTACGAGCATCAAAAACAAGGCTAACCGAGGGAAGGAGGGAGTACATGCTCAGGGAAACCGAAACCACTTTCTCCACAAGACAATGTATGACTAACCTCATTAAACATTCTTCTTCTTCTATTTACCGTCACTTTCTTATGTATGACTAACCTCTGTTTGGTGGTGCAGGAGGAGAAACTGAAACGGCCGCTCTCACACATGCAGGCGTGGGTGATCGCCCATACGCGGAAGGACTCCAAGCCTGGCGAGCCCAAGTACTACGGCAAGACCGCGCAGAGGAAGAAGGCCTACTCCGAAGGGTATCTGAGGTTACATCCTGACACACTTGACCCCATTGCGGCGGATCTGGACGAGAGGGTGGTGGTGGGCATGGGGCCCAAGGAGCATAGTCGGGAGGCGGTTCTGGATGCTGTGATCACTCCTACTATCTCCTACACATAGCTCCATCGGATCGACCCGAGCCTGAGCCAGCGCACGAGCACGCCCATGACCAGTGCGCAGTCACAGTCCCTCTTTCAGGAGCGGCAATCTGTAAGTATTTTCCCTCTTATCTTCATTGCTCACTTTATTTTCCGCATTTAGTAGTTTTATGAGTTCCATCATGTCATACCATAGGCCTACATGGAGTACACACGCCAGGAGACTATGGCGTGGCACGAGAGCCTTTTTGCATTCCATGAGCAGAACAATCGCATGATGCAGCACGCTCTTCAGGAAATGGTGGCCCGCAGGGTTCCTCAATTGCAACCAGCACCATCTCCTCCACTACAACCAAGGTTGCTTACCTTTGAGGAGTTTCTGGCACAGAACGCTGGCCCCTCGCCGGTTAGTTCGTCCCCAATCTATTCACCCAAAGCATATCGTTTATTCAACACAGTCATATATCCCGTTAACATGTCTTTTCAACATCCAGGGAACCGATGGATCATCTACCGTTGGTGGTGGTCTTCGCAGCACTCCCGAGTCACGGAGCCCGATCACTCCGATCCACGGAGGCGAAGGCGGAGGCGGTGGCGGTCTTGGCGGTAGCGCTGCCGCTAGCAGTGACGACCTGAGCTTCGGCGGACTTGGCGGTGACGACCTCCGCGGTGCTCGACGTCCAGGCGCTTAAGCCTTTGGGTGACTTGTGGCGGTCTTGGTGGTGATGATACTTATATGCTTGTGATGTTACTTATTGTTGTTTGTAATATTCTTATATGCTTGGTGGTGATGATACTTATATGTTTATGGTTTGCGATGCTTCTTATGTTGTGTGACGATGCATTTGTTGTGTGATGCTGCTCCTTATTGTTATGTGATGCATATATTGCTGTATGATTCTTATATATGATGTATATATTCAAATGAATTGAGCTTAAAAGAAACAGAAAAAAGAAAAAAACAGACATAAACTATGCCGACGGCCTAGCCGTCGGCATAGAGATGGCGTGAGCTCCCAGTGGCTGCCACGTGGCAGCTATGCCGACGGTCTAGCCGTCAGCATAGTTGTAAAGTACGCTGACGGCTAGGCCGTCGGCATAGCTGCCAAGTGGCAGCCACAAGGCATTCTTGGTGCAGGGATATGCCGACGACTGAGCCGTCGACATATATTTAGACTACGCCGATGGCTCAGTCGTCGCCATAGCCCTGCACCAGGAGGTACAACTGCGCGCCATGTGGCACATGTATGCCGACGGCTGAGCCGTCGGCGTACATGTGCCACGTGGCGCGCAGCTGTTGGTCAGCACTTGACGGCGGCCACCGTTAGGCGGGGACGTTGCCGACGGTCGAGGCCGTCGGCATAGATGTACGGACACCGTCGGGATAGGATCTATGCCGACGACCTTTCTATGCCAACGGCCTCCCGGGCTACGCCGACAAATATGTTGCCGACGGCCCTATGCTGACGGGGGCCGTCGGCATAGGCCTGTCCTGACGGGAATCAGGGCTATGCCGACGACCAGGGCCGTCGGCATAGGGGGCGATTCTGGTAGTGACTTGCACGAATCGCGATGCGGGGAATGGATGGCTAGATAGAGAGGGCCTGGGTGTAGGTGCTCTATTATATGTTTTCGAGGGGATGGTGTCGATCGCGTTGACTAGGTGCAGCTGGGCCCGGTCGTTGGCGGTGACGAGCCACCCGCGGGAGGAGGAGGATCCCAGAACGACGTGGTCGGGATCCAGGGTGAGAACGGCTGCGGCGCGGAGGTCGGCGAGGGAGAAGAGATTGGCGGCCGCCGGGGCGTCGCAGGGCAGGATAAGGCACTGCGCCTCCGGCTTGAACGCGTCGCACGAGGTGCGGAACACGGCGGCGAAGGCGAGGCGGTCAAGGAGGCTCAGACGGGCGTGGATGGTAGCTAGCATATCTGGCGGGAGGCCGGCGGCGCCGGCGAGGGCTGCCTTTGGTCGATTTCGCCACATTGGAAGGATGGATCAGGGAATGGGGATCGAGAGGAGGAGGATGATGTGGGTGGTCGGATTGGAGATCAACGGTCTAGAAGTACTGGACCAAATCTCTCTTGATGTTTAGTGCTCCACCTTGTGGGTCTCGATGTTTCTTCAAATCTCTATCGGGCGTAAAACTGAACCAGACAATAATACATGGCCAAGCTAGATTAATCCCAAAGGTTCAAGATAGCCACCTAAAAAGATCTCAAAGGTTTTGACGATGATTCATATGGTGAAGAGCTTGGCATCTTCGCAATAATATTATCGTCGGCGACGGGAAGGGCACGATACCAGCTTCTTCAAATTGTATCCTGAGCTATGTGTTATGCCACAACCCTAGTTTATTACTCCCTCTGTATCAAAATATAAAATGACAGTGTCAAAAACCGTCTTATATTTTGATACGGAAAGAGTAATTACTAATTAGGAGTTTTAAGTCGCCTTGTAAACTGTCAAGAATTTTGTAAAGATAAATAACACACTGGTAGTTCAAACCCCCCATTTGAATTAAAATTGGCTCTATATTATAGATACAAAAATATAAAGAAAAAATATCTTGCAAATATTTTATTTTGAAATTGAAATAATCCGAGTGAGCCTCATAAAATTTTGCACAAGGTGTGACCTCAGTTTGAGTGTTCAAACAATTCAAAAGATGTTTGAATTGAATAAAAACAGATTTTTTAGGCTGATAAAAACAAAAATAAGAAAATGAAAATAAGAAAACAACAGCCCTTTCATGTTGGGCCAAGCCCAGCCCACCAGCGTGTTGTCTTCTACTCCTACCTCGCAGTAGCGCGAAACACCTTCCTGCCATGATTTGTTCAAAAAAGAAAAATTAACTTCCTACCACGCGCACAGCTGCTGACTGCCATCTCCTGCTTCCCTCCATGGTTGATATTTCGAACGTTGCTTTGCACCGTAGTGATCACAGTGGAACGAAGACTCCATCCCTGTACTTTGCACCATGATTCGTGCATTATCTAAGACGAAATCATGCTCGAACAGAATGATTACCGCCAGCATAGCCTACTTCCCCACTGTGCCTCGCGGCAGTATGGCCTTCGCTGGAAGCCTCAGTTCTACCCCAAACCTCCACTACCAGAATCGCCCCCTATGCCGACGGCCCTGGCCGTCGGCATAGCCCTGATTCCCGTCAGGACAGGCCTATGCCGACGGCCCCCGTCGGCATAGGGCCGTCGGCAATATATCCGTCGGCGTAGCCCGGGAGGCCGTCGGCATAGAAAGGCTGTCGGCATAGATCCTATCCCGACGGTGTCCGTACATCTATGCCGACGGCCTCGGCCGTCGGCAACGTCCCCACCTAACGGTGGCCGCCGTCAAGTGCTGGCCAACAGTAGCGCGCCACGTGGCAAATGTATGTCGACGGCTCAGCCGTCAGCATACATGTGCCACGTGGCGCGCAGCTGTACCTCCTGGGGCAGGGCTATGCCGACGGCCCTGGCCGTCGGCGCAGTTTAAATCTATGCCGACGGCTCAGCCGTCGGCATAGCCCTGCACCAAGAATGCCCAGTGGCTGCCACGTGGCAGCTATGCCGACGGCCTAGCCGTCGGCGTACTTCACAACTATGCCGACGGCTAGACCGTCGGCATAGCTACCACGTGGCAGCCACTGGGAGCTCACGCCATCTCGATGCCGACGGCTAGGCCGTCGGCATAGTTTCTGTCTATTTTTTTTTCTTTTTTCTGTTTCTTTTCAGCTCAATTCATTTGAATATATACAGCATATATAAGAATCATACAGCAATATATGCATCACATAACAATAAGGAGCAGCATCACACAACAAATGCATCATCACACAACATAAGAAGCATCGCAAACTATAAACATATAAGTATCATCACCACCAAGCATATAAGAATATCACAAACAACAATAAGTAACATCACAAGCATATAAGTATCATCAACACCAAGACCGCCACAAGTCACCCAAAGGCTTAAGCGCCTGGACGTCGAGCACCGCTGAGGTCGTCACCGCCAAGTCCGCCGAAGCCCAGGTCGTCACTGCTAGCGGCAGCGCTACCGCCAAGACCGCCACCGCCTCCGCCTCCGCCTCCGTGGATCGGAGTGATCGGGCTCCGTGACTCAGGAGTGCTGCGAAGACCACCACCAACGGTAGACGATCCACCGGTTCCCTGGATGTTGAAAAGACATGTTAACGGGATATATGACTGTGTTGAATAAACGATATGCTTTGGGTGAATAGATTGGGGATGAACTAACCGGCGAGGGGCCAGCGTTCTGTGCCAGAAACTCCTCAAAGGTAAGCAGCCTTGGTTGTGGTGGAGGAGATGGTGCTGGTTGCAATTGAGGAACCCTGCCGGCCGCCATTTCCTGAAGAGCGTGCTGCATCATGCGATTGTTCTGCTCATGGAATGCAAAAAGGCTCTCATGCCTCGCCATGGTCTCCTGGCGTGTGTACTCCATGTAGGCCTACGATATGACATGATGGAACTCATAAAACTACTAAATGCGGAAAATAAAGTGAGCAATGAAGATAAGAGAGAAAATACTTACAGATTGCCGCTCCTGAAAGAGGGACTGTGACTGCGCACTGGTCATGGGCGTGCTCGTGCGCTGGCTTAGGCTCGGGTCGATCCGATGGAGCTATCTGTAGGAGATAGTAGGAGTGATCACAGCATCCAGAACCGCCTCCCGACCATGCTCCTTGGGCCCCATGCCCACCACCACACTCTCGTCCAGATCCGCCGCAATGGGGTCAGGTGTGTCAGGATGTAACCTCAGATACCCTTCGGAGTAGGCCTTCTTCCTCTGCGCGGTCTTGCCGTAGTACTTGGGCTCGCCAGGCTTGGAGTACTTCCGCGTATGGGCGATCTCCCACGCCTGCATGTGTGAGAGCGGCCGCTTCAGTTTCTCCTCCTGCACCACCAAACAGAGGTTAGTCATACATAAGAAAGTGACGGTAAATAGAAGAAGAAGAATGTTTAATGAGGTTAGTCATACATTAAGTGTCTTGTGGAGAAAGTGGTTTCGGTTTCCCTGAGCATGTACTCCCTCCTTCCCTCGGTTAGCCTTGTTTTTTATGCTCGTAGCCGCCCAGGCTCCATCCTTATCACACCAAAGATCCACCAATGCCGCCCAGGACTCGTCTTTTCCATAACACCAATTTGGACACACCTACATAATGAAAGCATAATGGCATGTCAACACGAAACGGTGAAATGTACCACAAACATCGGAATGAAAAATCTTTTATACTTACCGCCAAGTACTTGTGCCTCTCCAAGGTAATGCCCATCCTCCGCGCTTCTTCCTTGGTCATCTTCACACCAAGAGCGTCGTGATACAGCATGATCTGGTCAGCTCTGGCCTGGTGCTCCGAAAGAACTCGATAGAATTTCTACAATCATGCATGAAACAAGAATGGAAGAAGCCATGAGTTAAATCATTCATGAAACCAGAATGGACTTGTGCTTCTGAAGAGAACTCACCCAGAAAGTAGTGATCACGGCCTTGGCATGGGTCTCATGGTCCGCGTGGAGGGCCGCTTCCCAGTGGTCCCAGCTCGTGGCCAAAACCCGACGGTCCGGGTGCCTGACTGGATCCGGACAGTACAGCCCCGGCCAGTGTAACTTCAGCAAGACGGTGATGAGGCCGTTGGGAATACGGGCCCCTTTAGGATAAATCCAGTTGCTTCAAAAGAATGAAATATTAGCATGTGACAAGCAAAATAAATAACTACCGGAATGAGCATGTGACAAGCAAAAGAATGAAATTCTTATAAAGTGGCACTTACTCTTTCCCCGTGGGCTCAATGAGCCACTTCTGCTCCTCAGTAGCAGGAATCTGCTTTGGTAGCTTTGCGTTACCACGCAGCCACCCCTTGTTGCCAACCCCCTCCGTGCCACCACCATCATCCCCGCCACCACCCTCCTCCACGCCTGCCTCCTCCACCTCCTCCTCGTCCCGAACCTCCTCCTCCTCCTCGTCCTCCTCCTCCTTGTCGTCAGAGGGTACCTCACTATAAGAGGGTACCTCACTAGAGGAGGGCCTCGAAGACAACTTCCCTAAGTCGGTGAGGGTGCGCTCTTTCTGGCCGCGACCCCCTGTAGTGGCTCTCCCCCCGCCCCCTCCTCCTCTAGGGGCACCTCTCCCTCGACCTCCCTATGAGGAGTCATCGTCAAGTAGCCGGGGGGAGGATTACGTGCTCGACCACTCCGACTAGGCAGGCCGACGACCTTGCGTAGGAAACCCACGCCGATGTACATCTGCTAGAACCCATACGAATCATCACTGTTGTAACCTCTTCTCGGTCGGTCTCATCATCACTATCAATCATATCATCTTCGTTGTCTGATGGAGGTGGAGGCTCTTCCTCGTCGTCAACGTCTTCGTTTAACTTTTCTAGCATAAGTATGTCATTTTTATTGACAATGGTCTCAACATCATTCCGTGCATCATCGTCATTTGGATCCACATCATCATCACCCAATGGTCTAGCGTCATCATTTCTAACCACATCATCATCATCAGGTTGCTCTTGCTAGAACACTCCCTCGTATGTCGTGGGTTAATGTTGTAGTAATCGTCTTCATTCGGGTCCGGTAGCTTACCATGTGGCGACACCTTGAACACAACTTCCCAACCCTTTAGGTACTCTTTCTGGCATGGGTAAGGCAGATAATAAACTTGTGTAGCTTGGGTAGCCGCAATGAAGAGATCGGCTCTGGCATAGACGATTGATGGTTTAACTTCGACCAAACCAATGGAAGGCGTATGTTTTACCCCCTCCCACGGATCGAACCATCGGCATTTGCACACAGGCAGACTTAGGGTCTCGCGCCCCTTGTGGAATTTAATCTCGTATATATTTTGTACCCTTCCGTAGTAGTCTACTGAATTTTGACCGGGGGTGTACACTCCGGTATTTATAGTTTTGGGATCAGGCCGGCTGTTCTGGTGCTCCTCTGTATGGAAGCGATACCCATTCACATCATACTTTTTACATGTCATGACGGCAGGGTCAAAACCCATGGAAACCCATCTCAATTCATCATCCATAGATATGTTCGGATCTTTTCCCTACAAGTATAATTGAAATTGCTGGGTGCATTAGTTCGGTTAACTAATAAATGTTGAACTAGGTATTTAATAGGGGAATGTGGAAAATTACTTTCTCCATGAACCAAGCAACAAAATTTTTATGTCCAGGGTTTCCATGACGGAGAAGAGTAAGTGCCTCCGCCTCAGTAGGAGGATTCATTCCCGTCCATTCCTCTTGAACGAAATCACTAAAAGAAGAAAAGCGGTGTTAGACCGGGACTAAGTGAACATAGAACATGATGATGTGGAAGACATAAAGGAATGGTGTAGTGGTATTACCTCATCCACATTTTCTAAACTTCCTTGATGTTGTGCAAGGTATAGAACATGAGGTCCTCCCACTCTTGTCGTGGCATGTTATAAGATTTCGAGGCCCCGGCCCTCCCACCTTGCACGTTGAATAGATGGAGCCTGGGTTGATACTTGGGCTCTTCTATATTGTATCGAGGCACCTTGTTATGCAGATGGGGAACGTGGTCTGGATAGTATGATGTCCTGAGGTGTGACACCTCCTCTAGGATAACTGCCTCAGCTATGGAAGCTTCAATCTTAGCTTTGTTTCCACATTTCTGTCTGAGATGCTTGTTCTGTCTCTCAGGGTCGTACTGCCAGCGATTCTGCACAGGCCCCCCCAATAATACCTTATTCTCGAGGTGCAGAATGAGATGTGTCATCGGAGTAAAGAAGCCTGGGGGAAAGATCTTCTCTAGCTTGACTATCAACTCCGGTGCCTTCTTATGCAATTTTTCAATCACGTCTTTACTTACTTCTTTAGCACAGAGCGTGCGGAAGAAATGGCTTAGCTCGGCAAGCACTCGCCAGACATGCTCGGGGACATAGCCTCGAACCATCACCGGCATTATCCGCTCAATCCATACATGGTAGTCATGACTCTTCAGGCCGGTCACTTTGCCCGTTGAAAGATTGACTCCCTTACTTATATTCGATGCATAACCATCGGTGAACTTCAAAATGTGTTTCAGCCAGATAAGTACTTCCTATTTTTCTGGCGTTTTAAGGACAAAGTCAGCATCTGGCTTGAACCAGTTTTTTCGACCGCCTGTGGGAGGCTTCATATTTAGAAGTGGTCTATCACAAATTCTCTGTTGATCGGCTCTAGCATTAACGTTATCCTTCGTCTTATCAGGAATGTTGAGGATCGTGCGGAAAAGGGACTCTGCCACATTCTTTTCGGTGTGCATCACATCGATGTTGTAAGGAAGTTTGAGGTCCTTGAAATAGGGAAGCTGCGAGAAGGGGGTAATGTGAGTCCAGTTGTGCGTCTGACCATATCCCTCGAAGCCTTTGGCTTTGCCTTTGCCTTTAGGCTTGAGAGCTTTTAGCTGAGCAAGAACATCTGCCCCCGAAAATGTTGGAATCTCGGTTACTTCATGAACAACCCGGCCTTTCGTGAAGTTCTTCTTGTCTTCCCTGTCTGGATGGTCTGGAGGGAGGAACTGTCGATGCAGGTCAAAGGCTACATACTTGCCACCCTTACTCAGCCAAATCATTCGCAGAGGCTGCATGCACACTGGGCATGGCATCTTCCCACTTGTACACCATCCGCAGAATAGAGCATAGCCGGGAAAGTCATGCATGCAATAGTGCAACCAAACTTTCATCAAGAAATTTCTCTGCAGATCCCGGTCGTATGTCAACCTCGGAAAGTACCAAGAATGGTGCAAATCATCCACCAGCGGCTGCATAAACACACCCAATTGCTTCCCTGGGTATTCAGGCCCCGGAATGGTGAGCGACAAGAACATGGTCTTGCGTTGCATTAGGGCACCGGGAGGGAGATTGAGCGGAATTACAAACACGGGCCAGCAGTTGTATGGATTGGACGACATACCATATGGATTGAACCCATCACCTGATATGGCTATTCTGATATTCCCAGCCTCGGCTGCTTCCTCGTGGTATTCTTCATCGAACGACTTCCATGCTTCGCCTTTCGATGGATGTACGATTTTATTTGGATTGTACCTTATACCTTCCGTGTGCCACTTCATCATTTTGGCAGACTCCTCCGTGATGAAAAGGCGCTGCAGTCTTTCTATGAAATGGAGATACCGAAGAACCTTAACGGGGATGGCTAGCTGCTTTTTCTCACCGTCCTCACCGACCACCTCAATGTACCGAGATGAACCACACTCCCTACAGTACTTGTCATCCGCATACTCGTGCCTAAACAAAAGGCAATTCTTCGGGCAAACATCTATTTTCTCATAATCCATAGAGAGTGCCTTCATGATTTTCTTTGTAGCGTACATGCTTTTCGGCAGTTCATGACCCCCAGGGAGGCTGTTAGCCCATACTCCCAGGAATGCTTCGAAGCATTTCTGGCTACAGCTGTACTCAGCCGTGACTGCAATCAGTTGCGAGATGGCATCCAGCTGAGATATTTTCGCACCCGCATAAAGAGGTTTCTTCGACGAGGCCAAGACCTCCAAGAAGGCCTTTGCAGTTGCCTCCGGCTCCTCCGGTTCATTATCTGAAGGTGTCGCATTTGCCGTTTCTGCAACAATGACATCATCTAGCATGTCCCTGACCCCGTCGTCCTCATATCCATTGATGCGTTGTCGCATCACCTCCTCTCTACCACGGTCCTGCTCGGCTATGTTTATCGGCGGCATGTCAAAGTTTGGCATATATCCGTGCGTGCGAAGGTGCTCAGCCATGTCCTTCTGATTTCTACGGTGATGTCTGGCACATCTCGCACAGGGGCATGGTGGGATAATTCTCATTGGACGACGGAATATCTCCTTCAAATACACATCGGTTTTCGCGATCCACTCTGATGTTACTCGATTCCGACGGATAAAACCACTTTACATCCACTGATTATCTGCCATCCTCTGCTTTTTTACATGCCACACAACATAATTAAGGATTCACTTAAATTAATCACATCAAATTTTCATTTTCTACCGCGTTGAATCCACCTACATCTCTAATAGGTAAAGATGGGTCCTAATCCCACCCGAGGATGTGTAGATTGAGTACATTCTCCATTCTACCCTGTTCAGAGACAAAATTTTGGCAGCACCGCCCCGCTGTTCTCCAGATACACGTCTTGGCAAATAGCCGAGAGAATGTGCTCCGGAGAACAATGGGGAGGCGCCGCCGAAATCCTGTCTCGGAACGGGGTAGAACATGGAGAACATACCCAATCTACACATCCTCGGGCTGTCCGTGGAAAACGCTGGACAATCCGAAAGAGCTGCGGTGATAAATATGCAATTGAATGCATATTTATCGATGCAACCCTTTCGGACGGGAGACGCCTAGGTTACGCGACTTGACTTGAGAATGAAATCTAGTGACATGAAAAAATGTAGGAGATGGACTTGTAGCTCACCCTCGGTTGCAGGGGAAGGAGTCGAACAACAGCGGGATGCTCAGGGACCAACGCGTCGGACGACGGTCACTCCGATGAAATGCAACACCACAAAGCCTGCAAAATTCCACCGAAAGAACAACTTAGATCATCACATCTCAGTCAAGTGTCAAACTTTTGTCTTCTATTCTTTTAGCAAGATCATCATGAGTATCAATTTTTTTAGCAAGATCATCACATCTTAGTAAGTCTCAAAATTTTGTCTTCAATTATTTTAGCAAGATCATTATGAGTATAAAAAAAATAGCAAGATCATCACATCTCAGTCAAGGGTCAAAATTTTATCCAACATCCATCCATCCATTCATCTATCATTAACTTGACCAACATCCGTTCATCAACATGACGTAACATTAAATTTATGACAAACAAAGTTTCTAAAAAAATTCACCGACATTCCATCCATCCACCATCTATGATTCTAACAACATCCATGCATCACATCTAACAAAAATTTATCCATACATCCATCCACCTAAAAACAATAGCAACAAGAAGAAAAAAACATACAAAAAAATCTATTTATCTAACTATCTATCCATCCATTCATCTAGTAGCACAGCAGCGGCAGGGGAGCAACGGCAGCAGCGGGGGGAGCGGCAGGGTGGCGGGGGAGCTCACCGAGGGGGGCAGTAGGGGAGCGGCAGGAGCGCAGGGGGGCGGGGGACGTGGTGGCGGAGGTGGTGTCGGAGGGGCCGGCGACGGGCGGCGGAACGTGGGCGGCCGGGGGCTCCCCGATGCTCACCAGCAGCAGAGGAGGGCCGGGAAGGGGGCGCCAGACCGCCGGAGCCGTGGCCGCGGCCAGCTCACCACCAGCAGGAGGGTCGGGAAGGGGGCGAGGATGACGGTGCCAGTGCCGGGACGGGGCCGCGCGGTGCGCGGCGGCCGGGGACGACCAGCGGCGATGCGGGGCGGGCGGGGACGGTCGGCGGCGGTGCGGGACGGGGACGGCCGGCGGCGGTGCAGCGCGAGGACGCGTGGTGCGGGGCAGGGATGGGGGGCGAGCGGCGCGGGGAGGGGACGGCCGACGCGGCCAGGACGGGGGCGGCAGCGGCGCAGATGGGGGCGTCGGCGGTGCGGGGCTGGGATGGCCGGCGGCGGGGGGATCGAGTGGCGGAGGGCGGGGATCGAGCGGCGGCGGGGCTGGATCGAGCGGGGAGGGCGGATGAGGGGGTTAGATCGAATGAGTGGTCGGGGCGTGGGGTGCCCGGTTGGATAAGGTGTGAGGTATGCCGATGGTGTAACCGTCGGCATAGGTTGTTTCCACCTATGCCGACCGTTATGCCGTCGGCATACCTGTTTTATTTTTTATTTTTATTTTTTTACATTAAATTCAATTTATTTTAAAAATGTCCTAACAAAATATAATTATTAATTTTACATAAGCTAGCTATCCAGGTGACAAGTTCGGCACCGATGTAAAGTACTGTAAAAAAAATAAAAATATATTCAGTCGTACCCGCACGATTCCCCCCCTCGAAGTGACGGCGACACTGTCGTCCGTGGAGGGGGGGCACACCCCGGAGCCGCAAGCCACCATGCTTCCACAAGCGTAGGAGGGCCCACCGCAACACGTGGCGGCATTGCTACCCCCCCAGGTACCCCGTCCCGTCTAACCCTGACACAGACAACCGCCGGATCTAGCCCTTTGACTTTCGCCGGACGGGGTTTGACCGGTGGACCTTTTCACGTGGTTGTCATAGCCCAGCCCATAGCTAGACGTCTCCGGGGTGTGGCCCCCCTCACGGACGGCGCCGCCGCCGGCACCTGGAGGGGGGAAACGGACGCGTCGGGTCTACACAGAGGGGATCTTGCTGTGGGTTTGGCCCGGATGTGGCTCCCAAGTGTTCCTATGGGCTGACCTAACACAACCGGGTGGAGAGGTCCACTGGTCAAAGCCCGTTCGTGGAAAGTCAAAGGGCTAGATCTCATGGTCAGACGCTACAGAGGGTTAGGCGGGATGGGGGCCCTGGGGGTGTAGCAATGCCACCGGAGCGTCGCACCGGGCCCTCATACATGCCGTACGGTGTGGTGGCATGTCTGAAGAGGCGGCACGCGTCTCCGGGATGTGGCCCCCCTCACGGACGGCGATGACACAGTAGAAGATGTTCTGCGGTAACGGTGCGGCGTGAATATTATTAAATACTCAGAGCGCGATAAAATCATGAGTTTTTTACACGACGTGGGCACATGTGATATAGGACTGATGGTAATTTTTCATAATTTTTGGTGATGGAGAAGTATCTGAACACTTCCCTCTACGCGGATTGCTCTTCGCGTGTCTACGACTGTGGCCGGCGGGCTCCGGGGGCTAGCATGCCATCAAATCTTGCGTAGGCGACCTCTCACAAGTCTAGAAGTGTTGTGGCGGTTGCAAATGCCCGGCATGCGTCTCCGGGGTGTGGCCCCCCTCATGGACGGCGCCGCCGCCGGCACCTGGAGGGGGGAAACGGACGCGTCGGGTCTACACGGAGGGGATCTTGCTGTGGGTTTGGCCCGGATGTTGCTCCCAAGTGTTCCTATGGGTTGACCTAACACAACCGGGTGGAGAGGTCCACTGGTCAAAGCACGTCCGTGGAAAGTCAAAGGGCTAGATCTCGTGGTCAAACGCTACAGAGGGTTAGGCGGGACGGGGACCCTGGGGGGGTAGCAATGCCACCAGAGCGTCGCACCGAGCCCTCATACATGCCGTATGGTGTGGTGGCATGTCTGAAGAGGCGACACACGTCTCCGGGGTGTCGCCCCCCTCACAGACGGCGATGACACAATAGTAGACGTTCTGTGGTAACGGTGCAGCGTGAATATTATTAAATACTCGGAGTGCGATAAAATCATGAGTTTTTTACACGACGTGGGCACATGTGATATAGGACTGATTGTAATTTTTCATAATTTTTGGTGATGGAGAAGTATCTAAACACTTCCCTCTACGCGGATTGCTCTTCGCGTGTCTACGACTGTGGCCGGCGGGCTCCGGGGCTAGCATGCCGTCAAATCTTGCGTAGGCGGCCTCTCACAAGTCTGGAAGTGTTGTGGCGGTTGAAAATGCCCGGCACGCGTCTCCGGGGTGTGGCCCCCCTCACGGACGGCGCCGCCGCCGGCACCTGGAGGGGGTAAACGGACACGTCGGGTCTACACGGAGGGGATCTTGCTGTGGGTTTGGCCCGGATGTTGCTCCCAAGTATTCCTATGGGCTGACCTAACACAACCGGGTGGAGAGGTCCACTGGTCAAAGCCCGTCCGTGAAAAGTCAAAGGGCTAGATCTCGTGGTCAACCGCTCCAGGGTTAGGCGGGACGGGGGCCCTGGAGGGGGTAGCAATGCCACCGGAGCATCGCACCGGGCCCTCATACATGCGGGGTGGTGTGTTGGCATGTCTGAAGAGGCGGCATGCGTCTCCGGGGTGTGGCCCCCCTCCAAGTGACGGCGGCACTGCCTTCCGTGGAGGGGAGCCACACCGCGGAGCCCCAAGACGGGCGTCTACGCATGCCAGAGCACTTTCACACATGCATCGGGACCCGTGCGATGTTTCGGTGGCATAGCTACACCCCGAAGGCCACCCCGAATCTCCCCACTAACCAGATTTCCTCCGTGTCGACCGTTTCCCCCCTCCGTGACACGGCGGCAGCGACGTCCGCGAGGGGGGCAATCGATATACCATCGGGGGTATGTTTTTTGTTTAGATAAGGCACATTTATCTTGTGAAAAAATAAAAAAATAAAAATAATATAAAGTAAAAAAAAATAAAAAAAATAAAGGTATGCCGACAGCAAGGCCGTCGGCATAGCTGCGCACACGGAGCTACGATCCCACGGATCGATGACGTGGCATCGCACACGGATCGATGATGTGGCAGAGGGCATGGGACAGGCCTATGCCGCCGTCGGCATATATCTGCCACACCACGGGACCCCACTCCCTTGGATCGATGACGTGTCGACGACGCGGATCGGTGATGTCAGCAAATCTATGCCGACGGCCGCCGTTACCCCACCCATCGGCGTAGTTTCGACGCCGTCAAACGGTCGTCGCTGACCGGGTAGGTGGGCACGGGCTATGCCGACGGCCTCACCTATGCCGACGGCCCCCGTAGGCGTATCGCGAGCGGTCCCGACGGCCATCGTATGCCGACGACGCCCGTCGGCATAGATCGACATATGCCGACGGCATTTCTACGCCTACGGCCTGCCCTAGGCCGTCGGGATATATCCATCTATGCCGACGGGGGCCGTCGGCATAGATGAGGCCGTCGGCGTACGCAGATATTCTGGTAGTGCTCAGCCCCTCTAGCATTTCGTGAGAAGAGAACGCTATCGGCTCCCAGAGCCCGCCACAACCGGAGACGTTGGTTGTCTGCGCGGCCATCAGTCACATCGTGCCGAGGAACCTTGTCTCCGAGCTTCCCATTGTCTTCCTGAGCATCCAGTTATTTTAGGTACTCCCAACTTGTTGAAAGATGTGGGGTATGGAGGACTACTAGAGGTTGGTCAACAGCAGATTCGCAGTTCCTTCTGAAATAATCCATCCTGGATGGAGGACTATTTGATTTTAGCCTGCGCACCGGATGTCGGAGGCGTATCCGTCAGAGGGAGTACTTCTGTGTTTCGGAAACTGCAAATCGTGCGTCCTTCCCACAAGGCCCATTCGACTTGGTTGTAATCTGAAACAACCACAAGAGACTAGCTAGTCTGAACCCTGCAGGCCAAATCGTTTTCCGACTTCCGAACACCCCGTCTTATTAAATGATGTTGCAGCAAGCATGCCTCTCTAGTTCAGGCTCTCATCATAAGCACCATCACCAACATCGGCAGCACATAACTGCATTGGTGAGCTGAAGTAGAAATATAAACCCTACATCTAATCCTAATTCATTATCTAGTGGAGTACAAATGTACACCCTACACCCTTGGCTAATAGCTCTGCTGGACACTGCAATTCATTAGTACTATCAAATAGGCTTGTTATTATCAAAAATAAAATAAAATCAAATAGGCTCATTGTCCAAGCTAATCCTAATATATTCTCAAATGTACAGCCTACATCTAGAAGTGCTGGAAAGGTTCATTTAGTTTTACTTTGTGGCACTCCGAAATACTAACCCATCAGAGGAGGCCTAGAAATCTGCCCTGCAACCTCCTACAGCAAACTAGCTAATACATTTCTATTTGCTTTTGAATCATGAGACCATCTGCCTGCCTATTCATTCAGACTAGCTAAGATCATTTCTATTTTTTCTCGGGTACGCGCCACTTAGTATTGGGAGAAACAGAGAGATAGGGGAAACCAGCAAAGAAAGAGAGCACAAGCAGAAACCACAGAGCTAAGAACAAAAAACTACAAAACAAAGGGGTAAAATCACAAACAGACAGATGCAGATGCAGATGTTGTGCTCATGCGTGGCATGGCAGGTAAACATATTCCAGAGTTAAGATGAGCCAAAACACACAAAATGCATACAGATACAACATGTCTTAGAGACGCACGGCAACTCTGGTAGATGCACAACTTGGAGTCTAAACAGACTTGGATATGGTGGGGAAACCTTCTCCGGGACAAAAACCCTACCATATTCAAATCCTTCTCCCTAATAGTACTGTTGACCCCCACATAACAGACTATTGTTTCAGAAGTTGCAACAACTTTGCTACGATTTTGCAAACTGGGAACTGATAGTTATCAGCACAAATATGGATTGCAGATTGATGGAATAGAACCATACAAAAAAGGAGGAGCACAAATATGGACTGCAGATGGAATAGAACCGTAGCTAGGAGAGTTTGTGCTGCAGGGAAAATACACGATGTCCCGTTGTCCTCAGGTCTTCCAACTTCCAAGTAGTTCAGCTATTGGTTCCAGCTCAATCACCTGTCACCTAGTCCTCCTTGTCCTCCTTGTACATCTACAGGTTAGCAACTTTTTTTCAAAACATGGTCACATGTATGGAATTACTCAAAACATCAGGATTCTATACGGCCTAATTAAGCATGGGAAATAACAAGCAGAAAAAAGACATATATGATACAATACAGGTAGGTGTGATCAACAAGTAAGTTCCGCGTACATTAGTTATAACGATACAAGTTGGATTTTTACTGCAAAATGCATGAGTTATTTACAGTATATAGGGTATTTTGAACAACAGAGAAGTAAAAGCTGGACAGAAAACAAGTGCTAACACAAATACCTTGGGCGGGATCTTCTATTGATCTGCTCCTCTTCCACTAAGTTTGAACACCTCCTTTATATTTGCAACTGCCTCTGCTCCACCGATTGAAACTAGGTGGAAGACATATTCAGTTTCAACTCCTCAAGATATATCATGTTCTTCAGTTCTTCTGCTGCTGCATGATCATTACTTAGGATGCCAGCATTAGCTATCTCCAAGTGTCCACGAAATTGGTTTAGGTTCTTTAATAACCTTATTCCTGGTCCCACTTGATTGTCTGAATCAAGAGTTAATGTATGTGTTTCGAATTTCTGTAAACCGATCAACTTACCAAAGTCACGGGCCAAGAATTTTAGCTTGCATTTCTTGGCATAAAAAAACTGCAGATTATATAGCGAACAGAAAGTTGAAGGAATCCTCTCCGAAGAACAAACTCTGGATAATTCAAGGTACCGAAGATGCTTCCAGTTCCCAATATTATGTGGTAACATATTTTTGGAGGCACAAGACATCACACGCATACGGAGAAGTTCAGTACACCAGGGACCCATTACAGTACGTGCTCTTTGTCCCAACCTCTTCTTGCAAATTAGGGTACGCAGCTTGGTGTACTTGCATAGGCTCAGCAAGTTGGAACAGTCAAAGTCATTGCTAGGTAATATGTACAGATGACGAACATTCTCTGGAACTTTATCAAAGTCACTCTTATTTCTTAAAATAAAGCAGTCATGCTCTGAAAGGTTGCGCCAGGATGAAAGGTTCATGATCACAGCAATCAAGGGCGATGGCCAACCGATTGAACCCAGCCGGACCAAGGAAGCATTTTCTGCTCAGTGCGGGGTTCTTGTTAGGGACATGATCCCGATCAGCACCCACCAATGGAATAAGCCTAAGAGCGAAGACTCTCAAGTGTCTTTTGTCAACGATAGATAGAAAGATGATCTTTGGACCGCGCTGAAAGCAAATTTCATCCTACCGCCAGAGGAGGATGCGGATAAACCAGTTATAGAGCCATTGGTTAAGGCTCATGCTCTTAAGAAGATGGCAGATCTATTCAGGAGGTGGAAGAATGAGTTGAAATCAACGTTTGTCGACAAAGGGAAGACTCCAGAATTCACCGGCCGATTTGAGAAAATAAGAGATCACTGGCCCGCATTTGTGGCCCACAAGACCTCGGAGAAGAGTAAGAAGATGTCAGCGACAAACAAGAAAAATGCTGCAAATAAAGAAGGAGCATCACCATCGCACGGGGTCAGGTGGCTACCTCAAAGCCCGGCCGTTGTGGGACAAGGCTGAGAAGGACCTGCTTGATAAAGGGGTCGAACCAGAGACATTGAACTGGCCAGACCGATCAAGGACTTGGTTCTTCGGGGTTGGGGGAATCTTGGACCCTGAAACAGGGAAGTGCCGTTGGACGAAGGAGCAACTTGAAATACCCGTCATGAAGCTTCAGAAGTATATCGCCGCAGCGCAGGAAGGGACGTTCGTTCCCGACAGAGAGAACGACGAGCTCACACAGGCCCTCGGGATTCCTGAGCACCCAGGACGAACACGAGGCACGGCAGGCTCCGTTGCGCGGAAGGTTGGGTTTCCCAGCGCAGGCGGTTACAAAACCCGGGAGAGGAGGAGGAAAGTGGAGCAGACCGAACTGCAGAAGCTGAATGCAAGGGTACTAGCGCTAGAGGAACAAGCACTACTAGTTCAGAGCCAGTGACCTGCCGGAGCTACCCCACCATCTCAGCGGAGAAGCAGCGTGGCTTCCACCGAGCTCCTTCAGCAGCCTGACTTCACGGCTCCCAGCTACCCCGTGGATGCTATCACGGAGGCTCAAGATTGCCACCTTATGACGCAATGGCAGCACCTCAAAGTCAAGGCGGCTGTCGGCTCTGTTGCACCTCCTCAACCCGGCGCAACTTTTCACTGCTTTCCGATTCCACAAGGCTATGCTTTTGTGATGGTCGATGAAATAACGGAGGGATTTGAGGAGCTCCAGCTTGACCACCCTACCGGTGAAGGGGAGACTCAGCTGGGTCTTACTCAGAAGACTCCATGTCTATGGCGGAAGGAGCTCATCAACCTTCCGAACTGGACGCCTCCGCCTCCTCCTCCTCCTCCGGCGAGTCAGGGCACTCCGCCTCCTCCTCCGGCGAGTGATCAGGGCACTCTGCCTCCTTCTCCGGCGCGTGGCGGCACTCCGCCTCCTTCTCCGCCTGCGCCGGCGCGTCCGAGCAGCCCGCCTCCTCCTCCGCCTCATCAGCAACAGCGGAAGACAGCCGCCGCCGCTTCGGTTGCTCTGGCGCGTCGTAGCACTCCGCCTCCTTCTCTGCCTCGTAAGCAACGAAGGAAGACAGCCGCAGCCGCTCCGGCTGCTCCGGCGTCTAGTAGTACAGCCAGAGGCTGGAGGCAATACAGATTCGGTCCGACTCTCACGCCTCTAGAGAAGTTACCATACGAGAGGACCAATGAGGAAAACGTGCAGATCTGTCGAGCCGAAGTGAAGGACTTTTTTGCAAAGAAAAATCCACCTCCGGAGGAGAAGATAGATCCGGTGAAATTGAAGCGCACTTTGGATGCCCTGAAGCGACCACCACAGCCTCCACCGGATGACAACCATGTACGCGCTCTTAAAAAGGCAGTGAAAGGAGCGCGCCGGTCGGAAACTACTTCAAGTGACAAAAGGTTACAAGAACGAAGAAGTGGGAAAAAAATTCCCCAGCTCGGCGAACAGGCGAACCAATCGTGCCCCCCGCTCAAGGAGTCTAGTGATATCGTCGCAAATCTGCCGGGGATGCTGCCCGGTACCAATCCTGGTGATTACCTGCCCGACGATGCACATTTTGATACAATGGAGGTGGACGAACACAAATACCGGTACGGGAAGCCTCTCGTCAGACCTGGTGATCCTCCTCTAACAACGATGATGCGAAGATTTCATAAGTGGTATTTTGACGCTGAGAGTTAAAGAGGAGCACGACCTCGTTGGAATTGATCTGTTGTCTGTTCCATTTGAGGAGTTCTTCCAGTTTTTTAATCAAAAGGACCTCGATAAAATAATCATCACTTGCTACTGTCTGTAAGTACTATACTTCTGTAATTAAGTCTCTATATATAGCTCAGCTCTTTCATTGCATGTATATATAATTATCCTCACTATATTATGCAGATTGAAGATCGTCGAATGCAGAAATGCACAAATCTATGATATTGGGTTCATTAACACAAATCTCATAGATGAATGGACGGTTAAATATAATCCGAAAGAAACCAAGGCCAACTTGCTACAATCGTTGCTTAAAAATCAAAACAAAGATAAAATATTCTTTCCTTACAACTTCAAGTGAGTGTTACTGTCTTCTGCATATTCGGTTTCCCTTATTACTCGAGGTTGCAGAGATGAAATGGCAGATTTGGCCCACTGCCACAAAGTGACACACTCATTGATGCCACTGATGGCCCCAATGGCAGCAGATAAACTCATGTTGGCTGGAGTCTGGACATCTTTTGTCACCCTACGTGCAAACAGTGGACACCATTAGAA
The DNA here is from genome assembly GCA_011799875.1 of Thinopyrum elongatum. NCBI lineage: Eukaryota > Viridiplantae > Streptophyta > Magnoliopsida > Poales > Poaceae > Thinopyrum > Thinopyrum elongatum. The sequence goes on along the minus strand of CM022298.1, from coordinate 726,071,893 downwards.
TTATGGAGATATTTTTGCAGTCAAGAGTATACAACAAGCCCATTATTGTAGTAATTACTTTCTCCAGATATGTTAGTTCCAATGAAATTAGTTTGAACAGATTCATCAGAAAGTAACAGAAACATCATGAAAGATCATGAGCTGAAAGTGTAGTTATAAAGTTTCATTATGTCTTGACAAAGATACTTTACTTTTAGTAGAAATAAAGTACAGGGGTGCTCAGCATTGATATGAGATTTGGCAAAACTCTGGTCAAAAGACCCAGCAAATCACGAAGTGGATGTCATGTCAATTCATGTAAAATTCCCCTCTACGTTTTATTCAAGAAAAATGGTTGGTTCTAAGCAAAAATATTTTTCTGGGTTGTAATTTTAACAACACAAAAAAAAAAGGTATCATAGTCACCAAATGAGCTTCATATGTGGAAAGAAATCAAGCTGTGCTCACCTGGAACAATGCTGCTTGTCGTGGACGAGCGCTCGCTTTCAAACGCTCAGGGGGAGCAGGAAAGAATTGAACCTAACAATGTTGGATGGATTTAGGGGAGCCTATCAATCTATAGGAGTAAACTCTCACACCTTCTGGGGAACTTCTAGGAAGAACCAACCATGGTCCCAGGTGAGCTCACAGTTTTGTCCGCATAGATGAAATGGCAGATTTGGCCAACTGAAACAACCAATGACCCCAATGGTAGATAAGTTCATGGTGGGAAGAGTTTGGAACTCGTCCTGTGAGCAAACATTGGACGCAATCAGTATTATAGATGCTACTAGAATTAATCGGAGTACACCATGTTTCCACCAAAAGTTGGCATGAAATTAGTTTGAATGGTTACATGAGCAATCAGCAAGTTAGAGAAACATGATAAATGTATGACCATGAAGTGAAAATAAAGCCATAAAGTTCCAATGTCAATATGGCTTTGCAATTACTAAGAATGATAGTTTACTTTGACTAGAAATCATGCACACACACACTTTACTCAGTATATATGTCGTGAAATATATGCTGGGATATTCAGTCGAGATTTATTCACATATGGAACTGAACTGAGAGAAACATGATGCAGTTGAAACATGAAAGGGATGCCCCTCATTTTATGAATTTATGCGACTCCGGAAGCAGTACATGAAAAGACCAAATCATATTCACCACCTACTTCACAACTTCATAACAGAGTGTTCTGTTCCGCTTCCTCTCTGCTCTAGTTCTGTCTTCCTCAGCTTTCCTGAATTTCTCCGGATATTTCTCTTCAAAAAAGAAGGCTTATTGTAAGCTAAAATAGCTCACTGGATTCTACTTTTAACAACACACAGGAACAAAAACAAAAAAATGGTATGTGGAACCCAGTAGAAGAAAGCAAAAGGTTCAAGAGGGGGCTGCTCACCTGGATCGGTGCTGCTTGGCGTGGACGAGCGCTCACTGTCAAAAGCGCAGCAGGAGGTGGAGGAGAGAAATGAAGCTGATAATGTTGGATAGGAGTGAGGGAGGGGAACCTAACAAGCTACAGGAGTCAACCCTCACAGCTTCTGGGAAGCTTCCATGAAGAAGCAAACCATGGTCCCGGGTGAGCTGAGCTCACAGCTTTGTCCGCTTGCCGTTGTACCGAGGTGTAAAGCTATGATACCAACATATCTTAAATTCATGATGCTACCTGCTCCTTGTTGTTATGCTAAACTCATGATGCCACCTGCTCCTTGTTGTTATGCTAAATTCATGATGCTGCCTGCTCTTAAATCATATCCATTTTCCTGAGTGTCTCTAGCATTAACGAATAGACGAAGCGAGCCGAATACCGACATCCTCGATGACGCATATAGTCTGCCGAAAGCAAAAACCAAATACTCCCAGCAGCACTGCAGGACAGACAAATGAAAAATTGTTAAACCTGTAAACCAGTTGTTTCCCTTACTCCCATTGAACCCCAACTTGTTGTACCTGACTATGCATATACATATTGAGAGATGTGCGGCTGGCAAGAGTGGTGGTCTGCTGGTGGAAGAAGAGAGGAAGCTACTCCAGCAGCGATTGAAATAGGCAACCAAACAGAAGACTAGTCAGAACCCTGCAAACCAGTATAGGCAGTTGTCCCATATACAGAACACTGTAACAAATTCCCTTTGAAATAATCTATCTATCCTGGAAAACAAGTGCAGCTTGTTAGCTAGGTTGCAGTCTAAACAACCATAATTACTGTTCTATTTTGTTTAGTTCTGAATTAAACCTCACAAGGCAATAATTCATTAATAATCTTGGTTGCAATCATCATAGGATTAAAGTTATGTCTGAGCCCTGCACATTGATTAAACTGTTCCATTGAAAAGCTTAAAGCAACTTAAAAGGGCCACCTTTGTTAGGCAAAAAGAATTAAACTGTTCCCTAAATTAAATTCAGAAGCCTGTTACAGCAGCTGTACTGTAGTAATACAAAAAAAGGGGGGTACCATAGTCAGCAAATGAGCTTTATACGTGGAAAATAAATCAAGCCGTGAATCTGGTACACAAAAGCCGTGCTCACCTGGATTGGTGTTACAGTTACTTGCTGTCGACGAAAAGCGCAGCAGCATCAGCAGGAGGAGGAGATGGAGAGAAAAGAACCTAGCAACAGAAAACGACAGCTTAGCTATTTGGTTCAATAATCAAATGATTGCTTACAAAGAAAAAAAGAACACCGCCTGAATTTCCCGGCCTCGGCACCGCCTTGCTTCACCACCGAGCCGCCGCGACGCCAACCCGCCTCACCGACGGCCAGCAGCAGCGCCGCCGCCCCACCACCCCCTTGACGCCGCCCACCGCCACCGCCTGCCACCACGTCACCCGCTGCCGCATCACACTCTGCTGCCTCGCCGCCGTCGGTCGGCCACGCTGCCGCCCGCTCCGCTCGCGCCGGGCCCTGTCCCACCGAGCCGTCAGTCGCTGGAGCTCCGCTGGTGTCATCCGTGGACGCAAGAGAGAAAGAAAAGGAAGATTAGCCACTGACAGGTGGGGCACTTTGTCAGGCTAAGTATAGGGAGAGTTGTATAGGTGAGCTGCTACAGAGGCACAGTTGCGAAACCCCTATAGGCACTTGTAGTGGAATATTTTTGAGGAAGCTGCTGGAGATGCTCTAATGAGCCGGGATTGGCTAACGATGCTCTAATCAAAGAAAGCCAGCTTTGTGGCAGCTTAATCTACTGAAAACTGATGATAGATGCGGCACATGCCACATGCTATACCAAAAATAAATGCTTAAGAGAGAGAGAGAGAGAGAGAGAACATGTTCATTCTCTTTAGTTACTGAAACTCTGCAGGTACGTAAAAGAAAGCAGAGGATGCATGCTACTCCAGCAGCAACACAAATGGGCAAAGACAACGGACAGCTTAGTTCCTTTCAATAATTAATAAAGGCATCAACTGCTTGGCTGGTAATGTAATGTACCCTCTCAAGTCTCAAGAAAATTGCAGAATTGTATGGACTGCATGATAACCAGTCTGTTAATGTAACGGTTGCAGTTTGAAGAAGAAAAAAAAGGCTTGTCTGAACCCTGCTGCAAACCAATGCATATACTGTATTTACTGAACTAATCGGCTTCACACTGCAATAAATTCCTTTCGAAATAATCTATCCATCCTAGAAAACAAGTGCAGCTTGTTAGCTTGGTTGCAATCTGGTATTAAATAATTACAATTACTGCACCTTTTTGTTTTAGTTCTGCATTAAACCTGTTGATCCAGAAACCTCACAAGGCAATTGTCAATTGGTAATCTTGGTTACAATCATCATAGCAAATATAAAATCTCAGTAAGCCCTGCAGACTAATTAAACCGTATCCTCCAAGAATTTAAAAACGACCCTAATACAAAATCCTGTTACTGCACGCCGAGACCACCTTGGTCCTTGGGTTTGCAGATCTCGGACCATTTCACCATATGGTATTTTTGCTTGTCACCCTTGCCGGCCCAAAAGAATCGGGACTGATATTTAGCGATGTCCTGGTGAAGGGATTCATTAAGACTATAGAATCCCATCAGGTACATCAAGAGACTAATCATCGAAGAGTTGATGAGAATGACACGCGCCGCCTGGAAAGCCACCTGCCCTGCCCTGCCCTGCCCTGCCCTGCCTTTAGCAATTCAAATAGGCAGCCAAACAAACCAATGTTCACTATTCAAAAAATTAAAATCAAACGATTGTTGGTTGGAGTTTGAAACAATCACAAGGCAAGACAAGCACAAACTATTTTTGGTACTCCTGAACCCAAAACACTCTCTTTAAAACAAGTTCAGTAAGCCAGCTTCACGCTCTCAAATCACCCAAAGCACCAGCACCAACATGAGCAGCAGTACATATACTTAAATAAAGAACATTTCCTTAGCTAAGCTCTGCTCCTTGTTGCATATCTTAAATGATATTTTGTTTCCCAAAGCGTTCTCTTAAGTTGTTACTGAAACCTCAGTATGTATAGATGCTGAGAAAAGTGCAGCAAGAGACAAGAGTCATGCTCTGCTGGTAAAAAAAGCAAAAATGACAGTTTGGTTCCTTTTAATAATCAGAGGCTTGCATAACACCCTACACCTCAAACCTTGATCATCAACAGGCAGGAAGATGCAGTGATGTGATCATGCATGCATGCATGCAGTCCAGTGACAGTGATGGACACATTTGTCTTGCAGAGGACGGGCGTGTTGTTCATGTATGGCTTTCAAGACAAAGGACGGATTGACTCCAAGAACATACATACTCTGTGATCAGCAACAAATTCAGGGCGCCTATAACTCTGAACCTCTAGCAGCAGCTGCTCTGCTGCACTGGACTGTTCTGTTTTTGTTGTTGTGTCAATGTGGTTTGACAGACTCTGATCTGCTCCGCTACGTAGCTCCACTATTCTTTAGGCCGTCCGGCTGGCTGTTGTAAATTGGAACTTGATGGCTAGTGGCTATGATAGTATGTATTCAGTATTCAAAACACCAGGATCAACTGTCCGAAAAAAAATTATTCTGGTTTTCATTGGTTTGGTTATTACCCTACCACTGCAAATCATTTCCAACAGCTCTGTTTTTGTATTATCAGTTCCTCAGAGTCAATACTGGACCTGGATATAATATTCTGGCACTTTCAATTGTCTGTTAGATGGTCATTTTGTTTTAGAAAATATCTCATGTAATAGCTGTTGGCATCTTGTACAATAGCCATCTCAGCTCTTTCTTTCAGTGTCAAGCAATCAGTTCAAGTTGTGAGGAAAACATATTGTAAACGCTACAGCATCATTCTAGTGAGAGTTGAAGAGAAGAAATCCTGGAACAGAAAGGAATACATCAAACAGTTCCAGACCGCACCTCAAATGCCAAAAGAGTTCATTGTTGAGACTAATCAAGATGAAGATGCGGACGCAGTTCCCATCCATACATGGTAAAACACATTCATGATCTTTAACATGCCAAAAGTGTTCATTGTTCATACACTTACTAAGCTGACTGGCCAACTCTCTAATGCGGACCCATCTTGCTCTCTAATGGGGACCCATCTTGCTTTCTACCAGCCATCAAACATAAATAAAGGGAGTTTATTTTAATTTTGTTGCAGTCTGGAATAATCATCCAAGGCGAAATATGACCCATGCAAAACTGCTACAGTAAACTACCACATAAGGATATTTGTCTTTTTTGAGATTTCAAATGGACTACCACATACGGATGTATATAGACATATTTTAGAGTGTAGATTCACTCGTTTTGCTCCGTATGTAGTCACTTGTTGAAATCTCTAGAAAGACAAATATTTAGGAATGGAGGGAGTAGTAAACATTTCTTTTGAAACCTGGAACCAACTGCCTGCCTGCTTGTTATTCAGACTAGCTAAGATTAAAAAAAATCCCTCTCGGACTCGCACCAAAGTGGTGCAACTCATTTTCTAGCAGGTGGAACCATCGAGATGGCCACGCAGGTCGTCATACAGGCCTGAGAAAAAGGTAATACAAAAGACGAAAGAAAGACAGAAAGCACAAGAAGAAACCACAAGGCTAAGAACAGAAACCATACAAGAAGTCGCAGATGCAGTGATTCCAGAGCTACGATGCACCAAAACACAAAAAATGCATACAGATACAACATGTATTACTGAATGAGATGCAAACTGGGCACTGAATAGTTATGGGAACTGATAGTCGCAGATGCAGTGATTCTGTCGTTTTCAGAAGTTACAACAAGATTACGAGTGTACAAACTGGGAACTGATAGTTATGGGATTGCAGACGGAATTATTGATGGGATAATAAAACTGCTAAAAGGGAGAGGCTCCTAGGGGGAGACCCAAGGCATAATGTCTCATTGTCCTCAGGTTTTCCAATTTTCCAAATGATGCAGCTATGGCTTCCTGCTCGCCTGTCATTGGAAGAAGAAAACAAGGTCAGTAAAGCCTATGTGGCAAATAACAAAAGGGAGAGTTTCACGGCACAACAGCACACGGTTTTCCTCCAGGGAAATATTAACAGTATCACGGCACAACAGCACAAAAGCTGGACGGGAAATAAGTGTAAGCACAAATACCTTGGCTAGTCATCTACCGATCTGATCCGCTTCCTTTAACTTTGGACATGTGTGTATCTGAACCTTCTTTATGTTTGCAACTGCCTCTGCTCCACCAAATGAAACTAGGTCCGGACATTCATAAATACTCAGTTCCTCAAGTGATGCAAGATTACTGCTCCAAATATCACCTGGAATGGATGTTATACCCTGGCACTCACTAATGCTCAGCGAGACGAGGGATGTGAGGTTCTGTAGGCAGCTGGGAACATATGGAGAAATATCCCCGCAGCTCCTGAAGCTTAGTCTTTGGAGAGATGATGGCAACACAAGTCCCCTTTGCCAGTTGAGACTTGGGCAATTAGAAACCATGAGATGTTTCAGATAACGAAAACTCACAAACCTTTCAACTGGAAGGGACAGTAACTTGGGGCAACATATGATTTCAATAGCAGGTAGATATTCTTCTGTTAGGAGCTCATCAAGGGTTGACAATTTATCACAGAACTTAATGTGTAGGATAGTAAGGGGTGGGAATGATCTAATGCTGCTAGTACCCATAGAAACGGAAAGGCTAGGGGAGCCTCCAATAGAGGTAACCGAGCTGCACCAAATTTCCATCCTCATTAGAGCTGGAAGACTCCACGTTTGTAGTTGTATGGACGTGGCAAACTGGCATTGACAATGAAAGGAGGTGAGGGAGCAGCAGTCAATATTGCAAAAGATACTAGAACGCAACAAATTGAGCTCCTTGAGGGACGGCGAAACCAATCTTTGGAGGCGCAAGTTTGGACAATCAGCTATACACAGTTCTTCAAGGAAATGAAAACCCCCAAAAATCTCAGTTGGTACAGATGCTAACATCTTGCAATCTTTAATTTTAATTTTCTTGATGCCTGGTACATAACTTGGTTGCAGAAAATCTTCTAGGCTTGATAAATTTTTATACCCATCAATACATAGGTTTGTCAAGGACAAGAAAGTACCAATTGCAGGTATCTCGTTTAGGTTTATACTCTTCAGTCCAACACAACCTTTAAAATCAAGAGATTGTAAGCTTGGCAAGTTTTGTGGTTGAAACCAGCTTGGGAGCAAGACACCGACATAATTCCTGACATAGAGACGCTTGAGGCTGGTAGGAGGTTGCAGACCTTCAAGTACTTCTATATCATTGTTGGCTGAATCAATAGTTAGTCCATTTAATTCAAATTTCTGTAAACTGGTCAACTTGTCAAAGTCAGCGGGTAAGCTTTGTATCTTGCATTTCTTGGCATATAAAATCTGCATATTATATAGCCAACAGAATGTTGAAGCAATCCTCTTCAAAGTACAGGTTCTGGAGATTTCAAGGTACCGAAGATGCTTCCAATTACCAATACTATCTGGTAATTCATTTGTGAAGGCACAAGACATCATACGCATACGTGTAAGTTTAGTACACCAGTGGTCCATTACAAAGCACATTCTTTTCCCCAAATTAATCTTGCAAATTAGTGTGCGCAGCTTCGTGTACTTGCATAGTCTCAACAAGTTGGAATCATCAAATTCACTGCTAGGGAGTATGTATAGATGACGAACATTCTGGGGAACTTTATCAAAGTCATTCTTATTTCGTAAGATGAAGCAGTCGTGCTCTGAAACTTTTTATGCCATGTCATGCAGCAAGTCATGGATTACATACCGACCATTAAGCTTTTGAAAGAAGGATCACGCCACAAGGTCTTCAAAATACTGATAGCAAATATCTTGAATGGGAACACCACCTTGAGGCTCCACAAAGCCTTCTGCTACCCAAATTTCAGCTAAGCATGCCTTCTCAAATTTGTAATCTTTGGGATACACGGCACAGAATGCAAAGCATTGTTTCAAATAGAATGGTAAATACATGTAGCTCAACCGAAGGGCAGGCAAAATATCGGTTTCCTTTTGTTTCAACTCCCATAGTTCACTCTCAACTATAGAATTCCAATGAGATGCTTGAAGGTCCATCCTCAACATTCGTCCTAGAGTTTTGGCTGCCAAAGGAGAACCTTCAATTTAGGAAGTATTCTTTGGCCAATACGCTCTAGCTCGGGATCATTGTCAGAACTCTCAGATCCAAAAGCGCACAATTTGAAGAAATTCCAAAATACGCCATCCTTTAGACCTTCAACTATAACATGCTCCATTGTGCGCACCCCCTCGGTAACATTTGGACATCTAGTGGTGACCAACATCATACTTCCCTCCTGGACACTTCTAAAAGGTGCACAAAACCTCTTCCAACACTGCCCATTTTCCTTCAAGGAGTCATCCCACATGTCATCAAGGACTATCAATAGCATTTTATTGTTCACATGGTTAGAGAGAGCATGTTGAAGAGAATTCAAATTATCATTTGCCCCCTCCTTTTTAGTGCATGATTGTATGACCTCTTTAGTTAGTCTCTTCACATCAAAGTCATCCGAGACACAAATCCAAATTATCAGATCAAAGTGGGACCACACTCGTGGATGACTGCAGACATGTTGTGCCAAAGTGGTCTTTCCAACACCACCAATTCCAGCTATCACCAAAACAGGAAGACTCAATATTCTTGATTTTGTTGATGTGCGTGTTGATGCATCAATTGAACTAGTTGCTCTCTTACGTTTTGGGCCCGTAGGTACACCGAGTAATCCCAATACCTGCTTCAGCTCCTTGGCACGACCAAATATTTTTGTTTCATTTGGTAAAGATGTGGTCTCTGGCCTGACTAATTTGTCAAAGCGTTGTGCAATTCCATGAAGCCCCAAATTATCCAGCATACTTGAAAGATGGTCCAACCTCGATTGGACATCATTAACTTTGTCGAAGCTGCCTTCGATGACGGTATGAAAGAAGTCAATGAAAGGAGATTGGCTTGCATTGCCCTCCACTTGCACCTTCTTCTCGTACCATGTGAACTCATCAAGAAGGTCTTCGGCCTCATACACAGCATCCTTAAGACTCGGAAGGAGCTTGGCCACACATTGTTCATGGCTTCTCCACTCTGCTTTGTTAATGAGGTTGTACATTGCAGGAAGAGTATCCCTCATTCGTTGTAGGCCACTCTCTAGTTGCAAGACATGATCCTGAAGACGTTGTTTCTGTGAGCCACTCCATCGGGAGTGCAGAGATGAGATGGCAGATTTGGCCCACTGAAACAAAGTGACACATTCATTGATGGCACCAACGATCCCAATGGCAGATAGGCTCATTGTGGTTGGCAGGTCCTGAAAGCAATCAGTGGACACAATTAACAAGCGGACTATTTGTATGCAACAAGCTGACTACTGTTTTAACTATTTTCCACCAAAAATTCCCATGAAGTGAAAACAATGTTTTATAGTTCCAGTAGATACTTTAGAGAAATGTCATGAAGTAAGAACAAAGTTATAAAGTTTCAGTATGTCTTTGCAATTGGTAACGATAAGAAAGATATTGTACTTCCACTACAAATCACGTATGTGAAATATACACGGACATATACAAATTAAAATGAGATTATTCACATGAGGAGATAAGAAAAGCCTGGGAAGGACAGTGCACAACAGAAAGAGAGAGATGTCCCTCATTTTGTGAATTTGCCAGACTCTAGAAGCAGTACCTCAAATAATGAATTAAAAGCAGATTATCTTCTGCTTGCTATAGCTAGTGCTCTCTTCCTCAGATTGCTGAAATTTCCCTCGATTTTTGTTCTTTGAAAAATGGGTTGCTCGAAGCCAAAATAGATTGGTTGATTCTATTTTTAACAACACAGAGGAAAAAAGATCAGAAGAAGAAATGAAGCGGTACTTAGAAGAAAGCAAGGTTCAAGCTCACCTGGATCGGCGTTGATTGCCGTCGATGAGAGGCTCGCTGTCAAATGCGCACCAGCAGCAGCAAGAGGAGGGTGGGAGAGCTCTTGGATGAGTGTGAAATGTGCGGGAGAGGAGTCCAATGACAATCTCTTCGAAGGTGTCAACCCTCACATACATACATACATACAGCATGTGGGCGGAAGTAGCAACCATGCTTTAATTTGTCACGGCCGGCCTCACACAGCTTTCTTTGTCCGCCTGCGGCAACACCGAGGAGAGCTGCTCCTTGTAAAACATATATGACTATATATTCCAAGTCAGACAATGTTGTTACGGTGACTCCAATGTGGAGCGAGCCGAATAACGACATCCTCAATGTCACGAATATATTACGTACGTGCGATGAAAACAATAACGAGAATAATATATAGCACGGTAAGATATAGATAAAAGAAGTGTTAACCTAGCAATGCAAACCAGTTATTTCCCATGCTCCCAACTTCTCCCTCTCAACAGCAAATTACAATTCCTTAAGAACATGTGCAGCTTTCCATAGCCTCTAGCTGCCAGTCCTAAAATGGCCACTCATCATCGACGTGAAATAATCCGTTTTGTTCTATCCTGAAGAACATGTGCAGCTTTCCATCACCTCCAGCCGCCATAGCAATTCTTCACCATGGCGACCATACAAGTAATATAGCGTTCCCATGTTGCAGCTCGAGATGCAGAACAGTTAACTAGTTGCAAACCAAACAGTTCTTTCCAGTTACTGAAACCTAACAAGTGCAGTAAGGGTGATGGCCTGCTGGTAAAAGAAGCAGAGGATGCTATCTTCTCCAATACAATAGCAACAGAAATGAGAAAAAACACCAAGCTTGATTCCTTTGAATGATCAAGGGGTTCAATTTGTTGCTTACAAGGGAATCAATTTGTCTAGTGGAAACTCTAGACAAGGGAATCAATCAACTCTTGTGACCTGGAGATTCAACTTATTTCTGCAGCAGACTGAAATAATTAATCATCCAAGGCGTTGAAAACAGAGCCCTGCAAAACTGCTACATTAAACTAGCTAATATTTCCTTGATTCTGAAACTTGAAACAATCGCAAGGCAAAACAAACACAAAAGAGCAGTCTGAACCCTGCTGCAAGCCAAATTGTTCTCCTCACTTCTGAACCCACAAAAACTGTCTTGGAAAAATTTGCAGTAAGCAGGCTTCAGGTTCTCAACCCATTCCAAGCTCCAGCAGCGCATGCATAAACTGTAGTATTAGTGAGTTAAATAAGGTACACCACCTTAGCTTGCTCTGCTGCACACTGTAATTCCTTTCGAAATAATCAATCAATAAATCCAGAGTAAAGATACACAACAGGTACGATAGGTCTTACAGATGCACTGTGAGTGCTCTGCTGGTGAAGAAAAGCAGAGGATGCTGCTCCAGCAGCAACGGAAATGGGCAGAAACAACATCTTGATTCTGTTCAATAATCAAAGGCATCCAATGCTTGCTTAACAGTGCAAACTGAATGCCACCGATTTGCCTGGTACTGTAATGTACCCTCTCAAGACCCTACCCCTCAGATCTTGCTTGATCATCAACAGGCAGGCAGATGCAGAGTTGGTATATGAAGCATGCTATAACTTGGTTGCAGTTTGAAACAACCACAAGACAAAACAAACACCAAATTAGTACTAGTCTGAACCCTGCAAATTAAATTGTTTTCATACTTCTTAAAAAATGCCACCCAAGCACCAGCACCACAAGCATGCACTGTATTAGTATTAGTAACTAAAAAGTGCACTAGTACTTTAACTAGTTCTTTTGGCATCGGAGATTCAACTTAATTTGTGCAGCAGCAGGCTGAAATAATCATCCGAGGCATTGAAATTTGAGCCCTGCAAAACTGCAACATTAAAATAGCTATTATTTCCTCACTTCTGAAACTTGGAAAAAATCACAAGGTAAAATAAACACAAAAGAGCAGTCTGCAAGCCAAATTATTCTCCTCACTTCTGAACCCCAAAGACTGTCTTAAGCAGGCTTCAGGTTCTCATTCCATTCCAAGCTCCAGCAGCAGGTGCATATACTGTATTAGAGAGTTAAATCAAGTACACTACCTTAGCTTGCTCTGCTGCGCACTGCAGTCCTTTTGAAATAATCATCAATAATTCCAGAGTAAAGATGCACCACAGGTACGATATGTCTTGCAGATGCACCGTGAGTGGTGCTCTGCTGGTAAAAAAAAAAACAGATGATGCTGCTCCAACAGCAACAGAATTGGGGAAAAAACGGGAGCTTGATTTGTTTCAATAATCAACGGCATCAAATGCTTGCTTAACAATGCAAACCAAACGCCACCGATTTGGCTGTTAACGTAATGTAATATCTCAACACCCTACCCCTCAAATCTGTCTGTCCAAGCTAACCTTGATCATCAACAGGCAGGCAGATGCAGATGCTTGTATGGTTGGTAGGCAAACATATTCCAGAGTTGGTTTAATGCATGCTATAACAACTTGCTTGCAGTTTGAAACAATCACAATACAAAACAAACACCAAATTAATACCAAGTCTGAACCCTGGGAGCTAAATTGTTTTCATACTTCTGAAACCCCCCACTGTCTTTAAAAAAATGTCACCCAGGCAACATCGGCAGCACATACATACAGTACTGTATGCATGTGGGTGGGTGATAGCCCTGCTGCTCAGGCTGCAGGAGTGCAGGTGGGTGATAGCCAACAACCCAGTAAAACTTAGCTGGGCATAAGTCTGATCCCATCCCACTTAACAGATGCATATCTGATTCTTTGTCACAAACTACATGCAGATATGGAGATAACAATGCTACAGGTAAATATGGTTGCAAGCTATACAGGCTACCTTGGAGAGCTGGAAAACAAGTGCAGCTTGCTCTTAGCTTGGTTGCAGTTTGCAATAGATAATTATAATTGCTATTCTCTCCTGTTTAGCTCTGAAATTAAACCTGTTAATCCAGAAACTCACAATAATAATCTTGGTTGCAACCATTATCATAGCCAGGGCCGGTCCTGAGTTTTTGGGGGCCCGGGGCGAAACTAAAACTCGGGGGCCCTTAAATTTTTCTTCTAGTATTCGATTGATGAAAAGTCACTTATGACGGTCTTATCTGGACCCCTCCTCCTGTTGGTTGAGCAAAGGTGAACATAGACGCCACATTGGGCAAGCACGACAACAAAGCTATGGTGGAGGAGGTCTCAATGAGCCATGGGTGTGATTTTATGGGAACATCAAAGTTATAATCGATGGCATTTGGAACCCTCAACCAATACCCTCCACGGTGGTTCACTGTGCCATTATGGGCAGACTGAGGAGATTACGGCGACTAGCAAGGCCTAGAAAATAGCCCCTTCCTTTGCAAGAGAAGATCTTCCAATAAAGAGGCGCACATGCTAGCGCACTTATTGCTGAGAGATGAGGTTGGTCGCCGTGTGTGTCCTACAGCTTCGTCTAATGGCCTTTGTATCCCATAGTCTATTATTTAAATAAGGATGATATGATTCTCAAAAAGATAAATTATGACAATCCCATCTGGAAATTTAACTAAAATGGTATAGAAACAAAAGCATGAATATGCATGTCAATTTAATAAGTAATAGATTTTATAATTTTAGCATCTATGACCGAGTGATCACCAAACTCTTATTGCCCTTTCCCTAGCATGAATTTGTGAGTTAAATGGAATCACAAATCAGACCACGCATGTGAGAGAGAGAGAGAGAGAGACAGAGAGAGAGAGAGTAAACTCACAAAAACGTAATTATATCCACGCATACACACCTGAAGATCAATCTTCGTATTTGTAGATCGTGAGGCCCTTGACTCCCATAATCCCCATGACCTCATAATAGTATTCAGAGTTGCCTCTGCGATGAAAAAAATACCAGATAAATAAAAACTCAACGAATTATGAACATCTGGACTGAAACAACCACGCATGGATCAACCTGCGCGACATCATCGAAGAAATTGGTTATGGAGTTCACGATCTACAACCCATCTACAAAACTTCAGATTTGTAGATTATGAGGCCCCCAAAATACAATCTTAAGTTTGTAGATCGTGAGGCCTCCCGCCTCCGGAGGCGGGACGTGGGGTTGATGGTGAGGACGCCCTGCAGGAGCCCAGAGTCGCCGGCATGCGACTCGCGTCCGGGGGGAAAACAAATCTGCCGAAACCGCCGCGAACCAGTCAACAGGCGAACTCAACGGGGAAGAAAACATGACGATCGTAGACGTACTCGTGGGCTACCGACTACATCCTTGGTTTCCCTAGGGCCTGGGCCATGGGCTAGCTACATACGTCGGAGGGGGCCCCTGGACATCGGGGGCCGGGGCGGCCGCCCCTGCTGCCCCCCCTCAGGGCCGGCCCTGATCATAGCATAAAACTGAATCTGATTAACCCTCCCAATGTTTCAGAAAGGACGCCGATAACTGCCACACGTGTGGCACAATGGACACCCGCCCTCACGACCGTGTGTGGCATATCCAGCAGCAGCCCACACGACCCGGTGTGGGCGAATATTAGAACTGCCCACACGTGTGGCAGGAGGAGCACCCTACCACAAGACTCTTCAGTACGAGGGGATCGATACCTCCCACGAATTCGTTCGCCAGGGGGAACCCCCAGCCCGCACGCCTCCATCACACGAGGCCCTTTTCCCTGTGAAAAAGGAACAAAAAGCCCACTGACAACGAATTAAATGAAAAGGCCCAGATTTTGTTTCCTTTCTATGACAAATAAAAGCCCAGATTTTGCTCAGCTACTAAAAAATGCCATCAGCTTTGAAAATAGCAGAAAAATTGCCATTCGAGTTTGACCAAACTATTTGCCATTACATTGTTTTTTAACAATGGCAAGGGTTTATAAACACATATTTAATCCCCCAATGAAATATGGCAAATCTGCCATGACCAAAAAAAATCAATGTTGCCATGTGAAAAAACACAAATAGTCAAAAATTTCATGTGAAAAGAACACAAAAAATTGACAGGACAAATAAAAGATAAAAAATGCAATGGCATTTTAAATTAAAATTGCCATGAAAGTTTAATTAAAATTGCCGTTCTTTGAAGGATAATTTTGCCGTGTGTGAGAAAAAACACAAAAAGTTGAAAATCAAGTATGAACAAAGAGATTTGCCATGGCAGATTGGTATCAAAGAATTGCCGTGTTTTGTATGATGAATTTATTGTGTGTGAAAAACATAAAAAGTTAGAAATTCAAGTATGAACAAGAAATTTGCCATGGCAGACTTGCCACGGCGAAATTCACGTAAACTAAATTTGCCATGAACAAGAAAAATTGCCATGGCAGATTCATATTTAAACTTGCCACGACAGAAAAAAAAAATGTAAACTAAATTGCCATGATTTGAGAATTAAATTTTCCATGATCAATAAACTAAATTTGCCATGAACCAATAAACTAAAATTTGCCATGATCAATAAACCAAATTTGTATGAAAACTTGGCATGGCAGATTTGTATCAAGAATTGCCGTGTTTTGGTATGATGAATTTGCCATGTGTGTAAAAAACACAAAAAGTTGAAAATCAAAAAAAGATGAACAAGAAAATTGCCACGGCAGATTCCTAACAAAACTTGCCATGGCAAATTCATATCAAGAATTGCCGGTGTGAAAAAAACACAGAAAGTTGAAAATCAAGTATGAACAAGAAAAATGCCATGGCAGATTCGTATCAAAACTTGCCACGACAAAATTCACGTAAACTAAATTTGCCATGAACAAGAAAAATTGCCATCGCAGATTCATATTGAAACTTGCCATGGCAGAATAAATCATGTAAACTAAGTTGCCATGATTTGAGAACTAAATTTGCCATGATCAAGAAACTAAATTTGCCATGATTTGTAAACTAAATTTGCCATGAACCAATAAACTAAAATTTGCCATGATCAATAAACCAAATTTGCCCTGGTGTTGAACATATTAAGTTGCCATGTTTTTAAACATTTATAACTTTGACATGTTTTTTGAACATGGCAAAGTTGCCATGGCAAGTTTGTCGTGTTTTTAGATTAAAAAAGTACCATAGCAAATCACATGAAAATGTCATATAGAGCAATTGCAGTACATGGGGGATGGCAAAAAAGGATGATCAAATTTGCCATGGCAAAAATGTATATTCAAATTTGCCATGGAAATAATGCATATTCAAAATTGATGTGGGATTTTTATCAAAATTGCCGTGTATGTAAAAATAATAATTCTAACAGAACATAGCATCTTAAGTTCATGAGGCATGGAAAATGTAGTTTATGGGGGATGGCAAATTCCACTCTTTTTATAGCTACCATCTTTCATTTTAAGGAAATAGTTGACATGGCAATTATAATATCAATACAACAAATTGGCATGGTTTATCAAAATGAGTATAGCAAAAACACTCACAAGAATACCAATGTAAAAAAATTGCCATGGAATAATAGTTTAAATTTTGCCATGGCAAAAAATAGAGTAAAAATTGCCATCATATATAAATTAAAAATTTCCATGTTCTTTATGATAAATTTGCCGTGTATGTAAAAAATCACAAAAAAATATGAAAACAAAATGCCATGGCATATGAATACTGAAAAAAATGCAATGGCCTATGTGCACAACACAACTGGACTAGTTTTGAACTAGTTTGCCATGACCTATGTGCACGGCTGGACTACATTTGAGTTACTTAACAAGTCTATCATCATGGGAAATTATCTAAAAAAATACTTAACAAATCCCATGCTCATGGCAAAAAACGAGCTAAATTGCCATGGCAATTTTGGTGATTGTGAACTTGTGTAAAACTTGCCATCGCAGCAACAAAAATCATCGCTATATAACATCGGAAAAAATGTGTGAAAGTGCCCATGAAACAATTGCATCTTAAGAATTCGTTGAATCAGAAAGTAAAATGGTTGAAGAGAGGAAATATTCCCTCTCTTAAGTGGCCACTACGCATCCATCAGTAGCAACGTGAAGAGAGGGAATATGCTCACTCGGCATTACGTGAATGTTCTAAACAGGCATCTCGTGAATGTTATTAACAGGCATTCATGCACGGCATGATCAAATAAATCATTGAGAGGGAATGACATAGGGGTTGAAAGCACAACCGGGACTCACCGGCGAGCTGCCACAGCGCTCCAACGTACGGCGGCTGCGGGGACACTGGATCTCGCCGGGACGAAGGCGGCCTCCTCGTTCACCCGCGCCTGCCCTGTTCAGCGCCGCCTGGAGGATGTCGCACGCGCAGCCGCGGCCTTACCGGCAACCCGAGCCTCACGTCGCAGATGCGCCGTCGGACGCGTCGTCTTCCCGTCGCTCCTCTCCGCCAGCGCTGACGGCGCGCGCTCCCCGGACGACCGCCTGCACTCTGCAATTGTGCAGCTCCTCAAGCGACGCCGGAGCCGCCCCAAGCACGAGCGCTTGAGCGCGCCGCCACGGCAGCCCCTGCCGGGTCAGCCGCCCGGAGGAGATCCTCCGCCGCAGTCTCCGGGCATGCCGCCGCGGCAGCCACCGGCACGAGCTCGCCTCCGTGAGCAACATCTACACCGTCCACACCTCCAACCGCGGCGAGATCCCATGGAGGGCGAGACCCCCACTCGCCGACGGGAGAACGCCCTCGGGGAGGACTCCCACGGCGTCGCCCCCCGTCGCAGCCGCGTCCATGGCGTCGCCGGGCCTCTGCCTCCCTGAACGGAGCCGCCGCGGCCGCCGTCGATGAGCTGCCGCCTACCCTCTTTCCTCCCTCCATCCCGTGCGAGTGTGTGCTGTGAGCTGCTCAATGGATAAGGTGAGCCTGATTCGGGCCGGGTGGAAGGAGAGGGGGGAAGAAAAAATATCCAAAGGTGAGACAAAGGAGTGGGAGGCGTTCGGGCTGCTGGTTTCCTGGACGCACGGGCACGTGAGATGACGTGGCGACTTTTTTGCTGTAAAAGTCGTGCTAACTGATCCAATGGTGATTAGGGCGTTTGAACCGATTGGCTTCGTGCCATGGGCATTATGCTACGCGTCATCCGGATGATGCCGGGGAGAAATAAGCCGCCTTGTCCGCCGTTGATTTGCGAAAATACGTTATGATTCCGGCCGCTGGATTTGCACACGCCGGACCACGGAAAACAAGCGAACTTGCACACACATGTCTCCTCGTAGTGACCAGCCACCAACGCAACATCCCTACACGCGCATAACTCTAGCGAGAGCAGCATCTAGCCGGCTTAGAGCATGTGGCAGCAGCCATGTCGCCGGTCACCTCACAGCAAAACGGCCGGCGAGCTTGCCATACATCGGCCATGGCAGCAGCGCCGACGAGCTCTGGGTTGCAGCAACGCCCCTGCTGTGACCAACCTTTCAAGCACCATTGATGCTCCATTGATGCACCGGGGATGCATCGGCTAGCCGGCTATGCTCCATTGCAGCGCCGGTGTACTGTGATGCTCCGGCGGCTCGACTATGCTCCGTTGCAGTATGCCCGACGATGCTCTATCGTAGCACCAGTGATGCCCGGCAGACCAACGATGCTCTGTTGCAACAACGACGTTGTTTCGGCGGCCGACGATGCTCCATCGTAGCACCGGTGATGCTCCCTTGCAGAGCGGTCGATGTTTTGACGTCCAACTAATGCTCCATCGCAGCACCGACGATGCCTCGACAGCCCGTCGATGCTCCGTTTTAGCACCGGAGATGTTTTGCCGGCTCGACGATGCTCCATCATAGCACCGGTGATGCTCCCTTGCAGCACCGTCGATGTTTCGACGGTCCAACTAATGCTCAATCGCAGCACCGACGATGCCTCGACAGCCTGACGATGCTCCGTTTTAGCACCGACGATGTTTTGCCGGCTCGACGATGCTCCATCATAGCACCGGTGATGCTCCCTTGCAGCACCGTCGATGTTTCGACGGTCCAACTAATGCTCATTCGCAGCACCGACGATGCCTCGACAGCCTGACGATGCTCCGTTTTAGCACCGACGATGTTTTGCCGGCTCGACGATGCTCCATCGTAGTACCGTTGATGCTCCCTTGCAGCGCAGTCGATGTCCGGCAGTCCGACGAATGCTCCTTCGCAGCACCGGCGATGCCCGGTAGACCAACGATGCTCTGTTGCAACAACGACGTTGTTTCGATGGCCGACGATGCTCCATCATAGCACCGGTGATGCTCCCTTGCAGCACCGTCGATGTTTCGACGGTCCAACTAATGCTCAATCGCAGCACCGACGATGCCTCGACAGCCTGATGATGCTCCGTTTTAGCACCGACAATGTTTTGCCGGCTCGACGATGCTCCATCGTAGCACCGGTGATGCTCCCTTGCAGCACCGTTGATGTTTCGACGGTCCAACTAATGCTCCATCGCAGCACCGACGATGCCTCGACAGCCTGACAATGCTCCGTTTTAGCACCGGCGATGTTTTGCGGGCTCGATGATGCTCCATCGTAGCACCGGTTATGCTCCCTTGCAGTGCGATCGATGTCCGACAGTCCAAGGAATGCTCCGTCGGAGCACCGGCGATGCCCCGGCAGCCCGACGATGCTCTGTTGCAACACCGACATTGTTTCTACAGCCGACGATGCTCCATCGTAGCACCGGTGATGCTCCCTTGCAGCACCGTTGATGTTTCGACGGTCCAACTAATGCTCCATCGCAGCACCGACGATGCCTCGACAGCCTGACAATGCTCCGTTTTAGCACCGGCGATGTTTTACGGGCTCGATGATGCTCCATCGTAGCACCGGTTTATGCTCCCTTGCAGTGCGATCGATGTCCGACAGTCCAAGGAATGCTCCGTCGGAGCACCGGCGATGCTCCATCACAGCACCGGCGGCTGCACGACGTCACCGGAGTTGCAGCATGATTTGAGTTGCCGTGGTCACACTGAATCGGCACTGTAGCATGATCGATGGATATGCATCACTTGTGGTCCTTCATGGATTCAGTTTGCGTCGTGGCCGAGCCTTCTCGTGTCACACTGAATCGGCACCGCAGCATGGTCGTGGACACGTTGAGTTGCCGGAGATGGTAGCATTCAGTTTTGACCCTTCATGGATTCAGTTTTGACCATCGACACTGCAGCATGATTTGAGTTGCCATGGTGGCACGGCGGCTACAGCAGATGACGGCGTCATTTCTGGAGGGAAAAACAAGTGAGGGAGACGATAGAGAGAAGGGAGAGGATAAGATTCACGCTGTTTTTAGAGGGGATGCAGTGTAGGAGACGCGCGTGAGTCCGGCAACCACGTGTCGAGTGGAGGAGGCGACTTACGGTCCCGTTATTTCAATCGGCTGATTTTTAACGTTTTCCATTATCATTTAGGTTCAGAAAAACTTGAAAGCAACCTAACATGGCCACGCTTGTCTGATTTTTTTTCTTCGAAAAGGGGGGACACCCCGGTCTCTGCATCATCAGAACGATGCATACGGCCACATATATAAAAGAAATGATGTTCAACAAGGTCTTAATGTCTCGAAGCAAAATAGAAAACGGCAAGCTCACACAGAGCTACAACGCCAAGAACAAAACTCCCAAAAGCCACAACCGGCTGGCATAACAAAAGATAGGAAAACTAATTGCCTATCCTATTACATAACCGCCATCCAAACCGGTTGAAGATATCCCGCGTTACCATCTCCCATCGGACAGATCCAGTAACCAAACGCTCCCTGGCCTCCGTCGGAGTGAGTAAGGACCACATACGGATCAACGCAGTAGCTCGGAATAAAACCTGCAAAAAATGAATAGTTGTTGTTCTGTTAAAAGCCAAATCATTTCTGCAGTTCCAAATTGCCCATAACAACGCGCATACTCCTACACGAATGTGTCTAGCTGTTTCGGACTCTATCTCAACAAGCCACGTTCCAAATAACGTACCGACCGAATTCGGAGGAGTAATGTTAAAGGCAATTTGCATGGTGCGCCACAAGACTCTCGCCAACGGGCAATCAGAAAAGAGGTGCTTGATATTCTCGTCCCGATCACAGAAACTACACCTAGTAGATCCTGTCCAGTTGCGCTTAATCAAATTATCCTTTGTTAAAATTACTTGTTTATGCACAAACCACATAAACACTTTAATCTTCAAAGGGACTTTGACTTTCCAAACATGTTTGGAACTGGGAATAACACTAGAGTTGATGACATCGATATACATCGACTTGACCGTGAAGTCTCCAGACCTAGTAAGCTTCCAACGCAACTGATCGGGCTGATGAGTTAGCTGAACCTCCATCAGTCTGCTCACCAGATGAAGCCATGTTTCCCACCTATCACCAACAAGCACCCTCCGAAATTGAATATTAAGAGGGATGGACTGCATAATCGTTGCAACACGAGCATCACGACGCTGCACAATACGATACAGGGACGGATACTGGAGCGCCAACGGCGTTTCACCAAGCCACGTATCCTCCCAGAAGCGAGTGGTGTTGCCATCACCGACAATAAACTTTGTTCTATGAAAGAAGGCAGCTTTGACTCTCATAAGCCCCTTCCAAAACGGTGAGTCAGTTGGTCTCACTGTCACCTGGGACAAAGTTTTGGACTGCAGATACTTACTACGGATAATCTGCGCCCAAGTTGCCTCGGTTTCAACTGACAACTTAAAAAGCCACTTGCTGAGGAGACATTTGTTCTTGACTTCAAGATTCTCAATACCAAGGCCCCCCTGGTCCTTTGGTCGACAGATGATATCCCACTTGGCGAGTCGGTATTTTCTCTTTAGTTCATCACTCTGCCAGAAGAATCGGGATCGATAGAAGTCCAGTCTTTTCCTAACTCCAACTGGGACTTCAAAGAAGGATAGGAGAAACATTGGCATACTCGTGAGCACCGAATTAATAAGAATCAATCGGCCTCCATATGACATAAGTTTTCCTTTCCAGCAACTCAGTTTCTTCTCAAACCGATCCTCGATGCACTTCCACTCACAGTTAGATAGCTTACGATGGTGAATGGGTATTCCTAGGTACGTAAAAGGTAAAGTCCCCAATTCACACCCAAACAATTGCCTATAAGCCTCTTGTTCATCCTTGGCTCTACCAAAGCAGAACAACTCGCTTTTATGAAAGTTAATCTTCAATCCCGTCAATTGCTCGAATAAGCATAGCACCAACTTCATATTTCTCGCTTTTGCCAGGTCGTGCTCCATAAAGATGATTGTATCATCAGCGTACTGCAGGATGGACACGCCACCATCAACTAGATGAGGTACCAAGCCACCCACCTGACCGGCCTCCTTTGCCCTACCTATCAGGATTGCCAACATATCAACCACAATGT
The DNA here is from genome assembly GCA_011799875.1 of Thinopyrum elongatum. NCBI lineage: Eukaryota > Viridiplantae > Streptophyta > Magnoliopsida > Poales > Poaceae > Thinopyrum > Thinopyrum elongatum. The sequence continues at coordinate 726,049,268 of CM022298.1, read as the reverse complement.
TGAACAAGATAGGAGACATGGGGTCACCTTGTCTCAGGCCCTTGTGTGTCTGGAAATAATGACCTATATCGTCATTCACTTTAATTCCAACACTCCCTTTTTGCGTGAAAGATTCTACCTGGCGTCGCCAAGTTTCATCAAAACCCTTCATGCGTAAGGCCTGTTGAAGGGACGGCCATTTGACCTTATCGTACGCCTTCTCGAAATCCACCTTGAAAACAACTCCATCAAGTTTTTTCGTGAGGATCTCATGGTGTTGGGTAACGCAGCAGAAAACAAAAAATTTCCGACCTACGCACCAGCCCAGGACCACTATGGAGACTGCATACAAGGTTTGATCATATTCGTTACCGACTCGTAGCGCAGCGGAAGTAGAGTCGATGACGATCGGCGGTGCAGATCCCCGCAGCTAGGATTTACAACCTCCCAACCGCGAGGATGTATACCCTCATCCGCCACCCGGACAGCCCTCCGGGAGGCGGTCGGACAGTCCCCCGGACGATGTCGTGGACAGCCCTTCGGGAGGACTCACAGAACTCGGACCGTCACTTGGACAGCCCTTCGGGAGGCACTCACGAACAGCCCCACGGGCACTAAGATCGAAACTACGACCTCTCTACAGAGTTGCACACATACGGTGTCATCTATCCGGCAGGGCTTCGCCGTCCAGAACTAGTTCCCACCGGAACCCAGACAGCCTTTCGGCACTACGAAACTATTTCGTGGAAGGGAGAAAGAATGCCAGATCATGCATGGCTTGTGTGAGAGAGTTGGAGTGAGGATGGAGAGCTCCTCTCCACCTCCTTTTATAGGGGAAGGAGGGGGTGGGGTGGCTGAAAATTTCAGCCACAAAACATGTGGGCCCCCCCCACAAAACAAGCTCCCACCAAAGGTGGGGAGTTGTCTCATGGGGGCCCCCCCTTTGCCCCATGGCACCCCCATGAGGGGCTGCCACCTCCTCCCAACATATCCCATAATATGTGGGGGCTGCCCCCCACCATGGGGGGCCCCCCCCCAACACCTTGTCCACCAACAAGGGGGCTGCCCCCTAGCCCCCCCCCCCCCACCCCCCCCAAAAAAACAGCCCCCACGAAACGTGGGATCTTGCCCCCCCTCGCTGGGACAAGATGTTTTCCCGCGTGTAATTTCCAGAAAAATTCCCGAAGGTCCCAGAACATTTCCGACACCCTCTAAAATTATCCGGACGCGCTCCGGAACATTTCCAGTATGGTGTTTTAATTTAAAACCATCTTCGTTTACCCGGTAAACAATTCCGGCAGCTCCGAAAACTTTTTTCGGTTTTTTCTCCAGAAAAATTCCAGAAATTACCAGACCTATCTGGCAACCCCCAAAACATTCCCGGTGCTTGCCGAAACCTTTTTGGATCAATGGTTTTATCCGAAACAACTTTTCGGTTTTACCGAAACTTTTTCGGTGTTCTCTCCGGAACTTTTCCGTTGTCTCTGAAACTTTTCCAGTGACTTTCTCTCGGACTCCTTGTCTAGTATTCAGCAGATAGATGACCCTTAAGCGTGTGACCCTATAGGTTCGGTGAAGTATAGACATGACCGGAACACTTTCCGATCAATGATCAGCATCGGAGCCGTGGACACCCATATTGACCCCTATACCCACACGAATGAATATTCGAGTGAACCTCCAGTTGCCGTGTGCTATTCCTGTTGCTTCGCGATATGTTACAAATACCCGAGGTGAGACATGTTGGCATTCCCGTGGATCAACAACTTGTCCACTAAGCCAGTTACCTCGTTACCGGTATTGTTCTCTTTTCTCGTTACCGTGTTCCGGCATCCCTGTGATCAAATCACCCTGTGTCTGGCCAGACGATGATGGATACCGTAACACCGAGAGGGCCCAGAGATATCTCTCCATTGCCGGAGGAGCAAATCCCAATCTTGAGCTATCAAGTTACTTGACACACTTTTTCATGAACCCATAAGCCGCCGTAATAGCCACCCATTTACGGATGACGTTTAACAAACCCCAAAGTTCATGAATCAAGCATGAAGAAACTCGATACTCTCATGGTCTGAGGAATCATGCAAACGTTAACTATCTCTGTGTTATTAACCATTAACTCATGACGAATGTATCTCATAGCATAACATCAATTCGGGTCGATTCAACACAAATGTCCTTCCTGACATTGTGCCCTCAAAGTTGCTGGCATAGACATGCCCATGATTGGGAAAACATAATCATCATGCAACACTTGAGCTAGTCTTAGAGGCACGACTAGGAATACATTTTACCATTTATTATACCACATGTGCACATGGGTTTTCCCCAGAGCCTTTATGGATATACGGGCTCCGGAACCATAGCAGTTATAGCATGGAATATAAACTTAATTATGAATAGGGAGATAATTAATAACATTTATTATTGCCTCTAGGGCATATCTCCTACACATGGAGCATTTCATGAAGGACCACAACCCCTTCGAGGATCACTACTAAGAAAAGAGCTATAGATGAAATTGACACTAATGGCGCACCAGAGAAGTGGTGCGCCACTACTATATACTAATGGCGCACCATGTGGTGATGCGCCATTAGTGTGGATGACACTAATGGCGCACCAGACACAAGGTGCGCCACTAGTAACAATTTTTTTTTTCATTTTTCCAAACATACTAATGGTGCATCCAGGCAAAGTGCGCCATTACTAGTTCTAACTAGTAATGGCGCACCAGCCACTGAGTGCGCCAGTACTGTATTTTTTTTATTCTTTTTTTTGCAAAACTACTAATGGCGCACCGTGGCAAAGTGCGCCATTACTAGTTTAAACTAGTAATGGCGCACTATGCCGCGGTGCGCCATTAGTATATATATACTTTTTTTTACTTTTTTGCAAAACTACTAATGGCGCACGGCCAGCAGGTGCGCCATTAGTATGTTGTGTTACTAATGGCGCATGGCTGTGTGGTGCGCCATTAGTAACCTGGGACCAGCTAGATATTTTGGACAGCCACACCTACACACTCATTTTCCCCACTTCATTCCCTCCACCTCCTTCTCCAAGCTTGTCGGCTGCCTCCTCCTCCTCACCTCATTTGCACCATAGATTCATCAAAATTAAGTGGTGAAATTACCTTTTTTTGATAGGTAAGTAAGGGGAAAGCTATCTTCATGTTGTAGATCTACTTTTTTTCTCCCTAGCTCGCTCCAACAACGTGCACATGCACTTTTTGTGGCCTAGCTAGATCTATGTATGTTCGTGGTGTTGCATATGTTTGTGGTGTTGCATATATGTTTGTGTTTGCAGGTACCGGTATTTGAAATGCGATAGTTGCCAATATTTTGCCGGAATGTTGATTCATTTCCGTTTCGGCGAGAATTTTGGCACTATGCATTCTTTTTTGTCCTATTTTTAGGGAAAGTCATGCCAAATTTTTTCTTGGTTCTAAAATATCGTTTTGCTCTACCCCGCAGGCGACCATGGTCCGCACGATGACCGAAGGCATCGTGAATAGGTTTTTGAGCTCCGCGAAGGCCGAGATGCTTCAAAAGAACGAGACGGAGATAAGATGTCCGTGTCGAAGATGCAAGCTGAAGAGCCTTATTGCGGACCCGGATTCCGGGCAGGTGCGGGACCACCTGCTCTTGCGTGGTTTCATGGATGGCTATCGGTGGCAAGGTGATGAAGATGACTATGAAGTCGTCCATGGGGGCCGAGCAAGAAATGAGGAAGGGCAGCAAGACAACCACCGCGGCTCGGGCGGGCGAGAAGACGAAGAATCTCCAGGACATGATCACGACGGTGATGCTGTACATAGTCATCATGTAGAAGATGCCGGACATGATGATGAGGAAGATGCCGGAGCAGACGAAGGGCATGATCATGAAGATGAAGATGCCGGCGGAGCAGACGACGATGGACCAACGATGGGCTGGGTGCATGACCCTCATATTCAAGAGCTGCTTCTCAAGCAGACGGATAACGCAAGAGCTGCCGCCCGAGAGAAATCTAAGCTGGATCAACTGGAGATAGACGCGGTTACTCCATTGTATGAAGGATGCAGACCCGAGGATACCCGCCTGAAAGTAACGCTTATGGCTTTGGAGATGAAGGTAAAACACAAAATGACCGACGCATGCTTCGACGAGAACATGTCATTCTGGCACGAACGTCTTCCCAAGGGGAACAAGTGCCCGACCAGTTTCGAGGAGGCGAAGAAAGTCGTGTGTCCTCTGGATTTACCGCACGTGAAATACCATGTGTGCATGAACAATTGCATCATTTATCGGGGCGAGCACGCGGAGTCTACCATATGTCCGGTGTGCGGCGTCACTCGATACAAGAAGAGGAAGAAAGCTCCTCGAAAAGTGGTGTGGTACTTTCCGATCACTCCTCGTCTGCAGCGGTATTTCACGGACCCTAAGGTAGCAAAGCTCCTGCGTTGGCACGTGGATAGGGAGGAGAAGAAGCGAGAAGATGACGCAAATGATCCGGAGATAAATAAAAAAGACAAGATGCTGAGTCACCCTAAGGATGGGAGCCAGTGGCAAGCGTTGAACTACGAACACCCAGAATTTGGGAAGGATCCAAGGAACATCGTGCTGGGCGCGAGCACCGATGGAATCAATCCGTTTGGCAGCCAGAGAAGCACACATAGCACCTGGCCTGTGTTTGTGTGGATGTACAACCTTCCTCCCTGGTTGTGCATGAAGAGGAAGTACATTCACATGAGTATGCTAATTGAAGGGCCGAAACAACCAGGGAACGACATCAATCTGTATCTGGGGCTGCTGAAAGAGGAGCTAGACACGCTGTGGAAAACACCAGCCAATACGTGGGACGCCGCAGAGAAAGAATATTTCCCTATGAGAGCCTCACTGCTCACGACAATGCACGACTATCTCGGTTACGGATATCTCGCGGGGCAGGTGGTCCACGGATTTTTTGGATGCGTCAGGTGCATGGATGACACAACGTATCTCCAGCTAGATAGAGATCCCAGGTCTTCGAAAACCGTGTTCATGGGACATCGAAGGTGGCTTCGCGACGATGACCCGTGGAGGAAACGCAAGGATCTGTTCGATGGTGAAACCGAACCCCGAAGACGCCCGCGTACGAGGAGCGGCGAGGAAATAGACGAGCTGTTGAAAAATTGGAAAGATTGCCCACTGCCGGGAAAGAAGCAAAAGGCGCCAGAGCCGGGAAAGAAGCGAAAGGCGCCAGAGCCGCTGTTGAAGGTATGGAAAACGAGGTCTGTTTTCTGGGACTTGCCGTACTGGAAGATCCACCGTGTGCCTCACAGCCTTGATGCCATGCATATCACGAAGAACGTGTGTGAGAGTCTGCTTGGTACCCTGCTCAACATGCCAGAGAGGACCAAAGATGGGCCGAAAGCAAGGGCAGACTTGAAATCAATGGGCATCAGGCAGGAGCTTCACGCTAATGATGATGATGATGATGATGATGAGGCGAAGCAGGACACAGAAAGTCGTCGCAAAGGCAAAAAGGCCAAGAAGACCGGAAATGACTACCCTCCCGCGTGCTTCACTCTAAGTCAGGAGAAGATCGAGCAGTTTTTCACCTGCCTCGTAGGAGTAAAACTTCCTTACGGTTACGCGGGGAAGATAAGCAGATACCTAGACCCAGCGAAGCAGAAGTTCAGCGGGATGAAGTCTCACGACTGTCACGTGCTGATGACGCAGATACTTCCAGTTGCAATCCGTGGGATCATGGACGCGCATGTCCGTGAAACGCTATTTGGCCTATGCAACTTTTTCGACGTCATCTCTCGGAAGTCGGTTGGCGTGAGGCAACTCAGAAGGCTACAGGAAGAGATCGTGGTGATACTATGCGAGCTTGAGATGTACTTCCCGCCCGCATTCTTCGACGTTATGGTGCATCTGCTGGTCCATATCGTGGAGGATATCATCCAACTCGGGCCGACGTTCCTGCACAGCATGATGCCGTTCGAAAGGATGAATGGTGTCATCAAAGGATACGTTCGCAACATGTCACGTCCAGAGGGAAGCATAGCCAGGGGCTTAGTGAAAGAAGAGTGCAATCTCCTACTGCACAATTATTAGGCCATCGAGAAACGTGGGTCTGCCCGTCAACAGGAACGAGGCAAAGGGCTGCGGAGGGGGGGCCAACGGGAGGGGAGACGAGAAATGAAGGAAGAAGGAGAGGGGAGAATCGCAGAAGGGGAAAGAGAAAAAAGAGTAGCCAACAACCCAAACCCCCAACACGGGGGGGGGGTGGGGGGGGGGAGCACAACCCCCCCCCCCCCCCCCCCCCCCCCCCCCCCCCCCCCCCCCCCCCCCCCCCCCCCCCCCACGAGAAAACACATAGACGTGGTCGATCCTTGGGTGGTAGAGCACAAAACCTTTATTGAGAAGACGTACAATGACCGAGGCCAACAGAGGACGGACAGAGATATAATCAAGAGAGCAAACTATGTTTCACGCGTTGGTTCAAGCAGAAGCTTCTGTCGTACCCTTTACATGAGGATTCTTCCGCAGAAGAAAACTATATTCGCCTTGTCACAGGGCGCCGAGCACAACCTGATGACCTATGAGGCGTATGATATCAACGGCTACATTCTACACCGAGGACAAGGACATGAAGAGCGATGGTTATCAGAACTCCGGGGTAACGATGGAATCCTACACCGGTACGACAAGGACAGATACTACGGAAGGATCGAGGAGATCTGGGGAGCTGACTACGCTGGAGAGAAGGTCCCGATGTTCGTGTCAGATGGGCCAAGAGCGTCCTAAAAGAAGACCGGTATTTCACCACCATGGTTATACCGAAGCCAAATCCAAGACCGCGGGCGAAACGTCACCGCGAAAAATGAGCCATGGGTACTGGCTTCCCAAGTGGACCAATGCTTCTTCATTACCGACCCGTCAAAGCCCAGTCGTGTTGTCGTGAGGAGAGGCAAAAGGAAGATCATCGGAATGGATGGAGTCGCCAATGAGCAAGACTTCGACAGTACGGCGACCCAAAGATGGAACATGACGACGACGATGAAGTGAGCAGCATACACCACAAGAAGAAGCAGACACCCCTACCTAAAGGAGTCCGTTCCACAGAAGAAACTCCATTTGCGAAAAAGAAGGGCAAGAAGATTGTGAACAGATAGCTAGCTAAGATCGATGTATTTAAATCGTAGTCTTCATTTCTCGATTGTATTTCATGGGCACTTTTTGAACTCATGAATATTTTAAATTTCATGGGCACTTTTTGAATTCATGAATATATTTCAAATTTCATGGGCAAAAATATTGAATATTCATGAGGACACTCGATCTCGATCCCCCTCCATCTCGATCGCTATCCCCCTCCATCTCGATCGCTATCCCCCTCCATCTCGATCTCGATCCCCCGCACCCTCCCCCGCTAGCTCCACCGCCGCCGACGACCCACCGCACCCTCCCCCGCTCCACCGCCGCCGCCGAGCACCCCATTTGATGATATTTTCAAATAACCAATTTGATGATATTTTTTCATATTCATAAAAAAATATTACTGTTTTATAAAAAAAATTACTACTGTTTTATAAAAAAAATATTAAAAAATAGCAACAAAAAATAATAAAAAAAACATACTAATGGCGCACCGCTCGGGTAGTGCGCCATTGCTATCTAAAAAAAAGATTTCTAATGGCGCACCGCTAGGGGGTGCGCCATTGCTATAAAAAAAAGATTTCTAATGGCGCACCGCTCGGGGTGCGCCATTAGTAAGCTTCCCCCCTAGCTCTAACTCGCCCGACCCCTTCGTCCCTCCCTCTCGCCAGATCCACTCCCCCCCCCCCCGCGTTGCTGCCCCGACCCACGACGCCGCCGCCCCTACGTGCGCCGCCGCGCCCCCCACCACCGCAGCTCCGCCATCGCCAACGCCTCCGCGACCTCGCCGTCGCCGACAGCCTCCCCGCGTCGGCCCCTGCCCTGCGCCGCCTCTACCTCAGTCCGGGCACGGGGTGCAGGACGACGACCGCCGCCGACCCGCGAAGCACGTGGCCGCCGGCCTCCCCACGACCAACCGAGGCGCCCAGGAGGACCGCCGCCGTCTTCTTCTTCGACTACGAGGACCCGGACGAGCTCGGACGCCGTCGAGCCATCCCTTCGACGCCGCCGCCGCCGCCGACCCCGACCCTGACCCCTCCGGCGACCGGCCGCGCCCGCCCAGGTACCTCTCCTCCTTCCTCCGTCCTCCCAGTTTGCAATCCAGACAGAGTTGCCTGCCATTTTCTCTGAAATTTAAGAGGCATAATGCCAGTGAATCGACATTTCGGTGGCATACATTGCGATCCTTCTATTAGACAGAGATGTCTGAATCTTTTGTGTGTCTCTGTTTGTAGGGAGCTTGTGTAGTATTTTCAGGCTAGATAGGTGGTTCCGGCAGTGAGCACATCCTGGTAGTGTTTTGACATGTTTATATTTTTTCTGCCTGAAACTTTGCTAGGTGAGAATGTCTGAAACCTTTTTTTTGTTCGATGAGGAACCATATTTTCTGAATAGGATCCCTGGTGAACAAATACTTCAAACTTTTCAGACTAAACAAGGTTTTTGATTTCTTAAAAGCTGTGGCATATGGTACAACTCCGGAAATTGACAGTATAGTAGTAGCAGGCCTGAATGTATAGCTTCTTACGAAGATACATAACGTGCGAGTATAGATTTTTTGTCAAATCTTTTTTTGTAGATACAGGATTGAAAATCTAACAAAGAGTACTTTGATCAATGAGTATTCTCCAACTAGGAAATTATGTGATGTGACAAGTGAGATGCTATTCACTTACTACTGGTAAAGAAATTCACTGTCTGAACCTTGAAATAAACTCTGTTTTCAATTGTATTATTCTAACCAGAACTCATAACAGTCTACTCCAGAAGTGAGTGAAAATATAGATGCAAGGAGAAATAAGCAGCCAAAACAGCAATTAGCAAAAGTGATAGTGGTACTGAATTTAAGTGTGTAATGGTGGACCCTGAAGCTGATATTTTAGCAATGGTGGCTTCAGTGTGTGGTGACTATTGATGATTTTTTGTTGGGTGACCTATTAGATCTGGAATGGAAGCTCACATAAGTTGAGCTGATTTTTGTCCATATGAAAGCAGATGACCATATGGTCTGTGGCCTTTTCATCCATATGAAAGTAGAGGCACATTGTGGTGCTAGTTTGCTGGGTTTTGTCTCCGACCATCGTGTCGTGATGATTTTGCAGGTACCCCGAGAGGCCCTTGAGTTTGCCGGAATGTCGATTAACTTCCGTTCCGGCAAATTCGGGTACTCCATATGTCCTATTTTCAGCAAAGGTCATGCTGAAATTTTCCTTTAGGGTGCCCAACTTAGAATTCTCCTTCACGGCTTAGCTTTTAGGGTGCCTCGGTGTCGATAAGAACCTAAATGATGAAAGCTTAGGCTTTTAGGGTGCCTCGGCGTCGACAAACCCTAAATGATAAAAGCTTAGCTTTTAGGATGCCTCGGTGTCGACAAACCCTAAATGATGAGACCATGATCTTGTTCCTTGACAATAACCAACTTTTTGACCAAACTTTTTTCCTATTTAGAGCGAAACATGGCCCACAACGATGAGGCCGGCGGTTCGGGCGGCAAGCAATTCTGGGAGCTGTCCCAGGAGATGGAGGAACAACCTCACCGCTATGAGGACGCCGCGGAAGACACCGATCCTGACTACACAACCACTAGTGGCGTCGGGGATGACACCACTGATGGCGCCGCCGAGGATGCCACCACTGATGATGGCGGCGCACGCACAGATGGCAGCCAACCGAAGAGGCAACGGAAGGACCGGTGCCCGAGCGTGCTCGGCACCGTCAGGGAGGATCTTACTGAAGTGAACTCCGATGGGCATCCGACGGCGCCCAAACAAGTAGTCAAGGGGTACTCGGTTCAGCTCGGGTGCATTCTCCGGAGTACCGTCTCGATCAACACCGAGAACCTAAGGCATAAGGACCGAGGGAATTTGCGCAGCCTCCTCTTCATGAAGCTGCACGAACGATACAAGTTCCCCGCTGAGTTTGCAAACACACGCCTCTCAGGGAATAAAGTGAACAGTGCCGCCCTCATGAAGATGAGCACGGCCCTGTCTACTTGGAGAAGCACGGTGAAGGCAATGATTGATAAAGGTGATAGTTATGACAAGATCAAGGCGAAATATCCTTTGATGAGCGAAGATGACTACAAGGAGTTCAAGATCAAGTGCGAGAGCCCCGCAACCTCCGAATCAAGTCAGTGGGGGAAAGAAATGCGGCAGTTGAACTTAGGGGTCCACCAACTCGGTCCCGGCGGTTACAGAGTGGCGGAGCCTATATGGGACAAGGAGGACGCGGAGCGTGCCGAGCAAGGCCTACCGCCCCGCTTCGAGAAATACAGTGACAAGCAGACCAGGAACTTTCTCAGGGCCCGGTACAAGGAGGACCCGGTAACAAAGGAGCTTACCACGGATCCGAAGACCAAGGAGCTTGAGCTTGTTCTGGTAAGGAATACACCCCCGCGTAATTAGCTCCATATGGTTGCATTCTAATTAATCCCCAATATTTCTAAATGGTTCACGTTCCTTCCGCGGGACAAAGAAAGCAGTAGCGCGGGGTCGTCTCAGAGCTCCCCTTTCGACACCCCTTTGAATAGGGCGTTGAACGTAATGAAAAACAAGGATAAGCTCAGTAAGCCGACGTCAGCTGGTCGTGTGGCCGGTAAAGGCTTGTCCACAAAATGGTCGTCATACTATACCGCTGGTGGGCGAAAGGAGAAAAAGACCAGCTCGGAAAGCCAGTCGCGCGAGGTTGAAGCACTCAAGGCACAAGTGGCGCGGATTCCGGAGCTTGTCCAAGAGCAAGTGGAACAACAACTGGGAACGAAGCTCAACGCCATGGTGCCTACGTTGATTCATGGGCTGACGACGTGGATTGCGGGTGGCCAACAGGGGCCTCCCCCGGTTCCCAGCTTCACGGCCAGCAACTCGCACAGCGCGCAGGCGGCGCCATTGGTGTCTCCGGCGGAGGCGGTATTCGTGTCTCCGGCGCCGGCACGGGCATTGGAGCTTAATGCACCCGGGTGTACGCCGGCCGGCACCTCGCCAGCAAGCGGCCCCTCCGTCAGTTGCACGCCCGCCGTTGGCGGTGCCTCGACATTAGCCGAGCTCGACGGCATCACGGTAACTAAGCCTCTCGGCCGATGACTTCATCTTTTTGCCTTTGACTGGGCATCCCTGACGCCCTACATGTTTTCGCAGGGCGCCGCCGACGTTCCTTGCACTCTCCTGCACTTCGTGGGCGGCGAGTTGGTCGATGTCGCCAAGGGCAGAATCGTTCAACCGGGCAACCCCGTGTTCCACGGTAATCCGATGCCACCCACAGTGTATAGGGTTGAAGTGGTTCGGGTGCTGCCAGGCTGCGACGAGCTGTTACCTCCGATTCGACCCGCTGGGGCCGACGAAGAAGATGAGATGACCCTCAGCGCCTGCGTAAGCTGGCCCCTGCTTTGGCCGAAGAGCCAGATTCGTTTGGGGGCGGGGGACACCACCCCACAGACAAGACCGCCAGTCGTGCCGGCGCCAAGCCATGGCAAGAACGCCGCAATGCTACCGGACATGCCGGACATCCCTATGGCACAGAATCCGGACATGCATATGGCACAGGATCCGGACGACGACGACAACGACGACGGTACATTTACCAACGTCGATAAGTACTTTGCCGAACATGGGTACGGTGACGAGTTCTGCGGGCCTCCTTCTCAAGAACCCAACCAAGACGACCGCGATCTAGCTGGTACGACGGAGAAACCCAGTTGCAACAGGCGTCGTCTGGCGTTCAGTTCTCAGGAGACGCCTCCAGCTGCCGCCTTCACCGAGCCTCAGATAGCTGAGGTGCGAAATATTATCAGCCCCAACACGCTCAAGAAGGCGGTCTGTGAGGAGAACTCGGTCCCATTACAGCAGATCAAGAAGAAGAGCCGGAAACGAAAGACTAAAAAGGGCACCGATGCGAGCCAGCCGGCACCGAGTACGATCCGTGCTCAGGACGGGCCACCTTCACCTAAGGATATCTCGAGGAGGGTGCATGTGGCGGGTAGGGCGATGCTACCGATAAATATGCTCAATGCTGCAACCGGTGCTATGCGGAGTCTGCACGACAGTGTTCTTTCTTTGGAGAAGCGACGTCTCAGAGAGAATGATGTGGCATACCCGGTTTTCGTGGCCAAGGTGCCAGAGGGCAAGGGCTTTGTGGATGGCGACATCGGGGGTACGATCGTCCTGCGGTTTGATGACATCTTTGCTATGTTTAACCTTCATCCGCTGCACTACACCTTCGTTCGGCTGTTTTCGCTGAGTATGGAGATGCGGATCATTAGAGACAAGACCCCGGACATCGTGATAGTCGACCCCTTCTACATGCGTGCCAAGCTCTTGAGCAGCGCTGGGGACCGCCAAGTCGCGAGTTCACACCTCGAAGGCGTCATTCTGGCAAACCCAGATAAGGATAACTTCCTTGTGGCTTACTTTCCCGAGTAAGTCATCCCTTAACCGCCCCGTAACATATGATTTCTTAGATTTCGATCGTTCTTTTTTTTTCTAACATTCCATGTGTCTGTGCAGTGACACACATTGCACACTCATCCTCTTAAGCCCGAAATATTCCATGGCCACGTATTTCGACCCGAACCGTGACTCCAAGATAGACTACAGAAATATCAAGAAAGTTCTTGATGATGTTCTCCCCGGCTACGCCAAATCTGGAGGCACCTTCACTAGGGCAGTTCGTAAGTACGGCAAGCACGTGTTCGCCCACAATACGACGTTCTGCTGCGTCAAGCAGCCGCCTGGCGGTCAGAAGGATGCCTACTACGCCCTCCATCACATGCGGGCGATTGTAAGGGACCATCATCACCTTCTGCTACCAGATAATCTCAAAGATTGGGCCGCGAGCTTGTCGGCAATCCAGGACGCGGACATCAGACAAGAATTCTTTCGCATCCAGTCGGAGTTTGCCGACATCATCCATCAAGATGTCCTTCATACCTCGGGGCAGTTCTTCCTCAGATATCAACCGTCCAACAGTGAGATAGACGGAACGCTACAAATGCAGGCTGACAACGCCCGCGATTTCATGACCATCACGACAGACGGCGGCTTCATCCACGCTCCTGTCCCATGAGTCGAGTCAAAAGTAGTGATGTGTAGTTCTGAAACATTGATTGGCTCATGTTGTAATTAAACTTTAATGAATTGTATGTCTCTTTGGTTTGGACAGTCGTTCAACTTAGATGTAACCGATGCTATTTATTAGTAGGACCATGAATCGTGCTATTAATGTCTTTCTTTTCTCTTCCGATCCTTTTGTTGCATACTTATATATTGCTTATGTATTGTCTGTTGTTTGGCTTGTGCATAGAGATGCCGTCGTATGTCGTGTACAAGGGTAAGGTTTCCGGAGTCTACGACGACTGGGAGGAGTGTCGGAGACAGGTTCACCGTTTCAGCGGTAACAGTTACAAAGGGTACACCACTAGGGCGGAGGCGGAATCTAGATACGCCCGCTATCTAGCGGGAGAGAGGAGGGAGCGTTGGAGGAACCGGATGAAGACCAGTTTCATCGCGATGATGCTCATCGTGATGACCGCAGCTCTCTTCTATGTGATGGTAGTTTAGATGATCGATATCGACTTGTAATGTGAAGACAAACTCGATACTCGCGGTCTCGAGACTTGTAATGTTTTATCTTTGTTCGGTCTTTTGAATTCGGAGACTAATACGATGAATTGTATTCGGAGACTAATCTTCTATTGTATTCGATGAATCTGCTGTTGCTGTGTGCTGCTGTCTATATTCTGTCCAATAATATATTTTGTAACCTGTGCAAAAATCAGAAAAGTAAAAAAAAAAACCTAATATTCATACTAATGGCGCATCACCTCAAGGTGCGCCATTAGTATGCCAAAGGATACTAATGGCGCATCACTACAGAGTGCGCCATTAGTATGCCAAAGGATACTAATGGCGCATCACCTCGCAGTGCGCCATTAGTATGCCAAAGCACATGGTTAAATATGGCCCCCTGGGAGGCATACTAATGGCGCATGGTGTTCTATACTAATGGCGCACTGCGTGGTGCGCCATTAGTATACCAGATACTAATGGCGCACCAGTGGTGCGCCATTAGTAAAAAATACTAGTGGCGTGATACTAATGGCGCACCAGTAGTGCGCCATTAGTAGGCAAAACTGGTGCGCCATTAGTAGGCCTTTTCCTAGTAGTGGATGTTCCTGTCCGGCATGAAAGCAGTTTGAGTAGGCTGCACCACAGCATGCGCAATCTGTGTGAGCCTAATCGTCCCGACCTTGGTAAAGATTTTGAAACTAACATTTAGAAGACAGATGGGCCTGAATTGCTCAATTCTCACAGCCTCTGTTTTCTTAGGAAGCAGGGTTATCGTCCCAAAATTGAGTTGAAAGAGTTGAAGCTGTCCCGAGAACAAATCATGGAACATCGGCAACAGGTCCCCTTTAATAATATGCCAGCACTTCTTATAAAACTCAGCCGGGAATCCATCCGGGCCAGAAGCTTTATTATTTTTCATCTGCGATATGGCCTTGAACACCTCCTTTTCAGAAAAAGGAGCAGCTAAAATCTCATTCTCAACAGTAGTAAGTTGAGGCACATCCTCAACCCTAGACTCATCCAAAGACACACAGTTAACCTCTGGGGGTCCAAACAACTGCTTGTAATACTCAGTGATGTAAAGTTTTAGGTTCTCCTGACCAATAATCGTTCCTTCATCTTGTTCAAGCTGAAAGATCCTCTTCTTCCTGTGTTTGCCATTGGCGATCAGGTGGAAGAATTGAGTGTTCGCGTCCCCCTGGACCACTCTTCGGACTTTGGCCCGCAGAGCCCACTTTAATTCTTCTTCACGAAGAAGTTCTTTCAGCCTCATCTCAGCGTCAAGCTTGGCATGGAGCTCTGCGGCTGGCAGAATCGTGGTTTCTGCTTTTACATGTAAGGAGTGAATAAGGTTGAGGAGCCGTTCCTTTTCAACCTTATAGACCCCGCTAAGATGCTTAGCCCACCCACGTAGGAAACTTCTCAGGTGTCTAATTTTATTCTGCCAGCGCTCAAGTGCAGTTCTACCTCCTGCATCCTTAGCCCACTCTCTGGCTACGAGATCAAGGAAGCCTTTTCTCTCAAACCAAGCCAGCTCAAACGAGAATAAGTTCTTGTTTCCCGGGTGGGAGGCCTCACCAGAATCCAGAAATAAAGGCGTGTGGTCAGAAATACCCCGAGAGAGAGCCTGAACTGTGACGAAGGGAAACTTCTGTTCCCATTCTACACTTGCCAGAACACGATCCAGCTTTTCAAACGTTAGAATCGGCATCACGTTGGCCCAGGTAAATTTTCTGCCCGAAAGCTCTATCTCTCTCAGATCCAAGCTTTCAATGATGGTATTGAACATGAATGACCATCTGCCATCAAAATTATCATTGTTCTTCTCCTCTCGCCTCCTTATAATGTTGAAATCACCTCCCACCAGGATAGGCAGTTGCTCAGAGCCGCAAATCCTAACCAGATCCGCCAAGAACTCCGGTTTTTGTTCGGGCTGTGCGGCACCATATACCGCCACCAAAGCCCAGTTAAACCCATCTGCCTTCGACCTCACCCTAAACTTAACCGCAAAATCTCCCATGACCACACTTCGGACTTCTAGGGACTCGCATCTAACCCCAAGTAAGATCCCACATGATCTTCCTCGCGGTGGCAGACAGTGCCAGTCAAAATCAATACCGCCCGATAAGGTATTGAGAAATTGTGGCGAAAAGTTATCTCTGCCGGTCTCCGACAATGCGATAAAGTCCAATCTATGCTCTAGAGATGTCTCCGCAAGAAACCTTCTTTTAGCCAAGTCTTTTAGACCTCTGCTATTCCAAAAGATTCCTTTCATATCTCATCATGGAATTTTTTAGCCGTCCGGATCCGAGCACTCCTACGCACTGCGGAATCCGGGTATATCTTCCGCTTCCATTTGCGTTTAGGGTTGATCTTACTCTCCAGCTGGTCCTCACAACCAGGCTCAGAAGCACTAACCACAACATTCTCCATACCCTCATCCTCCTCCTCAGGCTCAGGAAGAGGAGGATCAAGATCCGCACAAAAATTATCGAGCACCCTAACCCCCAAAGCATCAATATCAGAATCATTCATGGGTTTAACCGCCGCTAATTTGCGAATCAGCTCTAAGGCCCGCTCTGCCTCTAAGTCCAGCATACCATTAACAGAAGTTGAAATTTCACTATCATTACTACCTAGTGAAATTCCTATCTGGTTTGCATTATTAATAATCTCATCATTAGAGAAATGCAATATGGAATTTGAAACATTGACCGACATACCAGTAGTGACCTCAACGTCACGAAGCTTGGCCGCCCTCACGGCGCACCGCTGCTGAATGTCGTCCACCTCCGGATGATCCTGGAGACGGCTGCTGAGCCGTCGCCCCTCCGAGACCGGGTCCGGAATACCACCGAACGCAATCACCTCCTCCCGAGTGGCCCTACTCGTTGTGAGGCCTCCTGCCTCACCCCGAACACGCATCCGGTCGTCCTCCATCGACGATCCAGCTGGACCACCGGAAAGTGAAGGGGCGCTCAATGGCACTGGCGACGTCTGTCGCGCCCCACCACAGAGCGACTGCGCCAAACCGGGAGATGGCGGATCCTGGGCCATCTGCCCGAGCTCCCCATCTACCCCCGTCCTCCGGCCATCAGGAGACACCGGCGCCCCAGGAAGGCTGTCCTCCCTAGGCGCCCCAAGAGGATGGGGCCCCGAGGCCACCTGCCCCGAGCCCCCTCCGGAAAGCTGAACCGCCGCCTGCATCGCCGGCCTGGCTAAAGGAGAGGAAGGTGCCGAGGCCACCTGCCCCGGACCCCCTCCCGAAGAAGCAATCTCCACCACCGAGACCTCGTCCATCACGCACTCTGACTGAGGATCATGAACGAGCATGTGGGAGGGGACCTCCTCCTCCTCACACCTGACCGGAAGTGGCAAAACCTCCAGAACTGGACTCACAGCATCCTCAAAAGCCAGAACAGGTAGTATGTGCTCAAACACCTCATCGGACTCCACCCGCTCACTCCAAAGCCTCGGAGGTGCAGAAGCAGGCTCGAAAGACCCGAATCTGAGAGTAGTCGTAGGCACCGAAGAGGGTGGTGCCGTCCCATCCCCTGACGTCTGAGAAACAACTCCCGGTGCAGTGGACGACTCTCGTCCAGTATCATCAACCGGTGCCTCCTTAAGCCCCGAGCTGTCATCTCCCTCGTGCATATCAGTATCAGTCCCGTTAGCCGCCTCGGCGAACAGACTCTCATCCTCAAACTCAATCGTGAGGTTATAGACCTGTCCTCGATATGCCCACTTGACCACCTCAGGCACGTACTCAATGTCCAGAACGCTGACCAATAGTCGGGCTATCCCGTGAGCTCTGGTGAAATCCATATCCACTCGCTCCGGTCTCCCCACCAAAATACCCAAACTAGCCACAACCCGAGCATCCTGCATGGGCTTCGAGGGGGCCCCAGAAAAACGCAGCCAAACCTGAGTCAGAGGCTTACCCTGAGGCTCGACTCTCTTCCACTCATGGAACTCAAGCACACCATCAGTACCCGGTACTTTGCACATCCCAAAACTCAGAAATCTCTGAAGATCCTCCACTAAAGGGAACTCAACCCTAAACAGTTTCTCCTCAAGATTAACAAGCTCCCACTGGAAGTCACCTGGAGCTAACTCCTTCAGCCTCTGCACAATCTGTGTCTCAGAGACCTCTCCTCTGGTAACTTTTACTATCCCAGTAGTCAAACTCAGGGTCTCGTCAGGAGCCTCTCTCTCAGTAGGAGACTCAAAGAACGTTAGTTCAGCACAGTACACTCCATACATCATGAGAGACGGTGCCTGATCTCGCAGAAACGGACAATCCCCCGTATCATGTGCCGGTTTGCCACAAGTGCCACAAAGCTCAGCCACACACTCAACAATGAAATGACCCTTGCCTCCGCATCGATAGCACAACATTTTCTCTTTCTTACGCGCCCATTTGGACGCCCTCTCCGAATCAGCCTTCTCTGTTGCATCCACTGACGCTGTCAGCATGGTTTCACTCCCGGGTATCTCCGCATTAGCTAACGCCGACACCACCTCCAAAGCTTGACCTGACAACACCGTCTCCTCCACAGACCCATCAACGGCCATCTGATCGACAACAGGCGGGGGAGGTTGTCGTGGTCGGTACCGGCCACCTCGACCGCCTCGACCACCATGATGACCGCGGAAACCTCCTCGCTGTCTATATCCCGGGCCAGAAGCCCCCTCAACAAAACCACCCTGGGGACCCAAGAACGGTCTCTCCGCCGAGCCATCGCTCTGCCAAGCGTAACCTCGACCACCGCCCGTCGACGACGAACCACGGTGCTGACCCATCCCATAGGCGTTGAATCCATCATCTCCCCATTGACCCCGGG
Source organism: Thinopyrum elongatum (assembly GCA_011799875.1). NCBI lineage: Eukaryota > Viridiplantae > Streptophyta > Magnoliopsida > Poales > Poaceae > Thinopyrum > Thinopyrum elongatum. The sequence continues at coordinate 726,030,755 of CM022298.1, read as the reverse complement.
GCGCGGCATTAGTCCCTCCAACGCCGGAAACTTGCGGATGAGGAGGCACCGGCGTCTGCACAGCCCCAGTCGGAGGCTTGGCGACAAGGTGAGGCGGCGGTGCCGGTCTAGCCTGTTGACCAACTGACCCCGGCAACCCCGTCGCCGGTGGCCTGGGCGTCGCACAGCTCCGACCTGCGGCAGCACTAGCCAATCCAGGCGCAGGCGGACGTGGTCCCGCACTCAGCCCGCCACGCCCGTCAACCTGCACCGAAGCCGAACCAGGTACCATCGTGCGGGCGCCGGGCAGCAATGTGGCACCACGGCCCGCGGCCACACCGGTCAGCGCGACACCCCGACCCGCAGCCGGTATCACCGTGGGCGCCACGCCACGGCTAGCCCCAGGGTTATGCTGCATCACGGCACCACGGCTGGACCCAGAGGCCGGCGGCGGCACCACGCCACGGCCACCACCAGAGCCCGACGGTGGCGCGACCCCGGCGCGACCAGTCCCAGGAGGCACGGCCGGCCTTTTCCCCGGCGGCAACTCATTACCACGACCAGCCATGGCCTCAAGTGGGGGAATGCGGCGAGCGCGACCGCCACAATCAGAACGCCGTCGCGGACTCCGGCGAAGGAAAACCCTACGGCGCGAGGTGGAGGCAGAGGAAACAGATCGATCGCTGCATGCGCCTCGCACGTACTCGATCGATACAGAACCCACCTGGGCCTCATACCCAGTGGTTCCCAGCCCAACTGGCCTCGGCCCAACTGCAGCCGCTTCGCACTGGGCCTCATACCCAGCCGAAGACGGCCCAGTAACCACAGGCAGCCCATCCGCGCCAATCAGCAATTTCAAACGCGCCGCCCTAGCCGCAGCGATCCCGAGCGACGCCGCCGGCGCCGCCTGCTGCCGGCCGGCCGCCGCACGACGTCCCTTCTTCCTTCCGACCACCACAGTCCATGCCTCCGGTTTAACCAGATCAAACACAGTGAGTTTGGGGAGACTAACCTTGGGAAGGGGGCCCTTCCACGGCCGAGGAGCGGTCGCCGCCGTCTGCCGATGCACGATTCGCCGGAGCAGCTCCATCTTCTCCCTGGAACGCAAACCGAATCTCGCCGGATCCTCGGGAGGGACGACCTCCTCCACGATCTCCGCCACCTCCTCCTCGTCGTAGCCGGGACCGAAAGCTTCGCAAATCACATCTGAGGGAGTCGGCGAGTAGGCCGTCGAGCCGCCGGAGCGCCCGCCGTCTTCGTCTTCGTCCCCGCTATCTTCGTCCGCAAGCGCCCAGAAGCGCCCGCCCACCCTCCGGCGAACGCCGGGGGCACGCGCGCTAGCCGGCGTCGAGGAGCCCTGCGCCATCGCCTCCCCAGGCCACGCTTGTCTGATGTGCTGCAAAATGCAAGTTAACCGACTCAAGCTACCAAATCCGAATCAAACATCATATCTACTGTCAGGAGCGGCTTGTTCCGATGCGGTCCAAGGCCCTCGACCTTGTCCTCCCTGCCGTCCTTGAGGCTGAACACCCCGGCACCATGCTGGTCGTCATCATCGCCAGGGTAGTAAAGCGACAGATCGTCGGCGGTGTAGTAGACGTAGCCAGACATGAGCTCAGGGTGCTCCCTTGTCGACACGCACAGCGAAGTGTTCATCCCGACGAACAGTGCGGCGTCGCCGATGTCGTCCGTCTCCTTCCACTGCTCGGCACCAGCGTCGAGGACCTGCACCTTGAATGTCAAGCAACGCGTGGTCTCGTCGGACTCCTTGAGCACGACCATCAGCCGTCCGCCTGGCGCCGGCAGGAGGTACTTGCGGTGGTTCCGACTGGGCAGCAGTCCCAGCCGTGGCACGACCACTCTACTGGTGAACACGCCGGGAGCATTAGCGTCCTGCTCCCACGCCTCCACCTCGCCGGAGTAGGTGATTGAGTAGAACCTGCCCTCGTGGTGGACGGCGTCCTCGATGCCGTCCTCGTTGCCGTGGTGGTGGCGCTGCTCGCCGGTGACCGGGTTGACGAGGCGCAGCCGGGCGAAGGCATTTGCAGTGACCAGCCACCCGTGGGAGGATGAGGAGCCCAGGACGAGGTGGTCCGGCTGCGATCCCACGACTGAGAATGTCAAAACACTGCGATGAGGCGTATATGATGGTAAGTGTGTCCTCTCTCTCTCTCTCTCTCTCTCTCTCTCTCTCTCTCTCTCTCTCTCTCTCTCTCTCTCTAGGAAGTGAAACTGCAATTAGATGATTAATTGCAGGGCAGCACAGCACAACCAAGCAGTCATTTTTGGTGCCAAAAAAAGATGATGAAGGGAGTACAGGGGGCACAGCACAACCAAGTAATGCTATTGGTGTTCTAAACCCTCTTCCTACATATCTTGAGAAAAATGCTACTTCCAGTAGTAATAGAAATATATACAGGCACAGGTCCAGTAGCAAAACCAAACTGTTTCTGAATTCAGTTGCAAAACCAAATGCATGTTCGTTGTTCAGACTATTCCTGACCATGAACAGAAAGATGCAGTGGTCATGCACGCACTCACGCACTGAGAGTTGGTTTATGATTAGCTTTACCCCAACCAAGTAGTAATAAGAGAACACCAGAGTTGGTCGATGCACATGGCTGGTCGATGATGAGCAGAGCATAAAAATGATTTCTTGGCTGAGCTGCAATAACCGATAAGAACTTTGTGGATGGCCGCTGGCGGTGGTGGAACTGAATCTGCATCACCTGCTTGGCTGCTCATTGTTGGTACTCCCTTCATCATCTTTTTTTTTTTTGGCACCAAAAATGACTGCTTGGCTGTGTTTTGCTGCCCTGCCTGTTCGCTCCTTCTAATTGGTTCAGAATTGCAGCAGCTTTCTGTAGCAGTCTTTTGATTTTCAGCTTGGTTGCAGTTTGGAAAAATCAACGATGCAAGGGCAAAACAAACACAAGAGGCTCCCAAGTTTGAACCCTGAAAACCAGTAAAGTTGTTCTCGTTACATGTGAACACCAAACACTGTCTTTTAAAACAAGATTCTAACATCCTGCAAAATCTTACTTTGAAAGGCATCCGTGGAGGCCTGTACAAAAAAAAAAAAAAATTTCGGGACTCAAAAAAGACGCATTTTGGAGCACTCATTTTTTATTTTTATTGCACAGACCTCTACGGACGTATTTTCAGGGCGAAATTTTGCAGGATGTTAGAAAACATGTTTATATTCATTCATACAAAAATTTATTTATTTATTTAATTTTTTACCCTTTTTATAAAATTTACTGTTCATGTAAGTGCATTTGTACTCAAGATTAGAATAACACATTGGGCCTCGAGCCGATTTTAAATGATACTCTGCAATCTCGAATCGTGGGTGTAACATGGGAGGTTGGCGTGCTGCAGGTACTCTGCTATTTTATACTATTCGAAGCCGTGACGAGTGAGAAGACTGATCTGTGTCGACCAGTGGATCGAAGGGTGAGAATGCACGGCAACCAACTAAGAGCTTGGATAATATAGTATAGCCAGCACCCGGCTATATGAAACTACCATGTTATTTATAGTGATTATTTATAATTACTTATGTAACAGTGTGGTTTATAAGGTTGGCTATTACATTACTATTTTTTTCTATCTTCACTTTCTTCACATTTATTGTATTTTCTAGGAATACACATATAACTAGGTTCTGGCACGAGAGCTTACTTTTTTTTTACATTTTTTTTATCTCCCTCCTTCGTATAGACAAAAGTGGCATGTAAGCAGCCTACTATTGTACCTGTTCTAAACAATATTTAGTGCAATTTTTTTGGGTCCAGTGCAATTTCCAAGCGAGCGCCGCTGTGCGATCCAAGAGGCTCCTCCTGACAATCCTAATTCTGCTCTCCATGCTCATATTAACAGGGACAACAGTTTGGTGCTACAACAAGGCTGCACCATTAGGTCTGATCTTCTAATCTCAGGAGCCAAAAAATTCTTTGACGCTTCTTTCAAATGTTCAAAAATTCGAGGTTTATCAAATGGAGACGCAGCTACGGGCATTGGAGTTTTCCTCAATTTTTTGCAGGACAATAGAAGTATCCAAGTTCAGATTCAAGCATCCGCACCACTAACTTCGTCACCTCTACAAGCAGAAGCACAAGCTCATCTTCTTGCTGCCAAAGCAGGGCAGATCTTACAAGTCGAGCAGCCGACGTTTCTCACCGACAATCTTTCTCTTGCCAAGGCGGTGACGAACAGGAACGTAACAGCAGATTCCACTCCTTGGGTGATTAGAGAATCTCTTGCTGATTTCTGCAGGACTACCCAACATCTACAGCCGCAGGTGTTCCATATATCCAGAGAAATAAACGGGATTGCGCACAATGTAGCTCATCAGGTTCTTAGTCGCTCTTTGGAACCTGTGTATAGTTGTTTCGGGTCAGCTCATAGGAACAGAACATGCCCTGTCATTTCTACTCTTTCTACCTTAAATTTACAGGGTTTTGTACTCCATGTTGTACACTGTTTTTGAGTTGAATGAAGTTGGCGCTGAGGGCGCCTTTCCCCGTTAAAAAAAAAACACTACTGCGGCGACCACACGATGCAGTTGGCCAGCTGTCCTACCCCCGTTCGATTCAAGTGTTGTGTGCAGATCGGCGGATGCCAGTTTCGTTTCCATGAGGAGACATCCACTCGCTCGATTTCAAAGATTCTCAGTGGGGTTCCCACCGGCCGCTGCCCAATTCAAATTCCCATGCGATAGTGCAATTGTTTAAGGTGCAATTTGCGAGAGGAGAGACCTGCACCTGCTCGATCTGCCCTCTTGCTTTTTTTTAATACGATATAGACACAGACATTTATATACACACTTACTGCGATGAACGCACACACACACTAGCCTTATAATCATCTCTAAGATACTGATTCGTCACATCATTTTGAGATTGACAAAGACTTGGGCCCCACTGCCTAGCTTCTCTTCTTCGTTATGCTGGTGCCAACGGTTTGTACGGGTTTCTTTTCTTTTGATTTTTCTGGTTGGGTCTAGTTTTTTTTATTTGAACATAATTTAAAAATTATGAATATAGTTTTTCAAGTTGTGAATATATATTTAATTTTTTGATGATTTTTAAAAATTTCTGAACAATGAACATCTTTTCTGAAAAAAAGGTTAATTTTTTAAAAAAATTGTGAAATTCTAAAAACTTAAATAAGTTTAGGAAGAAGTGTGACTACTTCCACATCGAAAAGGTCATAGAGGAGCATAACAATGCCAGCGACGAAGGCGGGAAGCGGCCGTTGAAAACATTGATGTTCTTGGAAGCCTTTCCCTTGCCGTTGGATTGCACGGTAGGCGCGCTTTGTCCATTCTTAGTTGTCTCCATTGTGCACTGATGTTATATTATTATATATAACATTCATGTTGAATCTATTTGATGAAATTTATAACCAAATTTCTTATCAAGTAACAAGATGTTTATATCATCTGCACAACATAGCCACAAACGCATACGGAAATGCCAAAACAAGAAAATGTCACATTACACTAATGCTTGTTAGCATTTAGATGGCTCCCTCCTCCCTCCCACCCACTCCCCACGCTTCTCCCGTCCCTCATATTCAGGCCATCGCTGGAACTCCTAGCCCCACATCTTTCCACACTGCCTCTCCACCACATCATGGCCACGTTGCCTGAGTATGTGCAGTATATAGAACGATTAAAGGGACTTGGAGTTTCTACACCGGGGCTCAAATGCTCCTGATGTGAACAGTAAAAATAAAACATAGAAAAAAAATAAAAAAAATATTATTTTTTTCTGTGACATACTTTAATAAATGTTTGTTGTGCATGAAAAATTTCATCACGAAATCACATTGGTTGAAGGAATGGTAAAAAAATAAAATCGATGCTCTGAAAATGTTACTTCCAAACGCATTTTGGAGCTCTGATTTTTTTTGCCACAACTTACACCAATGTGATTTCATGATTCATGATGAAATTCTGCATGCACAACAAACATTTCTTAAATTATGCAACAAAAAAAACCAGATTTTTTGAAAAAAAAATTAATTTTCGATTTTGCTGTTCACACCAGAAGCCTTTGAGCCCCAGTGTAGAAAGGTACTTTCGACATTAAAGCCCATATCATCAATCACTCACCAAAGAGGCTTTGTGCGCACGGAGTGGCAAGCCCACGAACAAAGATTAGGTTAACCAGGACGTGGGATTTCGTTACTAATAGCCTGTTAAAGGTCCGGCGTTTAGTGTATCACTTCACTTGACACAGAGTGGGCGTTGACCTGAGAGGAGACTCAACCCCTCTTCCTCCCTCACTAGCCTGGTAGTAGTACATCTGAATCTCCATCGTCTTCACTCGATCGGCATCGGCAGCAAGCAGCGAGGCCCGTCCAGGTAAAGTAGTAGTAGATCTTGTCTGTGGATGTATACATGTATGTAGGTTGATTTGCTCTTTGCAAATAGGGATCCGCCGTCTGCGGATGCAGCATTGGTCGCGGATCTCTGCACATTTATTTGGCACCAATATAATTTGCAGCTGGAGACTGCACTGTAAAACTGCAGTCAAGACAATTGGGGCTTGGTTCGTTGCTGCTGCTAGGAAATATTTTGTTTTTCTATTTTACTGTACTGCTAAAAACTATTGCCTCTATTTTGAGTCGCTGTTGTGGAGTTGGTCAACTGTTTTGGCTGGCTGTGATGTTTGTTTTATTTACGCGTACGGCGGCTGCTGTTTTGATTTGTTTTTCTGTACCGTACAATAACGCTGCTGTTTCCAGTGAATCTTATGCTTTAGAAAAGCAGGGCTGGAAGCCTATTGTCTAAATAGTGCTTATATATATCTTGGGGGAAAGCAAAAAGTTCGTTGTGCTGATTTTTGATTCATATGGTGGTTTACTGCTGAGTCTTGTGGGTGTCTGCGTTGGATGTAAAAAAAGGTCAACTGCTTGCTTGTTACCCGATCTGAGGGAAAGCTTAGTGTAGCCTCAACTTTTAGCCTAGCAGTAATTTTTTTTTTCAGTTGCAACACGATGCTTTGAACTGTGCTTTGTTCCGTTATTGTACTGATATATACAAATCCAACCATGGTGTTTTACCCAATGGTAACGAAGCAACGGTTTACATACTATTGAACTTATTATTGTCACTGTGCCAACATTGGTACCAAATTAATTGGCTATGATTTTTTTTCCTGCGAGCAATATATTATGTTACCACAAACACCTCTCTCATCCTTAACTACTTGCCACATAAGCAAACTTGCTTTGCGGTGCGTTGTGCTACTAGCTAAGTTACTCCCACTATGGTCAGCCTAGTGAGTTTCCTATTGTTTTTTTGATTAACTACACAGTGATCATAAATGGGACGCAAAGCTGCTTGTACTATGCGAAGTGACCTAGAGCAGATGTTAGCTGTTGAAACAGCGGAACCCAAGGCCCTAACATTATCACTCTTGGAGAACATCACAGATGATTTCTCCGGTGACCGAGAGATTGGAAGAGGCGGGTTTGCAGTGGTTTATAAGGTATACATTCCAAACTTAATCACGCTTGATTCAAATCTCAAGCCGACGATGTTATGCTAACACATGTTCTGGAAGCAGGGAATCATTGGTGATAGGGCAGTTGCTGTGAAGAGGCTGTCCAACGCTATTATGGATGATAAAGATTTTCACCGAGAGGTTCAATGTCTGATGCGGGCAAAGCACAAAAATGTAGTTAGATTTCTGGGATATTGTGCTGACAGGCAAGGAAGTATGGCAACATACAATGGTAAACTTGTCATGGCAGATATCCACCAACGATTGCTTTGCTTCGAGTATATACCGAAAGGGAGTCTTGATAAGTATATCATCGGTACGACTATGTGGCCTCTGACTTTACTCTCTATTTTCTCTATATACTACAAATTGTGTAATGTGTCATATAACATCTAGACATCAACTATGTCGATAACCTGTTTTCTCCTATCCCTTTTATAGATGCACATCGCGAGTGGAGCATGTGCTACAAAATTATTAAAGGCATTTGTGAGGGCCTGCGGTACCTTCATGACAACCATATCGTTCATTTGGATCTAAAACCGGCCAATATACTGCTCGACGATAGCATGGTACCGAAAATTACTGATTTTGGCCTCTCCAGATGCTTTGATGAAAATCAAAGCCGGGATATTACGAAAACGATATTAGGGACAATGTAAGCTAGCAAACACCTCTTTTAAGTTGCTATGTGGTTTGAATCCCACTCTTCTTGTCCACTAATCGGTCAGATCATTTCCATTTTTATACAGGGGTTATTTGGCGCCAGAATTTCGCGAAGGGGGTGTAATCGCACCCAGTGCTGACTTGTATAGTCTTGGTGTTATTATCATAGAAATACTGACTGGGCAGAAGGGGCATCAGCCGATTGGGAATGTAAGAACAATATTATATGCCACTTTTACAAGATAAAAGCTCAACTTCCATTTTGGCTGAGAAGGACAAACTTTAAATAATGGTCACCCTTTTAGTTCGCACATTGTCACTGTATTTTAGTTTGAGATGTATAATCATATTATTTCTGGAAGCACGCTTGATAGTGGAAAGCATAGTTTTGGCTGCGAAAGAATTAACACAACAAATTTCTTGTTAAAGAAGTTCTCTGCTTAGTTTTATACATTATATCTGAAAGTGCAATTTGTGTTGGGATAGACCTGACTTGAATCTATTTGGTCTACTTTTGAGAGAATGTTTGTTCTTAGTTTGTTGCTTGAATGTATGTGGTCGCCATATGGTACACATATTATTTCCTATATAGAAAGATGTTGTCGATCCATTTCATAGAGCATAATCCACTATTGACATTTTTTAGGTGCTTGAAAGTTGGAGTGATAGGTTGGAGAGATCACAACGAGACACACTATCCGAACAAATACGAGTATGCTACGAGATAGCTTTAGAGTGCAGAGACTTCAATCCAAAGAAAAGACCGGCTAGCGCACAAGATATAATTGGCAGGCTTCAAGGAACGGAAAGTATTCAGGTATATTCAAAATTTGAGAGTTTGTAAAATTGATGCTTTAATTGTGGGTTGCTACAGCTACCACTCGGATCCTTGCAATAGAACCATTTGAGCACTTTGGTGCGCGAGGAACAGGGCTAGGAATCCAATGACACTGGTTGCTTTCGTCACACATCCCTGCATGGAAACTAGAACCTCACTACCTCCGGTTCATAATACTAATAGTTTTGGAATGTTGTCAATAAAACAAGTTTAAAGTTTGACCATCAATATGGAAGTAATTACCAACAAAAAACACCAAAGTATATTAGTAGATCTTTATGAGATATGTTTTCATAATATTCAATTATTTTTATGTGAAACAACATTGGCCCATCATTTGAAAACGCAAAGAATAAAATAAAGAAAGCTAAGTGCTCATCTTTTTTTTTTTTTTGCGGATAAGCTAAGTGGTCATCTTCAACATAAGAATCAACAAATATTTTTAAAAAAGTTTACATATGTAGGAATTATATGTACTATATGTATTATATCAGCTGTTAAAATAAATAAATATATTTAAAAAGTAATTAAGTACCCCTGCTCCATTATGTATTTATTTATTTGTTTGTATTTGTAATAAGAAGAGTAATGCATGCATCCGCTCCTGTTCGGTGGGCAGCCAGCGCAGCCGATGGCTGGCACCTCGCGGTCACGGGTGGCGGCGACCGAATCAAAGGGGGAGAGCAAAGACGTGTCTGCCTCCGCTGAACCTAGCCATGCCATGGCCGCGCCGCCGGGGCAGACGGTCGCCAGATCATCATACCGTGTCGTCGAGACGAAGCCTCCCCTGCCGGCGAGGCTCGGCCCGCGTGGCGCGGCAATGGCGACGAGGGTGTCGTCGATGTACGACATGGTGGAGCGGATGCACTACCTCTACGTGAGCGTGGTCAAGGCGCGCGATCTCCCCACCATGGACATCACCGGCCGCGGCGCGCAGGAGCCGTACGTGGAGGTGAAGCTGGGAAACATGAAGGGCGTCACGTGGCATCTACAGAAGACCCACAACCCGGTATGGCGGCAGACGTTCGCCTTCTCCCGCGCCCACATGCAGTCCAGCGTGCTCGAGGTCATCCTCAAGGACCGCGATGAATTCGTCGGCCGCCTCTTCTTCGACCTGTCCAACATCCCTAGTCGCCTCCCGCCCGACAGCCCGCTGCCGCCGCAGTGGTACACTCTGTGCGATTCCCATGGCCACCGGCTCCGCCGCGGCGAGATCATGCTGGCCGTCTGGCTCGGCAGCCAGGCCGACGAAGCCTTCCCGGAGGCGTGGCACTCGGAAGCGCACTCTTTGTCGCCGGAGGCGCTCACCAACAGGCGCTCCCAGGTGTATTACTCCCCGAAGCTCACTTGTTTCAAAGTCGCCGTCCTCGCAGCGGACGACCTTATCGATGCCGAGATAGGCCGGCCAGTCGCGCCCACCATCGCCAAGATCCAGCTGGGCAGCCAGATTCGCCTCACGCAGCCGGGCCAGCATGGGTCGGCGAACCAGGTCCAGGTGTGGAACGAAGAGTTCATGTTTGTGGCCAGCGAGCCATTCGAGGACCTGCTGATCGTGTCGGTGGAGAAGAAGGTCGCCGCCGGCAGCCCCGAGCTCATTGGTCGCACCATCATCCCTATGGCGATGGCCGAACTACGCGAAGACCCGGCCAAGACCGTGCCATCCAGATGGTTCAATTTGGAAAGGCCCATGATGATGGTGGACGAGGCGGCGACCAGGGACCGGGAGCATTCCAAGAGCTTCGCCAGCAGGATCATCCCTGTGGCATCGCCGCACGTACGACGCAGCTACCTGTCCAGGTGGGTGCACTCGCCGGCGAAGTGGTTAAGGCTGTCGCGCTCGCGCGGGATGTCGGTGGACGAGGCAGGGGCGGACGAGGCGGCGGCGGACGTGATGGCTTCCGACACCACGACGGGGACCAAGCACCGGGAGCACTCCAAGAAGTTCGCAAGAAAGATTCACCTGAGGATGAGCATGGAGACGGCGTACCACGTGCCAGAGGAGTCAACGAACTACAGCAGCGACCTGCAGCCGGCGGCGAAGATGCTCCGAAAGAGCGCCATCGGCGAGCTGGAGGTGGGCATCCTGGGCGCACGCGACCTGGGCGACAGCAAGTACCCGTACTGCGTGGCCAAGTACGGCGCCAAGTGGGTGCGCACACGTACGTTGATCGGCCCGGCGGCGCCGCAGTGGAACGAGCCGTACACCTGGGAGGTGTTCGACCTCAGCACCGTCATCACCATCGCGGTCTTCGACAACAGCCACCTCTCCGGCCATGGCAACGGATCAACCAACAACAACAAGGACCAGCGGATCGGCAAGGTGCGCATCAGGCTCGCGACACTAGATAGCGGCCGCGTGTACACGCACTGCTACCCGCTCATGGTGCTGAGCCCGAGGGGACTGAAGAAGACGGGGGAGCTCCACCTCGCGCTCCGGTTCACCTGCACGTCGTGGGGAAACATGATGGCGCAATACATGTTGCCGCTGCTGCCCAAGATGCACTACACGGACCCTGTCTCCAAGCTGCAGCATGACTTCCTCCGGGTCCAGGCGACGGAGATTGTGGCCACGCGGCTCGGCAGGGCTGATATCCCGCTGCCTAGGGAGGTGGTGGAGTACATGCTCGACGTGGACTCGCACATCTTCAGCCTGCGCCGGAGCAAGGCCAACTTCAACAGGATCACCTCCGGCGTTGTCGCCGTCGCCAAATGCTTCGACGGCATCTGCAAGTGGAGGAACCCACTGACGACGATTTTGGTGCACGTGGCGTTCCTGAAGCTGGTGTGCCACCCGGAGTTGATCCTGCCCACCATCTTCGTGTGCTTGATCATGATCATGGCGTGGAACTACTTCCGGCGGCCACGGGAGCCGTCGCACATTGACACGGTGCTTTCACGCGTGGAGCTCGAGCACCCCGACGAGCACATAGATCCGGTTATGTGGTGGTACACCGATGTGGCCTACCCCGACGAGCTGGACGAGGAGTTCGACACGTTCCCGTCATCCAGGCCGGATGACATCGTGAGGCTGAGATACGACCGCCTGCGGAACCTGGCTGGCATGGTGCAGACGGCCGCCGGCGACGTTGCTGCGCAGGGGGAGCGCGCACGGTCAATGCTCTGCTGGCATGACCCGAGGTTGACGCCCGTCTTCATCGTGCTTTCGCTGGTGATGGCTGTCGTATTGTACCTGACTCCGTTCCGGATGTTGAGCATGGGGGTGGGGCTGTACTTCCTCCGGCCGCCGTGGTTGCGGGGCAGGACCAACCTCCTCTTCAACTTGTTCAGTCGTCTGCCCTCCAACGACGACATGATGCTATAATTAAGGTTGATGCATGCACCATTTTTTTCTATTCTTAACTACACCTACTATAGTATTTCTATCATTCAAAAATACTTGTTCAAAAATACATAGTACTTTATTTATGACTTCCATATTAAGCATTACTCTCCGTTTAGGTCTGTTTTTCTAGGCTGATTTTACAAGGCACTTTCGTATGACAGACCAGGTATGATCGCTGCCAATTCTTTAAATGGTGGCGAACTTGGATCGACCTCACATTTATTATAAAAATCCTTTTTTTTTTTGCATCACACGCTATAGACAGACAGGACATTCACCCAATATGCTACGATTAATTGTGGGTGCAACCAATGCAAGACGGTAGCATGAGATGCATACAACCTGTTTCGATGATGGTTTAATAGTAGGCTATGTGTGTAGGTATATATTTCTACTTTCACCCATTGTGCCATTTAGTTTGCTCTTTTGTACTCCAGTACTTCATCTTCATACTTCGAATATTAATAACTATAAGATGATGCCCCGCGCGTTGCTGTGGAGATTTTTCACGGATTTTTAGAGTTACATCGACATATCAAAGAAGAAGAAAAACTTGAATCAATGATATGATGGGTTTCAATGTGGTATAAATTTGTAATGTATAATAAAACAACATCAGTTTGTAGTTCTTACCGTGACTGAAAAGATGGAGCATTAGCAAGATCTATTAGATGTTTGTAGATGTGCTTTCTTCTGTTACCGTGGCTTTGATATATGTTGTGCCATTCCTTTCGTTCTCAGTAATGTACATTTCTCTACATCTTTTGTGATGTTCATCTTTGCGACTGCATCTACATATTTCTTCTGAGATTCTCTTACTGAAATAGCGGAAGAACATGCCATGTTATTATTTGAACAACTAGGTGCCATCCTGTAGGATATGTGTATGTTGTCAATCATGATAAAATTAAGGGCGCTGCTATGCGTGGGCCGGCGGATCTTCTTAAAAGATCCGCTGCCTCGTGAACCGTCGGATTTGACGGATTGAGCAGCTGAGCGGCATCTTCTAGTATTGCAACACATGTTGTGTTGCAGAAAATTTTGGTAACACGGTTAATGTTGCAGAAAATTTTGCAACATAGATCAAGTTGCAATTTTTTCCTGACAAAACTTGTTTTTTGCAACAGAGATATTGCTACAGACACCCACTAACGCAAAGCGAGCAGCAAGTAGTGACACGCGTCGCATGGACGAGACGGCGGATGTTGGTGTGCAACCCGCCGCCTGAAGCCAAGAGTTTTCCTAAAAGTAAAAGAAATATAGGGTTGTTGACCAGTGGCTGAAAAGATGGAGCGGTAGGGGAAAAATGTGATTCGTTATATTAAAAATAGATGTGTGTGCGAGTGGTGTAGGCTAGTTGGGAGATGAATTTATATAAATGATTAATGAGGAATTTATTGTTTAATGAACATTTTGTAGCAACATGCCATTGAAGATTTGTATGTTTTCTGGTCATCAAATTGGGTATGAATTAGATGCAATTATGTCATATCTAAAGTATATATTCATTAATAAATGAGGGTGTATATATTTGCTCAGTAATTAATAAGAAAAATAGGATTTTCCGGCGACACCTCGGAGGCCGAAACTTTCTTCTCCCTCTCCGGCCGCAGCGCGGTACGTGGAGGGCTGGCACCCTCGCGCAACTTTCCACTCCGTCACCTGCTCCTCCGTGATTCCCCAGTTCTGAACTTGTCCATTCAGACTATTTAATTCAGAGCTGCAACAAAGGTAAAGAAGCTGCACTTGTCTTGCAGTGCAGAAGGATATACAAATTATTCCACCACGCTTGACAAGCTTCCGGTCTTGCCGCCGAGGAGCTGCACTCATCAACGTGCATCCTTCGAGGGGTCCTTCCGCGAAGTTTCCCAAAGCTCCATAGCGAACTGAGCCCGACGATACTTTCACATGCAAGGGGCAATTCTTTTTATCAATTGTCTATCGATTCCCGCTCCAGTTTTCAGATCCACCTGAGCCCGACGATACTTTCACATATGAGAAGACTTTGGGAGTCGATGGAGGTCCCCGGCAACACACACATCGTCTTCTACCCCTCCCAAGCTCCGGTCCGGTTGATGGTATTCGCAGATGGTGGGAATACCATCACCCGCAGTATTGGAATGGTACAGACGTACTCTTAATAACCAACGCGTCACGGACCATGCAGGGCCAGGCCGGCAAAATCCGAACCCTGTGCAAAACTAAAAAAAATAAGTTAACGAGCAATTATAGGAACCGGACTAATGTTCCCCATGATGACTGAAATCTATATTATTGAAACACAAGATAAAAAAAGATGAATAAAATAAAATTAAAGTTATAAAGTAGCGATCCCAATAGACTTCCGTGGCTATCCCGTTTCTTTTAGACCGACGGTAGCCTTTTCATATTATCGATCGAGTGGTTTCCTTCTTTTCTTTTAAGAAATATCGCTCCAGCGTTCGATGGCCTCGACTCAGGCCCAGCACCAGCGTGTAGGATGTTTTTTAAGAAATGATACTAGGCCTATATAAAATATTTGGGGTCCCCCAAAATTATAGGCCCTATGTAGGCCTCACATTTTGCACCATTGTTGGCCCGGCCATGTGACCATGAGACGGAGAGAGAAGAAACCTCGGGAAGTGACACTGCTATATCTGGGTAAATGAAACTCTTCTCCTCCTTTCTTGCAATGCTCATGAAGCCATATTAATGGCGGCGATTACGATATTCCTTGGAAGCCTAGCTAGCGAGGAAAGAGCCCCCGTGTCGCCCGTGCGGGCGACACGGGAGGTCCTCCGGATCTAGCCGCCAGAGCCCTTCTCTCGTCCCTCCCTTCCCTCCGTCACCGTCGAAAGACGCCGCCGGGCTAAGCCCGGGGTAGACGGCGGTGGCGGAGGTCCTCCTCCCATGCTCGCATGTGGGGTGGTGCGGGATCTCGATGCGAGTGGTAGCGCAGCCGAGATCGGATCGCGACGCGATGCGGCGGCCGACCGAGATCGTATCCAGGCCGGCGGCAGCGGCTCTGGGCACGGCCTTGGGATGCGGCTCCTCTTAGGGCAGCGGAGTCCTTGTCACTCTTTGCGTCGCAGTTGCTTGTCGGGTTTCCCCCGACGGTTGTGAGTCGTGCCTCCTGCAAAGACTCGATGTACCCTGAGCGCGTCGGGGCTGCGGCGTGGCTGGCCATAGAGCACCGTGGCTCCTACACGTTCTCGACAGTCGCCACCAGCATGGTCGGGGCATGTACGACCAGAGAGTGTCGTGCCTCCCGCATAGGCTCGATGGGTCCCGAGCGCATCGGGGTCGCGGTATGGCCAACCAGAGAGCGTTGCGCATCCTGCACGACCTCATTGGTCGCCAGAGTCATGGTCGAGGCGTTGCCGCCCCATGACCGTCTCTTCATCGCCTCCCAGTTGATAGGCCCCGAAAACAACATTGTCGAGTGCCTTGTCAGAGTTGGTGTTGAGGCGAACAAAGAGTGTCGTGTCTCCCATACGGGCTTTGAGAACCCCGAGAACCTGGTTGTCGGGGTGTGGCCGACCTGAGTTGACGTGTGCTCCTGCACGGGCTCAGTGGTTGCCAGCATCATGGTCGGGACGTGGCCCACCAGATACGTCATTGCCGTGCCTCCCGACACGGGCTTGTCATGTCTCGAGGTTGTCGGCGACGCCGTTGCCGTGCCAACTTGCACGGGCTTGTCGGGTCCCGAGGATGTCGAGTCCACGATTGTCGTTGCAACTTGCACGAGCTTGTCGGGTCACGAGGATGTCGGGGCCGTGATTGCCGTGCCAACTTGCACGGGCTTGACCAGCGTCGCAAGGGACCTAGTTGCCGGGTTGTGGCTCCCCCACACCTAGGTCTTCATCGCCTCCCAATCGTAGGACCCCAAGAATTTTGTTGTCGGGGAGAGCGCTACCGATGTCGGGAAGGGATTAGTTGAAGAGCTCCGTGCCTCCCGCATGGACTTGATGGTTGCCGGCACCGTGGTCGCCAGAGGTGTGTCGCCCTCCTGCACGGCTTCAATGCTTGTCGGGACCATGGTCGCCGGAGGCACTAGGCCCTCCTGCATGGTCTCGATGCAAGACATCATCATTGCTGGCCCATTGTCCTCTTCAGCCTGGACGAGGTTTGCCGCGGATGCGGCATCCTCGTCAGCTATCCTCTTGCGGCAATCACGGGCCTAGTGGCCCTTGATGCTGCAATATTGACACTTGTCTCGGTCCTCCTTGCCGGCACATCGTCCGGCCCTGCCCTGCCCTGGGACACCGCCACCACGTCCATGACGCTTCCTCGCCTACCACTCCCTCGAGAGTAGGAGTTGTCCGCCACCGAAGCTCTCACGAGCGTCTTCAAGGCGGTCCTTGATACGTCTCCGTCGTATCTATAATTTTTGATTGTTTCATGCCAATATTATACAATTTTCACATATTTTTGGCAACATTTTATATGATTTATTGGACTAACATATTGATCCAGCGCCCAGTGCCAGTTCCTGTTTGTTGCATGTTTTTTGTTTCGCAGAATATCCATATCAAACGAAGTCCAAACGCGATAAAAATTTACGGAGAATTATTTTGGAATATATGTGATTTTTGGGAGTTGGAATCAACCCAAAAGGGGGCCCACAGCCACCACAAGAAACTAGGGCGCGCCCTAGGGCCCTCGCGCGTGGTGGTGGGTTGTTCCCTCCTCGTGAGTCGGATGGAGCCCTACTTCGGGCACAAGGAATCTTATATCCGGGAAAAAATCGTGTTAAAATCTCAGCACAATCGGAGTTACGAATCTCCGGGAATATAAGAAACGGTTTTCGGCCAGAAAACAGGAATGCGAAATAGAAGAGAACAGAGAGGTTGATCCAATCTCGGAGGGGCTCCTGCAGCTCTGCGGCCATGGAGGCCATGGACCAGAGGGGGAACTCGCCTCCCATCTAGGCGGAGGCCAAGGAAGAAGAAGAATAAGGAAGGGGGGCTCTCTCCCCCTCTCTCCCGGTGGCACCGGAACGCCGTTGGGGCAGTCATCGTGACGGGGATGTACACCAACAACTTCACCGCCGTCAACACCAACTCTCTCCCCCTCTATGCAGCGGTGTAACACCTCTTTTCCCCGTTGTAGTATCTACTTAAACATGGTGCTCAACTCCATATATTATTTCCCAATGATATTTGGCTATCCTATGATGTTTGAGTAGATCAGTTTTGTCCTATGGGCTAATTGATGATCATGGTTGGTATGAGTGTATATTTTATTATGGTGCTGTCCTATGGTGCCCTCCGTCTCGCGCAAACGTGGGGGATCCCTGCTGTAGGGTGTTGCAATGTGTTCATGATTTGCCTATGGTGGGTGGCATGAGTGACAGAATACACAGACCCGAGTAGGTGGGTTGTTGCATATGGGAGTAAAGAGGACTTGATACTCAATGCTATGGTTGGGTTTTACCTTAATGATCTTTGGTAGTTGCGGATGCTTGCTAGAGTTCCAATCATAAGTGCATATGATCCAAGTACGGAAAGTATATTAGCTCATGCCTCTCCCTCATGTAAAATTGCAAGAATGATTACCGGTCTAGTTATCAATTGCCTAGGGACAAGTAACCTTCTTGTTTGACAAAAGCTTTCTACTAAACAACTAACTTTTATTATCTTGGAATTTACTCGTAGTTTTATTCCCGTAAGTACTTCTAGTTTTATTCGTGCAAACTATCCTATCACCTACAAAATAGTTTCATACTTGTTCTAGGTAAAGCAAACGTCAAAGTGTGCGTAGAGTTGCATCGGTGGTCGATAGAACTTGAGGGAATATTTGTTCTACCTTTAGCTCCTCGTTGGGTTCGACACTCTTATTCATCGAAAAAGGCTACAAACGATTCCCTACACTTGTGGGTTATCAAGACCTTTTTCTGGCGCCGTTGCCGGGGAGCAATAGCATGTGGTGAATATTCTCGTGGGTGCTTGTTTGCTTTATCACTAAGTAATTTTTATTTTCTGGTTTTAGTTTTTTTATTTTCTGTTATTAGTTGTTTTATATCTTGAGTTATGGATATGGAACACGAAACACCAAAAAAATTAGTTTTTCTTGCTACTCATGGAGATGGGGAACCTCCTAAAACCCTCGATGCTCGTTATGTGGGACGCATTAATTACTCCTTTGATAATCCTGAGAAATCATCATTAAACTTTATAATGGGAGACACGTTGGATCAACGTGAGTACTTTAGGGATTATCTCTTGTCTTAGAAAGGGGAACACTTATCGGATCAAATTAGAATATTGCAATGGATTGCTTGGGATGCATGCTTGAAATGTGATTTTACTTGTTGCTCTAAGATAAAGGCTCCACACCTTCCCTTTCAATGTAAATTTAACAATAATGAAACCTTGGCTTCTTATGCTAAAGGTATTTATGGTTACTATGATGTGGAACGAATAGAAGAATTTGTTGCTTTTAAAGGAGCTTATGAAATTGCTTCTTTGCTTGAAAAGTATGATGATGATGTTCCTTACGAATCTGAAAATTTATCCATACTTCAATATTGCTATGAGAATTATGATTGCAATTATGATATTATTGAAAGAATGACCGCTGCCTTGGAAGAGAGTAATATTTTGCAGGGACCTATGGAAGAAGAAGTTGCTGAAATTGTGAGCTCATTAGATGAAAAAGATGAGGAGGAGAGAGAAGAACAAAAGGAGGAAGAGCGGATTGATCATCTGTTCCCACCTTCTAATGAGAGTAACTCTTCAACTCATACATTGTTTAATTACCCTTTGTGCTTGCCGAAGGATAAATGCTATGATGATTGCTATGATCCCTTGGATTCGTTTGAAATATCCCTTTTTGATGAACTTGATGCTTGCTATGCTTGTGGCCAAGATGCCAATATGAATTGTGCTTATGAAGATGAACTTGCTATAGTCCCTTATGTTAAGCATGAAATTGTTGCTATTGCACCCACACATGGTAGTCCTATTATCTTTTTGAATTCTCCCTACTACACTATATCGGAGAAGTTTGCACTTATTAAGGATTATATTGATGGGTAGCGTTTTGCTACTACACAAGATGAGTTTGATGAATATAATATGCATGTGCTTGCTGCTCCTACTTGCAATTATTATGAGAGAGGAACTACATCTCCACCTCTTTATGTTTCCAATACGTTAAAATTGCAAGAAACTGTTTATACTATGCATTGGCCTTTACTTGATGTGCATGAATTGTTCTTTTATGACATGCCGATGCATAGGAAGAGAGTTAGACTTAGTCATTGCATTATATATGTTTCTTTGTGCTCACTACTAAATTACAAATCATTGTTAATTAAAATTGGCTTTGATATACCTTAGGATCCGGGTGGATCCATTACTTGAGCACTTTATGCCTAGCTTAATGACTTTAAAGACAGCGCTGCCAGGGAGACAACCCAGAAGTTTTAGAGAGTCATTTTATTCTGTTGAGTGCTTTTATAAAGTTTAAAAACAAAAAAATAGAGGGGAACCTAAAACTTCACAAAAAGAAAGGTGAAAGTGAGAGAGATGATGAGCATCGTTGAAGTGGGGGCTAGCCTTGAACTTTGTTCATGCCCATGGAAACCTTGTGAATCTTGAATCACAGAAACTTAAAAAAAAATTAGCCCCTTGTACAAATCCATTGTATTATAAAAATAATGTGCCAAGATTTGCCTTTAGGATGATTAGATTGCTTGTTGGTATGTGCGGTGTAAAAACAGAAACTTTGGCTGTAGTCCGTGAATTTACATTTTTTACTGAACGTTTAAAGTTTCTGAAATTTTCACACAATATTGCTATACAAAATTTTTATTTCTTCCTAATGTTTCAGAATTTTTGGAGTTACATAAGTATCGTCAATGTTCATATTACTACAGACTTTCCTATTTAAGACAGATTCTGTTTTTGATGCATTGTTTTGCTTGTTTTGATGAAACTATCGATTTTATCGGTGGTATAAGCCATGGAGAAGTTATAATACAGCAGGGATAATGCAAATATAAAATATGAATGGGTTTGCAGCAGTACTTAAAGTAGCAATTTGCTTTATTATACTAACGGATCTCACCAGTTTTCTGTTAAGTTTTGTGTGGATGAAGTGTTCAAAGATCGAGGAGGTCTTGGTATGAGGAGAAGGAGGAGGGGCAAGAGTTAAAGCTTGGGGATGCCCAAGGCACCCCAAGTAAATATCCAAGGAGACTCAAGTGTGTAAGCTTGGGGATGCTCCGGAAGGCATCCCATCTTTCTTCAACAAGTATCGGTATGCTTTCATTTTCGTTTCGTTCATGTGATATGTGTAAATCTTGGAGTGTCTTTTGTGTTTACTTTTCACTTTTCTTTTATGCGACATGCTGGTATGAGATAGTCCATGGTTGATTTATAGAATGCTCATTGCACTTAACTTATATCTTTTGAGTATGGCTTTATAGAATGCTTCATGTGCTTCACTTATATCATTTGAAGTTTGGATTGCCTGTTTCTCTTCACATAGAAAACCGTTATTTGAAGGATGCTCTTTTGCTTCACTTATATTTATTAGAGCATGGTCTTTTGTAGAAAAAATTAAACTCTCTTGCTTCACTTATATCTATTTAGGGAGTCAACAGGAATTGGTCATTTGCATGGTTAGTCATAAAATCCTACATAAAACTTATAGATCACTGAATATGATATGTTTGATTCCTTGCAAAAGTTTTGCGATATAGAGATGATAATATGTGGGAGGTACTAGTGGATGACCGTGTTTAGTAAGATATTGGTGTTAAGGTTTGTGATTCCCGAAGCATGCACGTATAGTCTCCCGTTATGCCAGGAAGTTAGAGCACAATTTATCCTTGATTGTCTATCTTTGTGTGAAGGTCGGGGGCGCGCGATGGTTAACTCCTACCAACCTCCCCCCTAGGAGCATGTGTAGTAATACTTTGCTTCAAGGGCTAATAAACTTTTGCAATAAGTATGTGAGTTCTTTATGACTAATGTGAGTCCATGGATTATATGCACTCTTACCTTTCCGCAATTTGCTAGCCTGTACGGTACCGTGCATTGCCCTTTCTCACCTTGAGAGTCGGTGCAAACTTCGCCGGTGCATCCAAACCCCGTGATATGATACGCTCTATCACGCATAAGCCTTATTATATCTTCCTCAAAACAACCACCATACCTACCTATTGACGTGGCTTGAGACTGCGTCGGTATTTCCCCAAAGAGGAAGGATGATGCAGCACAACGACGATAAGTATTTCCCTCAGTCATGAAACCAAGGTTATCGAACCAGTAGGAGGATCACCACCACCCAATAAGCAGCACCTGCACACAAATAACAAATACTTGCAACCCGACGTGAAGGAGAGGTTGTCAATCTCTCTACGGTAAAAAGATAGATTAGGTAGTGATAGATAGGAGAGATAGATCTCTCAAGAACACAAAATCAAAATAGCAAATAAAATATGCAGCAATATGTTTTTGGGTTTTTGGGTTTTGTAGATCTGAAAACAAAGAGGCAAAAAGATAGATCGGAAAGCAATATGTTGGAAAAGTAGACCCGGGGGCCGTAGGGTTCACTAGTGGCTTCTCTCATGAGTATAGCGCATGGTGGGTGAACAAATTACTGTTGAGCAATTGATAGAAGATCAAATAATTAATAGAGGCGACGGTCCCGATCTTTCGATGAGATGATAACTATCGATTTGGTGGAGACGACTTTAATGATCTGACTACAAGCATGCACGACGTTGCGCCTTAGCGATCGCTAAACCAACTCCGAGAGGTTGTTGACCATGCCGGAGCACGGTCAACCTGACCACGAAGGTCTATTCCTGCAAGCAATTGAAGAACAAGCAAGAATATGATAAAGCAATCTGAATATTGCGGATAAATATGAAGTATTGATAAAGGTGGGGTTCCGAAAGCGGTCTTAGTCTGTTCGTTGGACACAAACAAAGTACACGAAGTTGCAATGGCTAACTTTTAACTAAACAAAACCCAAAGAAAAAGCTACTAGATTGATCTACTTATATAGGAGCAAGGGGTGGCGGCCAAGGAGGTGGGAGGACGTCTCAAGGCAGCCTAAAACTAACCCTAGGTCGTACAAGGCCTATGGGCCCAAGTGGAGGTGATGCAACACCTTTGGACTTGTAGTTGGACTCGGATTCTGCTGTAACGTCAGATGGTTTCGTCAATATCTCCACGCTCCGGACGAATTTCAAGGTGATTCCAATTGGGCTGGAACGCATATGAAATCTAGTTTCCAGAAAAAAAGAATCACCCAATTAGGAGTCCGTATGAAAAAGTTCTTGGCGTTTTGATACAGGTGTGTCTGTGCAGTCCGAATCTGAGTCGAGAACGTGAGAGACTTGGACTCTATCTTCTCTTGGGCTAAAAGTGACGTGAGAGAACTTCTTGAACAGCAGCTAATTATTTCCTTTGACGTGAGAGGACCACTTGAATAGCACCCAACCATTTGCTCTTCCTTTTTCATCACACATGGTTCATACAAGTGTTCGGCCATTTTGCATTTAGGCATAAAATAAAAATAGGTGAAGTATTTTTGTTCCGGATAACATAAATAAATTATTGCATAATTCTTATAAGAAATTTCCTCACAAATATGCACGTATGCAATATTTTTGGTCGTATCCAAGGTAGTCATGTCCTCATCATTCTCCCCTTCTCGAAAACAAAGCCGTCCTCGGCGTTGCTTAGTCTGAAATGTGGCTAACAAAAGAGACAAGGTGTACATGTTGTATATGTATATGTCATCTATTTTTATTGATCTCAGTTGTTGCGCATGTGACACATTTATACAAGAGCACACTTCAAATGTCATGAAATATAAAGCCAAAATATTATCACAAGAAGTAGAAGGCATGAAAATATTGCAACTCAGTTTGCACATATAAGAGAAGTCCTTATTCATATCAAAAGATTGACAATGTTCATCATTAAACCATCCCAACATTGGTAAATAAACTTGAATTATTCCAAATTTATATGCTACAACATGCTTAAATAAGCAAACATGCAACATGTCATTTGACACAAAATCATCACCAACATTGGAGGTCATCTGAAAATGATTAAACAGTGGCAGAATTATTTTCAAACATATTTGATCCAAATTTGATTTATTTCCTGATTCACATGGTTCTTTCTGATCAATAGTTAATTCAGTGGGTGCACTCAAAATTGTTGATATATGATCACATGGCAAAGTCAAATCATGAACATAGTCCTCTAAAATAGGTGGTGTGATCAAAGTAACAGGTAGCTCATCACATGGTACACTGGAATTGACAAGGCATTTGTCATACTCCTCTGGAGGTGGAAGATCGGTACCTTTGTCATTACCTCTTGTGATCAACTCAGGTGATGTAGGCACTCTCGATGGAGACGTATCACATGGTGAAGGTGATGTAACCCTCACAACAATTGATGTGGTTGTCATAGTATGCCTAGTAGTTGAAGGAACAACCGTATCAACTCTTGGAATGTGCACCTTGCGCTTGTTCTCCTTGTGGGCAACACGTTGTTTTATTTCTTGTTCAGCTTTGCAAGCAAGATGAAACAAACGATCCATAGGATAACACTTTTCATGAATTAGTATCTCCTGAATATCACGGTTTAATCCTTCCCAAAATATATCCATAAAATCTTCTTCACTTTCTTATAATGAGGAATACAACAAGGTCATTTGTAAATCATCATAATATTTCGTTACGGTGTCACTACCTTGTTTTAAATGTTGTAACTTTTTAATCATGTCACGAGTATAATAAGCAGGAACGAATGTGTGTCTCATGGCAAGTTTCAAATCATCCCAAGTAGTAGGTATATAATCAGGGTGTAACCGACAATATTCACTCCACCAAACTGAAGCATAACCAGTGAAAGAGCCAACTGCAACCTTAACTTTCTTATGTTCAGCAAAATTATGGGAAGCAAATATATCATTTATTTCAAACTCACATTCAATATATAAAGCAGGCCTAAAACGTCCATTAAATGGCAGTATAGAAACATTAACCTGATCATGTGCATTTGGATCTCTTTGCACCTCTCGTAACAGTTGTTGTGGTGGCATGTCACCCACGATCGACGAAGCCCACAAACTGACAACTCTAGATCCTGTCATGGTTAGTAGAAACAAGAAACAAAATCCAAGAATATTGTTCCTATGTACTACTGGGATGTGGTGGTAAAATGCTCACAGTAAAGCAAATATCAATGTCTTACAAATTCTTACCATGCAACAGGTGGTGACCGGCAACCGACGGTGTCAATATCTCCAAAGATTGAGTAATGCGATTACCAAGTGAACGTATGTATACATGGTGTAGAAATATGTGGAGCTTGGAAGGCTTAATATATGGTAGCAAAAGATTAGCAATAATCAATTCAGAGATGCAATGTTGAATAAACACTCAATGATGGTACTGTGTGTTGGGGAATGTAGTAATTTGAAAAATTTCCTACGCACACACAGGATCATGGTGATGCCTAGCAACGAGAGGGAAGAGTGTGTCCACATACCCTCGTAGACCGAAAGCGGTAGCGTTAGCACAACGCGGTTGATGTAGTCGTATGTCTTCACGATCCGACCGATCCAAGTACCGAACGCACGGCACCTCCGAGTTCAGCACACGTTCAACTCAATGACGTCCCGCGAGCTCCGATCCAGCAAAGCTTCACAGGAGAGTTTCGTCAGCACGACGGCGTGGTGACGGTGATGATGATGCTACTGACGCAGGGCTTCGCCTAAGCACCGCTACGATATGATCGAGGTGGATTATGGTGGAGGGGGGCACCGCACACGGCTAAGAGATCAATGATCAATTGTTGTGTCTATGGGGTGCCCTCTGGCCACGTATATAAAGGAGTGGAGGAGGGGAGAGGGCCGGCCTAGCTATGGCGCGCCCTGGAGGAGTCCTACTCCCACCGGGAGTAGGATTGCCCCCCTTCCAAGTAGTAGGAGTAGGAGAGAAGGAAGGGGAAGAGAGAAGAGAAGGAAGGAGGGGGCGCAGCCCCTCCCCCTAGTCCAATTCGGACTAGGCCTTGGGGGGGGGGGCGCGCGGCCTGCCTCTCTCTCTCCCCTAAAGCCCAATAAGGCCCATATACTTCTTCCCCGTATTCCCGTAACTCCCCGGTAATCCGAAAAGTACCCGAACCACTCGGAACCTTTCCGATGTCCGAATATAGTCGTCCAATATATCGATCTTTACGTCTCGACCATTTTGAGACTCCTCGTCATGTCCCCGATCTCATCCGGGACTCTGAACTACCTTCGGTACATCAAAACACATAAACTCATAATACAAATTGTCACAGAACTTTAAGCGTGCGGACCCTACGGGTTCGAGAACTATGTAGACATGACCGAGACACGTCTCCGGTCAATAACCAATAGCGGAACCTGGATGCTCATATTGGTTCCTACATATTCTACGAAGATCTTTATCTGTCAAACCGCATAACAACATACGTTGTTCCCTTTGTCATCGGTATGTTACTTGCCCGAGATTCGATCGTCGGTATCTCAATACCTAGCTCAATCTCGTTACCGGCAAGTCTCTTTACTCGTTCCGTAATACATCATCCCGCAACTAACTCATTAGTTACAATGCTTGCAAGGCTTATAGTGATGTGCATTACCGAGTGGGCCCAGAGATACCTCTCCGACAATCGGAGTGACAAATCCTAATCTCGAAATACGCCAACTCAACAAGTACCTTCGGAGACACCTGTAGAGCACCTTTATAATCACCCAGTTACGTTGTGATGTTTGGTAGCACACAAAGTGTTCCTCTGGTAAACGGGAGTTGCATAATCTCATAGTCATAGGAACATGTATAAGTCATGAAGAAAGCAATAGAAACGTACTAAACGATCAAGTGCTAAGCTAACGGAATGGGTCAAGTCAATCACATCATTCTCCTAATGATGTGATCCCATTTATCAAATGACAACTCATGTCTATGGTTAGGAAACATAACCATCTTTGATCAACGAGCTAGTCAAGTAGAGGCATACTAGTGACACTCTGTTTGTCTATGTATTCACACATGTATTATGTTTCCGGTTAATACAATTCTAGCATGAATTATAAACATTTATCATGAAATAAGGAAATAAATAATAACTTTATTATTGCCTGTAGGGCATATTTCCTTCAGTCTCCCACTTGCACTAGAGTCAATAATCTAGTTCACATCGCCATGTGATTTAACACCAACAGTTCACATCACCATGTGATTAATATCCATAGTTCACATTGTCATGTGACCAACACCCAAAGGGTTTACTAGAGTCAATAATCTAGTTCACATCGCCATGTGATTAACACCCAAAGAGTACTAAGGTGTGATCATGTTTTGCTTGTGAGAGAAGTTTAGTCAATGGGTCTGCCAAATTCAGATCCGTATGTATTTTGCAAATTTCTATGTCAACAATGCTCCGCACGGAGCTACTCTAGCTAATTGCTCCCACTTTCAATATGTATCCAGATTGAGACTTAGAGTCATCTGGATCAGTGTCAAAACTTGTATCGACGTGACCCTTTACGACGAACCTTTTGGCACCTCCATAATCGAGAAACATATCCTTATTCCACTAAGGATAATTTTGACCGCTGTCCAGTGATCTACTCCTAGATCACTATTGTACTCCCTTGCCAAACTCAATGTAGGGTATACAATAGATCTGTTACACAGCATAGCATACTTTATAGAACCTATGACTGAGGCATAGGGAATGACTTTTTATTCTCTTTCTATTTTCTGCCATGGTCGGGTTTTGAGTCTTCACTCAACTTCACACCTTAAAACATAGGCAAGAACTCCTTC
Source organism: Thinopyrum elongatum (assembly GCA_011799875.1). Lineage (NCBI taxonomy): Eukaryota > Viridiplantae > Streptophyta > Magnoliopsida > Poales > Poaceae > Thinopyrum > Thinopyrum elongatum. Next base: position 726,003,591 of record CM022298.1, on the reverse strand, counting down.
TTTGACTGTTCCATTTTGAACTACATCAAAAACTTTGTCAAGGTATGTACTCATTGAAAAATCTTATCAAGCGTCTTGATCTATCTCTATAGATCTTGATGCTCAATATGTAAGCAGCTTCACCGAGGTCTTTCTTTGAAAAACTCCTTTCAAATACTCCTTTATGCTTTCCAGAAAATTCTACATTATTTCTGATCAACAATATGTCATTCACATATACTTATCAGAAATGCTGTAGTGCTCCCACTCACTTTCTTGTAAATACAGGCTTCACCGTAAGTCTGTATAAAACTATATGCTTTGATCAACTCATCAAAGCGTATATTCCAACTCCGAGATGCTTGCACCAGTCCATAGATGGATCGCTGGAGCTTGCACACTTTGTTAGCATCCTTTGGATTGATAAAACCTTCAGGTTGCATCATATACAACTCTTCTTCCAGAAATCCATTCAGGAATGCAGTCTATACATCCATTTGCCAAATTTCATAATCATAAAATGCGGCAATTGCTAACATGCTTCGGACGGACTTAAGCATCGCTACGGGTGAGAAAGTTTCATCGTAGTCAACTCTTTGAACTTTGTCAACAATCTTTTTCGACAAGTCTAACTTTGTAGATAGTAACACTACTATCAGTGTCCGTCTTCCTCTTGAAGATCCATTTATTTTCTATGGCTTGCCGATCATCGGGCAAGTCAACCAAAGTCCATACTTTGTTCTCATACATGGATCCCATCTCAGATTTCATGGCCTCAAGCCATTTCGCGGAATCTGGGCTCATCATCGCTTCCTCATAGTTCGTAGGTTCATCATGGTCTAGTAACATGACTTCCAGAACAGGATTACCGCATCACTCTGGAGCGGAACGTACTCTGGTTGACCTACGAGGTTCTGTAGTAACTTGATCTGAAGTTTCATGATCATCATCATTAGCTTCCTCACTAATTGGTGTAGGCATTACTGGAACTGATTTCTGTGATGAACTACTTTCCAATTCAAGAGAAGGTACCACTACCTCATCAAGTTCTACTTTCCTCCCACTCACTTCTTTCGAGAGAAACTCCTTCTCTAGAAAGGATCCATTCTTAGCAACAAATATCTTGCCTTCGGATCAGTGATAGAAGGTGTACCCAACAGTTTATTTTGGGTATCCTATGAAGACGCACTTCTCCGATTTGGGTTCGAGCTTATCAGGCTGAAGCTTTTTCACATAAGCATCGCAGCCCCAATCTTTAAGAAACGACAGCTTAGGTTTCTTGCCAAACCACAGTTCATACGGTGTCGTCTCAACGGATTTAGATGGTGCCCTATTAAACGTGAATGCAGCTGTCTCTAATGCATAACCCCAAAACGATAGTGGTAAATCGGTAAGGGACATCATAGATCGCACCATATCTAATAAAGTACGGTTACAACATTCGGACACACCATTACGCTGTGGTGTTCCAGGTGGCATGAGTTGCGAAACTATTCCACATTTTAAATGAAGACCAAACTCGTAACTCAAATATTTGCCTCCGCGATCAGATCGTAGAAACTTTATTTTCTTATTACGATGATTTTTTACTTCACTCTGAAATTCTTTGAACTTTTCAAACGTTTCAGACTTGTGTTTCATTAAGTAGATATACCCATATCTGCTCAAATCATCTGTGAAGGTCAGAAAATAACGATACCCGCCGCGAGCCTCAATACTCATCGGACCGCATACATCGGTATCTATTATTTCCAATAAGTCCGTAGCTCGCTCCATTGTTCCGGAGAACGGAGTTTTAGTCATCTTGCCCATGAGGCATGGTTCGCAAGCATCAAATGATTCATAATCAAGTGATTCCAAAAGTCCATCAGTATGGAGTTTCTTCATGCGCTTTACACCAATATGACCTAAACGGCAGTGCCACAAAAAAGTTGCACTATCATTACTAACTTCGCATCTTTTGGCTTCAATATTATGAATATGTGTATCACTACGATCGAGATTCAATAAACCATTTACATTGGGTGTATGACCATAGAAGGTTTTTATTCATGTAAACAGAACAACAATTATTCTCTGACTTAAATGAATAACCGTATTGCAATAAACATGATCCAATCATATTCATGCTCAACGCAAACACCAAATAACATTTATTTTGCAATAAACATGATCCAATCATATTCATGCTCAACGCAAATACCAAATAACATTTATTTAGGTTCAACACTAATCCCGAAAATAGAGGGAGTGTGCGATGGTGATCTTATCAACCTTGGAATCACTTCCAACACACATCGTCACCTCGTCATTAACTAGTCTCTGTCCATTTTGCAACTCCTGTTTCGAGTTACTAATGTTAGCAACTGAACCAGTATCAAATACCCAGGGGCTACTATGAACACTAGTAAAATACACATCAATAACATGTATATCAAATATACTTTTGTTCACTTTGCCATCCTTCTTATCCGCCAAATACTTGGGGCAGTTCCACTTCCATTGACCAGTCCCTTTGCAGTAGAAGCACTCAGTTTCAGGCTTAGGTCCAGACTTGGGCTTCTTCCCGGGAGTAGCATCTTGCTTGCTATTCTTCTTGAAGTTCCCCTTCTTTCCTTTGCCCTTTTCTTGAAACTAGTGGTCTTGTTAACCATCAACACTTGATGCTCTTTCTTGATTTCTACCTTCGTTGATTTCAGCATCACGAAGAGCTCGGGAATCATTTTTGTCATCCCTTGCATATTATAGTTCATCACGAAGTTCCAGTAACTTGGTGATAGTGACTAGAGAATTCTGTCAATTACTATCTTATCCGGAAGATCAACTCCCACTTGATTCAAGCAACTGTAGTACTCAGACATTCTGAGCACATGCTCACTGATTGAGCTATTCTCCTCCATCTTGTAGGCAAAGTACTTGTCAGAGGTCTCATACCTCTCGACACGGGCATGAGTCTGAAATACCAATTTCATCTCTTTGGAACATCTCATATGCTCCGTGGCATTCAAAACGTTTTTGAAGTCCCGATTCTAAGTCGTAAATCATGGCGCACTAAACTATCAACATCGAGCTTGCTAAACGTTCATAACGTTTGCATCTGCTCCTGCAATAGGTCTGTCACCTAGCAGTGCATCAAGGACATAATTCTTCTGTGCAGCAATGAGGATAATCCTCAGATCACGGAACCAGTCCGCATCATTGCTACTATCATCTTTCAACTTAGTTTTCTCTAGGAACATATCAAAAATAAAACAGGGGAGCTATACGCGAGCTATTGATCTACAACATAATTTGCAAATACTACCAGGACTAAGTTCATGATAAATTAAAGTTCAATTAATCATATTACTCAAGAACTCCCACTTAGATAGACATCTCTCTAATCATCTAAGTGATCACGTGATCCAAATCAACTAAACCATAACCGATCATCACGTGAAATGGAGTAGTTTTCAATGGTGAACATCACTATGTTGATCATATCTACTATATGATTCATGCTCGACCTTTCGGTCTCAGTGTTCTGAGGCCATATCTGCATATGCTAGGCTCATCAAGTTTAACCCGAGTATTCTGCGTGTGCAAAACTGGCTTGCACCCGTTGTAGATGAATGTTGAGCTTATCACACCCGATCATCACATGGTGTCTCAGCACGATGAACTTTGGCAACGGTGCATACTCAGGGAGAACACTTTTACCTTAAAATTTAGTGAGAGATCATCTTATAATGCTACCGTCAAACAAAGCAAAATAAGATGCATAAAGGATAAACATCACATGCAATCAATATAAGTGATATGATATGGCCATCATCATCTTGTGCTTGTGATCTCCATCTCCGAAGCACCGTCATGATCACCATCGTCACTGGCGCGACACCTTGATCTCCATCGTAGCATCGTTGTCGTCTCGCCAACTATTGCTTCTACGACTATCGCTACCGCTTAGTGATAAAGTAAAGCAATTACAGGGCGATTGCATTGCATACAATAAAGCGACAACCATATGGCTCCTGCCAGTTGCCGATAACTCAGTTACAAAACATGATCATCTCATACAATAAAATATAGCATCATGTCTTGACCATATCACATCACAACATGCCCTGCAAAAACAAGTTAGACGTCCTCTACTTTGTTGTTGCAAGTTTTACGTGGTTGCTACGGGCTGAGCAAGAACCGTTCTTACCTACGCATCAAAACCACAACGATAGTTCGTTAAGTTAGTGTTGTTTTAACCTTCACAAGGACCGGGCGTAGCCACACTCGGTTCAACTAAAGTTGGAGAAACTGACACCCGCTAGTCACCTGTGTGCAAAGCACGGCGGTAAAACCAGTCTCGTGTAAGCGTACGCGTAATGTCGGTCCGGGCCACTTCATCCAACAATACCGCCGAACCAAAGTGTGACATGCTGGTAAGCAGTATGACTTGTATCGCCCACAACTCACTTGTGTTCTACTCGTGCATATAACATCTACGCATAAAACCAGGCTCGGATGCCACTGTTGGGGAACGTAGTAATTTCAAAAATTTCCTACGCACACACAGGATCATGGTGATGCATAGCAACGAGAGGGGAGAGTGTGTCCACGTACCCTCATAGACCGAAAGCGGAAGCGTTAGCACAACGCGGTTGATGTAGTCGTACGTCTTCACGATCCGACCGATCCAAGTACCGAACGCACGGCACCTCCGAGTTCAGCACACGTTCAACTCAATGACGTCCCGCGAGCTCCGATCCAGCAAAGCTTCACAGGAGAGTTTCGTCAGCAGGACGGCGTGGTGACGGTGATGATGAATCTACCGACGCAGGGCTTCATCTAAGCACCGCTACGATATGATCGAGGTGGATTATGGTGGAGGGGGGCACCGCACACGGCTAAGAGATCAATGATCAATTGTTGTGTCTATGGGGTGCCCTCTGGCCACGTATATAAAGGAGTGGAGGAGGGGAGAGGGCCGGCATAGCTATGGCGCGCCCTGGAGGAGTCCTACTCCCACCGGGAGTAGGATTCCCCCCCTTCCAAGTAGTAGGAGTAGGGAGAGAAGGAAGGGGAAGAGAGAAGAGAAGGAAGAGGGGGCGCAGCCCCCCCCCCCTAGTCCAATTCGGACTAGGCCTTGGGGGGGGGGGGGGGGGGCGCGGCTGCCTCTCTCTCTCCCCTAAAGCCCAATAAGGCCCATATACTTCTTCCCGTATCCCGTAACTCCCGGTACTCCGAAAAATACACCCGAACCACTCGGAACCTTTCCGATGTCCGAATATAGTCGTCCAATATATCGATCTTTACGTCTCGACCATTTCGAGACTCCTCGTCATGTCCCCGATCTCATCCGGGACTCCGAACTACCTTCGGTACATCAAAACACATAAACTCATAATACAAACCGTCACAGAACTTTAAGCGTGCGGACCCTACGGGTTCGAGAACTATGTAGACATGACCGAGAAACGTCTCCGGTCAATAACCAATAGCGGAACCTGGATGCTCATATTGGTTCCTACATATTCTACGAAGATCTTTATCGGTCAAACCGCATAACAACATACGTTGTTCCCTTTATCATCGGTATGCTACTTGCCCGAGATTCAATCATCGGTATCTCAATACCTAGCTCAATCTCATTACCGGCAAGTCTCTTTACTCGTTCCGTAATACATCATCCCGCAACTAACTCATTAGTTACAATGCTTGCAAGGCTTATAGTGATGTGCATTACCGAGTGGGCCCAGAGATACCTCTCCGACAATCGGAGTGACAAATCCTAATCTCGAAATACGCCAACTCAACAAGTACCTTCGGAGACACCTGTAGAGCACCTTTATAATCACCCAGTTACGTTGTGACGTTTGGTAGCACACAAAGTGTTCCTCTGGTAAACGGGAGTTGCATAATCTCATAGTCATAGGAACATGTATAAGTCATGAAGAAAGCAATAGCAACGTACTAAACGATCAAGTGCTAAGCTAACGGAATGGGTCAAGTCAATCATATCATTCTCCTAATGATGTGATCCCGTTTATCAAATGACAACTCATGTCTATGGTTAGGAAACATAACCATCTTTGATCAACGAGCTAGTCAAGTAGAGGCATACTAGTGACACTCTGTTTGTCTATGTATTCACACATGTATTATGTTTCCGGTTAATACAATTCTAGCATGAATAATAAACATTTATTATGAAATAAGGAAATAAATAATAACTTTATTATTACCTCAAGGGCATATTTCCTTCACTGTGCTGGTCCTAGGCTAGACCGTACTAGAGACCCGAGCCTAGAACACTAATGGAGTCACGGCAAAGCACAAATAGCAGCAACAGATGATATGAAGTAGCTCTGGATAGCAAGGTATAAGTGAAGATCACAATTGCAGTAATGATAATGATGACAAATGACTGCCAAGCAAGATATACAAAACTCTCTCTGCAACCTTCCTCTGGAAAATATTATGTGAAATTTCTGATATATTTCCTTAAGAATGCTACTGACTCAAGCTTTCCGATGCAAAAAAATCACTCAATTCGGAGTTCGTATAAGGAGTCAAAAAATTCGGGAATGGACCGGAAAAATATTGACAAACTGTGTTCGCGACCTTCGGAGGGCAAAAAGTCCTATTTCAAAGCCAATTTGGAGGTGACAATAATGAACAAGCTTGATGAACTATTCACATGCAGCTCGTCGATAGCTCGAATTTGAGTACTCATGGAGCCAAAACGGACTTCGTATGAGGAAGATATGCCTATTTTACTAAACGCTGCGCAAAACATATTTCAATCCGAATTCAGATACGAGATTGAGTCTAGGTAGATCCAATTTTTTTTTCTCTTCTCTCTAATTTTTTTATCACTTTTTTTCTTTTGTTTCTCTCTTTTTTTTTTCCTTCTTCTTTCCAAAACAAACCAGATAAGATATAGATTGGATCAAGTGTAGATGCAAACAACCTCAAGTATAACAATGATAATGAATGATGGGGAGCACGTGATGGAAATTGTTGGATGGTGATGGGTGACAATGGAAGGGATGACGGCGGCGTGGTGGTGGTATATGGCAGCAACAATGAAGATGGTGCGACAGCGGCGTGACAACTTGTGAACAAAACTCGAAACTCTAAAAGACTAGACGCTAAGACCAGAAACTTGACATGACGATGCAACCGCAAATACAACAAAACAAAGACACTGAAAAGATTATGCAAAGGCACAGATTGGTTTGGAGATGATGATCTAACCCTAAAAAATTTTTGTGGCTTTTTCATGGAGTATGGGTATGAGAAACAGATGCGATCTAAACTATGAAAAACTGGTAAAATCTCACCGAGCAACCAGAAAACTGATACCACTTGATAGAGGCGAGGGTCCCGATCTTTCGATGAGATGATAACTATCGATTTGGTGGAGACGACTTTAATGATCCGACTACAAACATGCACGACGTTGCGCCTTAGCAATCGCTAAACCAACTCCGAGAGGTTATTGACCACGCCGGAGCATGATCAACCTGACCACGAAGGTCTATTCCTGCAAGCAATCGAAGAACAAGCAAGAATATGATAAAGCAATCTGAATATTGCGGATAAATATGAAGTATTGATAAAGGTAGGGTTCCGAAAGCGGTCTTAGTCTGGTCATTGGACACAAACGAAGTACACGAAGTTGTAATGGCTAACTTTTAACTAAACAAAACCCAAAGAAAAAGCTACTAGATTGATCTACTTATATAAGAGTAAGGGGTGGCGGCCAAGGAGGTGGGACGACGTCCCAAGGCAGCCTAAAACTAACCCTAGGTCGTACAAGGCCTATGGGCCCAAGTGGAGGTGATGCAACACCTTTGGACTTGTAGTTGGACTCGGATTATGCTGCAACGTCAGATGGTTTAGTCAATATCTCCACGCTCCGGACGAATTTTAAGGTGATTCCAATTGGGATGGAATTCATATGAAATCTAGTTTCCAGCAAAAAATGAATCACCCAATTAGGAGTCCGTATGAAAAATTTCTTGGCGTTTTGATACAGGTGTGTCTGTGCAGTCTGAATCTGAGTCCAGAACATGAGATACTTGGACTCTATCTTCTCTTGGGCTAAAAGTGACGTGAGAGAACTTCTTGAACAGCAGCAAATTATTTCCTTTGACGTGAGAGGACCACCTGAATAGCACCCAACCATTTGCTCTTCTTTTTTCATCACACATGGTTCATACAAGTGTTTGGCCATTCTGCATTTAGGCATAAAATAAAAATACGTGAAGTATTTTTGTTCCGGATAACATAAATAAAATTTTGCATAATTCTTATAAGAAATCAGCTCACAAATATGCACGTATGCAATATTTTTGGTCGTATCCAAGGTAGTCATGTCCTCATCAATAATCATGACGATATCCAAGGCGATGATCATTATATAGGCATCACGTCCAAGATAAGTAGACCGACTCCTGCCTGCATCTACCACTATTACTCCACACATCGACCGCTATCCAGCATGCATCTAGTGTATTAAGTTCATGGAAAAACGGAGTAAAGCAATAAGAACGATGACATGACGTAGACAAGATCTATTCATGTAGTAATAGACCCCATCTTGTTATCCTTAATGGCAATGATACATGCGTGTCTTGCTGCCCCTTCTGTCACTGGGAAAGAACAGTGCAAGATCGAACCCATCACAAAGCACCTCTTCCCATGGCAAGAAAAATCGATCTAGTTGGCCTAACTAAACCAAAGATTCGAAGAAGAAATACGAGGCTATAAGTAATCATGCATATAAGAGATCAAAGAAGACTCAAATAATATTCATGGATAGAAACTGATCATGAACTCAAAATTCATCGGATCCCAACAAACAGACCGCAAAAGTTTACATCAAATAGATCTCCAAGAGACCATTGTATTGAGAATCATAAGAGAGAGAGAGAGAGGAAACCATCTAGCTACTGCCTACAAACTCGTAGGTCTATGGTGGACTACTCACGCATCATCGGAGAGGCACCTATGAAGAAGATGAACCCCTCCATGCTGGTGTTTAGATTGGATCTCGAGGTTTTGGAACTTGCGGCGGCTGGAATTGTATTTCGTCGACTCCCCTAGGGTTTTTGGAATATTTGGGAATTTATAGGCATCAGAGGCGGTGCAGAGGGGCCGCGTGGAGGGCACAACCCATCAGGGCGCGTCGGGGGCCCCCTGGCGCGCCCTGGTGGGTTGTGCTCTCCACATCCCACCTTCCTGGCTCTTCTTTGGCCCACTGGGTGACTTCTGGTCCAGAAAAAATTGCCAAAAAGTTTTGTCGCGATTGGACTCCGTTTGGTATTGATATTTTGCGAAGTAAAAAACAAGCAAAAACAGCAACTGGCACTTTGGCACTATGTCAATAGGTTAGTCCCAAAAAATGATATAAAGTTGTTATAAAATGATTGTAAAACATCCAAGAATGATAATATAACAGCATGGAACAAGCAAAAATTATAGATACGTTGGAGACGTATCACCTATTATAACTTCCACCGCTTCCGTTTTGATGACTTGAGCATTCATTGTGATATTGCTTTACATGATCGTAAGATAGCTAGCATGATGTTTCCATGGCTTGTCCGTTTTTTGATATTTTTGCTATGCTAGATCATTGCCAGAGGCATTCGTATAGAGTCATACTTTGTTCTACTATCGAGTTGTAATATAGCATGACAAACACAAAACCACACCCTCCCTCTAGCAGGACTTAACCACACCCTCCCTCTAGCATGACAAACACAAAATCACACCCTCCCTCTAGCAGGACTTAAATTACCAAGTGATTCTAAGCAGCTCCCCTCTCCGCCCGTCCAGCAACCTTAAGCATCTGAGAAGAAGAGCCCCCTGAGCTTCTGAACATAGGATTTTCCATTGTCTGGCCATAGCCCCCACCAAATCCAGAGCACAGCGTATACTGCGCCATTTCCTCCCCTGAAAGACAAAGTCATTTCGTAGCAACCATAAGCTCCACAGAGTTGCAGAAGTCAACATGTTTAACGCCTCACATTGTTTCTTTTTCTTCCAAAAAATAGTAAGATCAGAAAAGCCAGAAGGCAAATTTATTTCACATATATCAGCAATAACCAAACGCGTCTCACATGCAACAACACAATCAAAGAAAAGATGTTGAATAGACTCAGGTTCAGAACAGAACACACAAGTAACATCATCAACATGTCTACGTTTGGCTTGGTTATCCCTGGTCAGGCACTTGTTATACAAGGCTAACCAGAGAAAGACATGGATATTTGGGGGAACTTTAATTTTCCAGATGCAGTTATTAATGTCAGAAGACACACCCCCAAAATTAATGAGATTGTAAAAGGATTTAACCGTATACTTGCCAGACGGCTCCAATGTCCATACAGGACAGTCAGTAGCATCCGAAAAAGCGCAAGACCTAACCAAATCGGACAGGGCGAACCACCTCCTCATCAAATATTCATCAACACACCTCCTAAAGGCTAGTTGAAGAGTTTCACCATCCCAGACCTGAGCCAGGGAGGCATCTTGTTGTTCGCAGATTGAGAAGAGATCCCAGAACAGAGTTTTTAAAGAGCAATCTCCACACCAGATGTCATGCCAAAAGGAAATATACCTCCAATTCCCAGGAGGCCGTTTCCAGAAGTTCTTAGCAGCCCCTAAGGCCCATGTGACCCTCTTCCAAAAAGGAGAGCCCACACCAGGTTTAGACCAAAAAATATTGGGCTAGTCCACATCATACTTGTAACCTAATTTTTTTCCAGTCCTTGTCAGAACCATCATAGTACCTCTTACCCTAGGAGGCTAGCAAGGCCATATTAAACTCCCTAAGATTAGGAACACCCATACCCCCAAATTCTTTTTTCCTGGAAATCAGGACCCAATTAGCTAGGTGGTATTGATGTGCCTCCCCCATGTTCCCCAAAAGAAATGGGACATTTGAGATGTAATGGCATCAATAGCCCACTTGGGGAATTTCATAACAAACATAAGATATGCGGGAATACTGGCAATACAAGTAGTAAGGAGAATAAGTTTGCCTCTATAAGAGAGGTATTTACCCAGCCACCCATCAATGTTCTTAATAATCCTATCAATGATAGGCTGCAAGTCTTCCCTTCTCAGTTTTTTGAAATGCAGGGGAACTCCTAAGTATTTGAAGGGCCAATCCCCAAATTGACAGCAAAAGATCTGGGCAAAATTATTAGATAACTCCTCCCCCACATTCAAGGTATGTAGATCACTTTTATGAAAGTTGATTTTCAAACCAGACAACTTTTCAAAACAAGTAAGAATCCATTTCAGATTTTTGGGATACTAAAAACAGTCTTTCAGAAACAGGATGGTATCATCAGCATACTGTAAGCTAATGATCCCACCAGGAATCGCCTGAGGAAGTAAGCCAACAATCAGACCATGATTAGCTGCTTTAGATAGCATTTTAGTGAAAACATCAACAACCAAATTGAACAACAGAGGAGAATGGGGATCTCCCTGCTTAAGCCCTTTTCCACCCATAAAGTGAAGACCATTAGTGCCATTAATCCTAACGAGGAAAGTCCCTTGGTAGAGAGTGCTATGGATCCAACCAACCCACTTCTCACAAAAACCCCTAGAAAGGAGCACCTCTTTGAGGAAGTCCCAACTAACTCTATCATATGCCTTTTCATAGTCAAGTTTCAGCACAAACCACCTTCACCAGATTTATGTACCTCATGAATAACTTCATGGGCCATAACAACACTTTCCAGGATAAATCTCCCTTTAATAAAAGCAGTTTGGTTGAAGGAAATAACCTTGTCACATAAAGAAGAAGCTCTGGAATTCATAGCTTTAGAGAAAATCTTGACAGCACAATTGCTAAGGCTAATAGGTTCTGAAGTTTTTCATATTCCTAGCTTGAGAAACCTTGGGAATAAGAGTAATAAGAGCAAAATTAAGTCTATGGATGTCCAACGAACCCTCCTCAAAATCCTTCACCATCCACATGAAGTCAGATTTAATAAGATCCCAAAACTTTTGGTAGAAGAGGAAAGAAAACCCATCGGGACCAGGAGCTCCACAAGCATAAGAGCTCATAATGGCCTGCTTAATTTCCTCCTCCGAGAAGGGCCTCTCAAGGTTACATCTATCAGCTTCAGAAACCATGTCTTCCTCCACCCAAAAGTTGGAATCTAAATGGATGTCAGGCTTGGGTTCAAAGGCAAACAGATTTTTATAAAAATCAGTAGCCACTTCCAGCATATCTTGGGTATCAGTAACCACCCCATTAGGACCAACCAGCTCAGTCAGATGATTCTTTCTATGTCTATGATTGGCTAACGCATGGAAATAAGCATTATTACGATCCCCTTCTAAAATTTTCCTATCTCTAGATCTCTGCCAAAGAGCAGTTTCCTCCTTCTTCCAGATCTCTTCAAGGTCCTTTTTCAAGTTTTTCATCCTGTCATAAGCACCAATAGACAATTGTTGGGATTCAAAAAACACATCCAGGATGTCATACTCCATAAGGAGTGCTTTTTTCCTTTTCTTCTTATCTGCCTCAATATTGATACTCCAACCTTTCAATTTTTTCCTAAGGGTCCTGGTTTTGACCATCTAGTTATCCACATAACTGGAGGATGCAGAAACCGAGCCCCAGGTACTACTGACAACCTGAGCAAAGTCAGGTTGGGACAACCACAACTTCTCAAACCTGAACATCTTGGGGCTGGAAATTTTTCTAGCCCCAGTGTCCAACACTAAAGGAGCATGATCACTACCAATCCTAGGCAGGGCAATGAGAGAGGATAAAGGATAATGGGCATCCCAATCTATAGATGTGGACACCCTGTCCAGCAAGGCAAAGATAGGCGATCCTTTATTGTTAGACCAAGTAAATTTCTTATTGAAGACAAAAATCTCTAGCAGACCCCATCTATTGATCCGATCATTAAGCAGGAAGGTAATCTGTGGATTGATTACCCCATTACTTTTATCATGGTCACTCCTAACCAGGTTGAAATCACCACAACAAATAATAGGATAGGAAGCCGCCTCAAGAACATCATGCAGTTCAACAATAAAATCAACTTTAAATTCAGGATAGGCAGAGCCATACACCACTACCAGATGCCATATAAATCCATCATCTCTATTCTCAATAGTGGATTTAATAGAAAATTTATGATTAATGAACCCAACAATTTCAAATAGATCTTTCTTAACACCAAGAAGAATACCCCCAGCAGTATTATCAGCAGGCAGAAATTGCCAAGAGAAATCCCCCTTCTTGTCTAGAGCTTTGAGGAAACCCTCAGGAATTATCTCCTTTTTAGTTTCTTGGAAGCCAATAAAATCAGGATTACTTTTAACCAACATGTCACACAGGCACTGAACTTTTCTAGGTTGACCTAGACCCCTAATATTCCAGATAAGACCTATCATGATCAAGCTATCTTAAAAGGATGGGACAAGCCATAAGGCATTCTCTTAGTAGGGACAAAAGGAGTGGCATTAACAAGACCAGCAATGCCTTCTAAATTGTTAGATACCAGACCAGTTGGAGTCTCAACTAAATCATTCACATCAATATCAATATTATCAGGTAAAGCAATTTCAGGATGAGCATTGGCAAAAGCTAAACATTTTTCCTGCTCACCAACCACAAGGTCTTCCACAATAGCAAGTTTATCATTTTTGTCCCCACCAAAAACTAAGCCAAACTTAGTGCTTTGCTCATATAGGGAGGAGGGTTGCTGGAAGAGAAGGATTTACCTTTAAAAGTCTTAGGAATTTCCAGGTTCTTCTTCATCTTATAAGCAGCCTTCTCCATGATGTTGATGTTGCCATGCCCCCTGGTAGCATGTTTAGATGCAAGGACAGGCCCCCACTTGGCATTCTTGGAAAGAGCTTGAGTATCAGAAATAAATTTTTCCAAAGAATCCAAGAGAGATCTGTTCAAATGGCTGTTCTGCAAAACTTGAACTGTCTCAGGGGGAAGAATCCCCAACTCATCATCTTCCTCATTCTCCTCCTCATCTTCAGAAACCACCATGTCCATTGATTTCAACAAACTCGCACAGTAGTCAATGTTACCAGAGTTCTTCATATCCATTATACTCTTGGTTTCATCAGGGGCAGAAGTGGTAGGCATTTCAACACAAACTGAAACACAAGGGGAGTTGTTCAGCAAATCCAGACCAGAATCCAACACAGCAGGGAACTCCTGATCAATCATAACCCCAGCAGTAGCACATTCCATAACAAAGTCTTCATGGTCAGTATTAGAGGGAGGGACATGAGAGAAGGTATACACCTTGGATTTGCCAGCCTGCCCATTAGTATTCTTCTGTGTAAAGTTAGCTTTATCTAGTTCATCAATGGCTGGGTCATCATCAAACAGGTCCTCTTTATCATTGTAATTCTCTTCTTCAGTTTTGTCCTGCCCTTCCTCTAAGCCATCACCATCACCCTCTTCCTCATCAGTTTCAATATTTATTACAGAATCAACACCCCCTATTTGCCCATATCCTTCCACAGTAAAACCAAGAAGGAAAAGCTTCTTTTTCATCTCAATCAACCTTTCAAAAGGAATTTTAGTAGGGTCTCTACAGGCAATCTTAACCCTAACATTCTCAAAAAAGGTCCTAAACATCCCATTCCAATCAACATCAGTGAGAACACCAAACATTGAGGCTATCTGGGCAAACACTTTCCATGTGCGCCATTTAGGGGGAATACCTTCAATTAGAACCCAGGCTTCAATCAGCTCCCCAAAAGGGTCACAAGCACCCTTCCATTCAATCATCTTAACTGCAACATCCTGGGGAAGGCAAAACCCTGGTAGTTCAATGAGGTCTTCAACTTTTTTCCATGGAGGGAACCTGACCAAGAATGTTTTGCTAGATAGATCCCTCATCTGCCAAGGCCACTGTTTAGATTTGCAGAAGGTATCAGTCAGAAGACTCAGCAGTATTGCCTTATCCACTTCACCCTTAAGAATGTTCACCACAACACAGTTTTGAAAATTCAGCCAGTTAGACTCATTAGCAACAGGCACATCCACATGGTAGAAACCAAGAACCCTAGCACCACTGCCAAAGAAAGAGGCAGTGGGCTAAACTTTGGACCAGGCAGCACAGTTGTTGACATTGTGATTCTGCTGACAAATGAAGCAAGACTTGGATTTCACACAGCTACCTACATAGTGTCCAGGGCCCTCGAAATTGAAGCAAATCATATCCTTATACCTGGGGCAAGCACTTGTTCCACCTCAACATCAGTAGCTTGAGAAGAGTGAACCTGAGAACAGGTAGCAGTGGAGGTAGTAGATTTGGTTGGTCGAGGCGCTGGAGCTGGGTCTTTTGGGTTCTGGGAGGGAGCCTGCTTCCTGGCTCCACCAGAAGTTAACTTCTGCACATCAGCTTTCAATGGGCCAGCGCCGCCAGTATTGGTGTTACCACCCCGGCAATCAGACATCTTGGGCCCTTGCTTTGCTACTTCGGCAAAGGAGCGAGATCCCGGCCCCAATCCCTCCACCACCAGCTCGATCGAACGTGGGAGAGTGTCAAAGGAGTGACGGGTCACGGGGTGGCAGTCCGCAGCCGTAAAGGAGCCGGCCTTGAGAAGGTCTCGCCAGATCTAGAAGAGGCACCCAGAGGGGTTGGTCTTTTTGTTGTGGGCGAGCGGGAGGGGAATGTTGACGGCGGCGCGGGGGGGGGGGGGAGGGATAAGCCAGAGCTGGCCAAAATACTCCTCAATTTCTAGGTCACAGGGAACGCGAGAACGTGTAACAACCTTTTCCATCTTCCTAGTAGGGTTACGGGCTCTCAGGGTAGGACCCACTGGCAGAGGAGGCGGAGATGGGGAAAATTCCCCGCACTCACCAGCTGGGTCATCGCCGGCCAATTTTCCGGCCTGAGGTGCCCGAATTCCTACCACAACATTGTTGGGGAACGTGCAATTTAAAAAAAAAATCCTACGTTCACGCAAGATCTATCTAGGAGATGCATAGCAATGAGAGGGAAGAGTATGTCCACGTACCCTCGTAGACCGAAAGCGGAAGCGTTAGTTTAACGCGGTTGATGTAGTCGAACGTCTTCGTGATCCAACCGATCAAGCACCGAACGTACGGCACCTCCGAGTTCAGCACACGTTCAGCTCGATGACGACCCTCGAGCTCTTGATCCAGTTGAGGATGAGGGAGAGTTCCGTCAGCACGACGGCGTGGTGACGGTGATGATGAAGTTACCGGCGCAGGGCTTCGCCTAAGCACTACGATGATATGACCGAGGTGTGTAACTGTGGAGGGGGGCACCGCACACGGCTAAGACAAATCTTGGTGTGCCTTTGGGGTGCCCCCTGCCCACGTATATAAAGGAGGGAGGGAGAGAGGCCGGCCCTCCTAGGGGCGCGCCAAGTGTATGGAGTCCTACTAGGACTTCCAAGTCCTAGTAGGAATCCCTTTCCCTTTTCGGAGTAGGAGAGAAGGAAAGAGGGAAAGAGAGAGGGAGTAGGAAAGGGCAAGGGGGGCGCCGCCCCCTTCCCCTAGTCCAATTCGAACCCATGGGGGGGGGGGTGTGCGCCACCTCCCCTTTGGCCTGCCTCCTCTTTTCCCGTATGGCCCAATAAGGCCCATTACTTCTCGCGGTGAATTCCCGTAACTCCCCGGTACTCCGAAAAATACCCGAATCACTCGGAACCTTTCCGATGTCCGAATATAGCCTTCCAATATATGAATCTTTACCTCTCGACCATTTCGAGACTCCTCGTCATGTCCGTGATCTCATCCGGGACTCCGAACAAACTTCGGTCATCAAATCACATAACTCATAATACAAATCGTCATCGAACGTTAAGCGTGCGGACCCTACGGGTTCGAGAACTATGTAGACATGACCGAGACACATCTCCGGTCAATAACCAATAGCGGAACCTGGATGCTCATATTGGCTCTTACATATTCTATGAAGATCTTTATCGGTCAAACCGCATAACAACATACGTTATTCCCTTTGTCATCGGTATGTTACTTGCCTGAGATTCGATCGTCGGTATCATCATACCTAGTTCAATCTCGTTACCGGCAAGTCTCTTTACTCGTTCCGTAATGCATCATCCCCCAACTAACTTATTAGTCACATTGCTTAAAAGGCTTCATATGATGTGCATTACCGAGAGGACGCAGAGATACCTCTCCGATACTCGGAGTGACAAATCCTAATCTCGATCTATGCCAACCCAACAAACACCTTCGGAGACACCTGTAGAGCATCTTTATAATCACCCAGTTACGTTGTGACGTTTGATAGCACACAAAGTGTTCCTCCGGTATTCGGGAGTTGCATAATCTCATACTCAGAGGAATGTGTATAAGTCATGAAGAAAGCAATAGCAATAAAACTTAACGATCATTATGCTAAGCTAACGGATGGGTCTTGTCCATCACATCATTCTCTAATGATGTGATCCTGTTCATCAAATGACAACACATGTCTATGGTCAGGAAACATAACCATCTTTGATAAACAAGCTAGTCAAGTAGAGGCATACTAGGGACACTCTGTTTGTCTATGTATTCACACATGTACTAAGTTTCCAGTTAATACAATTCTAGCGTGAATAATAAACATTTATCATGATATAAGGAAATATAAATAACAACTTTATTATTGCCTCTAGGGCATATTTCCTTCAGTCTCCCACTTGCACTAGAGTCAATAATCTAGTTCACATCGCCATGTGATTTAACACCAATAGTTCACATCTTTATGTGATTAACACACATAGTTCACATCACCATGTGACCAACACCTAAAGGGTTTACTAGAGTCAATAATCTAGTTCACATCGCTATGTGATTAGCACCCAAAGAGTACTAAGGTGTGATCATGTTTTGCTTGTGAGAGAGTTTTAGTCAACGGGTCTGCCATATTCAGATCTGTATGTATTTTACAAATTTCTATGTCTACAATGCTCTGCACGGAGCTACTTTAGCTAATTGCTCCCACTTTCAATATGTATCCAGATTGAGACTCAGAGTCATCTGGATCAGTGTCAAAGCCTGCATCGACGTAACCCTTTACGACGAACTCTTTGTCACCTCCATAACCAAGAAACATTTCCTTAGTCCTCTTAGGTAACTAAGGATAATTGTGACCGCTGTCCAGTGATCCATTCCTGGATCACTATCGTACCCCCTTGCCAAACTCATGGCAAGGTACACAATAGGTCTGGTATACAGCATGGCATACTTTATAGAACCTATGGCTGAGGCATAGGGAATGACTTTCATTCTCTCTCTATCTTCTGTCGTGGTCATGCTTTGAGTCTTACTCAACTTTATACCTTGAATACAGGCAAGAACTCTTTCTTTGACTGATCCCTTTTTGAACTCTTTCAAAATTTTGTCAAGGTATGTGCTTTGTGAAAGTCCTATTAAGCGTCTTGATCTATCCCTATAGATCTTGATGCTAATACTTAAGTAGCTTCACCGAGGTCTTTTTTATTGAAAAATTCGTATTCAAGTATCCTTTTATGCTATCCAAAAATTCTATATCATTTCCAATCAACAATATGTCATCCACATATAATATTAGAAATGCTACAGAGAACCCACTCACTTTCTTGTAAATACAGGCTTCTCCAAAAGTCTGTATAAAACCATATGCTTTGATCACACTATCAAAGCGTATATTCCAACTCCGAGATGCTTGCACCAGTCCATAAATGGATCGCTGGAGCTTGCACACTTTGTTCGCATCTTTAGGATCGACAAAACCTTCTGGTTGCATCATATACAACTCATCTTTAATAAATCCATTAAGGAATGCCGTTTTGACATCCATTTGACAGATTTCATAAAATGCGGCAATTGCTAACATGATTCGGACAGACTTAAGCATCGATAAGAGTGAGAAAATCTCATTGCAGTTAACACCTTGAACTTGTCGAAAACCTTTTGCGACAATTCAAGCTTTGTAGATAGTAACACTACCATCAGCGCCCGTCTTCCTCTTGAAGATCCATTTATTCTCTTATGGCTTGCCGATCATCGGGCAAGTCAACTAAAGTCCATACATTGTTCTCGTACATGGATCCCATCTCAGATTTCATGGCCTCAAGCCATTTCGCGGAATTTGGGCTCATCATCGCTTCCTCATAGTTCATAGGTTCATCATGGTCTAGTAACATGACTTCCAGAATAGGATTACCATGCCACTCTGGTGCAGAATGTACTCTGGTTGACCTACGAGGTTCTGTAGTAACTTGATCTGAAGTTTCATGATCATCATCATTAGCTTCCTCACTAATTGGCGCGGGCATCACTGGAACTGATTTCTGTGATGAACTACTTTCCAATTCAAGAGAAGGTACAATTACCTCATCAAGTTCTACTTTTCTCCCACTCACTTCTTTCGACAGAAACTCCTTCTCTAGAAAGGATCCATTCTTAGCAACAAAGATTTTGCCTTCGGATCTGTGATAGAAGGTGTACCCAACAGTTTCTTTTGGGTATCCTATGAAGTCGCACTTCTCCGATTTGGGTTCGAGCTTATCAGGTTGAAGCTTTTTCACATAAGCATCGCAGCCCCAAACTTTAAGAAACGACAGTTTAGGTTTCTTGCCAAACCGCAGTTCATATGGTGTCGTCTCAACGGATTTAGATGGTGCCCTATTTAACATGAATGCAGCTGTCTCTAATGCATAACCCCAAAACGATAGTGGTAAATCGGTAAGAGACATCATAGATCGCACCATATCTAATAAAGTACGGTTACGACGTTCGGACACACCATTACGCTGTGGTGTTCCAGGTGGCGTGAGTTGCGAAACTATTCCACATTGTTTCAAATGAAGACCAAACTCATAACTCAAATATTCACCTCCACGATTAGATCGCAGAAACTTTATTTTCTTGTTACGATGATTTTCCACTTCACTCTGAAATTCTTTGAACTTTTCAAATGTTTTAGACTTATGTTTCATTAAGTAGATATACCCATATCTGCTCAAATCATCTGTGAAGGTCAGAAAATAATGATACCCACCGCGAGCCTCAACACTCATCGGACCGCATACATCAGTATGTATTATTTCCAATAAGTCAGTTGCTCGCTCCATTGTTCCGGAGAACGGAGTCTTAGTCATCTTGCCCATGAGGCATGGTTCGCAAGCATCAAATGATTCATAATCAAGTGATTCCAAAAGCCCATCTGCATGGAGTTTCTTCATGCGCTTTACACCAATATGACCTAAACGGCAGTGCCACAAATATGTTGCACTATCATTATCAACTTTGCATCTTTTGGCATCAATATTATGAATATGTGTATCACTACAATCGAGATTCAATAAACCATTTATATTGAGTGTATGACCATAGAAGGTTTTATTCATGTAAACAGAACAACAATTATTCTCTGACTTAAATGAATAACCGTATCGCAATAAACATGATCCAATCATATTCATGCTCAACGCAAACACCAAATAACATTTATTTAGGTCCAACACCAATCCCAAAGGTAGAGGGAGTGTGCGATGGTGATCTTATCAACCTTGGAATCACTTCCAACACACATCGTCACCTCGTCATTAACTAGTCTCTGTTCATTTTGCAACTCCTGTTTTGAGTTACTAATGTTAGCAACTGAACCGGTATCAAATACCCAGGGGCTACTATGAACACTAGTAAAATACACATCAATAACATGTATATCAAATATACCTTTGTTCACTTTGCCATCCTTCTTAACCGCCAAGTATTTGGGGCAGTTCTGCTTCCAGTGACCATTTCCTTTGCAGTAGAATCACTCAGTTTCAGGCTTAGGTCCATCTTTGGGCTTCTTCACGGGAGTGACAACTTGCTTGCCATTCTTCTTGAAGCTCCCTTTTTTTCCCTCGCCCTTTTTCTTGAAACTAGTGGTCTTGTCAACCATCAACACTTGATGCTATTTCTTGATTTCTATCTTCACCGATTTCATCATCGCGAAGAGCTTGGGAATTGTTTTCGTCATCCCTTGCATATTATAGTTCATCATGAAGTTCTAGTAACTTGGCGATAGTGACTAGAGAACTCTGTCAATCACTATCTTATCTGGAAGATTAACTCCCACTTGATTCAAGCGATTGTAGTACCCAGACATTCTGAGCACATGCTCACTAGCTGAGCTATTCTCCTCCATCTTGTAGGCAAAGTACTTGTCAGAGGTCTCATACCTCTCAACACGGGCATGAGTCTGAAATACCAATTTCATCTCTTTGGAACATCTCATATGCTCCGTGGCGTTCAAAACGTTTTTGAAGTCCCGGTTCTAAGCCGTAAAGCATGGTGCACTAAACTATCAAGTAGTTATCATATCGAGCTTGCCAAATGTTCATAACGTCTGCATCTGCTCCTGCAATAGGTCTGTCACCTAGCGGTGCATCAAGAACATAATTCTTCTGTGCAGCAACGAGGATATTCCTCAAATCACGGACCCAGTCCGCATCATTGCTACTATCATCTTTCAATTTAGTTTTCTCTAGGAACATTTCAAAAAATAAAACAGGGGAGCTATACGCGAGCTATTGATCTACAACATAATTTGCAAATACTACCAGGACTAAGTTCATGATAAATTAAAGTTTAATTAATCATATTACTTAAGAACTCCCACTTAGATAGACATCCCTCTAGTCATCTAAATGATCACGTGATCCATATCAACTAAACCATGTCTGATCATCACGTGAGATGGAGTAGTTTTCAATGGTGAACATCTCTATGTTGATCATATCTACTATATGATTCACGTTCGACCTTTCGGTCTCAGTGTTCCGAGGCCATATCTGCATATGCTAGGCTCGTCAAGTTTAACCCGAGTATTCCACATGTGCAAAACTGTCTTGCACCCGTTGCATTTGAACGTAGAGCCTATCACACCCGATCATCACGTGGTGTCTCAGCACGAAGAACTTTCGCAACGGTGCATACTCAGGGAGAACACTTATACCTTGAAATTTAGTGAGGATCATCTTATAATGCTACCGCCGTACTAAGCAAAATAAGATGCATAAAAGATAAACATCACATGCAATCAAAATATGTGACATGATATGGCCATCATCATCTTGTGCCTTTGATCTCCATCTCCAAAGCACCATCATGATCTCCATCGTCATCGGCTTGACACCTTGATCTCTATCGTAGCGTCGTTCTCGCCTCGCCAACTATTGCTTCTACAACTATCGCTAACGCATAGTGATAAAGTAAAGCAATTACATGGCGATTGCATTTCATACAATAAAGCGACAACCATAAGGCTCCTGCCAGTTGCCGATAACTTTTACAAAACATGATCATCTCATACAATAATGTGTATCACATCATGTCTTGACCATATCACATCACAACATGTCCTGCAAAAACAAGTTAGACGTCCTCTACTTTGTTGTTGCAAGTTTTACGTGGCTGCTACGGGCTTCTAGTAAGAACCGTTCTTACCTACACATCAAAACCACAACGATTTTTTGTCAAGTATGCTGTTTTAACCTTCAACAAGGACCGGCCGTAGTCAAACTCGATTCAACTAAAGTTGGAGAAACAGACACCCGCCAGCCACCTGTGTGCAAAGCACGTCGGTAGAATCAGTCTCATGAACGCGGTCATGTAATGTCGGTCCGGGCCGCTTCATCCAACAATACCGCCGAATCAAAGTAAGACGTTGGTGGTAAGCAGTATGACTATTATCGCCCACAACTCTTTGTGTTCTACTCGTGCATATCATCTACGCATAGACCTGGCTCGGATACCACTGTTGGGGAATGTGCAATTTCAAAAAAAATTCCTACGTTCACGCAAGATCTATCTAGGAGATGCATAGAAATGAGAGGGAAGAGTATGTCCACGTACCCTCGTAGACCGAAAGTGAAAGCGTTAGCTTAACGCGGTTGGTGTAGTCGAACGTCTTCGCGATCCAACCGATCAAGCACCGAACGTACGGCACCTCCGAGTTCAGTACACGTTCAGCTCGATGACGTCCCTCGAGCTCTTGATCGAGTTGAGGACGAGGGAGAGTTTCGTCAGCACGACGGCGTGGCGACGGTGATGATGAAGTTACCGGCGCAGGGCTTCGCCTAAGCACTACGACGATATGACCGAGGTGTGTAACTGTGGAGGGGGGCACCGCACACGGCTAAGACAAATCTTGGTGTGCCTTTGGGGTGCCCCCTGCCCACGTACATAAAGGAGGGAGGGAGTGAGGCCAGCCCTCCTAGGGGCGCGCCAAGTGTATGGAGTCCTACTAGGACTTCCAAGTCCTAGTAGGAATCCCTTTCCCTTTTCGGAGTAGGAGAGAAGGAAAGAGGGAAAGAGAGAGGGAGTAGGAAAGGGCAAGGGGGGCGCCGCCCCCTTCCCCTAGTCCAATTCGGACCCATGGGGTGCGCGCGCCACCTCCCCTTTGGCCTGCCTCCTCTTTTCCCGTATGGCCCAATAAGGCCCATTACTTCTCCCGGTGAATTCCCGTAACTCCCCGGTACTCTGAAAAATACCCGAATCACTCGGAACCTTTCCGATGTCCGAATATAGCCTTCCAATATATGAATCTTTACCTCTCGACCATTTCGAGACTCCTCGTCATGTCCGTGATCTCATCCGGGACTCCGAACAAACTTCGGTCATCAAATCACATAACTCATAATACAAATCGTCATCGAACGTTAAGCGTGCGAACCCTACGGGTTTGAGAACTATGTAGACATGACCGAGGCACATCTCCGGTCAATAACCGATAGCGGTACCTGGATGCTCATATTGGCTCCTACATATTCTACGAAGATCTTTATCGGTCAAACCGCATAACAACATACGTTATTCCCTTTGTCATCGGTATGTTACTTGCCCGAGATTCGATCGTCGGTATCATCATACCTAGTTCAATCTCGTTACCGACAAGTCTCTTTACTCGTTCCGTAATGCATCATCCCGCAACTAACTCATTAGTCACATTGCTTGCAAGGCTTCATATGATGTGCATTACCGAGAGGGCGCAGAGATACCTCTCCGATACTCGGAGTGACAAATCCTAATCTCGATCTATGCCAACCCAACAAACACCTTCGGAGACACCTGTAGAGCATCTTTATAATCACCCAGTTACGTTGTGACGTTTGATAGCACACAAAGTGTTCCTCCGGTATTCGGGAGTTGCATAATCTCATAGTCAGAGGAATATGTATAAGTCATGAAGAAAGCAATAGCAATAAAACTTAACGATCATTATGCTAAGCTAACAGATGGGTCTTGTCCATCACATCATTCTCTAATGATGCGATCCTGTTCATCAAATGACAACACATGTCTATGGTCAGGAAACATAACCATCTTTGATAAACAAGCTAGTCAAGTAGAGGCATACTAGGGACACTCTGTTTGTCTATGTATTCACACATGTACTAAGTTTCCAGTTAATACAATTCTAGCATGAATAATAAACATTTATCATGATATAAGGAAATATAAATAACAACTTTATTATTGCCTCTAGGGCATATTTCCTTCAAACATCACCACAATTCACCTTCACCATAGAAACGGCATCCACCCCAAACGAATTCTTAAAATTATGAGGTAACTCTCCAGAATAATCTCAGAAACATGAACCTGCTTGTTTAAAGCCAAATCTCTATCTCTTCATGAACGAAACGCAAGTAATCTCGATTTTAAGGCAGCAGGAAGTCGAATCAGCGACGTACCTCCATCACCTGGCCATGGAGGGGGCTCAATGGCATGACGCGGCACCTGGGTCACGGGGGGGAATTGCCCTCAGACGTTACGGCGAGGTGGAAGCACCCCTGGCGGCAGCACCCCCAGAGGGCTTCTGGCCAGTGCATCCACCCTTGGCCGTCGGATGTTGAGACGGAAGGGATTCGCGGTGCGGTAGAAGGCCCACAGCGCCGCTTGCGCCGGATCTGGAGATTCTGCTTCTTGGATCGCCCAGAAGAGGAGCTCGACGTCCATGCACCTGTCGTCCCCCATGAAACGCGCACTCTCTGCGAACGTGGCGAAGTGGATGAACCCGATGTGGATCTCCGCCCACTCGCTCCGATCGGGAAACCGCTCCAACACCACCCGCCGCATCTCCCATCGAGCCTCCGGCGACCCCGCGTCGATCAAAGGCAGCGGAGCTACCGCCGGGGGCGGTAGCACCACCGGCTCGACCACCCTCGTCGGGGTGAGGCGGCGGATCCGAAGCCGGCGACGACATGGTCCCGCTATAGATGGATAGGTGTGTGCGCTGGGGGGTGGGGATGCCTGAGTAGGTGAGTGGGTGGAGAGAGCGGCGAGCGGATGGGCTTTTTTTACTCGCCGCCGGTGTGGTTCCCGAGGGGGAGAGAGGAGGGGAGGGGGCATTTTCGTAGCCGCCATTTGCTGCACAGTGCACTTGTTCCTTCTATCCTGAAAAAAAAGGTGCAGCTTTCCATAGCAAGCAACCTCAAGTCTGAAACCAGCTCTGTTGCAAGGCAAGAAGAAAGTTGCAAACCAACCTTCTTAAACCTCCCTGAAACCCAACTATAAATACATAAATATCTTGAGAAAAAAATATGTAGCAACGGTGGCACTCTTTGTTTTTACGCACGGCTCAAATGCTCATTCATTCATTGTTCAAACTATATATTCCTCATCTCATGGACTGCCAGCAGATGCAGTGCTCCTCATGCATGAATGCATTGTAATTAAACATATATCTCAGAGTTTATGATATGATAAAAATTAAGCACAGTGGCGTCAAATTTTGTGCAGCAGCTCTAAATGATCAGCAAAGGCATCAAAATGCAAGCTCCGGTCATATCTCAACCTTGAGGCTAGTACAGTAGTACTTTGTTTCCAAGTGTTCTCTTTAGTTGTTACTGAAACCTCAGTATGTACATATCTTAATATATACAGTCATTACAAGGCAATAGTAGCTCAACAAGCAAGTTGCAATCCAAACTGATGTGCTTATTTAGTACTCTTGAAACCTAATTGCAGGTATATATCTTGAGAAATTTGTAGTATGAGTGCTGCACCAAACTGCTGGTGAAACAAAAGATAAACAGAGGATGCAACAGGAGTAGCGATGGAAATCGATGAATGTCGTCAGCTTGATTCCTTTCAATAATCAAGAGGATCAAATGCTCGCTTAACAAGGTGAACGAATGCACCAATTTGGTTGATGGTAATGTACATCTGAACTAAAGAAGACAGTCTAGTCTGGAGTTTCTCTCTTGTCAAGGCAAAAAAATGATCAGACAGAGCAAAAGAGTGAAGGTAAGATTGTACCTTTCTTTCCTTCTTACTGCCCTATCTCTCACATCTTTCTCAATTTACATACAGATTTGATCATGATCATAGGTGCAGCTTGGAGAGGGCGTTGAATATGCTGCATTTCCTTAGTCTCCTGGTGATATCGCACTGCAGCTCGTCGACGAGCTACCCATCCAGCAGACTATTCTGAAAACTTGTCAACTCTTCGGTAAATAACCAAAAATTTCTTTTACTATTGACAATTATTGAGTCGGACTCTTTTTCTTCGGCAATTATGCTAGCTTACAAAAAAAAACATCAATATGCATACATAGACAGCAACAACACATCTCAGAGATGCCATTGTGCGATGAAAAACTGATGATGGATGCAACACTTCATTCGTTCCAAATCAAACAGAAGAGTAGTCTGAACTCTGCTTGCTTCTCTGCTCTAAGGCCAAAGCAAATAGCAACGCATGGGTGAGACTAATCTACTGCTGCTGCTGCACAATGCACTAGTTCCTTCTGAATTGATCTATATCCTGAAAAAAGCAGCCTCAAGTCTCAAGTTTGATACAGCTAGATAATTACAAGGTAACAAGAAAGTTGCAAACCAACCTCTTGTGCTCATTTACCTTCTCAAACCTCTTCCCTGAAGCCCAACTATTATAAGTACATAAATATCTTGATCCACTGGTGAAAAACAAACGGAGGATGCTACTCCACTATTTCTTTGGAGCAGATGAGGAATTCAGTTGCATCAACGAGTTCCAACACCACCCTACGGCTCTAATGCCCATTCATTGTTCAAACTCCATGCAGCAGATTCAAGTGATCATCTCGAGGCGTCAAGAGTCTGAGCCTCTGCAAGCTCCAGTCCTACATCAGTAGCGTATATCCTGAGATAAGTTCATTGCAGTAAGAGTCATGCTCTGCTGGTAAAGGAAAGCAGAGGAAGATGCACCTGTCAACACCCTAAACCTCAAACCTTGATCATCAACAGCCAGGCAGATGCAATGCTGTGATCAATGATCATGCATTGTAGGTAAACATATTCTAGAGTTGGTGTATGATGCATGCTACAACTTGGTTGCAGTTTGAAACAAACACAACAGGCTAGTCTGAACCCTGCTAGCAAACCAAATGCATATACTGTATTAGTGAGCTAAATGAAGTACACTACCTTATCTAGCTCGGCTTCACACTGTAATAAATTCCTTTCGAAGCAATCCATCAATCCTGGAAAACAAGTGCAGCTTTCTATTAGCTTGCTTGCAATCTGGAATAAATAATTATGATTACTGTGCTCTTCTGTTTCAGTTCTGAATTAAACCTGTTAATCCAGAAACCTCACAAGACAATAATGAAGTGATAATCTGAGCAAGCCCTGCAGACTAATTAAACCATATCCTCCAATAATTTAAAAACGACCATAAAAGGGCCATATTTGTTTGTTGTGCTGCAAACCAGACTATTTCCTTAATTCAGAATCCTTTTACTGCATATGTATTGTAGTAATGCACATAATACGGTAGCACTCAACCCACACCAAAAGCTATGAAATCAGTCACTGTATCCATCATCATGGGATGGAAGGCATGAACCACACCGGTGGCGGCCAACTCCGCTGCCACCCAAGGCCCTCGACCATCTACCAGCTGCCATCCTTCAGGCTGAATACCCCGATGCCATTGTAGTAGCAGTCACGAGCATCCTTGTATGGCCCCGGATCGTCCTCGGTATAGTACACACAGCCGGCCCTGAGCCCAGGGTGCTCCCTCGTGGAAATGCAGAAGGAACCGTTCCCCCCGACAAACAGGGCGGTTTCGCCGATGTCGTTTGTCACCTTCCACACCTCACCGCCATCACCGAGGACCTGCACCTTGAACGACGGAGACGTCCGCCGACCCTCTTTGAGCACGACCATCAGCGGCCCACCCGGCGCCACCATGAGGTACTTGCGGTGGTCCATGTTGGCCGGCAGCAGCAGCCTCGGTGCGATCAATGCGCTTGTGAACACACCAGGGACGTCGGCGTCACACTCCTCCCACGCCTCCACTTCGCCGGAGTATGTGATCGAGTAGAACCTGCTCTCATGGTGGACGGCGTCCTCGACGCCGTTGCGCAAGTAACGTAGCCTCCTTGGGCCGGCCTCCGATGTAGCTATGGGATCAACGCCGTCGTGCGGGAGCGCGAGCCTCCACGCGTTGTCCCCTGCCATGGCAAAGGCCACGACACCGTAATCAGGCCCTGTGATTAGCATGGCGATGGCGGCGGAGTCGGAGAGGACGACCTTGCGGTAGAGATAGTGTGGCATCTGCTCGGCGGCCAGCGTCATGGTGCCGTAGGGGTATGGCGGTGGCCCCCTGAGGAACCACATAATGCGGAAGGTGAAGCTGCCCGAGCAGTTGGCGTTGAGGCAGGGGATGGTGTCGATGGCCGGGAGCGCGCGGCGCTCGCCGGTGACCGGGTTGACGAGGAGCAGCCGGGCCAGGTCGTCGGCGGTGACGAGCCACCCGCAGCAGGAGGAGCCCAAGATGATGTGGTCGGGCCCCGGGGTGCGCACGGCTGCGGCGTGGCATTCGGCGAGGGAGAAGAGCGTGGCTGTCTCTGGGGCGTCGCCAGGGAGGACGAGACACGGCCCCTCCGGATTGAACGCGTCGCACGAGGCGCGGAAGACGGCAGCGAAGGCGAGGCGGTCAAAGAGGCTCAGGCGGGCGTGGATGTTGGCTAGTATATCCTCGGGGAGGCTGGCGACGGCGGCCGTGGCGAAGGCCTTCTTCCGGTACCTCATTGCTTGCAGGCTAGTTGATAGGATGCCTCAGGTTAGCTAGGTTTGCTCTGCAATTGATACATATACATGGATAAAATGCAACACTTTATTAGCTTTGGCAATTGATAAAACGAAGGAATGTCAATTGATAAGATGACATGAATGAAGCAAATGTATCGTAACCAAAATAAATAACAAAAGAAGAAGAAGAAGAAGAAGAAGAAAAATACTCCTTCCAACGTTGACAGGTTGCCAGTAATAAGTAATAACAAGTTGATAAATAAAAGTTGAAAAACACAAAAGCCTTATCCCAGATAGATCCACAGAGTTGATGCTACTTCATACCGAATCAATCTGACCACACATGAAATCGACCTGGGGCTGGGCATCACACAAACTTGAGAGAGGGAGAGGGAGGGAGAGGGAGAGAGAGAGAGAGAGAGAGAGAGAGAAGCTCACCTAAGGCTGAGAGGATGGACACTCCTTCCTTGGATTCGCGACGGGGTCGGCGGACGGCGGCTGGGCCAGGAGAAGGCAGGTCTGGACGGGAGCGCGCGGTTGACGACGGAGCGTTGGGATGGCGGCAGCGGAGGAGCGGCGGCGGCGGACAGAAGCGGGCGGGGCGGAGAGAGGCGGACAGCGTTGGTTGGTTGGTTGGGCCAGAAAACGTTTCGCTCCAAGGCGGCGGGCCGCAAAACGCTTGGGTTTCGGTTTGCGTTTGTACGAGCCACATAATAAATAAAACAAGGGGAGTACTACGCGTCCGCCGGAAAAGATCAGCCGGGGCGTGAGCCGTCCGATTGTACGACACCGAGGCCTGCAGTCGTTATCTTTCTTATTTTTCTGCAACAAAACCCTTGTTGCAAAACCTCTATTGTAACATGACCTTTCTTGCAAAAGCATCTCTGACCTCTTGTTGTATTTCTGCAACAAGATCTTTGTTGCAAAAATTGCAACAACAGCTTTAGCCTTTTCTCTGTATTCCTGCAACAAAACCTTTGTTTCAAAAAAAATACAACACAAATCATGCTGCAAAAACTCGTCGCCGTGTCGTATTCCTGCAACAAGACATTTGTTGCAAAAAAAATGCAACAGAGACCATGTTGCGGAAACTTGTCCTTGCGTCGTAGTTGAACTAGCTTCGCCGCCGTCATTCGTAACAATGATGTTGTTGCAGAAACTCAGTTGGGGGAGTAAGGGCTTGGGGCGCCATGGCTTGTTGCAAAAAAGCGAGCAGTGAGAGGAGTAAGGGCTGCTTGCTGCAAGGAATGAGGAAAAGCCATGGCTGCTAGACTGCAAGGCGCTTCGTGCGCGAGGACCAAAAAGATGTATGCACTGATCTGAGAGATAGCGGAGAGTGACTTGAGATATTTTGGGAAGAGGAAGAAGCCTTGATTTCTCTAGAAGAGATAAGAACGAGAGGAAGACGTGGGCCAAGATGGCACGTGGCAGGCGGTAGAGGCGGTCGACGTTTTCGTGAGATCCGCCGGTAGGAAAGAAGCGTTTCCCATAAAACAAACCAACA
This sequence comes from Thinopyrum elongatum, assembly GCA_011799875.1. Taxonomy (NCBI): domain Eukaryota; kingdom Viridiplantae; phylum Streptophyta; class Magnoliopsida; order Poales; family Poaceae; genus Thinopyrum; species Thinopyrum elongatum. Next base: position 725,973,073 of record CM022298.1, on the reverse strand, counting down.
AAAGCGTAGAGGAATCGGCCCGATTCATGGTTGATGTTTTTCTTTTATTTGCGGGTGATTCATGGTTGATGTTGCTCTGTGCAAATTAAAATAAATTTCATTAAAGGGATTAGTAGTGACCTCAGTTTTCTTGAGGTTCTCAGAGCACAACAGTGTAGTGTGCTTATGGCCCATGACATTTTTGCCTATGTGATGGAGAAAGACATTAGAAAATGATGAAAGTAAACTCTAATGCAAGAGCCTGGTTGTATGTGCATTCCTAGGCAAAAACTGCAGTTTGTAACTTTATGGCAGTCTGAAATACTAATCCGTCAGAGGCGTAGAAATCTGCCCCCCTGCAAACAGCTTGAGCAAACTAGCTAGTATTTTACTTCTCAAATGCGAAACCAGATCTGCCTTTTAATTGTTCAAACTAGTTAAGATGACAAATGCGTGTATATATATATATATATATATATATATAGCTTTTGCGAATTGACAAAACAAATGCCTCATGATCATGTTACTTTGCTCCACGTTTGCTCTGCAATTGATTATTAATAGACAGATAGAATGCCACATCTTAGATGATGGTACTTTGCCACATGTTACCTTTGCCATGCGATAAAATGCCATGGATGAGCAAAATTTATCCCTAACCAAAATAACAACAGAGGGGGAGGGGGGGGGGGGGGGGGGGGGGGGGGGGGGGGGGGGATCCGCACACAAGTCTCATCGCAGATCCAGAAGTTCATACTTGATACGAGATTGAGTGAGAGAGAAGCTCACCTGAGCAGTGAGGGCCCTCCTTGCCTCGATTCGGGTTACTGCTGCTGGTTGTCGCCCTCCTTCCTTCGATTCGCGGCTGGTGGACGGCGGCGTGGCAGCAGCGGAGGAGCAAATCGAGCGGGCCGAGAAAGAACAAAGGCGTTCGTGGCGGACAGACAACTGAAGAACGCTTCGGTCCGCCTTTGGTTTCGGTATATAGTTTGAATGGATTGATAGGTAGATTAGTTTTTTGAGAAGAGAAAGGTTAGAAGAGGCGCACACGTTTATGAAACCAGTAAGATATCCTAAAGCTTCACTCATTATTTCTCACACGAATTAACATATATAGTATCATGAGCTTCTCTATTGTTGCCAGATGTGGAAGCACATGGACAGAGTAGCACAATTCAAAATTACGAGCAAAAGAATTATGCCAGATGTGCAAGCAAGTTGTTATAGCACGCATAAAACCAACTCTGGAATATGTTTGCCTACCAACCATACATGCATCTGCCTGCCTGTTGATGATCAAGGTTAGCTTGGACAGGCACATCTAAGGTTAGCTTGGACATTACAAGCCAAATCGGTGGCGTTCAGTTCACATTGTTAAGCCAAATCGGTGCCTGTTGATTAGGCTGGTGATGTACCCTCTCAACACCCCACACTTGAAATCTGCATGATCATCAAGAGGCAGGCAGATGCGGTGGCGTGATCATGCATGGCAGGTAAACACATTCAGGAGTTTGCTACAACTTGGTTGCAGTTTGAAGCAATGAGAAGGCAAAACACAATCACAAAATACTACTAGTCTGAACCCGGCCAACTAAACAGTTTTCTCTAGTCAACCAACCACTAGCACACTGCAATATGTCCCTACATTTTGTTAGCTTGGTTGCAGTTTGCAATAAATCATTAGAATTACCGTTCTCCTCTGTTTATTTCTGAATTAAACCTGTTAGTTAATCCAGAAACCACAAAAGGCAATAAAGGAGTACTTACTAATATGGGTTGCAATCATCCAGGGGCGGAGCTGGAGCTAAAGTTACCCTGATGCACCCTTAATCATGACATAACATTTTCAAGCAACGATGCATTGAATAAGGGTGTGACAAAATTACTTGAAAAGGATGTCTTGCATAATTGCATTTCCAAATCCTAAAACACATCATCAGACATCAAGGTTCAACAACCTACAAGATAAAGAATATAACTGAATTTTCGAAAAGAACATAATATAATGCCCAAATCAAAGAACTTAAAGGGCTTAAATTTTTGAAAATTACCTTTAGTATACTCTCTTCCTCCGAGCCATGAAATACTCAACCACTTGATCATTGGTGACCTTTTTCATTTCTTCTTTCTCCACATAACAAATAAAATCATCACTCAAGCTGTCATCATTGAGCCGATTACGCAAACAAGTTTTGACAAGTTTCATAGCTGAAAAGCACCTCTCAACTGTAGCAGTGGCAATAGGCAAGACAATTACTAGTTTCAACAACCGATAAAACAAAGGATACATAATATGCCTCCTTGTCTGCACCATTTTTTTTGAAAGCTCAGTAATTGTTGTTATGTTGGAAAAGCTATCATCTGTGCGCACATCAGCAATATAGAGACGTAGATCCTTATCAAGATCTCTCAATTTCCCCGGGTCAAAATCTTGAGGGTATAGTTTAGCCAAACTCATAAGATTCTCCGAATTGAAATCACGAAATGAGTCTCTTGGACTCAAAGCCGCTGACCAAACAAGCAAATTAGAGGATGTCTCACTGAACCTACTATCAAGCTCTTGAACTAGCCAATCAAAAACATCATTGAAGCAATCAACTTGATAGCGATGTTTGTTGGTAATTCCGGTTACCTGCCTTCTCTTTTTTGGATTAACATATGCTTCTTCCATGTCCAACTCTACAATGTCATGTTTCTCACAAAACACATGAACTTCACCTAGCATAGATCCCCATCCATCTTCTCTAAGTTCATTCAAAACAATTCTAGTTGACCTCACACATTTCATGGCATTTACTATGTCTTGGTCCTTTCGTTGCAATGCTAATGACAATGTGTTGGTAGTAGTGAGGATTGTCAACATGAGATGCAAATAGAAGACAAAGTCAAAAGATTGAAAATACACTAGAAGACCTTCTGCTTGGTCTCTATTTGCTCTATCAGTGTCTTGTTCTTCCACAAATTCAAGAACTTTAATAACTGACCTGAACATGGCGAGCAAACTCTTGAGTGTTTTAGCATGAGAACCCCAACGAGTGTCTCCAGGTCTTTGAAGGCATTGCTCTTGATTCAGACCTGTTCCTGTTGTAAGCTGCCCACACCCTAAAGCCTTGCTCATTTCTTCAATATTTATATCTCTAATCATGTCCCTTCGCTTGGAAGAACCACCCACAACATTTAACAAGGTAGAAATCATACTAAAGAAATTACTAACTCCTTTATGCTTTCTTACAACAGCCACAACAACTAACTGAAGCTGGTGAGCAAAGCAATGAACATAATAAGCTGTGCTACTTTCTCTCATGATCAATGATTTGAGACCATTGAACTCACCTCGCATGTTGCTAGCACCATCGTATCCTTGTCCTCTAACTTGATTGTAACTCAGCTTATATTTTGCAAAAAGAGAATCAATTGAACTCTTGAGGTACGAAGAAGTTGTTTCTTTCACGTGAACAAGACCAACAAAACTTTCCTTAGAATCTCCAGAACTATCAACGTACCATAAGGCCACGGCCATTTGTTCTTTGCAAGAGACATCTCTAGACTCATCAACAAGCAAGCAAAACACATTATTGTGAACTTCTTTGAGAATAGATTGCACTATCACATGCGCAAAACCTTCAGCAATATCTTTCTGGACTTCAGAAGCAACCATAAGAGCATTCTTTGCGGCATCTTTTCCCATAGCCTTGGCAACAACTGGATCATGCTCAGCTATGAAGTCACGAACTTCCAAGAAATTCCCTTTGTTGTGCGAGTTCTTTGACTCATCATGGCCCCGAAAAGGCAACCCTTGCTTCAACAATAGTCTAGCTGTGTCAATTGAGGCATTTAGTCGAGTAAAATATGCAACCTTCGAAGCTTCACTTTGAATCTGCATAGCAACATCAATGTGTTGATCTCTTTTTAGTAAAGCAGTACATTTTTTCATTGCTTGATCATGGACACTACCTGGCTCACCGACATGATCTTTTAGCCTTGATGGAACACTCCAGGTATCCCAACCATTCAGAACAAATGCCTCATACCCAGCTTCTTTCTTGTGGCTACGGTCCCTAAATAAGAAACAACAAAAGCAATATGCCTTTTTCTTCTCTTTGCTGTATTCAAGCCAACTCCCAAAATCTTTATACCATTCAGGATTGAACCTTCTCCTCTTAGCCCCAAAGCTTGAATTTGGAAAATCAATATCTGTTGGCTGACAAGCTCCATTAACCAAGTACTTTCTTCTTATCAAATCTTTCAAATTAGGATGATAATGTTCTATCAATTTCCTCTTGCCTGGATCATACTGAATCTCCTCCTCCCAATTCATGTCTTCTGGAACATCTTGTGATGGTGCCTTTCTTTTTAGAAGAAACTTGTCCATATTATCTGCATTTAACAAATAAACTTACAAATAAGACATGGAAAATTATGAAGTATACCTAATTAGAAGTTAAAACAATACCTAATGCTACAAGTTCATATAAAAAATTGTTGCAACAAGTAAAAATCTTAGGAAAAACAACATAGAAAAGCAATACTGTGCAGAATTCAAATCGATTCATCACTATAATCTAGAAGAAAAACTACAGAGGGAAGATAAAATTACCTGGGCCGCTGGCCGCTAGGTGTGCCTGCCTGCTGACTGCTTGGCTGCTTCTGAAGCTGCTGCGTGAGCGTGAGCCGCCCGCCAGGAACCGAGGAACCAGGAACGGATCGATCGATTCGATCGATGCGCGTCGGCCGCCCGGGCCCGGCCCGCCGCTGGGTGCTCGCCTGCTCCTGCCTGCTGGCTGCCGTTGCGCCTGTGCGTGCGTACGCGTGAGCCGCCCGCCAGGAGCCGAGGAACGGATCGATCGCCGCCGGCCTGCCGCTGGGTGCTCGCCTGCTGCTCGGGAAACCTGGACAGAGGAGATTTTTTTTTGACGGGGGAACAGAGAAGATGAGCAGCAGCAGGGCCTGATGAGCAGGGGATCGCTAGTTCTGCCAGAGTCCAGACTCCAGACGGATCGATCGCTCGCGCGTTGGTGTGGCCGTGTGGGCTGGTTGCCTGCAACCTGCATGCCTGGTTGGTTCGATGGGCCCTGCCCTGTGGCACTCCGCCTGGGCCACCCTGTTGCCTAGGGCCAAATGGCTGATAATTAGCACTAAAAAAAAAGTTCGACCCTGTAGACTGTGCCACAGGGTTGGCCCATTGGGCTCCGCCCCTGGTCACAACTTCTAAATCCGCCCGGATCTAGCTGTGCAAGAGCAATTCCTCTGTCCTGCGCCCATATGCATCCAAACGTAGGTCGCCGTCCGTCTCATCCCAAGCAATCTAAATGTGCTCCCAAGTCCAAACTGCCTTGAAAGCTTCTCTAAGTATATTTTGATTTTTTTGCTCCGGAGAGCCTGGTTTTTGAAAATGTTCGAAAAACATATTCTCATGGTTCCAAAAATTATACACATATAAGTGCACATGAACATAGGGATCTATACTACATTTCTGTAAAATTTCATGATGAAATACGCTCTCAGTATGGCCCACCCGTACTCCACCACATACTTGCGCATCAGCCCGGCCCACCCGTACCCAAGCACTTGATTTGGATTGGATGCCACGCAACACAAGTAAGAAATCGGACCACGCGTGGGCCGGGTGGTGGTGAATCAGCAACGTACGTAGTACCTGGGTGGTGGTGATGAGCAGCCAGGCGGCGATGAAGGAGATGGAGCGGCGGTAGAAGGCGCGGATGATGTCGACGATCCCGACGGCGTAGGCATGGCCGTCGCGGAAGGTGTAGCCCGCGAAGATGGAGATGAGCACGTGCTCCTTCAAGTTGAAGGGCCCCGGGTTGAGGCTCCCACTCCCGGCCGCCGAGCATCCGGAGCTTGCGGCGCGGCAGCACGCGGGCCAGGAAGTGGCCCATGGGCAGCGACGCCACCTGCACCGTGATCTGGGTCACGATCAGCGGCTCCGTCCGGCAGGAGAAGACCTGGTTGACGAGAGAGCAACTAGTTAATGAGTGCTTTTTCGGGAGCCTCGTAACGATCAGCGTCACTTGGCGCGCTCCCAGCCGCCCCGCCACGTGTCACGCTCTGGACGCTTCCTCCGGATTTTTTTATTTTTCCGCACGCGTTTTCGGCTTTTTAAACGTTTTTTTCGTTTTTTTGATGTTACGGTTTTCCACTGGTCTTCCTGAACTTTTGGACAAAAAATTTTTTTTTAAAAACTTTTTTGCGCGAAAAAACGTGTTTTCTTTTTTCTTTTCCTTTCGCGACAGTCACGGTTTTGCTTTCGCGAGAGTGACGGCCGTGCCTCTTGGAAACGAAAAAAATGTGTTTTTTAATTTTTTTCCTTCCGCGGGAGGCACGGTTTTGCTTCCGAGAGAGGCACGGTTGTGCTTTCGTGAGAGTCACGGCCGTGCCTCTCGGAAACAAAAAAAAACGCGTTTTCTGTTTTTTTTTTCCTTTCGCAAGAGGCACAATTTTGCTTCTGCGAGAGGCACGGTTGTGCTTTCACGAGAGGCACGGCCGTGCCTCTCGGAAATGGGAAAAAACGCGTTTTCTGTTTTTTTCTTTCACGAGAGGCACGGTTTTGCTTCCGCGAGACGCACGGTTGTGCTTTTGCGAGAGGCACAGCCGTGCCTCATCGGAAATGAAAAAAAAACGCGTTTTCTCTTCTTTTTTTTCCTTCCGCGAGATGCATGGTTTTGCTTCCGCGAGAGGCACGCTTGTGATTTCGCGAGAGGCACGGGCGTGCCTCTTTCGGAAAGGGAAAAAAATCCATATTCCCGGTTCGGTTTTTTAGTCTGGTTTTTTCGTCTGGTTTTTTTCGTGAAAAAAAAGTTTGTCAAAACCTATCAACATTGGATCTAGTTTTGAAGATCTCGACGCGAGGAATCCAACGATGAAAACGGTTCGAGATTTGGACGCACGGTTTAAGAGATAAAATGTTTTGAATAAACGAATTTACGAAAAAAGGGAAAACTCCCAGGCTGCGAGTCGCAACCTCGGAAGATGGGAGTGATCTTTGCAAGGAGTACTCCTTAACTGGTTTCGGGTTGAGGAAGCTCGTGAGCTCCACATCCGGAACGTCCACCAGGGCCGGGCCCATAGTGGTACAGAGTGTGCGGCCCGCATAGGGCCAAATTTTTATAAGCCTAGTATGTAAAATTTTCAGAAAAAAAAAAGTTATTCCTGGGCCTGGGCCGCTGGCGTCCACGACTCCGCGGGCGCGAGCCTGGCCGCTGCTCGATCTTAGGCGATCCCACACTGATTTCTAGAATTCTGATCGCTAACACAAACCCTCGCGCACAACGACTCGTACATGCCGCCGTCACCTGGCACGGTTTCTCCGCGCCACCGGCAGCGACGCAGTGTCTCGCCGATCCATCACGCAATTGCAAGTAAGCTCCATTGATCCAGCCTCCTTGCTTTTATTTTGTACCCCATCCGTGCTGCTAGTGCTCGGGACTTACGGGAGAGAAACTATTGGGGAAAATTTGCATTCAGATCATTTCCATACGAACACTCAGATCCATCGACAGAAAAAACATAAACAAACTAGTATTCAACTACAGAGGACTTACGGAAACTACAGTCTACAGGGCATGCTGTTCGTACTTTCAATGCTCCTGAAAATTTACAAGACATAAGTAAATTTATTATTAATTTAGTTTCTAATGCACTGTTGAACCATTTTATTCATCCTCTACCCACAAATATACCTGCTGTATCCGTGTAACATAGGTAGTCAGATTGATCGCAAAACAGCGATCGCGTCGCCGTTGCTACAACCTACAGGACGATCGATCGGCGATTTGGCGACAGTCCTCAGGCAGCCCCTCCATTGGAAACATTATACCATATACAATTATATATTATAATTTTTTTGCGGGATATATATATATATACATTATAATTGCTCGTGAGTTCTTTTTTTAGGGTGATAGGGCCCCATTTTGTAGTTTCGCACAGGGCCCCGAATTTTGCCGGCCCGGCCCTGAGTCCACACCTGCAGCGTCGGGTTGTCGCCCGGGGGGACCATCAGCCGCACCTCCTCGATCGGGGATGTCTCCTCCTCCTCCGACTCTTTGCCGCGCTCCTCCGCTGCTATCTCACCCATTGCGCGTCAGACGTACGGTTTCTAGCTGTGACTGACTAGTGACTATGCGTGCTCTACGTACACTCTCTACCGTGTGTGTGTTTATATGGTCCGTGAATCTTGTTGAGCAGAGGTGTGACGCGCGTGTATGTAAGGCAGGAATCTTGCTGTCGTACGTATGTACATGAATCTTGTTAGCTTTGAATATATTAACATAATGGAGAGTGGTATCGACCTATTATTATTACTAGCAAAAGAGCCCGTGCGTTGTAACGGGAGAGAAAACATAACACACGCTCTTAACCCAACAAACATCACTCAAGACCACAATAGGTCCATCTCCTTTATTTTTGCGAGCCATCATATTTGTGTTGCCGCTTATCCTCCTTCTCACCCTCGCCGGCGATGGCCTCGGTGTTCACACAAAAGAAAATAAAACGTGTTTGAATATGGTTAATCCTAAGGCGTCTCTCTCTCCCTCTCTCCTCCCTCTCCCTCTCTCTCTCTCTCTCTCTCTCGCTTTCTCTCACTCTCGCGATGAGAAATCTGTTGTTTTTCCCTGCGACATTTTTTAGAGGTATGCATGTGTAGTTATTGATGTTTTCTTTTCCCTATATGGCTATAGTGGGGTGTTTATTTGCAATCCGGATGGCCGCTGGTACGAAAGAAAAACGGATCTTGCGCTATAAATTATAAGTTTGCTTTCAAAATAATATTTTAAAAATATTTAACAGGTAAAATTAACATCATATTTAGATTTCACACATTTTTCTAATAAAATTTCATATATAACATGTTCAAATCGGAGTTATGGTTTAAAAGATATGGATGATTTAAAAAAGCATTTGTTTGACTTAAATATGATCCGCAGATGAATTACCTAAAACATCAGGGGGGTTTTCGAAAAATGTAAAATAACGGTTCGGGTGTGACTTAAATCCGGACTGCGGGTTGATTTCAATAAAACACAGGGACTTTTGTGTAAAATACGAAAAAACGATTCGTTTTAACTTAAAACAGGACTGCGTGTTGAATTCTCTGAAATAGAGGGACTTTTTTGAAAAATGTCATGACGGATGACCAGAAACCCAATTTGCTTTATTATTAGGTAAAGATTTTGCACAACTTTCGGGTGAACGGACGTCAAAAAGAAACCGAACATACACCGGCAACCCCCGGCAATCGGTACCGGATAGCTATATTGATCTGAAGTTCCAGGTGAGGAATTTTACCGCTGGAAACCCAGCAACCCTGCTCACACTTCAGACTTTGTCGCCTCCGCGATCCACGCCTCCGATGATACACGGTCAGCTCTAGACGTGGAATTTTACCAATCCAAAAGTGTTCTTGAACAACCACTCTGCTCGGCTGATCTGCACCCGAACACGCACCACGGCCACGCCAAAACACCTCCATCACCTCCGCCCTATGCCGCCGGAAGCCACCGACGCCGCTCACGAAAAAGGGTCGGAGAATGGGTGGGGAACTTCGATTTGAGAAAAACAATTCACCACCAGATCCCGCCGCCGCCGAAGAACGTTGGCTCATGATACCAATTTGTCAGTCCCGGATAATCTATCGGCTGTGAAACGAGAGAAAGAGATTGGATCGGCATATCTAATCACGGTGGCCTTGGGGATGTATTTATATTAGCCAACTACTAGGGCACCAGCATAGCCAATATACAGAAGTTAGTTACAGGAGATCTAGGCATATACTAACAGCCATATCTCAACTATATACGTGTTTAACATCCCATCTCAATCTTAACTTCCTATGAGAAGATTAAGATTGTGCCTATTTGATACAAATGGTACTTCAGCTAATGGTTTAGTAAAGATATCAGCAATCTGTTCCTTGAATGATATAAACCGAACATCAAGTGCCTTTGCCGCAACTCTCTCTCTCTCCCTCTCTCTCTCTCACAAAATGAAAATCCACTTCTATATGCTTTGTCTTGGAATGAAACACCGGATTTGCAGAGAAATAAGTGGCTCCCAAGTTGTCACACCACAATACCGGAGGACGCGACATAAAGACTCCCAATTCTCCGAGGACTGACTGAATCCAGATTACTTCTGTTGTTCCATTTGCTAAAGCTCTGTATTCTGAATCTGTGCTCGATCTTGAGACGGTGGACTATTTTCATGAGCTCCAAGACACAACGTTGGGACCAAGAAATACTGCAAAGCCGCCTGTAGACTTGCGATCATCACTGCATCGAGCCCAATCAACATCAGAGAAGCAACTCAGCAACATGGACGGAGTCTTCCGTATAGAAAGGCCCATATTACGATTGTGCTTTAAATATCACAAGATACGTTTGACTGCCAAGAAAAGTATAGTTGTTGGTGTGTGTAGAAATTGACACACTCGATTCACTGCAAAAGAAATGCCTGGCCTCGTGAGTGTCAAATACTAAAGCACACCAACCAAACTGCGATACATGGTGCTGTCCTCCTGTGAGAGAGATGATCCACTGTCCTTGCTGATTTTCTCGATGGAGGACATAGGTGTAGTCAAGACTTTGCAATTTTCCATGTTAGCTTTATGAAGGATATCACCAATGTATTTTTGCTGAGACAGAATGATTCCCCCTGGCGAAGACTGCACCTGAACTCCAAGAAAATAGTGCAAAGGTCCAAGATCCTTAAGAGCAAAGGAAGCCTTAAGGTCAGCAAGCAACTTGGTTGTGGCAATGGGAGATGAACTAGCCACGATGATGTCATCAACATACACAAGCGTAAAAATGGTAACACCAGCGCGATTGAAAACAAAAAGTGAGGTGTCAGCCTTAGATGCTAGAAAACCAAGTTGTTGAAGCCGAGAACTTAGTCGAGAATACCAGGCTCACGGAGCTTGCTTATGACCACAGAGGGCTCTTCTGAGCTTGCACAAATAATGAGGAGCGGACGGGTCTTCACACCCAGGAGGTTGACGCATGTACACATCTTCCTCAAGAATGCCATGGAGAAAAGCAGACAACAACCACGAGAAACAGCTATGGAGGGTATCAAATGAACAGTAATAGGTTTGACAATAGGGCTGAAGGTGTCATCATAGTCCAAACCGTACCGTTTCTTAAATCCCTTGGCCACGAGACGTGCTTTCAGGTGATAAACAGAACCATCATCTTTATGTTTGACTTTGAATACCCACTTGCAATCAATAATGTTGACTTTGGGTGGAGGAGCAACAAGAGTCCACGTCCCGTTCTGATGAAGAGCGTCAAGCTGTACTTGCATAGCCTTGCACCACTCTGGGGACTCGATCGCTTCACGATGATCAACGGGTTCACGTGTGGCTAGAAACGCACGACGAGATGGATCATAAACAATGATGCCATCGATGCGTTGCTTAATGTGTGGAGTGTTGTCACGAGTCCATGTAACCATTCCATGAACAGGTGGAGCAGATGATCCTGGCGGCACAGAGGAGACGGCGGTAGCACATGCAGACGAGACGTCAGCCGGGTCCTCCTCCTGGGACCCAGTGTCATGCCCTGGTGCAGTGGACGCAGAGGCAGGGCTAGCTACATCTGCCTAGGATCACGTGTCGTGAGCGGGAATGAGTGCTGCAGACAAGCCCGAGGCATGATCCGGCGCGGGAGGATGAGGGGCCGCCACGCGGACCAAACCAGCAAGCACGTTGGGCCGAGCGGAGACCGTCCCAGACGCGAGCCCCACAGCAAATGATGCTGAGGGCGCCCTGCGGTATGCATCCGTAGGCGACGAGGGCGAAGAGGAGGCCCCACCATGTAGGCCCATCATCGGCCGCCACATGGCCCAACGGCAAGCCAGGAGCATCGTTGTCCCCCGGGCGCAGCCTCCCGACACGTTGTCGCCTAACAGTGTGCGATCCGAGGAGGGATCCGCTCCGGATCCAATGACGTGATCTGCATGGGATCCCAGACTGTTGGAAGTTAGGATTTTCTGCACCACAACGGATCCTGCACCCACAACATTATTCGAAACAGGAGAAACATACATCATATGGTCATGCAGAAATAAAAGGGCAGCCTGTTCAGCAAATCTAGGTGGGATTGGGGTGGTTTGGGCAGTGGCAAATGGAAAGAGTTTTTCATCAAACACATCTATGGAGATATAGATCCTAGTGGTACGGAGATGGAGACACTTGTACCCTTTGTGACGGATGCTATATCCTATGAACACATACTGTTGAGAGCGAAAGGCAAGTTTGTGAGTGTTATAGGGAGCAAATTTGGCCTACAAGCACATCCAAAAGTTCTAAGGGAGGTATAGTTTGGATTGGTATGAAACAACTTTTCCATGGGGCTAAGATTTCCATTGGCACGACTAGGAAGTCTGTTGATGAGATAGTAGGCAGAAAGGTATGTTTCATCCCAAAAACATAAGGGCATGGACGCATGTGATAGGAGGGACAAACCCATGTCAACAATGTGACGGTGTTTCCTCTCAGCAGAACCGTTATGTTGATTTGTGTGCGACAAGAGACATGGTGTGCAATACCAAGTTGGCGAAAAAAGGTGTTGCTAAGTTTCTAATATTTGCCACCCCAGTCAGATTGCACACATAAGATTTTGCGAGACAGTAGGCATTCAACATGTCCAAGAAAAACATGAAAGACATTGAACACATCACTCTTCTTCTTGAGACAGTAGGCGTTCAACATGTACTTCTTCACCACATAAATTTTCTATAATTATCAATGAATGAAACATAGTACATGAATCCACTAGATGAGGTTTCAGCGGGTCCCCACACATCTAAAAAAACTAATTCCAACTAAAAAGAGGAAACACTTGATGACCTAGGAAAGGGTGACTGGTGCGCTTTGCCTTGCTGACATGCATTACACACATAGGTCCTAGACCAACTAGAAGACACTAATTTATTGGACGCCAAAATGTGTTGAACGACTTGAGAAGACGGGTGGCCGAGCCTAGAATGCCAATCTTCAGCTGAGAGCTGAACAGAAGATAATGCACGATAAGGTGACGGCCGGATGGGATAGAGCCCGTTTTCACATCTGCCTTGAAGAAGTACCCTCTTGGTGATCAAATCCTTCGTAAGAAAATGAGTAGGATAATATTTCAGATAGGCGTGATTATCAATGGCAAGGCGACTAACTGAAAGAAGATTTTTGTCTGCATTGGTTACATGAAGGATATTGCGAAGTTTGCGGTTTGCAGAAGGTGTGGGAAGGATTGCATGACCATGATGACCTATGTGCAAACCTGATCCATCGGCTGTGTGAATGCGGTCCTTCCTGTGGTACTTCTCTCTGATGGCGAGGCTGTCCAAATCGGAGGTGATGTGGTCTGTGGCCCCCATGTCCGTGAACCAGGCAGGATCGCCAAGGATAGACAGAGGTGACGCAGCAGCTAGACCAGCCATCCAGGTTTGTTGGGGTTGAAAGGTGTAGTTGAAGCATTGTATGCACTCCCAGGCGCTAGATGCCCAGGTCCGCGACACAGCTGGCAGTGGACGCGACCATCGCCAACACCTCCGTGATCACCACGGTCACCACCACGGTAGTCACCCTGCTGGCGATTGCAACCGCCGCTGCGATTTCTGGGATCACCGCCACTACTGTTGGTGTAGCCGTCGTAGTTGCCATAGTTACCACAGCCCTTGCCGCGGTTGTTTCTGCCCTTGTCGCGGGAGTTGTTGTTGCCGTTCTTGTCGTGGGTGACGAAGTTGACGGAAGAACCGCTGGACTGTTGGTGAAGACGAGCAGCGTTATACTCACGCCGGGCTCGAAGGCGATGCTGTGGGAGTAAAACTCCCCGAGAGACATGACGTCGAGGCGGGTGGTGGCAGCCGTGATGAGCGGCTCGTAGTCGCTGTCAAGGCTGGTGATGACCGCCGTGATGATGTCCTCATTACGCATGTGATGATTGCAAGCAGCAAGTTGGTCGGGGATGAGGCGGATCTTGGTGAAGTAGTCCACCATGGAGAGGTTGCCCTTCCGAAACGTCGATATATCCAGCTTGATCTGAAGTTCCAAGTGAGGAGTTTTACCGCTGGAAACCCAGCAACCCTGCTCACACTTCATACTTTGTCGCCTCCGTGATCCATGCCTCCCTAATACACGGGTCAGCGCTAGACGTGGAATTTTACCAATCCAAAAGTGTTCTTGAACAACCACTCTGCTCGGCTGATCTATACCCAAACATGCACCACGGCCACGCCACCACACCTCCATCACCTCCGCCCTATGCCGCCGGAAGCCACCGACGCCGCTGATGAAGAAGGACCGGAGAATGGGTGGGGAACTTAAGATTGTGCCTATTTGATACAAATGGTACTTCAGCTAATGGTTTAGTAAAGATATCAGCAATCTGGTCCTTGGATGATATAAACGGAACATCAAGTGCCTTTGCCACAACTCTCTCTCTCTCTCACAAAATGAAAATCCACTTCTATATGCTTTGTCTTGGAATGAAACACCGGATTTGGAGAGAAATAGGTGGCTCCCAAGTAGTCACACCACCATACCGGAGGACGCGACATAAAGACTCCCAATTGTCCGAGGACTGACTATATCCAGATTACTTCTGTTGTTCCATTTGCTCAAGCTCTGTATTCTGACTCTGTGCTCGATCTTGAGACGGTGGCCCATTTTCATGAGCTCCAAGACACAACGTTCGGACCAAGAAATACTGCAAAGCCGCCTGTAGACTTGCGATCATCACTGCATCCAGCCCAATCAGCATCTGAGAAGCAACTCAGCAACATGGACAGAGACTTCCGTATAGAAAGGCCCATATTATGATTGTGCCTTAAATATCACAAGATACGTTTGACTGCCAAGAAATATATAGTTGGTGGTGTGTGTAGAAATTGACACACTCGATTCACTTCAAAAGAAATGTCTGCCCTCGTGAGTGTCAAATACTAAAGCGCACCAACCAAACTGCGATACATGGTGCTGTCCTCCTGTGAGAGAGACGATCCACTATCCTTGCTGATTTTCTCGCTGGAGGACATAGGTGTAGTCGAGACTTTGTAATTTTCCATGTTAGCTTTATGAAGGATATCGCCAATGTATTTCTGCTGAGACAGAATGATTCCCCCTGGCGAAGACTGCACCTCAACTCCAAGAAAATAGTGCAAAGATCCAAGATCCTTAAGAGCAAAGGAAGCCAGAAGGTCAGCAAGCAACTTGGTTGTGGCAGTGGGAGATGAACTAGCCACGATGATGTCATCAACATACACAAGCGTAAAAATGGTAACACCGGCGCGATTGAAAACAAAAAGTGAGGTGTCAGCCTTAGATGCTAGAAAACCAAGTTGTTGAAGCCGAGAACTTAGTCGAGAATACCAGGCTCATGGAGCATGCTTAAGACCACACAGGGCTCTTCTGAGCTTGCCAAAATAATGAGGAGCAGACGGGTCTTCACACCCGGGAGGCTGACGCATGTACACATCTTCCTCAAGAATGCCATGCAGAAAAGCTGACAACAACCACGAGAAACAGCTATGGAGGGCACCAAATGAACAGTAATAGGTTTGACAATAGGGTTGAAGGTGTCATTATAGTCCAAACGTACCGTTGCTTAAATCCCTTAGCCACGATACGTGCTTTCAGGTGATCAACAGAACCATCAGCTTTATGTTTCACTTTGAATACCCACTTGCAATCAATAATGTTGACTTTGGGTGGAGGAACAACAAGAGTCCATGTCCCGTTCTGATGAAGAGCGTCAAGCTGTACTTGCATAGCCTTGCGCCACTCCGGGTACTCGATCGCTTCACGATGATCAACGGGTTCACATGTGGCTATAAACGCACGGCGAGATGGATCATAAACAATGGTGCCATCGATGCGTTGCTTAATGTGTCGAGTGTTGTGACGAGTCCATGTAACCATTCCATGAACAGGTGGAGCAGATGATCCTGGCGGCACAGAGGATACAGTGGTAGCACATGCAGATGAGACGTCAGCCGAGTCCTCCTGGGACCCAGTGTCACGCCATGGTGTAGTGGACGCAGAGGCAGGGCTAGCTACATCTGCCTAGGATCGCGCACCGTGAGCGGGACTGAGTGCTGCAGACAAGACCGAGGCATGATCCGGCGCGGGAGGATGAGGGGCCGCCACGCGGACTAAACCAGCAAGCGCGTTGGGCCGAGCGGAGACCGTCCCAGACGCGAGCCCCGCAGCAAATGATGCCGAGGGCGCCCCGCGGTATGCATCCGCAGGCGACGAGGGCGAAGAGGAGGCCCCACCACGTAGGCCCATCATCGGCCGCCACATGGCCCAACGGCAAGCCAGGAGCATCGTTGTCCCCCGGGCGTAGCCTTCTGACACGTTGTCGCCTGACAGCGTGCGATCCGAAGAGGGATCCGCTCCGGATCCAGTGACGTGATCTGCATGGGATCCCAGACTATTGGAAGCTAGGATTTTCTGCACCACAACGCATCCTGCACCCACAACATTATTCGAAACAGGAGAAACATACGTCATATGGTCAGGCAGAAATAAAAGAGCAGCCTGTTCAGCAAATCTAGGTGGGATTGGGGTGGTTTGGGCAGTGGCAAATGGAAAGAGTTTTTCATCAAACACATCTATGGAGATATAGATCCTAGTGGTACGGAGATGGAGACACTTGTACCCTTTGTGACGGATGCTATATCCTATGAACACATACTATTGAGAGCGAAAGGCAAGTTTGTGAGTGTTATAGGGAGCAAATTTGGCCTACAAGCACATCCAAAAGTTCTAAGGGAGGTATAGTTTGGCTTGGTATGAAACAACTTTTCCATGGGGCTAAGATTTCCATTGACACGACTAGGAAGTCTGTTGATGAGATAGTAGGCAGAAAGGTATGTTTCATCCCAAAAACATAAGGGCATGGACGCATGTGATAGGAGGGACAAACCCATGTCAACAATGCGACGGTGTTTCCTCATAGCAGAACCGTTATGTTGATTTGTGTGCGACAGGAGACATGGTGTGCAATACCAAGTTGGCGAAAAAATGTGTTGCTAAGTTTCTCGTATTTGCCACCCCAGTCAGATTGCACACATAAGATTTTGCGAGACAGTAGGCCATCAACATGTCCAAGAAAAACATGAAAGAAATTGAACACATCACTCTTCTTCTTGAGACAGTAGGCGTTCAACATGTACTTCTTGACCACATAAATTTTCTATAATTATCAATGAATGAAACATAGTACTGGAACCCACTAGATGAGGTTTTAGCGGGTCCCCACACATCTGAAAAAACTAATTCCAACTGAAAAGAGGAAACACTTGATGACCTAGGAAAGGGTAACTGGTGCGCTTTGCCTTGCTTACATGCATTACACACATGGGTCATAGACCAACTAGAAGACACTAATTTATTGGACGCCAAAATGTGTTGAACGACTTGAGAAGATGGGTGGCCGAGCCTAGAATGCCAATCTTCAGCTGAGAGCCGAACAGAAGATAATGCACGATAAGGTGACAGCCGGATGGGATAGAGCCCGTTTTCACATCTGCCTTGAAGAAGTACCCTCTTGGTGATCAAATCCTTCATAAGAAAATGAGTAAGATAATATTTCAGATAGGCGTGATTATCAATGGCAAGACGACTAACTGAAAGAAGATTTTTATCTGCATTGGTTACATGAAGGATATTGCGAAGTTTGAGGTTTGCAGAAGCTGTGGGAAGGATTGCATGACCATGATGAGCTATGTGCAAACCTGATCCATCAGCTGTGTGAATGCGGTCCTTCCTGTGGTACTTCTATCTGATGGTGAGGCTGTCCAGATCGGAGGTGATGTGGTCGGTGGCCCCCATGTCCGTGAACCAGGCAGGATCGCCAAGGATAGACGGAGGCGACGCAGCAGCTAGCCCAGCCATCCAGGTTTGTTGGGGTTGAAAGGTGTAGTTGAAGCATTGTATGCACTCCCAGGAGCTAGATGCCTAGGTCTGCGACACAGCTGGCAGTGGACGCGACCATCGCCAACACCTCCGTGATCACCACGGTCACCACCACGGTAGTCACCCTGCTGGCGATTGCAACCGCCGCCACGATTTCCGGGATCGCTGCCACTACTGTTGGTGTAGCCGTCGTAGTTGCCATAGTTACCACAACCATTGCCGTGGTTGTTTCCGCCCTTGCCGCGGGAGTTGTTGTTGCCGTTCTTGTCGTGGGTGACGAAGTTGACGGAAGAGCCGCTGGACTATTGGTGAAGACGAGTAGCGTTATACTCACGCCGGGCTCGAAGGCGATGCTGTGGGAGTAAAACTCCCCGAGAGACATGACGTCGAGGCGGGTGGTGGCAGCCGTGATGAGTGGCTCGTAGTCGCTGTCAAGGCCGGTGATGACCGCCGTGATGATGTCCTCATCACGCATGTGATGACTGCAAGCAGCAAGTTGGTCGGGGATGAGGCGGATCTTGGTGAAGTAGTCCACCATGGAGAGGTTGCCCTTCCGAAACGTCGATATATCCAGCTTGATCTGAAGTTCCAAGTGAGGAGTTTTACCGCTGGAAACCCAGCAACCCTGCTCACACTTCAAACTTTGTCGCCTCTGTGATCCATGCCTCCCTGATACACGGGTCAGCGCTAGACGTGGAATTTTACCAATCCAAAAGTGTTCTTGAACAACCACTTTGCTCGGCTGATCTATACCCGAACATGCACCACGGCCACGCCACCACACCTCCATCACCTCCGCCCTATGCCGCCGGAAGCCACCGACGCCGCTGATGAAGAAGGGCCGGAGAATGGGTGGGGAACTTAAGATTGTGCCTATTCGATACAAATGGTACTTCAGCTAATGGTTTAGTAAAGATATCAGCAATCTGGTCCTTGGATGATATAAATGGAACATCAAGTGCCTTTGCCACAACTCTCTCTCTCTCTCTCACACAAAATGAAAATCCACTTCTATATGCTTTGTCCTGGAATGAAACACCGGATTTGGAGAGAAATAGGTGGCTCCCAAGTTGTCACACCACCATACCGGAGGACGCGACATAAAGACTCCCAATTGTCCGAGGACTGACTGTATCCAGATTACTTCTGTTGTTTCATTTGCTCAAGCTCTGTATTCTGACTCTGTGCTCGATCTTGAGACGGTGGCCCATTTTCATGAGCTCCAAGACACAACGTTGGGACCCAGAAATACTACAAAGCTGCCTGTAGACTTGCGATCATCACTGCATCCAGCCCAATTAGCATCTGAAAAGCAACTCAGCAACATGGACGGAGACTTCCGTATAGAAAGGCCAATATTATGATTGTGCTTTAAATATCACAAGATATGTTTGACTGCCGAGAAATATATAGTTGTTGGTGTGTGTAGAAATTGACACACTCGATTCACTGCAAAAGAAATGTGTGCCCTCGTGAGTGTCAAATACTAAAGCGCACCAACCAAACTGCGATACATGGTGCTGTCCTCCTGTGAGAGAGACGATCCACTATCCTTGCTGATTTTTTCGATGGAGGACATAGGTGTAGTCGAGACTTTGTAATTTTCCATGTTAGCTTTATGAAGGATATCGCCAATGTATTTCTGCTGAGACAGGATGATTCCCCCTTGCGAAGACTGCACCTGAACTCCAAGAAAATAGTGCAAAGGTCCAAGATCCTTAAGAGCAAAGGAAGCCAGAAGGTCAGCAAGCAACTTGGTTGTGGCAGTGGGAGATGAACTAGCCATGATGATGTCATCAACATACACAAGCGTAAAAATGGTAACACCAGCGCGATTGAAAACAAAAAGTGAGGTGTCAGCCTTAGATGCTTGAAAACCAAGTTGTTGAAGCCGAGAACTTAGTCGAGAATACCAGGCTCACAGAGCTTGCTTGAGACCACACAGGGCTCTTTTGAGCTTGCACAAATAATGAGGAGCAGACGGGTCTTCACACCCGGGAGGCTGATGCATGTACACATCTTCCTCAAGAATGCCATGCAGAAAAGCTGACAACAACCACGAGAAACAGCTATGGAGGGCACCAAATGAACAGTAATAGGTTTGACAATAGGGTTGAAGGTGTCATCATAGTCCAAACGTACCGTTGCTTAAATCCCTTGGCCACGAGACGTGCTTTCAGGCGATCAACAGAACCATCAGCTTTATGTTTCACTTTGAATACCCACTTGCAATCAATAATGTTGACTTTGGGTGGAGGAACAACAAGAGTCCACGTCCCGTTCTGATGAAGAGCGTCAAGCTGTACTTGCATAGCCTTGCGCCACTCCGGGGACTCGATCGCTTCACGATGATCAACAGGTTCACATGTGGCTATAAACGCACGGCGAGATGGATCATAAACAATGGTGCCATCGATGCGTTGCTTAATGTGTCGAGTGTTGTGACGAGTCCATGTAACCATTCCATGAACAGGTGGAGCAGATGATCCTGGCGGCACAGCGGATATGGTGGTAGCACATGCAGACGAGACATCAGCCGAGTCCTCCTGGGACCCAGTGTCGCGCCCGGATGCAGTGGACGCAGGGGCAGGGCTAGCTACATCTGCCTAGGATCACGCACCGTGAGCGGGAATGAGTGCTGCAGACAAGCCCGAGGCATGATCCGGCGCGGGAGGATGAGGGGCCGCCACGCGGACCAAACCAGCGAGCGCGTTGGGCCGAGCGGAGACCGTCCCAGACATGAGCCCCGCAGCAAATGATGCCGAGGGCGCCCCGCGGTATGCATCCGCAGGCGACGAGGGCGAAGAGGAGGCCCCACCACGTAGGCCCATCATCGGCCGCCACATGGCCCAACGGCAAGCCAGGAGCATCGTTGTCCCCCCGTACGCAGCCTCCCGACACGTTGTCGCCTGACAGCATGCGATCCGAGGAGGGATCCGCTCCGGATCCAGTGACGTGATCTGCATGGGATCCCAGACTGTTGGAAGCTCGGATTTTCTACACCACAACGGATCCTGCACCCACAACATTATTCGAAACAGGAGAAACATAGGTCATATGGTCATGCGGAAATAAAAGGACAACCTGTTCAACAACTCTAAGTGGGATTGGGGTGGTTTGGGCAGTGGCAAATGGAAAGAATTTTTCATCAAACACATCTCTGGAGATATAGATCCTAGTGGTACGGAGATGAAGACACTTATACCCTTTGTGACGGATGCTATATCCTATGAACACATACTGTTGAGAGCGAAAGGCAAGTTTGTGAGTGTTATAGGGCTGCAAATTTGGCCGACAAGCACATCCAAAAGTTCTAAGGGAGGCATAGTCTGGCTTGGTATGAAACAACTTTTCCATGGGGCTAAGATTTCCTTTGGCACGACTAGGAAATCTGTTGATGAGATAGTAGGCAGAAAGGTATGCTTCATCCCAAAAACGTAAGGGCATGGTCGCATGTGATAGGAGGGACAAACCCATGTCAACAATGTGACTGTGTTTCCTCCTAGCAGAACCGTTATGTTGATTTGTGTACGACAGGAGACATGGTGTGCAATACCAAGTTGGCGAAAAAAGGTGTTGCTAAGTTTCTCGTATTTGCCACCCCAGTCAGATTGCACACATAAGATTTTGCGAGACAGTAGGCCTTCAACATGTCCAAGAAAAACATGAAAGACATTGAACACATCACTCTTCTTCTTGAGACAGTAGGCGTTCAACATGTACTTCTTCACCACACAAATTTGCTATAATTATCAATGAATGAAACATAGTACTGAACCAACTAGATGAGGTTTTAGCGGGTCCCCACACATCTGAAAAAACTAAGTCCAACTGAAAATAGTAAACACTTGATGACCTAGGAAAGGGTAACTGGTGCGCTTTGCCTTGCTGACATGCATTACACACATGGGTCATAGACCAACTAGAAGACACTAATTTATTGGACGCCAAAATGTGTTGAACGACTTGAGAAGATGGGTGGCCGAGCCTAGAATGCCAATCTTCAGCTGAGAGCCGAACAGAAGATAATGCACGATAAAGTGACGGCCGGATGGGATAGAGCCCGTTTTCACATCTGCCTTGAAGAAGTACCCTCTTGGTGATCAAATCCTTCGTAAGAAAATGAGTAGGATAATATTTTAGATAGGCGTGGTTATCAATGGCAAGACGACTAACTGAAAGAAGATTTTTGTCTGCATTGGTTACATGAAGGATACTTCGAAGTTTGAGGTTTGCAGTAGGTGTGGGAAGGATTGCATGACCACGATGAGCTATGTGCAAACCTGATCCGTCAGCTGTGTGAATGCGGCCCTTCCTGTGGTACTTCTCTCTGATGGTGAGGTTGTCCAGATCGGAGGTGATGTGGTCGGTGGCCCCCATGTCCGTGAACCAGGTAGGATCGCCAAGGATACACGGAGGCGACGCAGCAGCTAGCCCAGCCATCCAGGTTTGTTGGGGCTGAAAGGCGTAGTTGAAGCATTGTATGCACTCCCAGGCGCTAGATGCCCAGGTCCGCGACACAACTAGCAGTGGACGCGACCATCGCCAACACCTCTGTGATCACTGCGGTCACCACCGCGGTAGTCACCCTACTGGCGATTGCAACCGTCGCCGCGATTTCTAGGATCACCGCCACTACTGTTAGTGTAGCCGTCGTAGTTGCCATAGTTACCACAGCCCTTGCCGCGGTTGTTTCCGCCCTTGCCGCGGGAGTTGTTGTTGCCGTTCTTGTCGTGGGTGACGAAGTTGACGGATGAGCCGCTGGACTGTTGGTGAAGACGAGCAGCGTTATACTCAAGCCGGGCTCGAAGGCGATGCCGTGGGAGTAAAACTCCCCGAGAGACATGACGTCGAGGCGGGTGGTGGCAGCCGTGATGAGCGGCTCGTAGTCGCTGTCAAGGCCGGTGATGACCGCTGTGATGATGTCCTCATCACGCATGCGACGACCGCAAGCAGCAAGTTGGTTGGCGATGAGGCGGATCTTGGTGAAGTAGTCCTCCATGGAGAGGTTGCCCTTCCGAAACGTCGCCACATCCTGCTTGATCCGAAGTTCCAAGTGAGGAGTTTTACCGCTGGAAACCCAGCAACCCTGCTCACACTTTACACTTTGTCGCCTCCGTTATCCACGCCTCCCTGATACACGGGTCAGTGCTAGTCGTGGAATTTTACCAACCAAAAGTGTTCTTGAACAACCACTCTGCTCGGCTGATCGATACCCAAACATGCACCACGGCCGTGCCACCACACCTCCATCACCTCTGCCCTATGCCGCCGGAAGCCACCGACGCCGCTCATGAAGAAGGGTCGGAGAATGGGTGGGGAACTTCGATTTGAGAAAAACAATTCACCACCGGATCACGCCGCCGCCGAAGAACGTTGGCTCATTATACCAATTTGTCTGTCCCGGATGATCTATCGGCTGTGAAATGAGAGAAAGAGATTGGATCGGCACACCTAATCACGGTGGCCTTGGGGATGTATTTATATTAGCCAACTAGGTCACCGGCATAGCCAATATACAGAAGTTAGTTACAAGAGATCTAGGCATATACTAACAGTCATATCTCAACTATATACATGTTTAACATGCCATCTCAATCTTAACTTCCTATGAAGATTAAGATTGTGCCTATTTGATACAAATGGTACTTCAGCTAATGGTTTAGTAAAGATATCAGCAATATGTTCCTTGGATGATATAAACTGAACATCAAGTGCCTTTGCCGCAACTCTCTCTCTCTCTCTCACAAAATGAAAATCCACTTCTATATGCTTTGTCCTGGAATGAAACACCGGATTTGGAGAGAAATAGGTGGCTCCCATGTTGTCACACCGCAATACCGGAGGACGCGACCTAAAGACTCCCAATTCTCCGAGGACTGACTGTATCCAGATTAATTCTGTTGTTCCATTTGCTAAAGCTCTGTATTCTGACTCTGTGCTTGATCTTGAGACGGTGGCCCATTTTCACGAGCTCCAAGACACAACGTTGGGACCAAGAAATACTGCAAAGCCGCCTGTAGAATTGCGATCATCACTGCATCTATCCCAATCAGCATCTGAGAAGCAACTCAGCAACATGGACGGAGACTTCCGTATAGAAAGGCCCATATTACGATTGTGCTTTAAATATCACAAGATACATTTGACTGCCAAGAAATGTATAGTTGTTGGTGTGTGTAGAAATTGACACATTCAATTCACTGCAAAAAAATGTCTGGCCTCGTGAGTGTCAAATACTAAAGCGCACCAACCAAATTGCGATACATGGTGTTGTCCTCCTGTGAGATAGACAATCCACTGTTCTGATAGAGGACATAGGTGTAGTTGAGACTTTGCAATTTTCCATGTTAGCTTTATGAAGGATATCGCCAACGTATTTCTGCTGAGACAGAATGATTCCCCCTGGCGAAGACAGTAGCTGAACTCCAAGAAAATAGTGCAAAGGTCCAAGATCCTTAAGAGCAAAGGAAGCCAGAAGGTCAGCAAGCAACTTGGTTGTGGCAGTAGGGGATGAACTAGCCATGATGATGTCATCAACATACACAAGCGTAAAAATGGTAACACCAACGCGATTGAAAACAAAAAGTGAGGTGTCAGCCTTAGATGCTAGAAAACCAAGTTGTTGAAGCTGAGAACTTAGTCGAGAATACTAGGCTCACGGAGCTTGCTTAAGACTACAGAGGGCTCTTCTGAGCTTGCACAAATAATGAGGAGCAGACGGGTCTTCACACCCGGGAGGCTGACGCATGTACACATCTTCCTCAAGAATGCCATGCAGAAAAGCTGACAACAACCATGAGAAACAGCTATGGAGGGCACCAAATGAACAGTGATGGTTTGACAATAGGGTTGAAGGTGTCATCATAGTCCAAACCGTATCGTTGCTTAAATCCCTTGGTCACGAGACGTGCTTTCAGGCGATCAACAGAACCATCAGTTCTATGTTTGACTTTGAATACCCACTTGCAATCAATAATGTTGACTTTGGGTGGAGGAGCAACAAGAGTCCACGTCCTGTTCTGATGAAGAGCGTCAAGCTCTACTTGCATACCTTGCGCCACTCCGGGGACTCGATCGCTTCACGATGATCAACGGGTTCACGTGTGGCTAGAAACGCATGGCGAGATGGATCATAAACAATGGTGCCATCAATGCGTTGCTTAATGTGTCGAGTGTTGTCACGAGTCCATGTAACCATTCCATGAATAGGTGGAGCGGATGATCCTGGCGGCACAGAGGATACGGCGGTAGCACATGCAGACAAGACGTCAGCCGAGTCCTCCTGGGACCCAGTGTCGCGCCCTGGTGCAGTGGATGCAGAGGCAGGGCTAGCTACATCCGCCTAGGATCACGCGCCGTGAACGGGAATGAGTGCTGCAGGCAAGCCCGTGGCATGATACGGCGCGGGAGGATGAGGGGCCGCCACGGGGACCAAACCAGCAAGTGCATTGGACCAAGCGGAGACTGTCCCAGACGCGAGCCCCGCAGCAAATGATGCTGACGGCGCCCCGCGGTATGCATCCGCAGGCGACGAGGGCGAAGAGGAGGCCCCACCACATAGGCCCATCATCGGCCGCCACATGGCCCAACGGCAAGCCAGGAGCATCGTTGTCCCCCGGTGCAAAGCCTCCCGACACGTTGTCGCCTGACAGCATGCGATCCGAGGAGGGATCCCCTCCGGATCCAGTGACGTGATCTGCATGGGATCCCAGACTGTTGGAAGCCCGGATTTTCTGCTCCACAACGGATCTTGCACCCACAACATTATTAGAAACAGGAGAAACATAGGTCATATGGTCATGCGGAAATAAAAGGACAGCCTGGTTAGCAACTCTAGGTGGGATTGGGGTGGTTTGGGCAGTGGCAAATGGAAAGAGTTTTTCATCAAACACATCTATGGAGATATAGATCTTAGCGGCACGCAGATGGAGACACTTGTACCCTTTGTGACGGATGCTATATCCTATGAACACATAATGTTGAGAGCAAAATGCAAGTTTGTGAGTGTTATAGGGATGCAAATTTGGCCAACAAGCACATCCAAAAGTTCTAAGGGAGGCATAGTCTGGCTTGGTATGAAACAACTTTTCCATGGGGCTAAGATTTCCATTGGCACGAGTAGGAAGTCTGTTGATGAGATAGTAGGAAGAAAGGTATGCTTCATCCCAAAAACATAAGGGCATGGACGCATGTGATAGGAGGGGCAAACCCATGTCAACAATGTGACGGTGTTTCCTCTCAGAAGAACCGTTATGTTGATTTGTGTGCGATAGGAGACATGGTGTGCAATACCAAGTTGGCGAAAAAAGGTGTTGCTAAGTTTCTCGTATTTGCCACCCCAGTCAGATTGCACACATAAGATTTTGCGAGACAGTAGGCGTTCAACATGTCCAAGAAAAACATGAAAGACATTGAACACATCACTCTTCTTTTTGAGACAGTAGGCGTTCAACATGTACTTCTTCACCACACAAATTTGCTATAATTATCAATGAATGAAACATAGTACTGGGACCCACTAGATAAGGTTTTAGCGGGTCCCCACACATCTAAAAAAACTAATTCCAACTGAAAAGAGGAAACACTTGATGACCTAGGAAAGGGTAACTGGTGCGCTTTGCCTTGCTGACATGCATTACACACATGGGCCATAGACCTACTAGAAGACACCAATTTATTGGACGCCAAAATGTGTTGAACGACTTGAGAAGACGGGTGGCCGAGCCTAGAATGCCAATCTTCAGCCGAGAGCCGAACAGAAGATAATGCACGATAAGGTGACGGCCGGATGGGATAGAGCCCGTTTTCACTTCTGCCTTGAAGAAGTACCCTCTTGGTGATCAAATCCTTCGTAAGAAAATGAGTAGGATAATATTTTAGATAGGCGTGATTATCAATGGCAAGACGACTAACTGAAAGAAGATTTTTGTCTGCATTGGTTACATGAAGGATATTGCGAAGTTTGAGGTTTGCAGAAGGTGTGGGAAGGATTGCATGACCACGATGAGCTATGTGCAAACCTGATCCGTCAGCTGTGTGAATGCGGTCCTTCCTGTGGTACTTCTCTCTGATGTTGAGGCTGTCCAGATCGGAGGTGATGTGGTCAGTGGCCCCCATGTCCGTGAACCAGGCAGGATCGCCAAGGATAGACGGAGGCGACGCAGCAGCTAGCCCAGCCATCCAGGTTTGTTGGGGCTGAAAGGCGTAGTTGAAGCATTGTATGCACTCCCAGGCACTAGATGCCCAGGTCCGCGACACAGCTGGCAGTGGACGAGACCATCGCCAACACCTCCGTGATCACCGCGTTCACCACCACGGTAGTCACCCTGCTGGCGATTGCAACCGCCGCCGCAATTTCCGGGATCACCGCCACTACTGTTGGTGTAGCCGTCGTAGTTGCAATAGTTACCACAGCCCTTGCCGCGGTTGTTCCCGCCCTTTGCCGCGGGAGTTGTTGTTGCCATTCTTGTCGTGGGTGACGAAGTTGACGGAAGAGCCGCTGGACTGTTGGTGAAGACGAGCATCATTATACTCATGCCGGGCTCGAAGGCGATGCCGTGGGAGTAAAACTCCCAGAGAGACATGACGTCGAGGCGGGTGGTGGCAGCCGTGATGAGTGGCTCGTAGTCGCTGCCAAGGCCGGTGATGACCGCTGTGATGATGTCCTCATCACGCATGCGACGACCGCGAGCAGCAAGTTGGTCAGCGATGAGGCGTATCTTGGTGAAATAGTCCACCATGGAGAGGTTGCCCTTCCGAAACGTCGCCATATCCAGCTTGATCTGAAGTTCCAAGTGAGGAGTTTTACCGCTCGAAACCCAGCAACCCTGCTCACACTTCAAACTTTGTCGCCTCCGTGATCCACGCCTCCCTGATACACGGGTCAACGCTAGACGTGGAATTTTACCAATCCAAAAGTGTTCTTGAACAACCACTCTGCTCGGCTGATCTATACCCGAACATGCACCACGGCCACGCCACCAGACCTCCATAACCTCCGCCCTATGCCGCCGGAAGCCACCGACGCCGCTCATGAAGAAGGGTTGGAGAATGGGTGGGGAACTTCGATTTGAGAAAAATAATTCACCACCAGATCACGCCGCCGCCGAAGAACGTTGGCTCATGGTACCAATTTGACAGTCCCGGATGATCTATCGGCTGTGAAACGAGAGAAAGCGATTGGATCGGCACACCTAATCACGGTGGCCTTGAGGATGTATTTATATTAGCCAACTAGGGCACCGGCATAGCCAATATACAGAAGTTAGATACAGGAGATCTAGGCATATACTGACAACCATATCTCAACTATATACGTGTTTAACATTGGGTATCGGAGAAAATATTAAGAGTGATTTGTGTATAGATCGGGGCAAATCGATGTGTATTATTGACGAACACGAGTATAGGGTTTCGTGTGTAAGCCATGATAGGCAGATTGGGAATTCTAGATTTCTAGAATGGTTCTCCTCAGGCACAACCCGGCTGATTATAGGCCGAGCATTGACAACTCGATGTAAAAGGTAAAAGGAAATGCTACAGTGACAACGGTAAAATGATTCTACGGTGGCGATGAGTCGTGGACGTAGGACCCATCCTGGCCGTCCAAAGCACTGAAGCGGTATTGTCTGAAACGCTACACCCCTTTCTGAATACTTGACAGTGTTAACTGGACATAAGAGATGTCGATCCTGACAGAACAGCGGAGCAGATCGATGAGTATGAAGAGGAGTTGTTCTTTCCCTAGTTCCTTACTACCAGCAGAGGCAAGATGCAAAGATATGTATTCCCTGCTGCTACTTTTCCACAAGCCTTTCTCTCTTCTATGTATTCTACCTAGCTTTTTCTTCACAAGAACGATTGCGATTTTAGTTGGTTATAGGGCGGATTTGAATGTCTCGCTACGAAATTTAATTTGTGATCACACCTTATATTAGTAATTCAAATGATAATAATAAATGAATACCTTCGACAATCCACAGTATGGCGCTGCCATTTATTTTTGGATAATAAATTAACAGTACTCATGTTGGAAGCTGCTTTATTGTATCCAACATGGAGATGCAGACTTTTGTGACCCCCAGGTTGAGATTGAGAACATGCGTGCTCTTGTGCTGTGCAATTCATGGTTGATGCTGCTCTGTTGAAACTAAATGGACCAATGAGGTCAGTTTTCTTGAGGTTCTCACACTGCTGCATGCATGCGCTCCAAGCTTCTTTAGGTTGTGTACGTGTGCGGACAGTGACGTAGGCATGCGTGTGTCACCACCGTCATCGCCGGTGATGCCGACCGGTGGCTAACTCCCAACGCACTGATGCACACCGGCTCCACCCTGCCGGGGAAATTTTGGGGTGGGACGCGGACAGTGATGTAAGCATGCGTGCGTCACCACCGTCGTCCCCGCTGATGCAGACCGGTGCCTAACTCCCGACACACTGATGCACACCGGCTCCACCCTGCGGGGTAAATTTTGGGGTGGGACGCAGACTGTGACGTAGGCATGCGTGCGTCACCACCGTCGTCACCGCTGATGCAGACCAGGTACGGTGCGATATGTGCATCCCTGTACCGGTATCTTCTGCCAAGTTTTGTCTTCCTTTTTTATTTCAGTCACCTGCATATCTGAATATGTGAATTTGTTTATCAATTTGTGAATTTGAATTTCTCATGTTTCCCCTCTCGATTCAATTGTTAGATACAATTTAACATCTTCCCTAGGGTAAAAGGGGGCCTTTGCCCCCCCCCCCCCCCCCCCCCCCCCCCCCCCCCCACCCCCCCCCCCCACCCCCCCCCCCCCCCCACCACACACACACACACAAACACACACTCTAGAAATCCATTATGGATCCCCTTTTTGTTGCGAGAACCATTATGTATACCATTAATTTGTAGGCTTGGGTTTATATGTACATGTTGCGTTTTGTCAACTTTCATTTAAAGTACGTGTGGCTTGCAACTTTAGAATTGATGAAATTAAGTTACTTTGATTTAGAGTTTATCTTGATTTGCGGGGTGTACATCACGAAGCGTTTGAATTTGCAACAGCAGCAGTCCAACAAACTTGCGATGAATCAATCAAACAGTTGCCGCAATCACACTCTACGAAGCACATCTCAAATGGCAAAAGAGGCATCCATCTGCCTGACAGTTCGTTTTTCAGGCTAATCAAGATGAAGATGCAGAAGCAGTGCCCTTCCGTTCATGGTATTAAACACATTCCACACTGTTAACATGCTAACAAGCTTCAGCAAAACGCACATGCATTTAGGTGCAGCTACAGCTACTGACTGAGGACCGACTGACTCTTGTACCAAGAAATGCTCAGGAAACCTGCCTGCTCTTTGTCCATACTAATCCTAATTTACTCTTAAATTTACACCCCACATCTGAAAGTGCAGCTTTTAGCTACCAGCCATCAGACCTCAACAGGGCATTTAGTTTAACTCACTGGCAGTCTGAAATAATCATCAGAGGCGTCGAAATCTGGCCCCTGCAAGCTGTTACAGAAAACTAGCTAATATATCCTTTACTTCTGAAACCTGAAACCATCGGCCTGCCTGCTCGATGTTCAGACTAGCTAAGATCATTTTTTCGGACACTCACCAAAATGGCGCACCTCATTTTGTAACAGGAGAAAACATCGAGATGGCGATGCAGGTCCTCATACAGGCCAAAAACCAGAGAGAAGGAAAACCAGAGACGAAAGAGAGCACAAGCAGAAACCGTAGAGCTAAGAGCAGAACAAGGGGAGATGGTGATACAGATCTTCTTACAAGCCAAAAACCAGAGCAACCAGGTTTACAAACTCTTAAACCAACTCCTAACAGAGTTGGACTCTTAACGGACTTGCATATGGTAGGGAAACCTTCTCCGGGACAAAAACCCTACCATATTCAAATCCTACTCCTAATACTTAATCTTGTCTAATCTCCTGCGCCCCAGATTTGGCACGCCGCTGGTACTGTTGAGCCCACATAACGGACAATATCGTTTCATAAGTGACTACTATTGTGAAAAATGGAAACTGATAGTTACCAGAACAAATATGGATTGCAGATGGAGTTATTGATGGAATAAAACTGCTAAAAGACAGACGCAGCCACGGAGAGATAACGGTGAGACGAAGGCATGATGACTTGTTGTCCCGGGGTCTTCCAACTTCCAAGTAATGCAGCTATCAGAACCAGCCCCTTGAAGAACAAAACATGGTCAGTAAAGCAAATTTACCAACAAAAGGAGAGTTTCGACTTAACACAGCATGACACGTACATCTACAGGTTAGCAAGTTTTTTTCTTTTCAAAATGCCACCTGTATCAAATGACTGTAAACATCACACTTTTCTTTTGGGAAATATTAACAGATCAAGACTATAAAACCCGGACAGGAAATAAGTGTTAGCACAAATACCTTCTCTCGATGTGCTCCGCTTCCTCTAAGTTTGGGCACTCATATATAAACACCTTTCTTATTTTTCGAACTGCCTTTGCTCCACCAGTTGAAACTAGGTCTAGACAACCCAAAATTTTCAATTCCTCAAGTGATACAAGATTACCGCGCCAAATGTTGCCTGGAATGGATGTTAAACCCTTGCACCCACTGATGCTCAGTGAGACGAGGGGTGTGAGGTTCTGTAGGCAGCTGGGAACATATGGAGAGATATCCCCACATTTCTCTAAGCTGAGACTTTGGAGATATGGTGGGAACACCAATCCCCTTTGCCAGTTGAGACTTGGGCACTCACTAACCACCAGGTGTTTCAGATAAGGAAAATTCTCAAACCTTTCAACTGGAAGGGACACTAACTCCCAACAATTTATGATTTCAATTTTCTCAATATCAGGTAGATATTCTTGTGTTAGGAGATCATCAAGGGTTGACAATTTCTCACAGTGTGAAAGTGTTAGGACATAAGGGACGAGAATGCTGCAGTGCTGCTTGCAATAGACATAAGAGAGTTGCAACTAATGCGCAACTGCCGTAGAGATGGAAGACTCCACGTTTCTAGTTTGATGGACGTTAGAATCAGGCATCCTAAACTAAAGTCGGTGAGGGAGCAGCAGTCAATTTTGGAAAAGAGGCCAGAACGAAACAGATTGAGCTTCTTAAGGGACGGCGAAACCAATTTTTGGAGGCCGATGTTGATATTTGGACAAAAGCACAAGTCCAGTTCTTCTAGGAAATGAAAATCCGCAAACTTTTCAGTTGGTATTGATGCTAACATCTGGCAAGATTCAATTCTTATTTTCTTGATGGCTGGTACATAACCTGAATGCAGAAAATCTTCGAGGCTTGATACATTTCTGCACCTATCAATGGTTAGGTCTGTCAGGTAAAGGAAAATACCAGTTAGCAGGTATATCATTTAAGTTTATGCTCTGTGAGATTATGGGAAATGATATGCTCTTGAGTCGAAAACAGCATACAAAAGTAAGTGATTTTAAGCTTGGCAAGTTTTGCGGCTGAAACCAGCTTGGGAGCGAGACACCGGCATAACCCCCGAGGATTTTGAGACTTGAGATTGATAGGAGGTTGCAGAACTTGAATCACTTCTTCTGTCTCATTGTTCTCATTGTTCTGGATGATTTGAGACCCAAGGAAGCTTATAATCTGTGAATCCATATTCAGTGTCAACTCATCAAGACATTTCTTATTCTTCAGTTCAGCTTCTGCTGCCTGATCTTTACTCGGATCATTTATGTCCAGGTGTCCACGAAATTGGTTCAGATTCTTTATCAACCTAATTCCCTGTCCCTGCACCTTAAGAGTCGTGTGACCCATGTGATATGAATTTCTGTAAACTGAACAATTTACAAAAGTCACCGGCCAAGCTTTCTAGCATCCAATTTGTGGCATATAAAATCTGCAGATTGTATAGGCAGAAGAAAGTTGAAGGAATCCTCTCCATTAAAGGACAAGCTCTCGAGATTTCAAGGTACCGAAGATGCTTCCAGTTGCCAATACTATCTGGTAACTCTTTTGTGAAGGCACAAGAAATCACACGCATACGCAGAAATTTGGTACACCAGTGGTCCATCACAGAACATGTGTCTTCCCCTAAATCCTTCTTGCAAATTAGAGTACGCAACTTTGTGTGCTTGCATAGTCTCAGCAGGTAGGAATCATCAAAATCATTGCTAGGGTGTACATAAAGATGACGAACATTCTGTAGAACTTTATCAAAGTCACTCTTATTTCTTAAGATGAAGCAGTCATGCTCTGAAACCTTTTGTGCCCACTTGTAGAAAACAACCCATTTGCCCCGGTTCCAGAGGCCCATTAGTCCCGGTTCTGGAACCGGGACTAAAGCCCAAAACCTTTAGTCCCGGTTCGCTTACGAACCGGGACAGAAGGGGCTCCACGTGGCCGCTGCGGGGAGCCCAGGCAGGAGGACCTTTAGTCCCGGTTAGTAACACCAACCGGGACCAAAAGGCATCCACGCGTCAGCATTTGGCAGGAGCTGGGGTTTTTGTTTTTTTTTTGAGGGGGGGGGAGGGGGTGGGGGTTTTAGAGGGTTAATTTAGGAGTTTCATATTGTGTTAGCTAGCTAATAGAGAGAAGTGTCCTCTCTTTCTCCGTGCTTGGTCGACGCTAGCTACTATACGTATAGAGAGAACTCGACACACTAGCTAGTAAGCAAATGAAGGAACCATTAAGTACACAAGATCGTCATGAACATATACATAGAGAAGTGATCGACCTCTCTTTCTCCGAGAGATTGGTCGAACAATAAGTTTTTGTATATCTATCCGACGCTACTAGCTACATATATACAATATAAGATCTCTTACGTACAATCCCTAACATCTAATGTCAAATTCCACATGGTATTCTCCGACTTTATTTATGACGTGGTCAAGAAAGAATCCCGCCAATTCCTCTTGAATTGCTCGTATGCGATCATGTGGTAGGAGTTCATCCCGCATCTGCCCCAACTAATTTGAAGAAGGAGGTCAATACATATATATGAATAAAACTCAACACAAATGATGGTAATAAAATAAAATTGTGAATATTATTGCTTACGCACCTCATATTATTTTTCAGAGTAGCCCCGCTTAGAGGTCGTCACGTTGTAGATGAACTCGCAAACGTAGTATCCACAAAAATCATTCCCGACTTCCTGCCACAAGCACTTTACGAGAAATAGAGTTCAATCAAACTGATAATCAGCATTATAAATGGTATTGATGAAACTAGAATCAATGGGAGATGCGCGGAACTAGCTAGTAGTACTTACTTTTGGGTGTGTAAATCGCAACTCCCTCGGCAGTGCCGGAACAATTCCGGTGAACTCTTTCCAAACCCTGCCAGACAAAGAAAATAATTACTTGATATCAGAAAATGAACAAAGTTGCCGATATGGTGCGATAATGATCGATTGAACTTACTTCTGGAGCATTTCAGTCATGTACGCATACTCCTGGGGATCTTTTCGCCTCGAGTCTAAGGCAGTTACTACGCCCCGCTCAAGCTTAATCTCTAGTAGAATAAAGTGGAACCTGCGCACACATGCATAACTCATCAATTACATTACTATAACCTCGAGTAATAAGAGAAACCAAATATGCACAAGACAGTAACACTCACTTGAAGTTGTAAGGAAAGAGTATTTTCTCTTTGTTTTGATTTTTAATCTACGATTGTAGCAAGTTGTCCTCGGTTTCTGTGACATTCTTTTGAACCGTCCATTCATGTATGATATTTGGCTTAATAAACCCAATGTCATAGATTTGTGCTTTTATGCATTCGACGATATTCAATCTACATAATATAGGGAGGATAATTATATATACATGCAACGAAAGAGCTGAGCTATATATAGAGACTTAATTACAGAAGTAGTACTTACAAATTAAACAGTAGCAAGTCACGAGTGTTTTGTCGAGGGCCTTTTGATTGTATAACTGGAATAACTCGTCAAATTCAACAGACAACTGATCCATTCCAACGAGGTCGTGCTCCTCTTTAATTCTCAGCGTCAAAGTATCCTTCCCAGACTCGCTGCATGTTTTCATGTACCATTCATGGAATCTTCGCATCATCGTTGTTAGAGGAGGATGGTGATCAGGTTTGACGAGAGGCTGCCCGTACTGGTATTTGAATTCGTCCATCTCCATTATTTCAAACTCTACATCATCGTTCAGGTAATCAGCAGGATTGGTACCGGGCACCATCCCTGGCTGATTAGCGACGATATCGCTAGACACTTTGAGCGGGGGGCACGATTTGTAACATCCCCAACATCTCACTACAGTAATTCCCCTCTAATAGTGGCCATGTCATCATGTCATTTTGCCACTTGTCCTAAATTGTAGCCAAATTCAAATTCAAAGTGCATGTCAAATATTTATTTCTTCAGTCATGCAATTAAAATAGTTCATCCTCCTGTAAATATTCTTACGGCCATTATAAAATTGGAACCAATATTGTTGAAATTTCCCAAAATGCCCCTGGACTTTAAAACAGTAGTCCAGCAGCATTTAATCTGTCCTTTTCAATTTCTAAAAAATATCTAACCTACTCCTTTGGCCTCCAAACTTTTGCTGCCAGTGCCAAATATTACCAGGAAATATTGGAGCTTAGTCCCACATTTTTCTAAAAAGGTTAGGTGGGCCACAAAAATCATTTCCTATCTCTCTCACATGGTCTCTGGGCCGCGGCTACAGTGGCCGGCCCAGCCCACTCCCACCTGTCCTTTGTCCTTCTCGCGTCGTGTCGCCATGGCCGTGGTTGCGCCTCTCTTCGCCGGCCGTTCGTTGACGTGTGGAGCTACAGGAGCGGCGGGAGGCGATAAGGATCGGCCACCCACTCACCTGGCCTCCCCGCGCTCACTTTCCCCTCCTCCCTCTCTCTCTCCCTCGCTCAGATCCACCCCACCCGAACGCCGCCGTCGCCGTCGCTCGCCATTCCCGCGGCCACCGGCCACCATTCGCCAAGCCGGCGAGTCTCCGAGCCTCCCCTGCCTCGTCTACGTCGACCACGCGCTTCGGTTCGAGCCGGAGGCCACCGCAACACCGCCCCGACCTCTTCTTTTCCTTCGGCTCCGGCGAGCACCATCGCCGTCGATTCGCCGCATCTCTGCGCTCCCGTGCACCCGAAGGGCCTTCGTGTGCCTGCCCCGTAAGCTCCGTCTCCTCCCTCCCCGTCCTTGCTCCGTTTCCTCCTCCCCTATCTAGCTGGCCGCAGGCGCTGGCTCCGCCGTCTGCCATTGCTGCAGCGCACGAGCTCCCCCTACTCCGTTTAGTCTTCGTAGTGCGCTCCTGGAGGACCGCTGCTGCCGCCTAGCCATTTAACCTGCTGGAAATCGAGCCGTAGCCGCACGCCTACGCGTTCCCGATTCCGGCGACCGCCGGCGCTCGCCGTAGCAGTCGTTACAGGCCACCGGAGCTCGCACCGATAGCGTAGAACGACGCGGTGCTCGTTTCTCGTCCGAACGGTGGTCACAACGCTCAGAATGGGGCGCCGTAGCAGAATCCCGTAGCTCACCGGAGATGCACCGCCGTGCACGGGATCGCCGGAGCTCTCTCCGGCGCCCTGCCGATGTGGCGCCGCTGGGGACACTCCCTCAGTCACTGACTGGTGGCCGCCCGGCCCAGTTGACCGTTGACCCATGTCAACATGCTGACTAGGCAGCGCCCAGTCACTGCCATGTGGGGTCCGCCCCACTATTTAACTAATTAAGCAGAAATAGATTAGTTCAGCTAATTAACTAAATTAAGTAGACACTGAGAGTGGTCCCCTGTTAGATAACTAGGTAATTAGATTAAATTCTAAACTCTGTTAACCTCATTGGCTATGACAGGTGGGTCGCACTGGTCAGTTTGACCAGTCAACTGGACCGTTGACTACTGACGCCAGTGTGATGTCATGCTGACATCACAAGGTACTATTCCGGATAATGTAGTTTCAAATAAATCCAGAAATTTCAGAAATTGCTTAAAACTTTGGAAAATCATAGAAAATAAACCGTAGCTCGGATCGAAAAACTTTCTACATGAAAGTTGCTCAGAACAACGAGAAGAATCTGATCGTGTCATCTATTTCCATGTCAGAACCCCCTACGTAGGAGAACCCGTAACTTTGAGCCTGACTCCGGTAGATGAATAGTGCATATACACCGGATAATAAATTCAACTTAAATCCAAAAATAACTAAAATGACTTAGACATATCTTTAGGCAACCCTGCACTGCATCCTAGGTATAGCATGCTCTGTGTTGCAATATTGCTTTGTATTTATTTGTTTGCTCCCCCTCTTCTCTCTCGGTAGACCCCGACGTCGACGTAGCTCCCGAGACTGACGCAGCTCCGGAGGTCGACTACGCCCCTGACGACCAGACCCTTGCCACAGAGCTTCCAGGCAAGCACCCCCCCTTTTGAGCATTCTGATATCGCCCACTCTCTTTTCTCTTATGCTTGCATTAGAAGTTACTGCTGCTGCTGTTATCCTATTTCTGCTGCATAGCCTGTTTATTGTAACCTGCTATTGTTACCTACCTGCTTATCCTAAACTGTTTAGTATAGGTTGGGTAGAGACCCAGCTGAGACCCCACTTTATCCTGACTACCCCGCTGGATCATCAGAAGACCCAATCAATGGGATCGAAGACTAGGCCCTGGCACCGCACATCACTTTCCCCTTAGTTGCTCGACACTACTGGGTTACTATCGAGTGCCAAGGGTGATACCTCGTCAGCACTTCTGATGATAACCTTGTAGGTTAGTTTTTCGGTCATGGTCAGCGAGGGTGATTCCTCCTACACCACCCCGATAACGACACCGTCACGCAACTCCTCAAGAGTGGACCTCGAGGGTGATTCCTCCTTCGTTCACCTTGATGTTTACGTCAGGTGGGAATCCAACGAGGGTGATGCCTCGGATTCCTTCTTGATGTGGTAGCCACACGGATGCCTTTACATTACTGTTGATACTGTTTATTCTGGATAAAGACGGGTCGGCCCCGAAGGGTACCCGCGCGAGCTTAATTGCGAGAGATGTGGAGTCGGGTGGACCTGGATGGTGCCCGAGAGCTGAACACGAGGCGTGGCCGGGCATTCTTAGCCCTTGCCGCAAGTCCTCGAGACGGGGTGACGGGGTCACATCTTTCGTGAGTCTCTGCTCGTTACCGCACTACCAACACACTAACGGTTTGGATATTTGATCCGAGGGGCCTCTGGCCTGATAGCACTAACCATCACGTGGGCACAGTATGGGCATTCTGCGTCGTATTCATCAGCCGAAGCTTAATAGATGTCAGCGAGGAGCGGCGCGCGCTGCATTGGACTGGTTAAGCCCGCGCTTGTGTTAAGGGGGCTAGGTCTGCTTCCGGCCGCGTTCATAACGCACAGGAGTCACTGGGGCGAAGGCCCAAGACCCCTGGGCGAATAGGTTTAGTCTGGCGTGCTAACCTCTATATTAAGTATTTGGTTGGGTTGCGGCGTATCGTTTGGGCGAGGCCGGGCATGACCCAGTAAAGTGTTTCCGGCCGGAGTTAAGCGAGCGTGGTGGGTAAGTTGGTGCACCCCTGCAGGGAAGAAACAATCTATCGATAGCCTGTCCTACGGTAACGGACACTCGGAGTTGTATCCCGATCGGTACGACTAGAACTGGTGACTTGAGATGATACTGGATAGTATGGCTCTGGGATTGCTTTCTCGCAGGGAGTCGAAGAAGAATCTCTGGGAGAGGTTGATGACATTACTACTAATTTACATTATGTTAATCTGCACTCTTCTAATGCTGCAAGACCGATGAAGATGCTTGAAGATGCTAGTCTTCGATAGGACTAGGCCTTCCTCTCTATTCTGGCATTTCTGCAGCCCAGTCCACATAAACAGCCTTCCTTTGAAAATGTTGCATATGTAGTGTAGATAATTGCTTGCTGAGTACTTCGGATGAGTACTCACATTTGCTTTGCTTTCTTTTTTTCCCCATATCCATTTGTCGCAACCAGATGACGGAGCCCCTGAGCCAGCTGCCCCCGCCGACGGCTACTACTACTACTACCCTTCCGGCGAGTACTACTACGAGGAGCCGACCGACGACCAGGAGTTGGATCGGAGGGTCCTAGGCAGGAGGCCTATGCCTTTCGATCGTAGTGTTTTATTTTGCCCCGCCTTTCTAAAGGCCTATCTGTAACTCTGTTATATCTGTACCCAGATATCTGATGCTTCCGCTGACACTTGTATGCCATTGAGCTATATATTCGAGCCCTCGAGGCCCTGGCTTGTAATATAAAGCTTGTATGACTTTATTTATGTTTTAGAGTTGTGTTGTGATATCTTCAAGTCAGTCCTTAGGCTTGATCGTGTGCATTTGCGTGTATGGTTAGTGCACGATTAAGCCGGGGTCGTCACACGATTGGTTCGCCTGTTCGCCGAGCTGGGGATTTTTTCCCACTTCTTCGTTCTGCTAACCTTGCGTGACTGCAAGTACCTCTTGACCTCTCCGCTTCCTTATATGGCCTTTCAATAATGCGCTCATAGTTGGATTGCGGCGGAGACGGTGGTGGTCGCTTCAGGGCATCGATAGTGCGCTTTAGTTTCACCGGATCTATCGTCTACTTCGGAGGTGGAGGTTTCCGTGCAAAATGTTCATGCACTTCGGCAGCACTGATTTTCGCGGTTTCCTCGTCGGTCCTCTCATATGGTAACTTTTCCAGAGGCTTGAGAGATGGACCGTATCTGAATTGCTTCCCGCCTCTGCTTGTACTGCTAGCCGCCGGAGCGGCGGCTCTCTTCCGCCGTTGCTGACGAGGCGGTGGAGGAGGCGGAGTGCTCTGACGCACCGGAGGAGGTGGAGAAGGAGGCGGGGTGCCCTCACTCACCGGAGGAGGCGGAGTGCCCTGACTCGCCAGAGGAGGAGGAGGAGGCGTCCAGTTTGGAAGCTTGATGTACTCCTTCCTCCATAGACATGTACTCCTCAAAGCATAAAGCAGCTGATTCTCCCCTTCGCCTGTAGTGTGGTCAAGCTCGAGCTCCTCAAATCCCTCCATTATTTCATCCACCGTCACAACAGCATAACCATGTGGAATCGGACAGCAGTGAAAAGTTCCGTCGGGTTGAGGAGGTGCAACAGAGCCGACAGCCGCCTTCAAAGTGAGGTTCTGCCATTTCGTCATAAGCTGGCAAAGTTGAGCCTCCGTGATAGTATCCACGGGGTAGCGAGGAACCGTGGAATCAGGCTGAACGAGCTCCGTGGAAGCCACACTGCTTCTCCGCTGAGATGGCGGGGTAGCTTCTGGGGTAGCTTCATGCCGCTGAGATGGTTGGCCGGCAGCTGCAAGTTCCTCTAGATTTACTAGTCTTGCATTGAGCTTCTGCATTTCGCTCAGCTCCGCTTTCCTCTTTCTCTTCCGGCTTTTGTAACCGCCTGCGCCGGCAAACCCAACCACCCACGGAACGGAGCCTGGTGTGCCTCGTGTTCGTCTAGGGTGCTCAGGATTCCCGAGGGCCTCAGTCAGCTCGTCCTTCTCTCTGTCGGGAATGAACGTCCCTTGCTGCGCTGTGGTGATATAAGCCTAAAGCTTCTTGACGGGTATTGCAAGTTGCTCGTCCGTCCAATGGCACTCCCCTGTTTCTGGGTCCAAAGTTGCCCCAACCCCGAAGAACCAAGTCCTTGAACGGTCTGGCCAGTTCAATGTCGCCGGTTTGACCCTTTAGCAAGCAGGCCTTGGTCAGCTTTGTCCCACAACGGCCGGGCTTTGTGGTAGCCACCTGACCCCGTGTGATGGTGATACTTCTTCTTTGCAGAATTTATCTTGTTTGTCTCTGACATTTTCTTGCCCTTCTCCGATGTCTTGTAGGCCACAAATGCGGGCCGGTGATCTCTTATCTTCTCATATCGGCCGGTGAAATCTGGAGTCTTCCCTTTGTCGACAAACTTTGTGTTCAACTCTTTCTTCCACCTCCTGAATAGATCTACCATCTTCTTAAGAGCACACGCCTTGACCTTTGGCTCTATAACTGGCATATTCATATCCTCCTCTGGCGGTAGGGTGAAATTTGCCTTCAACGAGGTCCAAAGATCATCTTTCTGTCTATCGGTGACATAAGAAACTTCAGGGTCGTCCTTAGCCGGCTTATTCCATTTCTGGATGCTGATCGGGATGATGTCCCTAACAATAGCTCCGCACTGAGCAACAAATGCGTCCTTGGTCCGCTTGGGTTCAATCGGTTGGCCATCGTCCGCGAGTTCTGTGATCGTGAACCTTTCATCCTGGCGCAACCTTTTCTTCGGGCCTCGTCTCGTTACAGAAGTTTGGCTCGATCCGGAGGGCTATAAAAGAAGAAAGAAGCGTTAATATATGTACATACCAAAACAATTAATGCATCAATTAGTCAGCACAGGCTTAATTAATATATATACCTCGCCGGACTTTGCAACAGCTCCCTCCTCCGTTCGGTCACCGGAGCCGTCATCATGGTCTCCTTCTTCCTCCGCCATTCGGTCACCAGAGCCGTCATGATCATGTCCTTCCTCCTCCATTGTTCGATCACCGGAGCCGTCATCCTCTCCTTCCTGACCATCGGTGTCGTTGAGAAATGACAAGACATCACCTCCGCCGAGGATTATATCCCTCAACAACTGTTCTTGTTCCAAGTCTCTTTGCTCCATAGTTTCTGCAAATATATATTACAACATGGCAATATACAAACATGACAGATGGATATATTAGCGGCAAACATAGACCTAGCTAATATCACAACAAGGGATCATATTAGTGGCCTCGACGCTTCTACGGTTTGGGGTGGCCTCGACAACGCTTCTAGTGTTTGGGGTGGCCTCGACAACGCTTCTAGGGTTTGGGGTGGCCTCGACAACTCTCTTTTAACTTGGTAAATTTGGGTGGCCTCGACGCTTCTAGGGTTTGGGGTGGCCTCGACAACGCTTCTAGGGTTTGGGGTGGCCTCGGCACTTCTAGGATTTGGTCGGGCGAGAGGGGGTTGATCGACGTCCCCCCTCATGTTGAAGAGTTACCGGAGTTTTCTATGAACAAAAAAAAAAACTACCTATCACATGACATGTCCGGCGACCGGACCGGACCGCCTCTCTCATGAATGTTCGATGTCCGGACCGCCTCTCTCATGAATGTCAAACAAGGGATTCTCTTAACCTTTAAGGGATTTAACAAAATGGCACCATTCTAGATGTGCATAAAATGGTCCATATGTTTCCTGATCTCATCTACCCTTCTATATGTCACGTTGTCTAGTGTCAAAGGATTCAAGAAAACCATGGCTTCATCATTAGCCGGAAGTAACAGGCGCATGATGGTACGAAGCTCTCCAAAGTTGTTTTGGAATGGAGTCCCGGATAAGATAATTCGCTTTTTGGTACGAAGTTCAGCAAGAGCCTTCCGAATATCGCTATTTGGAAGGCCTTTGCTGAACTTCGTACCAAAAAGCGAATTATCCTATCAGGACTCCGTTCCAAAACAACTTTGGAAACTTTTGTACCATCATGCGCCTGTTACTTCCGGCTAATTATGAAACCATGGATTTCTTCAACACTTTGACAAAAGAGAACGTGCACATATAGAAGCGTAGATGAGATCAGGAAAAATATGGATCAACTTAATTATGCACATCCATAATGGGGGCATTCTTGATAAATCTCTTATTAATGGGGGCATTCTTGATAAATCCCTCGACAACGCTTCTAGGGTTTGGGGTGGCCTCGACAACGCTCTTTTAACTTGGTAAATTTGGGTGGCCTCGATGCTTCTAGGGTTTGGGGTGGCCTCGACAATGCTTCTAGGGTTTGGGGTGGCCTCGACGCTTCTAGGGTTTGGTCGGGCGAGAGGGGGTTGATCGACGTCCCCCCTCATGTTGAAGAGTTACCGGAGTTTTCTATGAACAAAAAAAAAATACTACCTATCACATGACATGTCCGGCGACCAGACCGGACCGGATCTTATTAATGGGGGCATTCTTGATAAATCCCTTATTAAATGTTGCATATGTCAAAATTCAAACTTTGACATATGATCAAACTATGACATATGATCAAATGTTGCATATGTCAAAATTCAAACTTTGACATATGATCAAACTTTGATATATGATCAAATGTTGCATATGTCAAAATTCAAACTTTGACATATGATCAAAATTATTGCATCTAGTTACATTGGATCAAATGTTGCATCGTGAAATATGCAACATTCAAACTTTTCTCAATATGACAAACTTTTAATACATTCGAACATCTAAAACATCAAAACATACATATATACATCTAAAACATAAAAAATTCCTACACAATAAAACATCTAAAACATCAAAACATAAAGTATATCATCATATCATCAAGTTTTCATATATCATCATGTATCATCATATCACCAAGTTTTCATATATATACTACAGAAAAATAGACCAAGTTTTCATATATATATATATACATCTAAAAAAATACATCTAAAAAACTTGTAAAAACATCTAAAAATTACAAAAAAAGGAAGCTGGCGGAGGGGCACGGCGGCGGCGGCGCCGGCACCGGCGGGGCAGGGCAGGGGCGCAGTGGCGTGGGGCAGGGGAGGGGCGCGGGAGCAGGGCATGGTGCTCACAGGGGGCGGCGGCGGGGCAACGGCGTGCGGATACGGGGGGGAGGGCAAGGGCGACGAGGGGCCGAGGGGATAGAGATGACGAGACGTCGGGGGCAGAGGGCGGCGGCGGTGATGTTGAGCAGCCTGACGACATCGGCGGCGGCGGCGACAGCGAGGTGGACCAGAGGAGCAGGGGTGTCGGGCGGCAACGACGACGAGAGGAGCAGGGGCGTCGGCGGGGAAGAAGTGATAGATTTTGGAGAAACTGCAAAGTGCTGGTTATATACCCGGAGCATTGGTCCCGGTTCGTGGAACCAACCGGGACCAATTCCCACCATTGGTCTCGGTTCGTGCCACCAACCGGGACCGAAGGTCAATTTCCAGCAGCCCAAACGGCGGGAAGCAGAGACCTTTGGTCCCGGTTGGTGCCACGAACCGGGACCAAAGGGGGCCATTGGTCCCGGTTGGTGCCACGAACCGGGACCAAAGGGGGGCATTGGTCCCGGTTCGTGCCACCAACCGGGACCAATGGTGTGCTTGCACAGCGGCGTGGTGGGAGTTTAGTCC
Organism: Thinopyrum elongatum; assembly: GCA_011799875.1. Classification (NCBI taxonomy): domain Eukaryota; kingdom Viridiplantae; phylum Streptophyta; class Magnoliopsida; order Poales; family Poaceae; genus Thinopyrum; species Thinopyrum elongatum. Next base: position 725,929,043 of record CM022298.1, on the reverse strand, counting down.
CACCTCGCTAGTTGAGAGGGTGCCGCACCTATTTAAAAGGCGCGGTGCGCCTGAGCCTTCGAGCTCCTCTCTAAAGCAGGCTTACAGGCCTAACCTCTTTGTATATGCCTGTGGGCCTACTGGGCCTTCTGTGGGCTTAAATCCAGGCCCACCTGGCTGGTTGGGTTTCTAGTCGTATTCAGGCCGTGGTGGCCCAGTAGGCGGCATTTTTTTAGTTTTTTTCCAGTTTTTTTGTTTTGTTTTTTGCATTATTTATTTTCTTTTGTTTTTTGCTTTATTTTTTAATTCTTTTTGCTGTTAGGTCACAAAAATTATAAACTTTCTGTTAGTGCCATTAGTTTTCAAATTTGAATTCTTTGAAGTTGTGTAATCACTAGTTTGTGAATAACTTTACTAAAAATAGATTTTTGAGTGATTCTTTTTTTGCTATTTATATTACTGTGTTTCATCATTATATTCTAAAACAGATTTTGTTATTTAGTTTCTAACAAAAAAATTCTTTATGAATTCTTTTTGCTATTAATGTTTCTAACAAAAAAATTCTTTATGATAATTCTTTTTGCTATTAATGTTTTGAACAAAAAATACTTTGAAATTTTAGTTGCATACATTTTTTATATTTTAGTTTCAAAAATACTATAGTTTATAAAATGTTTTTAGTTGATTCCTTTTGCTATTAAGTTTTATAAAAGCTTGTAGTTGATTCTTTTTGCTTTTGAAGAATTATTTGTTTGTTTTAGTTGATCATAACAGAATATTTTAATTGATTTTTTTAGTTGATTCCTTTTGCTATTAGAGTTTCATAAAAGTTTTCTAGTTCATTCTTTTTGCTATTAGTTCATTCTTTGAGCTAAATGACCCTGAAATTAAAAAGCACTTCAAATGAACTGTGAAAAGGTTGAAAGTTGGCATGGTATCATCATTTCACCCACATAGCATGTGCTAAAAAGTTGAGAGGGTATGGCAAAAACTGGATGCACTTCGTTTACAAAATGGACAATCTCTTTCGAAGTATCAGGGTTTCGGACGAAAACTCATCTGTTACAAAGGGATTGCATTTTTTTGAACTTATTTGAACTCCAGACTTTTTGTGTGTTCAAAATGCACCATTCAAAGTCACATCATCAATTTTCAACCCTTTCTGACTTCATTTGGTATTTTTCATGCATTTACTGATTTTTTGAGCTAAATGACCCTGAAATTGAAAAGCACTTCAAATGAATTGTGAGAAGGTTGAAAGTTGGCATGGTATGATCATTTCACCCACATAGCATGTGCTAAAAAGTTGAGAGGGTTACGGAAAAACTGGATGCACTTCGTGTACAAAATTGACAATCTCTTTCGAAGTATCAGGGTTTCGGACGGAAACTCATCTGTTACAAAGGGATTTCATTTTTTTGAACTTATTTGAACTCCAGACTTTTTGTGTGTTCAAAATGCACCATTCAAAGCCACATCATCAATTTTCAACCCTTTCTGACTTCATTTGGTATTTTTCATGCATTTACTGATTTTTTTGAGCTAAATGACCTTGAAATTGAAAAGCACTTCAAATGAACTGTGAAAAGGTTGAAAGTTGGCATGGTATCATCATTTCACGCACATAGCATGTGCTAAAAAGTTGAGAGGGTTACGGCAAAAACTGGATGCACTTCGTGTACAAAACGGACAATCTCTTTCGAAGTATCATGGTTTCGGACGGAAACTCGTCTGTTACAAAAGGCATTTCATTTCTTCACATGTAAATGCAGTGATATTCTAGATCAAAGGCATCATCATAATAGTTGTGGAGAGAAAGTCTTCACTTTTTCTTTTTTTGTCCTTTGCTTATTGCGCCGTAACCATGGATAATCTTCATCGTTTAATAGGGTGCTTGGGTCAGCCTTGACTTTGAAGGGAGGAATTTCATGAAACTTTACATAATCTTCAGACATGTCTGTCTTGCCCTCCAAACCCATGATGTCTCTTTTTCCTGAAAGAACTATGTAGCGCTTTGGCTCATCGTATGATGTATTCGCTTCCTTATCTTTTCTTTTTCTCGGTTTGGTAGACATGTCCTTCACATAGAAAACCTGCGCCACATTATTGGCTAGGACGAATGGTTCGTCTGTGTACCCAAGATTGTTCAGATCCACTGTTGTCATTCCGTACTGTGGGTCTACCTGTACCCCGCCTCCTGACAGATTGACCCATTTGCACTGAAACAAAGGGACCTTAAAGTCATGTCCATAGTCAAGTTCCCATATGTCCACTATGTAACCATAATATGTGTCCTTTCCCCTCTTGGTTGCTGCATCAAAGCGGACACCGTTGTTTTGGTTGGTGCTCTTTTGATCTTGGGCGATTGTGTAAAATGTATTCTCATTTATCTCGTACCCTTTGTAAGTCAATACAGTCGAAGATGGTCCCCTTGCCAACGAGTACAGCTCATCAGAAACAGTGTTGTCACCAATTAGACGTGTTTGCAACCAACTGCCGAAAGTCCTGATGTGTTCACATCTAATCCAGTCGTCACACTGCTCCGGGTGTTTGGAGCGTAGAATATTCTTGTGTTCATTGACATACGGGGTCACCAAGGTAGAATTCTATAGAACTGTGTAGTGTGCTTGAGACCAAGAATGCCCGTCCCTACATATTATTGAGTCCGCTCCTAGCGTGCCTTTTCCAGTTAGTCTCGCCTCATACCACGATTGAGGGAGACCAATCTTCTTAAGGTCAGGAATGAAGTCAACACAAAACCCAATGACCTCCTCAGTTTGATGGCCCGTGGAGATGCTTCCTTCTGGCCTAGCACGGTTACAAACATATTTCTTTAAGACTCCCATGAACCTCTCAAAGGGGAACATATTGTGTAGAAATTCAAGGCTCAGAATGGCAATCTCGTCGACTAGATGAACTAAGACGTGCGTCATGATATTGAAGAAGGATAGTGGGAACACCAGCTCGAAACTGAGAAGACATTGCGCCAAATCACTCCTTAACCTTGGTAGGATTTCTGGATCGATCACCTTCTAAGAGATTGCATTGAGGAATGCACATAGCTTCACAATGGCTAGTCGAACGTTTTCCGGTAGAAGCCCCCTCAATGCAACCGGAAGCAGTTGCGTCATAATCATGTGGCAGTCATGAGACTTTAGGTTCTGGAACTTTTTGTCTGGGATATTTATTATTCCCTTTATATTGGATGAGAAGCCAGACGGGACCTTCATACTGAGTAGGCATTCAAAGAAGATTTCCTTCTCTTCTTTGGTAAGAGCGTAGCTGGCAGTACCTTCATACTGCTTTGGAGGCATGCCGTCTTTTTCGTGCACACGTTGCTGGTCCTCCCGTGCCTCCGGTGTATATTTTGTCTTCCCATACACGCCCAAGAAGCCAAGCAGGTTCATGCAAAGATTCTTCGTCACGTGCATCACGTCGATTGCAGAGCGGACCTCTAGTTCTTTCCAATAGGGTAGGTCCCAAAATATAGATTTCTTCTTCCACATGTGTGCCCGTCCCTCAGCGTCATTCGGAACAGATAGTCCGCGGGGACCCTTTCAAAAGATTACATGTAAATCATTGACCATAGCAAGTATGTGATCACCAGTACGGACGGCGGGCTTCCTCCGGTTATCTGCCTCGCCTTTGAAATGCTTGCATTCTTTCAACATTGATGGTTGGTCGGAAGAAATCGACGATGCCCCAGGTACACATTCTTCCTGCATTTGTCCAAATATATACTTTTGGTGTCATCTAAACAGTGCGTGCATGCGTGGTATCCCTTGTTTGTCTGTCCTGAAAGATTACTGAGAGCAGGCCAATCATTGATGGTTACAAACAACAACGCATGTAGGTCAAATTCCTGCTGGTCTTGCTCATCCCACACATGTACACCTTTTCCATTCCACAGCTGTAAAAGTTCTTCAACTAATGGCCTTAGGTACACATCAATGTCGTTGCCGGGTTGCTTAGGGCCTTGGATGAGAACTGGCATCATAATGAACTTCTGCTTCATGCACAGCCAAGGAGGAAGGTTATAGATACATAGAGTCACGGGCCAGGTGCTATGATTGCTGCTCTGCTCCCCAAAAGGATTAATGCCATTCGCGCTTAAACCAAACCATACGTTCCTTGCGTCACCTGCAAAGTCCCCCCACTTTCTCTCGATTTTTCTCCACTGCGACCCGTCAGCGGGTGCTCTCAACTTCCCGTCTTTCTTACGGTCCTCTTTGTGCCATCGCATCAACTTGGCATGCTCTTTGTTTCTAAACAGATGTTTCAACCGTGGTATTATAGGAGCATACCACATCACCTTGGTAGGAACCCTCTTCCTGGGGCGCTCGCTGTCAACATCACCAGGGTCATCTCGTATGATCTTATACCGCAATGCACCGCATACCGGGCATGCGTTCAAATCCTCTTACGCACCGCGGTAGAGGATGCAGTCCTTAGGGCATGCATGTATCTTCTGCACCTCCAATCCTAGAGGGCATAGAACCTTCTTTGCTCCATACGTACTATCGGGCAATTCGTTATCCTTTGGAAGCTTCTTCTTGTAGGAGATATGCCCTAGAGGCAATAATAAATATTATTATTTATCTCCATGCTCATAATTAGGTTTATGTTCCATGCTATAACTACTATGGTTCTCGAGTCTACAATAACCACGAGGCTCGGAGGAAGACTTATATGCACGTGTGGAATAATAAATGGTAAAATGTATTCCTAGTCTAGCCTCTAAGACTAGCTCAAGTGTTGCATGATTGTCCTGTTTTCCTGATCATGGGCATGTCTATGCCAGCAATTTTGAGGGCACAATGTTAGAAGAACTTTTGTGTTGAATCGACCCGATTGATGTTATGCTATGAGATACATTCATCACAAGTTAATGGTTAATAACACAGAGATGGTTAATGTTTGCATAATTCCTTAGACCATGAGAGTATCGAGTTTCTTCATACTTGCTTCATGAACTTTGGGGTTTGTTAAACGTCATCCGTAAATGGGTGGCTTTTACGGCGTCTTACGGGTTCATGGAAAAGTATGTCAAGTAACTTGATAGCTCAAGATTGGGATTTGCTCCACTGACGATGTAGAGATATCTCTGGGCCCTCTCGGTGTTACGGTATCCATCATCGTCTGGCCAGACACTTTGTGATTTGATCACGGGGATGCCGAAACACGGTAACGAGAAAAGAGAACAATACTGGTAACGAGGTAACTAGCATAGTGGACAAGTTGTTGATCCACGGGAATGCCAACATGTCTCACCTCGGGTATTTGTAACATATCGTGAAGCAACAGGAATAGCACACGGCAACTGGAGGTTCAGTCGAATATTCATTCGTGTGGGTATAGGGGTCAATATGGGTGTCCACGGCTCCGATGTTGATCATTGATCGGAAGGGGTTCCGTGTCATGTCTATACTTCACCGAACCTATAGGGTCACACGCTTAAGGGTCATCTATCTGCTGAATACAAGACAGTGAGTCTGAGAGAAAATTTCTGGAAAAAGTTTTTTGGAAACAGCGGAAAAGTTCCGACGAGAGAGGTCACCGGATGAGTTCCAGTGATACTGAAAAGTTGTTTCAGAGGATACCATAAAGTCAAATTGGTTTCGGGACATGCCTGATAATTCTTGGAGGGTGCCAGAATCATTCTGGAAACTTTCTGGAATTTTCGGAGATGAAAACCGGAAATGTTCCGGAGCTGCCGAAACCGCTTTAGATACTTTTCGCAGATGAAATCACAAAACTGGAATTGTTCCAGAACGCGTCGAAAATTATTTTAGTGGGTACTAGAAATGTTCTAAGCCCACATAAATATTTTCAGTTCGAACGGACGCTGAAAAATGTCATCGTGAATAGTGAAAGTCCTTTTTGGGATTTTTTTATGGAAAGCCACCATTTGGGATATTTCCAAAAGGCCTTCTAGAAGGACTTAGGAGCCAAGGCACCCCCATGTGGGGGGGGGGGGGGGGCACCAAGTGTGGCCGGCCAAGCATGGTGGAGCTCCTTGGAGCTCCACATGGCACCCCTTTTATCTTTATTCTTTTATGAAAAGGCATAAAGTGGGGGTACTTTGGGGTTTTTTGTATGACATCTTTACCCCTTGGCTATCCTATAAATAGAGGTGGAGGGGCAGCCCTCCACACTCACTCATTCTCACATGCATGCCATTGCAATGATCTGGCTTCTCTCTCCCTCCCACGAAAAGAGTTTCGTAGAGCCGAAAGGCTGTCTGGGTTCCGGTGGGAACTAGTTCTGGACGGCGAAGCCCTGCCGGATAGATGACACCGCATGTGTGCAACTCTGTAGAGAGGTCGTAGTTTCGATCTTAGTGCCCGAGGGGCTGTTCGTGAGTGCCTCCCGAAGGGCTGTCCAAGTGACGGTCCAAGTTCTGTGAGTCCTTCCGAAGGGCTGTCCGAGTGACCGTTCGAGTTTCGAAGGTCCTCCCGAAGGGCTGTCCGCGACACCGTCCGGGGGACTGTTCGACCGCCTCCCGGAGGGCTGTCCGAAGGGAAGACAAGGGTATACATCCTCGTGGTTGGGAGGTTGTAAATCCTAGCTGCGGGGATCTGCACCGCCGATCGTCATCGACTCTACTTCCGCTGCGCTACCAGTCGGTAACGAAAATGATCAAACCTTGTATGCAGTCTCCATTGTGGTCCTGGGCTGGTGCGTAGGTCAATTTTTTTTTGTTTTCTGCTATGTTACCCTACAGTGGCATCAAGAGCCGTGCTATGCGTAGATGCAGGTTGCGATCTAGAATACATGGAGATGTATGGGTGTTGCACAATATAATTAGGTAGTAGATGAGTTCTATTACTAAAAATTATTTGTGCGGTTAGCAGATGAAATCTGTTACCCGATATTCTTGTTGCTTCCCTGAAATTTGCATATTTCTGATCTTGATAACAGCATGGTGGAGTTTCAATGTTCTGGCAATCCGCGATCCTGATTGATCGACGAAGTGCTAACAGTTCATTGAATTCCACCGTAGTTAAAAAGAAAGATGAAATTTCGCAGACGAAAGGGCAATGCAGATATGATCTGCACGGGGGTCATGCGTATGACGAAGTTTAGTATGGGGCTCGAGATTTTATTATCTCGGTTTTCATACACCCTGGAAAGTTAATCTAGCGACTTGAATTATCATACTTGATGATGGACGTTGGTAGCTTCGGTTTGTTTCGAAACCTTAGAAGCCACGAAAAACAAGTTTTTGCATGAACCGATTAGAGACGTCTAACTTGGTTTTGCAGGAGGGTTTGCATGTGCATGTGATGTGGTATAGCCGTGCTCATAATAATTTGATTATGTATGAGACGACCATATAATGTAAATTTATTAACATGACCTGCATGTCATGATTCGGCATGATGGCTGGAGCCATATGATTGCACTTTAATGACCTGCGTGTCAACCTTGTTGTAATGCATTATTTTAGTAGCTATAGAGATAGCAATATTATCTGGTGCATCGACAAGGTGGTGGCAATCTTCGCAAAGGTGAACACCGACGTGAATGCCGGAGACGAAGAAATGATAGACTTCTCCGTCAGAAAGGGCTATACCATATCATGCTATTATGAATTGCCTGAGATGTTTATCCCTTATGATGCACCCTTCTTGATTGCGCGGTAGTCGCTTTTATTAGGGTGATCTCTCACAAAAATATCAAGTAGTTAGTGTTCTCCCAAGTGTAGCACCGTCACGGCACCTAACTTTTCGGGGTGCGCCATGTCCACATGCATACGAACGATTTGGGAAGTGTGAGGCGGGTGAGGTCAGACCTCGCAGCAAGATCACTTGGTTGTCTTGACGTTCTTGCTTGATCGTCCTGAGCTCGGAACACGCCCATCGAAAGATGAACAGGAGTCACATAGAGATGTGATCGGCATGTTTGGCCAACAATTGAAATTCTCGTCATCAGTGATGTCCACATCAATGGCGTTGAATTGAAATGTGGATCTTGAATCACTCACAATCAATTATGAGAGATATTGATTTGAGTGGGAGCGCACTATTGAATTAACTTGTTTAATTCTCAGTGCAATTAATTTTGAACACTGTCTAAGTGTGATTTGCATAATAGTTGTAGAATAATGGCTCGCGTTTCCAACTTCCCTGTTAAAATTGAATAGCTGTTAAATATCTGGTTAAAACTTTACGGTTGGTAACATAATGTGAGGATTGTCCTCAAGAGTGCCGAGAAGAATTTTGTCCTATCGCATACTTTCGGTATTCTCTCACTTGTGCTATGGATCATGTGACTCTCATCCTTCGATCCAAAAGCTAGAAGTCCGTTTCAGTCAAGTACAATATGTTTGCTTCCATGAGACCCAAACTTCGAAAGTTTGGATAGTTATGTGATATTCATGGAATCTGAAAATCATTTTCAGAGACAGACAAAGGCTAAAAGATATGAGATATCCAAAGCAATGTTTGTTTGCAAACTATTAGTAAAGGTGTTTACTATGCATTAGATTGATAAGAGAGGGATCCAGAAGAACGCCTGTCATATGATGAAAGGTGAATAAAACAACAACTTAAAGAGAAAGGAAGTGTCCGAAGGGTGTTAGTGAAACTTTCACGCCTAGGAAGTCCGGGGCTAACGCCACTCTTAAGTTGGGTGCTTCTTCTGGAAGTAGGAGAAATACTAAAAGTTAAACTGTTAGAAGTATAAAGGCAATAAGAAAGAAGACTGGAATATCCAGCTCATGTATGAATGTCATACAAGTTTTTGATGTATAGAAGGCTGGTCAAAGATATAGTTCTTGGGAATTATGGTTAAACATGTTAATCACTAATTCTTGGGTATTGTGAGACAATCACAAAGATACCCGCTCGATTGCATTCTGTTGCAACTCGATGTAAGAACTACTATGGCCTGAAAGACTAGCCAGGAATGAGGTTTTGATACACGCTGGGAACATAGTAATAGTTACTATACCTTCCATCGGTGTATTCCCTATGTCTTTACTTTCATAATTCATTTTAGAGTTTCATACACTCTAGCCCTTTGCATAAGGTATCTTGCAAAATGGTTGTTCATAACAGAACTTTTTATGTTCGATGTTATGAATAACATAAGGGCCATACTTTCATTGAGAATGAGATGTATGTTATGAATAATGATAATAATATATTACCTCTGGATTTACTTTCATAAATCATTTTAGAGTTTTACACTCTAGCCGCTTGCACAATGTTGTTGCAAAAGAGTTGTTCATAAAAGAACAATTGTTGTTCAGTATTATGAATAACATGAATTGCCATGCTTCCATCCAGATGGGACGTATGTTATGAATATTGATGGTAATATGATACATCCATAACACTGACGCTAAATGTCGTAAGACTAAAATAATACCACACAAGTGTGGCACTGCATTTGGTCACATTGGAGAAACCCGCATGGAAAATTCCATTATGATGGATTTTGAAGTCGTTTGATTTTGAATCATCTGACACTTGCAACTTTTCTCCGAAAAGTGAAGTGACTAAAATACCATTCATAGGCCATAAGGAATGGACAACAAACTTATTGGTGATCATACATTTGATGTGTGTAGTCCGATAAATGTTGTTAGTAGTGGATTTATCTATCTTCAGAAATGACTCAAGTAGATATATGGATATTTACTTGATGAGACGTAAGTCTGGATCTTTTGAAATCATTTGAAAGGTTTTCAAAATGAAGAAGAAATTATTGTAACAAGAAAATTATGTTTCTACAATTCGATTGCAGAAAGGAATATTTGAGTTACAAGCTTAGCGAATGTCTGATGAGTTATGAAAGGGGTTTCATAACTTGCACCTCCCGGAACACCACTACAAGTGGAAAGTCCATGAAGATGTAATCGAACCATTTATGACATGGTAAGATCAAAGATGACATAAATAAATTTGCCATTATCCCTTTTAAAGTGATGCTTTAGAGACTGCGGCTTTTTACACTGAAAAGAGCTCCATCGGGTCTGTTGAAATGACGACATGGTATGGTACGCTCAAGCATGTTATGTCTTTTCTTAACATTTGGAATATGGGGCTTGTGTAAAAGGTTACAAACCTATTCCAAATCAGACAAGTGCTACTTTGTAGGTTATCCCAAGTAATTGGGTATTCCACGCTCACTATACCAAGGCAAATAGGTTTGCCACAAAGAACGGTATGCTTTTTGAAGAAAATGGTTCTTTCAAAAAGGTGAGTGGGAGAACAATGCAACTCGACAAGATAACAGTATCTACGTCATCAGATCAAAGGAAAGAGACCTTGGAAGTAATTCCAGAGTTTCCTACTACGACTGATACAGAAGTCTCTACAATCAAGTGTATGGACTACGGTCAAACTTGTAGCTGAACCACGTAGGCAAGGCTCATGCAAACCTCTCAGGTGCGCAAATGAGATATTGTTGTTAGACAATAGTATACCTATGATATACAAGGAAGCGTTGATGGGCCCTGATTCCGGAATTGGCTAAATGCCAGTACAATCCGAGATAGTTTCCATATAAATGTTTCAAGATTAAAATCTTGATACACCTTTCAGAAGGCTTAGAGTCTAATGAATATTTATGGAACTAGAAACTGATACAGATAAAATGTTTTATCCATAAAGCTCGACTTGTTGCAATAAGAAGTTCAAGGAGTTGACTACGATGAGGTTGTTTCACCGTAGCGATGCTTAAAGTCGGTTCGGGTTGAACTAGCAATTAATACATATTTCAAATCATGAGATATGAAACAAGGATGACAAAAGGATTTCCATCTGATGGAAATGAAACCAAGGACTTGCATGTGTTACAGTCCAAGGTATTTTGTCAGTCCAGAGGATGCTAGTAAATATGCAAACTTCAGAGTTCCAGCAATGGACAGAAGAGAGCAAAATGGAGTTGGAATCTTCGTGTTTTGATGAAATGGTCAAAGGGGTTTGACTTCATCAATGGGTAACGAAGATGCTTGTAATTCAAGAAAGTAAGTGGGAGCATAATAATATTTCTAAAAACCTTGTGTGCTTGACACATTGTTAATTGGAAATAAATTTCTTGACACGAATTAAGACTTCATTTGAAAATAGTTTTTCGATGAAGTGCTTGGGCTAAATAGCCTTTATATTAGGCATGATGATCTATGGAGATAGATTTACCTAATGGGGATGAGAAATAAATACATATTGACAAGATGCTAAAACTTTTTAGCATTTAAAACGCCAATGAGTGATTCTTGCCGAAGTCACATGGAAAGAGTTTTTGCAAGAATCGGTGTCCCAAAAACACTGATGAGCAAAATACATGATGGAGATTCCACACACCTTCGTGTTTGGATTAATCATGTATTCCATGGTATGTAAAAACAACCAGATATGTCCAATACTCCAAAGTTGTTGCGAGTATAGATAGCAAAGTGATCAAAAGTACTGATCATGGGACAACAGTGAAAGATGTCATTGAGTACTAGAGTAGTATTGATGACATGTTTTCTCGCAAGCAGAGATTATGAAGTGCTCGTTGTAAGTAATTACATCGATACAGTCGTCATCAATGCTCCATGCGATTTTCGATTTAAATTAAGGGTTTTGTGTAAACACAATGTGGTGGCACAGTTAGTTGGAAAATGTTCCAAACAAATCACTGTGGCGAATTCTATAATAGAGGCGAAGTATGTTGCCGCTTTTAAAGCGACAAAGAAGATGTTGAACCATATAGTTCATTCATGAACTTAGTATGGTTCCAAGATGACTTTTGTTAATGGGACACTACTGCAAGTAATTGCTCCATAACTCAGTCTGAGGAATCCAGGTTCGACCTGTGATTCACATACATACAAAGCCAAGTCCACACAAAATATGAATTTTGTGAAAGCGTGAAAATGCGAGGATATGCAAAGATACACACGGATCTGAAGTTGTCAGATCCGTTGGACATCAGGCTACACCACAAGCGAAGCATATTTACACCGGTGTGCCACAGGTGTAAAGTGCATTAGCATTAACTAGATTATTGACTCTAGTGCAAGTGGGAGTCTGTAGCCTGTAGGAGATATGCCCTAGAGGCAATAATAAATGTTATTATTTATCTCCATGCTCATAATTAGGTTTATGTTCCATGCTATAACTGCTATGGTTCTCGAGTCTAAAATAACCACAAGCCTCGGAGGAAGACTCATATGCACGTGTGGAATAATAAACGGTAAAATGTATTCCTAGTCTAGCCTCTAAGACTAGCTCAAGTGTTGCATGATGGTCCTGTTTTCCTGATCATGGGCATGTCTATGCCAGCAATTTTGAGGGCACAATGTTAGAAGAACTTTTGTGTTGAATCGACCCGATTGATGTTATGCTATGAGATACATTCGTCACAAGTTAATGGTTAATAACACAGAGATGGTTAATGTTTGCATAATTCCTTAGACCATGAGAGTATCGAGTTTCTTCATACTTGCTTCATGAACTTTGGGGTTTGTTAAACGTCATCCGTATATGGGTGGCTATTACGGCGGCTTACGGGTTCATGGAAAAGTATGTCAAGTAACTTGATAGCTCAAGATTGGGATTTGCTCCTCCGACGATGGAGAGATATCTCTGGGCACTCTCGGTGTTCCGGTATCCATCATCGTCTGGCCAGACACTTTGTGATTTGATCACGGGGATGCCGGAACACGTTAACGAGAAAAGAGAACAATACTGGTAACGAGGTAACTAGCATAGTGGACAAGTTGTTAATCCACGGGAATGCCAACATGTCTCACCTCGGGTATTTGTAACATATCGTGAAGCAACAAGAATAGCACATGGCAAGTGGAGGTTCACTCGAATATTCATTCGTGTGGGTATAGGGGTCAATATGGGTATCCACGGCTCCGATGTTGATCATTGATCGGAAGGGGTTCCGTGTCATGTCTATACTTCACCGAACCTATAGGGTCACACGCTTAAGGGTCATCTATCTGCTGAATACTAGACAGGGAGTCTGAGAGAAAATTTCCGGAAAAAGTTTTTCGGAAACAGCGGAAAAGTTCCGACGAGAGAGGTCACCGGATGAGTTCCGGTGATACTGAAAAGTTGTTTCAGAGGATACCATAAAGTCAAATTGGTTTCTGGACATGCCTGATAATTCTTGGAGGGTGCCAGAATCATTCTGGAATTTTCGGAGATGAAAACCGGAAATGTTCCGGAGCTGCCGAAACCGCTTCAGATGCTTTTCGCAGATGAAATCACTAAACTGGAATTGTTCCAGAACGCGTTGAAAATTATTTTAGTGGGTACTAGAAATGTTCTAAGCCCACATAAATATTTTCAGTTTAAACGGACGCTGAAAAATGTCGTCGTGAATAGTGAAAGTGTTTTTTGGGATTTTTTATGGAAAGCCACCTTTTGGGATATTTCCAAAAGGCCTTCTTGAAGGACTTAGGAGCCAAGGCACCCCCATGTGGGGGGGGGGCCCAAGTGTGGCCGGCCAAGCATGGTGGAGCTCCACATGGCACCCCTTTTATCTTTATTCTTTTATGAAAAGGCATAAAGTGGGGGTACTTTGGGGTTTTTTGTATGACATCTTTACCCCTTGGCTATCCTATAAATAGAGGTGGAGGGGCAGCCCTCCACACTCACTCATTCTCACATACATGCCATTGCAATGATCTGGCTTCTCTCTCCCTCCCACGAAAAGAGTTTCGTAGAGCCGAAAGGCTGTCTGGGTTCCGGTGGGAACTAGTTCTGGACGGCGAAGCCCTGCCGGATGGATGACACCGTATGTGTGCAACTCTGTAGAGAGGTCGTAGTTTCGATCTTAGTGCCCGAGGGGCTGTTCGTGAGTGCCTCCTGAAGGGCTGTCCAAGTGACGGTCCAAGTTCTGTGAGTCCTCCCGAAGGGCTGTCCGAGTGACCGTTCGAGTTTCGAAGGTCCTCCCGAAGGGCTGTCCGCGACACCGTCCAGGGGACTGTTCGACCGCGTCCCGGAGGGCTGTCCGAAGGGAAGACGAGGGTATACATCCTCGCGGTTGGGAGGTTGTAAATCCTAGCTGCGGGGATCTGCACCGCCGATCGTCATCGACTCTACTTCCGCTGCGCTACGAGTCGGTAACGAAAATGATCAAACCTTGTATGCAGTCTCCATAGTGGTCCTAGGCTGGTGCGTAGGTCAGAAAATTTTTGTTTTCTGCTGCGTTACTCTACACTTCTTTAATATTTTCAATAGCTTCTCAAATCCGTTGTCAGATACACCATTGTCTGCCTTCCACTGCAGCAATTCCAGTGTGGTACCGAGCTTTGTGTTGCCATCTTCGCAATTTGGTACAACCCTTTTTTGTGATCCTCTAACATGCGATCGAACTTCAACTTCTCCTTTTCACTTTCGCATTGTCTCTTTGCATCAACAATGACCCGGCGAAGATCATCATCGGGCACATCGTCTGGTTCCTCTTGATCTTCAGCTTCCCCCGTTGCAGCATCACCGTATTCAGGGGGCACATAGTTGTCATCATCCTCTTCTTCTTCGTTGTCTTCCATCATTACCCCTCTTTCTCCGTGCTTGGACCAAACATTATAGTGTGGCATGAAACCCTTCTCAAGCAGGTGGATGTGAAGGATTTTTGAGTCAAAGTAAGACTTCGTATTCCCACAGATAGGGCATGGACAGCACATAAACCATTCTGCTTGTTTGCCTCAGCCACTTCGAGAAAATTATGTACGCCCTTAATGTACTCGGAGGTGCGTCTATTACCGTACATCCATTGCCGGTTCATCTGCGTGCATTATATATAATTAAGTGTGTCAAAAACCATTACAGAACATCATGAATACAGAAGTGACCAAATTAATAGAAGTTCATCATCACATTAAAACCAAAGTACAGTAGTGATCAAATGTTATTACTGGAAAAAAAAATACATAAAGTTCATACATAGTTCTCATTGAACAACATATAGCTCTCTAGAGCATCTAATTAAACCATTTCAATGCAACAACAAATGCGATCATAATCGCAACTAAGATAACAATTGATCCAACGGCATAATGATACCAAGCCTCAGTATGAATGGCATATTTTTTAATCTTTCTAATCTTCAAGCGCATTTTATCCATCTTGATCTTGTGATCATCGACGATATCCGCAACATGCAACTCCAATGCCATCTTCTCCTCCTCAATTCTTTTCAATTTTTTCTTCAAGTAATCGTTTTCTTTTTCAACTAAATTTAACCTCTCGACAAGAGGGTCGGTTGGAATTTCGGGTTCACATGCCTCCTAGATAAAACATCTATGTCACGTTGGTCGGCATAATTGTCATAAACACTAAATGAAACAAATAGTTATAAAATATAATATATACCACATCCGAATCATAGACAAGACGAGGGCCGACGGGGGCGGATACCAAAACCATCGCACTATATAATAACAAACAATAATAAAAGTAAGAAAATTATACAAGTATCAATCTAAATCATACAAGTAAGAATTTTTTTCTTTTAGAAAGAAGATAAGAACAAGAGGCTCACCACGGTGGTGCCGGCGACGAGATCGGCGCGGGCGATCGACGGTAGTGAGGATGGGGACGGGACAGGACGGACCGCCAAACCTAGACAAATCTTGAAGAAAATGGAGTTTGGACAAGGAGCTTCGAGAGGAGAAAGCTTAAGTGTGGCTCGGGCATTTCATCGAACACCTCATGTGCATAGGAGGTGAGCTAGAGCACCACAAAGCTCTCCCACGGCCGGCCAAAAAAACAGAGCAGTGCACTGCTCTGCTCGCGGGCAGAGGGTATTTATAGGCCTCTCTTTAGTCCCGGTTGGTGGCTAAAACCGGGACTAAAGGACCACATTTGGTCCCGGTTCCAACCACCAACCGGGACTACAGGTTGTGGGCCAGGAGCGAGGCCCATTGGTCTCGGTTCGTGTCTGGAACCGGGACCAAAGGGGTCAGACGAACCGGGACCAATGGCCCCGAGGCCCAGCCGGCGCCCTGGCCTCACGAACCGGGACTGATGCCCCCTTTGGTCCTGGTTCGTGAGTGAACCGGGATTAATGCCCTTTTCAGGCCTGGACCAAAGCCCTGTTTTCTACTAGTGGCCATGTCATGCATCAAGTCATGGATTACGTATACACCACTAACTTCTTGAAAGAAGGATCGTGCTACAAGATCTTCAAAATACTGACAGCCAATATCTTGAATTGGTACACCACCTTGAGGATCCACAAAGCCTTCTGCTACCCAAATTTCAGCTAAGCATGTCTTCGTAAAGCTGTAATCTTTGGGGTACGCAGCACAGAATGCGAAGCATCGCTTCAAATAGAATGGTAAATACATGTAGCTCAAACAAAGGGCAGGCAAAATGTCAGTCTCCTCTTGTTTCAACTCCCATAGTTCACTCTCAAGTATAGTATTCCAACGTGATGCTTGAAGGTCCATGCTTAACATGCGTCCTAAAGTTTTGGCGGCCAAAGGAGAACCCTTCAATTTAGGAAGTATTCTTCTACCAATGCTCTCTAACTCAGGATCATTGTCAGAACTCTCAGATCCAAACACGCACGACTTGAAGAAATTCCATAAGACATCATCCTTTAGACCTTCTAATATGATGGGCTCCATTGTGCGCACCCCCTCGGTAACCTTTGAACATCTAGTTGTGACCAACATCACACTTCCCTCTTGGAAACTTCTAAAAGGTGCACAAAACCTCTTCCAACACTGCCCATTTTCCTTCAAGGCATCATCCCACCTGTCATCAAGGACTATCAACAATCTTTTATTGTTCACTTGGTTTGAAAGAGCATGCTGAATAGAATCCAGATTATCATATTTTCCCTCCTTTCTAGTACAAGATTGTATGACCTCTTTAGTTAGCCTCTTCACATCAAAATCATCAGAGACGCAAATCCAAATTATTAGCTCAAAGTGGGACCTCACTCGTTGATGGCTGCAGATATGTTGGGCCAAAGTGGTCTTTCCAACACCACCAATTCCAGCTATTGGCAAAACAGGAAGACTCGATATTCTTGATTCATTACTAACATGGTTGCTTGCCGATGTGCTCGCTGATGCATTGATTGAACTAGTTGCTCTCTTGCGTTTTGAATTTGTAGGTACATTGAGAAATCCCAATACCTTCTCCAGCTTCTCATCAAGACCAAATATTTTTGTTTCATTTGGCAAAGAGGTGGTCTCCGGCCTGACTAATTTGTCAAAGCGTTGTGTAACTCCATGAAGCCCCATATTGTCCAACTGACTCGAAAGATGATTCAACCTCAACTGGACATCATTTAGTTTGTTGAAGCTGCCTTGGATGACGGTATGAAAGAAGTTGAAAGGATATTGGCTTGCATTGCCCTCCACTTGCACCTTCATCTCATACCATCTGAACTCATCAAGAAGGTCCTTGGCCTCAGACATTGCGTCCTTGAGATTCAGAAGGAGATTGACCACACCGTGTTCATGGCTCCTCCACTCTGCTTTATTAATGAGGTCGTACATTGCAGGAAGAGTATCCCTGAGACGTTGCAGGCCACTCTCCAACTGCAATACACGACCCTGGAGATGTTGCTCCTGTGAGCCACTCCATTGGGAGTGCCGACCCATCAAAGACGCAGTTGATGATGGCACAGCGGAGAAGATGATAGAAGCGCAAGACTTCAAATTCAGTCGCAGTCGTCCAATTCGCTCCTGTTACGACTGAGGGGGAATGTTAAAAGTATATTGTGTTTAAGATAATGATAGGAGTTGGAGATAGAATTAGTTTAAACATGCACGTCTTGTACTCTGAGTCTCTCTCCCTCACATGTACTCCTACATATATATATACCCCATGCGAGGGTCAGAACAATACAACACAATATAGCCATCCTATATTTTTTTCTACAAGCATCTGCTCACACAGGTGCCCATCGTGAGTCTTGCTGATGATCTGCTCTGCTGCAACTCTACAGACTTCTCTCCCATTTCACAAGTGACTATATATATATATATACGTGCAATTAACTAAGTGCAACGTGCAACCAATTATTATGCAAGCAACGGATGGGAGGACAATAAAATACATATGAACAAATGGAGAGACAGAAAGGCATTGTGCTGGCCTGGGTGGTAGACTTTCTGCTCACACATATGAACAAATGGAGCTACCGAGCGCAAAATGTTCGAATTTGCAACGGCACGCATGCCACCAACAGGTGAGGAATCAATCACTTCCAGTTGCATCAATCAGTTCCAACAAGACCCTGAACCTCAAATCTGCGTGCCTGTTCACTGTCCAAAGAAAAAACTAATCTTGTTCGTCAACAGTCAAAGCATATGCAGTGCTCTCATCATATCCCAGAGTTGGTTCATGATGCAAGCTAGCTTTACCAAACAAAAAGAAAACGCACCTGTATACATACAGCGGTACAGGATACAGCCACAACATGGCTGGAGATACTTAAAAGAGAGTCTGAACTGCCTTGCCTGTTCAGTGTCCCTAATTGTGCAGACTAATCCTAATTCACCCCATCTGGATCTCAAACCAAACGTGCTACAGCTCTGCCATCAGTCCTAAAAATCAAGCCCATTCAACTTGGTTGCAGCAGTTTGAAACAATGACAAGGCAAAACAAAAACAAAAAGAGCAGTCTAAATGAACCCTGCAAACCAAAGTATTTTCCTTACTTCAGAACCCCCAAACACTGTCTTGCTGATGATCTCCTTCGCTGCAAGCCTGCAACTCTTCCAATTTATCTTCTCTCTGGTAAACAAGTTCACAAGTTACTGGTGCTACTCTATGTATGTGTTGTGCCATCAAGTGCCATCCAATGATTATTATTATTAGCAACGGGTGGTAGGACAATAAGATACATATAAACACCTCAAATCTGCCTGCCTGTTCAGTGTTCAGACTATCTAAGATCATCAACAGACAGGCAGATGCAGTTTGTATCCCAGAGTTGGTTTATGATGCTAGCTAGCTGTACCAAAGAAGAAAAAACAAACACACCTGCATACGTACAGGGTACAGCCACAACATGTCTTGGAGATTCTCAAGAAAAAAGTGTGAACTGCCTTGCCTGTTCAGTGTCACTAATTGGCTCTCAAACCAAATGTACAGCTCAAAGTGCAGCAGCATTCTTTCTAGCAGCCATCAGCCCTAAAAACTAAGCCCACTCAACTCTGTGGCATTAACCGCAAGGCAAAACAAACACAAAAGACTAGTCTGAACCCTGCAAACCAGCAAATTGTCTTCCTTCCTTCTGAACCCCCACTGTCTTAAAAAATGATGTTGCAGTAAGCAGGCTTCAGGCTCTCAATTCACATGCATATACTGTATTAGTGAGCTAAAGTAAAGTACCTTAGCTAGCTCTGCTGCACACCGCAATTCCTTTTGAAATAATCTTTCAGGGTAAAGATGCACCAAAACATATAAATACAAACAGATACAACATGTCTTAGAGATGCACGACGATTCTCTGTCGTTTTCATAGGTTACAATAAGTTATGAATGTCCAAACTGGAAACTGAGTTTTCAGCACAAATATGGGAAATAATTGATGGAATAAAACTGCAATAAGGGAGAAGCAGCCAGAGAGAGATAGGAGAGATAGGTAGAGACGGCGAGACGGAAATCATGATGTCTCGTTGTCCTCGGGTCTTCCAACTTCCAAGTAATGCAGTTATGGGGTTCAGTACCTTGAAGAACACAACATGGTCAGTAAAGCAAATTTGGCAACAAAAGGAGTCTAGACTTAACACACGCAACAGGGCAGCAATCATACATCTACAGGTTAGCAAGGTTTTTAAAATATCACATGTATGGAGTTACTGTAAACATCACATTTTTCTCAGGAAATATTAACAGATCAAGACAATACGGGCTAAACACTGGAACTAACAAGCAGAAACAAGACATACAATACATATAGGTGTCATCAACGAGTACGTACAGCGTACTTTAGTAATAACGATTTAAGTTGGATTGTTACTGCATGATACATGAGTTATTACCAGTATATAGGTAAAAAAGAAAAAGAAGAGAGAAGTAAAAGCTGGACAGGTAGCAAGTGTTGGCACAAATACCTTAGGCACAATCCTCTATTGACCTGCTCCACTTCCTTTAACTTTGGACAGTTGGATATCAGCATCTTCTTTATTTTTGCAACTGCCTGTTCTCCACCAATTGAAACTAGGTTTGGACAATGGTCCACGTCCAGCTCTTCAAGGAAATGAAAATCCGCAGAATTTTTAGTTAATACTGATTCTAACATCTTGCAATCTCCAATTCTTATTTTCTTGATGGCTGGTACATAATCTGGATGCAAAAAATGTTCGAGGCTTGATAAACTTTCACACCTCTCAATGGTTAGGTCTGCCAGGGACAGAAAAATACCAACTGCAGGTATCTCATTTAAGTTTATGCTCTGTGACATCATGGGAGACGATATGCCCTCCAGTCGAGAACAACCCACAAAAGTAAGTGATTTTAAACTTGGCAAGTTTTGTGGCTGAAACCATCTTGGGAGCGAGACACCGACATAGCTCTGGAGAAACAGAGACTTGAGAGTGATAGGAGGTTGCAGAACTTCAAGCACTTCTTCTGTCTCATTGTCGTGGATATAGAAGTCTAAACCAACCCGCATATTCAGTTTCAACTCGTCAAGATATTTCTTATTCTTCGGTTCAATTTCTGCTGCATGATTCAAGATGGCAACGGGGACGAAACCCATCGGGTTTTGCCTTCCCAAACCCATCCCCACGAGAAAATCGTAAACCCGTCCCCGTCCCCATCACCGTGCGCGGGGCTAGTTTTCCGCCCGTCCCCTAAACCCATCGGGTTTCGGGGAGCCCACGAGAAAATCAAAACATTTAAATAAACATAGTGGCGACAAAGAATAACATTTCAGCAGCAAAACAAGCACATTTCAGCAGCATAACTTGAGCAAATTTCAACAAAAAACAATAGTAGATGGTTCAACAGCTATATAGAGTGTATTTCAGCAGCATGATACCACATTTCAGCAACAAAGATGATCAGATTTCAGCAACAAAGATGATCAGATTTCAGCCATACATGGTTCAACAAGATGTGCTTGGTAGAAAAAATGTATTCTGCCGGGTTTGCCGGGTTTCGGGTTCGGGGACTACTGAAACGGGTGCAAACCCACGAAACGTGTCGGGTTGTATAATGTGCCCAACAACAGCCCCGCGGGGATGAAAAGACGCCCATCCCCGTCCCCTAATAGGGTAAAAACCCACGGGGACGCGGGTTTCGGGGCCCCATTGCCATCTTGATGCATGATCCTTAGTGCGCCAGCATTAGCTATCTCCAGGTGTCCACGGAATTGGTTCATATTCTTTATTAACCTAATTATTCTTTGTACCTCCCCACTGGCTGCATTAATATGCATCCGACACCCATCATTATATCGCAATCCATCCAATTCGAATTTCTGTAAACTGGTCAACTTACCAAAGTCAATGGGCAAGCTTTCTAGCTTCCATTTCTTGGCATATAAAATCTGCAAATTATATAGCCAACAGAAAGTTGAAGGAATCTTCTTCAAAGGACAAGCTCTGGATATTTCAAGGTACCGAAGATGCTTCCAGTTGCCAATATTATCTGGTAACTTATCTGCGGAGGCACAAGACATCACGCGCATACGGAGAAGTTCAGTACACCAGCGACCCATTACAATACTTGCTCTTTTTCCTAGACTCTTCTTGCAAATTAGGGTACGCAGCTTCGTGTACTTGCATAGTCCCAGCAAGTTGGAATAGTCAAAGTCGCTGCTAGGGAGTACGTACAGATGACGAACATTCTTAGAAACTTTGTCAAAGTCACTCTTATTTCTTAAGATGAAGCAGTCATGTTTTGAAACCATCTGTGCCATGTCATGGAGCAGGTCATGGATTACATATCCACCATTAACCTTTTGAAAGAAGGACCGTGCTACAAGGTCTTCAAAATATTGATAGCCAATATCTTGAATTGGAACACCACCTTGAGGTTTCACAAAGCCTCCTGCTACCCAAATTTCAGTTAAGCATGCCTTCTCAAATTTGTAATCTTTGGGGTACACAGCACAGAATGCAAAGCACCGCTTCAAATAGAATGGTAAATATATGTAGCTCAACCGAAGGGCAGGTAAAATGTCAGTCTCCTTTTGTTCCAACTCCCACAGTTCACTCTCAAGTATAGACTTCCAATGTGATACTTCAGGGATTGCTTTCAACATGCGTCCCAGAGTTATGGCAGCCAAAGGAGAACCCTTTAATTTAGGAAGTATACTTTCACCAATGCACTCTAAGTCGGGATCATTGCTAGAATCCTCAGATCCAAACACACACAATTTGAAGAATTTTCTAAAGACGTCATCCTTTAGACCTTCTAATATAATAGACTCAGTTGTGCACACCCCCTTGGTAACATTTGGACATCTAGTGGTGACCAACATCGCACTTCCCTCTTGGACACTGCTAAAAGGTGCACAAAACTTCTCCCAACATTGCCCGTTATCCTTCAAGGCATCATCCCACACGTCATCAAGGACAATCAATAACCTTTTATTGTTCACATGCTTCTTCAGAGCATCCTGGAGAGATTCCAAAGTACTCTCAGTCGTTGCCTCCATGCGACTAAAGGATTGTATGACCTCTTTAGTTAACCTCTTCAAATCAAAGTCATCCGAGACACAAATCCAAATTATCTTCTCAAAGTGAGACTTCACTTGTTGATGGCTGAAGATATGCTGGGCCAATTTAGTCTTTCCAACACCACCAATTCCACTTATCACGAAAACAGGAAGACTTGATTCCCTATTAACACGCTTGCTTGCTGATGTGCTTGTTGATGCATTGATTGAACTAGTTGCTCTCTTGCGTTTAAGTACATTGAGAAATCCCAAGACCTGCTTCAGCTCCTTGTCACGACCAAATAATATTTTCTTTTCCTTTTGCGACAAAGAGGAGATGGTCTCTGGCCTGACTAATTTGTCAAAGTGTTGTGCGACTCCACGAAGCCCCATATTCTCCATCTGACTCGAAAGATGATTCAACCTCAATTGGACATCATTCAGTTTGTTGAAGTTGCCTTGGATGACGTTATCAAAGAAAATGAAAGGAGATTGGCTTGCTTCACCCTCCACTTGCACCTTCTTCTCATACCATCCTAACTCATCAAGAAGGTCCTCAGCCTCATATACTGCATCCTTGAGATTCAGAAGGTGACTAGCCACAACGTCGTCGTGGCTTCTCCACTCTGCTTTATTAATGAGGTCGTGCATTGCAGGAAGAGTATCCCAGAGACGTTGTAGGCCACTCTCCAACTCCAATACACGACCCTGGAGATCTTGCCCTTGTAAGCCACTCCATCGGGAGTATAGAGATGAAATGGCAGATTTGGTCCACTGCCACAAAGTGACACACTCATTGAAGCCACTGATGGCCCCAATGGCAGCAGATAAGCTCATGTTGGCTGGAGTCTGGACATCTATTTTTTGTCCTGCAAGTAAACAGTGGACGCAATTAGCATTATGGAAGTAATTTTTGCTGTCAGAATATGCAAGAAGCCGGCTATTGCAGTAACTGTATTCTCCAGATATGTTAGGTCCAGTGAAATTAGTTTGAACGCATAAATAAGCAAGTTAGCGAAACATCATGAATGATCATCAGGTGAAACTAAAGTTTTAAACACAAGTTACAGCATGTCTTTGCAATTATTAACAAAGGTAGTTTAGTTTGACTAGAAATAAAGTAGAGGGGCGCTCAGCACTGATATGAGGTTGAGTGTCAAAAGACCCGGCAATTCATGAAATGCATGTCAATTTAGGTGAAAAATATACGACAAAGGCCTTGCAACTTTAGGGAACATCCAATCCAACCCCGACCTCGTTGTTGCTGTGACGTTACTCAATCCTTCCATCTATCATCTATACAGGGCTTAATGCGTTTTTCGAGGATAACTTTGACCAAGTGTTAGAGCAATAATATATAACATGCAAGTTACACAAAGCATACCGTCAAATTCGGGAGCTTCCAATGATATAATTTTCACATTATACATCTTATACACTATGAATCTTATCAATAGTCAAAGGCGGTCTTGAAAAACGCATTAGGCCCTCCAAATCAGCTATAGCGGAGCTATAGCGGGCTAAAGCGGGCTATTTATGAAGGCGACCATTTAGCGGCACCCTGCTAAAAAGGCTATAGCGGGCTATAACGGAGCTATAGCCGGCTATTTAAAACTATGATATTACTTATGCCGAGTTCGTGGAAGGCCTAACTCGGCAAAGTTTGTGCCATGTGGCGAAGACAACGGTTGCTATGTACTCTGTCACGGCAGGCTCGGTTTGCCAAGCGCCCGTGTTACGGTACTCGGCATAGGTATCGTCAGACGTTTAATTTTTTCTTCTTTTCACATCATGGACTGTTTTGCTGAGCACCCGATGGTAGGCACTCGGCAAAGAGTTCCTATATGTACAAGCCGCGGCCAGGCCAGGCCATGTGCCCTATGCCCCCAACCGAGAGGGAGGGCCCGGTACCAGGGGCCACGAAGAGGCCGCTGACATACGGTTTGCTGCCGTTTAAATCCGGGGAAATTCACGGGAGGCCAGAAATTCACGGACCTGGCGTGGCGTTGTCATACGGTCGCTGGAGGGTGTGGTAAAAATCCGAGGACGTTTCACAGAAGCCTTCATGGAGGTTGTGTGGAAACGGGACCTTCTCCGATGAAGGATCTAGCTTTCGAGATGGAACGCGTCCGGTTTGTGAAGCGGTTGTGGGCCCTGTTCTTTCATTGAGGTTGTAAGAAGTAATAAATAAAGATACAAATGAAGAAACTAAGTTGCAAATGAAAATTAAAAAGAAGAGAGGTAGGGCAAAAACATAGAAGTACTTTTTGCCGAGTTCCTGATTTGTGGCTCGCGGTAATGTTCACGCGGGAAGATGTGTTGGTGAAAATGCATGCGCGCGCCTTGACAGAAGCTTTGCCGAGTTCCTGTTCATCCTTGTACTTGGTAAAAGTCGCGCATGAGTATTTTAGTGAAACCGCCCGGCCACGCCATCCATTCCCCAATTCCCCATCCTGGCCGCCTCCGACCGCCCAAATCGGGCCCGCCGCTGTCGGCCGCCTCCTCCCCATCCCTTCACACCGCCACTACAAATCCGGCATGCCTCTGCCGTTGGCTCCTCCCCCACGCTAAATCCGCGGCGCCCCCCGCTCCACCGGCACCCAGTGGCGGATCTACCATTGGGGCGAGCAGGGGCGGCCGCCCCGGCTCGTCGGAGGTGGAGCAGATACCGCGCCCCCCCCCCCCCCCCCCCCCCCCCCCCCGCCCCCACGCACCACACAGTCAGTTTCCTCCGGCAGGATTGTTGGTGAGATACTCTTCGTCCTCCACTTCACTGCATGGATTGTTGGTGAGACGATCGTTACCCGTAACCTCATAGTGATCTTGGGCATGATCGTGTGCGTAATTTTTTTGTTCCATACCATGTTTCCCGACAGTATAGACAATTGATAGCTTGTCTTGGTGAATATTTTATGATGGTCTCTTATGCATGTGTAGTTGGTGGATTGGAGTAATCTATGAGACCCTATGTTATAGTGGTTGGTGGTCTTGGATAAAAAAAAAGCTACACATGTGGTTTTCTAATTGATAGATTCAACAGCACACCCTCCTCCCGTGTCGCTCCCGTGCGCGACCCGGGTGCAACCCTAGCCGCTACTAGGACCACAGCCACCGCTCCCTCCTCCCATTGCCGCCGCCACCGGGAGTCACTAGGCAAAGCCTGCGCGGCTTGGCGGTGCCGGGGACTTCCACCTTCTCTTGCTCGGAGCTGGGTGGCGGGTCTTCCACCTTCTCCTGCTCTGGGCTGCGCGGGACGGCGAAGGCGCGTGGATCTAGAGCGTGTAGGTCACGCGGCGGCGCGGGGTGGCTGTGTCGGGCGGCCGGCGTGGCTGTGCAGGGTGGCCCAGAGTGGGCTCGCAGGTTGCGCGAGGAGCTTTGAGCGGCACAGATCTGGTGCATGGAGTGGCGTGGTGGTGCTGTAGCTTGGGAGGCACAGCTCGGAGGCTCGGGGCGATGCAGTGAGGTGTCTTCGTGTTGCGGTGGTGGTTGATCTGTTGTCTCCGGTCTCCAGTGGGCATGCGGTGGTGCGCATTTGATGCATGACTGCAGCCTGGAACCATGGTGGTTCTTGGCCTCGGCTAGCACTCCATCGTTCCTTGTTGGCATGGTGCTCGACAGGGCACGACGGCTCGTGCTGGGTCTGGTGGTCCTGCTCCCGATCAATCATTGATGGATCTGCTTGAAGGAAATATGCCCTAGAGGCAATAATAAAGTTGTTATTTTATATTTCCTTATACCATGATAAATGTTTATTATTCATGCTAGAATTGTATTAACCGGAAACTTGATACATGTGTGGATACATAGACAAAACACTGTGTCCCTAGTAAGCCTCTACTAGACTAGCTCGTTAATCAAAGATGGTTAAGTTTCCTAACCATAGACATGTGTTGTCATTTGATGAACGGTATCACATCATTAGGAGAATGATATGATGGACAAGACCCATTCGTTAGCTTAGCATAATGATCGTTAAGTTTTATTGCTATTGCTTTCTTCATGACTTATACATATTCGTTGAGATTATGCAACTCCCGGATACCGGAGGAATACCTTGTGTGCTATCAAACGTCACAATGTAACTGGGTGATTATAAAGATGCTCTACAGGTATCTCCGAAGGTGTTTGTTGGGTTGGCATAGATCAAGATTAGGATTTGTCACTCCGAGTATCGGAGAGGTATCTCTGGGCCCTCTCGGTAATGCACATCATAAGAAGCCTTGCAAGCAATGTGACTAATGAGTTAGTTGCGGGATGATGCATTACGGAACGAGTAAAAAGACTTGCCGGTAACGAGATTGAACTAGGTATGAAGATATCGACGATCGAATCTCGGGCAAATAACATACCGATGACAAGGGGAATAACGTATGTTGTCATTACGGTACGACCGATAAAGATCTTCGTAGAATATGTGGGAACCAATATGAGCATCCAGGTTCCGCTGTTGGTAATTGACCGGAGAGGTGTCTCGGTCATTTCTACATAGTTCTCAAACCCGTAGGGTCCGCACGCTTAACGTTCGATGACGATTTTATATTGTATGAGTTATGTGATTTGGTGACCGAATGTTGTTTGGAATCCCGGATGAGATCACGGACATGACGAGGAGTCTCGAAATGGTCGAGAGGTAAAGATTCATATATAGGACGATAGTATTCAGACACCGAAAAGTGTTCCGGGGGTACCGGGTACGTATCGGGTCACCGGAAGGGGTTCTGGGCACCGCTCGGCAAAGATATGGTCCTTATTGGGCCAAGCGCGGGACAGACCAGCCCCTAGTGGGCTGGTGCGCCCCCATATAGGCCGAATAGGAGGAGAAGGAAGGAGGGGAAGGGAGAAAGGAAAGGGGAGGATTCGGCCTCTCCCTTCCCTTCTCTCCCCCCTCTCTTTCCTTCCCCCTCCAACACTTATGGAAGGGGGGGAGGCCGACTTGTGGGAGGCGCCCAAGTAAGATTACTCCTACTTGTTGCGCCCCTTGCTTCCCCTCTCCCTCTCCCACCTATATATATGTGTGGGGGGGCACCGCTAGAACACACAACATTGATTCTTAGCCGTGTGCGGTGGCCCTCTCCACAGTTTACGCCTTCGGTCATATTGTTGTGGTGCTTAGGCGAAGCCCTGCGCGGATCACTTCACCATCTCCGTCACCACATCGTCGTGCTGACGAAACTATCCCTCGACACTTTGCTGGATCAAGAGTTCGAGGGAGGTCATCGAGCTGAACGTGTGCAGAACTCGGAGGTGCCGTACGTTCGGTGCTTGATCGGTCGGAACGAGATGAAGTTTGACTACATCAACCGCGTTGTCAAACGCTTCCGCTTTCAGTCTACGAGGGCACGTGGACACACTCTTCCCCTCTCGTTGCTATGCATCTCCTAGATAGATCTTGTGTAAACGAAGAAATTTTTTAAATTACATTCTCCGTTTCCCGACAGTGGTATCAGAGCCAGGTCTATGCGTAGTTGATATACACGAGTAGAACATAAAGAGTTGTGGGCGGTGGTAGTCATACTGCTTACCACCAACCTCTTATTTTGATTCGGCAGTATTGTTGGATGAAGCGGCCCGGACCAACCTTACATGACAACGTTCATGAGACCGGTTCCACTGACAGACATGCAACTAGTTTTGCATAAAAGTGGCTGGCGGGTGTCTGTTTCTCCAACTTTAGTTGAATCAAATTTGACTACGGCCGGTCCTTGTTGAAGGTTAAAACAACAAACTTGACGAAACACCGTTGTGGTTTTGATGCGTAGGTAAGAACGGTTCTTACTAGAAGCCCGTAGCAGCCACGTAAAACTTGCAACAACAAAGTAGAGGACGTCTAACTTGTTTTTGCAGGGCATGTTGTGATGTGATATGGTCAACACATGATGTGATATACGTTGTTGTATGAGATGATCATGTTTTGTAAAAGTTATCGGCAACTGGCAGGAGTCTTATGGTTGTCGCTTTATTGTATGAAATGCAAACGCCATGTAATTGTTTTACTTTATCACTATGCGTTAGCGATAGTTGTAGAAGCAATAGTTGACGAGACGACAACGACACTACGATGGAGATCAAGGTGTCAAGCCGGTGACGATGGAAATCATAATGGTGCTTTGGAGATGGAGATCAAAGGCACAAGATGACGATGGCCATATCATGTCACAAATTTTGATTGCATGTGATGTTTATCTTTTATGCATCTTATTTTGCTTAGTACAGAGGTAGCATTATAAGATGATCCCTTACTAAAATTTCAAGGTATAAGTGTTCTCCCTGAGTATGCACCGTTGCGACAGTTCGTCGTGCTGAGACACCACGTGATGATCGGGTGTGATAAGCTCTACGTCACATACAACGGGTGCAAGACAGTTTTGCACATGTGGAATACTCGGGTTAAACTTGACGAGCCTAGCATGTACAGACATGGCCTCGGAACACTAGAGACCGAAAGGTCGAACGTGAATCATATAGTAGATATGATCAACATAGAGATGTTCACCATTGAAAACTACTCCATCTCACGTGATGATCGGACATGGTTTAGTTGATCTGGATCACGTGATCATTTAGATAACTCGAGGGATGTCTATCTAAGTGGGAGTTCTTAAGTAATATGATTAATTGAACTTAATTTATCATGAACTTAGTCCTGATAGTATTTGTAAATTATGTTGTAGATCAAGATCGCGTTGTAGCTCTCCTATATATTTTTGATATGTTCCTAGAGAAAAGTTGAAAGATGATAGTAGCAATGATGCGAACTGGGTCCGTGATTTGAGGATTATCCTCATTGCTGCACAGAAGAATTATGTCCTTGACGCACCGCTAGGTGACAGACCTATTGCATGAGCAAATGCAGACGTTATGAACGTTTGACTGCGTGATAGTTTAGTGCACCATGCTTTACGGCTTAGAACCGAGACTTCAAAAATGTTTTGAAAGCCACGGAGCATATGAGATGTTCCAAGAGCTGAAATTGGTATTTCAGACTCATGCCCGTGTCGAGAGGTATGAGACCTCTGACAAGTACTTTGCCTACAAGATGGAGGAGAATAGCTCAACTAGTGAGCATGTACTCAGAATGTCTGAGTACTACAATTACTTGAATCAAGTGGGAGTTAATCTTCCAAATAAAGATAGTGATTGACAGAGTTCTCTAGTCACCATCACGAAGCTACTAGAACTTCGTGATGAACTATAATATGCAAGGGATGACGAAAACGATTCCCAAGCTCCTCGCGATGCTGAAATCGGCGAAGGTAGAAATCAAGAAATAGCATCAAATGTTGATGGTTAACAAGGCCACTAGTTTCAATAAAAAGTGCAAGGGAAAGAAAGGGAACTTCAAGAAGAATGGCAAGCAAGTTGCCACTCCCATGAAGAAGCCCAAAGCTAGACCCAAGTCTGAAACTGAATGCTTCTACTACAAAGGAAATGGTCACTGGAAGCGAAACTGCCCCAAATACTTGGCGGATAAGAAGGATGGCAAAGTGAACAAAGGTATATATGATATACATGTTATTAATGTGTAATTTACTAGTGTTCATAGCAACCCCTGGGTATTTGATACTGGTTCAGTTGCTAAGATAAGTAACTCGAAATAGGAGTTGCAGAATAAACAGAGACAAGTTAAGTGAGAGGTGACGATGAATGTTGGAATTGATTCCAAGGTTGATATGATCAACATCACACACTCACTCTACATTCGGGATTAGTGTTGAACCTAAAATAAATGTTATTTGGTGTTTGCGTTGAGCATGAATATGATTAGATCATGTTTATTGCAATACAGTTATTCATTTAAGTCCGAGAATAATTGTTGTTCTGTTTACATGAATAAAACCTTCTGTGGTCATAAACCCAAGGTGAATGGTTTATTGAATCTCGATCGTAGTAATACACATATTCATAATACTTATGCCAAAAGATGCAAAGTTGATAATGATAGTGCAACATATTTGTGGCACTGCCGTTTAGGTCATATTGGTGTAAAACGCATGAAGAAACTCCATGCAGATGGACTTTTGGAATCACTTGATCATGAATCATTTGATACTTGTGAACCATGCCTCATGGGCAAGATGACTAAAACTCCGTTCTCCGGAACAATGGAGCGAGCTAATGACTTATTGGAAATAATACATACCGATGTATGTGATCTGATGAGTGTTGAGACTCGCGGCGGGTATCGTTATTTTCTAACCTTCACAGATGATTTGAGCAGATATGGGTATACCTACTTAATGAAACACAAGTCTGAAACATTTGAAAAGTTCAAAGAATTTCAGAGTGAAGTGGAGAATATCGTAACAAGAAAATAAAGTTTCTTCTATCTGATCGCGAAGGCGAATATTTGAGTTACGAGTTTGGCCTTCATTTAAAACAATGTGGAATAGTTTCACAACTCACGCCACCTGGAACACCACAGCGAAATGGTGTGTCCGAACGTCGTAATCGTACTTTATTAGATATGGTGCGATCTATGATGTCTCTTACCGATTTACCATTATCGTTTTCGGGTTATGCATTAGAGACAGCTGCATTCACATTAAATAGGGCATCATCTAAATCCGTTGAGACGACACCGTATGAACTGTGGTTTGGCAAGAAACCTAAGATGTCATTTCTTAAAGTTTGGGGTTGCGATGCTTATGTGAAAAAGCTTCAGCCTGATAAGCTCGAACCCAAATCGGAAAAGTGCGTCTTCATAGGATACCCAAAAGAAACTGTTGGTTACACCTTCTATCACAGATCCGAAGGCAAGGTCTTTGTTGCTAAGAATGGATCCTTTCTAGAGAAGGAGTTTCTCTCGAAAGAAGTGAGTGGGAGGAAAGTAGAACTTGATGAGGTAATTGTACCTTCTCTCGAATTGGAAAGTAGCTCATCACAGAAAACCGTTCCCGTGATGCCTACACCAACTAAAGAGGAAGCTAATGATAATGATCATGAAACTTTAGATCAAGTTACTACCGAACCTCGTAGGTCAACCAGAGCACGTTCCGCACCACAGTGGTACGGTAATCCTGTTCTGGAAGTCATGTTACTAGACCATGACGAACCTACGAACTATGAGGAAGCGATGATGAGCCCAGATTCCGCAAAATGGCTTGAGGCCATGAAATCTGAGATAGGATCCATGTATGAGAACAAAGTGTGGACTTTGGTGGACTTGCCCGATGATCAGCAAGCCATTAAGAATAAATGGATCTTCAAGAGGAAGACAAACGCTGATGGTAGTGTTACTATCTACAAAGCTCGACTTGTTGCGAAAGGTTTTTGGCAAGTTCAAGGAGTTGACTACGATGAGACTTTATCACCCGTAGCGATGCTTAAGTCTGTCCGAATCATGTTAGCAATTGCCAAATTTTATGAAATCTGGCAAATGGATGTCAAAACTGCATTCCTTAATGGATTTCTTAAAAGAAGAGTTGTATATGATGCAACCAATAGTTTTGTCGATCCTAAAGGTGCTAACAAAGTGTGCAAACTCTAGCGATCCATCTATGGACTGGTGCAAGCATCTCAGAGTTAGAATATATGCTTTGATAAGGTGATCAAAGCATATGGTTTTATACAGACTTATGGTGAAGCTTGTATTTACAAGAAAGTGAGTGGGAGCTCTGTAGCATTTCTGATAGTATATGTGGATGACATATTGTTGATCGGAAATAATATAGAATTTCTGGATAGCATAAAAGGATACTTGAATAAGAATTTTTCAATGAAAGACCTCGGTGAAGCTACTTATATATTGGGCATCAAGATCTATAGGGATAGATCAAGACGCTTAGTGGAACTTTCACAAAGCACATACCTTGACAAGATTTTGAATAAGTTCAAAATGGATCAGTCAAAGAAAGGGTTCTTGCCTGTGTTGCAAGGTGTGAAGTTGAGTAAGACTCAAAGCCCGACCACAGCAGAAGATAGAGAGAGAATGAAAGTCATTCCCTACGCCTCAGCCATAGGTTCTATGAAGTATGCCATGCTGTGTAACAGACATATCGTGTACCTTGCCATGAGTTTGGCAAGGGGGTACAATAGTGATCCAGGAGTAGATCACGGGACAGCGGTCAAAATTATCCTTAGTTACCTAAGATGACTAAGGAAATGTTTCTCGGTTATGGATGTGATAAAGAGTTCGTCGGAAAGAGTTACGTCGATGCAAGCTTTGACACTAATCTAGATGACTCTAAGTCTCAATCTAGATACATATTGAAAGTGGGAGCAATTAGCTAGAGTAGCTCCATGCAGAGCATTGTAGACATAGAAATTTGCAAAATACATACGGATCTGAATGGGGCAGACCCGTTGACTAAACTTCTCTCACAAGCAAAACATGATCACACCTTAAAACTCTTTGGGTATTAATCACGTGGCGATGTGAACTAGACTATTGACTCTAGTAAACACTTTGGGTGTTGGTCACATGGCGATGTGAACTGTGGGTGTTAATCACATGGCGATGTGAACTATTGGTGTTAATCACATGGCGATGTGAACTGGATTATTGACTCTAGTGTAAGTGGGAGACTGAAGGAAATATGCCCTAGAGGCAATAATAAAGTTGTTATTTTATATTTCCTTATATCATGATAAATGTTTATTATTCATGCTAGAATTTTATTAACCGGAAACTTGATACATGTGTGGATACATAGACAAAACACTGTGTCCCTAGTAAGCCTCTACTAGACTAGCTCATTAATCAAAGATGGTTAAGTTTCCTAACCGTAGACATGTGTTGTCATTTGATGAACGGGATCACATCATTAGGAGAATGATGTGATGGACAAGACCCATCCGTTAGCTTAGCATAATGATCGTTAAGTTTTATTGCTATTGCTTTCTTCATGACTTATACATATTCCTTTGACTATGAGATTATGCAACTCCCGGATACCGGAGGAATACCTTGTTTGTTATCAAATGTCACAACGTAACTGGGTGATTATAAAGATGCTCTACAGGTATCTCCGAAGGTGTTTGTTGGGTTGGCATACATCAAGATTAGGATTTGTCACTCCGAGTATCGGAGAGGTATCTCTGGGCCCTTTCGGTAATGCACATCATAAGAAGCCTTGCAAGCAATGTGACTAATGAGTTAGTTGTGGGATGATGCATTACAAACGAGTAAAGAGACTTGCTGGTAACGAGATTGAAATAGGTATGAAGATATCAACGATCGAATCTCGGGCAAATAAAATACCGATGACAAGGGGAATAACATATGTTGTCATTACGGTACGACCGATAAAGATCTTCGTAGAATATGTGGGAACCAATATGAGCATCTAGGTTCCGCTATTGGTTATTGACCACAGAGGTGTCTCGGTCATGTCTACATAGTTCTCGAACCCGTAGGGTCCGCACGCTTAACGTTCGATGACGATTTTATATTGTATGAGTTATGTGATTTGGTGACCGAATGTTGTTCGGAGTCCCGGATGAGATCACGGACATGACCAGGAGTCTTGAAATGGTCGATAGGTAAAGATTCATATATAGGACGATAGTATTCGGACACCGGAAAGTGTTCCGGGGGTACCGGGTACGTATCGGGTCACCGGAAGGGGTTCCGGGCACCCCCTGGCAAAGATATGGGCCTTATTGGGCCAAGGGCGGGACAGACCAGCCCCTAGTGGGCTGGTGCGCCCCCATATAGGCCGAATAGGAGGAGAAGGAAGGAGGGGAAGGGAGAAAGGAAAGGGGAGGATTCGGCCTCCCCCTTCCCTTCTCTCCCCCCTCTCTTTCCTTCCCCCTCCGACACTTATGGAAGGGGGAGGCCGACTTGTGGGAGGCGCCCAAGTAAGATTACTCCTACTTGTGGCGCCCCTTGCTGCCCCTCTCCCTCTCCCACCTATATATATGTGGGGGGGCACCGATGGAACACACAACATTGATTCTTAGCCGTGTGCGGCGCCCCCCTCCACAGTTTACGCCTTTGGTTATATTGTTGTAGTGCTTAGGCGAAGCCCTGCGCGGATCACTTCACCATCTCCGTCACCATGCCGTCATGCTGACGAAACTCTCCCTCGACACTTTGCTGGATCAAGAGTTCGAGGGATGTCATCGAGCTGAACATGTGCAGAACTCGGAGGTGCCGTACGTTCGGTGCTTGATCGGTCAGAACGAGAAGAAGTTCGACTATATCAACTGCGTTGTCAAACGCTTCCGCTTTCAGTCTATGAGGGTACGTGGACACACTCTCCCCCTCTCGTTGCTATGCATCTCCTAGATAGATCTTGCATGAGCGTAGAAATTTTTGAAATTACATGCTCCGTTTCCCGACACTGCTGGCCTGTGCGGCGGAATGGTCATCGGTGGTCTCCGCGAGGTGAGGGTGGGTACGACGGCTGCCATGTGCCTCCTCGTCGTCGGGAAGTTCGATGCTGGTGGAGGTGGTGGTTGGTGGGCTTACCGGCGCCGGTGTGGGTTGATGTGCGGCTGAGGGTGTGTGGGTGGCTCAAGTGAAGACCCAGCGATGGCGGCAGCTGCAGGCGGCGTTTACCTTCTTGGAGGCATCGCGTCATTACAGCCACACCCTTCCCACATGGATCCGACCACCGTTCCAGCTCCGGGGGAAACCGTAGATCCTTCGATTGAACGGTGGTGATGCCTCGGTGTCATTTCCCCTTCCTGGGGCTTCGTCTTTGGTGTTGGGAATCGGCAAGTGGGACCAGTGGACGGCGACGGTATTGGTGTCGAGGCTTCTGTGGTAACAATGATGGGGCTAGCGATGTCGGAGGCATGGCAACGGTTGAGTTGGTTGGCTCTTCTCTGGCGAGCCCGTGGGATTACCTCAGGTTGTTTTGTTGTGGTGTAGTCAGAGCTGTGGCGACAGGACCGTGTGGCGACGATGACAGGCAGTAGGCAGTCTGTTCGGTGGTCTTACACAGCGCCAACCTTGCATAGTTTCTCCTTTGGAGCTCTCCTTCTGTTCCGGGCTGCGCTATCCTTGGCGCGCATGGCTGAGTTTTGGCATGGGCCTTCTTGTGTTTCCGCACAACCTCTACGGTGAGGATTGGGTCGACATTCGTCTTCAGTGAAGTCGGAGTCGCTTGCTCAGAAATTAGTGAGGGTGATGACGCTTGTCTCATCGTAGCGATGCTTAAAGTCAGATCGGGTTAAACTAGCAATTAATAACGTATTTCAATTATGACATATGACAAATAGACACCAAAAGGATTTCCTTGAGATGGAAATACAACTAAAGACATGTATGTGATACAGTCCAATGTATTTTGTTGTTCCAGAGGATACTAGCGAGTGTGCAAACTTCAAAGCGAAGATGCTTGTGTTTACAAGAAAGTAAGTGAGAGCATAATATTATTTATAAAACTTCGTGTGCTTGACATATTGTTGATTGGAAATAATATAAATATCTTGACACGAATTAGGTTTTCATTGAAAAATAGATTTTCGATGAAGTGCTTGGGCTAGGTAGCCTCGATATAAGGCAGAATTATATATGGAGATAGAATTGCCTAATAGGGCAAACCCAAAATACATATTGACAAGATTCTAAAATAGTTTAGCATGAGAACGTCAAGGAGTGATTCTTGCCGAAGTCACATGGAAAGAGTTTTAGCAAGACTCGGTGTCCTAAAACACTGATGAGCGAAGTACATGACTGAGATTCCACACACTTTAGTGTTTGGATTAATCATGTATTTCATGGTAAGTAAAACAACCGGATATGTCCAGTACTCCAAATTAGTTGTGAGTAAGTTACCAAAGTGATCCACTATGCCAGTTACCTCGTTACCGGTTTTGTTCTCTTACCTTGTTTCCGCGTTCTGGCATCCCTGTGATCAAATCACATTGTGTCTGGCCAGACGATGATGGATACCATAATACCTAGAGGGCCCTAAGAGTATCTCTCCATTGTCGGAGGAGCAAATCCCAATCTTGAGCTATCTCATTCCTTGTCATACTTTTCCTTGAACCCGTAAGCCGCCCTAATAGCCACCCTGTTATGTATGACGTTTAACAAACCCCAAAGTTCACAAAGCAAGTAAGAAGGAACTCGATACTCTCATGGTCTAAGGAATTATGCAAACATTAACTTTCTCTGTGTTATTAACCATTAACTTGTGACGGATGTATCTCATAGCATAACATCAAATCGGGTCGATTCAACACAAGTGTTCTTCTAACAATGTGCCCTCAAAATTGCCGGCATAGTCATGCCCATGATCAGGAAAACAGGATCATCATGCAATACTTGAGCTAGTCTTAGAGGCATGACTGGGAATACATTTTACCGTTTAATATACCACACGTGCAAATGAGTTTCCCTCCGAGCCTCGTGGTTATTGTAGACTCGAGAATCATTGCAGTTATAACATGAAACATAAACATCAATTACAAACTTGGAGATACAAAATAACAATTATTACTGCCTCTAGGGCATATCTCCTACAGACTCGCACTTGCACTAGAGTCATAATCTAGTTACATGGCTTCCCTAACATCAATGGCTATCCGGTGTTGCTCATGCTTCGCTCGTGGTAGAGGATTCGTCATCGGGTCTGACACGTTCAGATCCGTGTGAACTTTGCGTACTTTTACTAAACCCGCTTCGACATGATGTCAAATGAGTTTATATGTGCGTTCAATATGTCTTGTCTTATGGGGTGAAGATGGCTCCCTAGCCTGAGCCACGGCGCCACTATTATCACAATAGATCTCCACCAGGTCCTGTGCACTTGGAACCACACTAAGGTCTTCAAGAAACTGCTTGATCCAGACTGCCTACTTGGAGGCTTCTGAAGCTGCAACATATTCCACCTCTGTTGTAGAATCCGCCACAGTCTTTTGTTTGGGACTTTTCTAGTCAACTGCGCCACCGTTCAATATGAAAACATAGCCTGATTGAGATTTGAAGTCATCTGGGTCAATCATGAAGCCTGCATCAGTGTAACCACTTACAATGAGCTCTTCATCACCTCCGTAGACAAGGAGTAAATACTTGGTCCTTCTGAGGTACTTAAGAATATTTTTGACTGTGACCCAGTGTTCCAATCCTGGATCACTTTGGTACCTGCTGCTAACACTTAGCGCATAGGAAACATCCGGTCTTGTACATAGCATGGCATACATAATAGAACCAACTGCCGAAGCATATGGAACATCATTTATTTGTACTCGCTCATCGAGAGTCCGAGGACACAGATTCTTGCAAAGCACTGTGCCAGGTGACATGGGAAGTAGGCCTTTCTTGGAGTTCTCCATGTTGAACCTTTTCAACACCTTGTCAATGTACGTGCTTTGGCTAAGTGCTATCAGGCGTCTTGATCTATCTCTATAGATCCTGATACCCAATACATATGCCGCTTCACCTAAGTCCTTCATTGAAAAACTCTTCTTCAATGAGTCTTTTATTTCGCTAAGGAAATTCACGTCATTTCCAATCAACAATATGTCATCCACATATAAGATTAGAAATGCTTTTGCACTCCCACTAAACTTCTTGTAAACACAAGATTCTTCGTCATTTCTGATGAAGCCAAACTTTTTGACTACTTCATCAAAACGAATTTTCCAGCTCCTTGATGCTTGCTTCAGACCATAAATGGCCCTCTGAAGCTTGCATACCTTTCTAGCATCCTTAGGATCGACAAAACCTTCTGGCTGT
Source organism: Thinopyrum elongatum (assembly GCA_011799875.1). NCBI lineage: Eukaryota > Viridiplantae > Streptophyta > Magnoliopsida > Poales > Poaceae > Thinopyrum > Thinopyrum elongatum. Next base: position 725,890,844 of record CM022298.1, on the reverse strand, counting down.
ATCATGTATACACCCTCTTTGAGGTTTCCATTTAGGAAAGCCATTTTGACATCCATCTGCCATATTTCATAATCGAAATAAGCAGCGATTGCTAGTAATATCCGTACAGACCTAAGCATAGCTACGGGCGAGAAAGTCTCATCGTAGTCTACATGTGGAACTTGCGTGAACCCCTTTGCGACAAGTCTAGATTTATGGATAGTAATGTTACCATTCACGTCTGTCTTTCTTTTGAAAATCCATCAACAACCAATGGGCTTTACGCCTTCTGGAAGTTCTACTAAGTTCCAAACTTGATTTTCGTATAGGGGTTCCATTTCGGATTTCATGGCTTTGTGCCATTCCCTTGAGCTGGGCCCCGCCATTGCTTCCTTGTAGTGCATAGGTTCATCGTCTTCAAGGATGAAGATTTCGTTATGAAACCACTCAGGTGGCTCGATAGCCCTACCTGATCTGCGCGGTTCAAAAACAAACTTGTCTGAAGTTTCTGCATCACATGCAACAACTTCCGGCTCGGTTGTAGGAATAATTAACAGAATTACTTCCGGTTCCTTAGCCATATCAACGGTCACCAAAGATTCACTTATCTCATTAAGTTGCACTGTCCTCCCACTTACTTCTTTAGCGAGAAACTCTTTCTCGAGAAAGACTCCGCTTCTAGTGACAAACACTTTGTGCTCGGAGGGAAGATAGAAGGAATACCCAATGGTTTCATTGGGGTAACTAACAAAGTAGCATTTGTCTGCTTTGGGATCGAGTTTGCTTGGCTGTAAACATTTTACGTATGCCTCACAACCCCAAATTTTGAGATGCGACACAATGGGTTTCTTCCCAAACCATAATTCAAATGGCGTTGTCTCAACAGACTTAGACAGTGCTCCGTTTAATATATAAGCGTCAGTGAGTAGTGCGTGGCCCAAAAAAGATATCGGCAGATCTGTAAGAGACATCATCGACCTTATCATGTCTAACAGGGTTCGGTTACGTCTTTCCGACACTCTGTTTTGCTGTGGAGTTCCAGGTGTAGGGTAACGCAGCAGAAAACAAAAAATTTCCGACCTACGCACCAGCCCAGGACCACTATGGAGACTGCATACAAGGTTTGATCATTTTCGTTACCGACTCGTAGCGCAGTGGAAGTAGAGTCGATGACGATCGGCGGTGCAGATCCCCGCAGCTAGGATTTACAGCCTCCCAACCGCGAGGATGTATACCCTCGTCTTCCCTTCGGACAGCCCTCCGGGAGGCGGTCGAACAGTCCCCCGGACGGTGTCGCGGACAGCCCTTTGGGAGGACCTTCGAAACTCGAACGGTCACTCGGACAGCCCTTCGGGAGGACTCACAGAACTTGGACCGCCACTTGGACAGCCCTTCGGGAGGCACTCACGAACAGCCCCTTGGGCACTAAGATCGAAACTACGACCTCTCTACAGAGTTGCACACATACGGTGTCATCTATCCGGCAGGGCTTCGCCGTCCAGAACTAGTTCCCACCGGAACCCAGACAGCCTTTCGGCTCTACGAAACTCTTTTCGTGGGAGGGAGAGAGAAGCCAGATCATTGCAATGCCATGTATATGTGAGAAAGAGTGAGTCTTTAGGCAGCCCCCTCCACCCCTATTTATAGGCCTAGCCCAAGGGTGGCTTCTCCAAGAAGCCAAGGGGAAAAATACCAAAGGACCCTCAAGGTGGCTTCTCCAAGAAGCCACCCAAAAAGCACTTTCACTATTCACGACGACATTTTTCAGCGTCCGTTCGAACTGAAAATATTTATGTGGGCTTAGAACATTTCCAGTACCCACTAAAATAATTTTCAACGCATTCTGGAACAATTCCAGATTAGTGATTTTCATCTGCGAAAAGCATCTGAAGTGGTTCCGGCAGCTCCGGAACATTTCCGGTTTTTCTTCCAGAAAATTCCCAAAAGTTTCCAGAATGATTCTGGCACCCTCCAAGAATTATCAGGCATGTGCCGAAACCAATTTGACTTTATGGTATCCTCTGAAACAACTTTTCAGTTTCACCGGAACTCATCCGGTGACCTTTCTCTGCGGAACTTTTCCGCTGTCCGAAACTTTTTCGGTGTCCGAAACTTTTTCGGTGATTTTCTCTCAGACTCCCTGTCTAGTATTCAGCAGATAGATGACCCTTAAGCGTGTGACCCTATAGGTTCGGTGAAGTATAGACATGACCCGGAACCCCTTCCGATCAATGATCAACATCGGAGCCGTGGACACCCATATTGACCCCTATACCCACACGAATGAAAATTCGAGTGAACCTCCAGTTGTCGTGTGCTATTCCTGTTGCTTCGCGATATGTTACAAATACCCGAGGTGAGACATGATGGCATTCCCATGGATCAACAACTTGTCCACTATGCTAGTTACCTCGTTACCGGTATTGTTCTCTTTTCTCGTTACCGTGTTCCGGCATCCCCATGATCAAATCACAAAGTGTCTGGCCAGACGATGATGGATACCGTAACACCGAGAGGGCCCAGAGATATCTCTCCATCGTCGGAGAAGCAAATCCCAATCTTGAGCTATCAAGTTACTTAACATACTTTCCAATGAACCCGTAAGCCGCCGTAATAGCCATCCAGTTACGGATGACGTTTAACAAACCCCAAAGTTCATGAATCAAGCATGAAGAAACTCGATACTCTCATGGTCTGAGGAATCATGCAAATGTTAACCATCTCTGTGTTATTAACCATTAACTTGTGACGAAAGAATCTCATAGCATAACATCAATCGGGTCGATTCTACACAAATGTTCTTCTAACACTGTGCCCTCAAAGTTGCTGGCATAGAGATGCCCATGATCAGGAAAACAGAACCATCATGCAACACTTGATCTAGTCTTAGAGGCCAGACTAGGAATACATTTTACCGTTTATTATCCCACACGTGCATATGAGTCTTCCTCCGAGCCTCGTTTTATTTGCAGACTCGAGAATCATTGCAGTTATAGCATGGAACATAAACCTAATTATGGACAGGGAGTTAATCAATAACATTTATTATTGCCTCTAGGGCATATCTCCTACAGACTCCCACTTGCACTAGAGTCAATAATCTAGTTAATGCTAATGCACTTTACACCTGTGGCACACCGGTGTAAATATGCTTCGCTTGTGGTATAGCCTGAATGTCCAACGGATCTGACGACTTCAGCTCCGTGTGTATCTTTGCATATCCTCGCGTTTTCACGCTTTCACAAAAGTCATATTTTGTGTGGACTTGGCTTGGTATGTATGCGAATCACAGGTCGAACCTGGATTCCTCAGACTTAGTTATGGAGCAACTACTTGCAGTAGTGTCCCATTGATAAAAGCCATCTTGGAACCATACTAAGTTCATGAATGAACTATATGATTCAACATCTTGTTTGTCGCTTTTAAAAGCGGCAACATACTTCGCCTCTGCTATAGAATTCGCCACAGTAACTTGTTTGGAACAATTTCCAACTACCGTGCCACCATATTGTGTGTTACACAAAACCCTCAATTTAAATCGAAAATCGCTTGGAGCATGGATGAAGACTGTATTGATGTAACCTTTTATAACGAACTCTTCATGATCTCCGCTTGCGAGAAAACATGTCATCGGTGCTACTATAGTACTCAATGACCCTTTTTCACTGTTGTCCCATGATCAGTACTTTTGATCACTTTGGTATCTATACTCGCAACAACTTTGGGAGTATTGGACATATCTGGTTTGTTTTTACATACCATGGAATACATGATTAATCCAAACACAAGAGTGTGTGGAATCTCCATCATGTATTTTGCTCATCAGTGTTTTGGGACACCGAGTCTTGCAAAAACTCTTTCCATGTGACTTCGGCAAGAATCACTCCTTGACGTTTTTAATGCTAAGAGGTTTTAGCATCTTGTCAATATGTATCTTTGCTCAGACCCATTAGGTAAATCTATCTCCATAGATCATCATGCCTAATATAAAGGCTATTTAGCCCAAGCACTTCATTGAAAAACTATTTTCAAATGAAGTCCTAATTCGTGTCAAGAAATTTATTTCCAATTAACAATGTGTCAAGCACACAACGTTTTTTAGAAATTTTATTATGCTCCCACTTACTTTCTTGAATCATAAGCATCTTCGTTACCCATTGATGAAGTCAAACTCCTTTGACCATTTCATCAAAACACGAAGATTCCAACTCCATTTTGCTCTCTTCTGTCCATTGCTGGAACTCTGAAGTTTGCATACTTACTAGCATCCTCTGGAATGACAAAATACCTTGGACTGTAACACATGGAAGTCCTTGGTTTTATTTCCATCAGATGGAAATCCTTTTGTCATCCTTTGTTTCATATCTCATGATTTGAAATATGTATTAATTGCTAGTTTAACCCGAACCGACTTTAAGCATCGCTATGGTGAAACAACCTCATCGTAGTCAACTCCTTGAACTTGTATATTGCAACAAGTCGAGCTTTATGGATAAAACATTTTTACCCGTATCAGTTTTTAGTTCCATAAAATTCGTTAGACTCTAAGTCTTCTGAAAGGTGTATCAAGATTTTAATCTTGAAACATTTATATGGAGACTATCTCGGATTGTATTGGCATTTAGCCAATTCCGGAGTCAGGGCCCATCAACGCTTCCTTGTGTATCGTAGGTATACTATTGTCTAACAACAATATCTCGTTTGCGCACCTGAGAGGTTTGCACGAGCCTTGCCTACGTGGTTCAGCTGCAAGTTCGACTGAAGTCCATACATTTTATTGTAGAGACTTTCGTATCAGTCGCAGTAGGAAACTCCGGAATTACTTCCAAGCTCTCTTTCCTTTGACCTGATGATGAAGATACTGTTTATCTCGTCGAGTTGCACTATTCTCCCACTCACCTTTTTGAAAGAACCATTTTCTTCAAAAAGCATACCGTTCTTTGTGGCAAACCTATTTGCCTCGGTATAGTGAGGGAGGAATACCCAATTGCTTGGGATAACCTACAAAGTAGCACTTGTCTGATTTGGAATAGGTTTGTAACCTTTTACACAAGCCCCATATTCCAAATGTTTAAGAAAAGATATAACATGGTTGGGCGTACCATACCATGGCGTCATTTCAACAGACCTGATGGAGCTCTTTTCAGTGTAAAAGCCGTAGTCTCTAAAGCATCACTCTTTAAAAGGGATAATGGCAAATTTATATATGTCATCTTTGATCTTACCATGTCATAAATGGTTTGATTACATCTTCACGGACTTTCCACATGCAATGGTGTTCCGGGAGGTGCAAGTTATGAAACTACTTTCACAACTCATCAGACATTCGCTAAACTTGTAACTCAAATATTCATTTCTGCAATCAAATTGTAGAAACATAATTTTCTTGTTACAATAACCATCTACTTCATTTTTGAAAACCTTTCGAATGAATTCAAAAGATCCAGACTTACGTCTCATCAAGTAAATATCCACATATCTACTTGAGTCATTTCTGAAGATAGATAAATCCACTACTAACAACATTTATCGGACTACACACATCAAATGTATGATCACGAATAAGTTTGTTGTCCGTTCCTTATGGCCTGTGAACGGTATTTCAGTCACTTCACTTTTCGGAGGAAAGTTGCAAGTGTCAGATGATTCAAAATCAAAGGACTTAAAAAATCCATCATAATGGAATTTATCCATGCGGGTTTCTCCAATGTGACCAAATGTAGTGCCACACTTGTGTGGTATTCTCTTAGTCTTGCGACATTTAGCGTCAGTGTTATGGATGCATTATATTACTATCAATATTCATAACATACATCCCATCTGGATGGAAGCATGGCTCTAAATGTTATTCATAACACTGAACAACAATTGTTCTTTTATGAACAACCCTTTTGCAACAACATTGTGCAAGGGGCTAGAGTGTAAAACTCTAAAATGAATTATGAAAGTAAATCTAGAGGTAATATATTAATATCATTATTCATAACATACATCTCATTCTCAATGAAGGTATGGCCCTTATGTTATTCATAACTTCGAACATAAAAAGTTCTCTTATGAAAAACCTTCTTGCAAGATACCTTATGCAATGGGCTAGGGTTTTAAAACTCTAAATGAATTATGAAAATAAATATAGACAGTAATACACCGATGGAAGGTATAGTAACATTTACTATGTTCCCTGTGTATACCTAAACCTCATCCCTGGCTAGTCTTTCAGGCCATAGTAGTTCTTACATCGAGTTGCAATAGAATGCAATCGAGCGGGTATCTTTGTGATTGTCTCACAATACCCAAGAATTAGTGATTAACAATTTAATCATAATTCCCTAGAACTATATCTTTGACCAGCCTTCTATACATCAAAAACTTGTATGACATTCATACATGAGCTGGATATTCCAGTCTTCTTTCTTATTGCCTTTATACTTCTAACAGTTTAACTTTCAGTATTTCTCCTACTCTCAAAAGAAGCACCCAACTTAAGAGTGGCGTTAGCCCCGGACTTCCTAGGTGTGTAAGTCACACTAACACCCTTCGGACACTTCCTTTCTCTTTAAGTTGTTGTTTTATTCACCTTTCATCATTTGATAGGCGTTCTTCTGGATCCCTCTCTTATCAGTCTAATGCATAGTAAACTCCTTTACTAATAGTTTGCAAACAAACATTGCTTTGGATATCTCATATCTTTTAGCCTTTGTCTGTCTCTGAAAATGATTTTTAGATTCCATGAATATCACATAACTATCCAAACTTTTGAAGTTCGAGTCTCATGGAAGTAAACATATTGCACTTGACTGAAAACGGAATTCTAGCTTTTGGATCGAAGGCATGAGTCACATGATCCATAGCATAAGAGAGAGAATACCGAAAGTATGCGATAGGACAAAGTCCTTCTCAGCACTTTTGAGGACAATCCTCACATTACGTTACCAACCGTAAAGTTTTAACCAGATATTTAACAGCTATTCAAAATTAATAGGGATGGTGGAAACGCGAGCCATTATTCTATAACTTTTATGCAAATCACACTTAGACAGTGTTCAAAATTAATTGCACTGAGAATTTAAAACAAGTTAATTCAACAGTGCGCTCCCACTTAAATCAATATCTCTCATAATTGATTGTGAGTGATTCAAGATCCACATTTCAATTTAACGCCATTGATGGTAGCATCACTGATGACGAAAGTCTCAATCGGTATGCAAACTTGCCAATCACATCTCTATGTGACTTTTGTTAATCTTTCGATGCGTGTGTTCCGAGCTCATGACTTTCATGCCTGAACGTCAAGACAACCAAGTGATCTTGCTGCGAGGTCTCAACTCACCCGCCTCACACATCCCTAATCGTTCGTACCCATGGTAGCATGTGATACCCCGAAAAGTTAGGTGCCGTGACGGTGCTACACTTGGGAGAACACTAACTACTTGATATTTTTGTGAGAGATCACCCTAATAAAAGCGACTACCGCGCAATCAAGAAGGGTGCATCATAAGGGATAAACATCTCGGGCAATTCATAATTAGCATGATATGGTATAGCCCTTTCTGACGAAGAAGTCTTGTATTTCTTCGTCTTCGGCATTCGCGTCGGTGTTCACCTTCGCGAAGATTGCCACCACCTTGTCGATGCACCAGATAATATTGCTATCTCTATAGCTGATAAAATAATGCATTACACAAGGTCGACTCGCAGGTCATTTAAAGTGCAATCATATGGCTCCAGCCATCATGCCAAATCATGACACGCAGGTCATGTTTAATCAATTTACATCATATAGACATCTCATACGTAATCAAATTATTATGAGCACTGCTATACCACATCATATGCACATGCAAACCCTCCTGCAAAACCAAGTTAGACGCCTCTAATCGGTTCATGCAAAAACTTGTTTTTCGTGGCTTCTAAGGTTTCGAAACAAACCGAAGCTACCAACGTCCATCATCAAGTATGATAATTCAAGTCGCTAGATTAACTTTCCAGGGTGTATGAAAACCGAGATAATAAAATCTCGAGCCCCATACTAAACTTCGTCATACGCATGACCCCCATGCAGATCATATCTGCATTGCCCTTTCGTCTGCGAAATTTCATCTTTCTTTTTAACTACGGTGGAATTTAATGAACTGTTAGCACTTCATTGATCAATCAGGATCACGGATTGCCAGAACATTGAAACTCCACCATGCTGTTATCAAGATCAGAAATATGCAAATTCCAGGGAAGCAACAAGAACCTCGGGTAACAGATTTCATCTGCTACCCGCACAAATAATTTTCAGTAATAGAACTCATCTACTACCTAATTATATTGTGCAACACCCATACATCACTATGTATTCTAGATCGCAACCTGCATCTACGCATAGCACGGCTCTTGATGCCACTGTAGGGTAACGCAGCAGAAAACAAAAATTTTCCGACCTACGCACCAGCCCAGGACCACTATGGAGACTGCATACAAGGTTTGATCATTTTCGTTACCGACTCGTAGCGCAGCGAAAGTAGAGTCGATGACGATCGGCGGTGCAGATCCCCGCAGCTGGGATTTACAGCCTCCCAACCGCGAGGATGTATACCCTCGTCTTCCCTTCGGACAGCCCTCCGGGAGGCGGTCGAACAGTCCCCCGGACGGTGTCGCGGACAACCCTTTGGGAGGACCTTCGAAACTCGAACGGTCACTCGGACAGCCCTTCGGGAGGACTCACAGAACTTGGACCGCCACTTGGACAGCCCTTCGGGAGGCACTCACGAACAGCCCCTCGGGCACTAAGATCGAAACTACGACCTCTCTACAGAGTTGCACACATACGGTGTCATCTATCCGGCAGGGCTTCGCCGTCCAAAACTAGTTCCCACCGGAACCCAGACAGCCTTTCGGCTCTACGAAACTCTTTTCGTGGGAGGAGAGAGAAGCCAGATCATTGCAATGGCATGTATATGTGAGAAAGAGTGAGTCTTTAGGCAGCCCCCTCCACCCCTATTTATAGGCCAAGCCCAAGGGTGGCTTCTCCAAGAAGCCAAGGGGAAAAATACCAAAGGACCCTCAAGGTGGCTTCTCCAAGAAGCCACCCAAAAATCACTTTCACTATTCACGATGACATTTTTCAGCGTCCGTTCGAACAGAAAATATTTATGTGGGCTTAGAACATTTCCAGTACCCACTAAAATAATTTTCAACGCATTCTAGAATAATTCCAGATTAGTGATTTTCATCTGCGAAAAGCATCTGAAGTGGTTCCGGCAGCTCCGGAACATTTCCGGTTTTTCTTCCAGAAAATTTCCAAAAGTTTCCAGAATGATTCTGGCACCCTCCAAGAATTATCGGGCATGTGCCGAAACAATTTGACTTTATGGTATCCTCTGAAACAACTTTTCAGTTTCACCGGAACTCATCCGGTGACCTTTCTCTGCGGAACTTTTCCGCTGTCCGAAACTTTTTCGGTGTCCGAAACTTTTTCGGTGATTTTCTCTCAGACTCCCTGTCTAGTATTCAGCAGATAGATGACCCTTAAGCGTGTGACCCTATAGGTTCGGTGAAGTATAGACATGACCCGGAACCCCTTCCGATCAATGATCAACATCGGAGCCGTGGACACCTATATTGACCCCTATACCCACACGAATGAATATTCGAGTGAACCTCCAGTTGCCGTGTGCTATTCCTGTTGCTTCGCGATATGTTACAAATACCCGAGGTGAGACATGATGGCATTCCCGTGGATCAACAACTTGTCCACTATGCTAGTTACCTCGTTACCGGTATTGTTCTCTTTTCTCGTTACCGTGTTCCGGCATCCCCATGATCAAATCACAAAGTGTCTGGCCAGACGATGATGGATACCGTAACACCGAGAGGGCCCGGAGATATCTCTCCATCGTCGGAGGAGCAAATCCCAATCTTGAGCTATCAAGTTACTTAACATACTTTCCCATGAACCCGTAAGCCGCCGTAATAGCCATCCAGTTACGGATGACGTTTAACAAACCCCAAAGTTCATGAATCAAGCATGAAGAAACTCGATACTCTCATGGTCTGAGGAATCATGCAAATGTTAACCATCTCTGTGTTATTAACCATTAACTTGTGACGAAAGAAACTCATAGCATAACATCAATCGGGTCGATTCAACACAAATGTTCTTCTAACATTGTGCCCTCAAAGTTGCTGGCATAGAGATGCCCATGATCAGGAAAACAGAACCATCATGCAACACTTGAGCTAGTCTTAGAGGCTAGACTAGGAATACATTTTACCGTTTATTATCCCACACGTGCATATGAGTCTTCCTCCGAGCCTCGTTTTATTTGCAGACTCAAGAATCATTGCAGTTATAGCATGGAACATAAACCTAATTATGAACAGGGAGATAATCAATAACATTTATTATTGCCTCTAGGGCATATCTCCTACACCAGGAGGCGTAAGCTGTGAAACGATTCCACGGTCACTCAGATGTTGGCTAAACTCATGACTAAGATATTCACCCCCGCGATCGATCTGATCGCAGAAACTTAATCTTTTTGTTACGATGATTTTCTACCTCATTCTGAAATTCTTTGAACTTTTCAAAGGTTTCTGACTTGTGATTCATTAAGTAGATATATTCATACCTACTTAAATCATCAGTAGAAGTTACGAAGTAGAAATAACCACCCTGTGCGGCTGTACTCATCGGACCACATACATCACCATGTATTATTTCCAATAATTCACCCGCCCGTTCAGGATGACCCATGAACGGCGTCTTGGTCATTTTCCCCATCACGCATGTTTCACATGTGTCAAATGATTCAAAATCAAAAGACGGTAAAACTCCATCTTTATGGAGTCTTTGCATGTGTTTCTTTCCGATGTGGCCAAGGCGACAGTGCTACAAGTATGTGGTGGTGGTATCAGCCTTCTTAAGGCGTTTAGCATTCATGTTAAAGACATCATTTTCACATTCAAGATTTAGTATGAAAAGGCCTCCAACAATGGGTGCAAATCCATAAAACATATCCTTACAATAAAGTGAACAACCATTGTTCTCAGACTTGTAGGAGTACCTATCATGTATTAAACATGATCCAGAGATAATGTTTCTACACAATGCCGTAACAAAATAACAGTTATTTAGTTCTAGGATAAATCCTGAAGGGAGACGTATAGGCATAATGCCGACGGCTTGAGCGGCGATCCCAGCGCCATTCCCAATGCGCATCATGACTTCATTCTTTGCCAGCTTGAGCACACTCTGCAGCCCCTGTATCGAGCTGCAAATGTGAGCAACCGATCCGGTCACTACGGGGAAAGGGCTTATAGTGACCTCAAATCAGTGGCGGGCGCAGTCTCCAAAATCCCCCCGCCACTGCTATTGGCTTACCAGCGGCGGGCGTCAGTTTGCGCCCGTCACTGGTCATAGCTTTCCAGATTTATGATGGGGCAAATGTTACCTGTGGCGGGCACAAAATTGCACCCGGCACTGGTTGCTGAGTTAATAGTGGCGGGCGGCGATAAATGCCCGCCACAACTTTTTTTGATTTCACGGCAAATCTGTCCAAACATATCAGTGGCGGGCCTAAAAAATCACCCGTCACAGGCTCAGCCCACTTAAATAGTTGTGCCATGGATTGATGACGTGGCCCACATCCATCCATCCATCTATCTATCCATCCCACGTCCATCCATCCACAATAGTTGTGCCATATCCGGCACTCAAGGCCTCTCCCCACCCCCATGGTTAGGGTTTCGAGCGCCTCCCCTGTTCTTTGCTGGGATTCGCCACAACCGGCGACGGTGAGGTCAGAGGGCACCGGATCCGGCACCGACGTGGCGCAGGTTGGTCCCTCTCCTCCTTGTTCGCCCCACCCTCTCCTCCCAACCTCACCTCAGTTTCTCTTCCTGTGATTTCCTTTGTTGCAGATCCATGGCGCGGACGAAACAGGTTAGTGAGCAGTGCAAGGAGGAGCAGCTCAAGCACGGCCACCGCGACACACACCGTAGCAGGTAGCTCTCCCTCCCCCTCTCCCTCCGCAGATCATCATCCACAAGCAGAGGAATGGCTTAATAAAATAGTGTTAGTGAGTAGAATTTATTTTTAGTATGCAGATTTGGAAGAGATGTAGCATTCATACAGAATACTGCAGATTTAATGAACTTTTTGTAAACATTTATTTTTAGTATGAACTTACAAAACTAATTTATGTATGACATATGCGTGACCTAAGAAGCCTCAGCAAAACGCACGTTTCCAGCTACACACGCGTGACCTAAAAGAAATAGTATTGCAGTACTTCACTGAATTGTAGATGGTCGTGGATGAATCTTACTTGTTGGTTTCAGTCTATAGTTTGTATAGAATGGAGTAGTGTATTGTAATTTCCTCAGGTTAAGTGCTTGCTTCAGATTCCACTTATCTGTAATCACTAATAACAGGGGGTTAGATTTGTATATGTTGCTGCTGCGAAAACAACAACAACAACAGCAACTTTGACTGAAAATTTATACATTGTATGTATAAATAGAACCCTATGTATGTATGTAACCCTATGTATGTATGTAACCGGAGCTTGAACAGGCCTTCTGCTTGATAGATAGATACAACCCTATGTATGTCTGTAACCGAAGCATCTCATATCTCTATGTAGCACCACTGTTTGTTTCAAGCGCTAGCACGAGCTCCACTTTTCAGTTCATATAAGTATGCAGCAACACTGTTTGGATTTCCAAATTACACTCTTTCAACTTTGATGATTTGACTAGAACTGAAGCATTGGGCTTATGTCAGTCTTATATGCACAAAAAGAAAAAAGAGAGGAAATGTTTAGGTTCATTAGGTGTTTTGTAGAGAACATGGATGGCCGAAGATCGTGCATGTCTTTGTTTGTGAAATCAGATCAATGGACCATGTCTGTCTTTGTTTGTAAAATTACAATATATTTGCAAGAACCATTTGGGTTCTGCCACTATTTGGATGATTGCCTTGTGCTAAACTGTCGGCTGCTTATGGGTGATTGCCTTGTGCTAAACTCTCTTGTCATTGAGTAGCAGCATGATGGATTTGGTACAGCAGAGGTCGTGCTTGCTGTTTGGTGTCGGCCACAAAATCGCCATGGTGAGCTACCCCGGATCCTCTCCTTCCTCATGTTATCATTGAGTCATGCTAGTTGGACCATAGGAAAATGTTCTGTTAATTAATTATTAGGTGAACAACCTGCAGTTGTATAAATAGTTTCTCCATGAATGTTGTCTTTTCTACTAAAGAAAGAGGCAGTGGTTGATAGCCTAAAGTATTAGCCGTCGAGAAGCAAAGAATAGTTTTCATTTGTTTGTCTGCGTTGGCCGATGCCACGTGCAGCACACCTAGTTGTATGGTTCATCTTTTCCTATCTACAAGCCATGCTAGTACGGACTTCCATGGTTTTATTTATGTTCATGCCTCATCAAACAAGCTATGATCTGTTCATGATCTGTTTTATTTATGTTCATGCCTCATCAAACAAGTCGTGCAACAACTATTTACTTTATAGAAAAAAAGTTGAATGCCTCTTCGATTCAATTCAATTTTGCATGCATATGTGCCCTGTTGCTGATGCTCCCTCTCTCTCAGATGTTTGTCTATTGTTCAAGACTTGGCAGTATGTTGTATGAATTGTCTTCTATTTCCTGTGCACCTGTCGGCATCTTATACATCTAGAAGATTTCTTGTCTTGTGTTGTCATGGTAATTGACTGAGAGAATAATGATATATCAACCATCAACAAAGCTGGGACCTATGCATCTCTGATGCTTGTAGCTTTATTTCCTGCCAGTAATTTTTTTGCTACACTGTTTCCATGATTTCTTTCTCATTGAGATGTCAAACAGATGGATCAGACTAGTTATTACAATGTAAACATGTAATCATGTTCAAGGCTTACATGTTTGGATGGACAATGAGCCTCTTCTTACTTCAACAATTATTTATGTCCTGATTGCTTCTTCTGTTTAAATACCTGATTGTATATGGATGGATTACAGGGTTTGCAATGCAACCGGCGATGGCCAGGCTAGAGGTCGGCGAATCCGGCACCGGCGTGGCCCAGGTAGGTCCATCCCCTCCTTTCTTGCCAGGATCCAACTTCCCCACTTAACCTCACCTTCTCCTCCTTTCCTTCCCATTTGCTGCAGGTCACCATGGTGCAGAGATGACGATGGCATGAGGGCGCCGGCTCGAGGAGCAGGAGGGGCACACCTCCCTCTTCTTCCAAGGCGACCAAGGGCTCCTTGCAACACCCTCTTCTTCCTGGCAGTGTCTACCCTATTTTCTTTCCTGTCGATTTAGAAAATCTCTGTGTGTGCTCTGGGCCAGCCTATGTATTTGTAAATTGATGATGTATGTAAATTTGTGTGCTTCATGCCAGCCTATATGCTATGCGTATGTACATATGAATAATAAGTATTACATGAACTGTACTGTGTACATCACAGTATAGTACGTGCATATTTTTTTTTAAATTTCGAAAATTACTAGCAGCGGCGGTCATATCACAGTGCTCGCCAGTGGTCATCCTTGCTATGGTGCAAACTTGTTCTGGTGCACCCAATTAGTATTGGCGGTGCTATTTCATGCCTGCCACTGCTAACTAATTAACAGTGGCGGACAGAGGGCCCGCCACTGATAGTCTGTTAGCAGTGGCGGGAGGTCAGTGGCGAGCTTGCCTGGGCCTCTAGCCCGCCACTGATGGCCATTTTGCACCCGCCACTGCTAGGCCTTTTTGCAGTAGTGTCATTTTGCACCCGCCACTGCTACTGCTAGGCCTTTTTGCAGTAGGGGGTATCAAATACCCAAGACTTAGAATTTTTTCTATCACGCAAAATATCAATGACATTAACCTGTATAACAATTATACCTTTCTTCTTATCTGCCAAGAACTTTTTACAGTTTCTCTTCCAGTGTCCGGTGCACTTGCAGTAGAAGCACTCCGTTTCAGTCTTGGCTCCATCCCTAGAGTTGCTTCGGGAGCCGGTCTTACCGGCGCCCTTGCCCTTCTTGGACTTGCCTTTCTTTTTGAAACTGTTGGTTTTATTCACAAGCAACACTTGCTTGCGATTTTTTCGCAGTCCTCATTCCGCAGTTTTTAGCATGACGAGCACCTCATTCGGCGTCTTCTCCATTCCATTCATGTTGTAGTTCATGATAAAACCGTCGTAAGACGGGGGGAGTGAAGCAAGCAACATGTCCATCATATGGGCTGGTGGAATTGGAAATTCCAGGGTTTTAAGCCTTTTAGCTGTAACACCCCCCTGTATTAAGCTACACTAATCCTCCATAATTATGCTAAGCCACTTTGTTTTGCAATGCTTGATCAACTTGGAATCATATCTCATTTCAAATTCCACTTCAAATAAAAATTCAAATTCAAGTGAAATTTGAAAAGCTCCAAACTTGCAAGCAAAATAGTTCATAATTTTGGAAATAATCCATATGTAATTATGGTTAAGGAAAACAACATCACTTGTTTGCTCATTTGGAAGCAGTCATCCAAAAACCGTACCAATTCAGCTCATTTAATTCCTTTTTCATTTAAACAAAATTCAAATGAAATCATTAGGCTCCCAAACCTTTTTATGGCAGTGCAGAATAATGTAAAGTAATTATGAGGCAAAGTCCCACCTTTAACAAAAGTCTTTTGTTATTAAATTTATTTGCAAAATAGTGGCAAAAATGGATTACAGAAAAGAAAAAAAAGAAAGGGTTAAAATGCATTGCTGGACTGGGCCCAAGTGAACTACAGTGCGGCCCAGCCCAGCCTGGCCGGCCTTTTCCCTACCTCTCGCCAGAGGCAGAGGCCATGGCGCCAGTCGTGCGCGCACGCCGTCTCAGCCGCGCCAGCTCGCCCCTGTGTCGCTACAGCCGCTGGGGAGGGATAAGATTACCACTGCACGCATCAGGGACGCGGCCATTATCTTTCCCCCTCTCTCCCTCGCTCGCTCTCTTCCTCCCCGCCATGGCTGCCTCGGCCGTCGCCGTCGCAAGCTCGCCCACATAGCCACCACGCTCCCCATGATTCGTCGCCGCGCCAAGAAGCTTTGCCTCGCTCCTCTGTGGCGATCGGTGCCACCCATTGGAGCTGGGAGCCACCGCATCGAGCTCTGTGATGCCGTCTTCAACCTTCACTCGCCGGCAGAACTCCGTCGATTCCGGCCACGTTGAGCCTCCCCTGAGCCCGCTTTGCCCATCTGCAGGACCGCGGTGAGCATGCGGTCCTTTCCTCTCTGTTCCTCCTCCATCTCCGTGCCCGTAGCCATCGTTGCCGCCATGGCCGTACTCGTCACCGCGGTTGAGCTCGCCGTCGTGGCCACAACTCGTAGAGCTCGTGTCTGTGCATGCTATCGTGCTCCTAGGGTTCCCATGAGCCCAACGCACCCACACACGCCTCTCCCCATGCCTCCTAGCGCCGATGCCGTCCTCACCCAAACTCCGGCGCCGCTCCTGTCATCGCCGCCGTCGTTGCAGACCGCCCCAGGCCACGCCACCGCCATCAATCAGCGCGGCGTCGAGCGCCCGTTCGAACGTGCCAAGCCACGCCCTTCCCCGTGCCCTGCAGGAGAAATCCTCCGCCGGCCCGAGACCCTCCGCCGCGTTTCATGGTCGCCAGTGTTTAAACGCCAGTGGTCCGACGTGGCACCGCCATGGGGCCCACCCTGGGTCGCTGCAAGTGGGTCCCGCGGGCCAGTTGACCAAGTCAACACACTGACTGGGCAGCCCCCAGCCACTGACCAGTGGGTCCCAATTGACCAGTCAACTGGTCAACTCTTAACCGCTGACTCAGTTGGTTGGGCCAACCTGTCAGCCTCTATAGCATTTAGCTGGGTACACTTCTGTGTACCCGTAGCATTTTTGCTATTTATTTTGGAATTAAAATTACACCCAGTAATTCCAAAAATTGTTTTAAACTTTGATAAATCATATAAAATAAACCATAGCTCAGATGAAAATAATTTATATATGAAAAATGATTAGAAAAATATGACGAATCCAAATATGTGATCAAAATGCTTGACCATCACTCCTATCATGATGAACATGGAACATCCCCCTCCGGATCAATATACCAATAATCATCTGGAGTCGGGAAAATATTCATGAATATTTTCCCTCCTCTTCTAAAATACTTAGTAATGCATTAGGTCACAACAACAACTCATTTTTGCCATGTCATGGATCTGTGTTGCATTTGTATGCTTTGTATTTATTGTTTCTTCCCCCTCTTCTTCTCCGGTAGACCCTGAGACTGCCGACGTCACCAGCTTCGACTACGTCCCTGACGACCAGTTCCCCTCCGCAGAGCTTCTAGGCAAGCAAACCCCCTTGATCATCCAAATATCGCCAATTCTTTTCCCTCTACTTCATGCTTTAGATTTTGCTACAGTTGATGATCCGATAGCTCCTATTTTGATGCATAGCCTGTTGTTGTAGCCTACTGTTCATACATTACCTGCTATCCTATGATGCTTAGTTTAGCTATGCCATTGTTTCGCCTGTTAGCCCTGCACCCTTGTCCAGTGATGCTATGCTAGATTATCGGCTCGTGATCCCCTCCGGGAGGTGATCACGTTATGCTTACACTGTTACCTTCAATTACCAATACGGGGCTGAAGGGCAGGTGGTACCATACAGTAGAGATGGACCTAAGTCCCGACAGCTCCTAATGATAAAGACGGGTCGGTTCCAAGAGCACCCGCGAGTTAATCATATGGAAGTCGGGTCAGCCCCAAGGGTACCTGCGAGCGATATTGACGCGGAATGACCGGGCAGGCGAAGACCACCCTGGAGAGGGATGGGATTGGTCCCTTGTCGTAAACCATGAGACGGGGCGACAGGAGCACTGATCGTCTCCACGAGCTATCAATACACTAACGGGTTTGGTTATTTGATCTGAGTAGGCCTCTGGCCTTTTCACACCAACCACCACATGGGATAAGTTATGGGCACTCGGCGTCGTACGATTCTTTCGAAAGCTCTTCAAATGTTGCAGTTGAGTGGCACGCGCCGGGTTGGACTGGGAACGCTCGCTTGTGTATACAGGGGCTAGGTCTGCTCCCGGTCGTCCTCGCAACACATAGGAGTGCAAAGGGCGACGAGCCCAAGACCCTTGAGCGCTTAGGATGTAGACTGACGTGCTGACTTCTTTGCTGAGCCTAGGTAGGACTACGGTGTGTTGATCATCCGAGGCCGGGCATTACCCAGTAGGTGTGCCCGACCAGAGGTAATCGAGTGTGTTGGGAAAGTTGGTGCACCCCTGTAGGGAAGTAAACTATTCATATAGCCGTGTCCACGGTAACAGGACACTTGGAGTTGTATCCCGATCTACTACAACTACAACTGGATACTTGTGATACTAATTTGTGATGATGGCCCCGGGATCGCTTTCTCGCGGGGTAGTCGAGAAAGGATCTCTGGGCGTGGTTACTATATACATGATGCTACATATTATTATGCTACTCTCTTTTGATGCTGCAGGATGCTAGTCTTTGATAGGCTAGGCCTTTTCCCTCTCTACTCTCGCATTCTACAGTTCAGTCCAAAGATACAGCCCCATTCCTTTGATAACGATGCATATTTAGCATATTTTTTATGTAGGACTTGCGAGTACT
The DNA here is from genome assembly GCA_011799875.1 of Thinopyrum elongatum. Lineage (NCBI taxonomy): Eukaryota > Viridiplantae > Streptophyta > Magnoliopsida > Poales > Poaceae > Thinopyrum > Thinopyrum elongatum. The sequence continues at coordinate 725,872,238 of CM022298.1, read as the reverse complement.
TTGGATGAGTACTCACAGTTGCTTTGCTACCTCTTTTCCCCTACCCGTTTGCTGCGATCAGATGACAGAGCCCAGTAGCCGGAGATCCACAGTGGAGGTTACTACTAACGGAGCCCGATGATGAGGAGTTGTTTGGAGGCCCCAGGCAGGAGGTCTGCGCCTTTTCGATCAGTGTCGTTGTTATGCTAGCCTTCTTAAGGCAAACTTGTTTATCTATGTCTGTACTCAGATAATATTTGCTTCCGCTGACTTATGTATTCGGGTCCTCATGACCCCTGGTTTGTAATATGAAGACTTATGTTTAATTTGTGTCTTAGTGTTGTGTTGTGATATCTTCCCGTGAGTCTCTGGTCTTGATCGTGCATGTTTGCATGTATGATTAGTGCACGATTGAGCTAGGGGCGTCATAAGTTGGTATCAGAGCCAACTGCCTGTAGGAAGCCCCTTTCCAACTACTTGGCTGAAGTTGAGTTTAGTCTTTGAAAAACTATTTTACTAACACTGTTCTGTGGGTTACGGGCCCACGACACCTATGGGTGGTATTAGGATCTTTTATTCCTCTTCTATACTCTAGGTTTCTGATCTCTCTTCTATCCGGGTTTAAGATTTTACCAACTCTAACTTTAGGTTCTCGTGATCACATCAACCCTGAGAGCTGGATTTTCTGCAATTACTTATTTGAGAGCATGATACCTAATACACTCATCATCATTTGACATCTTTGAAATCTCCTTTATTTCATATGTGTCCTGCAACGCAGCTCATGTGCCACACTATGGCTGTGGACGCCACTGGATTCCCTGCTATCTTGGTCAACCTTCTGACCAAATTGGGATATCGCTGGTACCCCGAGAACATGGTTTACGAGGACTTTCGCGAGTTCAACCAGGAGCAGTACCATGCTGTTGTCCGTATCTACAATTAGCGGGAGAACTTCGTCACTGAGTTGCACACCTTTCATGGTGCTGGTGTGACTATTGAGATGGCAGTCCATGATGCTGCCTATGCTGCTATCTCACATCTTTGTGGAGATCATCATCGCTTGGATGAGTCTGGATTCTGATACATCCCGTATGCCTCCGCTGGAGATGAGAGTGGATACTACACTGCTATCTGCACCCCTTACGTGCCATGTCGTTATGACCCGTAGGTCTTGGTCCAGTACACTGAGGCTCTGGATCACACAGCCTGAGCTCTTGCCGTCGAGTTGTACGCCACTCGTGCTCATCTTTATGACACTCTGACACAGTTGCTACCCGCTGTCAGTGCAGGGAAGCATCCTCAGCACATCCTTTACCCGCGCAGGGCTGAGATGCCACCAGGTCTCGAGTGGCCTGCTGTTGGAGGTCACACCCCAGTACGTGGACCTCTTCTTCCAGTCCGGGACCATGTTCTGCATCAGAGTGATCACAGGGCGCAGGATCCTTCTATCGGGAGCACCCAGCGTCGTCACTTGCAGTTACCAGGCTTCAGTGGTTTTCCCCGACGTTGATGTAGCCTTTGCTATGTCCTGTTGTTGCATCTATCCACCGCATGCCTGCGTGCCGCCTAGTATGTCTAGGTTATTTTCTGTTCTGAACTCGTACTACCGTTTTGTAACCGACTCTGTGTATGGATCTGTAAGTCTTAAATGACTACTGTTATGTATCTATTGCAGTCTTGTTCATTGTTCGTGTTACATCATGGTTGTCTCTAAATGCTTGCAATTGCATTTACTAAACTACCCCCTGTTAAATTTTAGCAGGATGGTTAGACCAGGTGGTCATGGTCCTGGCCGTGCTGCCAATCATCCACCACCACCCGACTACATGGCCGGTATGATGCAACAATTCGATCTCCAACGTCAGTTCATGCAAGGGATCATGGCTCAGTTTCCGCAATCGAATGCTAATCAGCAGCGAGCCCCAATATCTCTGCAAGAATTTGTGCGCCTCAACCCCACTATCTTTCGCAACTCCGTCCAGCCCCTTGATGCTGATGATTGGCTTCACGACATCACCTACGAGATGGAGTCTGCTAATGTCACCCCTGCTAGCTTTGTCACCTTTGCATCGTACTTTCTTAAGGGTCCCGCTGCCCAGTGGTGGGATAGCCACAAGCGTTCCCTGCCGAATAGAATAGCTGTCACTTGGGCAGAATTCCTAGCTGCCTTCCATGCCCACTACATTCCTTTGGAAATTATGGACATGAAGAAAAGAGAGTTCAACAACCTTACATAGGGCAACAAAGCCATGCATGTTTATCAGCGGGAGTTCCTTGAACTATCTCGCTACCCTGAAGAAGACATTGCGGAGCACCCCTGCGGGCCAATGCCATACTAATATGGTTAGCCATAATGTTACTGTTCAAATTGAAGGGATGGAATTCCTTGTCTCTCCCATTATCTTGCAGTCTTCCAATATAGACCTCATTCTGGGAATGGATTTGTTGATAGCTCATATCGCTTTAATCGATTGTGCCACTAAAACCGTCCAGCTCCTACACCCTTCTGACCAGATAGTAAACTATTATGCTCGAGTTATCCAAAATGCCAAAGCCCAGATATATGCTTTGAATGCATTAAATGCTTCACCTCTTGAGCAAATCGAGAATGTTCCAGTCGTTCAAAAATTCCAAGATGTTTTTCTGGGAGAACTTCCAAGAATACCCCCTGTTAGAGCTGTAGAATTCATCATCAACTTGAAACCAGGCACTATTCCAATTGCTAACTGCCCCTACAAGATGCCGCCGCATGAACTCCTCGAGCTTAAGGAGGAAATCAATAAATCACTCCGTAAGGGTTTTATTCATCCAAGTTCCCCTGCATGGGGAGCACCTTTTCTTTTCATTAAGAAGAAGGATGGAACTTACCGATTGGTCCAGGACTATCGCCCTATTAACCAAGCAACAATTCAGAACTAATATACGCTTCTCAGGATAAATTATCTTTGTGATCAACTCGTTGGTTCCTCTATATTCTCTAAACTCGATTTGAGGTTGGGATACCACCAGATCAGAGTTTGTAAAGAGGATATTTTGAAGACAGCCTTCGTTACCTGCTATGGCTCATACGAGTACACCGTCATGTCCTACGGCTTAACCAATGCTCCAGCCACTTTCTCTCGATTGATGAACTATATCTTCATGGATTACCTCGACAAATTTGTCATGGTTTATTTGGATGATATCCTTGTGTATTCCAAAAATGAAGAAGAACACGCCGAACATCTTCGGCTTGTAATAGAGAGGCTTCGAGAACACCAGCTATATGCCAAATATTCCAAGTGTGAATTTTGGTTATCCGAGGTGACCTATCTTGGTCATGTGATTTCCAAGGATGGTATTGCTGTTAACCCCGAACGAGTTCAGGCCATTCATGACTGGACTCGTCCGAAGAATGTTAAGCATGTCAGAAGTTTTCTTGCACTCACCAGCTATTGCCGCCTTTTTGTCGAGAAATTCTCCAAGATTGCAAAGCCATTAACTGATTTGCTCCACAAAGACAGGAAGTTTGAGTGGACAACCCAATGTCAAGAAATTTTCCAGATACTCAAAGACAAATTGACTTCTGCCCCAGTGCTTTCTCCCCCAGATACCCGCAAGGACTTTGTGATCTATTGCGATGCATCTCGTCAAGGATTAGGTTGTGTCCTAATACAAGAGTGCAAAGTGATTGCTTATGGCTCTCGACGGCTGTGTCCTCATGAAGAGAACTATCCAGTTCATAATCTTGAACTTGCTTTAGTTATCTATGCTTTGAAGTTCTGGTGACATTACCTTCTCGGTAATCAATGCGAGATCTACACGGACCTTTGCATCGTACTTTCTTAAGGGTCCCGCTCCTCAGTGGTCGGACAGCCACAAGCGTTCCCAACCGAATGGAACAGCCGTCACTTGGGTAGAATTCCTAGCTGCCTTCCGTGCCCACTACATTCCTCGGGAAATTATGGACAGTTAGAAAAGGAAGTTCGACAACCTTACAAAGGGCAACAAAGCCATGGATGTTTATCAGCGGGAGTTCCTCGAACTATCTTGCTACCCTGAAGAAGACATTGCCACTGATGCGTGCAGACAAGAAAAGTTCCGTGAAGGACTGCACCTAGATATCAAGCTTGCACTCCTTGTTTAGGATTTCAACGACTTTGCCACTCTGGTGAACAAGGCTATTCAAGTAGAGACGGGTCTCAAGGAACACAAGGACACGCTTAAGCGCAAACACGACATTGGCTCATCTTCGGGCTTGTCAGGACAGAAGCGTCGCATCTGGATTCCCCATAACATGTACCGTCAAGCAGCCCCTGCACCAAGGCCTTCGTATGCTGCACCTCGTCCGCCTCCTCCACAACCGAGGCAGCCGAGAGTTCAAGTTGCTCCACCCAATGCTCCTGCTCCCCCTCCCAATGACGGACTGTGTTTCAAGTTTGGCCATCAAGGTCACCGTGCCAGAGACTGTAATCAGAACCAGAACCAGCTGGCACTTCCTTCAACTGGTCATGGCAATGGCCGTGTCTACAACCAGCCTCGCAACAACAATGCCAGACCTTCTTATGGTCATGGTCAGGCTAATCACATTGTTATTGAAGAAGTTTAGGATCAGCCAGCTACTGTGATGGTCACCCTTCTCGTTAACTCAACACCTGCTTCTGTTTTATTTGATACAGGAGCATCACATTCATTCCTCTCAGAAACATTTGCATTCATGCATGGCATAAAATATGGAGAGATGAACCCTCCACTAGTTGTGAGCATCCCTGGGGGCCAATGTCGTACTAATATGGTTAGCCATAATGTTACCGTTGAAATTGAATGGATGGAATTCCTTGTCTCTCCCATTATCTTGCAGTCTTCCAAATAAGACATCATTCTGGGAATGCATTTGTTGAAAGCTCATATTGCTTTAATCGATTGTGCCACTAAAACCGTCTAGCTCCTAGATCCTTCTGACCAGATAGTAAACTATTCTGGTCGAGTTATCCAAAATGCCGACGCCCAGATATATGCTTTGAGTGCATTAAACGCTTCACCTCTTGAGCGAATCGAGAACATTCCAGTCGTTCGAAAATGCCAAGATGTTTTTCTGGGAGAACTTCCAGGAATACCCCCTATTAGAGCTGTAGAATTCGTCATCAACTTGAAACCAGGCACTACTCCAATTGCTAACTGCCCCTACAAGATGCCGCCGCATGAACTCCTCGAGCTTAAGGAGGAAATCGATAAATCACTTCGTAAGGATTTTATTCATCCAAGTTCCCCTGCATGGGGAGCACCTTTTCTTTTCATTAAGAAGAAGGATGGAACTTACCGATTGGTCCAGGACTATCGCCCTATTAACCAAGCAACAATTCAGAACAAATATACACTTCCCAGGATAAATTATCTTTATTATCAACTCGCTGGTTCCTCTGTATTCTCTAAACTCGATTTGAGGTTGGGATACCACCAGATTAGAGTTCGTAAAGAGGATATTTTGAAGACAACCTTTGTTACCCGCTATGGCTCATACGAGTACACCGTCATGTCCTTCGGCTTAACCAATGCTCCAGCCACTTTCTCTCGATTGATGAACTATATCTTCATGGATTACCTTGACAAATTTGTCATGGTTTATTTGGATGATATCCTTGTGTATTCCAAAAATGAAGAAGAACACGCCGAACATCTTCGTCTTGTAATAGAGAGGCTTCGAGAACACCAGCTATATGCCAAATATTCCAAGTGTGAATTTTGGTTATCCGAGGTGACCTATCTTGGTCATGTGATTTCCAAGGATGGTATTGCTGTTAACCTCGAACGAGTTCAGGCCATTCATGACTGGACTCGTCCGAAGAATGTTAAGCAGGTCAGAAGTTTTCTTGCACTCACCAGCTATTGCCGCCTTTTTGTCGAGAACTTCTCCAAGATTGCAAAGCCATTAACTGATTTGCTACACAAAGACAAGAAGTTAGAGTGCACAACCCAATGTCAAGAAATTTTCTAGATACTCAAAGACAAATTGACTTCTGCCCCAGTGCTTTCTCCCCCAGATACCCGCAAGGACTTTGTGATCTATTGCGATGCATCTCATTAAGGATTAGGTTGTGTCCTAATACAAGAGCGCAAAGTGATTTCTTATGGCTCTCGATAGCTGTGTCCTCATGAAGAGAACTATCCAGTGCATAATCTTGAACTTGCTTTAGTTATCTATGCTTTGAAGTTCTGGTGACATTACCTTCTCGGTAATCAATGCGAGATCTACACGGACCTTTGCATCGTACTTTCTTAAGGGTCCCGTTGCTCAGTGGTCGGACAGCCACAAGCGTTCCCAACCGAATGGAACAGCCGTCACTTGGGCAGAATTCCTAGCTGCCTTCCGTGCCCACTACATTCCTCGAGAAATTATGGACAGGTAGAAAAGGAAGTTCGACAACCTTAAAAAGGGCAACAAAGCCATGGATGTTTATCAGCGGGAGTTCCTTGAACTATCTCGCTACCCTGAAGAAGACATTGCCACTGATGCGTGCAGACAAGAAAAGTTCCGTGAAGGACTGCACCTAGATATCAAGCTTGCATTCCTTGTTTAGGATTTCAACGACTTTGCCACTCTGGTGAACAAGGCTATTCAAGTAGAGACGGGTCTCAAGGAACACAAGGACACGCTTAAGCGCAACCACGACATTGGCTCATCTTCGGGCTTGTCAGGACAGAAGCGTCGCATCTGGATTCCCCATAACATGTACCGTCAAGCAGCCCCTGCACCAAGGCCTTCGTATGCTGCACCTCGTCCGCCTCCTCCACAACCGAGGCAGCCGAGAGTTCAAGTTGCTCCACCCAATGCTCCTGCTCCCCATCCCAATGACGGACTGTGTTTCAAGTTTGGCCATCAAGGTCACCGTGCCAGAGACTGTAATCAGAACCAGAACCAGCTGGCACTTCCTTCAACTGGTCATGGCAATGGCCGTGTCTACAACCAGCCTCGCAACAACAATGCCAGACCTTCTTATGGTCATGGTCAGGCTAATCACATTGTTATTGAAGAAGTTTAGGATCAGCCAGCTACTGTGATGGTCACCCTTCTCGTTAACTCAACACCTGCTTCTGTTTTATTTGATACAGGAGCATCACATTCATTCCTATCAGAAACATTTGCATTCATGCATGGCATAAAATATGGAGAGATGAACCCTCCACTAGTTGTGAGCATCCCTGGGGGCCAATGTCGTACTAATATGGTTAGCCATAATGTTACCGTTGAAATTGAATGGATGGAATTCCTTGTCTCTCCCATTATCTTGCAGTCTTCCAATATAGACCTCATTCTTGGAATGCATTTGTTGAAAGCTCATATTGCTTTAATCGATTGTGCCACTAAAACCGTCCAGCTCCTACATCCTTCTGACCAGATAGTAAACTATTCTGGTCAAGTTATCCAAAATGCCGACGCCCAGATATATGCTTTGAGTGCATTAAACGCTTCACCTCTTGAGCGAATCGAGAATATTCCAGTCGTTCAAAAATTCCAAGATGTTTTTCCGGAAGAACTTCCAGGAATACCCCCCGTTACAGCTGTAGAATTCGTCATCGACTTCAAACCTGGCACTACTCCAATTGCTAAGTGCCCCTACAAGATGTCGCTGCATGAACTCCTCGAGCTTAAGGAGGAAATTGATAAATCACTTCATAAGGGTTTTATTCATCCAAGTTCCTCTGCTTGGGGAGCACCTTCTCTTTTCATTAAGAAGAAGGATGGAACTAACCAACTTGTCCAGGACTATCGCCCTATTAACCAAGCAACAATTCAAAACAAATATCCGCTTCCCAGGATAAATGATCTTTATGATCAACTCGCTGGTTCCTCTGTATTCTCTAAACTCGATTTGAGGTTGGGATACCACCAGATCAGAGTTCGTAAAGAGGATATTTTGAAGACAGCCTTCGTTACCCGCTATGGCTCATACGAGTACACCCTCATGTCCTTCGGCTTAACCAATGCTCCAGCCACTTTCTCTTGATTGATGAACTATATCTTCATGGATTACCTCGACAAATTTGTCATGGTTTATTTGGATGATATCCTTGTGTATTCCAAAAATGAAGAAGAACACGTCGAAAATCTTCGGCTCGTAATAGAGAGGCTTCGAGAACACCAGCAATATGCCAAATATTCCAAGTGTGAATTTTGGATATCTGAGGAGACCTATCTTGGTCATGTGATTTCCAAGGATGGTATTGCTGTTAACCCCGAACGAGTTTAGGCCATTCATGACTGGACTCGTCCGAAGAATGTTAAGCAGGTGAGAAGTTTTCTCGGACTCACCAGCTATTGCCGCCTTTTTGTCGAGAACTTCTCCAAGATTGCAAAGCCATTAATTGATTTGCTCCACAAAGACAAGAAGTTTGAGTGGACAACCCAATGTCAAGAAATTTTCCAGATACTCAAAGACAAATTGACTTCTGCCCCAGTGCTTTCTCCCCCAGATACCCGCAAGGACTTTGTGATCTATTGCGATGCATCTCGTCAAGGATTAGGTTGTGTCCTAATACAAGAGCGCAAAGTGATTGCTTATGGCTCTCGACAGCTGCGTCCTCATGAAGAGAACTATCCATTTCATAATCTTGAACTTGCTTTAGTTATCTATGCTTTGAAGTTCTGGTGACATTACCTTCTCGGTAATCAATGCGAGATCTACACGGACCTTTGCATCGTACTTTCTTAAGGGTCCCGCTGCTCAGTGGTCGGACAGCCACAAGCGTTCCCAACCGAATGGAACAGCCGTCACTTGGGTAGAATTCCTAGCTGCCTTCCGTGCACACTACATTCCTCGGGAAATTATGGACAGGTAGAAAAGGAAGTTCGACAACCTTACAAAGGGCAACAAAGCCATGGATGTTTATCAGCGGGAGTTCCTCGAACTATCTCGCTACCCGGAAGAAGACATTGCCACTGATGCGTGCAGACAAGAAAAGTTCCGTGAAGGACTGCACCTAGATATCAAGCTTGCACTCCTTGTTTAGGATTTCAACGACTTTGCCACTCTGGTGAACAAGGCTATTCAAGTAGAGACGGGTCTCAAGGAACACAAGGACACGCTTAAGCGCAACCACGACATTGGCTCATCTTCGGGCTTGTCAGGACAGAAGCATCGCATCTGGATTCCCCATAACATGTACCGTCAAGCAGCCCCTGCACCAAGGCCTTCGTATGCTGCACCTCATCCGCCTCCTCCACAACCGAGGCAGCCGAGAGTTCAAGTTGCTCAACCCAATGCTCCTGCTCCCCGTCCGAATGACGGACTGTGTTTCAAGTTTGGCCATCCAGGTCACCGTGCCAGAGACTGTAATCAGAACCAGAACCAGCTGGCTCTTCCTTCAACTGGTCATGGAAATGGCCGTGGCTACAACCAGCCTCGCAACTACAATGCCAGACCTTCTTATGGTCATGGTCAGGCTAATCACATTGTTATTGAAGAAGTTTAGGATCAGCCAGCTACTGTGATGGTTACCCTTCTCGTTAACTCAACACCTGCTTCTGTTTTATTTGATTCAGGAGCATCACATTCATTCCTGTCAGAAAGATTTGCATTCATGCATGGCATAAAATATGGAGAGATGAACCCTTGACTAGTTGTGAGCATCCCTGGGGGCCAATGTCGTACTAATATGGTTAGCCATAATGTTAGCGTTGAAATTGAATGGATGGAATTCCTTGTCTCTCCCATTATCTTGCAGTCTTCCAATATAGACATCATTCTGGGAATGCATTTGTTGAAAGCTCATATTGCTTTAATCGATTGTGCCACTAAAACCGTCCAGCTCCTAGATCCTTCTGACCAGATAGTAAACTATTCTGGTCGAGTTATCCAAAATGCCGACGCCCAGATATATGCTTTAAGTGCATTAAACGCTCCACCTCTTGAGCGAATCGAGAACATTCCAGTCGTTCGAAAATTCCAAGATGTTTTTCTGGGAGAACTTCCAGGAATACCCCCTATTAGAGCTGTAGAATTCGTCATCAACTTGAAATCAGGCACTACTCCAATTGCTAACTGCCCCTACAAGATGCCGCCGCATGAACTCCTCGAGCTTAAGGAGGAAATCGATAAATCACTTCGTAAGGGTTTTATTCATCCAAGTTCCCCTGCATGGGGAGCACCTTTTCTTTTCATTAAGAAGAAGGATTGAACTTACCGATTGGTCCAGGACTATCGCCCTATTAACCAAGCAACAATTCAGAACAAATATACGCTTCCCAGGATAAATTATCTTTATTATCAACTCGCTGGTTCCTCTGTATTCTCTAAACTCGATTTGAGGTTGGGATACCACCAGATTAGAGTTCGTAAAGAGGATATTTTGAAGACAGCCTTTGTTACCCGCTATGGCTCATACGAGTACACCGTCATGTCCTTCGGCTTAACCAATGCTCCAGCCACTTTCTCTCGATTGATGAACTATATCTTCATGGATTACCTTGACAAATTTGTCATGGTTTATTTGGATGATATCCTTGTGTATTCCAAAAATGAAGAAGAACACGCCGAACATCTTCGGCTTGTAATAGAGAGGCTTCGAGAACACCAGCTATATGCCAAATATTCCAAGTGTGAATTTTGGTTATCCGAGGTGACCTATCTTGGTCATGTGATTTCCAAGGATGGTATTGCTGTTAACCTCGAACGAGTTCAGGCCATTCATGACTGGACTCGTCCGAAGAATGTTAAGCAGGTCAGAAGTTTTCTTGCACTCACCAGCTATTGCCGGCTTTTTGTCGAGAACTTCTGCAAGATTGCAAAGCCATTAACTGATTTGCTACACAAAGACAAGAAGTTAGAGTGCACAACCCAATGTCAAGAAATTTTCCAGATACTCAAAGACAAATTGACTTCTACCCCAGTGCTTTCTCCCCCAGATACCCGCAAGGACTTTGTGATCTATTGCGATGCATCTCATCAAGGATTAGGTTGTGTCCTAATACAAGAGCGCAAAGTGATTGCTTATGGCTCTCGATAGCTGTGTCCTCATGAAGAGAACTATCCAGTTCATAATCTTGAACTTGCTTTAGTTATCTATGCTTTGAAGTTCTGGTGACATTACCTTCTCGGTAATCAATGCGAGATCTACACGGACCTTTGCATCGTACTTTCATAAGGGTCCCGCGGCTCAGTGGTCGGACAGCCACAAGCGTTGCCAACCGAATGGAACAGCCGTCACTTGGGCAGAATTCCTAGCTGCCTTCCGTGCCCACTACATTCCTCGGGAAATTATGGACAGGTAGAAAAGGAAGTTCGACAACCTTACAAAGGGCAACAAAGCCATGGATGTTTATCAGCGGGAGTTCCTTGAACTATCTCGCTACCCTGAAGAAGACATTGCCACTGATGCGTGCAGACAAGAAAAGTTCCGTGAAGGACTGCACCTAGATATCAAGCTTGCACTCCTTGTTTAGGATTTCAACGACTTTGCCACCCTGGTGAACAAGGCTATTCAAGTAGAGACGGGTCTCAAGGAACACAAGGACACGCTTAAGCGCAACCACGACATTGGCTCATCTTCGGGCTTGTCAGGACAGAAGCGTCGCATCTGGATTCCCCATAACATGTACCGTCAAGCAGCCCCTGCACCAAGGCCTTCGTATGCAGCACCTCGTCCGCCTCCTCCACAACCGAGGCAGCCGAGAGTTCAAGTTGCTCCACCCAATGCTCCTGCTCACCATCCCAATGACGGACTATGTTTCAAGTTTGGCCATCAAGGTCACCGTGCCAGAGACTGTAATCAGAACCAGAACCAGCTGGCACTTCCTTCAACTGGTCATGGCAATGGCCATGGCTACAACCAGCCTCGCAACTACAATGCCAGACCTTCTTATGGTCATGGTCAGGCTAATCACATTGTTATTGAAGAAGTTTAGGATCAGCCAGCTGCTGTGATGGTCACCCTTCTCGTTAACTCAACACCTGCTTCTGTTTTATTTGATACAGGAGCATCACATTCATTCCTATCAGAAACATTTGCATTCATGCATGGCATAAAATATGGAGAGATGAACCCTCCACTAGTTGTGAGCATCCCTGGGGGCCAATGTCGTACTAATATTGTTAGCCATAATGTTACCGTTGAAATTGAATGGATGGAATTCCTTGTCTCTCCCATTATGTTGCAGTCTTCCAATATAGACCTCATTCTTGGAATGCATTTGTTGAAAGCTCATATTGCTTTAATCGATTGTGCCACTAAAACCGTCCAGCTCCTACATCCTTCTGACCAGATAGTAAACTATTCTGGTCGAGTTATCCAAAATGCCGACGCCCAGATATATGCTTTGAGTGCATTAAACGCTTCACCTCTTGAGCGAATCGAGAACATTCCAGTCGTTCAAAAATTCCAAGATGTTTTTCCGGAAGAACTTCCAGGAATACCCCCTGTTAGAGCTGTAGAATTCGTCATCGACTTCAAACCTAGCAGTACTCCAATTGCTAAGTGCCCCTACAAGATGTCGCCGCATGAACTCCTCGAGTTTAAGGAGGAAATTGATAAATCACTTCATAAGGGTTTTATTCATCCAAGTTCCTCTGCTTGGGGAGCACCTTCTCTTTTCATTAAGAAGAAGGATGGAACTAACCAACTGGTCCAGGACTATCGCCCTATTAACCAAGCAACAATTCAGAACAAATATCCGCTTCCCAGGATAAATGATCTTTATGATCAACTCGCTGGTTCCTCTATATTCTCTAAACTCGATTTGAGGTTGGGATACCACCAGATCAGAGTTCGTAAAGAGGATATTTCGAAGACAGCCTTCGTTACCCGCTATGGCTCATACGAGTACACCCTCATGTCCTTCGGCTTAACCAATGCTCCAGCCACTTTCTCTCGATTGATGAACTATATCTTCATGGATTACCTCGACAAATTTGTCATGGTTTATTTGGATGATATCCTTGTGTATTCCAAAAATGAAGAAGAACACGTCGAAAATCTTCGGCTCGTAATAGAGAGGCTTCGAGAACACCAGCTATATGCCAAATATTCCAAGTGTGAATTTTGGTTATCCGAGGAGACCTATCTTGGTCATGTGATTTCCAAGGATGGTATTGCTGTTAATCCCGAACGAGTTCAGGCCATTCATGACTGGACTCGTCCGAAGAATGTTAAGCAGGTGAGAAGTTTTCTCGGACTCACCAGCTATTGCTGCCTTTTTGTCAAGAACTTCTCCAAGATTGCAAAGCCATTAACTGATTTGCTCCACAAAGACAAGAAGTTTGAGTGGACAACCCAATGTCAAGAAATTTTCCAGATACTCAAAGACAAATTGACTTCTGCCCCAGTGCTTTCTCCCCCAGATACCCGCAAGGACTTTGTGATCTATTGCGATGCATCTCGTCAAGGATTAGGTTGTGTCCTAATACAAGAGCGCAAAGTGATTGCTTATGGCTCTCGACAGCTGCGTCCTCATGAAGAGAACTATCCAGTTCATAATCTTGAACTTGCTTTAGTTATCTATGCTTTGAAGTTATGGTGACATTACCTTCTCGGTAATCAATCCGAGATCTACACGGACCTTTGCATCGTACTTTCTTAAGGGTCCCGCTGCTCAGTGGTCGGACAGCCACAAGCGTTCCCAACCGAATGGAACAGCCGTCACTTGGGCAGAATTCCTAGCTGCCTTCCGTGCCCACTACATTCCTCGCGAAATTATGGACAGGTAGAAAAGGAAGTTCGACAACCTTACAAAGGGCAACAAAGCCATGGATGTTTATCAGCGGGAGTTCCTTGAACTATCTCGCTACCCTGAAGAAGACATTGCCACTGATGCGTGCAGACAAGAAAAGTTCCGTGAAGGACTGCACCTAGATATCAAGCTTGCACTCCTTGTTTAGGATTTCAACGACTTTGCCGCTCTGGTGAACAAGGCTATTAAAGTAGAGACGGGTCTCAAGGAACACAAGGACATGCTTAAGCGCAACCACGACATTGGCTCATCTTCGGGCTTGTCAGGACAGAAGCATCGCATCTGGATTCCCCATAACATGTACCGTCAAGCAGCCCCTGCACCAAGGCCTTCGTATGCTGCACCTCATCCGCCTCCTCCACAACCGAGGCAGCCGAGAGTTCAAGTTGCTCCGCCCAATGCTCCTGCTCCCCGTCCCAATGGCGGACTGCGTTTCAAGTTTGGCCATCCAGGTCACCGTGCCAGAGACTGTAATCAAAACCAGAACCAGCTGGCACTTCCTTCAACTGGTCATGGCAATGGCCGTGGCTACAACCAGCCTCGCAACTACAATGCCAGACCTTCTTATGGTCATGGTCAGGCTAATCACATTGTTATTGAAGAAGTTTAGGATCAGTCAGCTACTGTGATGGTCACACTTCTCATTAATTCAACACCTGCTTCTGTTTTATTTGATTCAGGAGCATCACATTCATTCCTGTCAGAAACATTTGCATTCATGCATGGCATAAAATATGGAGAGATGAACCCTCCACTAGTTGAGAGCATCCATGGGGGCCATTGTCGTACTAATATGGTTTGCCATAATGTTACTGCTGAAATTGAATGGATGGAATTCCTTGTCTCTCCCATTATCTTGCAGTCTTCCAATATAGACCTCATTCTGGGAATGCTTTTGTTGAAAGCTCATATTGCTTTAATCGATTGTGCCACTAAAACCGTCCAGCTCCTACATCCTTCTGACCAGATAGTAAACTATTCTGGTAGAGTTATCCAAAATGCCGACGCCCAGATATATGCTTTGAGTGCATTAAACACTTCACCTCTTGAGCGAATCGAGAACATTCCAGTCGTTAAAAAATTCCAAGATGTTTTTCTGGAAGAACTTCCAGGAATACCCCCTGGTAGAGCTGTAGAATTCGTCATCGACTTCAAACCTGGCACTACTCCAATTGCTAAGTGCCCCTACAAGATGTCGCCGCATGAACTCCTCGAGCTTAAGGAGGAAATTGATAAATCACTTCATAAGGGTTTTATTCATCCAAGTTCCTCTGCTTGGGGAGCACCTTCTCTTTTCATTAAGAAGAAGGATGGAACTAACAGATTGGTCCAGGACTATCGCCCTATTAACCAAGCAACAATTCAGAACAAATATCCGCTTCCCAGGATAAATGATCTTTATGATCAACTCGCTGGTTCCTCTGTATTCTCTAAACTCGATTTGAGGTTGGGATACCACCAGATCAGAGTTCGTAAAGAGGATATTTCGAAGACAGCCTTTGTTACCCGCTATGGCTCATACGAGTACACCCTCATGTCCTTCGGCTTAACCAATGCTCCAACCACTTTCTCTCGATTGATGAACTATATCTTCATGGATTACCTCGACAAATTTGTCATGGTTTATTTGGATGATATCCTTGTGTATTCCAAAAATGAAGAAGAACATGCCGAAAATCTTCGGCTCGTAATAGAGAGGCTTCGAGAACACCAGGTATATGCCAAATATTCCAAGTGTGAATTTTGGTTATCCGAGGTGACCTATCTTGGTCATGTGATTTCCAAGGATGGTATTGCTGTTAACCCCGAACGATTTCAGGCCATTCATGACTGGACTCATCCGAAGAATGTTAAGCAGGTCAGAAGTTTTCTCGGACTCACCAGCTATTGCCGCCTTTTTGTCGAGAACTTCTCCAAGATTGCAAAGCCATTAACTGATTTGCTCCACAAAGACAAGAAGTTTGAGTGGACAACCCAATGTCAAGAAATTTTCCAGATACTCAAAGACAAATTGACTTCTGCCCCAGTGCTTTCTCCCCCAGATACCCGCAAGGACTTTGTGATCTATTGCGATGCATCTCGTCAAGGATTAGGTTGTGTCCTAATACAAGAGCGCAAAGTGATTGCTTATGGCTCTCGACAGCTGCGTCCTCATGAAGAGAACTATCCAGTTCATAATCTTGAACTTGCTGTAGTTATCTATGCTTTGAAGTTATGGTGACATTACCTTCTCGGTAATCAATGCGAGATCTACACGGACCTTTGCATCGTACTTTCTTAAGGGTCCCGCTGCTCAGTGGTCGGACAGCCACAAGCGTTCCCAACCGAATGGAACAGCCGTCACTTGGGCAGAATTCCTAGCTGCCTTCCGTGCCCACTACATTCCTCGCGAAATTATGGACAGGTAGAAAAGGAAGTTCGACAACCTTACAAAGGGCAACAAAGCCATGGATGTTTATCAGCGGGAGTTCCTTGAACTATCTCGCTACCCTGAAGAAGACATTGCCACTGATGCGTGCAGACAAGAAAAGTTCCGTGAAGGACTGCACCTAGATATCAAGCTTGCACTCCTTGTTTAGGATTTCAACGACTTTGCCACTCTGGTGAACAAGGCTATTCAAGTAGAGACGGGTCTCAAGGAACACAAGGACACGCTTAAGCGCAACCACGACATTGGCTCATCTTCGGGCTTGTCAGGACAGAAGCATCGCATCTGGATTCCCCATAACATGTACCGTCAAGCAGCCCCTGCACCAAGGCCTTCGTATGCTGCACCTCATCCGCCTCCTCCACAACCGAGGCAGCCGAGAGTTCAAGTTGCTCCACCCAATGCTCCTGCTCCCCGTCCCAATGGCGGACTGCGTTTCAAGTTTGGCCATCCAGGTCACCGTGCTAGAGACTGTAATCAAAACTAGAACCAGCTGGCACTTCCTTCAACTGGTCATGGAAATGGCCGTGGCTACAACCAGCCTCGCAACTACAATGCCAGACCTTCTTATGGTCATGGTCAGGCTAATCACATTGTTATTGAAGAAGTTTAGGATCAGCCAGCTACTGTGATGGTCACCCTTCTCGTTAACTCAACACCTGCTTCTGTTTTATTTGATTCAGGAGCATCACATTCATTCTTGTCAGAAACATTTGCATTCATGCATGGCATAAAATATGGAAAGTTGAACCCTCCACTAGTTGTGAGCATCCCTGGGGGCCAATGTCGTACTAATATGGTTAGCCATAATGTTACCGTTGAAATTGAATGGATGGAATTCCTTGTCTCTCCCATTATCTTGTAGTCTTCCAATATAGACCTCATTCTGGGAATGCATTTGTTGAAAGCTCGTATTGCTTTAATCGATTGTGCCACTAAAACCGTCCAGCTCCTACATCCTTCTGACCAGATAGTAAACTATTCTGGTCGAGTTATCCAAAATGCCGACGCCCAGATATATGCTTTGAGTGCATTAAACGCTTCACCTCTTGAGCGAATCGAGAACATTCCAGTCGTTCAAAAATTCCAAGATGTTTTTCCGGAAGAACTTCCAGGAATACCCCCTGTTAGAGCTGTAGAATTCGTCATCGACTTCAAACCTGGCACTACTCCAATTGCTAAGTGCCCCTACAAGATGTCGTCGCATGAACTCCTCGAGCTTAAGGAGGAAATTGATAAATCACTTCATAAGGGTTTTATTCATCCAAGTTCCTCTGCTTGGGGAGCACCTTCTCTTTTCATTAAGAAGAAGGATGGAACTAACCGATTGGTCCAGGACTATCGCCCTATTAACCAAGCAACAATTCAGAACAAATATCCGCTTCCCAGGATAAATGATCTTTATGATCAACTCGCTGGTTCCTCTGTATTCTCTAAACTCGATTTGAGGTTGGGATACCACCAGATCAGAGTTCGTAAAGAGGATATTTCGAAGACAGCCTTCGTTACCCGCTATGGCTCATACGAGTACACCCTCATGTCCTTCGGCTTAACCAATGCTCCAGCCACTTTCTCTCGATTGATGAACTATATCTTCATGGATTACCTCGACAAATTTGTCATGGTTTATTTGGATGATATCCTTGTGTATTCCAAAAATGAAGTAGAACACGCCGAACATCTTCGGCTTGTAATAGAGAGGCTTCGAGAACACCAGCTATATGCCAAATATTCCAAGTGTGAATTTTGGTTATCCGAGGTGACCTATCTTGGTCATGTGATTTCCAAGGATGGTATTGCTGTTAACCCCGAACAAGTTCAGGCCATTCATGACTGGACTCGTCCGAAGAATGTTAAGCAGGTCAGAAGTTTTCTCGGACTCACCAGCTATTGCCGCCTTTTTGTCGAGAACTTCTCCAAGATTGCAAAGCCATTAACTGATTTGCTCCACAAGGACAAGAAATTTGAGTGGACAACCCAATGTCAAGAAATTTTCCAGATACTCAAAGAAAAATTGACTTCTGCCCTAGTGCTTTCTCCCCCAGATACCCGCAAGGACTTTGTGATCTATTGCGATGCATCTCGTCAAGGATTAGGTTGTGTCCTAATACAAGAGCGCAAAGTGATTGCTTATGGCTCTCGACAGTTGCGTCCTCATGAAGAGAACTATCCAGTTCATAATCTTGAACTTGCTGTAGTTATCTATGCTTTGAAGTTATGGTGACATTACCTTCTTGGTAATCGATGCGAGATCTACATGGACCTTTGCATCGTACTTTCTTAAGGGTCCCGCTGCTCAGTGGTCGGACAGCCACAAGCGTTCCCAACTGAATGGAACAGCCGTCACTTGGGCAGAATTCCTAGCTGCCTTTCGTGCCCACTACATTCCTCGAGAAATTATGGACAGGTAGAAAACGAAATTCGACAACCTTACAAAGGGCAACAAAGCCATGGATGTTTATCAGCGGGAGTTCCTTGAACTATCTCGCTACCCTGAAGAGGAATTGGTCAGAAATTGGGGAACAACCACTCTTTGGTTCGGATATTGTCCAACAAGTTGAAGAACAAGTCCGTATTGTTCGTGAAAATCTTAAGGCTGCTCAATCCCGTCAGAAGAGCAATTATGACCAAAAACATTGGGGATCAATCTATCATCCTGGCGAATAAGCTTACCTTCATGTCTCTCCGATGAAGGGCTCTAGTCATTTTGGAATCAAGGGCAAGTTAGGTCCTCGCTACATTGGCCCCTTCCACATTCTCGCCAGACGTGGATATGTGGCATATAAATTGGAATTGCCACCGAAGATTTCTCACGTCCATGATGTCTTCCATGTGTCGCAACTTCGTCGCTGCTTCAAGGATCCTCACCGAACCGTGGATCATGAAGAGCTTGAATTATATTGTAGGATGACCTATCTTAAAAAGAGTATCCAATCCGCATTCTTGATCAAGCTGAACGTCGGACTCGTCAGAAGGCAATCAAGTTCCTTAAAGTTCAGTGGTTGAATCATTCTGAAGTTGAAGCCACTTGGGAAAGCGAGGATCGTCTTCGCGAAGAATATCCCGACCTCTTTCCTTCTACCTCCTGACTTCTTGGGACGAGAATTCTTTTAGAGGAGGAGAATGGTAACACCCCCTGTATTAAGCTACAGTAATCCTCCATGATTATGCTAAGCCACTTTGTTTTGAAATGCTTGATCAACTTGGAATAATATCTCATTTCAAATTCCACTTCAAATCAAAATTCAAATTCAAGTGAAATTTGAAAAGCTCCAAACTTGC
The DNA here is from genome assembly GCA_011799875.1 of Thinopyrum elongatum. Taxonomy (NCBI): domain Eukaryota; kingdom Viridiplantae; phylum Streptophyta; class Magnoliopsida; order Poales; family Poaceae; genus Thinopyrum; species Thinopyrum elongatum. The sequence goes on along the minus strand of CM022298.1, from coordinate 725,852,844 downwards.
AAGCAAAATAGTTCACGATTTTGGAAATAATCCATATGTTATTATGGTTAAGGAAAAAACATCACTTGTTTGCTCATTTTGAAGTAGTCATCCAAAAACAGTACCAATTTAGCTCATTTAATTCCTTTTTCATTTAAACAAAATTGAAACAAAATCATTACGCCCCCAAACCTTTTTATGGCAGTGCAGAATAATGTAAAGTAATTATGAGGCAAAGTCCCACCTTTACCTAAAGTCTTTTGCTATTAAATTTATTTGCAAAACAGTGGCATAAATGGATTACAGAAAAGAAAAGAAAAGAAAAGAAAGGGTTAAAATGCACTGCTGGACTGGTCCCAAGTGAACTACAGTGCGGCCCAGCCCAGCCTGGCCGGCCTTTCCCCTACCTCTTGCCAGAGGCAGAGGGCATGGCGCCAGTCGCGCGAGCATGCCGTCTCAGCTGCGCCAGCTCGCCCCCGTGTAGCTACAGCCGCTGGGGAGGGATAACATCACCACCGCATGCATCGGGGATACAGCTAAGATCTTTCCCCCTTTCTCCCTCACTCGCTCTCTTCCTCCCCACCATGGCCGCCTGGGCCATCGCCGTCGCGAGCTCGCCCGCATAGCCACCGCGCTTCCCGCGATTCGTCGCCGTGCCAAGAAGCTTCGCCTTGCTCCTCTACGTCGACCGGTGCCACCCATTGGAGCTGGGAGCCACCGCATCAAGCTCTGTGATGCCATCTTCAACCTTTGGTCGCCGGCAGAACTACATCGATTCCAGCCACGTCGAGCCTCCACCGAGCCCGCTTTACACATCTGCAGGACCGCGGTGAGCATGCGGTCCTTTCCCCTCTATTCCTCTGTTTCCGCGCCCGTAGCCATCGTTGCCGCCATGGCCGTACTTGTCGTCACTGTTGAGCTCGCCGTCATGGCCACAGCTCGTAGAGCTCGCGTCCGTGCACACTATCATGCTCCTAGGGTTCCCAGGAGCACAACGCACGCACGCACACCTCTCCCCGTGCCTCCTAGCGCTGATGCCGTCCTGACCCAAAATTTGGCGCCACTCCGGTAGTCACCGTCGTCGCTGCAGACCGCCCCAGGCCACGCCGCTGGCATCAATCGACACGGCGTCGAGCGCCCGTTCAAACGCGCCAAGCCACGTCCTTTCCCGGGCCCAGTAGGAGAATCCGACGCCGGCACGAGGCCCTCCGTCATGTTTCATGGTCGCCTGCATTTAAACACCAGTGGTCCGGCGTGGCACCGCCATGGGGCCCACCCTGGGTCACTGCTAGTGGGTCCCGCGGGCCAGTTGACCAAGTCGACATGCTAACTGGGCAGCCCCCAGCCACTAACCAGTGGGTCCCTGTTGACCAGTCAACTGGTCAACGGTTGACCGCTGACTCAACTGGCCGGGCACACCAGTCAGCCTCTGTAGCATTTTGCTGGGTACACTTTTGTGTACCCGTAGCATTTTTGCTATTTATTTTTGAATTAAAATTAAATCCAGTAATTCTAGAAATTGTTTTAAACTTTGATGAATCAAATAAAATAAACGGTAGCTCAGATGAAAATAATTTATATATGAAAAATGTTCAGAAAAATATGATGAACCCAAATATGTGATCAAAATGCTTGACCATCACTCCTATCATGATGAACATGGAACATCCCCCTCCGGATCAATGTACCGATAATCACCTGGAGTTGGGAAAATATTCACGAATATTTTCCCTCCTCTTCTAAAATACTTAGTAATTAATTAGGTCACAACAACAAATCATTTTTGCCATCTCATGTATCTGTGTTGCATTTGTATGCTTTGTATTTATTGTTTCTTCCCCCTCTTCTGCTCCGGTAGACCCTGAGACTGCCGACGACACCAGCTATGACTATGTCCCTGACGACCAGTTCCCCTCCGCAAAGCTTCCAGGCAAGCAAACCCCCTTGATAAGCCAAGTATCGCCTATTCTTTTCCCTCTACTTCATGCATTAGATTTTGCTACAGTTGATGATCCGATAGCTCCTATTCTGATGCAAAGCATGTATTGTAGCCTACTGTTCATACATTACCTGCTATCCTATGATGCTTAGTTTGGCTATGCCATTTTTTCGCCTGTTGGCCCTACACCCTTGTCCGGTGATGCTACGCTAGATTATCAGCTCGTGATCCCCTCCGGGAGGTGATCATGGTATGCTTACACTATTACCTTCAATTACCAATACGAGGCTGAAGGGCAGGTGGTACCATACAATAGAGATGGACCTAAGTCCCGACAGCTCCTAATGCTAAAGATGGGCCGGCTCCAAGAGCACTCGCGAGTTAATCATATGGAAGTCGGGTCGGCCCCAAGTGTACCCGCGAGCGATATTGACGTAGAATGACCGGGTAGGCGAAGACCATCCTGGAGAGGGATGGGCCTGGTTCCTTGTCATAAACCGTGAGACGGGGCGACAGGAGCACTGATCGTCTCTGCGAGCTACCAATACACTAACAGGTTTGGATATATGATCTGAGAAGGCCTCTGGCCTTTTCGCACTAACCACCACGCGGGATAAGTTATGGGCACTCGGCGTCGTACGATTCTTCCGAAAGCTCTCCAGACGTCGCAGTTGAGCGGCATGCGCCGGGTTGGACTAGGAACGCCCGCTTGTGTATACAGGGGCTAGGTTTGCTCCCGGCCGTCCTCGCAACGCGCAGGAGTGCAAAGGGCCATGGGCCCAAGACCCCTGAGCACTTAGGATGTAGACCGGTGTGCTGACCTCTCTGCTGAGCCTAGTTAGGACTATAGCATGTTGATCATCCGAGGCCAGGCATTACCCAGCAGGAGTGCCCGGCCAGAGGTAATCGAGCATGTTGGGAAAGTCGGTGCACCCCTATAGGGAAGTATACTATTTGAATAGTCGTGTCCACGGTAATGGGACGCTCGGAGTTGTATCCCGATCTACTACAACTACAACCGGATACTTCTCATACTAATTTGTGAAGATGGCCTCGGGATCGCTTTCTCGCGGGGTAGTCGAGAAAGGATCTCTCGGCATGGTTACTATATACATGATGCTACATATTATTATGCTACTCTCTTTTGATGCTATAAGATGCTACAAGACGCTAGTCTTTGATAGGCTAGGCCTTTTCCCTCTCTACTATGGCATTCTGCAGTTCAGTCCAAAGATATAGCCCCATGATACGCTTCCAACGTATGTATAATTTTTTATTGTTCCATGCTATTATAGTATCCATCTTGGATGTTTTTATATACATTTACAGCAATTATATATCATTTTTTTGGACTAACCTATTAACTTAGTGCCTAGTGCCAGTTGCTGTTTTTTGCCTGTTTTTGGTTTTCCAGAATATCAGTACCAAACGAAGTCCAAATGCCACGAAACTTTTTGGAGATTTTTTTTCTGGAAATAACAAACCCTAGAAGCTTCGGGACTGGATGAGAAGATGAAGCAGTAGCCCACGAGGCACCACGGCGGGCCCCGGGGGGCCTGGTTCCTCGTGGGGCCCACACAGCTCTGTTTGACCTAATTCCACCTCTATAAATTCTCTAAAATCAGGAAACCAACAGAGGAGTCCATGAAATACTTTTTACGCCGTCGCAAGATTCTCTTCTCGAGAGATCCCATCTGGAGGCCTTTTTCGGCACTCCGCCGGAGGGGGAATCGATCATGAAGGGGCTCTACATCATCCTTGCAACCCTTCCGATGATGTGTGAGTAGTTTACCACAGACCTTTGGGTCCATAGTTAGTAGCTAGATGGCTTCTTCTCTCTTTTTGATCTTCAATACAATGTTCTCCTCGATGTTCTTGGAGTTCTATCCGATGTAATCAATTTTTGTGGTGTGTTTGTTGGGATCTAATGAATTGTGAGTTTATGATCAGATTATCCATGAATATTATTTGAGTCTTCTCTGAACTCTTTTATGCATGATTATTATAGCTTCGTATTTCTCTCCGATCTATTGATTTGGTTTGGCCAACTAGATTGATTTATCTTGCAATGGGAGAGGTTCTTTGTAATGTGTTTGATCCTGCGATGCTCATCATGTCATCGTTCTTAAGGCGTTACTCCGTTCTTTATTGGACTTAATACACTAGACGCATGCTGGATAGCGGTCGATGTGTGGAGTAATAGTAGTAGATGCAGGCAGGAGTTGGTCTACTTGTCTCGGACGTGATGCCTATATCAATTGCCCAATAGTTATTTGTTCACCCACCGTTTGCTATTTTCATGAGAGAAGCCTCTAGTGAAAACTATGGCCCCCGGGTCTATCCAAATCATATATTAAGAATCATAAAAATACCTTGATGCACTTTTACTTTATTTATTTTATTTTGTATTTTTGTTTGATCTATTTATCTATCACCATACAATTTAATCTTGCAATTAAACATCAAGGGATTGACAACCCCTTGTTTGTGTTGGGTGCAAGGATTTGCTGTTTTGTGTGCAGGTACTGCTAACGAGTTGTTGCGTGATTCTCCTACTAGATCAATAACCTTGGTTTCATAACGGAGGGAAATACTTATCTCTACTGTACTGCATCATCCCCTCCTCTTCGGAGAAATCCCAACGCAGCTCACAAGTAGCAGGAAGAATTTCTGGCGCCGTTGCCGGGGAGACATCATCAACATCTATCAAGTACCTACGCATAAACTTTCATCTCCTCGCATTTATTTTATTTGCCTTTGCCTCTCGTTTTCATCTCCCCCACTTCTAAAACAATTTTACAAAAAAAATACAAAAATATTTTGTGTGCTATCTTTGCTTGTGTTGCCATGTGCCTTCTATTTGCTTGCATCTTTGCTTGCTAAAATTCTATTGATATGGATGCTCATCCACTAGCTAATATTTTCAAAAGATCCAATTATGATGAACAAATTTCTAGTGAGTTGAGTGCACTTGATTATCTCTATGAAGTTTTTGCTTGAAAATCATGAATCTGAAAATTATGATGAAGTGTTGAAAGAAGAAATTTATAAAGTGATTCATGATAGCTCCTTGAATGAAAAGCATGATTGCAATAATGTTATTATAAATTCTATTAATGTCGATTGTGTTAATAATATGCAAAACTATAAGCTTGGGGATGATGATTTTGTTATGTCCACTACTTATTGCAATGATCATGATTGGGGTGATGGTGCTTCTTATGATCTTGAAAATTTATTTAAGCCTCATGAATGTGTTATTGATAATAAAACTTGCAATATTATTAAAATTGGGTTTGGAACAGTGTCAACTTTAGGTAATAATGATCCCATTACCTTGGAGAGTGTTCAATCTTATGAAATTTTTGATAAAAGTGGGTTTGGAGAGGTCATGACTATGATTGATGTTAATCCCACTATCTTGGAAGATTATAAAACTTTTATGCATGTGGATCATGAAGAGAATATTTTATATGATAGCTATATTGTTGAATTTGACTATGATCCTACATGTAATTACTATGAGAGAGGAAAATATGGTTGTAGAAATTTTCATGTTACACAATTACCTCTCTTGAAGTTCAAATTATTAATGCTCCATTCTTCCTATTTGCATATGCAAGAAATTGCTTGTCTTGGAAATTTGTTTTCTTATAAAATGCCTATGCATAGGAAGTTTGTTAGACTTAAATGTGTTTTTCACATGTTTCATGATGCTCTCTTCGTGTTTCAATTACTATCTTTCATGTGAGCATCATTGAAATTTCAAGCCTATCTTAATGGCTATAAAGAAAGAGCTTGTTGGGAGGCAACCCAATGAATAAAATAAATTTTTACTTTTTGTTTCTGTTCTTGTGTGTTTTCACAATTATGCTACTGTTATGATTGTGTTTTAATGTTTTAATTAGTGTTTGTGCCAAGTAATACCTTTGGGATGATTTGGAAGATAGTATAATTGATGCTGTTTGGAAAACAGAAAGTTTTGCGTCCAGTGCTGGAATTTTTAATTATGTACTGGAGCATCAGAAAAATCTGAAAATTTTACACAGTATTGGTACATGAATTTCCCACGTTTTCCTAATTTTTCAGAATTTTTGGAGTTACATAATTATAGATTTTAAATAGATCTTTACACACTATTCTGTTTTAGACAGATTCTATTTTTGTTGCATAGTTTGCTTACTTTGATGAATCTATGGATCGTATCGGGGGGTATGAGTCATGGAGAAGTTGGAGTACAGTAGAATTATGCCAATATTAAATATGAATCAATTTACTACAGTACTCATAGTTAAGGATTTATTTGTTATACTAACGGATCTCATGAAGGTTTTGTTGAGTTTTGTGTGATTGAAGTTTTCAAGTTTTGGGTGAGTTCACGATGGATGAAGGAATAAGGAGTGGCAAGAGCCTAAGCTTGGGATGAAGGAATAAGGAGTGGCAAGAGCCTAAGCTTGGGATGAAGGAATAAGGAGTGGCAAGAGCCTAAGCTTGGGTATGCCCAAGGCACCCCAGGGTAATATTCCAGGAAGACTCAAGCGTCTAAGCATGGAGATGCCCCGGAAGGTATCCCCTCTTTCTTCTACCAATTATCGGTAATTTTACTTAGAGCTATATTTTTAGTCATCATATGATATGTGTTTTACTTGCAGCGTCTTGTATTATATGAGTATTTGCTTTGTTTGCTTTTTAGTTTGTCACAATCATCTTTGCTGGACACACCAATTTGAGAGAGCCACACATTTATTATGATTTGTTAGAATACTCTACGTGCTTCATTTAAATTTTTTTGAGCTTGGTAGTTGCTCTAGTGCTTCACTTAAATCTTTTTGAGCACGGCGGTGGCTATATTTTGAAGAAATATTTAAACTCTCATGCTTCACTTATATCTTTTTGAGAGTTGATAATAGTAATGGTAATTTGCACAAGATATAAATTTGGTCCCAAAGTGATGAATATTCAAGAGGGATATAATAAAAACTTTCATGAAACATCATTGGATATGATAAGTTTGATTCCATGCAATAGTTTTGTGATATGGAGATGATAATATGTGAGTCATGTTAGTGAGTAATTGCGATTTAGTAAGAATATTAGTGTTAAGGTTTGTGATTCCCTATGCATGCACATAAAGTCAATAGTTATGCAATGAAATTATATCCTACTTATGGTGCATTATTCGGTGTTAGTTATGTTCAATGCATGTTTATGACCTTTTTGCTTTTTGGTTGGTTGCTTCTCAATCTATTTGCTAGCCTTCATTTGTACTAAGCGGGAATACTGTTTGTGCATCCAAACTCCTTAAACCCAAGTTGTGCCAAATGAGTCCACCATATCTACCTATATGTGGTATTTCCATACCGTTCCAAGTAAATTTGCATGTGCCAACTCTAAAATTTTCAGAATAATTTTCCGTTTTGTGTGCCCGTACCACTCACGAAGCGGCAGGGGGTGGCCAATATTTTCCATGCTAGGTGTGTTATTCTCATGATGAGTATTTATTCACTTGTCATTGCACGAGAGAGTGGCTGGTAATAGGGATGCCCAATCCCACAATGAATCAAAAATAATAATAACAAAATTCCTTGGAAAGTATTGTTATGGAGGGCACCAGTGGATATGGCTAGCCATGGATTGTGAAAGAATGGTGGAAAGGAAATAAACTTTATTTTCTGTTTGGGAACGGCCTATGATGTGTCTAGCATGGAAAATATTGGGAATTCTCGATCGTTTTCGTTGACATGAAAAGCATGCCTCTAAAAAATTATTTTATGTCTCTCATTTAAGCTTTGAGCTCTGGCACATTTGCAAATCTCTGCTTCCCTCTGCGAAGGGCCTATCTATTTACTTTTATGCAATTTTTATTTTTATTTTGAGTCTCCATCGTCTCTTACAAAGCACCAACTAGAGAGCACTATTGTCATACTTGTGCATTGTGTGTAGCTAATATTGAGTGTGTTTCATGAATGGATCAATGATTGAGTGTAATGGGCTAGGGATAACTTTCTTTAGCGTTGATATTTTGAAAGACATGGTTGCTTGTTATTATGCTTGAGTATTTATGTCTTCATGTCAAACTATAGACTATTGCTTTGAATCATTCAAGTCCAAATGTCCATGCTATAAAGAAAATAATATATGATGAATATGATAGGTAGCATTCCACATCAAAAATTCTATTTTTATCATTTACCTACGCAAGGATGAGCAGGAATTAAGCTTGGGGTTGCTGAAACATCTCCAACGCATCTATAATTTTTTATTGTTCCATGCTATTACAGTATCAATCTTGGATGTTTTTATATATATTTACAGCAATTATATATCATTTTTTGGGACTAATCTATTAACTTAGTGCCCAGTGCCAGCTGCTGTTTTTTTCCTATTTTTGGTTTTCCAGAATATCACTACCTAACAAAGTCCAAATTCCACGAAACTTTTTGCAAATTTTTTTCTGGACATAACAAACTCTAGAAGCTTCGGGAGGGGACGAGAAGATGAAGCAATGGCCCACGAGGCACCATGGCGCGCCCCAGGCGGGCGCCCTGGTACCTCATGGGGCCCACACAGCTTCGTTCGACCTAATTCCACCTCTATAAATTCTCTAAAATCGGGAAACCAACAGAGGAGTCCACAAATACTTTTTCCTCCACAGCAAGCTTCTGTTCTCGAGAGATCCCATCTGGAGGCCTTTTTCGGCACTCCGCCATAGGGGGAATCGATCACGAAGGGGCTCTACATCATCCTTGGGACCCTTCCGATGATGCGTGAGTAGTTTACCACAGACCTTCGGGTCCATAGTTAGTAGCTAGATGGCTTCTTCTCTCTTTTTGATCTTCAATACAATGTTCTCCTAGATGTTCTTGGAGTTCTATCCGATGTAATCACTTTTTGCGGTGTCTTTTTTGGGATCCAATGAATTGTGAGTTTATCAGATTATCCATGAATATTATTTGAGTCTTCTCTGAACTCTTTTATGCATGATTATTATAGCTTCATATTTCTTTCCGATCTATTGATTAGGTTTGGCCAACTAGATTGATTTATCTTGCAATGGGAGAGGTGCTTTGTAATGGGTTCGATCTTGAGGTGCTCAATCCCAGTGACAGAAAGGGACATGACACGTATGTATCGTTGCTATTAAGGGTAAAAAGAGGGGGTTTATTCAGGTGTGAGTTTACTTTGTCTACATCATGTCATCTTGCTTAAGGCGTTACTCCGTTCTTTATGGACTTAATACACTAGATGCATGCTGGATAGCGGTCGATGTGTGGAGTAATAGTAGTAGATGCAGGCAGGAGTTGGTCTACTTGTCTCGGACATGATGCCTATATACATGATCATTGCCTTGGATATCGTCATGATTATTTGTTTTTCTATCAATTCCCCAACAATAATTTGTACACCCACCGTATGCTATTTTCATGAGAGAAGCCTCTAGTGAAAACTATGGCCCCCGGGTCTATCCAAATCATATATTAAAAATCATAAAAATACCGTGCTGCACTTTTACTTTATTCACTTTATTTTGTATTTTTTGATTGATCTATTTATCTATCACCATACAATTTAATTTTGCAATTAACCGCCAAGGGATTGACAACCCCTTGTTTGCATTACGTGCAAGGATTTATTGTTCTGTGTGCAGGTACTGCTAACGAGTTGTTGCATGATTCTCCCACTGGATTGATAACCTTGGTTTCATAACTGAGGGAAATACTTATCTCTACTGTACTGCATCATCCCCTCCTCTTCGGGGAAATCCCAATGCAGCTCAAAAGTTGCACCCCATTCCTTTGATACCGATGCATATTTAGCAAAGTTCTGATGTAAGACTTGCGAGTACTTTGGATGAGTACTCACAGTTGCTTTGCTACCTCTTTTCCCTTACCCATTTGCTGCGATCAGATGACGGAGCCCAGGAGCCGGAGATCCACAGTGGAGGTTACTACTACACGAAGCCTGACGACCAGGAGTAGTTTAGAGGCCCCAGGCAGGAGGCCTGGGCCTTTTCGATCAGTGTCGTTGTTATGCTAGCCTTCTTAAGGCAAAGTTGTTTATCTATGTCTATACTCAGATAATATTTGCTTTCGCTAACTTATGTATTCGGGTCCTCGTGACCCCTGGTTTGTAATATGAAGACTTATGTTTAATTTGTGTCTTAGTGTTGTGTTGTGATATCTTTCCGTGAGTCTTTGGTCTTGATCGTGCATGTTTGCGTGTATGATTAGTGCATGATTGAACTAGGGGCATCACATCAGCGTAGCTAATCATATTGACCATGTGTTCGCCAACTGAACTGCCCTCAGCCATCTTGCACTCCATCACGGTCTTTGTTATATCATAACGTTCAGACCGTGCATTTTGCTTGTACAGAGCATCCAATTTTCGGATCCTATCTTCGGCGTTATGGAGTTCAAAATGTTTTTGAAGCTCTGGATTCATGCAAGCTAGCATGAGGCACTGCACTAAGTTGTAGTCATCATCCTTAGTGGCCCAGACATTTTGTTCATCTTCCGGGGCAGTTACCGCCGGTTTTTCTGGAAGAGGCGTGTCAAGCACATACACTTTCTTAGCACTCCTGAGGACAATCCTCAAGGTACGGACCCAGTCCGCATAGTTATTTCCAATTGCAGCTAACTTCTCTTTCTCTAACATTGGGCCTAAGCTGAACATGGAGTTGCGAGCCATGTGATCTACAACGGTAAACACAAGTTTTCACTTAGACTTTGTTCATAATTAATTTGCACTTAGTGAATAAACAATTTTATTCTAAGGTGCGCTCCCACTCAAATCAATATCTCTCATAATTGATTGTGAGTGATGCAAGACCCGCATTTCCATTCAACGCCATTGTTCGAGATGAACAGTGATGGCGCGAACTTCAATCGGTAGGCAAACTTGCCGATCACATCTCTATGTGACTCTTGTTCATCTTTCGATGCGTGTGTTCCGAGCTCAGGACGATCCTGCCATGAACATCAGGACAACCAAGTGATCTTGCTGTGAGGTCTGACCTCACCCGCCTTACACCCGTACAATCGTTCATACCCATGTATCCATGGCGCACCCCGAAAGGAAAGAAGCTGTGACGGTGCTACACTTGGGAGAACACTAACTACTTGATATTTTTAAGTGAGAGATCACCCTAATAAAAGCGACTACCGCGCAATCAAAAGGGTGCATAAAAAAGGATAAACATCTTAGGCAATTCATAATAGCATGATATGGTATAGCCCTTTCTGACGGAGATGTCTTTATTTCTTTGTCTTCAGCATTTGCGTCGGTGTTCACCTTCGCGAAGATTGCCACCACCTTTCCCATGCACCAGATAATATTGCTATCTCTATAGCTAATAAAATAAGTGCATTACATAAGGTTGACATGCAGGTCATTAAAGTGACAATCATATGGCTCCAGCCATCATGCCGAATCATGACACGCAGGTCATGTTAATGAATTTACATTATATAGTCATCTCATACATAATCAAATCAATATGAGAACTGCTATACCACATCGCATGCACATCTCATGTCATCCTGCAAAACCAAGTTAGACGCCTCTAATTGGTTTATGCAAAATTTTATTTTACGTGGCTTCTAAGGTTTTGACTTAAACCGCAGCTACCAACGTTTATCATCAAGTATGATTATTCAAGTCGCTAGATTAACTTTATGGGGTGTATGAAACATGAGATAATAAAATCTCGAGCCCAATACTGAACTTCGGCATACGCATGACTCCCGTGCAGATCATATCTGCATTGCCTTTTTGTCTGCAAAATTTCATCTTTCTCTCAACTATGGTTGAACCCAAAACATTGTTAGCACTTCGTTGATCAATCAGGATCGCGGATTGCCAGAGCTTTGACAAATTCCACCATGCCATTTCAAGATCAGAAATACGCAAATTCTAGGGAAGCAACAAGAATATCAGGTAATAGATTTCATCGGCTACCCTCATAAATAATTTTCAGCAATAGATCTCATCTACTACAAAATTATATTATGCAATACCCATACATCTCTATGTATTCTAGATCGTAACCTGCATCTACGCATAGCACGGCTCATGAGGCTACTGTAGGGGAACACGATAGAAAACAAAAAAAAATTGGTACTACGAGCATGCCCAGGATCACTGTGGAGATTGCATACAAGGTTTGGTCTGATCATTACTGACTTGTAGCGCTCGGAAGTAGAGTCGATGTAGATTGTCGGTGCAGATCCCCGCAGATAGGATTTACAACCTCCCAACCATGAGGATGTACTCCCTTGTCTGCTCCTCGGACGATCCATCGGACAGCCCTTCGGGAGGCGGTCAGACAGTCCCTCGGACGATGTCACAGACAGCCCTCCGGGAGGACCCTCAAACTCGGCCGGTATCTTGGACAGCCCTTGGGAGGACCCTCAAATAGCCCCTCAGGCAGAAGATCATACCTACGACCTCTCTACGGGGTTGCACACATACGGTGTCAGCTATCCGGCTGGGCTTCGTCGTCCAGAACTAGTTCCTGCCGGAACCCAGAGAGCGTTTCGGCTCTACGAAACTATTTCGATGGGAGGGAGAGATAAGGCCAGATCATGCATGGCATTTGTTTGAGAGTAAGTGTGGCGCCCCGCCTAATTACCACTGTAGCCAGATGGTCGCCGCACATACCAGCCCAGGAAATCACTCTGGCATGCGCGCTTACAACATGTATCATGAACACAGGCATTTCTATTAATGGATATATAAGTCTCACATGATATCTTACAAGAGGTGATGGCAGCGGAAAAGCTCTATCTAAGGCAGCATGGTCTTGGTGCAGCTCCAATCCACAGGGATCTGACTGGGATACTCTTCTAGCCCGCGAATGCTCCGGCTCCTCGTCGACGGACAACGGATCCTTATGTGAACCTGGCCACATTGAAGGCCGCTGAGTACTTTTGAATGTACTCGCAAGCAAACCAAACCAACATATACACCAAGCAAGGTAATCCATAGCATTCAAGCATGCATTTGTTATTAGAGCAATATTAATTATCATGGCATGGCATAACTAGCTAGCAATATTGATTATCATGCCATGGCATGGTTATCCAGCAAGATAACTACTGAAGTAAATGCAGTAAGGTAATGCAGATTAAATAAATATTCCATACTCCGAACATTCACATGATCCCATCTGAATCTGATCCAAATCCAATCCAAATCATGTGGTAGTCCGACCACTCATCTCATAGCTATCCCATGGCTAACATATCATATCCCTGACATCGTTCAATGGCTATGCATCTCCACTGCAAGTCTGATAAACTTACTCTCTTCTGGGTTGCCTTACAACCCTCAGAATATTCACGGGTCACCGAGTACTACTGATCATAAAACGAGTTCTTCCATCATTATTATTACTGTTCCGATTGACCACCTAGTGAGGTCTGGACGGACTGTCCAATACCGTGGACGTGGCTATTCGAATAGATTTTACACTCTGCAGAGGTTGCACACTTTACCCACATCATGGAGTACCCGACCTCGTACTTAGAACATGCTCCCATTCGGGTGGACCAGAGTTACTCCAACGAAACCCATGACCCTGCTATCGTACCACCGGCAACCATCCTCCCCCGGAGTCAAGCCCTAGGTGGCCCCTATGTCACCTCGTGACACCTGCCACTGTCGTGGCCAAACTAAACTGTCCCAAACGGGGACGCCGACAAATATCTCAACTGGGCTCACAAGGTTATCGCCGCCTACCGGGCCAGGGCAGTGTGCACGCATAACCTTCCCTAGTTGGTGGTACCAATAAAAAAGCACGCGATCAGACCAAGTCAAGGCCGTCCCATACCGGCAAATGTGGTTGCACCGATAAGTCCGGAGAGGTGACTCTGGATCAACCGACTAGGTTTAGTTTTAGCAATCATTTAGCAAGAATGGTATGTACCACAATAACTTGAGATGATAGCAACTAGGCATCTAAATAAATTACTTTGAATTTTCACATAGCAACTAATGCAAGTAATGTAAACAGTAAGTGCAATCTTAGCAGAAGTTTAACTATTTCTATCACAGGCATAATCATCAATTAAACACGCAAGAATAACATAGAGCAATGCTTTAGGGCATATATCAGACGGTCGGCTTGCCTGGAGGTCAAAGAATGCTCCGGGAAGAAGTGCGGTGAAGCCACGGAAGAATTTGCCGGAAAGGATTCCCTCTCGGAGGGCTGATAGAAGGGCAAGGGCAAAATGGTCATTTTCACAGTGTGGAAACATTATTAAAATGATACCATCGGGATGGGCTCGACGAGACGAAAACATGAACATTGGTTTCACCTGAATCGGAGTTATGAGCAAGAAGATCTGACTATTGGAATGCCAGGGACTAATCTATAAAAAATATTCACAAACGAGTCCCCGACTGAATTTTGGCTGAAAAAGAGAAACAACACTGTTCAACTGGGCTGGCCTAGGCTGAGACTGCCGTTGCTACTGCTTCTGCATTGGGCCGGCCCAAGAGGAAAGCGCCTTTCTCAGAGTACGTTTCCGCTGCAGGAAAACAGATTCTAGCCAAACCGCCTCCACTTAATAGGCTGGGCCCGGCCGCCGAGTCACTTACGCGTGAGCCCCTCCAGCTCTCTCCCTCCTCCCGTTCTCCTTCTTCCTCTGGGCAGCACGGGGCGGGCCGGTCGCCGGGGTTCCGGCCGCTGGAGTGCGCGGGAGGGTTGGCCGAAGGGCGAGATGGGTGTGGCGCTCGATGGTGAGCCTGCCGGTACCCGCGGCAGAGGCGGAGGTGGTCGGTAGTGGCCCGACGGTGCTTGGCGGCGGAGCTCAGCTACTGGTGGAGCTCGGGGTCACGGCCACGGCCTGCTCCGGCGCAAAAGGAGGGTGCGGAGGGTGCCGTGGTGAGGGTAGTGATCGGCCACGGTGGCTAGACGGAGCAATGGGGGCTGGGGTAATCGGAATCAGCCAAGGCCAAGGCAGAGGCCATGGTGGCCATGGAGGCATGCTGTGCCGCGGGAGCTCGATTCCTTGAGCTGGGGAAGGGGTAGAGAGTAGAGCAGGAGGTGTGGGTGCTCGGGGATGGCCGAGGAGCTCCGGGGAGGGCCTCTTTATAGGTGGCCACGGCGGGGAGATAAGCACGGCCGCCGTGGCACCCTTATCCCCACACTGGAGCTTGGGGAGGATGTGGCTCGGAGGCTTGCGGTGTCGACCTGGCGAGAGGTGCAGGGCGTGACACGACAGCGAGGAAGAAGCTAGGGAGGGAGGCGACAGAGGAGGTTCACAGGACGTACAGTGCTGCGGTGGCGATCGCCGTGGCACGAGGAGGAGGAAATAGGAGGGAGAGAAGGGTCCAGAGAGAAGAAGAGGATGCTGCGGAGCCGCTAGACATGCTCAGACAGGCAGGGGCCGACCGAAGATGACCGGACGGAGCTGACAGAGCGCAGAGCACCACTTTGGCGCGCTCTCCGTGCGGTCACCACGGGCACCGCGTGTCCATGGCACTAGATGGCTCTAGGGCCTTGTCCAACACTCTCCTCGCTTCTCAAATAGATAGGAGATGGCTCTGGATAGACCAGGAAGGCTCTAGAGTGGGAGAAACTTGCAAAAAATGATTCTGACAGCAAACTTGGGTAGACTTTTCTGGAGAAATGGATGAAGGAGATGAACTGGGTCTTTGTCAAAATGAAATATGGTAGGAAGGACTAGGTGCTGGCAAAATTTGAAGTCATTGCATATACTTCCTTTGTAATGCAGAATTTGGTCCAGAAAAGGGATCTTGATGCTCTGCTCAAATGGCTTGATGAAATGAGCTGAATTTTGGTCGAGAGTGATGATTTGAATATATAGAGATACTGGGAAAATCTCAGCTCATTTGGAAATACCAAAGTGGTACTTCCTTCACAGAGCTTTGAAATGGACAGAAAATTAAGAAAAATGCTGGGGAAGAATGGATAGATGGATTGAGCTGGTTTTTGGTTTCCATGAGTTATTTATCAATGTTAATCACCTTGAAAAATTTCAGCTCAAATAGATCAAGGGTTCAAGCACTTCCTTTGCAAACTGGAAATCTGGACAGAATTTGCAAATGGATGCTGTGCTCAAACTTTGAACTATGGGACTTGGATTTTGATGGAAATGGTGAAGATATGGATAGGGTAAGCTCCACAATTTATTTGGGATTTTTCTTGGCTACCAAAATGGTAGTTCCTTTAGAAACTGCCCAAAATGCAATATTGGCCTTAAATAGGAAAATGCAATTTCCCCTATTTAATTATGGCCAATATTTTTATGGGAGCTCAATATGACCACAAAGAATATCTCCGCAAGTTTTCATGAACTTTGGAGATGGATAGATATTTTCCTGGATTTAATTCCTTTAACTGGCAGAAAAAGGAATTAATTATAAATGAAAAATATTGCAAATGACTTGGGAAATATTTTTGCATATCCAGTGTTAATAGAGATAGGATGATCACTGGGAAAAGTTTGGGAGGCAACAGATCAAAGGAAATTGCGGGTCCTTTATAATGGAAGGAATTAGGGTTTCCCTTCCGGTAACTCGGAAGGTAGGGTTCCGATAGCAAAGTTCTGAGAATATACCTCGGGTGGCAAGGTTGGTCTGAAGAGAATCTCTGGTTGGATAGGAGAGGCAAGGCTAAATGACCATCTTCATATACCCAAGAGCTAGAGAAAATCCGATAACACCGAGAAAAAATATGTGAGTCAAATCCCGCAAAGGAAAAAAAAGAGCGAAAACCAGGGTGTTACAAACCTACCCACCTTAAGAAAATCTCGTCCTCGAGATTTCCGGGCTTACCTCCCGGTGAAGGGGAACTTACTTGTATGCGACTTGGATCCATCATTTGTCTTGTCTTCGTTGGGTTCACTGACCTTTTAGCTGCCTCTTCTGATGGATCAGGTGTCGTCTCTTCACACAGTTTCCTTGAATCCTTCTCTTTCCTGTTAGGCGTACCTTTTGTCCTGCGGGTAATACCAACAAATAGCTTGATTTACATGGCCTGGAAGTGACTGCCTCGGTTTTTATTGCGATGCTTCGTACCCTGACTGTCATGGGCAAGACACCCTTTCCTTGTACCAGGCTTACGTTCTCGTATGGCCTCGAGTGAGTGGGATGACTTTCTTTTTGCCGTGTCAAAATGCTCAGTCTGGCTGTGGGTTCCATACTGATGTTCCCTTTTGTCTTCGACATTCTGACTTGGTGCTTAGGTTATCCACAATTCAAGGAACAACATGACCGAGCTATTGCTGCCATATCCTCAACTGAAATGTCAGGCATGATCACAAAGTATTCATAGACAGTAATCTCTTATTCCAATGATGTCATGACGTCTATGAGCTGTTGATGCTGATATGCTTTGAGCCATTCTATCTGAATGTCTTGTTTCAACTCTGTCACTCGTGGAGAGGGCTCTGTCATATATATCTTCTCTAGTCCTTGTTATGACCACTGGGCTGAGCATAGTATGGCTATCATCCGGTGTATCTTTTGGAGCATAGCCTCTTATCTTGGTTGATGGCCCATATTCTTGATGAGTATGATATGCTGGCTGCATTGTTGTGGCCGTATATGCAAAAGTCTGACAATGGTTATCAATATCACTCTGTTCGTGGAACTGTATCTTATTGACCATCACAGAGGTTGTTTGTCCACCACTTCGTTGTTCTTGAGGATTCCTTTGATGGACCTGTAATGACCTACCGACATGGCTCCTTGATGGTTTTCCCGGCTTGTTGGGCTTGTTCTCACATCTTACTCTTGCATATCTCGTAGGGGTTGCTGTGCCCATATTCTTCTTTTCAACATGGGGCCAATGTTTCTCTGAAGACAGTCATTCCCATATATGAGTGGCTCGCATGAACCGATCCACTGGACTGCATGCTCACAACATATGCAGGTGTAGGATAAATCCTTTCATAATCACTGAGTTTTGAGGTGGATGTGTGTCTAGACTAGTTCATGCTGCTGACAAACTTTTTGTAGGCACAATGGCGTGTTGAAGAAAGCTGAATTCCTTATGCTTGAAGCTTCTGCCAGGCTAGCGTACTGAAGAAGGCTGGGTATCGTATCCCAAAAGTTTTTCCCTCATGTGTTTTGCTGAGGAAGGTCAAGTGCCTTATACCGGAAGTTTTTCGTGGTAGCACACGGTGGAAGATGGGAGTGCTGTATCCCAGAAGATTTTTCTCACCAAGTGGCGTACTGAGGAAGATTGGCAGTCTTGTGTTGTAAGCTTCTCCCGGTAGCTTGCGGAGGAAGGCTGGGTTTCTTATACCGAAAGCCTTTGACGGTGTACGCAGTCGGATCTATGTCAGATTCTGGCTTCCTTCTGAAGTATCCGGAATTTATCCATAGCGGAGCCAAACTTGGTGTAGGCCACAGATTGACTGAAGACATTCTGTTGTCATGCACACCGCTTGTTCTTCGGCTGGTCTGATCATTGCTGCTGTAAAGGTTGCAGAACTGATGCATGCCTCATGTTGATAATTAATTCGGAATACCCTTTGCATTCAAACCAAGTGTTGCCGATAATAAGCAGTGGACAGATAATTCCATTTGGTTCAGCTGAGCTTCCAAGCATGTAAATTTCTCACTGATTCTGGGCAACCGCGAACTTATCCATATTCCTCACAAACATTGTTCACAGTGCCCGAATTTTTTTGTATTTGCACCGGTGAATGCTCTGAAATTTGTATCCACATACTAGAGTTTTGTTGTTGCTCTTGGCACATGCTCATTCTGGTGTTCATTCTTGGTAGCTCATCTGACTGCTCCTTAGGCGTGATCTGTTCTGAGGCAAACTCTCTCAGGCATATTCTGGCCTTGTCAGTTGCACCCATATTCTGCTTCTGACCCGTTCTTCATTCCTGACAGATCCGGGGTTGCTGTCCTGGATATCGAGCAGTTGGTTTGGCTTGACTCTTGTTGAATATGGATTATTGGGTATTATCCAGGTGGCATGCCGGTCTTCTTGATGGCACTTGCGGATGGATCCAGTCGGAACAAAGAAACGGAACCGATCAAAGAAACAAGAACCGCGAAAAACCAAGAAGCAAATAAAGCTCAAATTTTGCGGACCTTACACACATGGCCGAAGATCCACTAGTATAACTAGCTTAGCGCACTCGATGCACCTCTAAGGATTTAGAAGCGAAACCACACAATGCTCCTGGTAGCAATTGGTGTCAAGCTCCTACTACTTCCTTAGGGAACATCAAACTCGACACACGACCATAGCCAAAGTGGCTTAGTCAACGATCCTAAGGTTGTCAGGGAAAAGATGGAATTTATAGGCATTTCCCAAAGGAAACTAGAGTTAAGAAGAGAAATGCCATGGCTAGCAAGCAGGGTAAGGATATCTGGTTTACCTAGGGGTTTAGAGCTCACGGGTCATTGCCTGGTGCGGATATTTCACACCGGAGGCAAAGGCCACGAGAGTTGGGGGTCTGATGGAGCCCAAACCTAGGGGGTTGCCTTATGATCAATAGTAGCCGTGCCTGTTTGGCAAAGATGGCTAAAATCCATCTGGGCTTTCTACTAATCACAAGAAAATGAAGTCTGACTAGGGTAACCTACAGTCAGCCTGGCTGCTCTGATACCATCCGTTGTGGCGCCCCACCAGATTACCACTGTAGGCAGACGGTCGCCGCACATACCAGCCCAGGAAATCACTCTGGCATGCGTGCTTACAACAAGTATCATGAACACAGGCATTTCTATTAATGGATATATAAGTCTTACATGATATCTTACAAGAAGTGATGGCAGCGGAAAAGCTCTATCTAAGGCAGTATGGTCTTGGTGCGGCTCCAATACACAGGGATCTGACTGGGTTACTCTTCTAGCCCGCGAACGCTCCGGCTCCTCGTCGACGGACGACGGATCCTTATGTGAACCTAGCCACATTGAAGGCCGCTGAGTACTTTTGAATGTACTCGCAAGCAAACCAAACCAACATATACACCAAGCAAAGCAATCCATGGCATTCAAGCATGCATTTGTTATTAGAGCAATATTAATTATCATGGCATGGCATAACTAGCTAGCAATATTGATTATCATGCCATGGCACGGTTATCCAGCAAGATAACAACTGAAGTAAATGCAGTAAGGCAATGCAGATTAAATAAATATTCCATACTCCAAACATTCGCATGATCCCATCTGAATCTGATCCAAATCCAATCCAAATCATGTGGTAGTCCGACCACTCATCTCATAGCTATCCCATGGCTAACATATCATATCCCTGACATCGTCCGATGGCTATGCATCTCCACTACAAGTCTGATAAACTTACTCTCTTCCGGGTTGCCTTACAACCCTCAGAATATTCACGGGTCACCGAGTACTACTGATCATAAAACGAGTTCTTCCATCATTATTATTACTGTTCTGGTTGACCACCTAGTGAGGTCTGGACGGACTGTCCAATACTGTGGACGCGGCTATTCGAATAGATTTTACACTCTGCAGAGGTTGCACACTTTACCCACACCATGGAGTACCCGGCCTCATACTTAGTACATGCTCCCATTCGGGTGGACCGGAGTTACTCCAATGAAACCCGCCTGACCCGTGACCCTCCCATCATACCACCGGCAATCATCCTCCCCCGGAGTCAAGCCCTAGGTGGCCCCTGTGTCACCTCGTGACACCTGCCACTGTCGTGGCCAAACTAAATTGTCCCAAACGGGGACGCCGGCAAATATCTCAACTAGGCTCACAAGGTTATCGCCGCCTACCAGGCCAGGGCAGCGCGCACGCATAACCTTCCCTAGTTGGTGGTACCGATAAAAGAGCACGCGATCAAACCAAGTCAAGGCCGTCCCATATCGGCAAATGTTGTTACACGGATAAGTCCGGACAGGTGACTCTGGATCAACCGACTAGGTTTAGTTTTAGTAATCATTTAGCAAGCATGGTTATCTACCACAACAACTTGAGATGATAGCAACTAGGCATCTAAATAAATTACTTTGAATTATCACATAGCAACTAATGCAAGTAATGTAAACAGTAAGTGCAATCTTAGCAGAAGTTTAACTATTTCTGTCACAGGCATAATCATCAATTAAACATGCGAGAATAACATAGAGCTATGCTTTAGGGCATATATCAGATGGTCGGCTTGCCTGGAGGACGAAGAATGCTCTGAGAAGAAGTGCGGTGAAGCCGCGGAAGAATTTGCCGGAAAGGATTCCCTCTCGGAGGGCTGATAGAAGGGCAAGGGCAAAATGGTCATTTTCACAATGTGGAAATATTGTGAACATGATACCATCGGGACGGGCTCGACGAGATGAAAACGTGAGCGTTGGTTTCACCTGAATCGGAGTTATGAGCAGGAAGATATGACTATTGGAATGCCAGGGACTAATCTGTAAAAAATATTCACAAACGAGTCCCCGACTGAATTTCGGCCGAAAAAGAGAAACAGCACTGTTCAACTGGGCTGGCCTGGGCCGAGACTGCCGTTGCTACTGCTGCTGCATTGGGCCGGCCCAAGAGGAAAGCGCCTTTCTCAGAGTACGTTTCCGCTGCGGGCAAACCGCCTCCACTTAATAGGCTGGGCCCGGCCACTGAGTCACTTACGCGCTGGCCCCTCTAGCTAGGTCTCTCCCTCCCGTTCTCCTTCTTCCTCTGGACTACACGGGGCGGGCCGGTCGCCGGGGTTCCGGCAGCCGGAGTGCGCGGGAGGGTTGGCCGAAGAGCGGGATGGGTGTGGCGCTCGATGGTGAGCCCGCAGGTACCCGCGGCGGAGGCGGAGGCGGAGGCGGAGGTGGTCGGCAGTGAACGGACGGTGCTTGGCGACGGTGCTTAGCTACTGATTGAGCTCGGGGTCATGGCCACGGCCTGCTCCGGCGCAAAAGGAGGGTGGGGAGAGTGCCGTGGTGAGGGTAGTGATCGGCCACAGTGGCTAGACGGAGCAATGGGGGCTGGGGTAATCGGAATCGGCCGAGGCAGAGGCAGAGGCCATGGTGGCCGTGGAGGCAAGCTGTGGCGAGGGAGCTCGATTCCTCGAGCTGGGGAAGGGCTAGAGAGTAGAGCAGGAGGTGTGGGTGCTCGGGGATGGCCGAGGAGCTCTGGGGAGGGCCTATTTATAGGTGGCACGGCGGGGAGATAAGCACGGCCGCCGTGGCACCCTTATCCCCACACTGGAGCTTGGGGAGGACGTGGCTCAGAGGCTTGTGGTGCCGACCTGACGAGAGGAGCAGGGCACGACACGACAGCGAGGAAGAAGCCAGGGAGGGAGGCGACAGAAGAGGTTCATAGGAGGTACAGTGCTGCGGCGGCGATCGACTTGGCGCGAGGAGGAGGAAATAGGAGGGGGAGAATGGTCCAGTGAGAAGAAGAGGATGCTGCGGAGCCGCTAGACATGTTCAGACCGGCAGGGGCCGACCGGATATAACCGGACGGAGCTGACAGAGCGCAGATGAAAGCACAAGTGCTCCCTGGGTGGTTTTGGTAATTAATGTCAACATATCTCTTGTTGGACTAATACTTTTAAATAGTATATTTCAGATGAGTTCAACATTGAAGTGGCGTGGACAAGAGGATGTGGAACCCCTTCAAGATGCTAAGGACAAAGGATTGGCTCAAGCTCTAAAGCTCAAGACTCTACATTTTAATTTTAGTGATCCAAGATCACATTGAGTCCATAGGAAAAGCCAATACTATTAAAAGGGGATGAGGTGTTTCTTAATGACTTGCTTGCTCAAAGTGCTTAGTGATATGCTCCAAAGCCCTCAACCACTTTCTCATATCCACATATGTCCCAAACCAAAAGTCAAACTTGACCCCACCGATTTGATCTATCCAGCGCCACCGAGTTCATTTGACATAGCCACTACAAGAAACCCTAATCAGTTCGGTCTCACCGATGGGATCCCGGTCTCACCGAGATGGGCTTGCACACTCTTTGTTTCCTATTGCACTCATTTCGGTCCCACCGAAATATGCAATCGGTCCCACCAAGTTTGCTTGACCAACTCTCTGGTTAGCTTATTACCAAAATCGGTCCCACCGAGTTTGTGTAATCGGTCAAACCGAGATGAGGTTTTACCCTAACCCTAGCACATCGGTCCCACCGAGTTGATCATATCGGTCCCACCGAAAATCCTAACGTTCACATTTTGAACTAAATCGGTCTGACCGAGTTTTATGATTCAGTCCCACCGAGTTTGGTAAATTGTGTGTAATGGTTAGATTTTGTGTGGAGGCTATATATACCCCTCCACCCACTTTTCATTCGTGAAGAAAGCCATCAGAACGTGCCTACTCTTCCAGTATACATTTCTGAGAGAGAACCACCTACTCATGTGTTGAGACCAAGATATTCCATTCCAATCATATGAATCTTGATCTCTAGCCTTCCCCAAGCTGCTTTCCACTCAAATCATCTTTCCACCAAATCCAAATCCGTGAGAGAGAGTTGAGTGGTGGGGAGACTATCATTTGAAGCACAAGAGCAAGGAGTTCATCATCAACACACCATCTATTACCTTTTGGAGAGTGGTGTCTCCTAGATTGGTTAGGTGTCACTTGGGAGCCTCCGTCAAGATTGTGGAGTTGAACCAAAGAGTTTGTAAGGGCAAGGAGATCTCCTACTTCATGAAGATCTACCCGAGTGAGGCAAGTCCTTCGTGGGCGATGGCCATGGTGGGATAGACAAGGTTGCTTCTTCGTGGACCCTTCGTGGGTGGAGCCCTCCGTGGGCTCGCGCAACCGTTACCCTTCGTGGGTTGAAGTCTCCATCAAGGTGGATGTACGATAGCACCACCTATCGGAACCACGCCAAAAATCTTCGTGTCTCCAATTACGTTTGCACACTCCAATCCAATCCCTTTACATTCTCGCAAATTGCATGCTTTACTTTCCGCTGCTCATATACTTTTGCCATGCTTGCTTGAAATGTATTAAACTTGTGCTAAAACTCCACCTTAACTTGAAGAAATTAAAAACTGATACTTTGTTAAGGGTCTAATCACCCCCCCTCTAGACACCACTTCTCGATCCTTTCAATTGGTATCAGAGCTTTGGTTTCCATTGCTTTGGTTTAATCACCATTGGAGGAAGATGGATGAGTCTACGTTGCGGAGTCTTAGACATAGAGTGCCTATACTTGATGGAGAATACTTTCATGAGTGGAAAAATGAGATGCTTGTGATTTTCAATGAATATCATTTGAGCAAGTACATTACTAGCCCTTGTGCACCCATTGTTGATCCTTTGCATCCTACCCTTGATGAGTCTATTGACTTGATCCACAATCTTAGAACTATCAATCTTATCATTAGAGGACTGCCTAGAAATTTGATTGTTTGCTTGCCTGCTCTTGATTGTGCCTATACCATATGGAGATTTCTTGAGGAACGATTTCCAAACTATTCCTTGCAAAATCTAGATGTGATTCTTCAAAAGTCCATTGCTTTAAATAAGATGAATCCTAAAGAACCTAAGTTTGGTGATTGTTTATTTGAGCTTCGTGACCTTATGCGTGCCAAAGGAGATGTTGGAATCATTAGCAATATCATTTCCGAAGTCATTAGAATTCATAAAGATGAACATCGTGATGATAATTTATCTAATGAATCACTCTCTCTAGGAATTGATCCATCACAAGACGATGTTGAACACGGATACTATGATGAGGATGATGATAGTGACTTCGATCTCGACGAGTCTATGAGACACTTTGGTCTTATGGCAAATCTTCGCGGCTACATGGCTGGAGGAAAGGTATGGGTTCTTGATAGTGGATGTACCGATCACATGACCGGAGACAAGGATATGTTTCGTGAGCTAGCTGAAAATGACGGCCCTCGAAAGTATGTCACTTTTGGTGATAACTCAAAGGGTAAGGTGGTTGGCCTTGGTAAGGTGGCCATCTCACATGATAGCTCCATCCAAAATGTTATGCTCGTTAAATCTCTTGGCTATAATCTACTTTCTGTATCTAGACTTGCTGACTTTGGATTCAATGTCCTATATACTGAAGTAGATTGCCAAGTGTTTCGTAGAGATAATCACAATATGGTCTTTACCGGTATACGTAGAGGTGATCTATACATTGTTGATTTTACTAAAAAGGCTCAACCTAGAACTTGCTTTATTGCTAAATCCTCTAAAGGTTGGTTGTGGCATAGAAGGTTAGGTCATGTGGGCATGCGAAATCTTGATAAGCTTATTAAAGGTGATCATATCCTTGGAATGAAAGATGTTATATTTGACAAGGATAGATTGTGCAGTGCTTGTCAAGCAGGAAAACAAGTTGGAGGGAGTCACCCCGTGAAGAACATCATGACCACGAGAAGACCGCTCGAGCTACTTCATATGGATCTCTTTGGTCCCAATGCCTACAAAAGTCTCGGTGGTAACTCGTTCGGTTTAGTCATTGTTGATGATTTTTCAAGATTTACGTGGGTGTTCTTTCTTGATGATAAAACGCAGGTCCAAAAGATCTTCAAGAACTTCGCTAGGAAGGCCCAAAATCAATTTGAAGTGAAGATCAAGAAGGTTCACAGCGACAACGGAACTGAGTTCAAGAACGCAAATGTGGATACCTTTCTTGACGAAGAAGGGATTTCACACGAGTTCTCGGCTATGTACACACCTCAACAAAATGGAGTTGTTGAGAGGAAGAACTGGACTATTATTGAGATGGCAAGAACGATGCTTGATGGGTACAAAACGCCAAAACACTTTTGGGCAGAAGCGGTTGAGACGGCTTGTCATGCAACAAATCGCTTGTATCTCCACAAGCTACTCGGCAAGACGGCATACGAGCTTCTCACCGGTAACAAACCCCAAGTTGGATACTTTCGAGTATTCGGCTCAAAGTCTTACATTCTTGATAAGCATCATCGTTCTAAATTTGCTCCTAAATCTCATGAAGGTTTCCTACTTGGTTATGGCTCAAACTCTCACACTTACCGTGTCTACAACAGTTTCACCCGAAAGGTTGAAGAGACTGTAGATGTGAAGTTTGATGAATCTAACGGCTCGCAAGTAGAGCAATTGCCAATTGATGTAGGAGACAAAGACCCTTCGAAAGCAATTCAAGACTTGTCTATTGGCAAGATTCGTCCAACGGAGGTGAAGGAGAGTACCTCGTCCATCCAAGTGGAAGCCTCTACCTCACGACAAGGTGAACCAAGAGTTGACATGGAAGCATCCACAAGTGGGACACACCAAGATGAAGAAAACGAGGAAGTACACCAAGATGAACCTCATGAACCTCCTTCTCCACCTTGATAAGAGAACGACAACGTCAACAAGGAAGAAGGCCAAGAGGAAGAACAAGATGATGAAGAAGATGTTCCACCCCGAACCAAGCAAAAGCTCTCACGAGTTCAAGCAAGAGTCGCAAGAGACCATCCCGTCGAACAAATCTACAATGATATACAAACCGGGAGAATCACTCGCTCAAAAACTCGATTGGCTAATTTTTGTGAACATTATTCATTCATCTCTAGCATTGAACCTATGAAGGTTGAAGAAGCTTTGGAAGATCCGGATTGGATAAATGCCATGCACGAAGAGCTACACAACTTTGAGAGAAACCAAGTGTGGACATTGGTCGAGAAGCCCGACAACAACCACAACATCATCAGTACCAAATGGGTGTTTCGCAACAAGCAAGACGAAGATGGACAAGTCGTTCGCAACAAAGCACGTCTCGTCACCCAAGGCTACACACAAGTCGAAGGTATGGACTATGGTGAGACATATGCCTCCATTGCTAGACTTGAGTCCATCCACATCTTACTTGCCTATGCTAATCACCATGATATCACTTTGTACCAAATGGACATTAAAAGTGCTTTTCTAAATGGTGAAATTGAGGAGGAAGTTTATGTTAAACAACCTCCCGGCTTTGTCAATCCTAAGAAACCCGACCATGTTTACAAACTTCACAAAGCTCTTTATGGTCTTAAACAAGCTCCTAGAGCGTGGTATAAATGCTTGACCAAGTTCCGTATTGAAAAAGGCTTTGAAATTGGAAAAATTGATTCTACTCTTTTTACTAAAAGGGTTAATGGTGAATTATTTGTGTGCCAAATTTATGTGGATGATATCATATTTGGTTCGACTAACCCTCATTTTAGTGAAAAGTTTGGGAAGCTAATGTCGAAGAAGTTTGAGATGTCTATGATGAGTGAACTCAAGTTCTTTCTTGGTTTGCAAATCAAGCAAACTAAGGAAGGCACCTTTGTTTCTCAAACAAAGTACACCAAGGACTTATTCAAGAAGTTCAACATGCAAGAAAGCAAAGGTATGAAAACACCCATGTCTACTAGTGGACATCTTGACTTAACCAAGGATGGCAAATTGGTTGACCAAAAGGTTTACCGTTCTATGATTGGTTCATTGTTATATCTATGTGCCTCTCGTCCCGATATTATGCTAAGTGTGTGCATGTGTGCACGATATCAAGCGGCCCCCAAAGAATGTCATCTTAAGGTTGTGAAAAGGATAGTGAGATACTTAATTCAAACACCAAATTTTGGCATTTGGTATCCTAAGAGGTCTTCTTTTGATCTTGTTGGCTACTCCGATTCAGACTATGCCGGTGACAAGGTTGATAGAAAGTCCACTTCAAGTACTTGTCAATTTCTTGGTAGATCTCTTGTGTCTTGGTCCTCCAAGAAACAAAACTTGGTATCCTTATCTACCGCCGAAGCAGAATAGAATGCCGCCGGTTCATGTTGTGCTCAATTACTTTGGATGACCCAAACTCTTAAGGATTATGGGATCAATGTGAAACATGTTCCTTTGCTTTGTGACAATGAAAGTGCTATTAAGATTGCTCATAATCCTGTGCAACATTCTCGAACTAAGCATATTGAAGTTCGTCATCACTTCATTCGAGATCATGTTGCTAAAGGAGACATTGATCTCAAGCATGTTCGTACCGATAAGCAATTGGCGGATATATTCACCAAACCACTTGATGAGAAAGTATTTTGCCGTTTGAGAGGTGAATTGAACATCATTGATGCTTCAAACTTGGAGTAGATACTCCATTTGGATACATGCAAGGCATGAGCCTATGACTAATCCTTGATATTTCTCTTATGATGATATTCATATGTTTTGGATATATTTGCACCCTTGCATGCTATCTAACCCTTGTAGGTACTTGGATGAATCTAAATCAATGACATTGCAAATCACTCACATCATGAGCAATCTCTACATCACCAAGTCTCTACAATATGGTGGTTGAAGTCAAGGAAGCATGAAACCCTTCAACATATCCTTTGACAAATTTTACATATCAAATTTCATTTGGTATCAAGTTTCATGATTTTCATTTTGGATACACAAGTGCTCTTCCTTGCAAGACTAACCCATGTAGGTAGATGAACTCAAACTACTAGTGATGCCCCAAAACCATTGATGAGCTACATCAACCTTGAGCATCCAACACAAGTTCAACTACATGATCAAGATAAACAACACCACCCAAGGTATGACATTCCATCTTAGAGAAGCTTTATCCAAATTCATGGGTCAAAGCAGCTCAACAAGATGCGAATACATCAAGATGCTTAAACGAAAAATGGTAACCCCATTTTGAGCATTAACGATGAGTATGACTTATGATCAAGTGTTCTCACTTGACTCCTCAGTCAATATACTCTAACATAGGTGACTTTGTCACCGCCCAATTCTATATGAAGTTCTCTAGTGTGTTTCTGTGTTCTTGCATTTGTTCCTTGCATATTTGTTCCCCTTCTTTTTCAAAAAAAAACTTCATCTAGACTTCTTTTCTATTCTCTGTTTTGTTCTGCATTCCCTGCATTTAATTCATTGCAAATCCTTCAGTTAATTCCTTGCAAATCTTTGTGAGATCTTATTTGCCTAGTGAGCTGAGATGACTATTGTTCTCTCTCTGTGTTTAACTCGGTCACACCGGTTTTGTCTCTTTCAGTCAAACCGAACCATTTCGGTGCAACCGAAGAAATCAACTCGGTGTTACCGATTTCAATGCTGAGAAGACAAGTTGCCATTTGCATCCTACATATTTGTTCCAGCTCCACTCGATGATTCTTGTCCTCTACCTACATCACATTCTACATGCTGCTTTGCTATGTGACTCAAGGACCAAACCTATTTTGACTCACACTCCAGAAGATCCCTTC
This sequence comes from Thinopyrum elongatum, assembly GCA_011799875.1. Taxonomy (NCBI): domain Eukaryota; kingdom Viridiplantae; phylum Streptophyta; class Magnoliopsida; order Poales; family Poaceae; genus Thinopyrum; species Thinopyrum elongatum. The sequence goes on along the minus strand of CM022298.1, from coordinate 725,823,774 downwards.
CTGGAAATTGATGTCAAAGGGGGAGAGATAGCTCACATCAAAGCTTAATCACATCAAAAAGGGGAGAGAGATAATCACATCAAAAACCCCAGATGCTTGGTATTCAAGAGGAGAGAAGTCACATGTCTTTAAGAGGGGAAAGACATGTTAATCTGTGTTATGATTTCTGTGCTTTGATTTTCTTTTCCCTATATTCTCCCATTATCCAACATAAGATACAGGGAAGGAAATCTTCGAATTCATTGCATATCTTTTACCTTTGGGGACATGTCTATATCAAATAGAGTACTTGGTACTCACTCTCTACATGTCATCCCAATCTTGGTACTCTTGTGGTTTGCATTTTGCTCTATTCAGTAGATATTCCTGTGTTATCTAACCTTGTTTACTCAGGTTCATCTCTTCCTAAGCCAGCTCAAGACCACAAGGTAAGTATATGAATCACACTCATGTCCATGAAGATATCTTGCTAATGTACATATTGTTTGCAAGAAGGACTCATGAACATGAAGGTACAAATTCCTATATTTACATCCTTTGCTCTGATGCATATAGCCAAGATACATGTAACTCGTTGCTTGCTCTATCATGCTCATGAATTCACATGCTCTTACATTCCATATTTACATGATTGCATACATGTAGGGGGAGCCTATGCATGTTACATGTCTTTCCAAAGCTTTACTTGCTATTCTCTATATCTTTATCTAAAGCTTTGATGTATGTTGTCATCAATTACCAAAAAGGGGGAGATTGAAAGCACAAGTGCTCCCTGGGTGGTTTTGGTAATTAATGTCAACATATCTCTTGTTGGACTAATACTTTTATCTAGTATATTTCAGATGAGTTCAACAGTGAAGTGGCGTGGACAAGGGGATGTGGAACCCCTTCAAGATGCTAAGGACAAAGGATTGGCTCAAGCTCTAAAGCTCAAGACTCTACAGTTTAATTTTAGTGATCCAAGATCACATTGAGTCCATAGGAAAAGCCAATACTATTAAAAGAGGATGAGGTGTTGCTTAATAACATGCTTGCTCAAAGTGCTTAGTGATATGCTCCAAAGCCCTCAACCACTTTCTCATATCCACATATGTCCCAAACCAAAAGTCAAACTCGGCCCCACCGATTTGATCTATCCAGCGCCACTGAGTTCATTTGACATAGCCACTGCCAGAAACCCTAATCAGTTCGGTCTCACCGATGGGATCCCGGTCTCACCGAGATGGGCTTGGAAACTCTCTGTTTCCTATTGCACTCATTTCGGTCCCACCGAAATATGCAATCGGTCCCACCGAGTTTGCTTGACCAACTCTCTGGTTAGCTTATTACCAAAATCGGTCCCACCGAGTTTGTGTAATCGGTCAAACCGAGATGAGGTTTTACCCTAACCCTAGCACATCGGTCCCACCAAGTTGATCATATCGGTCCCACCGAAAATCCTAACGTTCACATTTTGAACTAAATCGGTCTTAGCGAGTTTTATGATTCGGTCCCACCGAGTTTGGTAAATTGTGTGTAACGGTTAGATTTTGTGTGGAGGCTATATATACCCCTCCACCCACTCTTCATTCGTGGAGAAAGCCATCAGAACGTGCCTACACTTTCAGTATACATTTTCTGAGAGAGAACCACCTACTCATGTGTTGAGACCAAGATATTCCATTCCAATCATATAAATCTTGATCTCTAGCCTTCCCCAAGCTGCTTTCCACTCAAATCATCTTTCCACCAAATCCAAATCCGTGAGAGAGAGTTGAGTGTTGGGGAGACTATCATTTGAAGCACAAGAGCAAGGAGTTCATCATCAACACACCATCTATTACCTTTTGGAGAGTGGTGTCTCCTAGATTGGTTAGGTGTCACTTGGGAGCCTCCGTCAAGATTGTGGAGTTGAACCAAGGAGTTTGTAAGGGCAAGGAGATCGCCTACTTCGTGAAGATCTACCTGAGTGAGGCAAGTCCTTCATGGGCGATGGCCATGGTGGGATAGACAAGGTTGCTTCTTCGTGGACCCTTCGTGGGTGGAGCCCTCCATGGACTCACGCAACCGTTACCCTTCGTGGGTTGAAGTCTCCATCAACGTGGATGTACGATAGCACCAGCTATGGGAACAACGCCAAAAATCTATGTGTCTCCAATTGCATTTGCACACTCCAATCCCATCCCTTTACATTCTTGCAAATTGCATGCCTTACTTTCCGTTGCTCATATACTTTTGCCATGATTGCTTGAAATGTATTAAACTTGTACTAAAACTTCACCTTAACTTGAAGAAATTAAAAACTGCTACTTTTCTTTGTTGAGGGTCTAATCACCCCCCCTCTAGACACCTATTCTCGATCCTTTCAATTGGTATCAGAGCTTTGGTTTCCATTGCTTTGGTTTAATCACCAGTGGAGGAAGATGGATGAGTCTACGTTGGGGAGTCTTAGACATAGAGTGCCTATACTTGATGGAGAATACTTTCATGAGTGAAAAAATGAGATGCTTGTGATTTTCAATGAATATCATTTGAGCAAGTACATTACTAGCCCTTGTGCACCCATTGTTGATCCTTTGCATCCTACCCTTGATGAGTCTATTAACTTGATCCGCAATCTTAGAACTATCAATCTTATCATTAGAGGACTACCTAGAAATTTGATTGTTTGCTTGCCTGCTCTTGATTGTGCCTATACCATATGGAGATTTCTTGAGGAACGATTTCCAAACTATTCCTTGCAAAATCTAGATGTGATTCTTCAAAAGTCCATTGCTTTAAATAAGATGAATCCTAAAGACCCTAAGTTTGGTGATTGTTTATTTGAGCTTCGTGACCTTATGCGTGCCAAAGGAGATGTTGGAATCATTAGCAATATCATTTCCGAAGTCATTAGAATTCATAAAGATGAACATCATGATGATCATTTATCTAATGAATCACTCTCTCTAGGAATTGATCTATCACAAGACGATGTTGAACACGGATACTATGATGAGGATGATGATAGTGACTTCGATCTCGATGAGTCTATGAGACACTTTGGTCTTATGGAAAATCTTCGCGGCTACATGGCTAGAGGAAATGAATGGGTTCTTGATAGTGGATGTACCGATCACATGACCGGAGACAAGGATATGTTTCGTGAGCTAGTTGAAAATGACGGCCCTCGAAAGTATGTCACTTTTGGTGATAACTCAAAGGGTAAGGTGGTTGGCCTTGGTAAGGTGGCCATCTCACATGATAGCTCCATACAATAAGTTATGCTTGTTGAATCTCTTGGCTATAATCTACTTTCCATATCTAGACTTGCTAACTTTGGATTCAATGTCCTATTTACTGAAGTAGATTGCCAAGTGTTTCATAGAGATAATCACAATATGGTCTTTACTGGTATACGTAGAGGTGATCTATACATTGTTGATTTCACTAAAAAGTATCAACCTAGAACTTGCTTTATTGCTAAATCCTCTAAAGCTTGGTTGTGGCATAGAAGGTTAGGTCATGTGGGCATGCGAAATCTTGATAAGCTTATTAAAGGTGATCATATCCTTGGAGTTAAAGATGTTATATTTGACAAGGATAGATTGTGCAGTGCTTGTCAAGCAGGAAAACAAGTTGGAGGGAGTCACCCCGTGAAGAACATCATGACCACGAGAAGACCGCTCGACCTACTTCATATGGATCTCTTTGGTCCCAATGCCAACAAAAGTCTCGGTGGTAACTCGTTCGGTTTAGTCATTGTTTATGATTTTTCAAGATTTACGTGGGTGTTCTTTCTTGATGATAAAACACAGGTCCAAAAGATCTTCAAGAACTTCGCTAGGAAGGCCCAAAATCAATTTGAAGTGAAGATCAAGAAGGTTCGCAGTGACAACGGAATGGAGTTCAAGAACACAAATGTGGATACCTTTCTTGACGAAGAAGGGATTTCACACGAGTTCTCGGCTACGTACATACGTCAACAAAATGGAGTTATTGAGAGGAAGAACCGGACTCTTATTGAGATGGCAAGAACGATGCTTGATGAGTACAAAACGCCAAAACACTTTTGGGCGGAAGCGGTTGAGACGGCTTGTCATGCAACAAATTGCTTGTATCTCCACAAGCTACTCGGCGAAACGGCATACGAGCTTCTCACCGGTAACAAACCCCAAGTTGGATACTTTCGAGTATTCGGCTCAAAGTGTTACATTCTTGATAAGCATCATCGTTCTAAATTTGCTCCTAAATCTCATGAAGGTTTCCTACTTGGTTATGGCTCAAACTCTCACACTTACCGTGTCTACAACAGTTTCACCCAAAAGGTTGAAGAGACTGTAGATGTGAAGTTTGATGAATCTAACGGCTCGCAAGTAGAGCAATTGCCAATTGATGTACGAGACAAAGACCCTTCGGAAGCAATTCAAGACTTGTCTATTGGCAAGATTCGTCCAACGGAGGTGAAGGAGAGTACCTCGTCCATCCAAGTGGAAGCCTCTACCTCACGACAAGGTGAACCAAGAGTTGACACGGAAGCATCCACAAGTGGGACACACCAAGATGAAGAAAACGAGGAAGTACACCAAGATGAACCTCATCAACCTCCTTCTCCACCTCGATAAGAGAACGACAATGTCAACAATGAACAAGGCCAAGAGGAGGAACAAGATGATGAAGAAGATGTTCCACCCCGAACCAAGCAAAAGCTCTCACGAGTTCAAGCAAGAGTCGCAAGAGACCATCCCGTCGAACAAATCTACAATGATATACAAACCGGGAGAATCACTCGCTCAAAAACTCGATTGGCTAATTTTTGTGAACATTATTCATTCATCTCTAGCATTGAAACTATGAAGGTTGAAGAAGCTTTGGAAGATCCGGATTGGATAATTGCCATGCACGAAGAGCTACACAACTTTGAGAGAAACCAAGTGTGGACATTGGTCGAGAAGCCCGACAACAACCACAACATCATCAGTACCAAATGGGTGTTTCGCAACAAGCAAGACGAAGATGGACAAGTCGTTCGCAACAAAGCACGTCTCGCACCCAAGGCAACACACAAGTCGAAGGTATGGACTATGGTGAGACATATGCCCCTGTTGCTAGACTTGAGTCCATCCGCATCTTACTTGCCTATGCTAATCACCATGATATCAATTTGTACCAAATGGACATTAAAAGTGCTTTTCTAAATGGTGAAATTGAGGAGGAATTTTATGTTAAACAACCTCCCGGCTTTGTCAATCCTAAGAAACCCGACCATGTTTACAAACTTCACAAAGCTCTTTATGGTCTTAAACAAGCTCCTAGAGCGTGGTATAAATGCTTGACCAAGTTCCTTATTGAAAAAGACTTTGAAATTGGAAAAATTGATTCTACTCTTTTTACTAAAAGGGTTAATGGTGAATTATTTGTGTGCCAAATTTATGTGGATGATATCATATTTGGTTCGACTAACCCTCATTTTAGTGAAAAGGTTGGGAAGCTAATGTCGAAGAAGTTTGAGATGTCTATGATGAGTGAACTCAAGTTCTTTCTAGGTTTGCAAATCAAGCAAACTAAGGAAGGCACCTTTGTTTCTCAAACAAAGTACACCAAGGACTTATTCAAGAAGTTCAACATGCAAGAAAGCAAAGGTATGAAAACACCCATGCCTACTAGTGGACATCTTGACTTGACCAAGGATGGCAAATCGGTTGACCAAATGGTTTACCGTTCTATGATTGGTTCATTGTTATATCTATGTGCCTCTCGTCCTGATATTATGCTAAGTGTGTGCATGTGTGCACGATATCTAGCGGCCCCAAAAGAATGTCATCTTAAGGCTGTGAAAAGGATAGTGAGATACTTAATTCACACACAAAATTTTGGCATTTGGTATCCTAAGAGGTCTTCTATTGATCTTGTTGGCTACTCCGATTCGGACTATGCCGGTGCAAGGTTGATAGAAAGTCCACTTCGGGTACTTGTCAATTTCTTGGTAGATCTCTTGTGTCTTGGTCCTCCAAGAAACAAAACTCAGTATCCTTATCTACCGACGAAGCGGAATACATTGCCGCCGGTTCATGTTGTGCTCAATTACTTTGGATGACCCAAACTCTTAAGGATTATGGGATCAATGTGAAACATGTTCCTTTGCTTTGTCACAATGAAATTGCTATTAAGATTGCTCATAATCCTGTGCAACATTCTCGAACTAAGCATATTGAAGTTCGTCATCACTTCATTCGAGATCATGTTGCTAAAGGAGACATTGATCTCAAGCATGTTCGTACCGATAAGCAATTGGCAGATATATTCACCAAACCACTTGATGAGAAAGTATTTTGCCGTTTGAGAGGTGAATTGAACATCATTGATGCTTCAAACTTGGAGTAGATACTCCATTTGGATACATGCAAGGCATGAGCCTATGACTAGTCCTTGATATTTCTCTTATGATGATATTCATATGTCTTGGATATATTTGCACCCTTGCATGCTATCTAAACCTTGTAGGTACTTGGATGAATCTAAATCAATGATATTGCAAATCACTCACATCATGAGCAATCTCTACATCACCAAGTCTCTACAATATGGTGGTTGAAGTCAAGGAAGCATGAAACCCTTCAACATATCCTTTGACAAATTTTACATATCAAATTTCATTTGGTATCAAGTTTCATGATTGTCATTTTGGATACACAAGTGCTCTTCCTTGCAAGACTAACCCATGTAGGTAGATGAACTCAAACTACTAGCGGTGCCCCAAAACCATTGATGAGCTACATCAACCTTGAGCATCCCACACAAGTTCAACTATATGATCAAGATCTACAGCACCACCCAAGGTATGACATTCCATCTTAGAGAAGCTTTATCCAAATTCATGGGTCAAAGCAGCTCAACAAGATGCGAATACATCAAGATGCTTAAACGAAAAATGTTAACCCCATTTTGAGCATTAACGATGACTATGACTTATGATCAAGTGTTCTCACTTGACTCCTCAATCAATATACTCGAACATAGGTGACTTTGTCACCGCCCAATTCTATATGAAGTTCTCTAGTGTGTTTCTGTGTTCTTGCATTTGTTCCTTGCATATTTGTTCCCCTTCTTTTTCAAAAAAAAAACTTCATCTAGACTTCTTTTCTATTCTCTGTTTTATTCTGCATTCCCTGCATTTAATTCATTGCAAATCCTTCAGTTAATTCCTTGCAAATCTTTGTGAGATCTTATTTGCCTAGTGAGCTGAGATGACTATTGTTCTCTCTCTGTGTTTAACTCAGTCACACCGGTTTTGTCTCTTTCGGTCAAACTGAACCATTTCGGTGTAACCGAAGAAATCAACTCGGTGTTACCTATTTCAATGCTGAGAAGACAAGTTGCCATTTGCATCCTACATATTTGTTCCAGCTCCACTCGATGATTCTTGTCCTCTACCTGCATCACATTCTACATGCTGCTTTGCTATGTGACTCAAGGACCAAACCTATTTTGACTCACACTCCAGAATATCCCTTCCTGGAAATTGATGTCAAAGGGGGAGAGAGAGCTCACATCAAAGCTTAATCACATCAAAAAGGGGAGAGAGATAATCACATCAAAAACCCCAGATGCTTGGTATTCAAGAGGAGAGAAGTCACATGTCTTTAAGAGGGGAAAGACATGTTAAGCTGTGTTATGATTTCTGTGCTCTGATTTTCTTTTCCCTATATTCTCCCATTATCCAACATAAGATACAGGGGGAGAAAGACATCTGAGGGAAGGAAATCTTCGAATTCATTACATATCTTTTACCTTTGGGGACATGTCTATATCAAATAGAGTACTTGGTACTCACTCTCTACATGTCATCCCAATCTTGGTACTCTTGTGGTTTGCAGTTTGCTCTATTCAGTAGATATTCCTGTGTTATCTAACCTTGTTTACTCAGGTTCATCTCTTCCTAAGCCAGCTCAAGACCACAAGGTAAGTATATGCATCACACTCATGTCCATGAAGATATCTTGCTAATGTACATATTGTTTGCAAGAAGGACTCATGAACATGAAGGTACAAATTCCTATATTTACATCCTTTGCTCTGATGCATATAGCCAAGATACATGTAACTCGTTTCTTGCTCTATCATGCTCATGCATTCACATGCTCTTACATTCCATATTTACATGATTGCATACATGTAGGCGGAGCCTATGCATGTTACATGTCTTTCCAAAGCTTTACTTGCTATTCTCTATATCTTTATCAAAAGCTTTGATGTATGTTGTCATCAATTACCAAAAAGGGGGAAATTGAAAGCACAAGTGCTCCCTGGGTGGTTTTGGTAATTAATGTCAACATATCTCTTGTTGGACTAATACTTTTATCTAGTATATTTCAGATGAGTTCAACAGTGAAGTGGCGTGGACAAGGGGATGTGGAACCCCTTCAAGATGCTAAGGACAAAGGATTGGCTCAAGCTCTAAAGCTCAAGACTCTACATTTTAATTTTAGTGATCCAAGATCACATTGAGTCCATAGGAAAAGCCAATACTATTAAAAGAGGATGAGGTGTTGCTTATTGACATGCTTGCTCAAAGTGCTTAGTGATATGCTCCAAAGCCCTCAACCACTTTCTCATATCCACATATGTCCCAAACCAAAAGTCAAACTCGGCCCCACCGATTTGATCTATCCAGCGCCACCGAGTTCATTTGACATAGCCACTACCAGAAACCCTAATCAGTTCGGTCTCACCAATGGGATCCCGGTCTCACCGAGATGGGCTTGCAAACTCTCTGTTTCCTATTGCACTCATTTCGGTCCCACCGAAATATGCAATTGGTCCCACCGAGTTTGCTTGACCAACTCTCTGGTTAGCTTATTACCAAATTCGGTCCCACTGAGTTTGTGTAATCGGTCAAACCGAGATGAGGTTTTACCCTAACCATAGCACATCAGTCCCACTGAGTTGATCATATCAGTCCTACCGAAAATCCTAACGTTCACATTTTGAACTAAATCGGTCATACCGAGTTTTATGATTCGGTCCCACCGAGTTTGGTAAATTATGTGTAACGGTTAGATTTGGTGTGGAGGCTATATATACCCCTCCACCCACTCTTCATTCGTGCAGAAAGCCATCAGAACGTGCCTACACTTTCAGTATACATTTTCTGAGAGAGAACCACCTACTCATGTGTTGAGACCAAGATATTCCATTCCAATCATATGAATCTTGATCTCTAGCCTTCCCCAAGCTGCTTTCCACTCAAATCATCTTTCCACCAAATCCAAATCCGTGAGAGAGAGTTGAGTGTTGGGGAGACTATCATTTGAAGCACAAGAGCAAGGAGTTCATCATCAACACACCATCTATTACCTTTTGGAGAGTGGTGTCTCCTAGATTGGTTAGGTGTCACTTGGGAGCCTCTGTCAAGATTGTGGAGTTGAACCAAGGAGTTTGTAAGGGCAAGGAGATCGCCTACTTCATGAAGATCTACCCGAGTGAGGCAAGTCCTTCGTGGGCGATGGCCATGGTGGGATAGACAAGGTTGCTTCTTCGTGGACCTTTCGTGGGTGGAGCCCTCCGTGGAATCGCACAACCGTTACCCTTCATGGGTTGAAGTCTCCATCAACGTGGATGTACGATAGCACCACCTATCGGAACCACGCCAAAAATCTTCGTGTCTCCAATTGCGTTTGCACACTCCAATCCCATCCCTTTACATTCTCACAAATTGCATGCTTTAGTTTCCGCTGCTCATATACACTTGCCATGCTTGCTTAAAATTTATTAAACTTGTGCTAAAACTCCACCTTAACTTGAAGAAATTAAAAACTGCTACTTTTCTTTGTTGAGGGTCTAATCACCCCCCCTCTAGACACCTCTTCTCAATCCTTTCAACAGAGCACCGCTTTGGCGTGCTCTCCGTGCGGTCACCATGGGAACCGCATGTCCATGGAACTAGATGGCTCATTTGGAAATGCCAAAGTGGTATTTCCTTCACAGAGCTTTGAAATGGACAGAAATTTGAGAAAAATGCTGGGGAAGAATGGATAGATGGATTGAGCTGGGTTTTGGTTTCTATGAGTTATTTATCAATGTTAATCACCATGAAAAAATTCAGCTCAAATAGATCAAGGGTTCAAGCACTTCCTTTGCAAACTGGAAATCTGGACAGAATTTGCAAATGTATGCTGTGCTCAAACTTTGAACTATGGGACTTGGATTTTGATGGAAATGGTGAAGATATGGATAGGGTAAGCTCCACAATTTATTTAGGATTTTTCTTGGCTACCAAAATGTAGTTCCTTTAGAAACTGCCCAAAATGCAATATTGGCTTTAAATAGGAAAATGCAATTTCCCCTATTTAATTATGGCCAATATTTTTATGGGAGCTCAATATGATCACAAAGAATATCTCCACAAGTTTTCATGAACTTTGGAGATGGATAGATATTTTTCTGGATTTAATTCCTTTAATTGGCAGAAAAAGGAATTAATTATAAATGAAAAATATTGCAAATGACTTGGCAATATTTTTGCATATCCAAGGTTAATAGAGATAGGAATAGATCAAAGGAAATTGGGGTTCCTTTGTAACGGAAGGAATTAGGGTTTCCCTTCCAGTAACTCGGAAGGTAGGGTTCCGATGGCAAAGTTATGAGAATATACCTCGTGTGGCAAGGTTGGTCTGAAGAGAATCTCTAGTTGGATAGGAGAGGCAAGGCTAAATGACCATCTTCATATACCCAAGAGCTAGAGAAAATCCGATAACACCGAGAAAAAAGACGGGAGTCAAATCCCACAAAGGAAAAAAAACAGGAGCGAAACCAGGGTGTTACAGTAAGGAGTGAGTGTGGAGTGCTCCTCTCCACCTCCTTATATGGGCCAAGGCAAGGGGTAGGGTGGCACTTGGAAATACCAAAATTCCCATGAGGGGAGCCCTTCACAAGGGCATAAGAGGAAAGCAAGTGGTGCTCCATGGGGGAGCACCACCTTGGCCGGCCACCTCCTTGCCCCTCCCCATGGGGGGAGGGCAACATCCCACCAAACAAGGATGCACCCTAGACAAAAAGCCACCAAACAAGCTGCCCACGATTCTTGGGATCTTGTCCCCTCGCGCTGGGACAAGATGTTTTCCGCAACCGTTTTTTTTGAAAAAAATCTGGAATGTCCCAGAACATTTCTGGCACCCTCTAAAATTATTTTGGGCATGTTCTGAAACATTTCTGGTGTGGTGGTTTAATTTAGAAACATCTTCGTTTACTCCAAAACAATTCCGGTAGCTCCGAAACACTTCCGGTTTTCTCTCCGGAACTTTTCCTTCATCTTCGAAACTTTTCCGGTGACTTTCTCTCAGACTCCCTATCTAGTATTCAGTAGATAGATGACCCTTAAGCATGTGACCCTATAGGTTCGGTGAAATATAGACATGACCGAAACACTTTTCGATCAATGATCAATAACGGAACCGTGGACACCCATATTGACCCCTATACCCACATGAATAAATATTCGAGTGAATGTCCAGTTGCCGTGTGCTATTCTTGTTGCTTCGCGATATGTTACAAACACCCGAGGTGAGATTTATCAGCATCCCCGTGGAACAAAAACTTGTCCACTATGCCAGTTACATCATTACACTACTGGAATCAGCTTCTTTGCCGTCCGCCATGGCGGACGGCAAAGGCATGGATCACGGACGGCAAACATCTTTGCCGTCCGCTAGCGGACGGCAAACTGTTCGGATGAAAGCCTGCCAGCAAAGGCCTTCTTTGTCGTCCGCTTCTTAGAAACGGACGGCAAAGGATTACGCCGTCCGCCATCCGAGGCCAGCAGACGGCAAAGAAAGCTGATGGCAGTGCGGTGGCGTCAGAGCCGTTAGGGGGTTAACGGCGCTCTTTGCCGTCTGCCAGAGGACGGTAAAGAGCCCAGCTAGGCAGCACTGGGAAGCTGCCACGTGTCCAGATAAGCCGTCCGCCAGTAGACGGCAAAGAGGTTTGAATCATTGCCGTCTGCTTGCAGACGGCATAGATGGTCACTTTGCCGTCCCTCAGCGGACGGCAAAATGACCAAATAGGCAGCCAGTGCTCCCAGTTTGCACAGGTGACTGCCACGTGTCCTCTTTGCCATCTGCTAGCACACCCAGTACTAGCCATTCATCCTCAGGGATGAAGCCACGCAACATCACCGGCATTATCTGCTCAATCCATATGTGCCAATCATGACTTTTTAGACCAAATATTTTCAATTTTTGAAGACTCGCTCCCCTCTTTAGATTTGCTGCATACCCATCGGGGAACATCAACTGCATTTTAACCCACAAAATAATTTCCTTCATAGCTGGCCTTCCAAGATTGAACCATGCCTTTCGCTTCGTCCAGTTGATCCCCTTTCCTTTCGGTTCTTTCATGTTTTGTAACGGTCTATCACATAGCTCCTCTTGATCGACTCTAGCCTTACGATTATCCTTTGATTTCCCCTCTATGCCGAACAATGTACCAAAAATGGCTTCGGCAATATTCTTTTCAGTGTGCATCACGTCGATGTTGTGTGGGCAAATGAGGTCTTTGAAGTAAGGCAGATCCTAGAAGCATGTCTTGTGAGTCCAGGCGTGTTCCTTATTATACCCCTTGAAATACCCTGGACGCTCTGGATCTGGCTCGAGAGCGTTTAACTGATCTAGGTTCTATTGGCCTGTCAACGCAGGTGGTGCAGAGTGTTTGACAACTCTACCTTTGATGAAGTTCTTCTTGTCTTTCCTGAACTTATGGCCAGGATGTAGAAATGGTCTATGCAAGTCGAAGCAACTATACTTGCGCCCTGCCGTCAGCCAACGAAACTCAAGAGCTCCCTTGCATGTGGGGCACGGGAACCTTCCATGCACACACCAGCCAACGAATAGCGCATACGCCGGCAAGTCATGCGTCGAGTACATGTACCAGGCACGCATTATGAAGTTCTGTTTGCTAAAGGCGTCGTATGTCTTGAACCCATTATCCCAAGCTTCTTGCAATTCGTCCTTAAGCGGCTGCATGTACACATTCATATTCTTCCCCAGATATTTGGGCCCTGGAATTATCAACATCAGGAAAATATTCTTTCGTTGCATAATCTGCCCGGGGGGGAGATTGAGTGGAATGACAAACATGGGCCAACAGCTGTATGGTGCTGCCATCTGACCAAACACACTGAACCCATCTGTGCTGACGGCGACTCGAGGATGCCTTGGATCTGTCGTTTTTTCCTTATGTAATGCATCGAAGCGCTTCCACACTTCACCATCCGATGTGTGCACCATCATCACATTCCCATCTGCATCTAGTTCGGTTCTTTTGCCCGTTTTATGCCATGTCATCTGTCTGGCCGTCTCTTCGACCATGAAAAGACGTTGAAGTCTTGGTACGATTGGCATATACCGAAGAACATTAACGGGTATTTTGGTCTGCGTCTTCTCACCCATACCATTGTCTACCACAACATACCTGGAAGAATTGCAAATGGGACAATAGTTCAAGTCCTCATACTGAAGCCTAAATAAGACACAACCTAGTCCATGCAGGCACGCGGTGGAGGGATATAACAATGGGACATAGCAAAGGCTACATCAACATCGAGGAAAACGACTGAAGCCTGGTAACTGCAAGTGACGAAGCTAGGTGCTCCCGATGGAAGGATCCTGCGCCCCGTGAACACTCTGGTGCAGAACCTAGTCCCGGACTGGGAGAAGAGGTCCACGTGCGGGGATGCGACCTCCAATAGCAGGCCACTCGAGACCTGGTGGCATATCAGTCCTACGCGGGTAAAGGATATGCTGAGGACGCATCCCTGCGCTGATAGCTAGTAGCAACTGTGTCAGAGCATTGTAAAGACGAGCACGAGTGCCGTACAACTCGACGGCAAGAGCTCGGGCAGTGCGATCCAGAGCCTCAGTGTACTGGACCAAGACCTACGGGTCATAATGATGTGGCACATAAGGGGCACAGATAGCAGTGTAGTATCCACTCTCATCTCCAGCAGAGGCATACGGGATGTATCAGAATCCAGACTCATCCAAGCGATGATGCTCTCCACAAAGATGTGCGATAGCAGCATAGGCAGCATCATGGACAGCCATCTCAACAGTCACACCAGCACCATGAAAGGTGTGTAACTCAGTGATGGAGTTCTCCCACTGATCAAAGATACGGAAAACAGCATGGTACTGCTCCTGGTTGAACTCGCGAAAGTCCTTGTAAACCATGTACTCAGAGTACCAGCGATATCCCAATCTGGTCAGGAGGTCGAACAGCATACCAGGGAATCCAGTGGCATCCACAGCCATAGTCTGGCACATGAGATGCGTTGCAGGATGCATCTGAAATAAAGGAGATTTCAAAGATGTCAAATGACGATGAATGAATCAGGTATCATGCTCACAAAGAAGTAATTGCAGAAAATCCAGCTCTTTGGGTTGATATGATCACGAGAACCTAAATTTAGAGTTAGTAAAATCTTTAACCCGAATAGAAGAGAGATCAGAATCCCAGAGTAAAGAAGCAGAATAAAAGATCCTAATCCCATCCATTGGTGATGTGGGCCCGTAAGCCACACAACACTGTTAGTAAAATAGTTTTTCAAAGGCTAGACTCAACTTCGGCCAAGGAGTTGGAAAGGGAGCTTCCTACAGGCAGTCGGCTCTGATACCAACTTGTGACGCCCCTGGCTCGACCGTGCACTAATCATACACGCAAACATGCACGATCAAGACCAGAGACTCACGAGAAGATATCACAACACAACACTAAGACATAAAATATCATAAATCTTCAAATTACAAACCAGGGGGTCATGAGGACCCGAATACATAAGTCAGCGGAAGCAAATATTATCTGAGTACAAACATAGTTAAACAAGTTTGCCTTAAGAAGGCTAGCATAACAATGACACTGATCGAAAAGGCGCAGCCCTCCTGCCTGGGGCCTCCGAACTACTCTTGGTTGTCGGGCTCCGTGTAGTAGTAGCCTCCACTGGGGATCTCCGGCTCCTGGGCTCCGTCATCTGATCGCAGGAAACGGATAGGGGAAAAGTGGTAGCAAAGCAACTGTGAGTACTCATCCAAAGTACTCGCAAGACTTACATCAGAACTATGCTAAGTATGCATCGGTATCAAAGGAATGGGGCTATATCTTTGGACTGAACTGCCGAATGCCAGAGTAGAAGGTGGAAAGGCCTAACCTATCGAAGGCTAGCATCTTGCAGCATCAGAAGAGAGTATTGCATAGTAACATATAATATCAAGTATATATTAGCAATGCCCTGAGATCCTTTCTCGACTACCCTGCGAGAAAGCGATCCCGGAGCAGTATAATAGTCAAGTAACAATTTAGTATCCGGTTATAGTTGTAGTAGATCAGGATACAACTCCGAGCATCCTGTTACCGTGGACACGTCTATTCGAATAGATTACTTCCCTGCAGGGGTGCACCAATGTTACCCAACATGCTCAATTACCTCTGGCCAGACACACTTGCTGGGTAATGCCAGACCTCGGATGATCAACACGTCGTAGTCCTACCTAGGCTCTCTACAGAGGTCCGCACGCCGGTCTAAATCCTAAGTGCGAAGGGTTCATGGGCCAATCGCCCTAAGCACTCCTGCATGTTGCGTGGACGGCCGGAACCAAGCTTAACCTCTGTATACACAAGCAGGCGTAACCAGCTTACCCAGGCGCGTGCCGCTCAACTGTGACATATGAAGAGCTTTCAGAAGGAACGTACGACGCCGAGTGCCCATAACTTATCCCGCGTGGTGGTTAGTGCGTAAAAGGCGAGCGGCCAACTCAGATCAAATACCCAAATCCGTTAGCATGTTATTATTAGCTCACGAAGACGAACAGGGGCTATTGCCGGCTTCGACTTGGTAACACGCGGTCCACGACGAGGGTCCAGGCCCACCTCTCTCCTGGGGGGTCTCCGACTGCCCGATTGATCCGCCAAAATATCGCGCGCGGGTATCCTTGGGGCCGACCCGACTTGTATCATTTGCTCGAGGGTACTCTTGGAGCCGACCCTACTTTAACAGTTTATAAGAATTGCAATAATGTAAACACATCCGTGATCATCGCCTTGAGTGATCACGGCCCGGTAGTATAGCATGGCAAACAGACAAGGGTGAAGAGCCACCGATGAATCACTAGCATAACTAACTAGGCATCATAGGACAACAGGTAATGTATCAAAAGCAGGTTACGAAAACAGTCTATGCATCAGAAAAGGAGCTATCGGATCATCAACAGTAGCAAATACTAATGCATGAAGTAGAGGGTGAAGAATGGGCGATATCTGGATGATGAAGGGGGTTTGCTTGCCTGGAAGCTCTGCAGAGGGGAACTGGTCATCAGGGACGTATTCATAGCTAGTGTCGTCAGCAGTCTCAGGGTCTACCGGAGAAGAAGATGGGGAAGAAACAATAAATACAAAGCATACAAATGCAAAATAGATGCATGACATGGCAAAATGAGTTGACCATGTGACCTAATGCATTACTAAGTATTTTAGAAGAGGAGAGAAAATATTTGGAAATATTTTTCCCAGCTCCAGGTGATTATCGGTTATCGATCCGGAGGAGGATGTTCCATGTTCATCATGATAGGAGTGATGGTCAAGCATTTTGTTGACATATTTGGATTCGTCACATTTTTCTGATCATTTTTCATTTATAAATTATTTTCATCCGAGCCACGGTTTATTTTATATGAATTATCAAAGTTTTAAACAATTTCTGGAATTTCCTGATTTATTTTTATTTGAAAATCAGCTAAGTGAAATTGCTATGCGCACACAAAGAGTGTACACACCAGCTGGTCTCAGTGGCTGACAGTGGGTCCCATTGACTGCCTAGTCAGCAGTCAATGTTGACCCGTTGAATGGTCAACTGGGACCGCGGGTCCCACTTATAGAGACCCAGGGTGGGTCCTAGGGTGGTGCCACATCGGACCACCGGCATTTAAACGCCGGCGACCACGAAATGCGGCGGAGGGACATGGGATGGCGTCGGGATTCGGCTACATGGCTCCATTTTGAGCGCGGTCGGGCGCGTTCGAACGGGCGTTCAACGCCGCGTCCTTTGGTGGCGGTGGTGCGGCCGGGGCTGGTCCGCAGCATCACCGGCGTCGAGGTTTGCGGACGCCGGAGTTCTGGTGGAGGCGGAGTAGCAGTGCACTAACGGGCGAAATGAAAGGCCAGCGAGGCTCTACGGGCGAGGGCGAAGCGAATGGACACGAGCGCGTGACCAATTGGTCACCGGAGCAATGCCGGCAACCATGCGAGGCGACGGCACATTCGGGTGGTCATGGCATCTACGGCTACGCGGGCGGAATCTAACGAGAAGCAGAGGGGAAATGACGCGGGGCTTACAGTGAGCCTGCAGAGGTGCTCAGTGGGCTCGGGGAAGGGCTGACGGCGCCGGAATCGTCGACGGAGCTCTCGGGTGACCGAGATGGAAGACGATGGCTTGGGCGGCGTTGCGGTGCTCCCTGGCTCCAACGAGATGCACCAGAAGACGAGGCGGACAGCGGCGAGGCGGACGGACACCATGGTGAGGCGCAAGGGGCTTGGTGGTCGCGTGGTCTACGGAGGTGCAGCCATGGCGGCGCTCGGTCGAGGTGGGAGAGCAAGGGAGAGAGAGGGAGAAAGGGTTAGGGTTCGCCAGGGAGGAGGCGCACGGGGTCCTTATCCCCTCCAGCTGCCCTGTAGCTCCTCGTTGTCGACCAGGCGAGAGGGGGGGCCGGGTGCGGCGTGCGCGCGCGTTCTGCGAGAGCGGCGAGAGGTGGGAGACGACGCCGGTTGAGCTGGGCCGGCTCTGTAGCAACTAGAAGCCCATATGCACAGTAACCGCTAGCCCTTTTCCTTTATTCTTTTCAGCTTTATTTATTTCCTTTCTGTTTGCCTTTTCTTTTCACATAAAATGACTTTTTTAAAATGTGGAACTTGTCTCAATAATTACTAGGCATTATTTAGCACTGCCACAAAAAGTTTGGGAACTAAATAATTTCATTTGAATTTTGTTTAAATAGAAATGCATTAAATGAAGCTGTTTTGAGTACTGTTTTTGATGCTAGCTTCCAAATGAGCAAACAAGTGATGTTGTTTTTCTTAACCATAATTAGATATGGATTATTTACAAAATCATGAACTATTTTGCTTGCAAGTTTGGAGCTTTTCAAATTTCACTTGAAATTTGAATTTTGATTTGAAGCGGAATTTGAAATGCGATATGATTCAAAGTTGATCAAGCATTGCAAAACAAAGTGGCTTAGTATAATCATGACGGATTACTGTAGCTTAATACATGAGGGTGTTACACTCGGCCTTATTGGTGATTAGGCACAAGGCAGCCAAGGACTCTACTACTAGCCCAGCCTAACTGGTGATTAGGCACGAGGTGCTGGTCAGCCAACCGACTAGCACCTTGGTGAATATAATCTTCTAAGTGATCACCACCAACATTGTTATTGGAGTATGATCAAGTTATATCATTCATCAGTTGGAAGCATTCGCAAATGTAACCTGTAGCATTCACCGATGAAATGCGATTCATTTTCTTTTACGGTTTTTGGCTAGGCAATTCATGCAACACGAGGCACATGTGCTATTTTTTCTTTGTTTTTCATAAGCATATAGTGTTTTTTAATCTCATAATCATTTTATTTGTGGAGTGTTAATAAGGGTTTGCTCATATATCATCATGAAGCGTTAAACACAGAATGAAATTGTGGGCTCCCACCGCAAAAAAAAATGTCAAAAAAAGTGCACCGCATGGTCCTGGTAGGGATTCAGAAATGACGTTTTTTTTATTGTGCTTTCGGTCGCTTGGTGGGCTGAATTTAGTGGGCCTAAGCACGATATAAGCACTGCCTCGTGTTTGTTTCGGGCATCGCTATTTATCGCGTTCAGCGAGTCAAGCGTTCCGACTCGCTGAAGCCAGCGAGCATATGGGCCGGCCCACGTGCCCGGATAAGCCCTGACTGTTTCCTGTTTCTTTTTTTCATGTTTTTTCTTTTTTACTTTTGTTTATACTTTGAAATACTATAAATACA
Source organism: Thinopyrum elongatum (assembly GCA_011799875.1). Taxonomy (NCBI): domain Eukaryota; kingdom Viridiplantae; phylum Streptophyta; class Magnoliopsida; order Poales; family Poaceae; genus Thinopyrum; species Thinopyrum elongatum. The sequence continues at coordinate 725,804,755 of CM022298.1, read as the reverse complement.
TGTACTAGAAAAAAACTCTCCCAAAAACACATTTAAAAAAATGTTGAACAGGGATTAAAAAATGTTGAACAAGAATTTGAAAAATGTTGAACAAGTATTTAAAAATGTTGAATAAGTATTTGAAAAAAATGTTGAACATGTATTTGAAAAATTGTTAAATAAGTACTGAAAATGTTGAACAGGTATATGAAAAATGTTGAACAAGTATTTAAAAATGTTTAACGAGTATTTGAAAAATATTAAACAAGTATTTGAAAAATGTGGAACAAGTATTTGAAAAGATGTTGATCATGTATAAAAAATGTTGAACACCTATTTGAAAAATGTTGAACAAGTATTTGAAAAATGCAGAACAAGTATTTGAAAAGATGTTGAACAAAGTATTTGAAAAAATGTTGAACAATTATTTAAAAAAATGTTGATCATGTATTTGAAAAATGTTGAACAAGTATTTGAAAAATGCGGAACAAGCATTTGAAAAGATGTTGAACAAAGTATTTGAAAAAATGTTGAAAAAGAAAACGAAAAAAGAAAAAAAGGAGAAGAAAAAAGAAAAGAAAACGAAAAAAGAAAAAAAAGGAAAAAACCTCTAGTAGGTTGCAATCCTACCAGTAACTAGTAACGCCACGTGGGCCGAGTGGTTAGTCGCGCCGGTCGTCACCCTGGAGACCAGGGTTCGATCTCCCTGGGTGCTCTCCTTTATTCCCTGTTTTTTCAATAATTCGTACGTCAAAATGGGCCGGCCCATCACTGTTCCCTTGACGCGATACAACCCCACACAGATCACTGAATGCGATAAATAGCATTCGCGTGTTTGTTTCCGCCAGGAGAAAAACTATAGACACAGAGACCTCTAGTCAACGTCTTAAGCGTCAACTGGGCAACTGGCGCTCACGCCCCACTCGCATGGGCCGACCCAGCAACGCGAGCTTCCCCTTTGTCTGGGTAGTATGTACCCTACCCATAAAAAAGGTCATGAATTAAAAAAAGAAAAAAGAAAGACAAAAAAAGGAAATAAAATGAAAAAACCGAACAAAAACCGGTCCGGAAAACCAAAAAACAAGAAAAGAAAATTCATATTCTGGTCTGGGTAGTATGTACCCTACTGCAAATCGTTTTCACCTGCTTTGTTTTTGTGTTTTAACACTCTGTTTTGGAGTCCATATTGGAGCTGTTCTTTGTTTCAGAAAATATGTCCGGTGTTAGTTGTTGGCATGCTAAACCAACGCCCAGCCTTACCCCTTCGCTCGCGCGACCCAAGGGCGCTCAGCGATAGGGTTTCCCCTGCCTCTAACCGGCGCCGCCGGTCTACATCGTCTCCTATTGTCCTAGGACTATGGAGATGCGGTGGGTCCCAGTCCTTGCCAGCGGGAGGACTTCGTTTTTAGTTGTTTTTTTGAGTTTTGTTAGTGTTTGTGTCCTGCTCAGGGAGTTGATGCGGCGGCGGCTCTCTGAAGATGGAATAAAGTTCTCCCTGCCTAGGCCCCGTCCCGACGGTGCTTCTAGCGTCGTCGGAGGGTGTGTGGAGGCGGATCTCGCGCGGTCTGGCAGGCGTTTGTCTTTGGTGGATCCGCTTGGATCCATCTTTGTTCGTCTGTGTTCGTGTGTCTACAGGTTGGATCTTTTCGATCTACGCTTCTCTTCATCGACGGCGGTTGCTGTTTAGGTGCGCTGGTCTTATGGGGCCTTAGCACGACGACTTCCCAATTGTCTACTACAACAAGGTTTGTCCGGCTCCGATGAGGGAGGGGCGATGACGGCGCCGCACCTTCGGCTCGCTTCAGTGCTTGTAGTTATCGCTAGGTGGTCTACGGACCTGGATGTAAATTTTACTTCTGGTGTTCTTTGTACTACCTTGACGGTTGATGAATAGATCGGAAGTTTTTCTCCGCAAAAAAAGTTGTTGGCATGCTGTACAATAACCATCTCAACTTTGTGTTCCTCTTTCTGTGTCAACCAATCAGTTAAAGTTTCAAGAAAATATATAGCATTGTTCTTGTGAGAGTTGAAAAGAAGAAACCCATAATCCTGGTACAGAAAGGAAATGCTTCATCGATGAAGACTATCCTCAAACATGATCAGTTAAAGTCGAAGCGATGATCAGTTAAAGTCGAAGCGAGTGGGAGAGGGTGGATGGCGACGGCATGTTTGGCGGTGGTGGCTCAGGGTTAGAGTGCTCGTCGTCGCCGGCTGTGGAAGAGGAAGGGGAAGAGCAGGGAGTAGCATTTGCTCACGGCGCCCATGGAGTTCTGCTGATGATCTGCTTTGCAAACTCTTCCTCCTCTACCTCTCATTTCACATGTTACTATATGTGCAATTATTTAAATGCAACGTGCCAACCAAATATAATGTAAGAAAAGGTGGGAACGAAAATAAAATACTAGTATATATATATAAGAAATGTAACTCTCAAAGAGAAAAAAAAACCATTGAACTGGGTAAGTTGCAGACTAGACTTTCTGCAATCCAAACTAAAGGTGGCATGGTTATTGATCAGAGACAGTGAGAGATGAGTCAATCAATCAATCAGCTGCATAAACCACACCCTACAAAGCACATCTCAAATGCCAAAAGAGGCATCCATCTGCCTGCCTGCTCGCTGTTCAGACTGATCAGGATTAAGATGCAGATGCTAAGCATATTCAAGAATTTTAACATGCTAACCACACCAATACACATACACAAATGCATTCAGATGTAGCTACAGCATGAGTGACTTGTGCCAAAAAAGGGCTTAGGAAAGAGGCTGAGCTGCATCTTCATTGTCCCAACTGATCCTGATTTACCTACTACAGCTCAGAATGCAGCTTTCTACCAGCCATCAGACACAAAAAGGGCATTTGTTTTTGCTTTGTGACAGCCTGAAATAACACATCTGGCCACTACAAGCTGCTACGGAAAAAGTTGCTAATATTTTTCTACTGATGAGTTGTAACACCTCTGTAATTAAGCTGCAGTGAATTCCCCCTAATTAATGCCAAGTCATCATGTTTTGAATGCTAATTACCACTTGGATCCAAATCAAATTCAAATTCAAATTGCAAGTCAAATTATTATTTCTTCAAACAGTAAAACAAAAATGTTGGTAATATCCTAAATAATCCCCAAGTCATTGTCATGAAGAAACAAACATCATTTAGATTTCCCAATTGCCCCCTGCAAGACTTTTAGTGGATCAGCCTTGAAGGCAGCTTGAGCTTGGTCCATCCATTTGAAGTTGTTGATGCTCCAGAGGGTTTTGAAGAAGTAGAGCCATTTCTCGGTGGAGCGGGACACAAACCTCCCCAAGGCGGCCATCCTCCCAGCCAGGCGTTGCACATCCTTGGTGGTGCTGGGCGGCTCGATGTTAAGGATGGCTTGGATCTTCTCGGGGTTGACCTCGATTCCTCGTTTTGATACCAAAAAATCCAAGAGTTTCACACGTCCGACCCCAAATGCACACTTCTCTGGGTTGAGCTTGACTCTAAACTTGTATTGGTTGGTGATTGTTTCTTTAAGGTCTTCGGGGTGCGAGGAGGCAATGCAGCTTTTGACAATAGCATGTTCCACATAGACCTCGACGTTCCTCCCCTTGTGCTTGTAGGGCAAGATTCATCAGGCACTGAAAAGTAGCTCCGTCATTCCTTAAACCAAAGGGCATGCGGCGAAACTTGTCTTTAGCTCTTCTTCCTCGGCCATGTGGACTTGGTGATAGCTGGAGTAGGCGTCCATGAAGCTCAACATCTCACACCCCACTGTCGACTCAACTAGCTGGTCGATTCGAGGGAGTGGGTAGTCACCCTTTGGGCATGCCTTATTGAGGTCGGTGAAGTCCATGCACATGCGCCACTTGCCGTTAGCCTTCTTGACTAGAATGGGGTTGGCAAGTCACTCAGAGTACCATACCTGGTGGATGATGCCGGCTTTGGTGAGCCTCTCAACCTTGGCCACGATGTCATCACTTCTATCCTTGGATACTTTTGCGACTTGTGTTCGATAGTTGCGTGCCAAAGCTTCACGCCGAGTCGATGCTCCATTATTTCTCGGAGGATGCCTCCCATGCCGGCCGGTGAATAGTAAAAACAAATAAATAGTAAAAAAATTCTAATTTATTTAAATGAACATGAACATGTCTTCTAATTACAAGTAAATTTTCGTGAAGAAAAGAAAGATGTGGTGATCTAGGGAAAAACAAAAATCGGTTCTAAAAAAGGCTTTTATAATGGCCGATTTCCCTCCCTAAACCAACACATATGTCTTTTCACGAAAAATTGCATGCAGTAGAAGACACGGACACGTTCGCTTCGTCTCGTGCCTCCCAAGCAAACAACACTAGGGTTCGTGCCTCCCGTCGGCGGCGCCGTCGATCTGCCTCGTCTCCTGTGGCCTTAGGGCCATGGGGGCGGGGTGGATCCTGTCCCTTGCCAGCGGAATGGCTCCATTTTTAGTTGTTTCTTTGAGTTTTGTTAGGGTTTGTGTCCTGCTCAGGAAGACGAGACGGCGGCGGCTCCCTGAAGATGGAATAAGGTTCTCCTGCTTAGCCCCCGTTCCAGTGGGCGTCTAGCATCGTCGGAGGGCGTGTGGATGTGTGTCTCCGGCGGATCTCGCATAATTCGGTTGGTGGTTGTCTTTGGTGCATGTGCTCGGATCCTGTCTTCGTTCGTCTACGTTCGTGTGTTTTCATGTTGGATCCTTTCAATATACGCGTGTCTTCATCGGCGACGGTTGGTGCGCTGGTCCTATGTGGCCTTAGCACAACGACTTCCTGACTGTCTACTACAACATGTTTTGCCCGGCTCCGGCGAGGAAGGGGCGATGACGGCGGCGTGCCTTCGGCTCGTTTCAGTGCTGATAGTCGTCGCTAGGTGGTCTACGGATCTGGATGTAATTTTTCTTATTTCTGTTGTTTGTTGCACTGCCTTGATTAAAGATGAAAAGATTGAAAGTTTTTTCGCAAAAAAAAAGATTAAAAAATAATAATTATTGTTCTGTTTACGTGGGAGGATACAAGTACAAGCTATGTTATGAATTTCCGCTTCTTTTGAGTACATATACCCAAGTTTGCTCGTATATACCAAATTAAATGTCGATGCCTCATTTGATCCGGACTTGCTCGGTTGGAGCTCTTCTGCGTGATAGTGCTGGTAATTTCCTAGCGGCAAGCAATAATGTTGTTGGTGTTTGCATGGATGTGTTGATGGCCGAGGCTCTTGCCCTTCGGTCTGTTCTGAACTTGGCCACGTCTATGGGCTGCAACAAGTTGATAGTAAATTCGGATAATATTGATCTGATCTCTACGATACAAGACGGAGGTAACTCTTCAGGAACGTCGGGAGCTATTCTTGATGACTGTTATCATATGGCCAGGGACTTCTCTCATGTGTGGTATGAACACTGCCATAGAGAAGCTAATGCTGTTGCAGATGAACTAGCTAGACTCTCTTGGTTTGATGAGGCACCTGAGGCAATCACTCCTTTGCTTGTAAGTGATACTGTTTTGATTACTAGCTAATAAAGGGGTGTTGAGATGTTAAAAAAAAAAACCTTTTGGCTGTAAAGTTCAATACAACAACTTTCCCAAATTATAAAAGGAGCACCTTTGGTCGTAGACCAGGTTTTAAATGATTTTTCCTTACAAACATTAGATTTTAAGCAGATACAAACCGGATTTGGACTGCAGATAGATTGGCCAAGAGAGGATGGCCAAACTGTGGGCCTTGCCCTCTCTATAAGCGCGAGAACGAAACCGTCGATCATCTGCTCTTCAAGTGCCGGTTCACAGCAAGACTCTGGGACATGCTCAAAGCCTGGCTCCAGCTCGACTGTATCGATACATCTTCATGGCCTATGCTAAGTTCTACCAAGGAGTGGTGGACTGCCCTGACCGACTACAACATCCTCAATAGGAGTGCCATGGCATCGCTTGTAATGTTAACCTCTTGGGTTGTTTGGGGTGAGAGGAACCCTCGAGTATTTCGCCACAAAAGTGCACCGCCCTCGGTTCTTCTAAGCACCATCAAGAAGGAGATGGCACACTGGATTACCGCGCGCGCAAAAAAGTTGAAATCAATCATACCGGGAGAGTAATCCGCTTTGTATTCTTGGGAATGTTGTAACTCTTGTAAACTCTTTTCTTCTTCTAAATTAATGGATGAGGCAAATCTTTTGCCTCCGTTTCAAAAAAAATAAAAATAGATTTTAAGCAGAACTCAAAAAATGAGTTCCGCATTACGCGAAGCTTACATCAGCAGCGTACATGGTGTGTGCATGCAGTTGTAGACAAGACGTACGGGCTGACTTCATTTAAATGTGTTTTTTTTTTTTGAGAATCTTCATTTAAGTGTTTGGGATGTATGAGGTTTTTTTTTTTTTTTGAGGGCAAGCATTGCTTATATTACTCAACGGTGCTTGGGTAAATCACCCATAGCACAGACGGCCACATGGGCCAGTACATCAGACTCCCACTCGATGAAGTGGTTTGGTAAACACATGCGGCCAAGCTTAGCAAGTTCATGCGCTACTGTGTTTACATTACGACTACAGGCCCTAATACTTTGGTGCGAGAACCACACCTTCAGTTGGAATTTGGAGTCCTCAATCACTGCTGCATAAGCCGATGAGTCCACCTTGCGGAGGTCTAGGGCATCCACCAGGAGTTGGGAATCAGTTTCAAATACCACCCGTAGCATCCCCAGATCGGCAGCGAGCGAGATGACCTGCGACATCGCACATGCTTCAGCACCAAAAGCATCACTGACATGATCCTGCCGGCCTGCACGAGCGCCCACAATGTGACCCAATTCATCTCTTGCCACCACTCCCCAGCCTACGTGTGATTCGCCTGGTGTGAAGGCCCCATCTACATTGATTTTAATCACATCAGTTTCCGGCGGCTTCCATCTATCCGTACCATACTTGGCCTTGAGTGAAGATGTAAAAGCCTCAGCATATTCAATCACATGGGCTCGTGCACGGCGCGCCACTTCACTGGCTGTCACAGGTAGCTCTACCTCCCTCTGTTTCTGTTATGCCACCACAGCCACCATGAAGTCAAAATCAGGACACGAATTTGTTCCTCTAGCCCCGACAAGAAGTCGAGCATCACATGCACGGACGTAATGCTTTCAAGCTGGATTCGTTCTCTTTCCAGCCCTAGCTCCCGCCACATAGGTTGGATAGATTTGCACTTAATGAACAGATGCGCCCCGTCCTCGTCAGCTCGACCACAGAAAAGACACTTATTGTCCGTTATAGGCACCCCCCTCCTCGCCACATTCGTCCGGAGAGCCAGCGACTCATGCTTCAGTCGCCACGCGAACATCTGGGGCATGGTAGCTTCCATAGCCGCGTCCAGGAATCATCAGCACACGTGTTGAGGTTTCCAGCATCACCAGAGCTAGGTCCCAGCCCTCCATTCCTAGCTTGCTTACCTAGCTGCACATGGAGCTTGTAGGCACTTTTCACCGAGTGTTCCCCTTTATTCTCGAACTGCCAAGCAATGAAATCGGTGACTCCCTCAAGCAACGGGATCTGCAGTATGTGGCGAACATGTCATCATCCGGCCAAAATGTTTCCCGTATAAGCTGCTCATCCCACATCCCAGTGATTGGGGAGATAAGATCAGAGACAAACTCGAGTAAGTTGCTCCCCCGAAGAGTGATAACTTGGCGTGACCATGCCCTGGGGATCCACGGATCAGTCCAAATCCGAACATTGGAGCCATCACCGATACGCCATATGTAGCCCTGTTTGATCAGCTCAAGACCATGCAGAAGGCTTCGCCAAGTGTAAGAGATGCCGTCCCTCGGCGAGGCTTCCAGCACATGGGTGTTAGGGAAATAGCGGGCTTTCAGAACCTTTGCACACAAACTATCTGGACACTGAATTAGCCTCCATATTTGACGAGATAACATGGCCACATTGAAGCTGTGCATGTCCCTGAAACCGAGCCCGCCATGTGCTTTGGGCATGGTTAGCTTCTCCCAGCTAATCCAATGTATCGCGTTGTCCTTATCTTGCTGGCTCCACCAGTAATTGCCGATAAGTGAGCTGATTTCTTCGCAGAGGGTTTTAGTCAGGTAGAAGCAGGACATAGGGTACGTAGGGATCGCTTGGGCAACTGCTTTCACCAGCGACACCTTACCCACTTTTGCAATTAACCTTTCCTGCCATCCGTACACCCTGCCAGTAATAGCACCTTTGACGTATGCAAACGCTTTGCGTTTAGACCTGCCAACATGCACCGGTAAACCAAGATACTTGTCATTCCACTTTTCACTTCGGATTTGTATAGCCCCCTTCACCTCCGCTCGAGCCGTAGCCGACGTATTCGGACTGAATAGGAGAGCGGATTTCTCAATATTGATACACTGGCCGGAGCAGCTCTCATACAGGTCGAGCACTTCCTTGAGCCCGGTCGCTTCTTGCTGATTTGCCTTCAACAACAGTAGTGAGTCATCTGCGAAGAACAGGTGGGAGACAACCGGGGCTGCAGGACATATTTTCACACCGCTCATACTACCCTGTACTGCTGCATTATGTAGGAGTGCTGAGAGTCCCTCTGCACATATCACAAATAGGTATGGGGAGACGGGATCTCCCTGCCGGAGACCCCGGAAAGGACTAAATTGATCCGTGAGCACACCATTGATCTTGATCTGGTATCTAGCAGTGGTAACACACTTCATTATGAGATCAACCCAGCCCTGTCTGAAGCCAATTTTCCTCAGCATTGCTTCCAAGAAATTCCACTCAACCCGGTCGTACGCTTTGCTCATATCAGCCTTGACTGCCACATAACCCTCCTTCCCCGTTCTCTTGTTCAGGAGAAAGTGGGTCAGTTCATAAGCAATAAGTGCATTATCGGTTATAAGCCGTCCGAGAACAAACGCACTTTGGTTATCGGATATGAGCTCCCGCAAGATCATCCACTACCAGAATCGCCCCCTATGCCGACGGCCATGGCCGTCGGCATAGCCCTGATTCCCGTCGGGACAGGCCTATGCCGACGGCCCCCGTCGGCATAGGGCCGTCGGCAACATATCCGTCGGCGTAGCCCGGGAGGCCGTCGGCTTAGATCCTATCCCAACGGTGTCCGTACATCTATGCCGACGGCCTCGGCCGTCGGCAACGTCCACGCCTAACGGTGGACGCCGTCAAGTGCAGACCAACAGCTGCGCGCCACGTGGCACACGTATGCCGACGGCCGCGCCACGTGGCACACGTATGCCGACGGCTTGGCCGTCGGCATACATGTGCCACGTGGCGCGCAGCTGTACCTCTTGGGGCAGGGCTATGCCGACGGCTTAGCCGTCGGCGTAGTTTAAATCTATGCCGACGGCACAACCGTAGGCATAGCCCTGCCCCAAGAATGCCCAGTTGCTGCCACGTGGCTGCTATGACGACGGCCTAGCCGTCGGCGTACTTTACAACTATGCCGACGGCTAGGCCGTCGGCATAGTTTCTGTCTGTTTTTCCACGTGGCAGCCACTGGGAGCTCACGCCATATCTATGCCGACGGCTAGCATTTGAAGCATATATAAGAATCATACAGCAATATATGCATCACATAACAATAAGGAGCAGCATCACACAACAAATGCATCATCACACAACATAAGAAGCATCGCAAACCATAAACATATAAGTATCATCACCACCAAGCATATAAGAATATCACAAACAACAATAAGTAACATCACAAGCATATAAGTATCATCACCACGAAGACCGCCACAAGTCACCCAAAGGCTTAAGCGCCTGGACGTCGAGCACCGCGGAGGTCGTCACCGCCAAGTCCGCCGAAGCCCAGGTCGTCACTGCTAGCGGCAGCGCCACCGCCAAGACCGCCACCGCCTCCGCCTCCGCCTCCGCCTCCGTGGATCGGAGTGATCGGGCTCTGTGACTCGGGAGTGCTGCGAAGACCACCACCAACGGAGACGATCCACCGGTTCCCTGGATGTTGAAAAGACATGTTAACGGGATATATGACTGTGTTGAATAAACGATATGCTTTGGGTGAATAGATTGGGGATGAACTAACCGGCGAGGGGCCAGCGTTCTGTGCCAGAAACTCCTCAAAGGTAAGCAGCCTTGGTTGTGGTGGAGGAGATGGTGCTGGTTGCAATTGAGGAACCCTGCCGGCCGCCATTTCCTGAAGAGCGTGCTGCATCATGCGATTGTTCTGCTCATGGAATGCAAAAAGGCTCTCGTGCCACGCCATGGTCTCCTGGCGTGTGTACTCCATGTAGGCCTACGGTATGACATGATGGAACTCATAAAACTACTAAATGCGGAAAATAAAGTGAGCAATGAAGATAAGAGGGAAAATACTTACAGATTGCCGCTCCTGAAAGAGGGACTGTGATTGCGCACTGGTCATGGGCGTGCTCGTGCGCTGGCTCAGGCTCGGGTCGATCCGACGGAGCTGTGTGTAGGAGATAGTAGGAGTGATCACAGCATCCAGAACCGCCTCCCGACCGTGCTCCTTGGGCCCCATGCCCACCACCACCCTCTCGTCCAGATCCGCCGCAATGGGGTCAGGTGTGTCAGGATGTAACCTCAGATACCCTTCGGAGTAGGCCTTCTTCCTCTGCGCGGTCTTGCCGTAGTACTTGGGCTCGCCAGGCTTGGAGTCCTTCCGCGTATGGGCGATCTCCCACGCCTGCATGTGTGAGAGCGGCCGCTTCAGTTTCTCCTCATGCATCACCAAACAGAGGTTAGTCATACATAAGAAAGTGACGGTAAATAGAAGAAGAAGAATGTTTAATGAGGTTAGTCATACATTAAGTGTCTTGTGGAGAAAGTGGTTTCGGTTTCCCTGAGCATGTACTCCATCCTTCCCTCGGTTAGCCTTGATTTTGATGCTTGTAGCTGCCCAGGCTCCATCCTTATCACACCAAAGAACCACCAATGCCACCCAGGACTCGTCTTTTCCATAACACCAATTTGGACACACCTACATAATGAAAGCATAATGGCAGGTCAACACGAAATGGTGAAATGTACCACAAACATCGGAATGAAAAATCTTTTATACTTACCGCCAAGTACTCGTGCCTCTCCAAGGTAATGCCCATCCTCCGCGCTTCTTCCTTGGTCATCTTCACACAAAGAGCGTCGTGATAGTATGTCGAGATGGCCACCCAGCGCACCTCGTACTGGAGCTGGCGGGCCTTCTTCTTGGCTTGGTGCAGCACGATCTGGTCGGCTCTGGCCTGGTGCTCCGGAAGAACTCGATAGAATTTCTACAATCATGCATGAAACAAGAATGGAAGAAGCCCTGACTTAAATCATTCAGGAAACCAGAATGGACTTGTGCTTCTGAAGAGAACTCACCCAGAAAGTAGTGATCACGGCCTTGGCATGGGTCTCATGGTCCGCGTGGAGGGCCGCTTCCCAGTGGTCCCAGCTCGTGGCCAAAACCCGACGGTCCGGGTGCCTGACTGGATCCGGACAGTACAGCCCCAGCCAGTGTAACTTCAGCAAGACGGTGATGAGGCCGTTGGGAATACGGGCCCCTTTAGGATAAATCCAGTTGCTGCAAAAGAATGAAATATAAGCATGTGACAAGCAAAAAAAAATAACTACCGGAATGAGCATGTGACAAGCAAAAGAATGAAATTCTTATAAAGTGGCACTTACTCTTTCCCCGTGGGCTCAATGAGCCACTTCTGCTCCTCAGTAGCAGGAATTTGCTTTGGTAGCTTTGCGTTACCACGCAGCCACCCCTTGTTACCAACCTCCTCCGCGCCACCACCACCATCCCCGCCACCACCCTCCTCCTCGCCTGCCTCCTCCTCCTCCTCCTCGTCTCCCTCCCCAACCTCCTCCTCCACCTCCTCCTCGGCCCCATCCCGAACCTCCTCCTCCTCCTCGTCCTCCTCCTCCTCCTTGTCAGAGGGTACCTCACGAGAGGAGGGTACCTCACTAGAGGAGGGCCTCGAAGACAACACCCCTAAGTCGGTGAGGGTGCGCTCTTTCTGGCCGTGACCGCCTGTAGTGGCTCTCCCCCCACCACCTCGCCCTCTAGGGGCTCTCCCCTCGCCCCCTCCTCCTCTAGGGGCACCTCTCCCTCGACCTCCTTGTGAGGAATCATCGTCAAGTAGCCGGGGGGAGGATTACATGCTCGACCACTCCGACTAGGCAGGCCGACGACCTTGCGTAGGAAACCCACGCCGTCGGCCTTCCCCTTGCCCATGTTCCACGAACGTGCATTGAAAAGAGAATAAGCAATTAGTACATTAATAAAATGAAGGAAAAGGCATAATAATAAGGAATAATAAACACATTAATAAAAAAACATAAAAAGGCATATTCCTAAACTATAGAAAAAAAAAGACTTGAAACGTACATCTGCTAGATACCATACGAATCATCACTGTTGTAACCTCTTTCTCGGTCGGTCTCATCATCACTATCAATCATATCGTCTTCGTTGTCTGACGGAGGTGGAGGCTCTTCCTTGTCGTCAACGTCTTTGTTTAACTTTTCTAGCATAAGTATGTCATTTTCATTGACAATGGTCTCACCATCTTTCCGTGCATCGTCGTCGTTTGGATCCACATCATCATCACCCGTTCCGAGACAAAATTTCGGCAGCACCTCCCCGCTGTTCTCCAGATACACGTCTCGGCAAATAGCCGAGAGAATTTGCTCTGGAGAACAATGGGGAGGCGCCGCCGAAATCCTATCTCGGAACGGGGTAGAACATGGAGAACATACCCAATCTACACATCCTCGGGCTGTCCGTGGAAAACGCTGGACAATCCGAAAGAGCTGCAGTGATAAATATGCAATTGAATGCATATTTATCGATGCAACCCTTTCGGACGGGAGACGCCTAGGTTACGCGACTTGACTTGAGAATGAAATCTAGTGACATGAAAAAATGTAGGAGATGTACTTGTAGCTCACCCTCGGTTGTAGGGGAAGGAGTCGAACAACAGCGGGATGCTCATGGACCAACCCGTCAGACGACGGTCACTCCGATGAAATGCAACACCACAAAGCCTACAAATTACACCGAAAGAACAACTTAGATCATCACATCTCAGTCAAGTGTCAAACTTTTGTCTTCTATTCTTTTAGCAAGATCATCATGAGTATCAATTTTTTTCGCAAGATCATCACATCTTAGTAAGTCTCAAAATTTTGTCTTCAATTATTTTAGCAAGATCATTATGAGTATAAAAAAAAAGCAAGATCATCACATCTCAGTCAAGTGTCAAAATTTTGTCCAACATCCATCCATCCATTCATCTATCATTAACTTGACCAACATCCATTCATCAACATGACCTAACATTAAATTTATGACAAACAAAGTTTCTAAAAAAATTCACCAACATTCCATCCATCCACCATCTATGATTCTAACAACATCCATGCATCCATCTAACAAAAATTTATCCATACATCCATCCACCTAAAAACAGTAGCAAGAAGAAGAAGAAAAAACTACAAAAAAATCTATTTATCTAACTATCTATCCATCCATTCATCTATTTATCTAACTATCTAACTATCTATCTATTTATCTAACTACCTACTCCTACAAAACAGTAGCAAGAAGAAAAAAAACAGCAGCGGCGGCAGCAGCGGGGGGGGGGGGGGGGGGGGGGGGGGGGGGGGGGGGGGGGGGGGGGGCGGCAGGTGGCGGGGGAGCTCACCAAGGGGGGCAGTACGGGAGAGGCGAGGGGGTACGGGTCGGGCAGGGGACAGCGGCCCGAGCAGCACCCCACGACGGCCACCGGAGGGGGTGCGGGTCGGGGCAGGGGGAGTGGCCAGGCTAGGGCTCCGGCCGGCCGGTGCCACGCTCAGGCGATTGGGCCAGGATGCCCGGGCGGCGTCGACGCAGGGACGGCCGGGGTCGAGGAGGCCGAGGCAGGCCGGCGCGCGGTGCGGTGGCGGCGCGGCGGGGCTTGGGTGGAGGGGGCCGGACGGCGGCAGTGATGGTGGGCGGTGGCGTGGGTCGGGACATGGCAGCGGCGGGGACTAGAGCGAGGGTGCGGCGGCGCGGCGGGTCGGGATCCGGTGGCGGCGGAGGCGCGGGTGGGGGTCCGGGCCAGGCGGCGGCGCGGCGTGGGTCGGGGTCGTGGAGTAGGAGGAGGAGGGGTTGAGGAGGGCACGCCGTCGGCATAGGTTTGGTCCCACCTGCCAGGGACAGGGCCGGCGAGTGGATAAGAGGCATATGCCGACGGCCAGGCCGCGGCATAGATAGGAGGCCTATGCCGACGGCAAGGCCGTAGGCATAGATGGCAACCACTTTTTTTGAAAAAATAGTCCCACCTCGCTCGCCCAGGGACAAGCAATTTGACCTGTTTAAATAGTTCACTAATCCATACGTTATAAGCTCCGGTATTCATTAGCCACCACGCATGTGACAAGCGTATGAGGGCCCACCGCAACACCTGGCGGCATTGCTACCACCTCCAGGTACCAAGTCCCGTCTAACCCTGACACAGACGTCCGTGGGACACGGTGGCAGCGACGCCCGTGAGGGGGGGGGGGGGCACACCCCGGAGCCGCGTGCCGGGTGCCTGCACCTGCCACCACGAATGTGACAAGCGTAGGAGGGCCCACCGCAACACCTGGCAGCATAGCTACCCCCTCGAGGTACCCCGTCCCATCTAACCCTGACACAGACGACCGCCGGATCTAACCTTTTGACTTTCGCCGGACGGGGTTTGACCGGTGGACCTTTTCACCTGGTTGTCATAGCCCCGCCCATAGCTACACTCCCGAACACCATCCCCGCCCAACCCACCCCAAGATTCCCTCCGTGTCGGCCCGACGTGGCCGTTTCCCCCCTCCGGGACACGGCGGCAGCGACGCCCGTGAGGGGGGGCACACCACGGAGCCGCGTGCCGGGTGCCTGCGCCTGCCACCACGCATGTGACAAGTGTAGGAGGGCCCACCGCAACACCTGGCAGCATTGCTACCCCCTCCAGGTACCTCGTCCCGTCTAACCCTGACACAGACGACCGCCGGATCTAGCCCTTTGACTTTCGCAGGACGGGGTTTGACCGGTGGACCTTTTCACCTGGTTGTCATAGCCCCGCCCATAGCTACACCCCCGAACACCGTCCCCGCCCAACCCACCCAAGATTCCCCTGTGTGGCGGAAGTGGTGTTTCCCCCTCGGGACACGGCTGGCAGCGAGCCCGTGAGGGGGGGCACACCACGGAGACGCGTGTTGGGTGCCTGCGCCTGCCACCACGCATGTGACAAGTGTAGGAGGGCCCACCGCAACACCTGGCAGCATTGCTACCCCCTCCAGGTACCCCGTCCCATCTAACCCTGACACAGACGACCGCCGGATCTAGCCCTTTGACTTTCGCAGGACGGGGTTTGACCGGTGGACCTTTCCACCTGGTTGTCATAGCCCCGCCCATAGCTACACCCCCGAACACCGTCCCCGCCCAACCCACCCCAAGATTCCCCCTGTGTCGGCCGGACGTGGCCGTTTCCCCCCTCCGGGACACGGCGGCAGCGACGCCCGTGAGGGGGGGCACACCCCGGAGCAGCGTGCTGGGTGCCTGCGCCTGCCACCACGCATGTAACAAGCGTAGGAGGGCCCACCGCAACACCTGGCGGCATTGCTACCCCCTCCAGGTACCCCGTCCCGTCTAACCCTGACACAGACGACCGCCGGATCTAGCCCTTTGACTTTCGCCGGACGGGATTTGACCGGTGGACCTTTTCACCTGGTTGTCATAGCCCCGCCATAGCTACACCCCCCGAAACACCGTCCCCGCCCCAACCCACCCCAAGATTCCCTCCGTGTCAGCCCGACATGGCCGTTTCCCCCCACCGGGACACGGCGGCAGCGACACCCGTGAGGGGGGGCACACCCCGTAGCCGCATGTCGGATGCCTGCGCCTGCCACCACGCATGTGACAAGCGTAGGAGGGCCCACCGCAACACCTGGCGGCATTGCTACCCCCTCCAGGTACCCCGTCCTGTCTAACCTTGACACAGACGACCGCCGGATCTAGACCTTTGACTTTCGCCGGACGGGGTTCGAGCGGTGGACCTTTTCTCCTGTTTGTCATAGCCCCGCCCATAGCTACACCCCGGAACACCGTCCCCGCCCAACCCACCCCAAGATTCCCTCCATGTCGGCCCGACGTGGCCGTTTCCCCCCTCCGGGACACGGTGGCAGCGACTCCCGTGAGGGGGGGCACACCCCGGAGCCGGGTGCCTGCGCCTGCCACCACGCATGTGACAAGCGTAGGAGGGCCCACCGCAACACCTGGCGGCATTGCTACCCCCTCCAGGTACCCCTTCCCGTCTAACCCTTACACAGACGACTGCCAGATCTAGCCCTTTGACTTTCGCCGGACAGGGTTTGACCGGTGGACCTTTTCACCTCGTTGTCATAGCCCCGCCCATAGATACACCCCCGAACACCGTCCCCGCCCAACCAACCCCAAGATTTCATCCGTGTCGGCCCGACGTGGCCGTTTCCCCCCTCCGGGACCTGGCGGCAGCGACGCCCGTGAGGGGGGGTAAACCCCGGAGCCGTGTGCCGGGTGCCTGCGCCTGCCACCACGCATGTGACAAGCGTAGGAGGGCCCACCGCAACACCTGGCGGCATTGCTACCCCCTCCAGGTACCCCGTCCCGTCTAACCCTGGCACAGACGACCGCCAGATCTAGCCCTTTGACTTTCGCCGGACGGGGTTTGACCGGTGGACCTTTTCACCTGGTTGTCTTAGCCCCGCCCATAGCTACACCCCCGAACACCTTCCCCGCCCAACCCACCGCAGCACCTGGCGGCATTGCTACCCCCCCAGGTACCCCGTCCTGTCTCCCCTCTCCGTGGTACGGCGAAAGCGACGACCGTGAGGGGGGGGGGGGCAATCGATATATATATAATCGAGATATGTTTTCTGTACATAAGGCACATTTAAGTTAATCAAATTAGTTTTGGAAAAAAATAAAAATAGAAAATAAATAAAATATCAAAAAATTACTAGAAATCTATGCCTACGGGAAAGCCGTCGGCATAGCTACGGCCACGGAGCGGTATAGCCCTGGATCGATGATGTGGCCTAGGCCGCGGATCGATGACATGGCAGGGGCCATGGGCCAGGCCTATGCCGATCGCAAGGCCGTCGGCATAGATATGCCACCCCACGGACCGGCGAGTGGCTCGGATCGATGATGTGGCGGACCACGCGGATTGATGACGTCGGCATAGCCGTCGGCATATCTATGCCGACGGCCACCGTTATGCCGTCGGCATAGGCGTCACGCCGTCAAACGGCCCTCGCCACCCGGGTAGCCGGGCCCACAGGATATGGCGATGGCCGCCCCTATGCCGACGGCCACCGTAGGCATATATTTTGCGATGCCGACGGGTGACCTATGCCGACGGCCCCCGTCGGCATAGATGGATATATGCCGACGGCTTACCTACGCCGACGGCTGGACCTGGGCCGTCGGGATACATCCATCTATGCCGACGGGGGCCGGTGGCGTACGCAGTTATTCTGGTAGTGATCTTAATGCGATTGGCGAGGACCTTGGACACCAATTTGTAAACAACATTGCACAAACTAATGGGGCGTAGGTCCTTGATCCTACTGGGATTTTCACTTTTGGATTCAACACTACAAGCGTGTCGTTCCAACCCTCAGGTAGCATGCCCCCATTAATTACCTGAAGCACCTCCTCCACCACTCGGTCGCCCATGAATTGCCAATGACGTTTGTAGACAATAGAGGGCATACGATCGGGCCCTGGCGCCTTTAGGTCCCCGATATGATCAAGAGCAGCCTTAACTTCCTCCCTGGTGAATTCAGCATCAAGAACACTATGCATGGCTGCAGTTATGCCTGGCTGGACTTTACTGATGAGCTCATTTAAACGGTCACCAACCGCTGATGAGAATAGGTCCTGAAAAAATGAGCAGACATAATTAGTCATTTCCTCCCCCTCCTTCACCACCGACCCATCTTCCTTCCTGAGCATTTTTACTCGGTTCGCCTTCTTGCGACCCGAAGCAACTGCCGTATAATAGCGGGTGTTATTGTTCCTGCTGCCTTCTTTCAACCACGTCACGTGTGATCGTTGCTTCATCTTAATGTTTTTCTTCTCCTCGAGCTCTTCAAACAAGCACCGCAGTCTCGCCTCTTCTCTAATTTTTGGGTCTGACATGGGCGCTCTCATGCACTTCTCCATATCACCCTTTGCTTTCTTAAGCTTCTCCTCTAGCTCACCGACAACTTCCTTACTCCATCTTCGCACACCTCCGGCCACTCTGTGCATCACCTGGGCAACATCTCCCGCGCCTTCCATCCATCCCTTCTCCCACTCTTCCTTAATTATCTCACTACACCCTTCCTCCTTGAGCCACCAGGCTTCAAATCGAAACCCACGGTCTCCCCTAGGACCTCCCATACCTTCGTCCTTTGTCATCACTATGACTGCCCGGTGGTCCGAGTGGCGTGGACTTCCGTTGATCACCGTGAATTCTAGGAAAGTCTCACACCACTTGTCATTAGCAGCAGCTCTATCCAGCCTCTCACATATATATGTATCCACTTCATGGCTATGATTCCTCCATGTGAATTTGTCGCCCGTAAAGCCGATGTCAACAAGATCACACCCCTCAAGAGTTGCCCTGAAGCTATCCATAAACCTTTGGGGTCGAGCCACCCCTCCGAGCTTCTCATCACAAGAGAGGATTTCATTGAAGTCCCCCAAACAAAGCCAACGGCAGCCCTGTTGGTGTTGCTGCCCTAGGATCCGAACAGTTCTCCAAGTTTCCTTCTTCCGTTCCAACACTGACTCACCATACACCCCGGTTAACCTCCATACACCCCCACTCTCTCCAACAACGTCCACATCTATATGCCTCCTCCTGTATGACCTCAAGGACACATCCACCCCTCGCTTCCAGAACAAAGCAATGCCCCTACTCCTGCCATCCGAGTCCCAAGCCACCATGTTGGCGAGCCCCAACAACCACCGAAACCTATCCAACTCCTTCTTCGTCAACTTAGTCTCAGCCAGGAAAAGAATATCGGGCTCCTCCGTCCTCCCCAAGTCAAGGAGGCTACGAACTGCCGGGCCATTCTCGAGCCCCCGGCAGTTCCAACTTATAATTTTCATTGGGCCTGGCGGGGCTGCTCCTGCAGCCCGGCTGATATACATGCATTACTTGTCGGTACACCATCTCCTCCTACACCTTGGTCTCCCTCCTGCACATCCACCTTGCCTCTCTTTCCATCACTTACGTCCTCCTCCCTATCGTGGCCCCGTTTTGACCCAAGCACATCCTGGCACTTCAAGTCTCCAGATGGTATGCCAGACTCCCTAGGTTTCCTCCTAAACTTCCTTCTAGTATGCTCCTTCTCACTCTGTGCCACCACCACTTTGCTCCCCGAATTGCTCCCCATTCCTTCAGACACCTCGGCTTGCTGATTCTGCTCGGCCAGTGTAGGAGGATCAACCTGCATGAGCTACTGAGATGGTTCAATATTATCTGAACTTGGTGGCTGCAAACCCTTCTCCTTCGTGTCTGCTTCCCCTTTGGTCATCTCAGTCCCATCACAACCGAGCAGCAGCTTCCGTGGATTGCCCCCTCTACTAGCCTCCTGGGTATTCTTCATCGGGCTTGTCACCTCCTCGCCCTTATTCGCCCTCCCAACCGCTCCCCCACTCCCCCTAGAGCTCTCCTTACGCCAGGTGAGGCTGTCACTGCCGCTGCCCGATCTGACACTATCTCTCCCATGCCCGTAATTTCTGCTCCCTCCCAGCACCCGGCCACCACTCTTCCAAGCACCATCATCTGAACTTCTTCTCCTCTGCCCCATATCTGCCTTGAGCCACCTACCAAATTGAGCCTCCTCCCCCTCTTGAGCTTCTTCGAACAGTCCTTCTCGCCATGACCAATGATGCCGCACGTATAACAGAAGTCCGGGAGGAACTCGTACTCGAATCTGCACCATTTTCCTTCCTCCTCTTCCTCCTCTTCCTCCTCACCAGCCTTGCCCTTCTTCTTCCTCTGTCGAGCCTCTCTCTCCACATCATCATCCTCAAGAGTGAACCCTCTCATGATAGGCTTGTCAATACACATCCTGACCTTCACCCTCATGAACTTCCCCACCGCCTTCCCATCCCTACCCGTGTCTGCCTCCACAAAACTCCCAATGATATTACCGATCACCTCTGCCGAATCCTCACTCATCATACCTAGAGGGAGGCCGAACACCCGCACCTAGACCGGGATGTTGTTGAACGCATAGTCCTCCATACGCCTACTTGGTACATAATCCTCCACCACCACCAGGTCTTTATCAAACATCCATGGCCCATCCTCGAGTGCCTTCCTCTTCCCTGAATCTTGATTGAATGTGAATAAGAACAAATTTTCGCCCACCTCCTTACAGTCCGTCCCCTTGATCGGGCACCACACCCGCCCCAAAGAAAGTGAGATCGCATCCTAACGCACCAGTTTGTCCGACAGGACCTTGCCCACCGCCTGCACCTCCATCTTCTTACCCTTCTCCCGCTCTGAGATCCGGATCTTCACCCCCTTCCTCTCTTACTCCGAGAGCTTGAGCCCCTTCATCATCCCTGCAACTCCTTCCATGGACCTCCTCAACGTCACCCACCCCCTACACCTCCTAGGGTTTTATGTGTATTACGACGGCGCACCCCAGGGAGCACGCCGAAGACTATGACGGTGGCCGGGACCAGGACCGGGAGCATATCGCACACAGATCCAGATCACGGAGATTGGTTTGGAGCGTCGGCGGGATCACTGGTGCAAAAATTCTAATTAATTCACTTCCTCATCGTGAAAGGATTGTTTAATTTTGTTTACCAACAAATCAACATGAAAAATTCACATCACCCTCAAAACATACTGCGATTGGTTTGCGCTGCGATTAAAAGCTGAGAAAACTGCCCGTGGACATTTTAGGACATGGGTACTGGGAACATATGTTAATTTGAATAGTTTCAAGCTATGAAATTTTATGAAAACTATTTTCATGCTTCAGTAGGCCACGCCATATGTGAGTGTTGTGTGTGGTCATATGCCCTAGGCAGCCCGGGCCGCGCCGAGAGGCCCAATCCCTTTGTTGACTGTAGTAATCACTGTTCTACAGTGCTCGAAGGCTGCCCGGGGCTGGCCCAATCCTGACGCCGCCACTGCTAGTTGGTGTTCCAGTTGGTTTGGAATATCATGCACGGTGCAATGCATGCATGCTACACATGAAACCGCGGACTATACATTAAAACCGTTAGACTAGCCAACAAAGACTGGAACAAGTTTTTCTTGGATTCATGAAACCCTTATCACCTAGTTGTATCAAGGTGAGCTTATCTAGGCATTCTTTAGCTATGGATAAGCAAGCCAAGTTTGTGTTTAATTTGTACTCGATCGAGAGGACATATTACGAAGATCAGACTTGTCATCTCGATCGAGTCTTTAGCTTGGTCCAAACTCCAAATTAAAGTGTACAATGAAATACGTGGTGGAATCTCTCCAATTCACCAACCCCTTATTACATCAATGACTGGAATGTTTTTCTTTCTCCCTTCTCAAGGAATTGAAGCCATTGGATAGGCGTAGCTACAAAATGCACAAGTTTAAGGCATTGTGCACTTGCACAACAAAATGCACAATGCTTTTGGATGGTGCACTCGAAATAAACATAGGAATCCTTTAGCTATGGATAGGCTAGCAAAATTGATTGTGCAAGCATTAAAGGATCCATTTCTACATGTGGATATTTGTTCATGTTGCTCTGGGTCAGCTTATGCCTTTAAGATTCTTGCTAATTTTCTTTTACGGTTTATACGAACTTAATGTTGCAATAAAATTGGCCGCATGCATCCACCAATGCAGAGGCCGGGGCTTCCCCTTTTCAAAAACGGAATAGCTATGTATACGACAATTTGATGTCCGATTCCTGTACGACGCAATTCCAAGCCATTCAGATTTAAAGAACGAGTCAATCCAATGGTGCAAGTAGTTTGTAGTCCTAAGATCATACAGAAACCATCGTATGCACAACATTGTTGTTTCGAAAAAACATGTGGATATTCATTGATGAAGTGATGAACATTCATTGAGTAAATAGTTCTTATGCTAAATTCATAATTTTCACATTTTGTGAGTGTAATTGAGTATGATCTTGAATTTTAGAGTATTTGGAATATCAACTCCCCTACATATGATACTTTTGTTTGGAATTGAACTGAAAAAGCAATTAAGTTGGCCTATGCATGTAGTCTTCACCAAATATCTATCCAAATTAAATATTTCTTATGGTTATCAGTTGTTCAATTTTACATATAAATCCGAGTCACCTAAAATTGCCTATCTCCGGGGAATCCACAAGCATTTACACAATAAACTACAAAGACAATTCTATAACTCAATATGCACAGAAAAAGAATGTCTCTGTGAAAATGTCAATACTAACTAATTCCAGCTCATTCTAGCCTCTTTGGATCACATGAGTGAAAAACATTGGAATAGGAAAAATGCGAACCCGAGAGGTAATGAGCAGTGGATTCCTACGGGGTCTCAAAACAAAGAATTTTGCATGTCATGTCTTTGACTGCTGCACAAGAAATAAACACAAAATTTTTAGAGGAGTAAGTTTTTTTTTAAATGGAGGAGGAAATAGAGACACACACAGAGAGAGAGAGAGGGGGGGGGGGGGGGAGAATTTGAGCATTGGACTTTGCAAAGGAAGAATAAATGTTGAGATTCATACGGAAATTGTGGCCGGTATTGCAACACACTCTATAGGAATTAGGCAACCCCAATCTTTTGGACCAATGGTCTTTATAGGAAAAATCCCAATGGATTCAAATCCTTTAAAATATCTATGAAAATCTTACAATCCAAAGATGCCCTTAATATGGAGTGCATATCGAGAAAAATAAACCGCACTTTGGGTAGAGTAAATAGCTACGGACCAATGGTGGATCTAATCCTACCAGGCAAGTTGAAGTCTGACCACAACTTGAAATTGAACCTATTTATTTTTGACATGTCTATTCATTGATGAAATAATAGTGATGAACATTGAGAAATCATCGTTTGTGCTAAATTCATACCTTTTTACATTTTGCGAATGCAAATTGAGTATATATTGAATTTGACAGTCTTTGGAATATCACCTCCTAAAATGTCATATTTTTATTTGGAATTTACTTGAAAAATTAACAAGTTTCTATACAGTCTCTAGAATATTTTTACCAATGTTAAGTATATTTCCTATGTGACAGTTGTTCGATTTTTTCATAAATCTCAATAACCTAAAACTGCATATCATTTATCTTAAATTTGTGATATCATGCATTTTTAGGAAATGTAACTGCAATTTCTATTGTGTGTGCTATCTATTAAGGCCCAGTTCCACGCAAGTGAGTTTCCACGCAATATATTGTCCATGCATGTAGTTCCCTTCTGAATCGATTTCTCATGGTTTTAGTA
Organism: Thinopyrum elongatum; assembly: GCA_011799875.1. Taxonomy (NCBI): domain Eukaryota; kingdom Viridiplantae; phylum Streptophyta; class Magnoliopsida; order Poales; family Poaceae; genus Thinopyrum; species Thinopyrum elongatum. Next base: position 725,781,308 of record CM022298.1, on the reverse strand, counting down.
TTTAGTCTGCGGGTGATGGGGTCCTGTACCGGGGGTGGCTAACGCCAAGGAGCCCGGCCTCATCAACCACAAGGGGCCCGCCAGGCCCAAGACACGATGCAAACCCTAGGAGGCATGATGACTTTCTTGACGCCCAAGACTGGGGGCGGCAGCGCCCCAGATCGCATCTGCCTTGTAAAACCCTAGACCTCTCCTGCCTATAGAAAGGGAGGTCTAGGGTACCCATTGATCATCTATCAACAGATAGGAAAACTCTCGGTAGTAATCTCATACACCATTGTAATCTCTCGCATGAGGTATCCCTCCACTATGAATCATCAAAACTAGCATGATGTAGCGTATTACTCTCCGGAGGCCCGAACCTGGATAGACCCCTCGTGTGACCTCCTATCCATGACTTCCAGCAGCGCTTGGACCCCTACCAAGGGATCTGACGGGAATTCACTCCGTCAGTTGGCGCGCCAGGCACGGGCAGCGTTGGCTGGAGACCGATCCTAGATCGGATCTTCTTTTGCTTCCAGCGGCCTACCGCCGGGGGAAAGCCTAACCTTTGGCTCCCTGACATTCACCGCCGATAGGGCGGGCCGGGTCGACATCATCCCACCGGCCAGCCTCACCGTTCGGGGACCTCCCAACGAGCCCCGCAGCTGCCGTGTTCGATCTAAAAAATATGTGGCACCGCCGGGCCGAACGGGACCCGGGAACTACCCCCGTACTACCTACAAAATGGAGACCACACCAGCAATCCAGCTGATCGCAATGGTTTGCGGCGGTTGCCTCCTAAACCAGGCGTCAGAGGACTGCCTCGTCGTCGACCCAGACCCCCGTGAAAACACCGACGCGATCAGCATCGCCTTAGACTCAGATGACGAAAAGGGCGAGGCGTCGCCAATCCATCTCTCTAATGAGGACGAAAACGCCGGCCTCCAGCCTTTCCGCGAGGTCACGTACTCCGACCTCTGGGGAGAAGCGGGGTCGTCCACAGACTCAGCAACCGATGACTCCATTGGCCAAGAGACATCTTAGTCTGAGGCCCCACATGCGATCTTCCTTCACCAGGTCATGATGACGGAACAAACAATCAACGTGCCGCGCACGACAGCCGCGACGGATGCCATAGCTTCCGGACCTCTGGCGTCGGGGCCGATAAACGCCACGACACAGCCACAAACCAACCTAGTGCTGATGGCTCAACCGCAAATCAGCATAGGCCTCCCCCTGAGCTCACCGGCAGGCCCCACCACGGCTGCGGCAGCCCTCCGAAATATGACGTCTGCACTACCACCGGTGACGGGATACGCCTTGAACTACCTCACAACACCCATAGCCGGCACCGACCCAGCGTCAAGGATGCTGGAGGCCATACGTGTGTCCCAGCTGAACACGCAACTCACGCTCCAACAGAAAATGCTGGAGGTCTCGGCCCGTGAGGCTCGGTGGAACGAGACAATGACGCGCGAACGCCTGCGTCGCCCACGTCGCCAACCACGAAACCTCCTCAATGACCTGGCCAACCGAGGTCAGGAACGGGGAATCAGCTTCGACGAGCCGGCCACGGAGCTCGCACCGCCTACGCCTCCAACCCCAGCCCGCGGCCCTCAAGCAGTGGTGGCGCTCGCAGACCGGCTGCAAACAGCACCAGGAGATCCTAAACTCCTGGCCGGCCTCACCCACGTGCTCCATTGGACGGTGGGACTCCAGGACAACATCTTGCGCTCAAGGGACAAGCTGGCAGGTACCGAAAGCGTCTTATCCAAGGTCCAGAGGCCGCGTCGGCGGCCGCGGTCACACTTACGGCAGCCAATATCGGCTGTCGTCCTGCAACAGCTTGCGGCCCTACAACCCACGAGCCCTACACCAATGGGACGACCTCGTCACCAGCACGACAGATGGGCAAGAGAGGAAATGAACGGACTACACCCGGGGGCTCCTCCATCAAGATTCACCTCGCTCACTTCAAGCATTGCACCAGCATGCTTCGGGCAAGAAGTGATATCCCACCCGTTCCCCCAACCTTCGTCGTCCGCGGCGTCGAGAAATATTCAGGCGACACAAAACCAGAGCACTGGTTGAAAAACTACCTGACGGCGGTTGAAATGGCTAACGGGGACATAGGCAACGCCCTCCGACACATACTCCTATACCTAACAGGACATGCGCGCTCCTGGCTAAGCGGGCTCCCTCCCAATTCCATCCATAATTGGATGGATTTTGAGCACGTCTTCCTCAACAACTTCGAAGGAACCTACCACCGACCAGGGAGCGGAGCCGACCTCCACAACATCATCCAGGAGGACAAGGAGTTGGTCTGTGACTACGTCACGTGCTGGCTCAAAAAGAAGAACACACTGTCCAGCATCTCAGACGAGACAACCATTGAAGCATTCGTCAGCGGTGCACAAGACCCCCTATTCTGGCACAAACTCGGGAAGCAGAGGTGAGAGGGCAAGCTTACATCCCTAGCCGCACTCATGAAGGTCACTAATGACTTCGCCACGGGCGAGGAGACGGCTCGAGCGGGGCGCCGGCCTATGCCAGGGACGAAGGCCACTGATCTCACGGGGTCAGAGGCCCCAAAAAGCCGAAGCTCCAAGAATAAAGAAGACCATAAACGCAAAGAAGAGCAAGACTCCGAGCTCATCACAGCGGCCAACAAAACAGATGAGGCCGGCGCAAAAAAGCAGCGTTCGAACGGCAAGCCCAGACGCAACCCCCGCACATATGAGGAAATAATCAATGGACCCTGTGTATATCACAGCTATGGAAATCACAGGGCCCAACACTCGACACGGGACTGCGGTCTCAATGAGCAGCTCCTCCACGAGAAGGGTAACCCAGCAGCCACAGGCAATGAAGGCGGCAACAATGCAGCCCCCTCGGTGCCAGCACCAACCCCCGAGCAGCAGGCCTAGGGACAGAACCAGAGAGCCTTTCCCAAAGTCATCCGGAGGGTAAACATGATCTCCGAGGCGCGACGGCATGACAAGGTCGTATGCCAGCACCACCATACAAGGGCACGAAGGAGCTCCAGGTACCTAGAGTGGTAAGAACAAACCATGTCCTTCGGCCAAGCCGACCACCCGGTCCTTTTCCAGAGGCCGGGGAGCCTACCACTCGTCCTCAGTTCTATAATCGGAGGCCTCTGTATCCCAGCAGTCCTAATGGACGGGGTCTCCGGAATCAACATACTTGATACAAAGACACTGGAACGGAGGGACATACCATTGGACGTCCTCTGCCCCTCCAACACGGAGTTCCAAGGCATAATCCCGCGACGGAAGGCAGAGCCCTTGGGGGAAATTACACTGGAGGTCATCTTTGCCAACGGAAGTATCCGTAGATGGGAACTCATCAGCTTCGAGGTCGTCCCATTCGTCGCGGGGTACGATGCCGTCCTGGGGAGACCGGCCTTTGCCAAATTTATGGCCGTTCCGCATTACACATACATGCAGATGAAGATGCAAGGCCCACAGGGCGTCATCACACTTCATGGCTGCCCCTTGCAAGTGATAAGATCAGAAAAGGCCAACCTCAAAGTGGTCACGGGATGGAGGGCAGAACATACAGAGGCCCGACGAACACCTCGGACACGGAAATTCCCCAGGTATGGTTGGGAGCGGCGACCTCTCATGGACCCTGCAGAAGAAATATACCTGGACCAAGAAGAGCGCCAGGAGGAACCACTCCACAGAAGGATGAACACCTATTGTAGACCTCTCCTCCAACAAAGGATGGGAGGCCGGAGAAGCATGCCAAATCATCAAGGCCTCCGCAGCACACCTACCACTATTACTTTTAATTCCTGTCATTTACTTTTCAAACATGAATTTCCTTTTCATCAGTATGACTTCGTGGAATAATCATAGTTAGTTCGATCATGTACCAGACAGGCAATAAAGTGATTTGTTACGCAAACACTTCTGTTTTGTTACACTATATGATCACTAAATGAAGTACACAAAGTATCAAGTACTGAAACCCCATTGGATTTCTTTGCGTATGGTACGAGAGATCTCCTTGTTCGTGACTCAGGGGTTGCATCGTTTATCCCCCACCCCCCCCCCCCCCCCCCCCCCCCCGCGCAGCTCAGCAATAAGGGTTGACCCTTCAAAGTACAAGTACGGGGGCTACATTCATGGTACACAGACCTCCTGCCAAACAGGCAGAAGGTCCACAGGCTTACGGCCTAACCTAGTCGCTAGAGTTCAGACAAGTCTTAACATATGCAGAGAACCGACCCAGAGCTCGCCGTCAATGTCAGTGCATAGCGCCATAGACCAGCATGCCGTGCTCGCAAGGGGCCCCCATCCACATGGCCAACGCTAACACGCGCATATTTGGTCGGGCGCGGGCTTCTCCCAGCGGATATTAAGATGTCATACAACACAGCAAATGGCAGGTTCTAAATGACACAAAACAAATTGTTATAACATAGTACACAAAAAGTACCCTTATAAGTTTTCCTACAAACTTCCGCTCTATGAGCTACCCGCACTGGGACGCCTTTTAATGATATTTTGCAGGGGACAGACCCCGGCAGCACATTCGGCCTCCTCAACAACTTCTTGCAAGAACAGCTGTGGATTCGGGCTCCCAGCAGGAGGCCTCACAATTGTCCAGAGGTTAGTGTTGGGATAATGAGCCCGGACGCCGGCCAGTACCTGCCGAGCTCCATTGAAAGCAGCAGAGTACATCCAATCATCGAGTTGATTGGAGGAATCCACAAGCAACTTGAGGACGACCTCGAGGTCAGACGTCAAGCCGGGATGCCCAGCAAATAAAGTACCAGCAGCGACCCCAGCGCGGTAGTCATCTGCTCTGCAACGGAGGCAACCTCCCGAAGCCGCTCCCCTGCGTCATCAATCTGGATGGCCGGCAAAGGGCCTGCAACAAAGACAACAACAGAACCATAAGAAAATGACCAATGATCATGCAACTAAGTGCAGGGGATGTGATGCCCCCGGCTTAATCGTGCACTAACCATACACGCAAATGCACATGATCAAGCCTAAGGACTCACTTGAAGGAATCACAACACAACTCTAAAACAAATAAAAGTCATACAAGCTTTATGTTACAAGCCAGGGCCTCGAGGGCTCGAATACAAAAGCCGGATGTCAAACAAGCATCAGCGGAAGCATTAGATAACTGAGTACAGTCATGAAGTTTAACAGATATGCCTTCAAGAAGGCGGGGCAAAACAAAAGCTATGATCGAAAGGCGCAGGCCTCCGGCCTGGGTACCTCCGATCCTATTCCTGGTCATCGCACGGCTCCTCGTAGTAGTACTCGCCGGCAGGGTAGTAGTAGTAACCGCCATCGTCAGCAGGGGCAGCTGGCTCTGGGGCTCCGTCGTCTGGTTATATCAAGCGGGTAGGGAAAAGAGGAAGCAAAGCAACCGTGAGTACTCATCCAAAGTACTCAGCAAGACTTACATCAGATATATTCTATGTATGCATCGGTATCAAAGAATGGCTGTAAATGTGGACTAGACAGCAGAAATGCCAGAATAGAGGGAAGGCCCAGTCCTATCGAAGACTAGCATCTTCAGCGGTCTTGCAGCATTAGAAGATTGCAGATTAGCATAATGTAAAGTAGTAGTAGTGTTATCAACCTCGGCCAGAGATCCTTCCTTGACTCCCTGCGAGAAAGCGATCCCAGAGCCCTATATCTCTTATCTCAACACAAGTAACCAATTCTAGTTGTACCAACGTGGATACAACTCCGAGCGTCCGTTACCGAAGATCCGGCTATCGATAGATGTTTTCTTCTTCCCTGCAGGGGTGCACCAACTTACCCACCACGCTCGCTTAACTCCGGCCGGACACATTTTCTGGGTCCTGCCCGGCCTCGGCTAAACAACACACCGCAACCCGACCGAAAACTCAACAGAGAGGTCAGCACGCCGGACTAACCTATGCCCCCAAGGGTCTTGGGCCCTCGCCCCGTACGCTCCTGCACGTTGCGTACGCGGCCGAGAGCAGACCTGGCCCCCTTAAACAAGGACGGGCGTTCCCAGTGCAACTCGGCGCGCGCCGCTCAGTCGCTGACGTCTAGAAAGCTTCGGCTGAAGTATACGACGCAGAGTACCCATATTTATTCCCGCGTGATGGTTAGTGCTATCGGGCCAGGGGCCCACTCGGATCAAATATCCAAATCGTTAGTGAATTGGGAGCGCGTGGTAACGAGCAAAGACTCACGATCGATGTGACCCCGTCGCCCCGTCTCGAGGACTTGCAGCAAGGGCTAAGAATGCCCGGCCACGCCTCGTATTTATCTCGCGGGCACCCTCCAGGTCAACCCGACTCCATAATATTCGCATCACAAGCTCGCGCGGGTACCCCTCAGGGCCGACCTGACTTTATCCAGTGTATGTAGTATCAACAGTAATATAAAGGCATCCGTGTGTCTACCACATCAAGAAGGAATCCGAGGAATCACCCTCGATGGATTCCTACCCGATAATCCCGTTAAGGTGAAACCGGAGGAACCACCCTCGGCAGAATTCACTTTTGCGGGGCACGACATAAGCTTTGTCGGAAGGGGGAAGAGGAATCACCCTCGTTAACCCATGTCTGACTAGCTGATCTACAGAGACGACATCGGAAGTGAGTTCGGAGGTATCACCCTCGTCACTCGATATTAAATCTGCGGAGTCGAGCAGTTAGGGGGTGTGAGGTGAGGTGCGGTACTCTGAAGCTAAAGCGGGGCAACAGCAACAAAGAAAGAGGGTCACTAATGGTTTCCATCCAACCTATGCTAAGCAGTTTGGATAATAGGAATGTATCAACAGGAGTTACAAAATCAGGCTATGCAACAGAAATAGGATAAGCAGTAGCAGCAACATATTCTAATGCAAGCATGAGGAAGAAGAAATAGGCGATATCGACATGTTCAAGGGGGGTTGCTTGCCTGGAAGCTCTGCAGCAAGGGAGGGGTCGTCAGCTGGATCGTCGAACACCTGGGTGGCGTCGGTCTCGGGGGCTATAGAAAGAGAAGAGGGGGAAGAAACAATAAATAACAGCAGATGAATGCAACACATATGCATGGCATGGTGGTATGCAGTGTAGGTGGTGATCTAATGCATTGCTACATGTCGCAGACAAAGCGGTGAGATATTTTCCCGGCGTTTAAACGGGTTTTGATACACTGAACCAGAGGGGAAGGTTCCATGTTCAGATATTTATGAGTGATGGTCAAACATTTTGAACACATATTTGGATTCGTCTTGTTTTTCTGATCATTTTACATATATAAAGTTTTTCAATCAGAGCTACGGTTTAAAAAGATATGAATTTCTAAAGATTTAAACAATTTCTGGAATTATTTTTATTTATAAATTCAACATTATCCAGAATAGTAGCAGTGATGTCAGCATGACGCATGGGTGACATCAGCACTCAACAGGACGGTTGACCAGGTCAAACTGACCAGTGGGACCCACTTGTCAGCCTCTGTTACTAAACAGAGTTATTTTAAACTAATCCAGAGAGTTAATTAACTATTAGGCCCCACCTGTCAGTCTCTAATTAACTTAACTAATTAATCTTATTAACAAAAATGTTTTAATTAATTTAAATATGCGGTGGGGCCGCATGTCAGCCTCACTGGGTTGCCCAGTCAGCACGTTGACTTGGTCAACCCAGTTGACGGGGCCCCCAGGGCCCACTGGCAGTGAGCCAGGGGTGGGGCCCGCCCAGCCACGTCGGCGTCGGTGCCGAAATAGCGCCGGCGAGTGCTCCGCGGCGGCGCTCTCGCCGGAGAGGCTCAGGTTTCGCCTACAGAGGGCCAAAACGGGCGCGGTCGGTCGTGTTCGAATGAGCGCTCGATGGCCCGTCGAGTGGTGGCAGTGCTCGGAGCGGGGGTGGCCGGAAACGGCGCCGGCGATGAGCAAAAGCGGCGGCGTTTTCGTGCGCTCGTCGGAGTCAGCGTTGCGGCGAGCTAACGGCCAGAAGGAGGGGCTGGGAGGCATCTACGCAGCGCGGCGAACCAGATGGGCAAGTGCCCGTGAATATTTGGTCACCGGAGACTTGCCGGCGATGAGCTCTGCGGCGCTGCGTTCGAGCGTGCGTGGAGGAGGTAGCTACGAGCGCGCCAGGGCTAGCAGGGAGAGGGAGAGGAAAGAGGAGCTCACCGAGCGGCTCAAGGAGGCCGGCGAAAGGTTTAGTAGCAGCAAGAGTCGCCGGAGCGGAGGAAGATCGCCGGCGGCCGAACGAAAGGGGGCGGCTCCATCCTGGCATTGCAGTGCTCCCCAGTGCCCGTTCGATGTTGCAGTCGATGTGGCCGACGTCGGCGGAGACGAGGGACACGGAGGCATGGCGAGATGGTGGCTATGGCCGCGTCGTCTGCGGCGGCGAGGCCATGGCGGCGCTCGGATGCGGTGGGGAACGAGGGGGAGAGCTGCGGAGAGGGAGGGAGAGTGGATATGGATGGAGGAGGAGACCGAGGGGGAGGTTCTTATCCCCTCGCCGGCGCTGTAGCATCGCGGTGTCGACCGCTGGCCGGCGCGCTCGGCCATGGCGAGCACAACACGGCGAGAGAGACAGAGAGAGGAGGGAGAAAGAGGCTGGTGGGCTGGGCTGAGTGCACTGTGCACTTAGGCCCAGTCCCCTGCAGTAGTTAGGCCTTTTTCTATTTCCTTTTCTGATTTGTTTTTCCAGGAGCTCTTTTGCATTTAAAATAGCCACTAAATGACTTAGCAAAAATGTGTGCTTGGCCAAAACAAATACTATGGAATATTGTGCTCTGCCACACAAAGTTTGAGCAATTTTGGAATTCACTGGGATTTTTCAAAAATGAATAGGGCATTTAAAATGCTGTTTTGGCATTGTTTAAAATGCTCTGGCCCATTTAGAGTTGATGGTGATGTTGTTTTCCTTAACAACATTTGTTTTGGATTATTTCCTAGAAGGTGAACATTTTTTCAGCAATTTTTGAACAACTTTATTTTAGACTTGAATTTGAATTGATTTCAGAAATGAATTTGAATTGAAAGGCTTAACCACTGAGATTATCATTGCAAATGAAGATGACTTGGCATAATTAACAGATGATCACAGTGCTTATTACAACAGGGGTGTTACAGGGGACCGCTCCGTACGAACCTCGGGCGGTGGCCTCCAGATCCTGGCAGCACCGTTGGGCCTCAGCAAGCTGTACCGCGACCTCCTCACCATACTTCTCCAACTGAGCAATTTTTTGCTCGGCCTCCTGGGCAACCTGCACCTGCAGGGTAGCGTCCTTCTCAGCTATTTCCAGCTGCCATTGGAGCACGGCCCATTGATCTTTGCTCTCACCAAGGTCCGCGCGGAGGAGGCGATAGGCCTCCTGCTCCTGCTGAAGGGCGGCCTCAAGCTCCCGCTTCATGGTGAGCACCGTCTCCAGCTCCGCCTGAGCAGCCCACTCAGCTTCTTCAATGCACCGGCGGGCCTGTGCTGCCTCCTCTGCGTCCTTCTTGAGGGTCACCACGGTCTCCACAGCTAGAACAACAAGAAAGCACGACAGGCGCAAGCTGTCATTAACACAAAGAGGGTCACCCAAGTGCAACTCAGAGGAGTCCGGACTCACATGAAGTAGCATCAAGATCACACTGCAGCCCATCCCCTTGGTGCTGCAACGCCGTAATCTATGACTCCAACTCCGAGACCCGCGCCCCACGTTTGCGGTTCGCCTCGAAAATGGCCTAGTAACCACAAAGCAAAAGGTAAGGCCGTATCAAACTTTCTGAGGAACCAAGCCCGGCTAGCACAGCAACACCGCACTTGGCCCCGGGGGCCACTACTACCATGTGTACTAAGGCATCATACCTTGAAACCGGGCTCCACAGTTTGCCCGACCTCCCCGAGGGCCTCCCACAGGCGTCCCAGCTCCTCGTCCGCAGCACCCAAGGGCGCCGCGACCTCCTGCGGGACCTCAGGTCCAAATCCACCAGACAGGCAGGAGCATACCCTTGGCGTCGCACTGGACGACGAGGCCGCCGAGCGGTCCAGTCCACGAACTGCTACTTTTACGATCGCCGCCTCAACAGCCACACTGGCCAGGGGGAAAGCCGGCGAGCTCGGATCGGGTGAGGAAGCCGGGACTTGGGAGGTCGCAAGGTCGCAAGGCGCCTCACAATCAGCCGCGACCTCTGCAGCGGCAGCTCCTACCAAAAATGGCCCACATAAGGACACTTCCCACAGGGCGTTACTCAAACAGTGCCCGAGGCCAAAAACTGAACTTACCCCGAGGTCGGATCTCCGCGTTAGGGGAAGGGACCCCACACAGATGGCTGCATAATTGGGATCGACGACAGAGGCGCAGCTGCGATCGCGCTGGCCATGACGGGCCTGGCAACAGACGGTCCAGTCAGGCCGAAGGAGGCGGTCCTGAATGTAAACTCAAGGGGTCAGCAATAAGGCCAACAAACAGCCGATGCTAGCTCACAGTTATGAAGATGACTTACGGGGCAACCATCAGTGTATGCCTCCTCCGCACCAGCGTTGGAGCTATCAGAGGAATCTGGAAACTAGGGGACTTCACCAAGCTCCCACGAAGTTCGCAAGGACCACAGCTAACCGGGGATTCCTCCCGGACGCCGTGACGAAGCCTTTTGAGGGGTTGGCGCGATGCCTCAATGGCCGTCTCCGTCACCTCCTTGCCGCCATTTTCGTCCTCATCCTCCTTGGCATCGTCGACCTCCTCGTCGTCATCAACAACATTGGCGTCATCCTCGCTGTCGTCATCACCCTCTCCGCCTCCGCTACCGCTTGACGGGGAGGCCATATCCTCGTCGTCCTCCCGACCCTCGGAGGCCTCCATCGAAGCCTCTTTTGGGGCTCCTTTCCTTTTCTTAGTGGCGCCGGCCTCCTCACGAGAAGGCCCGGAAGGAGCCACAACCATAAGGGCGGCTAAAGCAGGACTCACTTGTTGCCCTGGAAGTGGGCGCTCGGAGCGGAAGGCCTTGAAGGTGGCGAATTCCTGACAAAAAGATAATTAAAAGAAGATCACAAACCGACTTCCCATCTTCCAAACAGCAAGATGTGACGCCCCCGGCTTAATCGTGCACTAACCATACACGCAAATGCACACGATCAAGTCTAAGGACTCACTTGAAGGAATCACAACACAACTCTAAAATATAAATAAAGACATACAAGCGTTATATTACAAGTCAGGGCCTCGAGGGCTCGAATACAAAAGCCTGATGTCAAACAAGCATCAGCGGAAGCATTAGATAACTGAGTACAGTCATGAAGTTAATCAGATATGCCTTCAACAAGGCGGGGCAAAACAAAAACTACAATCGAAAGGCGCAGGCCTCCTGCCTAGGTACCTCCGATCCTACTCCTGGTCGTCGGCCGACTCCTCGTAGTAGTACTCCACTGGAGGGTAGTAGTAGTAGCCGTAGTCCTCAACAGGAGCAGTTGGCTGGCTCTGTCGTTTGATTATATGCCGGGGCCGGGACACGAAATCCCAGAAATTAACCCCTCGTGTCATCACCAGCCCAGGATTTACTGTTACTGGTGGACACGTCCTTGTTACAGATTACCAAGCTATTACAAGAATTGGATACAAGACCATGAAGGTCAAATGTTACAACAGTGATTCTGGTGGTGGATGACGGAATTGTCTCGCGGTTCTTCAACGTCGATGGGGCTCCATTCCCACAGGAACGGCTGATCTGGATAATTCCTATCCCGCATGGCTGCCATCCTAGGCTCCGCACGGACATCGCTGTGGTACTCCTTGTATAAATCCTGTCCTGGCCAAGTAAATAGCCAGGGACAAGCCTGTGAGTACGTTTGAATGTACTCGCAAACATCATGAACAAAAGATATACCGAATGCAACAATTAAATTATAAGATCATGATGAACCAAACTTTATGCGTATGCTCATGCTGAACTATATAAAATGAATGCTGACAGGGATTAATTCATGGCATGATAAAATATTAGCACATGCAAACATATAAAATTGTTAGTGATAAACAAGGAAAGTCAAAGGAAAACAAAATAAAAGAAATGCTGGTCGGATGTCAAGTGACACCATGGTAGGTCTTGAAGAGAAATGCCAAACGGGTGTCTAAAAGAGAAATTGGACGAGACAGGACCATTCGAGAACTCAGGCGACACCACGAGAGGACTTGAAAAGAAATGCCAGTCGGGTGTCAAGTGACGCCAAGGTCGGACTTGAAGAGAAATGCCAATCGGGTGTCCACAAGAGTAGTGGCGTGATAAACCACCTGTTAACTCGAGGGACGCCACGAGAGGTCTTGAAAATAAAATTGAGTGCCCGGGGTAGTCTAGCCAGCCCCTGAGATACTCAGGAAAATTAAAATAAGAGAAACAGGTTAGTTCACAATAATATGCATAACCATAAAAATTTTCACAGCAATAGTGTTCAAATAACGATGACGCCGTTAGTGATGATAACAAAATCCTGTAAAATAGTTCAGGCCCAATTAATTATTTTCCTCCGAAGACCGACACTAAGACCGACACTTGACCAACCCAGATCGTAGCTCTTAATCGCGGACACGGCTATTCGAATAGGTTTAAACTCTGCAGAGGGTGTGCTCTTTACCCACAAGTGAAGGATTTCTTTAGTCAGTACCGTGACACCGACTAATTCCCATTACGGTCTTTGGGTTGTAAACACACCTGACCAGCACACACCAGATTAACTTTTCGGATGCCCAGAATCACCCAAAGCATCGTTCAAGAAAAACTCTAAGACGGAGAGACCAACGTCCTGCATGGGATCACTATTAATACGCGCGGATTACAAGGGGTGCCCCCCTCTCAGTCACAACTGGAAACACCCATGCCCCCTGACCCGATGACAGGATTTAGTCCCGGATCCCTGGGAAACCCTCATCGTGGCCTCTGTACGGTGTGTGCACGGAAAGGGGTTAGCAACTTACTGCACTGCACCCTACCTGTGGCAGGGACAAGTGGTAGCACGAATCAAGTATGGGGGTTACCGGTGACAAGACTCGATCTATGGTCGACTCAGGAGGCATTAAGTTTCCTGCAACGGTTAGCACAACAAGGTATTCCTTCAACAGCAATCCCAACAGGGCCACAACCCTTGCATGCACCAACATGCACAACAAGGCATGATCACGCTCCAACGTGATCATCCTCCTGTCGGTAACGGTATTTTTCTTATGCCTGCTCCTGCAAGTTAGTCATGGCAACACACGATGCATGGTACGATGAAACATGCCAACACTACACACATGCAAAATTAGCCATATGCCAGTTTTATTTGAATTCAACTTAGTCATGATCAAATTATTCTAGCAAATAAACTACCATGCATTCACCATATCAAGTGTTCAAGATGCTTGCCTTGAGCATGCAGAAGTGTGGGGTGCACTCCAAAAGTTTGACAAGTTATCTTCCCTCCATTTCCTATTTTCATAAATATTTGAATTACCACATAATTCAAAAACAGTGCCAAAAATTGTTTGAAATATTTTTGAAATAAATACTATAATAAACTAGATGAAAAATTTAAAATAACAGAAAAGGAATCAATTGATTTGGAGTTCATATGAATTACTTAGAGAGTTTCTAATCTGAAATAATTAGAGAAATGGACTATTTCAAAGATCCAGTTGAAACGGAGATTACGAAAAATGTTCACATAGGCTGGAATAGAAGAGCATGATTTTATAAATATGTAGAAATTTGATTCACTGGATTTTGATTTGAAATGGTCACTGAGGAATTAGTTGAAAGGCACTGGAAAAGAAAAGAAAAGAAAAGAAAAATGAGCAGGAGTGCGCCCTGAGCGCTACATAGCCGCCTAGCGCTTCTGGGCCGGGCCCAGTCGCTATGAGGGATGACATCGGAGACGGCTTCCTGAGAGTACGTCTTCATCGGAGGAAAACGGTGTCCTATGAATCCGTCTCCACTTAAATCGGGGCCCAGCAGTCAGTGGCTTATGTCCCTTCACTGCTTGCTTACAAGTGGGCCAGAGGAGGTGTAGCAGGGCCCGCTTGCAGGTCCTCCTCCCACCTTGCACTGGGACAGAGGAGGCGGCTTGCCCGGCGATGCCGATGACGACCCCTGGCGGCTCAGGCCACCATCGGAGGTGGTCCGGTCACCGAGACGCTCACCGAGGAGTGTTGCATCGAGGAGGCCGAGCCTCGGTTGCATGGGAGGGACGAGACGAACAGGGAGTCGGTCATGGCGGACGGTGGTGACGGCGTTGATGGAGCGGATGCCATGGCCATAGAGGGAAGAAATTGGAGTGCGGGGGAAACCCGGTTGTGGTGATGGGGGTCCCCTGTAGTGGTTAGTTGCAGAGGGGAGGCACTGGAGAGCTCGGTTGCAGGAATTTGGCCGAGGGTGGGTCGATAGTGATTTCGCCATAGAGGAGGAAGGAGGGCCCGGGAACTCGAGTATTTGGACAGGGGGTGTACTGCGAGGTCGAGGAAGAGTTGAGTGCCTTGGGACGAGCTCGGGGGAAGGTTATATAGCGGCATGAGGTCGGTTCCGAGAGGAGTTCGTCTAAACGGAGTTGGTCACGACGGCGGAAGGCCATTTATGGTGGTGGGATGGGTAGTTGTGGCCGGTGCAAATCGCAGGAAGCCTTCTGGAGGTAGCCACCGTCCACGGACTACACTGGTGGCTCGGAAGCGAGATAGGTGGGCGGTAGTTGATGCGGCCATGATTGCGGTCGGTGACGGCGGCGACAGTGTCGTTTGGTCGGTGCTAGAGGCCAGAACCTGGTGTCGGCAAGGAGCAAGGAGTGTTCTCGAAGGGGATGGGGTGGTGCTCGAGACGGAGGTGCAGCAGGGAGGCGAGGTCATGGTGGTGCCGTAGGTGCAAAACACGCGCTCTGCGTGGGGTGACCACGCTGTGGCCATAGGTGACCATGCCATCGTGTTTCTGGCGACTGGCTGGTTTAACTGGGCTGAATCTTGACAGGGTGAAGGTTATGTGGATGATAGGTACGATGGTGGTGCTGGTTGGTCAAACGGAGCAAGTGTTATATGAAGTTCAAAAGTTTGCAAGGATTCTGTCATGCACGGAAGCTGTTTGGTGAATTGATAGGGCCATCTAGGGATCTTTTCTGAAAGTGAAAATTCACAGGATGATGTCTCCCTGGATGCTAGTGATGGTGGTGAAGCTGGTTTGTGATAATAGAAAACTTGTCTGTGCAAGTTTTAGAGAAATTCATTTCTGGATAGGAAATTCAGAGGAATATTTGGAGAACTAAAATGATTCCAATGGAGCTAAAATTTTGTACTTAAGGGTTTGGTTGGAAGGACTATAAGTGGGAAAAATTTCAGGATTTTTGGAGCAAGTAAAATAGGGGTTGTAGTAGAAACTCAAATTCAGGACAGAATTGAGACGAGGTTGTTTCACTCAAAATGTTCAAAAGACCAAGTTAGGTTTTTGCTCCAAAGTGATATGTAGGCATCACATGACCTCTCATAATTTTTGTGGGGTTTTAAAAGAATTATTTAAAATAGTTATAGTGCAACAGAAGCATTTAAAGTGTTGTAAATGCTATTAAAAGAATTGTTTGGGCAATTTTTATTATGAAAATAATTCTTACTGTTATTAAAATGCAATTGAAATGATTTGAGAAAACTACCAAAGCCACAATATTATTCCAAAAATTTCTATATGGAGGGAAGAATTGTGAAAAACAGAAATAGAAAATACTCCGAAAATAATAAAGGACTTGATATATTTCAAAATTTTATTTTCTGGCCAAATTTTAATTAGTAAAAACATGATTAAATTTTTGGGGTGTTGCATTATATCAAGCGGGTAGGGAAAAGAGGAGGCAAAGCAACCGTGAGTACTCATCCAAAGTACTCAGCAAGACTTACGTCAGATCTATTCTAAGTATTCAACATTCTCAAAGAATGGCTGTATCAGTGGACTAGACTGTAGAAATGCCAGAATAGAGAGAGAAGACCTAGTCCTATCGAAGACTAGCATCTTCAATGGTCCTACAGCATTAGAAGAGTGCAGATTAGCATAAAGTAAAGTAGTAGTAGTGTTATCAACCTCGGCCGGAGATCCTTCCTCGACTCCCTACGAGGATGCGATCCCAGAGCCCTATTTCCCTATTCTCAACACAAGTAACCAGTTCTAGTTGTACCGACGTGGATACAACTCCGAGCGTCCGTTACCGAGGATACGGCTATGCATAGATGTTTTCTTCCCTGCGGGGGTGCACCAACTTACCCACCACGCTCGCTTAACTCCGGCCGGACACACTTTCTAGGTCCTTCCCGGCCTCGGCTAAACAACACGCCGCAACCCGACCGAAAACTCAACAAAGAGGTCAGCACGCCGGACTAACCTATGCCCCCAGGGGTCTTGGACCATCGCCCCGGACGCTCCTGCACGTTGCGAAGGCGTCCGAGAGCAGACCTGGCCCCCTTAAACAAGGACGGGCGTTCCCAGTGCAACTCGGCGCGCGCCGCTCAGTCGCTGACATCTAGAGAGCTTCGGCTGAAGTATACAACGCAGAGTACCCATATTTATTCTTGCGTGATGGTTAGTGCTATCGGGCCAAAGGCCCACTCGGATCAAATATCCAAATCGTTTAGTGAATTGGGAGCGCGCGGTAATGAGCAGACTCACGATCGATGTGACCCCGCCGCCCTGTCTCGAGGACTTGCGGCAAGGGCTAAGAATGCCCGGCAACGCCTCGTAATTATCTCGCGGGCACTCTCCAGGTCAACCCGACTCCTCAACATACGCATCATATGCTCGCGCGGGTACCCCTCAGGGCCGACCCGACTTTATCCAGAGTATTTAGTATCAACATTAATGAAAAAGGCATCCGTGTGTTTACCACATCAAGGAGGAATCCGAGGAATCACCCTCGAGGGATTCCTACCTAACCATCTCGTTAAGGTGGAACCGGAGGAATCACCCTCGGCGGTATCCTCTTTTGTGGGGCACGACATAAGCTTTGTCGGAAGGGGAAGAGGAATCACCCTCGTTAACCCACGACTGACTAGCTGATCTACAGAGACAACATCGGAAGTGAGTTCGGAGGTATCACCCTCGTCACTCGATATTAACTCTGCGGAGTCGAGCAGTTAGGGGGTGTGAGGTGATGTGCTGTACTCTGATGCTAAAGTGGGGCAACAGCAACAATGAGTGGGGGTCACAGATGTTTCCATACAGCCTATGCTAAGCAGTTAGGAGTACAGGCATGTATCAATAACAGTTTACAAAAACAAGCTATGCATCAGAATAGGATAAGCGGTAGCAGCAGCATATTCTAATGCAAGCAAGAGGAATAAGGAATAGGTGGTATCGGCATGTTCAAGGGCGGTTGCTTGCCTGGAAGCTCTACAGCAAGAGAGGGATCATCAGCAGGGTCGTCGAACACCTGGGTGGCGTCGGTCTCGGGGGCTATCGGAAGAGAAGAGGGGGAAGAAACAAAAAATAACAGCAGATGAATGCAACACATACGCAGGGTGAGGTGCTATGCAGTGCAGGTGATGACCTAATGCATTGCTACATGTCACAAACGGGGCGGGAAAATATCTGGGATATTTTTCGGGCGTTTAAACGGATTTCGATACACGGAACCGGAGGGGAAGGTTCCATGTTCAGGTGTTTAGGAGTGCTCGTCAAGCATTTTGACCACATATTCGGGTTCGTCTCATTTTTCTGATCATTTTTCATATATAAATTATTTTAATCTGAGTTACGGTTTAAAAGATATGAATTTCTAAAGTTTTAAACATTTTTTGGATTTATTTTAATTAACAGAAATAAAATATTGCGCCAGCATTGCATCATTGTGACGTCAGCAGTCAACAGGACGCTGACCATGTCAAACCTGACCTTTGGGTCCCACATGTCAGCCTCTGTTACTAAACATAGTTAATTAAAACTAAACATAAGCTAATTAGTGGAGTGGGCCCCATTAGTCAATGGCTAATTAACTAACAGATTAGTTTTAAAACATAATTAGATTAATTAACAAAGGGGGCCCTCACGTCAGAGAATCAGGTGAATAGTAACCAGCGTTGACTGGGTCAACGTGGTCAACCAAGGCGCTGGAGCCCACTGACAGTCTCACAGGGGGTAGGCCCCACGCGTCCATGTCGGCGGCGGCGCCGGAGCGACGTCGGCGACATCAAAACGCGGCGGCGACGCACGGCCAGCGTTGGAAACGTGATATACAGCGCCGTTCGCCGCGCGGCTGGGCTCATTCGAACAGGAGTCGAACGAGCCGCGTCATTTGGTGGTGGTGGCGCAGCCGTAATCGGTCGGAAACGGCGCCGGCGTTGAGCAGAGGCAGCGGCGCATTCGGGTGGTTGATGGAATCGGTGCTACGGCGTGCAGTAGCTCGAATGGTAGGGCTAGGCGGGTGCTGCGCGACGCGGCGAAGCTAATGGACATATGCCTGTGACCTTTTGGTCACCGGAGACTCGTCGGCGGCGAGCTCCGCGGCGATGGGCTCGGGCTCGTGTGGGGAAGGCAGCTATTGGGCGTGCCAGAGCTAGCAGAGATGGAAAGGAGGAAGAGGAGCTCACCGTGGAGGCACAAGGTGGCCCGGTGTTGGCTTAGTAGCAGCAAAAGTCGCCGGAGAGGAGGAAGTTCGCCGGCGATAGAGAAGAAGAGGGCGACGGCGTTCGGCGGCTGCAGAGGCTTCTGGCTCCTGCTCGAGGTCGAGGACGAAGTAGCGGAGGGTGGCGGAGCTCGTGGGCGTGCTGGCGGAGCTCGGGGACTACGGTGGCCACGTCTACGGCGAGGACATGGCGACGGTGGTGCTCGGCGATGGTGGATCTGGCGAAGAGAAGAGGGAAGGGAGCGAGCAGGGAGAGAGAGGAATGGCCAGGGGGGACGCACGGCCTCGATCTTATCCCCTTGCGGCCGCCCGCGGCGTCACGGTGTCGACCGGCGACCGGAGTGAGCGTGTGCGGCCATGGTGGAGCCAACACGCACAGGAGAGAGACGAGGGAGACAGTGGGGAGCGGGCTGGGCCGACTGGGTCTGCTACTGTGCACTAAGGCCCAGTGCACAGTGGCCCTTATTAATTTCTTTTCTGTTTTTATTTCACAGTAGGCTTTTGCATTGTTTTGAGCAGTCAAAACATTTAGCAAAAATGTGGAACTTGGCCACATAATTACTTTGGAATATTGTGCTCTTGCCTCAAAAAGTTTGGGCAAGTTTTGATTCCATTTGGATTTTTCAAAAATGAAATAGCATTTAAAGTGTTGTTTTGGCACTGTTTTAAAATGCTCTGTCCCATTTAGAGTTGATGGTGATGTTGTTTTCCTTAACAATATTTGTTTTGGATTATTTGCTAGATGGTGAACATTTTTCCAGCAATTTTTTGGCAACTTTATTTTGCAATTGGTTTTGAATTGAGTTTCAGAGAGAAATTTGAATTGAAAGGCTTAACCACTTTATTAGCTTATGCAAATAAAGATAACTTGGCATGATTAGCAGAGTGTCACAGTGCTTATTACACAGGGGTGTTACAATTCTCCTCCTCTAAAAGAAATTCTCGTCCCGAGAATTCAGGAGGTAGAAGGAAAGAGGTCGGGGTATTCCGCCCGAAGATTTTCCTCGCGTTCCCAAGTGGCTTCATCTTCAGTATGAGTTGACCACTGCACCTTCAGGAACTTGGTTGTCTTCTGACGGGTCTGACGTTTAGCTTGATCAAGAATGCAAATCGGATGCTCCTTATAAGACAGATCATCTTGTAACTCGAACATCTCGTGATCCACTGCATGGTGCGGAGGTTCCTTGAAGCAACGTCGAAGTTGCGACACATGGAAGACGTCATGGATATGAGAGAATTGCGGCGGCGACTCTAGTTTATATGCCACCATACCACGTCTAGCAACAACGCGAAAAGGACCAATGTAGCGAGGAGCTAGCTTGCCCTTGATTCCGAAGCGGTGAGTACCCATCATGGGAGTGACTCGCAGATAAGCTTGATCACCAGGTTGATAAGTCAAACCCCATCGTTTGCGATCATAGTAGCTCTTCTGGCGGTCCTGAGCCGCCTTGAGATTTTCACGCACTATGCAAACTTGTTCTTCGGCGTGTTGGATAATATCCGGACCAACAAGTGGTCGTTCCCCAGTTTCTGACCAGTTTAGAGGGGTCCGACACTTACGTCCATATAGAACTTCGAATGGAGCCATTTTCAAGATAGCTTGGTAGCTGTTGTTATAATAGAACTCGGCGTAAGGAAGAGATTCTTCCCATTTCTTACCGAAAGAAATAACACAGGCTCGAAGCATATCTTCAAGAACTTGATTGACTCGTTCAACTTGGCCTTGGGATTGGGGATGATAAGCTGAACTCCAAGTAATATGAGTTCCCATAGCTTCTTGAAAACTTTCCCAGAACTTAGAAGTGAAAAGGCTTCCACGGTCCGAACTGATCTCCTTCGGAATACCGTGAAGTGAAACAATTCTGGAGATATACAATTCTGCTAACTGACTAGCAGTGATAGTCTCCTTAACTGGCAGAAATTGTGCAACCTTAGAGAGTTAGTCAACAACGACAAGAATGGCATCGTGTCCCTTCTATGACTTGGGAAGACCAGTAATGAAGTCCATTTGAACCTTATCCCATTTCCACAGAGGAATAGGAAGCGGTTGCTGAATTCCGGTAGGCTTCTGATGTTCTGCCTTAACACGACGACAGATATCACATTCAGCAACATATCGTGCTATATCCTGCTTCATCTTAGACCACCAGTACCTTTGTCGGAGATCATGATACATCTTAGTGCTTCCAGGATGAATTGACAGCGGTGTATCTTGTGCCTCCTTCATGACCTTATCAGTCATAAGCTCGAAACGAGGTACCATAATGCGGTCTCTGAAATACAAGGTTCTATCTTCAGACAGCGAGAAATCCCTGTACTTCGCGAGGTGAAGATCTTTCTTCATCAGATCAACTTCAGCATCTTTAGCTTGCACTTGCTTAATAGCCTTCTCAAGATCTGGCTGTATCACAAGGTCATTAAGGGAACCCTGTGGAACAATCCGCAGATTCAGCTTACGCATTTCTTCATAAAGATGAGGCTGAGCTCGCTTAACCATCAGGTTGTTACAATAGGACTTGCGGCTCAAGGCGTCAGCCATCACATTAGCCTTGCCAGGTGTATAAGAAATACCACAGTCATAGTCTGTAATTGTCTCCAACCATCACTGTTGGCGGAGATTAAGATCCGGCTGAGTAAATAGATACTTCAAACTTTGATGAGCAGTATATATCTCACACCGGTTACCGAGAAGGTAATGCCGCCACAGCTTCAATGCATAGATCACTGCAGCTAATTCAAGATCATGCACTGGATAGTTTTCTTCATGTGGATGTAATTGACGCGAAGCATAAGCAATTACTCTTCGTTCTTGCATTAGGACACAGCCTAAGCCATGACGAGAGGCGTCGCAATATATAACAATGTCCTTGCGAGAATCCGGAGGAGCAAGCACTAGAGCAGAAGTCAGCTTGTCCTTGAGAGCCTGGAAGCTCTCCTGACATTTGTCTGTCCACTCAAACTTAATGCCTTTGTGAATCAGGTTAGTCAGAGGCTTAGCAATCTTGGAAAAGTTCTCGACAAATCGATGGCAATGGCTTGCGAGGCCGAGAAAACTCCTCACTTGCTTGACGTTCTTCGGAGGAGTCCAGTCCAGAATAGCCTGAACTCGCTCCGGGTTAACAGCAATACCATCCTTGGAAATTACATCACCAAGGTAGGTTACTTCAGAAAGCTAGAACTCACATTTAGAGAACTTGGCATACAGCTGGTGTTCTCGAAGTTTCTCGAGAACGAGACGAAGATGTTCAGCGTGTTCTTCCTTGTTTTTCGAATAAACCAAAATATCATCCAGATATACCATGATGAATATGTCGAGGTAATCCATGAATATATAATTCAACAATCGGGAGAACGTAGCTGGAGCATTAGTCAAGCCAAAGGACATAACCGTTTACTCATAAGAGCCATAACGAGTAACGAATGCAGTCTTGGGAATATCCTATTCACGGACACGGATCTGGTGATAACCCAACCTCAAGTCGAGTTTAGAAAACACCGAAGATCCAGCAAGCTGATCATATAAGTCATTGATCCGAGGAAGCGGATATTTATTCTGAATGGTAGCCTAGTTGATAGGACGGTAATCTTGGACCAACCTATTCGTGCCATCTTTCTTTTTGACAAAGAGAGACGGTGCTCCCCAGGCAGAGGAACTTGGGCGAATGAAGCCTTTGCTGAGTGATTTATCAATTTCCTCCTTAAGCTCGAGGAGCTCATGCGGTGGCATCTTGTAAGGACGCTTCGCAATAGGAGTGGTGCCTGGCTTCAAGTCGATGACAAACTCGACGGCTCGAACAGGGGGTATTCCTGGAAGTTCTTCCGGAAAAACATCCGGGAAGTCACATATGACTGGAATGTTTTCGAGCCCCTCAAGTGGTGAAGCATTTAGTGCATTCGAAGCATAGATCTGAGCCTCGGCATTTCGATCGAGATGAGCATGGTAATTTACTAACTCATCTGATGGGTGTAGAAGATGGACAGTTTTAGTGGCACAATTGATTAAGGCGCTGTGAGCCTTCAACCAATCCATTCCTAGGATGAGGTCTATACCGTAAGACTTCAAAATGATGGGAGATGCCTGAAACTTCCTCTCTTCAATCTCAATAGTGACTTCGGGGCTGAACAGGGTAGCTCGGCAAGGGCCCGCAGAAGTGTGTATTGCTAACGGATGTTGCAACTTTTCATATTTAATGCCATGCGTGAATGCAAATTGTTCTGACATGAATGAATGCGATGCACCTGAATCAAATAAAACAGATGCAGGTACTGAATTAACGGGTAGTGTATCCATCACTATAGCGGGTTGCTCTGGATCTTCACTCAGGTTGACGTGATATGCTTGCCCACGACCATAAGAAGGCCTGGCATTATAGTTGCGCTGCTGAGCAATTCCACGGCCATTTCCACGGCCAGCAGGAGGTAGCACTAACTGACTCTGACCCTGTGGGCAGTCTCTGGCACGGTGACCTGGCTGGCCACACTTGAAGCAGAGTCCACTCTCAGGACGGATTGCAGGAGCTCGAGGTGGCCCACACGTCAGAGACTCAGGTGAACAGTAGCCAGCGTTGACTGGGTCAACGTGGTCAACCGAGGCGCTGGGGCCCACTGGCAGTCTCAGTGGAGGAGGGCCCCACGTGTCCACGTCGGCGGCGGCGCCGGAGCGACGCCGGCGACCTCAAAACGCGGCGGCGACGCACGGCTAGCATTGGAAACACGATATACAGCGCCGTTCGGCGCGCGGCTGGACTCGTTCGAACGAGTCGAACGAGCCGCGTCATTTGGTGGTGGTGGCGCAGCCGGAATCGGCCGGAAATGGCGCCGGCATTGAGCAGAGGCGGCGGCGTATTCGGGTGGTCGATGGAATCGGTGCTACGGCATGCAGTAGCTCGAACGGTAGGGCTAGGCGGGTGCTGCGTGATGCGGCGAAGCTAATGGACATATGCCCGTGACCTTTTTGTCATCAGAGACTCGTCGGCGGCGACCTCCACGGCGATGGGCTCGGGCTCGCGTGGGGAAGGCAGCTAGGGGGCGTGCTAGAGCTAGCAGAGAGGGAAAGGAGGAAGAGGAGCTCACCGTGGAGGCACAAGGTGGCCCGGTGTCGGCTTAGTAGCAGCAGAAGTTGCCGCAGAGGAGGAAGATCGCCGGCGACAGAGAAGAAGGGGGCGACGGACGTCAGTGAGGAGCGGCCCGTTTTGGATTGGACTGGGAACGCAACTCCGCTTGTATTAAGGGGTCGCTAGGTCTGCTTCCGAAACGTCCTCGCAACGTGCAGGGTTCCCGGGGCGAAGGCCCAAGACCCCCGGGGGCATAGGTTAGTCCGGCATGCTGACCTCTCTTTAGAGCCTAGGTCGGGTTGCGGCATGTTGTTTGGCCGAGGTCGGGCATGACCCAGTAAAGTGTGTCCGGCCGGAGTTAAGCGAGCGTGGTGGGTAAGTTGGTGCACCCCTGCAGGGAAGAAACTTCTATCGATAGCCTGTCCTACGGTAACGGACACTCGGAGTTGTATCCCGATCGGTACAACTAGAACTTGATGTGAGAACTGGATAGTACGGCTCTGGGATTGCTTTCTCGCAGGGAGTCAAGAAAGGATCTCAGGTCGAGGTTGATGATACTACTACTACTACTTTACATTATGTTGATCTGTTCTCTTCTATTGCTGCAAGACTCTCGAAGATTGTTGAAGATGCTAGTCTTTGATAGGACTAGGCTTTTCCCCTCTATTCTGGCATTTCTGTAGCCCAGTCCACATATACAGCCCCCTTTGAAAATGATGCATATGTAGTGTAGATCCTTGCTTGCTGAGTACTTCGGATGAGTACTCACGTTTGCTTTATTTTCTTTTTCCCCATATTCCATTTGATGCCACCAGACGACGGAGCCCCTGAGCCAGACGCCCCAGCCGACGACCAGTACTACTACCCGCCTGGCAAGTACTACTACTACGAGGAGCCGACTGACGACCAGGAGTAGGATCGGAGGGTCCAGGGCAGGAGGCCTACGCTTTTCGATCGTAGTATTTTATTTTACCCCGCCTCTGTGAAGGCCTATTTCTCTCTCTGTAATATATCTGTACCCAGATATCTAATGCTTCCGCTGACGCTTGTATGCCATCGAGCTATGTATTCGAGCCCTCGAGGCCCTGGCTTGTAATATAAAGCTTGTATGACTTTATTTATGTTTTAGAGTTGTGTTGTGATATCTTCAAGTGAGTCCTTAGGCTTGATCGTGCGCATTTGCGTGTATGATTAGTGCACGATTAAGCCGGGGTCGTCACAGGTTGGTATCAGAGCCGACTACCTCTAGGAATCCCCCTTCCCAATTCCTTGGCCGAAGTTGAGTCTAGTGATGAAAAACTGTTTTACTAACTTGGCTGTGTGGCTTACGGGCCCACGTCGCCAACTAGGTGGTATTAGGATCTTTTATTCCTCGTCTTTACTCTGGGACTCTAACCTCTCATCTATTCGGGTTTAATAAAATTTACTAACACCGACATTTAGGTTCTTGTTAATTCTATCCACCCGGAGAGCTGGATTCAGTGCGATTTCCCTGACGTTGATCTGATTAGTCTGATAAACATTTTTCTTTCCATTGTTTTGTTTAACCCTTCTCTCCGAGTAGTATAATACTCCGAGTTGTCATTCGATAAGACCGGATTCTGCATCAGAGTGCACGCGGAGAGTAGGATCCAGCGAGTTGATGGATCTTCGGTGTTTTCTAAACTCGACTTGAGGTTGGGTTATCACCAGATTCGTGTCCGCGAAGAGGATATTCCAAAGACTGCATTCGTTACTCGTTATGGCTCTTACGAGTATACAGTCATGTCGTTTGGTTTAACAAACGCTCCAGCTACATTCTCCCGCCTAATGAATTACATATTCATGGATTACCTCGACAAATTCATCGTGGTATATCTGGATGATATTCTGGTTTATTCGAAGAACAAAGAAGAACATGCTGAGCACCTTCGCCTTGTTCTCGAGAGACTTCGAGAGCACCAATTATATGCCAAGTACTCTAAGTGCGAATTCTGGCTTTCTGAGGTAACATACCTTGGGCATGTCATCTCCAAGGATGGTATCGCAGTTAACCCGGAACGAGTTCAGGCTATTCTTGACTGGACCCCTCCGAAGAATGTCAAGCAAGTCAGAAGTTTCCTCGGGCTTGCAAGTTATTGTCGCCGTTTCATCGAGAATTTCTCTAAGATTGCCAAGCCCCTGACTAATCTGCTTCACAAAGGCATTAAGTTTGAGTGGACAGACAAATGTCAGGAAAGCGTCCAGACCATCAAGGACAAGCTGACTTCTGCTCCAGTCCTTGCCCCTCCAGACTCTCGCAAAGATTTTGTGATGTTCTGTGACGCATCTCGCCAAGGATTAGGCTGTGTCCTAATGCAAGAGCGAAGAGTTATTGCTTATGCTTCGCGACAACTGCGTCCACATGAAGAGAATTACCCAGTGCATGACCTCGAACTTGCTGCTGTCATTTATGCTTTGAAGCAGTGGCGTCATTACCTCCTTGGTAACCGGTGTGAGATTTACACCGATCATCAGAGCTTGAAGTACTTATTCACTCAACCGGAACTTAATCTTCGTCAGCAGCGTTAGTTGGAAACAATCACCGATTATGACTGTGGAATTTCATACACTCCTGGCAAAGCTAATGTGATGGCTGATGCCTTGAGCCGCAAGTCATATTGTAGTAACCTCGTGGTAAAGCAAGCTCAACCCCAGCTATATGAAGAATTGCGCAAGCTGAATTTCTGCATCGTCCCGCAAGGTTCTCTTAATAATCTTGTGATACAGCCAGATCTTGAGAAAGCTGTCAAAATTGCGCAAGCTAAAGATGCCAAAATTGGCCTAATGAAGAAAGAGCTTCACCTTCAAAAGTACAGGGATTTCTCGATTGCTGAAGATGGAACCTTGTACTTCCGAGACCGCATTGTAGTACCTCGCTTCGAGCTGATGACTGACAAAGTCATGAAGGAGGCCCATGATACACCGCTATCTATCCATCCGGGTAGTACCAAGATGTATCGAGATCTTCGTCAAAGGTACTAGTGGTCTAGAATGAAGCAAGATATTGCTCGTTATGTTGCCGAGTGTGACGTTTGTCGTCGCGTGAAGGCAGAACATCAGAAACCTGCTGGAATTCTGCAACCGCTCCCTATTCCTCTATGGAAGTGGGATAAAGTGCAAATGGACTTCATTACTGGTCTTCCCAAGTCTCAGAAGGGTCATGATGCTATTCTTGTCGTCGTTGACCAACTTTCCAAGGTTGCACACTTTCTGCCAGTTAAGGAGACTATTACTGCTAGTCAGTTAGCAGAATTGTATATCTCCAGAATTGTTTCACTCCATGGTATTCCCAAGGAAATCAGTTCAGACCGTGGCAGCATTTTCACTGGCCATTTCTGGGAAAGTTTCCAGAAAGCAATGGGAACTCATATTACCTGGAGTTCAGCTTATCATCCCCAATCCCAAGGTCAAGTTGAGCGCGTTAATCAAGTACTCGAAGATATGCTTCGAGCTTGTGTTATATCCTTCGGTAAGAAATGGGAGGAATCTCTCCCGTATGCCGAGTTCTCTTATAACAACAGCTATCAAGCCAGCTTAAAAATGGCCCCCTTCCAAGTGCTTTATGGCCGTAAATGTCGAACCCCTCTGAATTGGTCAGAAACTGGGGAACGACCTCTTGTTGGATCGGACATTATTCAGCATGCCGAAGAACAAGTCAGAATTGTCCGGGAGAATCTCAAAGCAGTGCAAGACCGTCAGAAGAGTAATTATGATCGCAAGCGATGGGGTGTGATCTATCAACCTGGTGATCAAGCTTATCTTCGTGTCACTCCGATGAAGGGCACACGTCGTTTCGGAATCAAGGGCAAGCTAGCTCCCCGCTATATTGGTCCATTCCGCATCGTGGCTAGACGTGGACAGGTGGCATATCAATTGGAGTTGCCACCGCAATTCTCCCATATTCATGATGTCTTCCACATGTCGCAACTCCGTAAGTGCTTCAAGGAATCCCCGCACCATGCAGTGGATCATGAGATGCTCGAGCTACAAGATGATCTTTCCTATAAGGAGGATCCGATCCGCATCCTCGACGAAGCTGAACGTCGAACTCGTCAGAAGACGACCAATTTCCTGAAAGTGCAGTGGTCGAATTACACTGAAGATGAAGCCACTTGGGAACACGAGGATCATCTTCGGGAAGAATATCCCGGACTCTTTCCTTCTACCTCCTAAATTCTCGGGACGAGAATTTCTTTTAGAGGAGGAGAACTTGTAACACCCCCTTGTAATAAGCTCTGTGACACTCTGTTAATCTTGCCAAGTCTTGATCATTTGCAGTGCCAAGTCATATGGGTTAATGATCCAATTCAAATTCACATCTGAAAATCAACTCAAATTCAAAAGTGAAATATGAAGTTGATCAAACACTGTTGGAAAAATGTTCATTAAATGGCAAATAATCCAGGAACATTTGCAAAATCATCATCATTGAAGTTGGAGTTAGATAAGTGACTCTAACAAGATGAAACAGCACCAAAACAGAATATTCAAATCCATTTAAATTCTTTTCAGCTTCAAATGAATTCCAAATCTGTCCAAACCACTTTTTGGTGAGAGCTAAAATGGCACTGTAATATTTGGACTAAGTCCCACATTTTACAAAAAGGCAAAAGTGCTCTAACTATTTCAAAACAGAAAATAAATAAAGAAAATAGAAAACAGAAACAGAGAAATAAAAATGAGGCACTATGCACTCGGCCTTAATGCACAGTGCCCCGAACCCCGGCCTAGCAGGCCCGTTCCTTCTCCCTCCTCATGCGTGTCGGCGCACCCCTGGCCGAGCGCGCGCGCGCCGGCGAGCGCGCGACACCGGGGCAGCCACCAACGATACAGGGCGCGGGAGGGGATAAGGCCGAGCTCCGCCACTCCCTCTGGCTCCCTCGTTCACTTCCCCGTCCTCTCCTCGCTCGCTCCGTCCTCCTTCCCCCTCAGATCCACGCGAGGCCGAGCGCCACTGCCGCCGCGCTCCGCTCGGATCCGCGGCCACCGTCATTTCCGAGCTCCGTCAGCACATCCACGAGCTCCGCCACTGTCTGCTACTTCGTCCTCAACCACGAGCAGGAGCCCGGAGCCCCTGCAGCCGCTGGACGACGTCGCCCATTTCTTCTCGGCCTCTGGCGATCTTCCTCGTCTCCGGCGCGAACTGCTGCTACTAAGGCGTCACCGGGCCACCTTGTGCCTCCTCGGTGAGCTCCTCCTCCTCCTGCCTCTCCTCGTTGCCCACCTCGCACGCCATAGCTAGTTGCCGCCGCAACCGAGCACTGCGCGCCGCCGGCGAGCTCGTGGCCGTGGGCATGGCCTTTGCTGCGCTCACCTGAGGCCACTATTGAGCTCCTAGTGCTCTCTGGAGTTCGACGAGCTCGCGAACGAGCCTCCCCGTGCCTCCTAACCTAACTCCCGGCGAGGTCCCGAATGCGCCGCCGCTTTTGCTCGTCGACGGCGCCATTTCCGGCCGAGTCCGGCCGTGCCGCCGCCACCAATCGACGCGGCTCGTTCGAGTCGTTCGAACGCGCCCTCCCGCGCGCAAAATAGACGCCCGTAGGCGAGATCCGACGAGGCCCGAGGCCTCCGCCGCGATCTGGCGTCACCGCCGGCGAGTCGCCGACCCCGCTGACCTGGCACGTGAGGGGCCCACCTCCTGTGAGGCTGACTGTGGGCCCCAGCACCTCAGTTGACCGCGGTCAACGCGTCACTGTTCACTCTCCGCCACTGACCAGTGGGCCCCGCAGCTAATTAAGCTAATTAAACATTTAATTAAATAAAATTAATTAGATTAGTCTAATGTCTCATGACAAGTGGGGCCCGCCCCCTAATTAACCCTGTGGATTAAGTTAATCCACTGTTAGACTAAACAGAGACTGACGTGTGGGTCCCACTGGACCCACATGTCAGGTTTGACCCTGTTCAACCGCAATTGACCTGCTGACGTCATTGTGACGTAATGCTGATGTCATAATTCATTTTCTGATAAATAAATAAATTCCAGAAATTCAAATAATCTTTAAAAATTAATAACTTTTAAACCGTAGCTCAGATCGAAAAAGTTAAAACATGAAAGTTGCTCAGAACGACGAGACGAGTCTGATTGTGCCGTCTATTTCTCCATCGGAACCCCCTACATAGAAGAACTCGTAACTCCATACCCGAATCCGGTAGATGAATAGTGCACACACGTCGGATATTAAATCCCAGAATAATTCTAAAAATAACTAAAATGACTTAGATGCATAATTAGGCAACCCTGCACTGCATCATAGCATCACACGCACCGTATTGCATTTGTTTGCATTATGTTTACCTGTTTCTTCCCCCTCTTCTCTCTCGGTAGACCCCGACGTTGACGTAGCTCCCGAGGCAGACGCCGCACAGGAGTACGACTACGTCCCCGACGGTACCACTGAAGACCTTGTCCTTGCCCCAGAGCAAACAGGCAAGCACCCCCATTTTGAACATGCCTATATCGCCTATTCCCTTCTCTCTTATGCTTGCATTAGAACTGCTACTGCTACTGTTTTCCTATATCTGCTGCATAGCCTGATTATTGTACCCAGCTTTGTTACCTTACTGATTATCCTAGACTGCTTAGTATAGGCTGGGTAGAGACACGACAGAGACCCCCACTTGATCCCGACTGCCCTGCTGGACATCAGAAGACCCGACCATCGGGATTGCAGACTAGACCCTGGCACCGCACCTCACTTCCCCTTAGTTGCCGACACTGCTGGGTTACCGTCGAGTGCCAAGGGTGATACCTCGTTAGCACTTCTGATGTTAACCTTGTAGGTTAGTTACTCGGTCGTGGTAAGCGAGGGTGATTCCTCCTACACCACCCCCGATAATGACATCGTCGCGCAACCTCTCAAGTGTGGACCTCGAGGGTGATTCCTCCTTCGTTCACCTTGATGATAACATCGAGCGGGAATTCCATCGAGGGTGATTCCTCAGGGTTCCCTTCGGTGTCAGAAACATAGTTACCTTGGATATTATGACTTGACTATGAACCATGATACTAAAGACGGGTCGGCCCTGAGGGGTACCCGCGCGAGCTTATTGCGAAGTGAGGTGGAGTCGGGTTGACCTGGATGGTGCCCGCGAGATAACTACGAGGCGTGGCCGGGCATTCTTAGCCCTTGCCGCAAGTCCTCGAGACGGGGCGACGGGGTCACATCGATCGTGAGTCTCTGCTCTTTTCTGCGCACTCCTAATCCACTACGGTTTGGATATTTGATCCGAGGGGCCTCTGGCCCGATAGCACTAACCATCACGTGGGCATAGTATGGGCATTCTGCGTCGTATACATCAGCCAAAGCTCTATTGACGTCAGCGAGGAGCGGCCCGTTTTGGATTGGACTGGGAACGCAACTGCGCTTGTATTAAGGGGTTGCTAGGTCTGCTTCCGAAACGTCCTTGCAACGTGTAGGGTTCCCGGGGCGAAGGCCCAAGACCCCCGGGGGCATAGGTTAGTCCGGCGTGCTGACCTTGTAGGGTAACGTAGCAGAAAACAAAAAATTTCCGACCTACGCACCAGCCCAGGACCACTACGGAGACTGCATACAAGTTTTGATCTTTTCGTTACCGACTCGTAGCGCAGCGGAAGTAGAGTCGATGACGATCGGCGGTGCAGATCCCCGCAGCTAGGATTTACAACCTCCCAACCGCGAGGATGTATACCCTCATCCGCCACTCGGACAGCCCTCCAGGAGGCGGTCGGACAGTCCCCCGAACGGTGTCACGGACAGCCCTTCTGGAGGACCTTCAAAACTCGGGCGGTCACTCGGGCAGCCCTTCGGGAGGACTCACAGAACTCGGACCATCACTTGGACAGCCCTTCGGGAGGCACTCACGAACAGCCCCTCGGGCACTAAGATTGCCATCACCTTGTCGATGCAGCAGATAATATTGCTATCTCTATAGCTAATAAAATAATGCATTACACAAGGTTGACACACAGGTCATTTAAAGTGCAATCATATGGCTCCAGCCATCATGCCGAATCATGACACGCAGGTCATGTTAATCAATTTACATTATATAGTCATCTCATGCATAATCAATTTATTAGGAGCACCGCTATATCACATCACATGCACATGTAAACCCTCCTGCAAAACCAAGTTAGACGCCTCTAATTTGTTCACGCAAAAAACTAGTTTTTCGTGGCTTCTAAGGTTTCGAAACAAACCGAAGCTACTAACGTCCATCATCAAGTATGATAATTCAAGTCGCTAGATTAACATTCCAGGGTGTATGAAAACCGAGACAATAAAATCTCGAGCCCCATACTAAACTTCGTCATACGCATGACCACCGTGCAGATCATATCTGCATTGCCCTTTCGTCTGCGAAATTTCATCTTTCTTTTTAACTACGATGGAATTCAATGAACTGTTAGCACTTCGTTGATCAATCAGGATCGCGGATTGCTAGAACATTGAAACTCCACCATGCTGTTATCAAGATTAGAAATATGCAAATTCCAGGGAAGCAACAAGAATATCGGGTAACAGATTTCATCTGCTACCCGCACAAATAATTTTCAGTAATAGAACTCATCTACTAGCTAATTATATTGTGCAACACCCATACATCACTATGTATTCTAGATCGCAACCTGCATCTACGCATAGCACGGCTCTTGATGCCACTGTAGGGTAATGCAGCAGAAAACAAAAAATTTCCAACCTACGTACCATCCCAGGACCACTATGGAGACTGCATACAAGGTTTGATCTTTTCGTTACCGACTCGTAGCGCAGCGGAAGTAGAGTCGATGACGATCGGCGGTGCAGATCCCCGTAGCTAGGATTTACAACCTCCCAACTGCGAGGATGTATACCCTCGTCTTCCCTTCGGACAGCCCTCCGGGAGACGGTCGAACAGTCCCCCGGACGGTGTCGCGGACAGCCCTTCGGGAGGACCTTCGAAACTCGAACGGTCACTCGGACAGCCCTTCGGGAGGACTCACAGAACTTGGACCGTCAATTGGACAGCACTTCGGGAGGCACTCATGAACAGCCCCTCGGGCACTAAGATCGAAACTACGACCACTCTACAGAGTTGCACACATACGGTGTCATTTATCCGGCAGGGCTTCGCCGTCCAGAACTAGTTCCCACCGGAACCCAGATAGCCTTTCGGCTCTACGAAACTCTTTTCGTGGGAGGGAGAGAGAAGCCAGGTCATTGCATGGCACTTGTATGTGAGAAGGGATGAAGTTTCTGGGCAGCCCACTCTCCTCTATTTATAGGAAAGCCAAGGGGTAAAGTTGGCATTCACAAATACCAAAAGTACCCCCACTTTATGTCATTTACATAAAGAATAAAGCAAAAAGGAGTGCCATGTGGAGCTCCACCCTCCCTGGCCGGCCACCCCTTGGGGGGCCCCCCCCAAGGGGGCTTCCTTAGTGCCCAAGGCTTCTAGAAGCCTTTTGGGAAATTCCCCAAAAGGTGCTTTCCATAAAAAATCCCAAAAAGCACTTTCACTATTCATGACGAGATTTTTCAGCGTCCGTTCGAACTGAAAATATTTATTTGGGCTTAGAACATTTCCAGTACCCACTAAAATAATTTTCAACGCGTTCTGGAACAATTCCAGTTTAGTGATTTCATCTGCGAAAAGCATCTGAAGCGGTTTCGGCAGCTCCGGAACATTTCCGGTTTTCATCTCCGAAAATTCCAGAATGATTCTGGCACCCTCCAAGAATTATCAGGCATGTCCCGAAACCAATTTGACTTTATGGTATCCTCTGAAACAACTTTTCAGTATCACCGGAACTCATCCGGTGACCTCTCTCGTCGGAACTTTTCCGCTGTCTCTGGAAAACTTTTTCTGAAAACTTTCTCTCAGACTCCCTGTCTAGTATTCAGCAGATAGATGACCCTTAAGCGTGTGACCCTATAGGTTCGGTGAAGTATAGACATGACCCGGAACCCCTTCCGAACAATGATCAACATCGGAGCCGTGGACACCCATATTGACCCCTATACCCACACGAATGAATATTCGAGTGAACCTCCAGTTGCCGTGTGCTATTCCTGTTGCTTCGCTATATGTTACAAATACCAGAGGTGAGACATGATGGCATCCCCGTGGGTCAACAACTTGTCCACTATGCCAGTTACCTCGTTACCGGTATTTGTTCTCTTATCTCGTTCCCGTGTTCCGGCATCCCCATGATCAAATCACAAAGTGTCTGGCCAGACGATGATGGATACCGTAACACCGAGAGGGCCCAGAGACATCTCTCCATCGTCGGAGGAGCAAATCCCAATCTCGAGCTATCAAGTTACTTGACACACTTTTCCATGAACCCGTAAGCCGCCGTAATAGCCACCGATTTACGGATGACGTTTGACAAACCCCAAAGTTCATGAATCAAGCATGAAGAAACTCGATACTCTCATGGTCTGAGGAATCATGCAAACGTTAACCATCTCTGTGTTATTAACCATTAACTTGTGACGAAAGTATCCCATAGCATAACATCAATTCGGG
This sequence comes from Thinopyrum elongatum, assembly GCA_011799875.1. Classification (NCBI taxonomy): domain Eukaryota; kingdom Viridiplantae; phylum Streptophyta; class Magnoliopsida; order Poales; family Poaceae; genus Thinopyrum; species Thinopyrum elongatum. The sequence goes on along the minus strand of CM022298.1, from coordinate 725,747,189 downwards.
TCGATTCAACACAAATGTTCTTCTAACATTGTGCCCTCAAAGTTGCCGGCATAGTCATGCCCATGATCAGGAAAACAGAACCATCATGCAACACTTGAGCTAGTCTCAGAGGCCAGACTAGGAATACATTTTACCGTTTATTATTCCACACGTGCATATGAGTCTTCCTCCGAGCCTCGTGGTTATTGTAGACTCGAGAACCATAGCAGTTATAGCATGGAACATAAACCTAATTATGAACAGGGAGATAATCAATAACATTTATTATTGCCTCTAGGGCATATCTCCTACAGACTCCCACTTGCACTAGAGTCAATAATCTAGTTAATGCTAATGCACTTTACACCTGTGGCACACCGGTGTAAATATGCTTCGCATGTTGTATAGCCTGATGTCCAACGGATCTGACGACTTCAGCTCCGTGTGTATCTTTGCGTATCCTCGCGTTTTCACGCTTTCACAAAATTCATATTTTGTGTGGACTTGGCTTCGTATGTATGTGAATCACAAGTCGAACCTGGATTCCTCAGACTGAGTTATGGAGCAACTACCTGCAGTAGTGTCCCATTGACCAAAGCCTTCTTGGAACCATACTAAGTTCATGAAAGAACTATATGATTCAACATCTTGTTTGTCACTTTTAAAAGCGGCAACATACTTCGCCTCTGTTATAGAATTCGCCACAGTAACTTGTTTGGAACAATTTCCAACTACCGTGCCACCAGATTGTGTGTTACACAAAACCCTCAATTTAAATCGAAAATCGCTTGGAGCATGGATGAAGACTTTATCGATGTAACCTTTTACAACGAACTCTTCATGATCTCCGCTTGCGAGAAAACATGTCATCGGTGCTACTATAGTACTCAATGACCCTTTTTCACTGTTGTCCCATGATCAGAACCTTTGATCACTTTGGTATCTATACTCGCAACAATTTGGGAGTATTGGACATATCTGGTTGTTTTTACATACCATGGAATACATGATTAATCCAAACACAAGAGTGTGTGGAATCTCCATCATGTATTTTGCTCATCAGTGTTTTGGGACACCGAGTCTTGCAAAAACTCTTTCCATGTGACTTCGGCAAGAATCACTCCTTGTCGTTTTTAATGCTAAAAGGTTTTAGCATTGTCAATATGTATCTTTGCTCAGCCCCATTAGGTAAATCTATCTTCATAGATCATCATGCCTAATATAAAGTCTATTTAGCCCAAGCACTTCATCGAAAAACTATTTTCAAATGAAGTCCTAATTCGTGTCAAGAAATTTATTTCCAATTAACAATGTGTCAAGCACACAACGTTTTTTAGAAATTTTATTATGCTCCCACTTACTTTCTTGAATCATAAGCATCTTCGTTACCCATTGATGAAGTCAAACCCCTTTGACTATTTCATCAAAACACGAAGATTCCAACTCCATTTTGTTCTCTTCTGTCCATTGCTGGAACTCTGAAGTTTGCATACTTACTAGCATCCTCTGGACTGACAAAATACCTTGGACTATAACACATGCAAGTCCTTGGTTTCATTTCCATCAGATGGAAATCCTATTGTCATCCATGTTTCATATCTCATGATTGAAATATGTATCAATTGCTAGTTCAACCCGAACCAACTTTAAGCATCACTACGATGAAACAACCTCATCATAGTCAACTCCTTGAACTTGTTATTGCAACAAGTCGAGCTTCATGGATAAAACATTTTTTATCCGTATCAGTTTTAAGTTCCATAAATATTCGTTAGACTCTAAGTCTTCCGAAAGGTGTATCAAGGTTTTAATCTTGAATCACTTATATGGAAACTAACTCGGGTTGTATTGGCATTTAGCCAATTCCGGAGTCAGGGCCCATCAACGCTTCCTTGTGTATCGTAGGTATACTGTTGTCTAACAACAATATCTCGTTTGCGCACCTGAGAGGTTTGCACGAGCCTTGCCTACGTGGTTCAGCTGCAAGTTCGACCGAAGTCCATATATTTTATTGTAGAGACTTCCGTATCAGTCGCAGTAGGAAAACCTGGAATTACTTCCAAGGTCTCTTTCCTTTAATCTGATGACGAAGATACTGTTTATCTCGTCGAGTTGCACTATTCTCCCACTCACCTTTTTGAAAGAACCATTTTCTTCAAAAAGCATACCGTTCTTTGTGGCAAACCTATTAGCCTCGGTATAGTGACGGAGGAATACCCAATTACTTGGGATAACCTACAAAGTAGCACTTGTCTGATTTGGAATAGGTTTGTAACCTTTTACACAAGCCCCATATTCCAAATGTTCAGAAAATATATAACATGGTTGGGCGTACCATACCATGGTGTCATTTCAACAGACCCGATGGAGCTCCTTTCAGTGTAAAAGCCGCAGTCTCTAAAGCATCACTCTTTAAAAGGGATAATGGCAAATTTATTTATGTCATCTTTGATCTTACCATGTCATAAATGGTTCGATTACATCTTCACAGACTTTCCACTTGCAGTGGTGTTCCGGGAGGTGCAAGTTATGAAACCCCTTTCACAACTCATCAGACATTCGCTAAACTTGTAACTCAAATATTCCTTTCTGCAATTGAATTGTAGAAACATAATTTTCTTGTTACAATAACTTCTACTTCATTCTTAAAAACCTTTTGAATGAATTCAAAAGATCTAGACTTACGTCTCATCAAGTAAATATCCATATATCTACTCGAGTCATTTCTGAAGATAGATAAATCCACTACTAACAACATTTATCGGACTACACACATCAAATGTATGGCCACCAATAAGTTTGTTGTCCATTCCTTATGGCCTGTGAATGGTATTTTAGTCACTTCACTTTTCGGAGAAAAGTTGCAAGTGTCAGATGATTCAAAATCAAACGACTTCAAAATCCATCATAATGGAATTTTCCATGCGGGTTTCTCCAATGTGACCAAATGCAGCGCCACATTTGTGTGGTATTCTTTTAGTCTTGCGACATTTAGCGTCAGTGTTATGGATGTATCATATTACTATCAATATTCATAACATACATCCCATCTGGATGGAAGCATGGCTCTAAATGTTATTCATAACACTGAACAACAATTGTTCTTTTATGAACAACCCTTTTGCAACAACATTGTGCAAGGGGCTAGAGTGTAAAACTCTAAAATGAATTATGAAAGTAAATCCAGAGGTAATATATTAATATCATTATTCATAACATACATCTCATTCTCAATGAAAGTATGGCCCTTATGTTATTCATAACTTCGAACATAAAAAGTTCTCTTATGAACAACCTTCTTGCAAGATACCTTATGCAATGGGCTAGAGTTTAAAACTCTAAATGAATTATGAAAATAAATATAGACAGTAATACACCGATGGAAGGTATAGTAACATTTACTATGTTCCCTGTGTATACCTAAACCTCATCCCTGGCTAGTCTTTCAGGCCATAGTAGTTCTTACATCGAGTTGCAACAGAATGCAATCGAGCGGGTATCTTTGTGATTGTCTCACAATACCCAAGAATTAGTGATTAACATGTTTAACCAGAATTCCCAAGAACTATATCTTTGACCAGCCTTCTATACATAAAAAACTTGTATGACATTCATACATGTGTTGGATATTCCAGTCTTCTTTCTTATTGCCTTTATACTTCTAACAGTTTAACTTTTAGTATTTCTCCTACTTCCAGAAGAAGCACCCAACTTAAGAGTGGTGTTAGCCTCGGACTTCCTAGGCGTGAAAGTTTCACTAACACCCTTCGGACACTTCCTTTCTCTTTATGTTGTTGTTTTATTCACCTTTCATCATATGACAGGCGTTCTTCTGGATCCCTCTCTTAGCAGTCTAATGCATAGTAAACACCTTTACTAATAGTTTGTAAACAAACATTTCTTTGGATATCTCATATCTTTTAGCCTTTGTCTGTCTCTGAAAATGATTTTCAGATTCCATGAATATCACATAACTATCCAAACTTTCGAAGTTTGGGTCTCATGGAAGCAAACATATTGTACTTGACTGAAACGGAATTCTAGCTTTTGGATCGAAGGATGAGAGTCACATGATCCATAGCATAAGCGAGAGAATACCGAAAGTATGCGATAGGACAAAGTCCTTCTTGGCACTCTTGAGGACAATCCTCACATTACGTTACCAACCGTAAAGTTTTAACCAGATATTTAACAGCTATTCAATTTTAACAGGGAAGGTGGAAACGCGAGCCATTATTCTACAACTATTTTGCAAACCACACTTAGACAGTGTTCATAATTAATTGCACTGAGAATTAAAACAAGTTAATTCAACAGTGCGCTCCCACTCAAATCAATATCTCTCATAATTGATTGTGAGTGATTCAAGATCCGCATATCAATTCAACGCCATTGACGGGTTCATCACTGATGACGTGAATTTCAATCGGTAGGCCAACTTGCCAATCACATCTCTATGTGACTCTTGTCCATCTTTCGATGCGTGTGTTCCGAGCTCAGGACTGTCCTGCCTGAACGTCAAGACAACCAAGTGATCAGAAGTGAGGTCTGACCTTCACCCGCCTTACACCTCTCTAATCGTTCGTGCTCATGTGTACATGACGCACCCCGAAAAGATACGTGTTGTAGACGGTGCTACACTTGGGAGAACACTAACTACTTGATATTTTTTGTGAGAGATCACCCTAATAAAAGCGACTACCGCGCAATCAAGAAGGGTGCAACATAAGGGATAAACATCTCAGGCAATTCATAATAGCATGATATGGTATAGCCCTTTCTGACGGAGAAGTCTTGTATTCCTTCGTCTTCGGCATTCACATCGGTGATCACCTTCGCGAAGATTGCCACCACCTTGTCGATGCAGCAGATAATATTGCTATCTCTATAGCTAATAAAATAATGCATTACACAAGGTTGACACACAGGTCATTTAAAGTGCAATCATATGGCTCCAGCCATCATGCCGAATCATGACACGCAGGTCATGTTAATCAATTTACATTATATAGTCATCTCATGCATAATCAAATTATTATGAGCACCGCTATATCACATCACATGCACATGTAAACCCTCCTGCAAAACCAAGTTAGACGCCTCTAATTGGTTCATGCAAAAAACTAGTTTTTCGTGGCTTCTAAGGTTTCGAAACAAACCGAAGCTACGAACGTCCATCATCAAGTATGATAATTCAAGTCGCTAGATTAACATTCCAGGGTGTATGAAAACCGAGATAATAAAATCTCGAGCCCCATACTAAACTTCGTCATAGGCATGACCCCCGTGCAGATCATATCTGCATTGCCCTTTCGTCTGCGAAATTTCATCTTTCTTTTTAACTACGATGGAATTCAATGAACTGTTAGCACTTCGTTGATCAATCAGGATCGCGGATTGCCAGAACATTGAAACTCCACCATGCTGTTATCAAGATCAGAAATATGCAAATTCCAGGGAAGCAGCAAGAATATCGGGTAACAGATTTCATCTGCTACCCGCACAAATAATTTTCAGTAATAGAACTCATCTACTACCTAATTATATTGTGCAACACCCATACATCACTATGTATTCTAGATCGCAACCTGCATCTACGCATAGCACGGATCTTGATGCCACTGTTGGGTAACGCAGCAGAAAACAAAAAATTTCCAACCTACGCACCAGCCCAGGACCACTATGGAGACTGCATACAAGGTTTGATCTTTTCGTTACCGACTCGTAGCGCAGCGGAAGTAGAGTCGATGACGATCGGCGGTGCAGATCCCCGCAGCTAGGATTTACAACCTCCCAACCGCGAGGATGTATACCCTCGTCTTCCCTTCGGACAGCCCTCCGGGAGGCGGTCGAACAGTCCCCCGGATGGTGTCACGGACAGCCCTTCGGGAGGACCTTCGAAACTCGAACGGTCACTCGGACAGCCTTCGGGAGGACTCACAGAACTTGGACCGTCACTTGGACAGCCCTTCGGGAGGCACTCATGAACAGCCCCTCGGGCACTAAGATCGAAACTACGACCTCTCTATAGAGTTGCACACATACGGTGTCATCTATCCGGCAGGGCTTCGCCGTCCAGAACTAGTTCCCACCGGAACCCAGACAGCCTTTCGGCTCTACGAAACTCTTTTCGTGGGAGGGAGAGAGAAGCCAGATCATTGCATGGCACTTGTATGTGAGAAGGGATGAAGTTTGTGGGCAGCCCACTCTCCTCTATTTATAGGAAAGCCAAGGGGTAAAGTTGGCATTCACAAATACCAAAAGTACCCCCACTTTATGTCATTTACATAAAGAATAAAGCAAAAAGGAGTGCCATGTGGAGCTCCACCCTCCATGGCCGGCCACCCCTTGGGGGGGCCCCCCCAAGGGGGCTTCCTTAGTGCCCAAGGCTTCTAGAAGCCTTTTGGGAAATTTTCCAAAAGGTGCTTTCCATAAAAACTCCCAAAAAACACTTTCAGTATTCACGACGACATTTTTCAGCGTCCGTTCGAACTGAAAATATTTATGTGGGCTTAGAACATTTCCAGTACCCACTAAAATATTTTCAACGCGTTCTGGAACAATTCCAGTTTAGTGAGTTCATCTGCGAAAAGCATCTGAAGCGGTTTCGGCAGCTCCGGAACATTTCCGGTTTTCATCTCCGAAAATTCCAGAAAGTTTCCAGAATGATTCTGGCACCCTCCAAGAATTATCAGGCATGTCCCGAAACCAATTTGACTTTATGGTATCCTATGAAACAACTTTTCAGTATCACCGGAACTCATCCGGTGACCTCTCTCGTCGGAACTTTTCCGCTGTCTCTGGAAAACTTTTTCTGAAAACTTTCTCTCAGACTCCCTGTCTAGTATTCAGCAGATAGATGACCCTTAAGCGTGTGACCCTATAGGTTCGGCGAAGTATAGACATGACCCGGAACCCCTTCCGATCAATGATCAACATCGGAGCCGTGGACACCCATATTGACCCCTATACCCACACGAATGAATATTCGTGTGAACCTCCAGTTGCCATGTGCTATTCCTGTTGCTTCGCGATATGTTACAAATACCCGAGGTGAGACATGATGGCATCCCCGTGGGTCAACAACTTGTCCACTATGCCAGTTACCTCGTTACCGGTATTTGTTCTCTTATCTCGTTCCCGTGTTCCGGCATCCCCGTGATCAAATAACAAAGTGTCTGGCCAGACGATGATGGATACCGTAACACCGAGAGGGCCCAGAGATATCTCTCCATCGTCGGAGGAGGAAATCCCAATCTCGAGCTATCAAGTTAGTTGACACACTTTTCCATGAACCCGTAAGCCGCCGTAATAGCCACCGATTTACGGATGACGTTTAACAAACCCCAAAGTTCATGAATCAAGCATGAAGAAACTCGATACTCTCATGGTCTGAGGAATCATGCAAACGTTAACCATCTCTGTGTTATTAACCATTAACTTGTGACGAAAGTATCCCATAGCATAACATCAATTCGGGTCGATTCAACACAAATGTTCTTCTAACATTGTGCCCTCAAAGTTGCCGGCATAGTCATGCCCATGATCAGGAAAACAGAACCATCATGCAACACTTGAGCTAGTCTCAGAGGCCAGACTAGGAATACATTTTACCGTTTATTATTCCACACGTGCATATGAGTCTTCCTCCGAGCCTCGTGGTTATTGTAGACTCGAGAACCATAGCAGTTATAGCATGGAACATAAACCTAATTATGAACAGGGAGATAATCAATAACATTTATTATTGCCTCTAGGGCATATCTCCTACAGACTCCCACTTGCACTATAGTCAATAATCTAGTTAATGCTAATGCACTTTACACCTGTGGCACACCGGTGTAAATATGCTTCGCATGTGGTATAGCCTGATGTCCAACGGATCTGACGACTTCAGCTCCGTGTGTATCTTTGCGTATCCTCGCGTTTTCACGCTTTCACAAAATTCATATTTTGTGTGGACTTGGCTTCGTATGTATGTGAATCACAGGTCGAACCTGGATTCCTCAGACTGAGTTATGGAGCAACTACCTGCAGTAGTGTCCCATTGACCAAAGCCTTCTTGGAACCATACTAAGTTCATGAAAGGACTATATGATTCAACATCTTGTTTGTCACTTTTAAAAGCGGCAACATACTTCGCCTCTGTTATAGAATTCGCCACAGTAACTTGTTTGGAACAAATTTCCAACTACCGTGCCACCATATTGTGTGTTACACAAAACCCTCAATTTAAATCGAAAATCGCTTGGAGCATGGATGAACACTTTATCGATGTAACCTTTTACAACGAACTCTTCATGATCTCCGCTTGCGAGAAAACATGTCATCGGTGCTACTATAGTACTCAATGACCCTTTTTCACTGTTGTCCCATGATCAGAACTTTTGATCACTTTGGTATCTATACTCGCAACAACTTTGGGAGTATTGGACATATCTGGTTGTTTTTACATACCATGGAATACATGATTAATCCAAACACAAGAGTGTGTGGAATCTCCATCATGTATTTTGCTCATCAGTGTTTTGGGACACCGAGTCTTGCAAAAACTCTTTCCATGTGACTTCGGCAAGAATCACTCCTTGACGTTTTTAATGCTAAAAGGTTTTAGCATCTTGTCAATATGTATCTTTGCTCAGCCCCATTAGGTAAATCTATCTTCATAGATCATCATGCCTAATATAAAATCTATTTAGCCCAAGCACTTCATCGAAAAACTATTTTCAAATGAAGTCCAAATTCGTGTCAAGAAATTTATTTCCAATTAACAATGTGTCAAGCACACAACGTTTTTTAGAAATTTTATTATGATCCCACTTACTTTCTTGAATCATAAGCATCTTCGTTACCCATTGATGAAGTCAAACCCCTTTGACTATTTCATCAAAACACGAAGATTCCAACTCCATTTTGTTCTCTTCTGTCCATTGCTGGAACTCTGAAGTTTGCATACTTACTAGCATCCTCTGGACTGACAAAATACCTTGGACTATAACACATGCAAGTCCTTGGTTTCATTTCCATCAGATGGAAATCCTATTGTCATCCATGTTTCATATCTCATGATTGAAATATGTATCAATTGCTAGTTCAACCCGAACCAACTTTAAGCATCACTACGATGAAACAACCTCATCATAGTCAACTCCTTGAACTTGTTATTGCAACAAGTCGAGCTTCATGGATAAAACATTTTTTATCCGTATCAGTTTTAAGTTCCATAAATATTCGTTAGACTCTAAGTCTTCCGAAAGGTGTATCAAGGTTTTAATCTTGAATCACTTATATGGAAACTAACTCGGGTTGTATTGGCATTTAGCCAATTCCGGAGTCAGGGCCCATCAACGCTTCCTTGTGTATCGTAGGTATACTGTTGTCTAACAACAATATCTCGTTTGCGCACCTGAGAGGTTTGCACGAGCCTTGCCTACGTGGTTCAGCTGCAAGTTCGACCGAAGTCCATACATTTTATTGTAGAGACTTCCGTATCAGTCGCAGTAGGAAAACCTGGAATTACTTCCAAGGTCTCTTTCCTTTGATCTGATGACGAAGATACTGTTTATCTCGTCGAGTTGCACTATTCTCCAACTCGCCTTTTTGAAAGAACCATTTTCTTCAAAAAGCATACCGTTCTTTGTGGCAAACCTATTTGCCTCGGTATAGTGAGGGAGGAATACCCAATTACTTGGGATAACCTACAAAGTAGCACTTGTCTGATTTGGAATAGGTTTGTAACCTTTTACACAAGCCCCATATTCCAAATGTTAAGAAAATATATAACATGGTTGCGCGTACCATACCATGGTGTCATTTCAACAGACCCGATGGAGCTCTTTTCAGTGTAAAAGCCGTAGTCTCTAAAGCATCACTCTTTAAAAGGGATAATGGCAAATTTATTTATGTCATCTTTGATCTTAACATGTCATAAATGGTTCGATTACATCTTCACAGACTTTCCACTTGCAGTGGTGTTCCGGGAGGTGCAAGTTATGAAACCCCTTTCACAACTCATCAGACATTCGCTAAACTTGTAACTCAAATATTCCTTTCTGCAATCGAATTGTAGAAACATAATTTTCTTGTTACAATAACTTCTACTTCATTCTTAAAAACCTTTTGAATGAATTCAAAAGATCTAGACTTACGTCTCATCAAGTAAATATCCATATATCTACTCGAGTCATTTCTGAAGATAGATAAATCCACTACTAACAACATTTATCGGACTACACACATCAAATGTATGACCACCAATAAGATTGTTGTCCATTCCTTATGGCCTGTGAATGGTATTTTAATCACTTCACTTTTCGGAGAAAAGTTGCAAGTGTCAGATGATTCAAAATCAAACGACTTCAAAATCCATCATAATGGAATTTTCCATGCGGGTTTCTCCAATGTGACCAAATGCAGCGCCACACTTGTGTGGTATTCTTTTAGTCTTGCGACATTTAGCGTCAGTGTTATGGATGTATCATATTACTATCAATATTCATAACATACATCCCATCTGGATGGAAGCATGGCTCTAAATGTTATTCATAACACTGAACAACAATTGTTCTTTTATGAACAACCCTTTTGCAACAACATTGTGCAAGGGGATAGAGTGTAAAACTCTAAAATGAATTATGAAAGTAAATCCAGAGGTAATATATTAATATCATTATTCATAACATACATCTCATTCTCAATGAAAGTATGGCCCTTATGTTATTCATAACTTCGAACATAAAAAGTTCTCTTATGAACAACCTTCTTGCAAGATACCTTATGCAATAGGCTAGAGTTTAAAACTCTAAATGAATTATGAACATAAATATAGACAGTAATACACCGATGGAAGGTATAGTAACATTTACTATGTTCCCTGTGTATACCTAAACCTCATCCCTGGCTAGTCTTTCAGGCCATAGTAGTTCTTACATCGAGTTGCAACAGAATGCAATCGAGCGGGTATTTTTGTGATTGTCTCACAATACCCAAGAATTATTGATTAACATGTTTAACCAGAATTCCCAAGAACTATATCTTTGACCAGCCTTCTATGCATCAAAAACTTGTATGATATTCATACATGAGCTGGATATTCCGGTCTTCTTTCTTATTGCCTTTATACTTCTAACAGTTTAACTTTTAGTATTTCTCCTACTTCCAGAAGAAGCACCCAACTTAAGAGTGGTGTTAGCCCCGGAGCTACCCAACTTAAGAGTGACTGTCTGCTACTTCGTCCTCAACCACGAGTAGGAGCCCGGAGCCCCTGCAGCCGCTGGACGACGTCGCCCCTTTCTTCTCGGCCTCTGGCGATCTTCCTCGTCTCCGGCGCGAACTGCTGCTACTAAGCCGTCACCGGGCCACCTTGTGCCTCCTCGGTGAGCTCCTCCTCCTCCTGCCTCTCCTCGTTGCCCTCCTCGCACGCCGTAGCTAGTTGCCGCCGCAACCGAGCTCTGCCCGCCGCCGGCGAGCTCGTGGCCGTGGCCATGGCCTTTGCTGCGCTCACCTGAGGCCACTATTGAGCTCCTAGTGCTCTCAGGAGTTCGACGAGCTCGCGAACGAGCCTCCCCGTGCCTCCTAACCTAACTCTCGGCGAGGTCCCGAATGCGCCGCCGCTTTTGCTCGTCGCCGGCGCCGTTTCTGGCCGAGTCCGGCCGTGCCGCCGCCACCAATCGACGCGGCTCGCTCGACTCGTTCGAACGCGCCCTCCCGCGCGCAAAATAGACGCCCGTAGGCGAGATCCGACGAGGCCCGAGGCCTCCGCCGCGATCTGGTGTCGCCGTCGGCGAGTCGCCGGCCCCGCTGACCTGGCACGTGAGGGGCCCACCTCCTGTGAGGCTGACTGTGGGCCCCAGCACCTCAGTTGACCGCGTTGACCGCGGTCAACGCGTCACTGTTCACTCTCCGCCACTGACCAGTGGGCCCCGCAGCTAATTAACCTAATTAAACATTTAATTAAATAAAATTAATTAGATTAGCCTAATGTCTCACTGACAAGTGGGCCCAGCCCCCTAATTAACCCTGTGGATTAAGTTAATCCACTGTTAGACTAAACAGAGACTGACGTGTGGGTCCCACTGGACCCACATGTCAGGTTTGACCCTGGTCAACCGCAGTTGACCTGCTGACGTCATTGTGACGTAATGCTGACGTCATAATTCATTTTCTGATAAATAAATAAATTCCAGAAATTCAAATAATCTTTAAAAATTAATAACTTTTAAACCGTAGCTCAGATCGAAAAAGTTAAAACATGAAAGTTGCTCAGAACGACGAGACGAGTCTGATCGTGCCGTCTGTTTCTCCATCGGAACCCCCTACATAGAAGAACTCGTAACTCCGGACCCGAATCCGGTAGATGAATAGTGCACACACGTCGGATATTAAATCCCAGAATAATTCTAAAAATAACTAAAATGACTTAGATGCATAATTAGGCAACCCTGCACTGCATCATAGCATCACACGCACCGTATTGCATTTGTTTGCATTATGTTTACCTGTTTCTTCCCCCTCTTCTCTCTCGGTAGACCCCGACGTTGACGTAGCTCCCGAGGCAGACGCCGCACAGGAGTACGACTACGTCCCCGACGGTACCACTGAAGACCTTGTCCTTGCCCCAGAGCAAACAGGCAAGCACCCCCATTTTGAACATGCCTATATCGCCTATTCCCTTCTCTCTTATGCTTGCATTAGAACTGCTACTGCTACTGTTTTCCTATATCTGCTGCATAGCCTGATTATTGTACCCTGCTTTGTTACCTTACTGGTTATCCTAGACTGCTTAGTATAGGCTGGGTAGAGACACGACAGAGACCCCCACTTGATCCCGACTGCCCTGCTGGACATCAGAAGACCCGACCATCGGGATTGAAGACTAGACCCTGGCACCGCACCTCACTTCCCCTTAGTTGCCGACACTGCTGGGTTACCGTCGAGTGCCGAGGGTGATACCTCGTTAGCACTTCTGATGTTAACCTTGTAGGTTAGTTACTCGGTTGTGGTAAGCGAGGGTGATTCCTCCTACACCACCCCCGATAACGACATCGTCGCGCAACCTCTCAAGTGTGGACCTCGAGGGTGATTCCTCCTTCGTTCACCTTGATGATAACATTGAGCGGGAATTCCATCGAGGGTGATTCCTCAGGGTTCCCTTCGGTGTCAGACACATAGTTACCTTGGATATTATGACTTGACTATGAACCAGGATACTAAAGACGGGTCGGCCCTGAGGGGTACCCGCGCGAGCTTATTGCGAAGTGAGGTGGAGTCGGGTTGACCTGGATGGTGCCCGCGAGATAACTACGAGGCGTGGCCGGGCATTCTTAGCCCTTGCCGCAAGTCCTCGAGACGGGGCGACGGGGTCACATTGATCGTGAGTCTCTACTCGTTTCCGCGCACTCCTAATCCACTACGGTTTGGATATTTGATCCGAGGGGCCTCTGGCCCGATAGCACTAACCATCACGTGGGCATAGTATGGGCGTTCTGCGTCGTATACATCAGCCAAAGCTCTATTGACGTCAGCGAGGAGCGGCCCGTTTTGGATTGGACTGGGAACGCAACTGCGCTTGTATTAAGGGGTTGCTAGGTCTGCTTCCGAAACGTCCTCGCAATGTGCAGGGTTCCCGGGGCGAAGGCCCAAGACCCCCGGGGGCATAGGTTAGTCCGGCGTGCTGACCTTGTAGGGTAATGCAGCAGAAAACAAAAAAAATTCGACCTACGCACCAGCCCAGGACCACTATGGAGACTGCATACAAGGTTTGATCTTTTCGTTACCGACTCGTAGCGCAGCGGAAGTAGAGTCGATGACGATCGGCGGTGCAGATCCCCGCAGCTAGGATTTACAACCTCCCAACCGCGAGGATGTATACCCTCATCCGCCACTCGGACAGCCCTCCAGGAGGCGGTCGGACAGTCCCCCGAACGGTGTCACGGACAGCCCTTCTGGAGGACCTTCAAAACTCGGGCGGTCACTCGGACAGCCCTTCGGGAGGACTCACAGAACTCGGACCATCACTTGGACAGCCCTTCGGGAGGCACTCGCGAACAGCCCCTCGGGCACTAAGATTGCCACCACCTTGTCGATGCAGCAGATAATATTGCTATCTCTATAGCTAATAAAATAATGCATTACACAAGGTTGACACACAGGTCATTTAAAGTGCAATCATATGGCTCCAGCCATCATGCCGAATCATGACACGCAGGTCATGTTAATCAATTTACATTATATAGTCATCTCATGCATAATCAAATTATTATGAGCACCGCTATACCACATCACATGCACATGTAAACCCTCCTGCAAAACCAAGTTAGACGCCTCTAATTGGTTCATGCAAAAAACTAGTTTTTCGTGGCTTCTAAGGTTTCGAAACAAACCGAAGCTACGAACGTCCATCATCAAGTATGATAATTCAAGTCGCTAGATTAACATTCCAGGGTGTATGAAAACCGAGATAATAAAATCTCGAGCCCCATACTAAACTTCGTCATACGCATGACCCCCGTGCAGATCATATCTGCATTGCCCTTTCGTCTGCGAAATTTCATCTTTCTTTTTAACTACGATGGAATTCAATGAACTGTTAGCACTTCGTTGATCAATCAGGATCGCGGATTGCCAGAACATTGAAACTCCACCATGCTGCTATCAAGATCAGAAATATGCAAATTCCAGGGAAGCAACAAGAATATCGGGTAACAGATTTCATCTGCTACCCGCACAAATAATTTTCAGTAATAGAACTCATCTACTACCTAATTATATTGTGCAACACCCATACATCACTATGTATTCTAGATCGCAACCTGCATCTACGCATAGCACGGCTCTTGATGCCACTTTAGGGTAAAGCAGCAGAAAACAAAAAAATTCTGACCTACGCACCAGCCCAGGACCACTATAGAGACTGCATACAAGGTTTGATCTTTTCGTTACCGACTCGTAGCGCTGCGGAAGTAGAGTCGATGACGATCAGTGGTGCAGATCCCCGCAGCTAGGATTTACAACCTCCCAACCGTGAGGATGTATACCCTCGTCTTCCCTTCGGACAGCCCTCCGGGAGGCGGTCGAATAGTCCCCCGGACGGTGTCGCGGACAGCCCTTCGGGAGGACCTTCGAAACTCGAACGGTCACTCGGACAGCCCTTCGGGAGGACTCACAGAACTTGGACCGTCACTTGGACAGCCCTTCGGGAGGCACTCACGAACAGCCCCTCGGGCACTAAGATCGAAACTACGACCTCTCTACAGAGTTGCACACATACGGTGTCATCTATCCGGCAGGGCTTCGCCGTCCAGAACTAGTTCCCACCGGAACCCAGACAGCCTTTCGGCTCTACGAAACTCTTTTCGTGGGAGGGAGAGAGAAGCCAGATCATTGCATGGCACTTGTATGTGAGAAGGGATGAAGTTTGTGGGCAGCCCACTCTCCTCTATTTATAGGAAAGCCAAGGGGCAAAGTTGGCATTCACAAATACCAAAAGTACCCCCACTTTATGTCATTTACATAAAGAATAAAGCAAAAAGGAGTGCCATGTGGAGCTCCATGGAGCTCCACCCTCCATGGCCGGCCACCCCTTGGGGGGGCCCCCCAAGGGGGCTTCCTTAGTGCCTAAGGCTTGTAGAAGCCTTTTGGGAAATTTCCCTAAAGGTGCTTTCGATAAAAAATCCCAAAAAGCACTTTCACTATTCATGACGACATTTTTCAGTGTTCGTTCGAACTGAAAATATTTATGTGGGCTTAGAACATTTCCAGTACCCACTAAAATAATTTTCAACGCGTTCTGGAACAATTCCAGTTTAGTGAATTCATCTGCGAAAAGCATCTGAAGCGGTTTCGGCAGCTCCGGAACATTTCCGGTTTTCATCTCCGAAAATTCCAGAATGATTCTGGCACCCTCCAAGAATTATCAGGCATGTCCCGAAACCAATTTGACTTTATGGTATCCTCTGAAACAACTTTTCAGTATCACCGGAACTCATCCGGTGACCTCTCTCGTCGGAACTTTTCCGCTGTCTCCGGAAAACTTTTTCCGAAAACTTTCTCTCAGACTCCCTGTCTAGTATTCAGCAGATAGATGACCCTTAAGCGTGTGACCCTATAGGTTCGGTGAAGTATAGACATGACCCGGAACCCCTTCCGATCAATGATCAACATCGGAGCCGTGGACACCCATATTGACCCCCTATACCCACACGAATGAATATTCGAGTGAACCTCCAGTTGCCGTGTGCTATTCCTGTTGCTTCGCTATATGTTACAAATACCTGAGGTGAGACATGATGGCATCCCCGTGGGTCAACAACTTGTCCACTATGCCAGTTACCTCGTTACCGGTATTTGTTCTCTTTTCTCGTTCCCGTGTTCCGGCATCCCCGTGATCAAATCACAAAGTGTCTGGCCAGACGATGATGGATACCGTAACACCGAGAGGGCCCAGAGATATCTCTCCATCGTCGGAGGAGCAAATCCCAATCTCGAGCTATCAAGTTACTTGACACACTTTTCCATGAACCCGTAAGCCGCCGTAATAGCCACCGATTTACGGATGACGTTTAACAAACCCCAAAGTTCATGAATCAAGCATGAAGAAACTCGATACTCTCATGGTCTGAGGAATCATGCAAACGTTAACCATCTCTGTGTTATTAACCATTAACTTGTGACGAAAGTATCCCATAGCATAACATCAATTCGGGTCGATTCAACACAAATGTTCTTCTAACATTGTGCCCTCAAAGTTGCCGGCATAGTCATGCCCATGATCAGGAAAACAGAACCATCATGCAAAACTTGAGCTAGTCTCAGAGGCCAGACTAGGAATACATTTTACCGTTTATTATTCCACACGTGCATATGAGTCTTCCTCCGAGCCTCGTGGTTATTGTAGACTCGAGAACCATAGCAGTTATAGCATGGAACATAAACCTAATTATGAACAGGGAGATAATCAATAACATTTATTATTGCCTCTAGGGCATATCTCCTACAGACTCCCACTTGCACTAGAGTCAATAATCTAGTTAATGCTAATGCACTTTACACCTGTGGCACACCGGTGTAAATATGCTTCGCATGTGGTATAGCCTGATGTCCAACGGATCTGACGACTTCAGCTCCGTGTGTATCTTTGCGTATCCTCGCGTTTTCACGCTTTCACAAAATTCATATTTTGTGTGGACTTGGCTTCGTATGTATGTGAATCACAGGTCGAACCTGGATTCCTCAGACTGAGTTATGGAGCAACTACCTGCAGTAGTGTCCCATTGACCAAAGCCTTCTTGGAACCATACTAAGTTCATGAAAGAACTATATGATTCAACATCTTGTTTGTCGCTTTTAAAAGCGGCAACATACTTCGCCTCTGTTATAGAATTCGCCACAGTAACTTGTTTGGAACAATTTCCAACTACCGTGCCACCATATTGTGTGTTACACAAAACCCTCAATTTAAATCGAAAATCGCTTGGAGCATGGATGAAGACTTTATCGATGTAACCTTTTACAACGAACTCTTCATGATCTCTGCTTGCGAGAAAACATGTCATCGGTGCTACTATAGTACTCAATGACCCTTTTTCACTGTTGTCCCATGATCAGAACCTTTGATCACTTTGGTATCTATACTCGCAACAACTTTGGGAGTATTGGACATATCTGGTTGTTTTTACATACCATGGAATACATGATTAATCCAAACACAAGAGTGTGTGGAATCTCCATCATGTATTTTGCTCATCAGTGTTTTGGGACACCGAGTCTTGCAAAAACTCTTTCCATGTGACTTCGGCAAGAATCACTCCTTGATGTTTTTAATGCTAAAAGGTTTTACCATCTTGTCAATATGTATCTTTGCTCAGCCCCATTAGGTAAATCTATCTTCATAGGTCATCATGCCTAATATAAAGGCTATTTAGCCCAAGCACTTCATCGAAAAACTATTTTCAAATGAAGTCCTAATTCGTGTCAAGAAATTTATTTCCAATTAACAATGTGTCAAGCACACAACGTTTTTTAGAAATTTTATTATGCTCCCACTTACTTTCTTGAATCATAAGCATCTTCGTTACCCATTGATGAAGTCAAACCCCTTTGACTATTTCATCAAAACACGAAGATTCCAACTACATTTTGCTCTCTTCTGTCCATTGCTGGAACTCTGAAGTTTGCATACTTACTAGCATCCTCTGGACTGACAAAATACCTTGGACTATAACACATGCAAGTCCTTGGTTTCATTTCCATCAGATGGAAATCCTATTGTCATCCATGTTTCATATCTCATGATTGAAATATGTATCAATTGCTAGTTCAACCCGAACCAACTTTAAGCATCACTACGATGAAACAACCTCATCGTAGTCAACTCCTTGAACTTGTTATTGCAACAAGTCGAGCTTCATGGATAAAACATTTTTTATCCGTATCAGTTTTAAGTTCCATAAATATTCGTTAGACTCTAAGTCTTCCGAAAGGTGTATCAAGGTTTTAATCTTGAATCACTTATATGGAAACTAACTCGGGTTGTATTGGCATTTAGCCAATTCCGGAGTCAGGGCCCATCAACGCTTCCTTGTGTATCGTAGGTATACTGTTGTCTAACAACAATATCTCGTTTGCGCACCTGAGAGGTTTGCATGAGCCTTGCCTACGTGGTTCAGCTGCAAGTTCGACCGAAGTCCATACATTTTATTGTAGAGACTTCCGTATCAATCGCAGTAGGAAAACCTGGAATTACTTCCATGGTCTCTTTCCTTTGATCTGATGATGAAGATACTGTTTATCTCGTCGAGTTGCACTATTCTCCCACTCACCTATTTGAAATAACCATTTTCTTCAAAAAGCATACCGTTCTTTGTGGCAAACCTATTTGCCTCGTTATAGTGAGGGAGGAATACCCAATTACTTGGGATAACCTACAAAGTAGCACTTGTCTGATTTGGAATACGTTTGTAACCTTTTACACAAGCCCCATATTCCAAATGTTAAGAAAATATATAACATGGTTGGGCGTACCATACCATGGTGTCATTTCAACAGACCCGATGGAGCTCTTTTCAGTGTAAAAGCCGCAGTCTCTAAAGCATCACTCTTTAAAAGGGATAATGGCAAATTTATTTATGTCATCTTTGATCTTACCATGTCATAAATGGTTCGATTACATCTTCACAGACTTTCCACTTGCAGTGGTGTTCCGGGAGGTGCAAGTTATGAAACCCCTTTCACAACTCATCAGACATTCGCTAAACTTGTAACTCAAATATTCCTTTCTGCAATCGAATTGTAGAAACATAATTTTCTTGTTACAATAACTTCTACTTCATTCTTAAAAACCTTTTGAATGAATTCAAAAGATCTAGACTTACGTCTCATCAAGTAAATATCCATATATCTACTCGAGTCATTTCTGAAGATAGATAAATCCACTACTAACAACATTTATCGGACTACACACATCAAATGTATGACCACCAATAAGTTTGTTGTCCATTCCTTATGGCCCGTGAATGGTATTTTAGTCACTTCACTTTTCGGAGAAAAGTTGCAAGTGTCAGATGATTCAAAATCAAACGACTTCAAAATCCATCATAATGGAATTTTCCATGCGGGTTTCTCCAATGTGACCAAATGCAGCGCCACACTTGTGTGGTATTCTTTTAGTCTTGCGACATTTAGCGTCAGTGTTATGGATGTATCATATTACTATCAATATTCATAACATACATCCCATCTGGATGGAAGCATGGCTCTAAATGTTATTCATAACACTGAACAACAATTGTTCTTTTATGAACAACCCTTTTGCAACAACATTGTGCAAGGGGCTAGAGTGTAAAACTCTAAAATGAATTATGAAAGTAAATCCAGAGGTAATATATTAATATCATTATTCATAACATACATCTCATTCTCAATGAAAGTATGGCCCTTATGTTATTCATAACTTCGAACATAAAAAGTTCTCTTATGAACAACCTTCTTGCAAGATACCTTATGCAATGGGCTAGAGTTTAAAACTCTAAATGAATTATGAAAATAAATATAGACAGTAATACACCGATGGAAGGTATAGTAACATTTACTATGTTCCCTGTGTATACCTAAACCTCATCCCTGGCTAGTCTTTCAGGCCATAGTAGTTCTTACATCGAGTTGCAACAGAATGCAATCGAGCGGGTATCTTTGTGATTGTCTCACAATACCCAAGAATTAGTGATTAACATGTTTAACCAGAATTCCCAAGAACTATATCTTTGACCAGCCTTCTATACATAAAAAACTTGTATGACATTCATACATGAGTTGGATATTCCAGTCTTCTTTCTTATTGCCTTTATACTTCTAACAGTTTAACTTTTAGTATTTCTCCTACTTCCAGAAGAAGCACCCAACTTAAGAGTGGTGTTAGCCTCGGACTTCCTAGGCGTGAAAGTTTCACTAACACCCTTCGGACACTTCCTTTCTCTTTATGTTGTTGTTTTATTCACCTTTCATCATATGACAGGCGTTCTTCTGGATCCCTCTCTTAGCAGTCTAATGCATAGTAAACACCTTTACTAATAGTTTGTAAACAAACATTTCTTTGGATATCTCATATCTTTTAGCCTTTGTCTGTCTCTGAAAATGATTTTCAGATTCCATGAATATCACATAACTATCCAAACTTTCGAAGTTTGGGTCTCATGGAAGCAAACATATTGTACTTGACTGAAACGGAATTCTAGCTTTTGGATCGAAGGATGAGAGTCACATGATCCATAGCATAAGCGAGAGAATACCGAAAGTATGCGATAGGACAAAGTCCTTCTTGGCACTCTTGAGGACAATCCTCACATTACGTTACCAACCGTAAAGTTTTAACCAGATATTTAACAGCTATTCAATTTTAACAGGGAAGGTGGAAACGCGAGCCATTATTCTACAACTATTTTGCAAACCACACTTAGACAGTGTTCATAATTAATTGCACTGAGAATTAAAACAAGTTAATTCAACAGTGCGCTCCCACTCAAATCAATATCTCTCATAATTGATTGTGAGTGATTCAAGATCCGCATATCAATTCAACGCCATTGACGGGTTCATCACTGATGACGTGAATTTCAATCGGTAGGCCAACTTGCCAATCACATCTCTATGTGACTCTTGTCCATCTTTCGATGCGTGTGTTCCGAGCTCAGGACTGTCCTGCCTGAACGTCAAGACAACCAAGTGATCAGAAGTGAGGTCTGACCTTCACCCGCCTTACACCTCTCTAATCGTTCGTGCTCATGTGTACATGACGCACCCCGAAAAGATACGTGTTGTAGACGGTGCTACACTTGGGAGAACACTAACTACTTGATATTTTTTGTGAGAGATCACCCTAGTAAAAGCGACTACCACGCAATCAAGAAGGGTGCAACATAAGGGATAAACATCTCAGGCAATTCATAATAGCATGATATGGTATAGCCCTTTCTGACGGAGAAGTCTTGTATTCCTTCGTCTTCGGCATTCACATCGGTGATCACCTTCGCGAAGATTGCCACCACCTTGTCGATGCAGCAGATAATATTGCTATCTCTATAGCTAATAAAATAATGCATTACACAAGGTTGACACACAGGTCATTTAAAGTGCAATCATATGGCTCCAGCCATCATGCCGAATCATGACACGCAGGTCATGTTAATCAATTTACATTATATAGTCATCTCATGCATAATCAAATTATTATGAGCACCGCTATATCACATCACATGCACATGTAAACCATCCTGCAAAACCAAGTTAGACGCCTCTAATTGGTTCATGCAAAAAACTAGTTTTTCGTGGCTTCTAAGGTTTCGAAACAAACCGAAGCTACGAACGTCCATCATCAAGTATGATAATTCAAGTCGCTAGATTAACATTCCAGGGTGTATGAAAACCGAGATAATAAAATCTCGAGCCCCATACTAAACTTCGTCATAGGCATGACCCCCGTGCAGATCATATCTGCATTGCCCTTTCGTCTGCGAAATTTCATCTTTCTTTTTAACTACGATGGAATTCAATGAACTGTTAGCACTTCGTTGATCAATCAGGATCGCGGATTGCCAGAACATTGAAACTCCACCATGCTGTTATCAAGATCAGAAATATGCAAATTCCAGGGAAGCAGCAAGAATATCGGGTAACAGATTTCATCTGCTACCCGCACAAATAATTTTCAGTAATAGAACTCATCTACTACCTAATTATATTGTGCAACACCCATACATCACTATGTATTCTAGATCGCAACCTGCATCTACGCATAGCACGGCTCTTGATGCCACTGTTGGGTAACGCAGCAGAAAACAAAAAATTTCCAACCTACGCACCAGCCCAGGACCACTATGGAGACTGCATACAAGGTTTGATCTTTTCGTTACCGACTCGTAGCGCAGCGGAAGTAGAGTCGATGACGATCGGCGGTGCAGATCCCCGCAGCTAGGATTTACAACCTCCCAACCGCGAGGATGTATACCCTCGTCTTCCCTTCGGACAGCCCTCCGGGAGACGGTCGAACAGTCCCCCGGATGGTGTCACGGACAGCCCTTCGGGAGGACCTTCGAAACTCGAACGGTCACTCGGACAGCCTTCGGGAGGACTCACAGAACTTGGACCGTCACTTGGACAGCCCTTCGGGAGGCACTCATGAACAGCCCCTCGGGCACTAAGATCGAAACTACGACCTCTCTATAGAGTTGCACACATACGGTGTCATCTATCCGGCAGGGCTTCGCCGTCCAGAACTAGTTCCCACCGGAACCCAGACAGCCTTTCGGCTCTACGAAACTCTTTTCGTGGGAGGGAGAGAGAAGCCAGATCATTGCATGGCACTTGTATGTGAGAATGGATGAAGTTTGTGGGCAGCCCACTCTCCTCTATTTATAGGAAAGCCAAGGGGTAAAGTTGGCATTCACAAATACCAAAAGTACCCCCACTTTATGTCATTTACATAAAGAATAAAGCAAAAAGGAGTGCCATGTGGAGCTCCATGGAGCTCCACCCTCCATGGCCGGCCACCCCTTGGGGGGGCCCCCCAAGGGGGCTTCCTTAGTGCCTAAGGCTTGTAGAAGCCTTTTCGGAAATTTCCCTAAAGGTGCTTTCGATAAAAAATCCCAAAAAGCACTTTCACTATTCATGACGACATTTTTCAGCGTTCGTTCGAACTGAAAATATTTATGTGGGCTTAGAACATTTCCAGTACCCACTAAAATAATTTTCAACGCGTTCTGGAACAATTCCAGTTTAGTGAATTCATCTGCGAAAAGCATCTGAAGCGGTTTCGGCAGCTCCGGAACATTTCCGGTTTTCATCTCCGAAAATTCCAGAAAGTTTCCAGAATGATTCTGGCACCCTCCAAGAATTATCAGGCATGTCCCGAAACCAATTTGACTTTATGGTATCCTCTGAAACAACTTTTCAGTATCACCGGAACTCATCCGGTGACCTCTCTCGTCGGAACTTTTCCGCTGTCTCCGGAAAACTTTTTCCGAAAACTTTCTCTCAGACTCCCTGTCTAGTATTCAGCAGATAGATGACCCTTAAGCGTGTGACCCTATAGGTTCGGTGAAGTATAGACATGACCCGGAACCCCTTCCGATCAATGATCAACATCGGAGCCGTGGACACCCATATTGACCCCCTATACCCACACGAATGAATATTCGAGTGAACCTCCAGTTGCCGTGTGCTATTCCTGTTGCTTCGCTATATGTTACAAATACCCGAGGTGAGACATGATGGCATCCCCGTGGGTCAACAACTTGTCCACTATGCCAGTTACCTCGTTACCGGTATTTCTTCTCTTTTCTCGTTCCCGTGTTCCGGCATCCCCGTGATCAAATCACAAAGTGTCTGGCCAGACGATGATGGATACCGTAACACCGAGAGGGCCCAGAGATATCTCTCCATCGTCGGAGGAGCAAATCCCAATCTCGAGCTATCAAGTTACTTGACACACTTTTCCATGAACCCGTAAGCCGCCGTAATAGCCACCGATTTACGGATGACGTTTAACAAACCCCAAAGTTCATGAATCAAGCATGAAGAAACTCGATACTCTCATGGTCTGAGGAATCATGCAAACGTTAACCATCTCTGTGTTATTAACCATTAACTTGTGACGAAAGTATCCCATAGCATAACATCAATTCGGGTCGATTCAACACAAATGTTCTTCTAACATTGTGCCCTCAAAGTTGCCGGCATAGTCATGCCCATGATCAGGAAAACAGAACCATCATGCAAAACTTGAGCTAGTCTCAGAGGCCAGACTAGGAATACATTTTACCGTTTATTATTCCACACGTGCATATGAGTCTTCCTCCGAGCCTCGTGGTTATTGTAGACTCGAGAACCATAGCAGTTATAGCATGGAACATAAACCTAATTATGAACAGGGAGATAATCAATAACATTTATTATTGCCTCTAGGGCATATCTCCTACAGACTCCCACTTGCACTAGAGTCAATAATCTAGTTAATGCTAATGCACTTTACACCTGTGGCACACCGGTGTAAATATGCTTCGCATGTGGTATAGCCTGATGTCCAACGGATCTGACGACTTCAGCTCCGTGTGTATCTTTGCGTATCCTCGCGTTTTCACGCTTTCACAAAATTCATATTTTGTGTGGACTTGGCTTCGTATGTATGTGAATCACAGGTCGAACCTGGATTCCTCAGACTGAGTTATGGAGCAACTACCTGCAGTAGTGTCCCATTGACCAAAGCCTTCTTGGAACCATACTAAGTTCATGAAAGAACTATATGATTCAACATCTTGTTTGTCGCTTTTAAAAGCGGCAACATACTTCGCCTCTGTTATAGAATTCGCCACAGTAACTTGTTTGGAACAATTTCCAACTACCGTGCCACCATATTGTGTGTTACACAAAACCCTCAATTTAAATCGAAAATCGCTTGGAGCATGGATGAAGACTTTATCGATGTAACCTTTTACAACGAACTCTTCATGATCTCTGCTTGCGAGAAAACATGTCATCGGTGCTACTATAGTACTCAATGACCCTTTTTCACTGTTGTCCCATGATCAGAACCTTTGATCACTTTGGTATCTATACTCGCAACAACTTTGGGAGTATTGGACATATCTGGTTGTTTTTACATACCATGGAATACATGATTAATCCAAACACAAGAGTGTGTGGAATCTCCATCATGTATTTTGCTCATCAGTGTTTTGGGACACCGAGTCTTGCAAAAACTCTTTCCATGTGACTTCGGCAAGAATCACTCCTTGATGTTTTTAATGCTAAAAGGTTTTACCATCTTGTCAATATGTATCTTTGCTCAGCCCCATTAGGTAAATCTATCTTCATAGGTCATCATGCCTAATATAAAGGCTATTTAGCCCAAGCACTTCATCGAAAAACTATTTTCAAATGAAGTCCTAATTCGTGTCAAGAAATTTATTTCCAATTAACAATGTGTCAAGCACACAACGTTTTTTAGAAATTTTATTATGCTCCCACTTACTTTCTTGAATCATAAGCATCTTCGTTACCCATTGATGAAGTCAAACCCCTTTGACTATTTCATCAAAACACGAAGATTCCAACTACATTTTGCTCTCTTCTGTCCATTGCTGGAACTCTGAAGTTTGCATACTTACTAGCATCCTCTGGACTGACAAAATACCTTGGACTATAACACATGCAAGTCCTTGGTTTCATTTCCATCAGATGGAAATCCTATTGTCATCCATGTTTCATATCTCATGATTGAAATATGTATCAATTGCTAGTTCAACCCGAACCAACTTTAAGCATCACTACGATGAAACAACCTCATCGTAGTCAACTCCTTGAACTTGTTATTGCAACAAGTCGAGCTTCATGGATAAAACATTTTTTATCCGTATCAGTTTTAAGTTCCATAAATATTCGTTAGACTCTAAGTCTTCCGAAAGGTGTATCAAGGTTTTAATCTTGAATCACTTATATGGAAACTAACTCGGGTTGTATTGGCATTTAGCCAATTCCGGAGTCAGGGCCCATCAACGCTTCCTTGTGTATCGTAGGTATACTGTTGTCTAACAACAATATCTCGTTTGCGCACCTGAGAGGTTTGCACGAGCCTTGCCTACGTGGTTCAGCTGCAAGTTCGACCGAAGTCCATACATTTTATTGTAGAGACTTCCGTATCAGTCGCAGTAGGAAAACCT
Organism: Thinopyrum elongatum; assembly: GCA_011799875.1. Lineage (NCBI taxonomy): Eukaryota > Viridiplantae > Streptophyta > Magnoliopsida > Poales > Poaceae > Thinopyrum > Thinopyrum elongatum. The sequence goes on along the minus strand of CM022298.1, from coordinate 725,721,003 downwards.
GGAATTACTTCCAAGGTCTCTTTCCTTTGATCTGATGATGAAGATACTGTTTATCTCGTCGAGTTGCACTATTCTCCCACTCACCTATTTGAAATAACCATTTTCTTCAAAAAGCATACCGTTCTTTGTGGCAAACCTATTTGCCTCGGTATAGTGAGGGAGGAATACCCAATTACTTGGGATAACCTACAAAGTAGCACTTGTCTGATTTGGAATACGTTTGTAACCTTTTACACAAGCCCCATATTCCAAATGTTAAGAAAATATATAACATGGTTGGGCGTACCATACCATGGTGTCATTTCAACAGACCCGATGGAGCTCTTTTCAGTGTAAAAGCCGCAGTCTCTAAAGCATCACTCTTTAAAAGGGATAATGGCAAATTTATTTATGTCATCTTTGATCTTACCATGTCATAAATGGTTCGATTACATCTTCACAGACTTTCCACTTGCAGTGGTGTTCCGGGAGGTGCAAGTTATGAAACCCCTTTCACAACTCATCAGACATTCGCTAAACTTGTAACTCAAATATTCCTTTCTGCAATCGAATTGTAGAAACATAATTTTCTTGTTACAATAACTTCTACTTCATTCTTAAAAACCTTTTGAATGAATTCAAAAGATCTAGACTTACGTCTCATCAAGTAAATATCCATATATCTACTCGAGTCATTTCTGAAGATAGACAAATCCACTACTAACAACATTTATCGGACTACACACATCAAATGTATGACCACCAATAAGTTTGTTGTCCATTCCTTATGGCCTGTGAATGGTATTTTAGTCACTTCACTTTTCGGAGAAAAGTTGCAAGTGTCAGATGATTCAAAATCAAACGACTTCAAAATCCATCATAATGGAATTTTCCATGTGGGTTTCTCCAATGTGACCAAATGCAGCGCCACACTTGTGTGGTATTCTTTTAGTCTTGCGACATTTAGCGTCAGTGTTATGGATGTATCATATTACTATCAATATTCATAACATACATCCCATCTGGATGGAAGCATGGCTCTAAATGTTATTCATAACACTGAACAACAATTGTTCTTTTATGAACAACCCTTTTGCAACAACATTGTGCAAGGGGCTAGAGTGTAAAACTATAAAATGAATTATGAAAGTAAATCCAGAGGTAATATATTAATATCATTATTCAAAACATACATCTCATTCTCAATGAAAGTATGGCCCTTATGTTATTCATAACTTCGAACATAAAAAGTTCTCTTATGAACAACCTTCTTGCAAGATACCTTATGCAATGGGCTAGAGTTTAAAACTCTAAATGAATTATGAAAATAAATATAGACAGTAATACACCGATGGAAGGTATAGTAACATTTACTATGTTCCCTGTGTATACCTAAACCTCATCCCTGGCTAGTCTTTCAGGCCATAGTAGTTCTTACATCGAGTTGCAACAGAATGCAATCGAACGGGTATCTTTGTGATTGTCTCACAATACCCAAGAATTAGTGATTAACATGTTTAACCAGAATTCCCAAGAACTATATCTTTGACCAGCCTTCTATACATCAAAAACTTGTATGACATTCATACATGAGCTGGATATTCCAGTCTTCTTTCTTATTGCCTTTATACTTCTAACAGTTTAACTTTTAGTATTTCTCCTACTTCCAGAAGAAGCACCCAACTTAAGAGTGGTGTTAGCCCCGGACTTCCTAGGCGTGAAAGTTTCACTAACACCCTTCAGACACTTCCTTTCTCTTTAAGTTGTTGTTTTATTCACCTTTCATCATATGACAGGCGTTCTTCTGGATCCCTCTCTTAGCAGTGTAATGCATAGTAAACACCTTTACTAATAGTTTGCAAACAAACATTTCTTTGGATATCTCATATCTTTTAGCCTTTGTCTGTCTCTGAAAATGATTTTCAGATTCCATGAATATCACATAACTATCCAAACTTTCGAAGTTTGGGTCTCATGGAAGCAAACATATTGTACTTGACTGAAACGGAATTCTAGCTTTTGGATCGAAGGATGAGAGTCACATGATCCATAGCATAAGCGAGAGAATACCGAAAGTATGCGATAGGACAAAGTCCTTCTTGGCACTCTTGAGGACAATCCTCACATTACGTTACCAACCGTAAAGTTTTAACCAGATATTTAACAGCTATTCAATTTTAACAGGGAAGGTGGAAACGCGAGCCATTATTCTACAACTATTTTGCAAACCACACTTAGACAGTGTTCATAATTAATTGCACTGAGAATTAAAATAAGTTAATTCAACAGTGCGCTCCCACTCAAATCAATATCTCTCATAATTGATTGTGAGTGATTCAAGATCCGCATATCAATTCAACGCCATTGACGGGTTCATCACTGATGACGTGAATTTCAATCGGTAGGCCAACTTGCCAATCACATCTCTATGTGACTCTTGTCCATCTTTCGATGCGTGTGTTCCGAGCTCAGGACTGTCCAGCCTGAACGTCAAGACAACCAAGTGATCACGCAGTGAGGTCTGACCTTCACCCGCCTTACACCTCTCTAATCGTTCGTGCTCATGTGTACATGGCGCACCCCGAAAAGATACGTGTTGTAGACGGTGCTACACTTGGGAGAACACTAACTACTTGATATTTTTTGTGAGAGATCACCCTAATAAAAGCGACTACCACGCAATCAAGACGGGTGCAACATAAGGGATAAACATCTCAGGCAATTCATAATAGCATGATATGGTATAGCCCTTTCTGACGGAGAAGTCTTGTATTCCTTCGTCTTCGGCATTCACATCGGTGATCACCTTCGCGAAGATTGCCACCACCTTGTTGATGCAGCAGATAATATTGCTATCTCTATAGCTAATAAAATAATGCATTACACAAGGTTGACACACAGGTCATTTAAAGTGCAATCATATGGCTCCAGCCATCAAGCCGAATCATGACACGCAGGTCATGTTAATCAATTTACATTATATAGTCATCTCATGCATAATCACATTATTATGAGCACCGCTATATCACATCACATGCACATGTAAACCCTCCTGCAAAACCAAGTTAGACGCCTCTAATTGGTTCATGCAAAAAACTAGTTTTTCGTGGCTTCTAAGGTTTCGAAACAAACCGAAGCTACCAACGTCCATCATCAAGTATGATAATTCAAGTCGCTAGATTAACATTCCAGGGTGTATGAAAACCGAGATAATAAAATCTCGAGCCCCATACTAAACTTCGTCATACGCATGACCCCCGTGCAGATCATATCTGCATTGCCCTTTCGTCTGCGAAATTTCATCTTTCTTTTTAACTACGATGGAATTCAATGAACTGTTAGCACTTCGTTGATCAATCAGGATCGCGGATTGCCAGAACATTGAAACTCCACCATGCTATTATCAAGATCAGAAATATGCAAATTCTAGGGAAGCAACAAGAATATCGGGTAACAGATTTCATCTGCTACCCGCACAAATAATTTTCAGTAATAGAACTCATCTACTACCTAATTATATTGTGCAACACCCATACATCACTATGTATCCTAGATCGCAACCTGCATCGACGCATAGCACGGCTCTTGATGCCACTGTAGGGTAATGCAGCAAAAAACAAAAAATTTCCGACCTACGCACCAGCCCAGGACCACTATGGAGACTGCATACAAGGTTTGATCTTTTCGTTACCGACTCGTAGCGCAGCGGAAGTAGAGTCGATGACGATCGGCGGTGCAGATCCCCGCAGCTAGGATTTACAACCTCCCAACCGTGAGGATGTATACCCTCGTCTTCCCTTCGGACAGCCCTCCGGGAGGCGGTCGAACAGTCCCCCGGACGGTGTCGCGGACAGCCCTTCGGGAGGACCTTCGAAACTCGAACGGTCACTCAAACAGCCCTTCGGGAGGACTCACAGAACATGGACCATCACTTGGACAGCCCTTCGGGAGGCACTCACGAACAGCCCCTCGGGCACTAAGATCGAAACTACGACCTCTCTACAGAGTTGCACACATACGGTGTCATCTATCCGGCAGGGCTTCGCTGTCCAGAACTAGTTCCCACCGAAACCCAGACAGCCTTTCGGCTCTACGAAACTCTTTTCGTGGGAGGGAGAGAGAAGCCAGATCATTGCATGGCACTTGTATGTGAGAAGGGATGAAGTTTGTGGGCATCCCACTCTCCTCTATTTATAGAAAAGCCAAGGGGTAAAGTTGGCATTCACAAATACCAAAAGTACCCCCACTTTATGTCATTTACATAAAGAATAAATCAAAAAGGAGTGCCATGTGGAGCTCCATGGAGCTCCACCCTCCATGGCCGGCCACCCCTTGGGGGCCCCCCCCCAAGGGGGCTTCCTTAGTGCCCAAGGCTTGTAGAAGCCTTTTGGGAAATTTCCCAAAAGGTGCTTTCCATAAAAAATCCCAAAAAGCACTTTCACTATTCACGACGACATTTTTCAGCGTCCGTTCGAACTGAAAATATTTATGTGGGCTTAGAACATTTCCAGTACCCACTAAAATAATTTTCAACGCGTTCTGGAACAATTCCAGTTTAGTGAATTCATCTGCGAAAAGCATCTGAAGCGGTTTCGGCAGCTCCGGAACATTTCAGGTTTTCATCTCCGAAAATTCCAGAAAGTTTCCAGAATGATTCTGGCACCATCCAAGAATTATCAGGCATGTCCCGAAACCAATTTGACTTTATGGTATCCTCTGAAACAACTTTTTAGTATCACCCGAGCTATGATGTGTGTCTCCATGATATGGCCAAGCCTGCTTCATGAAAATTGGCATTCGCTCCTCAATGAAGCACATGCGTTTCAATCAATGTTTGATGCGGCCATCAGAATGTCATTCTGACATGATCTTTCCGTGTCATTTTGTTAGGCTTATCCTTACGAGTTCAGATTAATGAGCCTCAGTATGCCAATTGTCCACTTGCTCGCACACTCTGTATATATTGTTCATAGTATGTGTTTGAGTTGATCCATTGCAAAATATTGTTTTCCTCTACCGTTGCAACGCACGGGCATGTGTGCTAGTGGTAAACTAAATAACGTTCCCTTTGCCCTATTATCATGGCCGGCTGTTGAGTACGTGCTTATCCACAGCGAGGTGGGCCAATTTCTTCAACTAAACGTTGCCTTTGCCCTATTCTCATGGCTGCAGGTTGCTGAATTAGCCTCGTACGTACTTATCCACGGCAAGATAGGCTCTATAAGTTGCGTTTGGATTCACTCGATCTCTCTCGATTAATTTGACCGTGTTAATTACTACTCCCTCCGTTCCTAAATATAAGTCCTTTTAGATATTCCACTATGGACTACATACAGAGCAAAATAAATAAATCTACACTGTAAAATATGTATATATATATCCGTATGTAGTCCGTAGTGAAATATCTAATCCTCGCAAAAATAAAAAGGAACGGAGGGAGTAGTTGTGTGCGTACTCTCTCAACCCCACCCCCCCCCCCCCCCCCCCCCTCTCGTGTACCATATTTACCCAAGTGTATACTGTTGCATACTCAACACGGTCTCTTATGCATGGTACTTACACAATACGATTAGTACGACAAGTATCCCTCCTTACTCGACCACAGCTCATCGTTGGGGACTATGTCTCGACCCATACATTAATCTAATCCAAGCAGTAGTAGGGTATTACTTCTACGATGAGGGCCCGAACCTGTGTAAGCGCTTCGTGTGCGATCCCCTCTGGTATTCCCGGTCTCGCGCACCATCCTATCTGGACTACTGACGGTTTCCGGTATCGTCAACTAGCTTCGGACAGTATAACTGCTTTCTGTTGTTCGTATGTGGTCTTCATCGCTTGCCATGTATTACTTGAGATTCCTCCGTAAAGTATTCGGATTTTAAGCCTTGATATATAAGGCTCCATACTGATATTGCTCTGTCGGGCGGGGCGTCTCCCTCTTGAAGAAGTTGGATTGCCTTAGGAAGGCCACACGACGCATTTGAAATGTTCACGGTGCAAACTTTCTCCATTGCCACCATTGATTTGCGTCGACTAAAATTCACCATAGCCATTGAACTTGCTGGGACATTCTAAATCAGTCTTCGAACCTGGAAGTCATGCACCGACGATTCTCGATCGCTGAAATGGGGCCGTCTACTGTCCAAATATGCCGGCCTCCCGTCGCCGATCGGCCTGCGACGAGGTGGGCACCCACAAGGTGCTCACAAGTTTATCTCAATAAAAGGAATCCTGGAATCATTGTAAGCTATGAATTGGGTTTGTGCAATGACGTTGGTACTACATTGCGTGTAGATGAACTCGTCACAATGGCGCTTTGCATGTCAAACTATGTACATGCTAAGAATTGTCAATCACATTGGTGATAGTAACTTTTTTTTGGTAAAAAATATACATGTTTTTGTTTCTAGGACACCTAGGAGCGGCAATGGTGTTGCCCATGCCCTAGCTACTGTAGGAAGAGACGGTGTGATCGAGACAGTATCGGCTTGTGTGTTGAGTCTGATTGATCGTGGTGATTCTGTGTCCACTATATTAATATGAACACCATTTCTTTCAAAACAATTTTTTTGTTAAGTTTGTCCATCCAGATTTTTTTCCTCGAGTTTTGCATCTACCAGACGCGAATGTCTGGCGCTGGCGAGAGAAAACTTGTCAACTCAGGTTCTCCTCTCTCTGCTTTTGCAAAGCAACGGGAGACCGTGGCGATGGCAGTTTGCTTGTTACTTACACCGTGTTTGCTTCGGGGGAATTAGAGATGGAGAATGGGAGTTGAAGGATAAGGAGATTAAAAGTCCACTGTTTGATTAGAGTGAATGGGAGTTTAAGTGGGCAGGGGAATGGGAGTTCAGGAAGCCAATTCCCACTGATTTCTTTCCACGGGGTACCCTGTTAATTCATGAGCGGTGTTTTATCCCACGCTAATTCCCATCATATACCAAACAAACAAGAGAATGGGAGTAAAAATCTACTTCTCATGGCTAATCCCTCTATAAACACCCATGTGCAAACTCCCATTCCCCTGCCGAGTGTTTACCAAACAGGCTGTAACAACCTGTCAGGAGCAGGATGGGTGCATTGAACACGTTAGTCAGGATGTTGTTTGCTCGAGTGACTTTTCACAAGAATAGCGGGCTACTGGTGAATTTATGGGTATCTTTTCACAAGAATGCCGCCGGCCATTTTCGAGCACTGATATTTTTCGAATTTGTGAACATTTTACAAAATTTGGTGTACATTTTTTGAATTTTGTTAAAAAAATAAAAAAGAAAGGAAAAAAGGAAAAAAAAGACGCCTAGACCCCGCACTGGGTAGGTCTAAAGCGTGCGGGGGCCAGGGGGGTGCCCACGATTGGTCGTCTCCCATCGCGTACTGCTCGTAATAGGAGGTCTCATTCTGATCCATTCCAGTCCGGTTTTAGGAGCCTTCTGCCCGGTTTTGGGAAGGTTCGGTTTTATTTTTTATTTTTTCTGTGTTTTCTCTACCTGCTATTCGGTTTTTATTTTTCCCTTTTTAATTCATGAATATTTTTTCAAACTCATGAAAATTTTAAAATTTATGAACATTTTCAAATTCTGGAATTTTTTTAATTCATGAACATTTTTCAGATTCATGAATAATTTTCAAATTCTTCTCAAATGCATATTTTTTTTAGTTTTTCAAATTTTCGAATATTTTTAAAATTAATAACCATTTTTTTGGTTCATAAAAAAATATTTACACATTAAACATTTTTTAAATAAATGATTTATACTTTAAAATACAAGATGGACATTTTTTAAATACACATTGAACATTTTTCAAATGCACAATGAACTTTTTGAAAATTCATGATGGATATTCTTTTTAGAGCATCAGACACTTTTTTTCTTAAATAAGTGGTTTTTCTTCGAAAAAATACGTGAATAATTTCTAAAAAGTTACATGAAAAATATTAGAAATTTTCAGTCGAAATACACTATTTTTTTCTGAAAAAGGAAAAAAGAAAATCTTGTTATCCACATACACAGTATTTTTTAGCTGCACGTACATGCTGTTTTTTTAGTCCAAAGCGCACTTTTGTTTTTTAGAACATAGCAGACCGAGCTGGTTGATGCGAGCATGGCGAAGACGCGAAGTTCATGGGCCGGCCCAACAGGAACGACGCCCTGCTAGTGTACTGGGCAAGACGTGAGCGACACTAGCGTACGTATCGGTACAGGCGATACATAGTAGAACCCGAGTTACCCTGTCAAAAATTTGGTGTTGACTGAAGCGTTGGTGCCTGTTTGCATGGGCTCCAAATATTTGGCCAGTTGAGGCCCATCTGCTTTTCCCCCGTTTGCCATTTTTTGGTGTGCCAATGGTTTTTTTTGGTAGGACTACCGGGACCACCATTCAAATGGATCGCGTTGATCCCTTGTTTGTCTGAGCACACAGTCATGTCCCCCAAATTGTCCGGACACATGCATATGATTGGTGGGGATGGTTCTTGGTCCCACCAGAGAGAGGAAAGAAAGAATAAAGAAAGAGAAAAAACTATCCGGGGTGGGCCAAATCTGACGTGGCGGACTGCCCGGACACCCCATATCCTCCCCATATATGGGATGTGTATGAGGGGTGTCGAATAGCCCGAACGTATAGGGGAAAAGTGGAGGATCCGGTTGGGTAGGCCTTTTAACTCTCTCTCCTGTCCGGGCACTGTCCGTCCGAACATATAGGATGAAGTGGGAGGGGTCCGGTTGTAGATGCTCTAATGCCATTCCTTTGTTAGCACTCCGGTAGCTAGAATGAAAAGCAGCTACATAGCTAAAAAAAAGCCCAAGATGATGAAAGAAAAGCTATTATAGCCTAGTATATCTGCGCCATTGCGCAGATGGATCTCCTGCCGGGGTTCAGGTTTCACCCGACGGACCAGGAGCTGCAGCTCAACTTCATCCCCGAGGTCCAACTCTGCAAGTTCAGTTGGACCCATGGGAACTACTGGGTACATACATTTTTAAAGCCTCGCATGTTTCAAATCAAACCGGCCGGCCCATTCTTTCAATTTTGCCATTTTTGCATTCGCTCCTTGGTATGTACCGATCGATCTCGCCTCTATTGAATTCATGATCGATACAAAAGATCAACGGGAACGAGGACAAGGAAGGGATGCAGTGGTGACACTGATGTGGACAAGGCAGGGATGCGGTTCATATCCGGTGACGCTGACGTGGACAAGGGTGGAATGCATCCCGTTGTTGGAGGAGGAGGAGTTGGTCGAACCTAGTGATTGGATTGTATTGATTTGATCATCACGGAGGAGGAGGCGAACAAGCAAGCTGTAGATATGGGCGATAGATAGACCAGAGGTTCACCCAGATAACAACAATCCTTGTACGAATGTGCACGGGTGAGTAAAGTCTATATGTAGGCTAATGTAGGTTCTTGGGTACCAGTTTTGTATTGTCTTTCTTATTGCTCACGGAAAATGCTGCTACAGGCACCAATCTTTGGCAAAATGGGCCACTAGAGAAGCCAGTGCTCTGCAATGCATGTGAGTCGAGATGGAGGACAAAGGGTACATTGGTGAATTAGAATTACACACCAGCGCATTGTCTGGAAGATACTGATGCTGGCGAAGCTAGACCTGACAAGTTGAAGCCACCAATGTTAAAGCTAAAGGACAGAAACAACCAAAGAAAAGGCCCAACCGCGGCGTAATGGAGAATGAACCATGTTCTGATCAGAAATTCTGGAAGATGGGGGATGCTGCCACAAGCAATCGATCTGGTTCTGGATCAGCGGTATCATATTCAGAGAGTTGTGCCCCATATGGTTCTATTGATGCAAGTGAAATGACCGGTCGGTTCTCTCTAATTTCTTAACGTGCTGCTGTTAAGTCAAAAGTTGTATGTTCTTCGTATCCTTGATGAGTATCGGACTGTATATGATTCGGTTCAATTCAAACAAATAATAAAAACATTGAACTTGAAGCTTGAGATGAGCTCTTCAGAACTACAATCCTGAAGGTTTGTTCATAATGTTAAGCTTAATCTGCCCCTATTAAAGATTTTTTCTGTAAACATTTTTTGGTAGTTTTGTAGTACTACCCACTTTTAAGCATACCCATTCATTCGTTACAGTGTTTGAGGGCCACTTGAAATATACCCATTCCTTCACTAAAGTGATATTATTATCACTTACCACATCATATAAACATCAATTTGTATTCTCAAGACTCCCTATGCATAGCATAATCTTTTTGGATGAGTGTTTTTACAACTGTTGTTATGTATGTTCATGGTGGTTTTCTTGTATCATTAAAATTCAGGATCAGCACAATCACATGCTTGGGAGTCGTTGGTATCATCAAGAAAAAGGAGTTGTGTCACTTGTCCTAAGCCGTCACAGGTGGAAACGCTTGTTGAGGATCTTAACTCCATAATGCACGAAGAGCAGTTATATTACCTTTCAGCAGAATCCTCAGAGGAAGACCTGCTTTATCATGGCGAAACTCCCATTGGCTCCTTTGAGATCGGTTATGGGAGCGTGCTTCGTAGACATCCAAACTCAAAATCAGTGCTTCTTAGATAGCAAGTCATATGTTACAAGTGAATCCTATTCAGGGACTGCCTCATTCATTGCACATGGTGAAAGCAAGGGAGCGAGCAACTCAAATGCTGCATCTGAGAAGCTAAAGTGGTCGCCAATGCAGGCACGTGACAGTGCTAGAAGGTATTTTACACCCTTGTTAGCATAAAGCATTTGTACTGAGCATTGCTTGCTGCCCTGTATCCACAGTCCCACATTGAATACTAACTCATAGAATCTATTATGGTGTGAATCAATCTAATTAAAGAGGGTTTTTTGGTCGGTAATGTCAATTTTTGCAGGGACAAACTTCATTATTCGAAGCAGCATATCCTAGAGAACATAGATTCAGCTCTAGTCACAGTAGCTTTAGAGGTACCCTATCCGACCTACGAATGCTCTATTTTTCCTTTTAACCATGCTACACTGTGTACATCTGCCTGTGGGTGGTTTTCCCTTACATCTCTACTATTAAAGGGGAGTTTGTTGGTTCACTTCCACCCCTCCCATCGATACATGCCCCCTCCCACCGATTAACTTGGGATAATCTAAACCAAATCGGTACTTTCCTTTCCTTTTCCTACTCATTCCCTCAAAACAAAAAACAAAATGCATTAATTTATGAAAGTATCATCAAGCGTTGGACAGGAGGATCACTAGAATATGTATGCCCCCCTTGCAACGCACGGGCAATTAGCTAGTATATGTAGTAGTTATGAATTCCCAAGCTCTTCGTATTGTACTAGACTGAGTGGTTATGTATATATCTCTTTGTTTAGGACAATTACAGCAAGGAAGTAGGAGGAAGTGGAAATGCCGGCCTTAACAAGTCCAACATGAGGTCTCTCAAAAGACCTCATGAAAGCCAGCTGCAAAGCTTCACAGGTCAGCAATCTTTATTCCTCTGCTTCTGCACTGCATATATACTTTCTAGATCTGAAAACGTCTCGTGTACTCAACTTTCACAGTTTTTGCAATGTCTTTGTTTGGCCTATTTGCATGTAGCATGGAGACGTCTTGTGATTTTGTTTTGTTTGCAAAGATGCGGAAGCGAGAGGAACCACGAGGAGTCCTAAAAAGGTTTCTTCAAGATCTGGAGCACTTAACATGTTCATGTTACCCCCAGATAAACGATCATCTATGCTGGCCCCTCCGGACAAGGATTCTGACCAAGACCTGCTGCTGCTGGAGGTTCCTCGCAACGCGCGGCACCCGGAGGCAGAGCTTCTTCTCTGCTGGCCCCACCATCTCAACTCAGCTCCATGACCTTAACAGCAGCTTTGCCACCGAGCAACCATAGTCACAGCTCCGTTAGCGATCATCTTAGGAACAGGCATCAATGGTAGTTTTGTTTACCTTGGATCCCTGGATCATCATACCAATCACCGATGGGCGGGCGTTGTGCCGGCGTCGTCACCTGATGTGCATGCATCTGCCAACTCGGCCAAGTTTGTTTTGTTTTTTGTAGCATATATATGGCAGGAGAAATAATAACTTGTATAGCTGTATGTATGGGGAATGGATAAAATCTTATCATGGGGAAGAAGGAAATCGGGAAAACAAAACAAGTTTGCAATGCAATGCTCGAAGCTAACTTGCTGGACACGTTGCCTGGTTTAATTAAATTATTATACTAGCCTGCCTCTCACTGCCCACAAATAATCTTTGGCAATTTGGGTACAGTTGTTCTGTCGAGAAATAAACCTTTTTTTGTGTGTGTGAGAGAGAGAGGAGAGGATTTGTCAAGTTGAGAGTTGAGGAGAGGATTTGTCAAGTTGAGAAATAAACCTTATAGAAGCTGTACTCAATTTTTTTTTTGAGTTTTACCTGGAATTTTGTGTTCTTTTTCTAGGTCAAACCAAATAATCTATATGTCATATTTGCTGGTTTGTATTATTCTTGTCAGAGTTGAAGAGGATGAGGCTTCATCAAAGAAGATGAGGAGATAGGAAGAGCATATAGTACATGACAAATTCTACGACGTACTGATTCATTACACGCATGCAGGTTACAACAAACCACAACAAAACAAGCCTGTCACTGCTAGAGTGCTAGTGCCTATGTAAAAAGCACACCAAATTAAGGGGGCAAAAAGGAGAGAATACGACACACATTTGATTCAGACAACTACAGTAGATGCATTCATGATGAGAGATGGATAAGGACGATCAGAGGAAGATGAAGCAGTCCATGGATACGACGGGGTTGTTGAGGTCATCCACCAATTCTCCACCACCACCGGCGGCGGCCGTCGTTGCCCTAGCGCTCTTCCTCCTCCCGGGTGAATCTGCCGCTAATCGGAACGGAGATGAAGATAGCCTCTTGTTCCTGCTGGACGCCGAGCCTCCTGCCCCTGCTGCAGGTGGCGGTGGCGCTCGAGGTCGAGGGGGCAACGGCCGCACGCGCCTCGCCGCCGTCACCGTCGGAGTTGTACAGCGGCTGCTGCTGCTGCTAGTGGTGGTCTCCTTCTTGGTCGGAGACCTGACCGCGCACAGAGCCGGAGGAAATTAAAGCACTGGGCTGGCCTGGATAGTAGACTTTTTAGCGCCAAGGAAATTAAAGCTCGCAATGGCAATGGCAATGGCATGGTTATTTGGTCAGAGAGAGAGAGAGAGGAAGCGAGCGCAAAGTGTTTGAATTTGCAACGACACGGCCACCAACAGAGACAGACACTGACGAATCATTTGAGTTGCAACACCACCTCAAATCCGCCTGCCTATTCATTGTTCGGACTAGTTAAGATCATCAACAGGCAGCTAGGCAGATGCAGCGCTCTGATGATGCATGCGTGCGTGGTAATTAAACGTATTCCACAGTTGGTTTATTATTTTATTGAAACGGAGGTAAAAGATTTGTCTCATCTATTAATAAAGAAAAAGAGAGTTGCCCAGTTAATTTACGGAAAACCAGGTGAAAACTGGGCGCCCTCCATCATGAAATCACAGATGGCTTCCGGATGGCGCCACCCTTCTTGTTTTTGTTCCTCTTTGATTTCTCTCTGCTTGGCTTCTCCTTCGGGGGCCAGCCACTTGTCTTGCCAAATCCAGGCTGATCAGCCACCCATTTGTCAAGGAAATCGTAAAACTCATTGAATTTCTTGGTGTCGTTGTCGTCAACCAAGAGGCTCCTAGGAGTAGGCATCAACACACCAGCCGCATTGACATCCTCAACCAGAGGAACCACCGACATGACATCATCAACCACAAGAACCGCCGACACAATGGACTCAGGCACCTCCAGTTGCTCACATGATAGAGGTGAAACATGTCCCTCACACGAGGTCGCCGATGAGTCCACCTCCAAAAGCTCCACAGACAAAGGCGAAGCATGGCTCAGACATAGCTCCCGTAGCTCGGGCATGACCTGCCGCACCAGAGCTTCGAGCACGGCGAGGGATTCACCCTCAGTGGTAGGCAACATAGGGGACAGGGCCGACAGTGACGATGAACTGTCCCCAACACGAGGGGAGAAACATCCATATAGCTCTTGCCCCTTCCTTTGTGGAACCAACATCGGCCACACCAGGGGGGCGTGACGTCGGAGTGGTCTGCGACATAGCCGGTTCAAGGGAGAGCCTGCTCAGAGCAGCCTCCGCCCGCTCCAGAAAGCTCCCAACCCGCGCCAGCCAACCCTGCAGCGGCGCTGTCTGATTAGCCAGAGCGGACTGCAACATCACATCAGGCGTGGTTGCCGAGCCAACGGTAGCAGAGACGACAGACGCCCAAGACACATGGCAAAGCTGTACGGGAACGCAACAGAAAACAAAAATTTTCCGATCTACGCACCAGCCCAGGACCACTATCACTAGTAGAAAACAGGGCTTTGGTCCAGGCCTGAAAAGGGCTTTAATCCCGGTTCACTTAGGAATCGGGACCAAAGGGGGCATCAGTCCCGGTTCGTGAGGCGAGGGCGCCAGCCGGGCCTCGGGGGCCATTGGTCCCGGTTCGTCTGACCCCTTTGGTCCCGGTTCCAGCCACCAACCAGGACCAATGGGCCTCTGGTCCCGGTTGGTGGCTGGAACCGGGACCAAAGGTTGTCCTTTAGTCCCGGTTTTGGCCACAAACCGGGACTAAAGAGAGGCCTATATATACCCCCTGCCCGTTCACTGCTCTGTTCTCACTCTGTTTTTTTGCCCTCCTATGCACATGAGGTGTGTGTTGCTCTAGTTCACCTCCTATGCACATGAGGTGTTCGATGAAATACCCGAGTCACACTACTTAAGCTTTCTCCTCTCCAAGCTCGGCCTCCAAGCTCCATTTTCCTCAAGATTTGTCTAGGTTTGGCTGTCCGTCACGTCCCGTCCCCTTCCTCACCGCCGTCGATCGCCCGCGCCGATCTCGTCGCCGGCACCACCGTGGTGAGCCTCTTTTTCTTATCTTCTTTCTAAAAGAAAAAAAATTCTTACTTGTATGATTTAGATAGATACTTGTATAATTTTCTTACTTTTATTATTATTTGTTATTATATAGTGCGATGGTTTTGGTATCCGCCCCCGTCGGCCCTCGTCCTGTCTATGATTCGGATGTGGTATATATTATCTTTTATAACTATTTGGTTCATTTAGTGTTTATGACAATTATGCCGACCAACGTGACATAGATGTTTTTATCTAGGAGGTATGTGAACCGAAAATTCCACCCGACCCTCTTGTCGAGAGGTTAAATTTAGTTGAAAAAGAAAACGATTACTTGAAGAAAAAATTGAAAAGAATTGAGGAGGAGAAGATGGAATTGGAGTTGCATGTTGCGGATATCGTCGATGATCACAAGATCAAGATGGATAAAATGCGCTTGAAGATTAGAAAGATGAAAAAAATATGCCATTCATACCGAGGCTTGGTATCATTATGCCGTTGGATCAATTGTTACCTTAGTTGCGATTATGATCGCATTTGTTGTTGCATTGAAATGTTTTACATAGTTTCAATGAATGCTTTAATTAGATGCTCTAGAGAGCTATATATGTTGTTCAATGAGAACTATGTATGAACTTTATGTATTTATTTTTTCAGTAATAACATTTGATCACTATTGTACTTTGGTTTTAATGTGATGATGAACTTCTATTAATTTGGTCACTTCTGTATTCATGATGTTCTGTAATGGTTTTTGACACACTTAATTATATATAATGCACGCACATGAACCAGCAATGGATGTACGGGGACAGACGCACCTCCGAGTACATTAAGGGCGTGCATAATTTTCTCGAAGTGGCTGAGGCAAACAACCAGAATGGTTTTATGTGCTGTCCATGCCCTATATGTGGGAATACGAAGTCTTACTCTGACCGGAAAATCCTTCACACCCACCTGCTTATGAAGGGTTTCATGCCACACTATATTGTTTGGACCAAGCACGGAGAAAGAGGGGTTATGATGGAAGACAACGAAGAAGAAGAGGATGACGACAACTATGTGCCCCCTGAATACGGTTATGCTACAACGGGGGAAGCTGAAGATCAAGAGGAACCAGACGATGTGCCCGATGATGATCTTCGCCGGGTCATTGTTGATGCAAAGAGACAATGCGAAAGTGAAAAGGAGAAGTTGAAGTTCGATCGCATGTTAGAGGATCACAAAAAAGGGTTGTACCCAAATTGCGAGGATGGCGACACAAAGCTCGGTACCACACTGGAATTGCTGCAGTGGATGGAAGACAATGGTGTATCTGACAACGGATTTGAGAAGCTACTGAAAATATTGAAGAAGAAGCTTCCAAAGGATAACGAATTGCTCGACAGTACGTACGGAGCACAGAAGGTTCTATGCCCTCTAGGATTGGAGGTGCAGAAGATACATGCATGCCCTAATGACTGCATCCTCTACCGCGGTGCGTACGAGGATTTGAACGCATGCCCGGTATGCGGTGCATTGCGGTATAAGATCAGACGAGATGACCCTGGTGATGTTGTGAGCGAGCGGCCCAGGAAGAGGGTTCCTGCCAAGGTGATGTGGTATGCTCCTATAATACCACGGTTGAAACGTTTGTTCAGAAATAATGAGCATGCCAAGTTGATGCGATGGCACAAAGAGGACCGTAAGAAAGACGGGAAGTTGAGAGCACCTGCTGACGGGTCGCAGTGGAGAAAAATTGAGAGAAAGTGGGGGAACTTTGCAGGTGACGCAAGGAACGTATGGTTTGGTTTAAGCGCAGATGGCATTAATACTTTTGGGGGCAGAGCAGCAATCATAGCACCTGGCCCGTGACTCTATGTATCTATAACCTTCCTCCTTGGCTGTGCATGAAGCGAAAGTTCATTATGATGCCAGTTCTCATCCAAGGCCCTAAGCAACCCAGCAACGACATTGATGTGTACCTAAGGCCATTAGTTGAAGAACTTTTACAGCTGTGGAATGAAAAAGTGTACGTGTGTGGGATGAGCAAGACCAGCAGGAATTTAACCTACATGTGTTGCTGTTTGTAACCATCAATGATTGGCCTGCTCTCAGTAACCTTTCAGGATAGACAAACAAGGGATACCACGCATGCACGCACTGTTTAGATGACACCGAAAGTATAAACTTGGACAAATGCAGGAAGACTGTGTACCTGGGGCATCGTCGATTTCTTCCGACCAACCATCAATGTCGAAAGAAAGGCAATCATTTCAAAGGCGAGGCAGATCACCGGAAGAAGCCCGCTGTCTGTACTGGTGATCACATACTTGCTATGGTCAATGATTTACAAGTAATCTTTGGAAAGGGTCCTGACGGACTATCTGTTCCGAATGATGCTGAGGGACGCGCACCCATGTGGAAGAAGAAATCTATATTTTGGGACCTACCCTATTAGAAAGACCTAGAGGTCTGCTCTGCAATCGACGTGATGCACGTGACGAAGAATCTTTGCGTGAACCTGCTAGGCTTCTTGGGCATGTATGGGAAGACAAAAGATACACCGGAGGCACGGGAGGACCAGCAGCGTGTGCACGAAAAAGACAGCATGCCTCCAAAGCAGTATGAAGGTCCTGCCAGCTACGCTCTTACCAAAGAAGAGAAGGAAATCTTCTTTGAATGCCTGCTCAGTATGAAGGTCCCGTCTGGCTTCTCGTCCAATATAAAGGGAATAATAAATATCCCAGAGAAAAAGTTCCAGAACCTAAAGTCTCATGACTGCCACGTGATTATGACGCAACTGCTTTCGGTTGCATTGAGGGGGCTTCTATCGGAAAACATTCGACTAGCCATTGTGAAGCTATGTGCATTCCTCAATGCAATCACTCAGAAGGTGATCGATCCAAAAATCCTTCCAAGGTTAAGGAGTGATTTGGCACAATGTCTTGTCAGTTTCGAGCTGGTGTTCCCACCATCCTTCTTCAATATCATGACGCACGTCCTAGTTCATCTAGTCGACGAGATTGCCATTCTGGGCCATGTATTTCTATACAATATGTTCCCCTTTGAGAGGTTCATGAGAGTCTTAAAGAAATATGTTCGTAACCGTGCTAGGCCAGAAGGAAGCATCTCCAGGGTCCATCAAACAGAGGAGGTCATTGGGTTTTGTGTTGACTTCATTCCTGACCTTAAGAAGATTGGTCTCCCTCAATCGCGGTATGAGGGGAGACTGACTGGAAAAGGCACGCTAAGAGCGGACTCAATAATATGTAGGGACGGCATTCTTGGTCTCAAGCACACTACACAGATCTACAGAATTCTACCTTGGTGACCCCGTATGTCAATGAACACAAGAATATTCTGCGCTCCAAACACCCGGAGCAGTGTGACGACTGGATTACATGTGAACACATCAGGACTTTCGGCAGTTGGTTGCAAACATGCCTCATGGGTGACAACACTATTTCTGATGACCTGTACTCGTTGGCCAGGGGACCATCTTCGACTGTATTGACTTCCAAAGGGTACGAGATAAATGGGAATACATTTTACACGATCGCCTAAGATCAAAAGAGCACCAACCAAAACAGTGGTGTCCACTTTGATGCAGCAACCAAGAGGGGAAAGGACACATATTATGGTTACATAGTGGACATATGGGAACTTGACTATGGACATGATTTTAAGGTCCATTTGTTTCAGTGCAAATGGGTCAATCTGTCAGGAGGCGGGGTACAGGTAGACCCACAGTACGGAGTGACAACAGTGGATCTAAACAATCTTGGGTACACAGACGAAACGTTCGTCCTAGCCAATGATGTGGCGCAGGTTTTCTATGTGAAGGACATGTCTACCAAACCGAGAAAAAGAAAAGATACGGAAGCGAATACATCATACGATGAGCCAAAGCGCCACATAGTTCTTTCAGGAAAAAGAGACATCGTGGGAGTGGAGGGCAAGACAGACATGTCTGAAGATTATGAAAAGTTTCATGAAATCCCTCCCGTCAAAGTCAAGGCTGACCCAAGCACCCTGTTAAACGATGAAGATTATCCATGGTTACGGCGCAATAAGCAAAGGACACAAGCGAAGAAAAAGTGAAGACTTTCTCTCCAAAACTATTATGATGATGCCGTTGATCTAGAATATCACTGCAGTTACATGTGAAGAAATGAAATGCCTTTTGTAACAGATGAGTTTTCGTCCGAAACCCTGATACTTCGAAAGAGATTGTCCATTTTGTACACGAAGTGCATCCAGCTTTTGCCCTAACCCTCTCAACTTTTTAGCACAAGCTATGTGGGTGAAATCATGATACCATCCGAACTTTCAACCTTTTCAGAGTTTATTTGTAGTGCTTTTCAATTTCAGGGTCATTTAGCTTAAAAGAATCAGTAAATGCATGAAAAATACCAAATGAATTCAGAAAGGGTTGAAAATTGATGATGTGGCTTTGAATGGTGCATTTTGAACACACAAAAAGTCTGGAGTTCAAATAAGTTCAAAAAAATGAAATCCCTTTTGTAACAGATGAGTTTTCGTCCGAAACCCTGATACTTCGAAAGAGATTGTTCATTTTGTACACAAAGTGCATCCAGCTTTTGCCCTAACCCTCTCAACTTTTTAGCACATACTATGTGGGTGAAATGATGATACCATGCCAACTTTCAACCTTTTCAGAGTTCTTTTGTAGTGCTTTTCAATTTCAGGGTCATTTAGCTTAAAAAAATCAGTAAATGGATGAAAAATACCAAATGAAGTCAGAAAGGGTTGAAAATTGATGATGTGGCTTTGAATGGTGCATTTTGAACACAAAAAATTTGGAGTTCAGATAAGTTCAAAAAAATCAAATCCCTTTGTAACAGATGAGGTTTCGTCCGAAACCCTGATACTTCGAAAGAGATTGTCCATTTTGTACACGAAGTGCATCCAGCTTTTGCCCTAACCCATTCAACTTTTTAGCACATGCTATGTGGGTGAAATGATGACACCATGCCAACTTTCAACCTTTTTCAGAGTTCTTTTGAAGTGCTTTTCAATTTCAGGGTCATTGAGCTTAAAAAAATCAGTAAATGCTTGAAAAATACCAAATGAAGTCAGAAAGGGTTGAAAATTGATGATGTGGCTTTGAATGGTGCATTTTGAACACACAAAAAGTCTGGAGTTCAAATAAGTTCAAAAAATGAAATCCCTTTGTAACAGATGAGTTTTCGTCCGAAACCCTGATACTTCGAAAGCGATTGTCCATTTTGTACATGAAGTGCATCCAGTTTTTGCCGTAACCCTCTCAACTTTTGAGAACATGCTATGATGATACCATGCCAACTTTGAACCTCTTCAGAGTTCATTTGAAGTGCTTTTGAATTTCAGGGTCATTTAGCTCAAAGAATGAACTAATAGCAAAAAGAATGAACTAGAAAACTTTTATGAAACTCTAATGGCAAAAAGAATGAACTAGAAAACTTTAATGAAGCTCTAATAACTAAAAGAATGAACTAGAAAACTTTAATGAAACTCTAATAGCAAAAATAATGAACTAGAAAACTTTAATGAAACTCTAATAGCAAAAGGAAACTAAAATTATATAAAATTTATGCAACTAAAATTATCAAAGTATTTTTTGTTCAAAACATTAATAGCAAAAAGAATTTTCATAAAGAATTTTTTGTTAGAAACTTTAATAGCAAACTAAAATAACAAAATCTGTTTTTGAATAGATCAGACATTTAAAATAACCTAAAATTTATCAAATTGAATATAATGATAAAACATAGTAATATTAAATAGCAGGAAAAAGAATCACTCAAAAATCTTTTTTTATAGTAAAGTTATTCACAAACTAGTGATTCACACAAATTTCAAAGAATTCAAATTTAAACTATTCTAATTTGAAAACTAATGGCACTAACAGAAAGTTTATAATTTTTGTGACCTAAAAGCAAAAAGAATCACTGAAAAACTGTAAGTATTTAGCTGTAAGTGGAAACAAAAGAAAATAAATAAAACAAAAAACAAAACAAAAAAACTGGGAAAAAAATGCCACCTACTGGGCCACCACGGCCTGAATACGACTACAAACCCAACTAGCTTGTTGGGCCAGGATTCAGGCCCGCAGAAGGACAAGTAGGCCCATAGGCAGAGAGACAAGTTTAGGCCAGCAGGCCTGTAGTTGAGAGGAGCTCGAAGTGGCTGGCGCAGCGGCGCTTATAAACCACTCCGAGCCCCTCTCAGCTCGCGAGGTGGGACTAAACTTTTGGCCCCGGGCATCACCAACCTTTAGTCTCGGTTGGTGGCACCAACCGGGACCAATACCCCTTTGGTCCCGGTTCGTGCCACCAACCGGGACCAATACCACCCTTTGGTCCCAGTTCGTGCCACCAACCGGGACCAAAGGTCTCTACTTCCCACCCTTTGGGCTGACGAAAAGAGACATTTGGTCCCGGTTGGTGGCACGAACCAGGACCAAAGGGTAGCATTGGTCCCGGTTGGTGCCACCAACTTGGACCAAAGGGTTGGGCATAAAAGCCCACACTTAGCAAATTTCACAGTTTCATCGCCACTTCCCCCGACGACGCCGACCTCCTCGACGCCGTCCGCCGCCCACACCGTCGCCGTCGCCCGTGCCCCTACCCCGCCGCTGAGCCCACGCCGTCCGCCGCCCACGCCGACGCCGTCCGCCGGGCACGCCGTCGCCGTCCGCTGCCCCCGAGCGCGCCCGGCCGCGCCCCTGCCCCGGCCCGCCCCCACCGTCGCCGTCGCCGGCGCCCTCGCCGCCCCCGCCGTCGCCCTCGCCGACCACCCCCGCTGTGAGCCGCCGCCGCCCCGGATCTGTCCATAGTTTTTTATATATATATGTTGATTTTTTTTATATGATGAATTTTTTTGTTCATATATAATGTATATATGTATGCGGCTATATGTATGTATGTATGGATGGATGTATATGTATTTTTTTGTTCATAGCATTTTTTTCATATATATGTTTTTTTTTCATATATCTGGCTAGCTATATGTTTTTTTTTGTTCATAGCATTTTTTTTCCAAGTATGTATGTGGCTATGTATGTATGGATGGATAGCATTTTTGTGCATGTATGTATGTATGGAGTCGTTGTCGATCTACCCCCTCCCCGATAACTTCGACATGAGGAGGGGACGTCGGACATGCATGAGGAGGGAGAGAGAGATGTTAATAGAAAGTTTCCTCTCGAAACGTTACTAAGTTAAAATGTTACTAAGTTACTAAGTTTTCTCTCGAAACGTTACTAAGTTACTAAGTTACTAAGTTAAAATGATGTTAATAGAAAAGTTTTCTCTCGAAATGTTAATAAGTTACTAAGTTAAAATGTTCATATATATTTGAAACATATCAAGCGTTGTATTTTCTCTCGAAACGTATCCCCGGTAACTTCGACATGAGGGGGGACATCGATCAACCCCCTCTCGTCCGACCAACTCTCGAGGGCACCCAAATTTACAAAGTTCAAAGTTACTAAATTTACTCCCGGTCCGCTCGCCTACCCCGGCCCCTCCCGCCCCTACCGGCGGACAAACTCTTGAGGCCACCCAAACAACTAGAAGAAAACTCCGGTAACTTCGACATGAGGGGGGACGTCGATTAACCCCCTCTCGCCCGACCAACTAGTCGACCAAGAAAGAGCATTGTCGATCTACCCCCTCCCGCCCCTACCCGTAATTGTTATGTTCATTGTTGTCATTAGCTAGGTATATGTTTGTGCATATGATTCCTTGTTGTGATATTATCTAGGTTATGTTTGCCACTAATATATCCATCTCTCATGTTTGTATATTGCCATGTTGTAATATTTGCAGAAACCATGGACAGAGACTTAGAACAAGATGAGTTGTTGGCGGACATAATCCGCGACGGACGTGATGTCTTGTCGTTTCTCAACGACACCGATGGTCTGGAAGAAGAGGATGACGGCTCCGGTGATCGAACAATGGAGGAGGAAGGACATGATCATGACGGCTCCGGTGACCGAATGGCGGAGGAAGAAGGAGACCATGATGACGGCTCCGGTGACCGAACGGAGGACGGAGCTGTTGCAAAGTCCGGCGAGGTATATATATTAATTAAGCCTGTGCTGACTAATTGATGCATTAATTGTTTTGGCATGTACATATATTAACGCTTCTTTCTTCTTTTATAGCCCTCCAGATCGAGCCAAACTTCTGTAACGAGACGAGGCCCGAAGAAAAGGTTTCGCCAGGATGAAAGGTTCACGATCACAGCACTCGCGCACGATGGCCTACCGATTGAACCCAAGTGGACCAAGGACGCATTTGTTGCTCAGTGCGGAGCTATTGTTAGGGACAGCATCCAGAAATGGAATAAGCCTAAGGACGACCCTGAAGTTTCTTATGTCAATGATAGACAGAAAGCTGATCTTTGGACCGCGCTGAAGGACCAGAGGAGGATCCGAATAACCCAGTTATAGAGCCAAAGGTCAAGAAGTGTGCTCTTAAGATGATGGCAGATCTATTCAGGAGGTGGAAGAAAGAGTTGAACACGAAGTTTGTCGACAAAGGGAAGACTCCAGAATTCATCAGCCGATATGAGAAGATAAGAGATCACTGGCCCGCATTTGAGGCCTACAAGACATCGGAGAAGGGTAAGAAAATGTCAGAGGCAAACAAGAAAAATGCTGCAAAGAAGCAATATCACCATCACACGGGGTCAGGTGGCTACCTCAAAGCCCGGCCTTTGTGGGACAAAGCTGAGCAAGACCTGCTTGCTAAAGGGGTCCAACCAGCGACATTGAACTGGCCAGACCGTTCAAGGACTTGGTTCTTCGGGGTTGGGGGAACTTTGGACCCAGAAACAGGGGAGTGCTGTTGGACGAACAAGCAACTTGCAATACCCATCAAGAAGCTTCAGGCTTATATCACCGCAGCACAGGAAGGGGCGTTCATTCCCGACAGAGAGAAGGACGAGCTGACCGAGATCCTCGGGAATCCTGAGCACCCTGGACGAACACGAGGCACAGCAGGCTCCATTCCGTGGGTGGTTGGGTTTGCCGGCGCAGGCGGTTACAGAAGCCGGGAGAGAAAGAGGAAAGCGGAGCTGAGCGAAATGCAGAAGCTCAATGCAAGACTAGTAAAGCTACAGGAACTTGCAGCTGCCGGCCAACCATCTCAGCGGCACGAAGCTACCCCAGAAGCTACCCCGCCATCTCAGCGGAGAAGCAGCGTGGCTTCCACGGAGCTCGTTCAGCCTGATTTCACGGCTCCTCACTACCCCGTGGATACTATCACGGAGTCTCAACATTGCGAGCTTATGACGAAATGGCAGAACCTGACTTTGAAGGCGGTTGTCGGCTCTGTTGCACCTCCTCAACCCGACGGAACTTTTCACTGCCGTCCGATTCCACATGGCTATGCTGTTGTGACGGTGGATGAAATAATGGAGGGATTTGAGGAGCTGGAGCTTGACCACCCTACAGGTGAAGGGGAGAATCAGCTGGTTTATGCTTTGAGGAGTACATGTTGTAGGGTAACGCAGCAGAAAACAAAAATTTTCCGACCTACGCACCAGCCCAGGACCACTATGGAGACTGCATACAAGGTTTGATCTTTTCGTTACCGACTCGTAGCGCAGCGGAAGTAGAGTCGATGACGATCGGCGGTGAGGATCCTTGCAGCTAGGATTTACAACCTCCCAACCGCAAGGATGTATACCCTCATCCGCGCCCTGGACAGCCCTCCGGGAGGCGGTCGAACAGTCCCCCGGACGGTGTCGCGGACGGCCCTTCGGGAGGACTCACAGAACTCGGACCGTCACTTGGACAGCCCTTCGGGAGGCACTCTTGAACAGCCCCTCGGGCACTAAGATCGAAACTACGACCTCTCTACAGAGTTGCACACATACGGTGTCATCTATCCGGCAGGGCTTCGCCGTCCAGAACTAGTTCCTGCCGGAACCCAGACAGCCTTTCGGCTCTACGAAACTATTTCGCGGGGAGGGAGAGAGAAGCCAGATCATTGCATGGGACTTGTATGTGAGAAGGAATGAGGTTTGTGGGCAGCCCACTCTCCTCTATTTATAGGAAAGCCAAGGGGTAAAGTTGGCATTCACAAATACCAAAAGTACCCCCACTTTATGTCATTTACATAAAGAATAAAGCAAAAAGGAGTGCCATGTGGAGCTCCACCCTCCATGGCCGGCCACCCCTTGGCCCCCCCCCCCCCAAGGGGGCTTCCTTAGTGCCCAAGGCTTCTAGAAGCCATTTGGGAAATTTCCCAAAAGGTGCTTTCCATAAAAATTCCCAAAAAGCACTTTCACTATGCACGATGACATTTTTCAGCGTCCGTTCGAACTGAAAATATTTATGTGGGCTTAGAACATTTCTAGTACCCACTAAAATATTTTTCAACACGTTCTGGAACAATTCCAGATTAGTGATTTCATCTGCGAAAAGCATCTGAAGCGGTTCCGGCAGCTCCGGAACATTTCCGGTTTTCATCCAGAAAATTCCCAAAAGTTTCCAGAATGATTCTCGCACCCTCCAAGAATTATCGGGCATGTGCCGAAACCAACTTGACTTTATGGTATCCTCTGAAACAACTTTTCAGTTTCACCGGAACTCATCCGGTGACCTCTCTCGGCGGAACTTTTCCGATG
The DNA here is from genome assembly GCA_011799875.1 of Thinopyrum elongatum. NCBI lineage: Eukaryota > Viridiplantae > Streptophyta > Magnoliopsida > Poales > Poaceae > Thinopyrum > Thinopyrum elongatum. The sequence goes on along the minus strand of CM022298.1, from coordinate 725,695,493 downwards.
TCCGAAACTTTTCCGGTGTCCGAAACTTTTTCGGTGATTTTCTCTCAGACTCCCTGTCTAGTATTCAGCAGATAGATGACCCTTAAGCGTGTGACCCTATAGGTTCGGTGAAGTATAGACATGACACGGAACCCCTTCCGATCAATGATCAACATCGGAGCCGTGGACACCCATATTGACCCCTATACCCACAAGAATGAATATTCGAGTGAACCTCCAGTTGCCGTGTGCTATTCCTGTCGCTTCGCGATATGTTACAAATACCCGAGGTGAGACATGTTGGCACTCCCGTGGATCTACAACTTGTCCACTAAGCCAGTTACCTCGTTACCGGTATTGTTCTCTTTTCTCGTTCCTGTGTTCCGGCATCCCTGTGATCAAATCACATTGTGTCTGGCCAGACAATGATGGATACCGTAACACCGAGAGGGCCCAGAGATATCTCTCCATCGTCAGAGGAGCAAATCCCAATCTTGAGCTATCAAGTTACTTGACATACTTTCCCATGAACTCGTAAGCCGCCGTAATAGCCATCCATTTACGGATGACGTTTAACAAACCCCAAAGTTCATGAATCAAGCATGAAGAAACTCGATACTCTCATGGTCTGAGGAATCATGCAAACGTTAACCATCTCTGTGTTATTAACCATTAACTCATGACGAATGTATCTCATAGCATAACATTAATTCGGGTCGATTCAACACAAATGTTCTGCTAACATTGTGCCCTCAAAGTTGCTGGCATAGACATGCCCATGATCAGGAAAACAGAACCATCATGCAACACTTGAGCCAGTCATAGAGGCTGGACTAGGAATACATTTTATCGTTTATTATCCCACACGTGCACATGAGTTTCCCTCCAAGCCTCGTTTTATTTGTAGACTCGAGAATCATTGCAGTTATAGCATGGAACATAAACCTAATTATGAACAGGGAGATAATCAATAACATTTATTATTGCCTCTAGGGCATATCTCCTACACATGTCTATGGAGGAAGTAGTACATCAAGCTTCCAAACTGGACGCCTCCTCCTCCTCCTCCAGCGAGTCAGGGCACTCCGCCTCCTCCTCCTCCTCCTCCGGCGAGTGATCAGGGCACTCCCATTCCTTCTCCGTCTCCTCCGGCACGTGAGGGCACTCCGCCTCCTCCTCCGCCTCCTCCGGCGCGTTGGAGCACTCCGCCTCCTCCTCCGCCTCGTCAGCAACGGCGGAAGAGAGCCGCCGCCGCTCCGGCGGCTAGCAGTACAAGCAGAGGCGGGAAGCAATTCAGATACAGTCCATCTCTCAAGCCTCTGGAAAAGTTTCCATATGAGAGGACCGAAGAGGAAAATGCGAAAATCAGTGTTGCCGAAGTACATGAACATTTTGCACGGAAACCTCCACCTCCGATGGAAACGATAGATCTGGTGAAAGTGAAGCGCACTATCGATGCCCTGAAGCGACCACCACCGCCTCCGCCACAATCCAACTATGAGCGCATTATTGAAAGGACATATAAGGAAGCTGAGCGGTCGGGAAGTACTTGCAGTCATGCAAGTTTAGCGGAACGAAGAAGTGGGAAAAAAATTCCCTAGCTCAGCGAACAGGCGAACCAATCGTGCCCCCCGCTCAAGGTGCCTAGCGATATCGTCGCTAATCATCTGGGGATGGTGCCCGGTACCAATCCTGCTGATTACCTGAGTGATGATGTAGAGTTTGAAACAATGGAGGTGGACGAATTCAGATACCAGTACGGGCAGCCTCTCGTCAAACCTGATCATCCTCCTCTAACAACGATGATGCAAAGATTGCATGAATGGTACATGAAAACCTGCAGCGAGTCTGGGAAGGATACTTTGATGCTGAGAATTAAAGAGGAGCACGACCTCGTTGGAACTGAGCTGTTGCCTGTTGAATTTGACGAGTTATTCCAGTTATACAATCAAATGGCCCTCGACAAACAACTCGTGATTTGCTACTATCTGTACGTACTACTTCTGTAATTAATTCTCTATATATAGCTCAGCTCTTTCATTGCATGTATATATAAATATCCTCACTATATTATGCAGATTGAAGATCGTCGAATGCAGAAAAGCACAAATCTATGACATTGGGTTCATTAACCCAAATATCATACATGAATGGACGGTTAAAAACAGAGTCACAGATACCGCGGACAACTTGCTACAATCGTTGCTTAAAAATCAAAAAAAGAGAAAATACTCTTTCCTTACAACTTCAAGTGAGTGTTACTGTCTTGTGCATATTCGGTTTCCCTTACTCGAGGTTATTGTAATGTAATTGATGAGTTATGCATTCGTGCGCAGCTTCCACTTTTTTCTGCTAGAGATTAAGCTTGACCGGGGAGTAGTAACTGTCTTAGACTCGAGACGAAAAGATCCCTAGGACTATGCGAACATGACTGAAATGCTCCAGAATTAAGTTCAATCGATCATTATCGCACCATATCGGCAACTTTGTTCATTTCCTGATATCAAGTAATTATTTTCTTTGTATGGCAGGGTTTGGAAAGAGTTCACCGCAATTGCTCCGGGACTGCCAAGGGAGCTACGATTTACACACCCGAAAGTAAGTACTACTAGCTAGTTCCGCGCATCTCCCATTGATTCTAGCTAGTTTCGTCAATACCATTTATCATGCTTGATTATCAGTTTGATTGAACTCTATTTCTCGTAAAGTGCTTGTGGCAGGAAGCCGAGAATGATTTCTGTGGATACTACGTTTGCGAGTTCATCTACAACGCGACGGCCTCTCAGCGGGGCTAGTATGAAAAACAATATGAAGTACGTAAACAATAATATTCACAATTTTATTATATTACCATCATTTGTGTTGAGTTTCATTCATATATATGTATTGACCCCCTTCTTTAAATTAGATGTGGTAGATGCGGGATGAACTCCTACCACATGATCGCATACAAGCAATTCAAGAGGAATTGGCAGGATTCTTTCTTGACCACGTCATAAATAAAGCCGGAGAATACCATGTGGAACTTTACATCAGATGTTAGGGATTGTAAGAGATCTTATATTGTATATATGTAGCTAGTAGCGTCGGATAGATATACGAAAACTTGTTGTTCGACCAATCTCTCGGAGAAAGAGAGGTCACTTCTCTCTGTATATGTTCATGACGATCTTGTGTACTTAATGGTTCCTTCATTTGCTTACTAGCTAGCGTGTCGAGTTCTCTCTATACGTATAGTAGCTATCCTCGACCAAGCACGGAGATAAAGAGAGGTCACTTCTCTATATTAGCTAGCTAACACAATATGAAACCCCTAAATTAACCCTCCAAAACCCCTAAACCCCCCTTTCAAAAAAACAAAAACCCCAGCTCCTGCCAGATGCTGACGCGTGGATGCCTTTTGGTCCCGGTTGGTGTTACCAACCGGGACTAAAGGTCCTCCTGCCTGGGCGCCCCGCAGTGGCCACGTGGAGCCCCTTCTATCCCGGTTCGTAAGCGAACCAGGACTAAAGGTTTTGGGCTTTAGTCCCAACCCTTTAGTCCCGGTTCCAGAACTGGGGCTAAAGGGCCTCTGGAACCGAGGCTAATGGGTCGTTTTCTACTAGTGTATGAAGACTGCATACAAGGTTTCGATCTTTTCGTTACCGACTCGTAGTGCAGCGGAAGTAGAATCGATGACGATTGGCGGTGCAGATCCCCGCAGCTAGGATTTACAACCTCCCAACCGCGAGGATGTATTCCCCCGTCTGCCCCTCAGACAGCTCTCCGGGAGGCGGTCAGACAGTCCCTCGGACGGTGTCGCGGACAGCCCTCTGGGAGGATTCTCGAAACTCGGACGGTCACTCGGACAGCCCTTCGGGAGGACCCTCGAAACTCGGACAGTCACTCGGACAACCCTTCGAGAGGCACTCACAAACTAAGACCGAAACTACGATCTCTCTACAGAGTTGCACACATACGGTGTCATCTATCTGGCAGGGCTTCGCCATCCAGAACTAGTTCCCACCGGAACCCAGACAACCTTTCGGCTCTACGAAACTATTTCGCGGGGAGGGACAGAGAAGCCAGACAAGTCTATGGCATGCGTATGAGAGCAAGGATGAGTGTTTGGGCAGCCCCCTCCACTCCTTTTATAGGAAAACCAAGGGGTAGATTGGCACAAAAATACCAAAAATACCCACACTTTATGTCATACATAAAGGGCATAAGGGGAAAAAGGAGTGCCATGTGGAGCTCCAAGGAGGAACCCCACCCTTGGCTGGCCACCCTCATGGGGGCCCCCCATAGGGGCTTCCTTGGTCCCTAAGTCATTCTAGAAGCCTTTTTGTAAAAGCCCTAAAAGGTGGCTTTCAAATAAAGTAACCATAACGCTGATTTCACTATTCACGACGACATTTTTCAGCGTCCGTTCGAACCGAAAATATTTATGTGGGCTTAGAACATTTTTAGTGCCCACTAAAATAATTTTTGACGTGTTCCAAAACAATTCCGGATTAGTAATTTTCATCTGCGAAAAGCAACCAAACCGGTTCCGGCAGCTCCGGAACATTTCCGGTTTTTATCCCAGAAAATTCTCAGAAGTTTCCAGAATAATTCTGGCACCCTCCAATAATTATCAGGCGTGTCCCAAAACCAATTTGACTTAATGGTATCCCCTGAAATAACTTTTTAGTTTTACCGAAACTCATCCGGTGTCCTCTCTCTCCGGAACTTTTCCGCTGTCTCCGAAACTTTTTCCCGAGACTTTCTCTCAGACTCCCTGTCTTGTATTCAACAGATAGATGACCCTTAAGCGTGTGACGCTATAGGTTCGGTGAAGTATAGACATGACCGGATCTCTTTCCGATCAATGATCAACATCGGAGCCGTGGACACCCATATTGACGCATATAACCACACGAATGAATATTCGAGTGAACCTCGAGTTGCCATGTGCTATTCCTATTGCTTCGCGATATGTTACAAATACCCGAGGTGAGACATGTTGGCATTCCCGTGGATCAACAACTTGTCCACCATGCCAGTTACAACATTACCGGTATTGTTCTCTTTTCTCGTTTCCGTGTTCCGGCATCCCCGTGATCAAAGCACATTGTGTTTGGCCAGACGATGATGGATACCGTTGCTACTTCTTGAGCTTGCGTTGGTTTTTCCATCGAAGAGGAAAGGGTGATGCTGCAAAGTAGAGATAAGTATTTCCCTCAGTTAGGGAACCAAGGTATCAATCCAGTAGGAGACAACGCACAAATCACCAATACTTGCACAAACAATCAAACACTTGCACGCAATGCGATAACGGGGTTGTCAATCGCTTCACGGTCACTTGCAAAAGTGAGATCTGATAGAGATAGATAAAACTAAACAAAAGATAAAATAAATATTTTTAGGGTTTTTGGTTTATAGATCTGAAAATAAAAGATTGCAAAATAGTAGATCGGAAAGTAATATGATGGAAAATAGACCCGGGGGCCATAGGTTTCACTAGAGGCTTCTCTCAAGATAGCAAATAATGCGGTGGGTGAACAAATTACTGTCGAGCAATTGATAGAAAAGTGCAAAGTTGTGACGATATCGAAGGCAATGATTATGAAATATAGGCATCACGTCCGTGTCAAGTAGACCGACTCCTGCCTGCATCTACTAATATTACTCCACACATTGACCGACTCCTGCCTGCATCTAGAATATTAAGTTCATGAAGAACAGAGTAACCCTTTAAGTAAGATGACATGATGTAGAGGAATAAACTCAAGCAATATGATGTAAACCCCATCTTTTTATTCTCGATGGCAATAATACAATACGTGCCTCGCTGCCCCTACTGTCACTGGGAGAGGACACCGCAAGATTGAACCCAAAGCCAAGCACTTCTCCCATTGTAAGAAAAACCAATCTAGTTGGCCAAACCAAACCGATAGTTCGAAGAGAATTACAACAATATCAAATCATGCATAAAAGAATTCAGAGAAGATTCGAATAATATTCATAGATAAGCTGATCATAAATCCACAATTCATCGGATCTCGACAAACACACCGCAAAAGAAGATTACATCGGATAGATCTCCAAGAACATCAAGGAGAACGTTATATTGAGAATCAAAGAGAGAGAAGAAGCCATCTAGCTACTAGCTATGGACCCATAGGTCTGAGGTAAACTACTCACGCTTCATCGGAAGGGCAATAGAGTTGATGTAGAAGCCCTCCGTGATCGAATACCCCTCCGACAGGACGCCGGAAAAGGCCCCAAGATGGGATCTCTCAGGAACAGAAGGTTGCGGCAGTGGAAAAGTGTTTTTGTTGATGCTTCTGGTGGTTTGGGAATATATGTGAATATATAGGAGGAAGATCTAGGTCAGGGGGTCACCGAGGGGCCCACAAGTCAGGGGGCGCGCCCTCCCCCCTTGTGGCCGCCTCGTGGCTCTTCTGACTTGCACTCCAAGTCTCCTGTGTGTCTTCTGGTCCAAGAAAATTCATCGCGAAGGTTTTATTCCGTTTGGACTCCGTTTGGTATTCCTTTTCTGCGAAGCTCAAAAACAAGGAAAAAACAGAAACTGGCACTGGGCTCTAGGTTAATAAGTTAGTCCCAAAAATTATATAAAATAGCATATTAATGCATATGAAACATCCAAAATAGATAATATAATAGCATGGAACAATAAAAAATTAAAGATACATTGGAGACGTATCAAGCATCCCCAAGCTTAATTCCTGCTCGTCCTCGAGTAGGTAAATGATAAAAACAGAATTTTTGATGTGGAATGCTACCTAACATATTTATCCATGTAATTTTCTTTATTGTGGCATGAATGTTCAGATCAATAAGATTCAAAACAAAAGTTTAATATTGACATAAAAACAATAATACTTCAAGCATACTAACAAGGCAATTATGTCTTCTCAAAATAACATGGCCAAAGAAAGTTTATCCCTACCAAATCATATAGTCTGGCTATGCTCCATCTTCATCACACAAAGTATTCAAATCATGCACAACCCCGATGACAAGCCAATCAATTGTTTCATACTTTTGGTGTTCTCAAACATTTTCAACTTTCACGCAATACATGAGCGTGAGCCATGGACATAGCACTATAGGAGGAATAGAATATGGTGGTGTGGAGAAGACAAAAAGAGGGAGATAGTCTCACATCAACTAGGCGTATTAACGGGCTATGGAGATGCCCATCAATAGATATCAATGTGAGTGATTAGGGATTGCCATGCAACGTACGGATGCACTACAGCTATGAAAGCTCAAAAGAAAACTAAGTGGGTGTGCATCCAACTTGCTTGCTCATGAAGACCTAGGGCAATTTGAGGAAGCCCATCATTGGAATATACAAGCCAAGTTCTATAATGAAAAATTCCCACTAGCATATGAAAGTGACAACATAGGAGACTCTCTATCATGAAGATCATGGTGCTACTTTGAAGCACAAGTGTGGAAAAAAGGATAGTAACATTGCCCCTTCTCTCTTTTTCTCTCATTTTTTTCTTTTTTTTTTTGTTCGGCTTCTTTGGCCTCCCTTTTATTTTTTTCCTCATATGGGACAATGCTCTAATAATGAAGATCCTCACACTCTTATTTACTTACAACTCAAAAATTACAACTTGATACTTAGAACAAAAATATGACTCTATATGAATGCCTCCGGCGGTGTACCGGGATGTGCAATGACTCAAGAGTGACATGTATGAAAGAATTATGAAAGGTGGCTTTGCCAAAAATACGATGTCAACTACATGATCATGCAAAGAAATATGACAATGATGGAATGTGTCACAATAAAACGGAACGGTGGAAAGTTGCATGGCAATATATCTCGGAATGGCAATGGAAATGCCATAATAGGTAGGTATGGTGGCTGTTTTGAGGAAGGTATATGGTGGGCTTATGGTACCGGCAAAAGTTGCGCGGCACTAGAGAGGCTAGCAAAGGTGGAAGGGTGAGAGTGCGTATAATCCATGGACTCAACATTAGTAATAAAGAACTCACATACTTATTGCAAAAATCTATTAGTCATCGAAACAAAGTACTACGCGCATGCTCCTAGGGGGATAGATTGGTAGGAAAAGACCATCGCTTGTCCCCGACCGCCACTCATAAGGAAGACAATTAAAAAATACCTCATGCTCCAACTTCGTTACCTAACGGTTCACCATACATGCATGCTATGGGAATCACAAACCTCAACACAAGTATTTCTCAAATTCACAATTACTCACTAGCATGACTCTAATATCACCATCTCTATATCTCAAAACAATCATAAGGAATCAAACTTCTCATAGTATTCAATGCACTTTATATGAAAGTTTTTATTATATCCCTCTTGGATGCCTATCATATTAGGACTAAATTCATAACCAAAGCAAATTACCACGCTGTTTAGAGACGCTCAAAATAATATAGTGAAGCTTGAGAGTTCAATAATATCTACAGAATAAATCCACCGCCGTGCTCTAAAAAGATATAAGTGAAGCACTAGAGCAAAATTGCCTAGCTCAAAAGATATAAGTGAAGCACATAGAGTATTCTAATAAATCACGATTTATGCGTGTCCCTCTCAAAAGGTGTGTACAGCAAGGATGATTGTGGCAAACTAAAAATCAAAGACTCAAATCATACAAGACGCTCCAAGCAAAACACATATCATGTGGTGAATAAAAATATAGCCTCAAGTAAACTTACCGATACACGAAGACGAAAGAGGGGATGCCTTCCGGGGCATCCCCAAGCTTAGGCTCTTGGTTGTCCTTGAATATTACCCTGGGGTGCCTTGGTCATCCCCAAGCTTAGGCTCTTGCCACTCCTTATTCCATAGTCCATCAAATCCTTACCCAAAACTTGAAAACTTCACAACACAAAATTCAACAGAAAATCTCATAAGCTCCGTTAGTGTAAGAAAATAAATCACCACTTTTGGTACTGTTGTGAAATCATTATTTATTTATATTGGTGTAATATCTACTGTATTCTAACTTTTCCATGGTTCATACCGATACTACCCATAGATTCAACAAAATAAGCAAACAACACATAGAAAACAGAATCTGTCAAAAACAAAACAGTCTGAGAAGATCTGAATTGTTCTAATACTTCTGTAACACTAAAACGTCTAAAAAATTAGGACAACAGAGGCAATTTGTATATCAATCTTGTGTACAAAATTCAGGGTTTTTCCACGCTCCAGTGAATCTAAACAATTTTGAGACTGGACGCAAAAGTTTCTGTTTTTCAGCAAGATCAAATCAACTATCACCGTAAGCCATCCCAAAGGTCTTACTTGGCACAAACAATAATTAAAACACAAAAACACATCTAACCAGAGGCTAGATGAATTATTTATTGGAAAACAGCAAGGAAAAATATTGGGTTGTCTCCCAACAAGCGCTTTTCTTTAAAGCCTTTTAGCTAGGCATTGATAATTTCGATGATGCTCACATGGAAGATAGCAATTGAAACACAAAGAGAGCATCATGTAGCATGTGGAAAACACATCTAAGTTTAACATACTCCCTATGCATAGGCATCTTATAGGCAAAAAAATTATCAAGGAAAACAAAAACTAGCATATGCAAGGAAGAAGAAAGAAACAATAGCAATCTCAACATCACGAGAGGCAATTTAGTGACATGAAAATTTCTACATCCATATTTTCCTCTCTCATAATAATTACATGTAGGATCATAATCAAATTCAACAATATAGCTATCACATAAAATATTTTTTACATGATCCACATGCATGCAAAGTTGACACTCTTCCAAAATAGTGGGATTAACATTAACTAAAGTCATGACCTCTCCAAACCCACTTTTATCAAAAAATTCATAAGAGTGAATATTCTCCAAATATGTGGGATCTAAAGTTGACACTCTTCCATACCCACTTTCAATATTATTGCAAACATTATTATCAATCTCATATTCGTCATGGGGCTTAAATAAAATTTCAAGATCATAAGAAGAATCAACCCAATCATGATCATTGCAACAAGTAGTAGACATAGCAATATTAGCATCCCCATGCTTAGGGTTTTGCATATCATTAACACAATTGACATTAATGGAATTTATAATAACATCATTGTAATCATGCTTTTCATTCAAGGAGCTATTGTGAATCACTTTATAATTTTCTTCTTTCAACACTTCATCACAATTTTCAGATTCACGAATTTCAAGCAAAACCTCATAAAGATAATCTAGTGCACTCAACTCACTAGCAATAGGTTCATCATAATTGGATCTCTTAGAAAGACTAGCATGTGGATGAGGATCCATAAACCTTTGTTTCTGTTTTTCAATAAACACACAATTTTACCAAGCGAACAAGCAAACAAACAAGTAAGACATAAGGGCAAACGAAAAGACAAACGGAAGAAGGGCGAACAAAAGGTAAATCTTTTCAAAAATCATTTTAGAAGTGGGGGAGAGGAAAACAAGAGGCGAATGGCGAATAATGTAATGCAAGAGATGAGAGTTTATGATGGGTACTTGGTATGTCTTGACTTGGCATAGATCCCCCCGGCAACGGCGCCAGAAATTCTTCCTGCTACTTCTTGAGCTTGCGTTGGTTTTTCCCTTGAAGAGGAAAGGGTGATGCAGCAAAGTAGAGATAAGTATTTCCCTCGGTTAGAGAACCAAGGTATCAATCCAGTAGGAGACAACGCACAAATCACCAATACCTGCACAAACAATCAAACACTTGCACCCAACGCGATAAAGGGCTTGTCAATCCCTTCACGGTCACTTGCAAAAGTGAGATCTGATAGAGATAGATAAAACTAAACAAAATATAAAGTAAATATTTTTAGGGTTTTTGTTTTATAGATCTGAAAATAAAAGATTGCAAAATAGTAGATCAGAAAGTAATATGATGGAAAATAGACCCGGGGGCCATAGGTTTCACTAGAGGCCTCTCTCAAGATAGCAAATAATACGGTGGGTGAACAAATTACTGTCGAGCAATTGATAGAAAAGCGCAAAGTTATGACGATATCCAAGGCAATGATTATGAAATATAGGCATCACGTCCGTGTCAAGTAGACCGACTCCTGCCTACATCTACTACTATTACTCCACACATCGACCGACTCCTGCCTGCATCTAGAGTATTAAGTTCATGAAGAACAGAGTAACGCTTTAAGTAAGATGACATGATGTAGAGGAATAAACTCAAGCAATATGATGTAAACCCCATCTTTTTATCCTCGATGGCAACAATACAATACGTGCCTTGCTGCCCCTACTGTCACTGGGAGAGGACACCGCAAGATTGAACCCAAAGCCAAGCACTTCTCCCATTGCAAGAAAAACTAATCTAGTTGGCCAAACCAAACCGATAGTTCGAAGAAAATTACAGGGATATCAAATCATGCATAAAAGAATTCAGAGAAGATTCAAATAATATTCATAGATAAGCTGATCATAAATCCACAATTCATCGGATCTCGACAAACACACCGCAAAAGAAGATTACATCGGATATATCTCCAAGAACATCAAGGAGAACATCGTGGTGAGAATCAAAGAGAGAGAAGAAGCCATCTAGCTACTAGCTATGGACCCATAGGTCTGAGGTAAACTACTCACGCTTCATCGGAAGGGAAATAGAGTTGATGTAGAAGCCCTCCGTGGTCGAATCCCCCTCCGGCAGGATGCCGGAAAAGGCCCCAAGATGGGATCTCACGGGAACAGAAGGTTGCGGCGGTGGAAAAGTGTTTTTGTGGATGCTTCTGGTGGTTTGGGAATATATGTGAATATATAGGAGGAAGATCTAGGTCAGGGGGTCACCGAGGGGCCCACAAGGTAGGGGGCGCGCCCTACCCCCCCTGGGCGCACTCTCCCCCCTTGTGGCCACCTCTTGGATCTTCTGACTTGCACTCCAAGTCTCCTGGGTGACTTCTGGTCCAAGAAAAATCATCGCGAAGGTTTTATTCCGTTTGGACTCCGTTTGGTATTCCTTCTTTGTGAAGCTCAAAAACAAGGAAAAAACAGAAACTGGCACTGGCCTCTAGGTTAATAAGTTAGTCCCAAAAATTATATAAAATAGCATATTAATGCATATAAAACATCCAAAACAGATAATATAATAGCATGGAACAATAAAAAATTATAGATACGTTGGAGACGTATCAACCATAACACCGAGATGGCCCAGAGATATCTCTCCATCGTCGGAGGAGCAAATCCCAATCTTGAGCTATCAAGTTACTTGACATACTTTTCCATGAACCCGTAAGCCGCCGTAATAGCCACCCATTTACGTATGACGTTTAACAAACCCCAAAGTTCATGAAGCAAGCATGAATAAACTCGATACTCTCATGGTCTAAGGAATCATGCAAACGTTAACCATCTCTGTGTTATCAACCATTAACTTGTGACAAATGTATCTCATAGCATAACACCAATTCGGGTCGATTCAACATAAATGTTCTTCTAACATTGTGCCCTCAAAGTTGCTGGCATCGACATGCCCATGATCAGGAAAACAAAACCATCATGCAACACTTGAGCTAGTCTTAGAGGCCAGACTAGGAATACATTTTACCATTTATTATTCCACACGTGCATATGAGTCTTCCTCCAAGCCTCGTGGTTATTGTAGACTCGAGAACTATAGCAGTTATAGCATGGAACATAAAGATAATTATGAACTTGGAGATAAATAATATCTTTTATTATTGCCTCGAAGGCATATCTCCTACAGACTCCCACTTGCACTAGAGTTAATAATCTAGTCAATGCTAATGCACTTTACACCTATGGCATACTGGTGTAAAAAATGCTTCGCTTGTGGTATAGCCTGATGTCCAACGGATCTGACAACTTCAGTTCCGTGTGTATCTTTGCATATCCTCGCGTTTTCACGCTTTCACAAAATTGATGTTTTGTGTGGACTTGGCTTTGTATATGTGTGAATCATTGGTCGAAACCTGATTCCTCAGACTGAGCTATGGAGCAACTATCTGCAATAGTGTCCCATTGACCAAAGCCTTCTTAGAACCGTACTAAGTTCATGAATGAACTATATGTTTCAACAACCTTTTTGTCTCTTCTAAAGCGTGAACATACTTAGCCTTTGTTATAGAATTCGCCACAGTAACCTGTTTGGAACAATTTCCAACTACCGTGCCACCATATTTTGTATTACACAAAACCCTTAACTTAAATCGAAAATCGCGAGGAGCATTGACGAAGACTGTTTCGATGTAACCTTTTACAACGAACTCTTCATGATCTCCGCTTGCAAGAAAACATGTCATCAGTGCCACTGTGGCACTCAATGACCCTTTTTTACTGTTGTCCCATGATCAGTACTTTGATCACTTTGGTATCTATACTCGCAACAACTTTGGAGTATTGGACATATCTGGTTGGTTTTACATACCATGGAATACATGATTAATCCAAACACAAGAGTGTGTGGAATCTCCATCATGTATTTTACTCATCAGTGTTTTGGGACACCGAGTCTTGTAAAAAATTCTTTCCATGTGACTTCGGCAAGAATCACTCCTTGGCATTTTAAATGCTAAAATGTTTTAGCATCTTGTCAATATGTATTCATTGCTTAGCCTCATTAGGTAAATCTATCTCCATAGATCATCATGCCTAATATTGAAGCTATTTAGCCCAAGCACTTCATCGAAAAACTATTTTCAAATGAAGTCCTAATTCGTGTCAAGAAATTTATTTCCAATTAACAATGTGTCAAGCACACAAGGTTTTTAGAAATATTATTATGCTCCCACTTACTTTCTTGAAACCACAAGCATCTTCGTTACTCATTGATGAAGTCAAACCACTTTGACCATTCCATCAAAAACGAAGATTCCAACTCCATTTTGCTCTCTTCTGTCCATTGCTGGAACTCTAAAGTTTGCATACTTAGTAGCATCCTTTGGATTGACAAAATATCTCGGACTGTAACACATGCAAGTCCTAGGTTTCATTTTCATCAGATGGAAATACTTTTGTTATCCATGTTTCATATCTCATCATTGAAATATGTATTAATTGCTAGTTTAACCCGAACCGATTTTAAGCATAGCTACGGTGAAACAACCACATCGTAGTCAACTCCTTGAACTTGTTATTGCAACAAGTCGAGCTTTATGGATAAAATATTTTTATCCGTATTAGTTTTTAGTTCCATAATTATTCGTTAGACTCTAAGTCTTCCAAAAGGTTTATCAAGATTTTAATCTTGAATCACTTATATGGAAACTATCTCGGATTTTATTGGCATCTAGCCAATTCTAGAGTCAGGGCCCATCAACGCTTCCTTGTTTATCGTAGGTATACTGTTGTCTAACAACAATATCTCATTTGCGCACCTGAGAGGTTTGCACGAGCTTTGCCTACGTTGTTCAGCTGCAAGTTCGACCGAAGTCCATACATATCATGTAGAGGCTTCCATATTAGTAACAGTAGGAAACTCTGGAATCACTTTCAAGGTTCCTTTACTTTGATCTGATGACGAAGAGACTTGTTATCTTGTCGAGTTGCACTGTCCTCCCACTTACCTTTTTGCAAGAACTATTCTCTTTAAAAGCATACCGTTTTGTGGCAAAATCCTTTGCCTCGGTATACAAAGTAGCACTTGTCTGATTTGGAATAGGTTTGTAACCTTTTACATAAGCCCCATATTCCAAATGTTTAAGAAAAGATATAACATGGTTGGGCGTGCCATACCATGGTGTCATTTCAACAGACCAGATGGAGCTCTTTTCAGTGTAAAAGCCGCAGTCTCTAAAGCATTACCTTTTAAAGGTGATAATGGCAAATTTATTTATGTCATCTTTGATCTTGCCATGTCATAAATGGTTTGATTACATCTTCACGGACTTTCCACTTGTAGTGTTGTTCCAGGAGGTGCAAGTTATGAAACCCCTTTCACAACTCATCAGACATTCGCTAAACTTGTAACTCAAATATTCCTTTGCGCAATCAAATTGCAGAAACATAATTTTCTTGTTACAATAACTTCTACTTCATTTTTGAAAACCTTTCGAATGATTTCAAAAGATCAAGACTTACGTCTCATCAAGTAAATATCCATATATCTACTTGAGTCATTTCTAGATAAATCCACTACTTGCAACAACATTTATTGAACTACACACATCAAAATGTATGATCACCAACAAGTTTGTTGCTCGTTCCTTATGGCCTGTGAACGGTATTTCAGTCACTTCACTTTTCGGAGAAAAGTTGCAAGTGTCAGATGATTCAAAATCAAACGACTTCAAAATCCATCATTATGGAATTTCTCCATGCGGGTTTCTCCAAAGTGACCAAATGCAGTGCCACACATGTGTGGTATTGTTTTAGTCTTGCGACATTTAACGTCAGTTTTATGGATGTATCATATTACCATCAATAATCATAACATACATCTCATCATATGATGGAAGCATGGCCCTTATGTTATTCATAATTCTGAACAACAATTGTTCTTTTATGAACAACACTTTTGCAAAAAACATTATGCAAATTGGCTAGAGTGTGTAAAACTCTAAAATGAATCATGAAAGTAAATCCAGAGGTAATGTATTATTATCAATATTCATAACATACATCTCATTCATAATGAAAGTATGGCCCTTATGTTATTCATAACACCGAACATGAAAAGTTCTCTTTATGAACAACCTTCTTGCAAGATACCTTATGCAATGGGCTAGAGTGTGTAAAACTCTATAATGAATTATGAAAATAAATACATATGGTAATACACCGATGGAAGATATAGTACCATTTACTATATTCCCAGCGTGTATCAAAACCTCATTCCTGGCTAGTCTTTCATGCCATAGTAGTTCTTGCATCGAGTTGCAACAGAATGCAATCGAGCGGGTATTTTGGTGATCAACTCACAATACCAAAAAATTAGTGATTAACATGTTTAAACATAATTCCCAAGAACTATATCTTTGACCAGCCTTCTATACATCAAAAACTTGTATGACATTCATACATGAGCTGGATATTCCAGTCTTCTCTCTATTTGCCTTTATACTTCTAACAGTTTAACTTTCAGTATTTCTCCTACTCTTAGAAGAAGCATCCAACTTAAGAGTGGCGTTAGCCCCGGACTTCCTAGGCGTGAAAGTCTCACTAACACCCTTCGGACATTTCCTTCCTCTTTAAGTCGTTGTTTTATTCACCTTCATTTACATGACAGGCGTTCTACTGGATCCCTCTTGTATTAGTCAAATGCATAGTAAACACTTTTACTAATAGTTTGCAAACAAACATTGCTTTGGATATTTCATATATTTTAGCCTTTGTTTGTCTCTGAAAATGATTTTCAGATTCCATGAATATCACATAACTATCCCAAAACTTTCGAAGTTCGGGTCTCATGGAAGCAAACGTATTGCACTTGACCGAAACGGAATTCTAGCTTTTGGATCGAAGGATGAGAGTCACATGATCCATAGCATTAGCAGGAGAATACCAAAAGCATGCGATAGGACAAAGTCCTTCTCAGCACTCTTGAGGACAATCCTCACATTACGTTACCAACCGTAAAGTTTTAACCAGATATTTTAACAGCTATTCAATTTTAACAGGGAAGGTCGAAATGCGAGCCACTTTTCTACAACTATTATGCAAAACACACTTAGACAGTGTTCATAATTAATTGCACTAAGAATTAAAAGAATTAATTCTAAAGTGCGTTCCCACTCAAATCAGTATCTCATATAATTGATTGTGAGTGATTCAAGATCCATATTACAATTCAACGCCAAGGATGTATCCATCTCAAGTGACGAGAATTGCAATCGGTAGGCCAACTTGCCAATCACATCTCTATGTGACTCTTGTTCATCTTTCGATGCGCGTGTTCTGAGCTCATGACTTTCATTCTTGAACGTCAAACAACCAAGTGATCTCGCTGCGAGGTCTCAACTCACCCGCCTCACACTTCTCTAATCGTTCGTACCCATGTATCCATGTGATACCCCGAAGAGATAAGTGCCGTGACGGTGCTACACTTGGGAGAACACTAACTTCTTGATATTTTAAGTGAACTATCACCCTAATAAAAAGCGACTACCGCGCAATCAAAAGGGTGCATCATAAGGGATAAACATCTCAGGCAATTCATAATAGCATGATATGGTATAGCCCTTTCTGACGGAGAAGTCTTGTATTTCTTCGTCTTCGGCATTCGCGTCGGTGTTCACCTTCGCGAAGATTGCCACCACCTTGTCGATGCACCAGATAATATTGCTATCTCTATAGCTAATAAAACAAGTGCATTACTTCAGGTTGACACGCAGGTCATTAAAGTGACAATCATATGGCTCCAGCCATCATGCCGAATCATGACACGTAGCTCATGTTAATTTTTATATCATATAGTCATCTCTTACATAATCAAATTAATATGAGCTCTGCTATACCACATCACATGCACATGCAAACCATCCTGCAAAACCAAGTTAGACGCCTCTAATCGGTCTATGCAAAAGTTTATCTTACGTGGCTTCTAAGGTTTCGAAATAAACCGAAGCTACCAACGTCCATCATCAAGTATGATAATTCAAGTTGCTAGATTAACTTTGCGGGGTGTATGAAACACGAGATAATAAAATCTCAAGCCCAATACTGAACTTCATCATACGCATGACCCCCGTGCAAATCATATCTGCATTGCCCTTTCGTCTCCAAAATTTCATCTTTCTTTTTAACTATGGTGGAATAAATGAACTGTTAGTACTTCGTTGATCAATCAGGATCGCTGATTGCCAGAACATTGAAACTCCACCATGTTGTTATCAAGATTAGAAATATGCAAATTCCAGGGAAGCAACAAGAACATCGGGTAACAGATTTCATCTGCTACCCGCACAAATAATTTTCAGTAATAGAACTCATCAACTACCTAATTATATTATGCAACACCCATACATCTCTATGTATTCTAGATCGCAGCCTGCATCTACGCATAGCACGGCTCATGAAGCCACTGTAGGGGAACGCAGCAGGAAAAAAAAATTCCGACCTACGCACCAGCCCAGGACCACTATGAAGACTGCATACAAGGTTTCGATCTTTTCGTTACCGACTCGTAGCGCAACGGAATTAGAGTCGATGACGATCGGCGGTGCAGATCCCCACAGCTAGGATTTACAACCTCCCAACCACGAGGATGTATTCCCCCGTCTGCCCCTTGGACAGCTCTCCGGGAGGCGGTCGGACAGTCCCTCAGACGGTGTCGCGGACAGCCCTCCGGGAGGACTCTCGAAACTTGGACGGTCACTCGGACAGCCCTTCGGGAGGACCCTCGAAACTCGGACAGTCACTCCGACAGCCCTTCGGGAGGCACTCTCGAACTAAGACCAAAACTACGATCTCTCTACAGAGTTGCACACATGCGGTGTCATCTATCCGGCAGGGTTTCGCTGTCCAGAACTAGTTCCCACCGGAACCCAGATAGCCTTTCGGCTCTACGAAACTATTTCGCGGGGAGGGAGAGAGAAGCCAGACAAGTCTATGGCATGTGTATGAGAGCAAGGATGAGTGTTTGGGCAGCCCCCTCCACTCCTTTTATAGGAAAACCAAGCTGTAGAGTTGGCACAAAAATACCAAAAATACCCACACTTTATGTCATACATAAAGGGCATAAGGGGAAAAAGGAGTGCCATGTGGAGCTCCAAGGAGGAACCCCACCCTTGGCTGGCCACCCTCATGCCCCCCCCCCAAAGGGGCTTCCTTGGTCCCTAAGTCCTTCTAGAATCCTTTTTGTAAAAGCCCTAAAAGTTGGCTTTCAAATAAAGTAACCATAAAGCTGATTTCACTATTCACGATGACATTTTTCAGCATCCGTTCGAACAGAAAATATTTATGTGGGCTTAGAACAATTCCAGTACCCACTAAAATAATATTCGACGTGGTCCAAAACAATTCCGAATTAGTGATTTTCATCTGCGAAAAGCAACCAAACCGGTTCCGGCAGCTCCTGAACATTTCCGGTTTTTATCCCGGAAAATTCCCAGAAGTTTCCAAAATAATTCTGGCACTCTTCAATAATTATCAGGCATGTCCCGAAACCAATTTGACTTAATGGTATCCCCTGAAACAACTTTTCAGTTTTACCAAAACTCATCCGGTGTCCTCTCTCTCCGGAACTTTTCTGCTATCTTCGAAACTTTTTCCGGAGACTTTCTCTCAGACTCCCTGTCTAGTATTCAGTAGATACATGACCCTTAAGCGTGTGACCCTATAGGTTCGGTGAAGTATAGACATGGCCGGAACTCTTTCCGATCAATGATCAACATCGGAGCCGTGGACACCCATACTGACCCCTATACCCACACAAATGAATATTCGAGTGAACCTCGAGTTGCCGTGTGCTATTCCTGTTGCTTCGCGATATGTTACAAATACCCGAGGTGAGACATGTTGGCATTCCCATGGATCAACAACTTGTCCATCATGCCAGTTACCTCATTACCGGTATTGTTCTCTTTTCTCGTTTCCGTATTCCGGCATCCCCGTGATCAAATCACATTGTGTCTCGCCAGACGATGATGGATACCTTAACACCGAGAGGGCCTAGAGATATCTCTCCATCGTCGGAGGAGCAAATCCCAATCTTGAGCTATCCAGTTACTTGACATACTTTTCCATGAACCCGTAAGCCGCCGTAATAGCCACCCATTTACGGATGACGTTTAACAAACCCCAAAGTTCATGAAGCAAGCATGAAGAAACTTGATACTCTCATGGTCTAAGGAATCATGCAAATGTTAACCATCTCTGTGTTATCAACCATTAACTTGTGACGAATGTATCTCATCGCATAACACCAATTCGGGTCGATTCAACACAAATGTTCTTCTAACATTGTGCCCTCAAAGTTGCTAGCATAGACATGCCCATGATCAGGAAAACAAAACCATCATGCAACACTTGAGCTAGTCTTAGAAGCCAGACTAGGAATACATTTTACCGTTTATTATTCCACACGTGCATATGAGTCTTCCTTCGTGACTCGTGGTTATTGTAGACTCGAGAACCATAGCAGTTATAGCATGGAATATAAACATAATTATGAACTTGGAGATAAATAATATCATTTATTATTGCCTCTAAGGCATATCTCCTACAAAAGCGCCTTGGAGGGGAGCACGGATTTCTTTGGACCGTCACATGAAGCTGGAGCAGGACGATACACAGTATCGAGGACTGGTGACACGGCAAAGCATGCCAAAGAGCTTAGAGGATGCCATGATTGTGGCATCCGCGCGCACGGTGACCATTCTCCAAGCAACAGGAGCATCGAAGCGGATCTCTGCAGTCAGCCGCACGGTGCCCAGGAGTGAGGCATCTGCAGCATCTACCGTGCAGCCAAGCAGGGATGGGACGAGGAGCCATTGCCATGGCTGGCGACGTCGGGTGACGCGGACCATGCCGGGGCAACACCTCCTGCCATCCCTCGCTCGCCTCAGCCACACACCTCACGCCCCGCTGAGCTGCGGCTGGGGCCGAGGCCTTGGCAGCAAGCAGCGTCATAGGGGCCAGCTCCTCTTCATCGTCGTCATCGTCGCCGTCAGCGGTGAGCGAGGCCCTAGGCTCTGGCCGCCCCGAGCCAAGATCCGGTGGAGGTGCCGGGAGGTCCAAACCGTCGCCCATGCCCGCAGGGAGGACGAGCAGCGGCAGAGCGCTAAGTTGTACTAGCAAAGAAAACACACACACCTGGCAAGGCAAACCTACAGGGTACAGCCACATGTCTTTCTTGGAGAGAAAGTCTGAATGGCCTTGCCTGTTCATTGTTCGTAATTGTGCAGACTAATCCTAATTGTCTTTCTTGGAAGCTAACTTACAGGTATGTACAAATAGCATATGTAGAAATATCATATGTTCCACATGATTCCGGTAGAAACAAATGTATGATATTTAAGCTATTTCTCATGGTTTTTTTCATTTTATTCATGGTGCTCTTATGCCATTAACAGCCAAAGGATATTTGAGATTCAAGGAGTTTGGGTAGACCAGAAAACAATAACTTTATCATTCAAGACTGGTGGTTGGATAAATCCTCGTGTTGTTGGCTGTTTTTTCAAAACTAAAGAATAAAGACCAGCTCAACCGAGGAAGAAAAGGCCTGCTACCAAACAGCGAATTAGTACAACACATAGTTAGCATTGATGACATGGTCAGCCGACATTTTGTGTTCTTTTTCATCAGTTTTCTTTTTCATTTCAACGATGTTTTCCTTCTTCTAAATGTCAATCAATTTCTAGAAAACAAACATGTATGAGAAGCTAATGAACCCTATGCTAAATCATTCAGATCCCGCAAACAAAGTAATCTTACAGGAAAGTACTGTTGGCTACAGTTTATTGAATGCTTCTTTGGTAAGTAAGGTTTCTTTGTTAAAAGTGCTTTTATTAGAAATTTCTTTTGGTCAGAGGTTAGACTAATATTTTGTTCCTCTCTACATTTATGTAGGTAAAAATGCCTGTATTCAAGGAAAAACAATGGATATTAATCGTTGCTAACTTCAGAGCGAATCTATAATACCTAAATAGTTCATCCTCACTATATTATTTCTCTTGACATGCAGCTTATGCACATCAGCATCTCAGCCACATAAGAGCTCCTTTACCGGCTTACGGGTGGGGCCAATCATAGATTAACCATCATAGACAAGGGATGAGAATGGCCACATCAGCATCCGTTACAAGCTCACGGGAGGATAGACCACAGGCCCACCCACCTCCTCGTGTGTGTCCTCATAAATAAACCTCCTCACGCGTTACCCAAAAAAACCTCATGCGTTCTCTCTCAGGTCATCAAGTGTGAGCCCAGCCGACCAAGTTATTTCTCCCAGAAAATAGACCAACCTTTCAACCTTTTCCCCCCAATCTCCCCCCACGCCGGCGGACAGAGCCGACGGAGCTCCCTCACGAAGGTGATCTGCTCTGATCCTCCTTCCACCGGCGGTTTTCCCACACCAGTGGTTAGAGCTGGAGGAGCTCCCTCCCTCATGTCCTTGGTCTGCTTCGGGCTGTCCTCGCACCGACGGCGGATCGTGTACGGCCATCCCCGGCGCGGCCCCAGTTCCAGCCGGATGACCTCAGGAAGGAGGAGCTCGCTTGCCTCCCCAAGCCAAAAGGTCCATTCAACTACCGGAATACAAACGATCTCGCTCTGCCAGTCTCTCCGCCTCCCCGTCTCTTAATTAATTACCCCAAACTCATCCCTTCCCATTCTCTCGTCCCTCCACTTGATCTCCTTCAACACAAAGTTTGGCCTGTTTTCACAGTTCGCCCAACCATGAAGTTTGTCTTCACTGCCCGTCGCCAATTAGGATCGAAGCAATGTCATCCCCGTTTGTCCGTGGATGTTCAAGATCAAAGCAGCAGTCCCCCGCGGTGAAGGATGGTCTGAAAATCTTCGGCCTCTCTCTCTCCCTCTCTCTGCTACTCCCTCTGTTCCTAAATATTTCTCCGTCCGAAAAAGCTTGTCCCACATATGGATGTATATAGATGCACAGTTTTTTCGGACGGTGGGAGTATAAGTCTTTGTAGAGTATAAGTCTTTGTAGAGATTTCACTATGAACCACATACGGATGTATATAGATGCATTTTTAAGTGTAGATTCATTCATTTTGCTCCGTATGTAGTCCAACTAGTGGGATCTCTACAAAGACTTATATTTAGGAACGGAGGGAGTAGGTCATTATCGCGAGACAGGGAGAAGCAGACCTTACGAATCGCCAAGCCTCGACAGTAAAAATCTGTGCGATTCCCATCATGGCTTGCCGGCTCGTGTCAGCCATAATCTTGACTTAGCGCGTGCGTTGGCGGACGTGGTTATGCCGTTGTGGAGAACCAGCATGACCGGCGGACGTGGTGCGTGTAGTTAGTCAGTTAGCACATGCATAGGACTGGATGTGATCGTGTGCATGCATGGTTGTTAGCTGGTTAGCTCGTGTGTGGCCGTTGCGTGAGGTTAGGCCAGGTAGTGTTGAACGTGTGCGTGCGTGGCCAAGAGTGGCAGGTGTGTGTGCGCCTGTGTTCTAGCCTGGGTATAAATACCCCTCCCCATGTACTGATCGAAGTGCTGCGGTATGTGCCGAGCCAGAGTTCGTGCTCAATGAAAACTTAGGTTGTTCGTGCGGCCGAGGCGCCGTTCGTGCGGCGGGGCGTATGTGCGCCGGAAATATCTGTGTCCCTCTCCTTCCACCTACGTTCAAGCGAGTGTGAGAGAGAGGTAGTTCGGGGTTTGTCCCAACAGCTCGCCCTCTCCAGGGTACATGTTTGCTTTTTTCTTGTGTGTTTTGTTTCCGGCATTATTTTGATTGCTTTTTCTTCGAATCTTTGGGGTTAAGGACTCTGTAGTCGCAGTTCAATGGAACACAAGGCTTTTTGCCTATGTACTTGACCTGATGCTTATAGCTACGCTAAAGCATTGTATTTCTGCGGTCGCTGAATACTGTTGTTTCTGCTGGTTGTCTTAATTACTGTTTGTATTTCTGCCACAGGCAGCAAGGCATCTTGCAAGTTGCAACGCGTGGATCAGCAAATGTGATTTACAGCGACGTCTTCTGTTCCTTCTTTCAAGCTACAGGCTGCAAAATCTACTACTGCAGGTATGTATTGTTCTCTCTCTCTCTCTGCTAGATGTCTTCCATGTAGCTGTTTACGTTCTGTAAATTATCAATGGGAATTTCATCATCTTAGAATATTACAGTGCAGGCAGATAGTTGTTGGGGGTTGCAAGGTTAACTGCTCCATCCTTGGACGATGTACTTTGGCATCTTCAATGGAATCACAAGTTACGGGAGGCGCCGATGAAATAGGTAAAGCTGAATTAGGGATTTCTGCGGTAACAGGCACACCAACATTGCCAATAGATGATTGATGCATACTTTTTTGAGCATTACTATTTTCCAAGAAAATTTGGTATAAAAGATTATTGCTATCAGTAATGCGACTATCAATTTCAGCCCATACCTCAGGAGAGAAGGCACTACTCACTTATGGCTAAATGCTCAATATCCAAGTGGGCTTACAAATTTGATCATGATCAATTGCTTTGTGGATTGTCTCATGTCTCTTGATTAGTTGGTATTTATCCCCTCAATATCGCAAGTTTCTTACCTCCAAACAAAATATTTACTTGTTACTAATAAAAAAATCAAAAAGTTTGCCTACATTCTTCCTTAGATCCCTTCTTTTACTCCGATAGTATTGCGGATCACAATCGATGCAAAGAAAATGAATACATTTCCATACTATAATAAAAAGGTAAGTGTAATAAATAGAGAACTGGATCATGTCACATGACTTATTCCATTTCTACTCTATGGGATCTTACGGAGCCTGTTCATGGATGACATGGTTGCGGTATGATCATAGAAGATATTCTCCTCAAGTGAACCAGCCTATCCTTCCTAGGTAGGGGACTTACATGTTGATTGGATGCGGAGACACCTTTGGTTGTGAATTCTAATGTGGCAGATCCAATTCTTTATCTGCATGGCCAAATCAATAATTCAAGTCACACACTCCCATAATCCGCCTTTTTTCTTTCGTAAAATTAACTTCAACTATTTGTATTGTATAAAAATACTTTGGAGTTGAAGAGAAGTATCCAAATGACATGTGTTATTTTACAATAACCCATGCTTGTAGCAATGAAATACCACAACCTACCCGATATGATATATGATAATTATAATTTTCTATGATATGCCTTCCCTATAAAGGACCCAAAATACCTTGCTTACGTATCATTGGAAAGTGCATTAACATAAATACGGCAGTAAGCAGAGGCAGTACAAAGGTATGTAAACTATAAAAACGAGTCAAAGTGGATTGGCCCACACTAGCACTTCCGCGTAATAACTCCACTAAAGGCGATCCTATTACCGGAATGGCTTCAGGTACACCTGTCACAATTTTGACTGCCCAATAGCCAATTTGATCCCAAGGCAAAGAATAACCAGTTACACCAAATGATGCAGTCAAAACAGCCAAAGCCACACCTGTGACCCAAGTTAATTCACGGGGTTTTTTAAATCCCCCTGTGAGATACACACAAAATACATGCAGGATCATCATTAAAACCATCATACTTGCTGACCATCGATGAACTGACCGGATTTACCAACCAAAGTTAGCCTCGGTCATTATGTAATGAACCGAGGAAAAAGCCTCTGTAACGGTTGGTCGGTAGTAAAAAGTCATAGCAAAACCGGTAGCGACTTGTACTAGAAAACAAGTAACTGTAATTCCCCCTAAACAATAAAATATGTTGACATGGGGAGGAACATATTTACTAGTTATATCATCTGCAATTGCCTGAATCTCAAGACGTTCCTCAAACCAATCATATACTTTATTGAGATAGGTAATTAACCCGAGTCCCCCTCTAAGAGCCGTATATGAAAATTTCATCTCATACGGCTCAAGCAGAAACACACAAATTTTCAATGAATATTAGAAAAAAGGTTCAAAACTTCATCAGCCACTAAATTGGGTCAATTTGCCTTGAAGATATCAAATAAGAAAAATCCAGAATATCTTCTTTGTGATGATAATGCCAAAAAATCTCAAGTTGGCGTGTCTTTCTTTCTTCCTTTCCCTTATGTTGGTCATTATAGGCTTCTTGACTTTTCTCTTCCCTATAAAGGATTTGTTTTTCTATGCGTAATATAGAAATTATCTTGTTGCGATCCTATGAATCAGTTCAATTAAAACCTTAGATTCATACTAGAGCCACGATGATTTAGTCTCAAGCTAAACAAAAGGCAAGGGTTCCTCGAATAAGAACCGCTTGATAATCATTTATTGAATCAGTGTAATGACTTGACAAAATCGAGAGAAATAAAGTTATCTTTTGGCCAAACAAAATTGGAAGGAAGAAAATTTCTTTTTTATTTTTATTTAAGAACTACTTGAATTTTTCAGTCTGGTTGTGAGGTCTTAATAGTGAGTATGAATCATAGTTCCATTTTTTTATCCACTCTATCTATTTCGTGTTCCAGATACTACAATAAATAATATCTGACGAATTAGAATCATCTTGATAGAGATAACAGGCCATTTTTATGTATTATCAGTAGGATCAATTCTAACAAGTCACACACTCATATTCCAGAGATACCGAAACAAAAAAATTCCGTGGTCAAACTACCATAATATCTAGAAATGTAGATCTTAAACTAGAAAGGCTTTTTTGGATGGAAAAACTCTGACTTCCTAGTTTTAGTTAGTAGAAGCCTAATTGGTTAAAATTCCGTCTAGTAAAACGGAAGAATTATAAATTTCTAAAATGATAGATAGGAATATAGCGAATAAAGCCATTGCGAACCCCATAAAAGGAGTAGTCCCCCAACCCGGGGCGACTTTCCCATATTCCGAATTCAAGGGTTTCAGTAAACTACCTGCACCAGTTTGTTTTGACCTAGGTTTAGAACTATCTTCAACGGTTTGTGTAGCCATAAATTCTATTTAATCATTGGTGTTGACTTTGTATACTATTCCGTTGTAGTTGTAAATACATGATCTTTTCGTAGATCCATTGTAATCTTGAAATTCTATAAAAATGGAAACAACAACTTTAGTCGCCATCTCCATATCTGCTTTACTTGTAAGCTTTACTGGGTATGCCTTATATACCGCGTTTGGGCAACCCTCTCAACAATTAAGAGATCCAATCGAAGAACACAGAGACTAATTTAAGTAAGAAGTCCCCCTATCTGGGAGACTTCTTACTTAAATGAAATTATTTTATTCTTTTAGTTGGAGTTGGTGGAACCTTAGGTGGTACTCAGAAGAAGATAGCGAAAAAATTTATCCCTAAAGTCGAAACTAAAAGGAACGTATAAACCAATGCTTCCGTAGATTTGATTCTGGTTTATTTACGATTATAACTTCCACACCAATTCATTTGTCATTTGGGATAACTTCCCATATAAAGAAAGAAAAAGAGTCAAACAAAGGATGGGAGATGTTTCCCATGTCAAATCAAAAAAGAGAGGTGAAAGATACTATAGCAATGTGTATCAGACTGCTTGTTTCCTTGTACTTGGATCTCCCACTTTTTGGAATGTTCCAAATTCCACTTGAGCATCCAAATCTGGATCAATACCAGCAAAAACATCTTGGAACAATGTTCTAGTGCCATGCCAAATGCGTCCGAAAAAGAAGAGCAAAGCAAAGGTAGCATGACCGAAAGTGAACCAACCCCTTGGACTGCTGCGAAAAACACCATCAGATTTCAAAGTAGCCCGGTCTAATTCAAAAATTTCCCCTAATTGAGAATGCCTCACATATTTGTTTACAGTAGCAGGATCAGAATAACTTACTCCATTAAGTTTGCTACCATAGAACTCCACCGTTACGCCTACTTGTTCAACACTATATTTGGATTCTGCTCTTCTAAAAGGAACGTCTGCTCTAACAATTCCCTCCTCATCTACCAAAACAACCGGAAATGAAAGTAGGCATACGGCATACAAAAAGCTCACGTCCTTCTTTATCTCTAAAGACGGGATGTCCTAACCAACCAACAGCTATTCCATCCCCATTGTCCATTGAGCCTGCTCTGAATAATCCCCCTTTTGCCGGATTATTACCAATATTATCATAAAAGGCTAATTTTTCAGGAATTTTAGACCAAGCTTCTGATAAACTAAGATTTTCGGCTAAACCATTGCTAACTCTTCGATATATTTCTTGCTGAAAGTATCCCTGATCCCACTGATAATGAGTAGGCCCAAATAATTCGATTGGGGTCGTTGCTGACCCATACCACATAGTTCCAGGAACTACGAAAGCTGCAAAAAAACCGCAGCGATACTACTGGAAAGTATAGTTTCAATATTGCCCATACGTAATCCTTTATATAGACGTTGAGGCGGACGGACACTAAGATGGAATAAGCCCGCTAATATACCCAATGTACCCGCAGCAATATGATGAGAAGCTATTCCCCCCGTAACAAAAGGATCAAAACCTTCTGCACCCCACGCTGGATTTACAACTTGTACTTTTCCAGTTAGTCCATAAGGATCGGATACCCATATCCCAGGACCATACAAACCCATTACATGAAATGCCCCAAAGCCAAAGCAAGCCACCCCTGCAAGAAATAAATGAATTCCAAAGATCTTGGGCAAATCCAAAGAGGGTTTTCCCGTCCGCTCATCATAGAATATTTCTAGGTCCCAATATACCCAATGCCAGATCACTGCCAAGAAACACAAGCCAGAAAACACAATATGCGTACCTACCACACCTTCATAACTCCAAATACCCGGATTTGTTACAGTTCCTCCAGAAATACTCCAACCACCCCACGAATCCGTTATTCCAAAACGAGTCATGAAGGGAATTATGAACATACCTTGTCTCCACATTGGATCTAGAACAGGATCAGAGGGATCAAAAACTGCTAATTCGTATAAAGCCATTGAGCCAGCCCAACCAGAAACAAGAGCTGTGTGCATTATATGCACCGCAAGCAATCGACCCGGATCATTCAATACGACAGTATGAACACGATACCAAGGAAAACCCATGGAAATACCCCTTTAGCAAAGAAAAATAGACACGATGTCGCTTTATTTTATCGCATTGAAAAAGACTATCCATATCCTATGTACCTAACCCTTCTAGGGGATTCTGTGTCAGAAAGCGTGAATATTTATTTCATTCCATTAAAAATAAGAAGCCAATTCTGTTCATAAGAAGAAAGAGAAGCAGATCTATTCTATACTCGATAAGTGCCAATATGCAATGGGTAACTTGGCTAATTTGGAAAAAACGAAGAATAGATCGCTACCGCTCTTTGTTTAGCATTCGAATCACCCATTCCTTTGTCTTTATTCAATCTGTCTTACATTCCTTATATGTATAACCTTTCAATCTACGTATTAATAGAATCTATAGTATTCATATAGAATAAGAATAAAAATTAAGACAATGAACTACGGATTCTTTCTTTCTGTTCCATTCTTACGTTTCCATATTAAAGTGTGGTTTTCTTACTTAAATTTAATAATATTAATCTAATATGCCCATTGGTGTTCCAAAAGTACCTTACCAGATTCCTGGAGATGAAGAAGCGACTTGGGTTGACTTATACAATGTTATGTATCGAGAAAGGACACTTTTTTTAGGTCAAGAGATTCGTTGCGAGATCACGAATCATATTACAGGTCTAATGGTATATCTGAGTATAGAAGATGGAATTAGTGATATTTTTTGTTTATAAGCTCCCCAGGCAGGTGGCTAATCTCAGGAATGGCTATCTTTGATACAATGCAAACGGTGACACCAGATATATATACAATATGCCTCGGAATAGCCGCCTCCATGGTGTCCTTCATTCTGCTTGGAGGAGAACCCACCAAGCGTATAGCATTCCCTCACGCAAGGATTATGCTTCACCAACCTGCTAGTGCTTATTATTGGGCAAGGACACCAAAAAATTTACTACAAGTAGAAGAGTTACACAAAGTTCGTGAAATGATCACAAGGGTTTATGCAGTAAGAACAGGCAAGCCTTTTTGGGTTGTATCCGAAGACATGTAAAGGGATGTTTTTATGTCAGCAGACGAAGCCAAAGCTTATGGACTTGTCAATATTGTAGGGGATGAAATGATTGATAAGCACTGCGATACTGATCTAGTGTGGTTTCTGATAACCCACAAGTATAGGGGATCGCAACAATTTTCGAGGGTAGAGTATTCAACCCAAATTTATTGATTCGACACAAGGGGAGCCAAAGAGTACTTGAATGTATTAGCAGTTGAGTTGTCAATTCAACCACACATGGAGACTAAATATCTGTAGCAAAGTGATTAGTAGCAAGACAATATGATAGTTTGATAGCAAGTAACCAAAGTAGCAGTAGTAACAGTAACGGTAACAGTAGCAGATTTGTAGCGAGTGTAACAGTAACAGCAGCGATAGTAACTTAGCAAACAGTAGTATGTGGAAACTCGTAGGCACTGGAATGGTAATGATGAACGTGTGTTGGATGATATCGATCATGTATCATTCATAACCTAGGGTGACACAGAACTAGCTCCAGTTCATCAATATAATGTAGGCAAGCATTCCATAAATAGTCATACGTGCTTATGGAAAAGAACTTGCATGACATATTTTGTCCTACCCTCCCGTGGCAGCGGGGTCCATAAGGAAACTAAGGGATATTACGGCCTCCTTTTAATAGAGAACCAGAACAAAGCATTAACACATAGTGAATAAATGAACTCCTCAAACTACGGTAATCATCGGAAAGAATCCTAGTTATTGTCACCCTGGGGGATACGGATCATAACACATAGGAGGTGCATACAACTTGCAAGATCGGATCTAAAACACAAATATATTGGTGAAAACATAAATGGTTCAGATCTGAAATCATGGCACTCGGGCCCTAGTGACAAGCATTAAGCATAGCAAAGTCATAGCAACATCAATCTCAGAACATAGTGGATACTAGGGATCAAGCCCTAACAAAACTAACTCGATTACATGATCAATCGCATCCAACCCATCACCGACCAGCAAGCCTACGAAGGAATTACTCACTCCCGGTGAGGAGCATCATGGAATTGGCGATGAAGAGAGGTTAGTGATGACGAAGATCGAAGACCCCCCTATCCAGAGCCCCAAACGGACTCCAGATCTGGCCTCCCGATGAAGAACAGGAGGTGGCGGCGGCTTTGTCTCGTGAAACGCAATAATTCTTCCTCCTTGATTTTTTCCTGGGCAAATATGATTTTATAGGCTTGGGAGTTGGGCCAGATGGGCTACCAGGGGCCGGGGGGCGCGCCCCAGTGCCATGTGGCCACCCTGGTGCCCCTTTGCAGTAACTCTTTGCTCCAATATTCTTCATTAATTCCATAAAAATTCTCCAAAAAGTTTCAGCTCATTCTAAGAACTTTGATTTCTGCACAAAAACAACACCATGGCAATTCTGCTGAAAACAGCGTCAGTCTGGGTTAGTTCCATTCAAATCATGCAAATTAGAGCCCAAAACAAGAGCAAAAGTGTTTGGAAAAGTAGATACGACAGAGATGTATCAACTCCCCCAAGCTTAACTCATTGCTTGTCCTCAAGCAATTCACTTGGCCAACTGACAGTGATAAAGAAAACCTTTTACAAACTCTTTTTGTTCTTGTGCTTATGATTGCATTCAAATAGCATCCAAGTTTTCAGCAAAGATTATAACTAACCACATTCATGATAACTCTTAGAAATCATATTCATTCATATATAAGGCATAATCAACTAGCGAGCAATAATAAAGTATCTCAAATGCCAACACTCTGTCAAAACAATCAAGATATAATTTGACAATGATGGTATCTCGCTAGCCCTTTCTGAGACCGCAAAACATAAATGCAGAGCACCTCCGAAGTTTAAGCAGCGACTA
Source organism: Thinopyrum elongatum (assembly GCA_011799875.1). Classification (NCBI taxonomy): domain Eukaryota; kingdom Viridiplantae; phylum Streptophyta; class Magnoliopsida; order Poales; family Poaceae; genus Thinopyrum; species Thinopyrum elongatum. Next base: position 725,664,077 of record CM022298.1, on the reverse strand, counting down.
AACATTGTAATTCATGGCAACAAAGATCCAGTCATGATGCACTCAATGATTAACCACACACAATGCATGAGAATGACAATAGTGCTCTCCAGTCTGGTGCTTGTTTGAGAAGGTGATGACTCAACAATAAAAGTAATTAGAAAGTCCCTTCGCAGAGGGAAGCATGGATTTGCAGAGGTGCCAGAGCTCAAAGTTTTAAAACAGAGGTAAAATTTAATTTTGGGTGGCATGCCCTTCCTGTCAACGTTATGACCGAGATCTTTAATTATCTTCCATGCTAAACAAATTAGTGGCAGTTCCCAAGCGATAAAAGTAAAGCTTACTTTCTCTTCACCTTATCGTAGTCCGAGGCAGATTGGAAATTGTTTGCCCTTCATTCCACTTACGGTTCATAAGAGTTTGTTTAAATAATTGCAATTTTATTTGGGACTGGGAATCCCGGTTACCGCCCTTTTCTCGTGAGATGACAAGTGAATAAGCACTCATCTGAGAATAACTCACTTAGCATAGAAGATATTGACTTCCCCCTGTCACTCCATGAGCGGTCCAGGCACATAAAACAGATGTTCATTTGAATAATTTAGAGGTGGCACATGCAAATTTACTTAGGACGGCAGGGTAATACCGTATGTACGTAGATATGGTGGACTCATCTGGAACAACTCAGGTTCAAGGGCTATGATGCACAAGCAGAATTCCCGCTTAGTACAGGTGAAGGCTAGCAAAAAGGTTGCGAAGCAACCAGCCAGAGAGCGAATATGGTCATGAACATATAGTATGAATAATCAACATTGAGTACTAGCATGAGTAGGATATGAGCACCATGAACATAAATATCATAGAGGCTATGTTGGTTTTGATTCAACTACATGCATAAACATGTGCCAAGTCAAGCCACTTGAAACATTCAGAGGAGGATACCATACCATCATACCATATCACAATCATTTTAAATGCATGTTGACATCCAAGGTAAATCATTATCATCCCCTAGCTACTTAAGCATGGCATGAACAACTATAATCTCTTATTGTCATCACAAACATGCTTGATCATAATATGCTTAATAATGGATACCGATCTAAACACATTCATAAAGACAAGAACAGGTTGAGTTCATACGCGCTTTTCTTTGCCACCACCAAATCATCATCATTATTGCCTTTCACTTGCACGACCGTATGGTATGAAAATAATAATAGTGCAAGGGTGCCATGGACTAAGTTGGAATCTGCAACAATTTACTCAAGACAAGGTAAAATGGGCCCTTTGGTAGATGATTAATAATGCATATGAGAGCCACTCAACATTTTCATCGCGGTCTTCTCCTTTTAAGAACTCAACCACAAGAAAAGAAAAGAAATTCAGAGAAACATACTGAAATATTTTTGAGGTTTTTGATTTTTCTTGAAGAAGGCAAATCAAAAAGAGAAAAGCAAAAACGAGAAAAACTATTTACACGGGAAAGCTCCCAACAAGCAAAAGAAGAATCGAGAAATCTTTTTGGGTTTTTTGATTTTTAGAGGCTGCAACTAAATAATTTGGAAAGCAAAAACCAAAAAGAAGCTAACTAATATTTTTGGATTTTCTGAAAGTTTTTCAAACACACAAAAAGAAAGGAAGAAAATAAAATAAAATAAAACTAACATGGATACTACATTGAAAAAGTATGAGCACCGACAACTAGAATGAAATATGTGAGCATGAATGAAATGTCGGTGGGAAATGCGTACTTCCCCAAGCTTAGGCTTTTAGCCTAGCTTGGTCTACTGCCATCCGTGTCCTGGATAATAATCAAAGTTGTAGCTAAAAGAAGCCTGCTGAGTAGCCTCCTCATCCTGACAGGTAGCCTCGACCGCTGCATTGTACTCTAGCGCCTCTTCCTTCGTCAAAGAGTACCTTCCCTTAGCCTGAAAGTCAAAAAGAGCGGGAGCGGGCAAAAGCACATACACAAGGTCTTATTTGTTAAAAATTAAAATATACTCATAAGTGCTTGCACCTGGTCTCAGAAACTTATGTACACGCATAGTGGCAAAGTTCAAGTACTTGTAAGGTATAACGGGGCCATTGAACCTTGGAGGGATCTCTAAGTGTGCAGCTACACGTGAGGCATAAATCCCTCCATATAAATCTCCATCATTCGCGTTGCGTTGCAACCTACGTGCTACAATGACACCCAAATTATAGCGCTTCTCGCCAGTCAAAGCAGTGTGAATAATGCTCAAGTCAGGAGCACAAAGTGCACTACAGTCCTGCTTGCCTACGATGCACTTCCCGTTGAAAAGCACAAAATAACGAATAGCGGGAAATTGAATGCTATTAATTCTAGCTTGCGTCACCCTTCTATCCTCACCCCAACAGAGGTTATTTAGAAACAATGAATACTCTTCTGTAGGAGGTTCTCCAAGTTTCGACCCCAAGGCTCAACATATAAATAGAGGGGCAGGGCTATCACCCAAGACATCAAGATTCACCAAGCCGTGTGTCGGCAACCCCGCCCCCTCTACTTTATCCTCCGTCATAGTTTTCGTTGTGCTTGGTGAAGCCCTGCGGAGATTGTTCTTCACCACCACCGTCACCATGCCGTCGTGCTGCCGGAACTCATCTACTACTTCACCCCTCTTGCTGGATCGAGAAGGCGAGGACGTCATCGAGTTGAACGTGTGCTGAACGCGGAGGTGCCGTATGTTCGGTACTTGATCGGGACGGATCATGAAGGTGTACGACTACATCAACCGCGTTGATAAACGCTTCCGCTTAGCGATCTTCAAGGGTATGAAGATGCTCTCCCCCTCTTGTTGCTATGCATCTCCATGGATAGATCTTGTGTGTGCGTAGAAATTTTTTTGTTTTCCATGCAACGTTCCCCAACAGCAACAGTACTTAAAGTGGTGATTTGCTTTATTATACTAATGGATCTCACAAAGGTATTGTTAAGTTTTGTGTGGATGAAGTGTTCAAAGATCGAGGAGGTGTTGATATGAGAAGAATGAGGAGAGGAAAGAGCCCAAGTTGGGGATGCCCAAGGCACCCCAAGGGCATCCCATCTTTATTCGATAATTATCGGTATGTCTCGGTTTTTGTTTTGTTCACATGATATGCGTAAATTCTTGGAGCGGCGTGTGCCTTTTATTTTTCTTTTACTAATGCACCATGCTGGTATGAGATAGTACTTGGTTGATTTATAGAATGCTCTTTGCACTTCACTTATATCTTTTGAGTATGACTTTATAGAATGCTTCATGTGCTTCACTTATATCATTTGAAGTTTGGATGCCTGTTTCTATACACATAGAAAACCGCCATTTGTAGAATGCTCTTTTGCTTCACTTATATTTCTTAGAGCGTGGGCATATATTTTCGCGCATGCCATTTGTAGAATCGAGGCGCCTCCTCTGTTAAGATAATCATTATACCTCCTCGATTTTCACGCATGCCATTTTACTGTTGTACCAACTTTTCCTTATAAATAGGCAAGAGGGGTTCCCTTTTTCACTTTTACCCCCGTCGCCTCTTCTTCTTCCTCCTCATGATATCCTCTGTGACCGGAGCTCCGTCGCCGCCGCTGACCTTCACCAACAAGCCCAACAAGGCCACTGCATCAACCTGACTGGACCAGAAATCTGTGTCGCACTCCCGCCATTCTTCAGCACCGTTAGGTATTCCTCTTTCTTCACTTCAAATCCACATTAGGACACCCTAGTTCATAGAGTTCGTCGGTGTTCGTCCTAGCTCATCCATGCTCATCCATCCCCCGCCTAGAAGTTGTATTTCAATTCAAAAAACAGAGTAAGATCGGAGTGGTAGCTGCTTTAGCCCTTGTTTGCATGTTGCATATATCCCTTATTCCTTCAAAATCAATTCATTATCTGCCAGTTCTTCCACTGTCGCCTACTAAGTTTAGTAATTTTTCATCTTTTTCTGACCTGCCGTAGATCCAAAATTATAGGCATAAATTGCAAAACTTGTTTGCCCCATACTTAGCAAAATTTCAACAAAACTTGGATCTGTAGATATTTGACCCGCCCTTCATCGTTCAGGCGACTTAATGACATATTTGTAACCCATCAAGAATTCCAAAGATTTATTTAACCCGCCAACGTGTTGCCGGCTCATACTTTCATAACTTAACCCGCCATGCTTTCATAACCTGATAATTATTCCACTCCATGGCTATGACCGCTCGTAATTCCTTTAATGGTTCATCATAATATGTAACCTTCTAACTGTAGCTAGCTCATCACTACTGAATCATCGTATAATCATTCAGGCGGCTTACCATAGTAATTTTAACCCACCACATCCTTATTCTTTGGTCACAGCTTGTTATTCCGGCTCATCATGGCTAAAGCGCCCACCTCTTGTGACTGGATCGCCTCCAGAGTCACAGAGGACTCACTCAATGATTATGTGGCCATGGGGGTTTTACCCGCCAAGGAGGTCATCCACTGGCGGGTTCCAGGCCCCGATTGTCCCCCTCAGCCTCAAGAGGGTGAAGCTGTGGTTTTCTCGGACCACCTACTCCGTGGCTTCTCACCGCCCGGCTCAAAATTCTTCCGGGATGTTTTGCATTTATATAATCTTCATCCACAAGATATTGGTCCCAACTCTGTTTCCAACATATGCAATTTTCAAGTGTTCTGTGAAGTATACCTTGGGGAAGAACCCTCTGTCGAACTGTTCAGAGACTATTTTCATATCAACCGCCAGACTGAGATGTCAGATGGGCCTAGTCTTGAACTGGGAGGGGTTTCCATCCAAAGACGAAGAGATGTAACTTTTCCTTCAGCCGCCCTGCCCAGTCATCCCAAAGACTGGAATTATACTTGGTTCTATTGTAGGGACACTTCCCCAGCTGGAGAGAACCCCCTGCCAGGTTACCGCCCATACCGGCTCACCACCGACGGCGTGCTTCCAGGTCGACTGACTGCCGCAGAGCGCACTCCTTTTGCCTCCACTTTTTCAAAAATAAGGGCCTTGAATGCCAATGGCTTAACTGGAGTTGATCTTGTCCGCTGCTGGGTCGCCTGGAAGATTTTACCACTAAGCCGCCGGCCCGATTTAATGTGCGAGTATACTGGCGACACCAAGGATCCTCAGCGTTATAACCAAGCATGCCTGACTGATAAGGAGATCAATGACTCAGTCAAAACGCTGCTTGGGGAGTCTCTTGAAAACTGCAGCAAAACGGGTCTGAACCCTTTCTGCACTCTCAACCCAGCTCCAGATGTGAGTAACTTAAACAAAGCTTCTTCTTGTTCATTTATCTCTTTATGCTTTTCTGACCTTATTGCTTGTAAAAATAGGCTGACTCTCCTTTCTGGAGGAGGAAATTGCAAGCCGCCACTCCATCCAAGAAGACAAAAGGAATAAAGTCTCGTGGCATGGGTCGTCGTAGTAAACAAACAGCACAAGAGCTTTTTCAGCTGGACGAGTCGGAGGTAGAACTTGACTCTCTTGGCCTTCTCTTTATACAACTTATTGATGCTGATTCCTCTCAGGACGACGCAGAAACAAGCCAGGCTCATGAAGTAGAGGTAACTATTATCTCCTCCGACTCAGAATCTTTGCCAAGAAAGAAAACAAGGCGGGTCATCCGAAAAGTAAGATTTTCACACCCTCTTGCTCATTTGGATCCCAACTTTCTTTTGAAGAAACAACAGCATGAATCAAGGCGCATGACCCGGAGTGACGGCACTCAAGTTCTTGTATCCGGCTTACCCAACACACATGCTCCTCGCAAGCGTCACAACGAGGTGCTTCATAGCCCGACTCTTTCCCTTCCAAAGGCTGGTCTCATTCGTCAACCTCTTAATCCTTCCGACTCAAATTATCAGGGGACGCCTCCGTCATCCGGCGACTCTACTGGAACTCAAATGCCTGCTTTCAAGATTGCCCATGGGTAAGTATCTTCATTCATTCAGAAATAACTTGTAGCGATATACTCATGGACTCTTGTATTCTTGTAACAGAGGCATAGCAAAAGCGGGCAAAAAACAAAAGGTGGGCAGTTCTTCAAAAGACACCAAATCTGCTGAGCCGGAGAAGCAGGTGCTAGAGGCCCCTGAGGTTTCAATTCAAAATCCTGAAGATCTTGCCAATGATCCGCCACCACAAACTGATACCATGGTCTTTGAGCCCATGGATACTGAAGTTAACCCGGCTACCAGTCATGACCCGCGAAGTCCTAAATCGCTAACTCCTGCAAAGCCAACTGAAGAGATCCCTCTTGAGAAGAATTCTGATGATATTACTATCACTGGGATGGCTTATACAGCGCCAGGAGCCTCAACTGTGCTAGCCAAGCATAGTACTAAAGAAGAATCACCTTCCTTGGAGAAAGGCAAGGCCAAGCTGGATCTGGAGAGCTATTCCTTCTTCAGTGCAGGTGAGGTGTATGCGGGCAATTTGAGCTACCTGCACAGAAGTAGAGACATGGAGGCTGGGCTAGTGCAGTTAATGAAGCAGAAGTATGAGGTATGAAGATATCCAATCCCTCTTTAACCTTACGCATATACATATGTCCATACTAGCCCCCAAGTCTGAAGTATAGGAAAAAATATTGACTATGCTTTAGACTTGTGAAATTTCCAATGTGTAGCCCCCAAGGGCTGGCTTGTCTTGAAAAGACGAGCTGGGTCTTCATAGAGATTGAAATGACCTACATTAGCCCCCAAGTGCCAAGTATATTGCTTGCAATCTGCTTGGGACTTGATTAACCGTATCACAAAAACTTGCTCCTTGTGTTATAACCATTACCTCAAAATTGTATTTCAGGAGGCATTGAATGTGAAAGAGTCGTAGCTGAGCGACTTAAAGAAGAATATTGAGCTGCAACAAGCTGAAACTTTCGAGGCCGAGTCAAAGCTGAAAACTTCATTGGAAGAAATTGAGAAGGTCAAGGCGGGTTTTGATGCTAAAAGAACCACCTGGGAAACTGACAAGGCTGCACTGTTAAAAAGAGCAGAAGATGCTGAGGCTGAGCTTAAACCGGTGACCGACGATTTAGCCGGCTTGAAGCAACATATCTCTCAATGTCAGCCGCCATCTTTGGTAAGCTTACTATGCAACTCATCTTTTTTTTTATATTTCTCTAAGCTGCCTGGCGACTCATAATGTATAACATTTAACCTGCCTGGCGACTCTTGTGTAAAAAATAAACAGGCCCCAGAAGCACCAATCTTGGCTAGAACATGCTGCTCAAATTGAAGGCGGTTTACTCACTGACTGAACAGTTGTATGCTGGAACACTGCGCAGCCTTGCAGCTTTGTCAGGTGGGAAAAAACCTCCAACTCAGATCAAGATTGTGCTGGATCATCTTTCAACGGTGCCGGCTCAAATTGAACAGGTGAAATTATCAGCCGCACGAGCCGGAGCCATTCTTGCTCTAGGCTGGGCCAAAGCGTGGCAAGCAGAACTTGACCCGGAAGAAATAGCCACCGGATGCCCAGAGTTCAAGGATGATGAGTCAATCTTTGAAGAGAAAGACTTCAACAACTGCGTCAGAGAGATGCGGCTCGTGGCATGCAAACTCATAGAAGAGCTGAATTTGAACAAGTACCTGCCAGCTTACGGTGACAACAACAACAAGATTAAGCCGCCCTCGCATGACTTTATGAACCTTATTCCTCCAAGGCGTAAGCATACCTTCGCCCCTGATGTTGATCCTTCTCTTATCTTTAACGATGAAGCCACCTTCGATGCTTTAACCGGCATCGACTAGACATCGGCTACTCTCTAGATGGTGGACGGGGAAGAACCGGCACAGGGTGACCCAGAGGCCTCTACCTCAAGGCGCTAGGAGGACAACAACCCACCAGGCCAGAACCCGGACGGTGCTAACACCGGCTCAATGGAGTAGTTGAACTCTGAAAAACACTTGGTCGCAATTTATTGGGCTCAGCTGAAGCTATGTAATAGATAGCTGAAAAACAATTGCCTGCTCTGCCATGGCTTCGAGCATGTTATCTCAACTTTTGATCCGGCAGCTGAACTTTATTGCATGCTTGATTTGATCATACATATGAGCCGTGCAATGATTCTGCTCTGCACCTGAAGTCTTGTGTATTTTGTAATGACCCATCAATACGCGCACAGGCGACTTATATCCAAGGGCATGTAGTGGGTTAAAAAACCTCGAAGACTTATAATCTCATATAGTAAAAAATCATGCCAGTGGTTGTGTTTGTCAAAAAACATACTGGCGACGTAAAGTCAAAAACCAGGGTGGGTGACAACCCAAATACTCAAACATGAGTAACATAACCTGGAGCCTATAAGACCCGGATGTTCAGAAGTTGCGCCAAAGCAAAGAAAAACTTGAGATCATAAGAACATCGGAAAAACCAAAACAGAAGCATACACGATTCTCAAATGTTTGTTAAGCCAGTTTTTAGGACACAACCGAAAAAGTTGGCTCACTGGCCTTATGTTTGCTTTCAAGGCCGCATAGCCGTTTTTATCCTGTAAGCCAGCCTCCCATGACATAAATCCGTCATTTTAACCTTAACAAGTTCAGGGTCTTAAAAAAGATTGAATGTTAAGAGTACAACGGGCCATATAGCGGAGTAGCACTAAACAGACAGGTGAGTTTATCCTTGCTCACTGTAAGCCGGCTCTCTCATGACACAAAACCGCCGTTTTAATCTTGACAAGTTCAGGGTCTTAAAAAAGATTGACTTGTCAAGAGGTCGGCGGGTCACCTGGCGGAGTAGCAAGTTGCAAACAGGTAGGTATAACCCATAATGTGGCGTTTCATGCCGGTCAAGAGGGTATGAAAGCTAAACCCGGTGGGTTGGAAGCCCCCAAGTGACCTTATGATCAATTAACAAAGACTCAGATGCACATAAATGAAACGACAGAGGCCCTGAATTTCAGGGATGCTGGCTTTATTATATTGATTATAAAAATATATACATCGATAGAGGTATGTACAATAGTGAGAGCCGGTGGCTCAAGTGTAGTAAGGCCGAAGATGAGCAATGTTCCACGGCCGGCGGGTCTCCTCTTCTGACTTGCGTGAATCCTTGTGCTCTCGTATATCAATGAGGTAGTACGACCCGTTATTGAGATTTTTGCTGATCACAAAAGGCCCTTCCCAAGGAGGGGAAAGCTTATGCATCCCTGTCAGATCTTGAATCAAACGGAGCACTAAGTCGCCCTCTTGAAAGGTCCGGCTTCGAACTCTATGGCTATGATAGCGACGTAGATCCTGCTGATATATCGCTGAACGAGCCACCGCAAGGTCACGCTCTTCATCCAAAGCATCAAGTGCGTTCTGACGTGCCATCTCATTATCAGCTTCAACATAAGCCGCCACCCTAGGTGAGTCATGACGGATATCACTTGGGAGAACCGCCTCTGCACCATAGAACATGAAGAAAGGCGTGTAGCCTGTTGACCTATTGGGGGTGGTATTAATACTCCAAAGCACTGAAGGTAGCTCCTCAACCCAACAACCCGGCGTTCGCTTCAAAGGAACCATAAGCCGGGGCTTGATACCTCTCAAAATTTCTTGATTAGCTCGTTCTGCCTGACCATTGGACTGTGGATGAGCCACTGAGGAAACGTCAAGATGAATATGCTCTCTTTGACAAAACTCCTTCATAGCACCCTTAGAAAGATTAGTGCTATTATCAGTGATGATACTATGAGGGTACCCAAAACGGAAAATCAGCTTTTTAACGAACTAAACAGTTGTGGCCGCCTCACAATTACTAACTGGCTCCGCCTCAACCCACTTAGTAAACTTGTCAACCGTCACCAAAAGGTGGGTCTTCTTATCCTTAGACCTCTTGAACGGTCCAACCATATCAAGCCCCCAGACCGCAAATGGCCAAGCTATTGGAATCATCCACAATTCTTGAGCCGGCACATGAGCGCGTCTGGAGAATTTCTGACACCCATCACACTTGCTCACAATATCCTCTGCATCAGCATGAGCTGTTAACCAGTAAAATCCATGTCGAAAAGCTTTAGCCACCAAAGATTTTGAGCCAGCATGATGACCACAATTTCCTTCATGAATTTCTCATAAGATTTCATGCCCCTCCTCAGGAGAAACACAGCGTTGGAACACGCCTGTCACAATGCAGTGGTGCAACTCACCGTTGATGATAGTCATGGATTTAGACCTCCTGGTTATTTGCCTTGCCAAAGTTTCATCCTTGGGTAACTCGCCCCGGGTCATATAAGCCAGATAAGGCAAAGTCCAATCTGGAATAGCATGAAGAGCCGCCACCAACTGTGCCTCCGGGTCAGGGACAGCAAGGTCTTCTTCAGACGGTAATTTGACGGAAGGATTGTGTAATACATCAAGGAACACATTGGGAGGCACCGGCTTACACTGAGACCCAAGCCGGGATAATGCATCAACCGCCTCGTTCTTCCGTCGATCAAGGTGATCTACCTGATAACCCTTAAAGTGACCAGCAATGTTATCAACCGCCCGGCGATAAGCCGCCATGAGCCGGTCTTTGGAATCCCACTTGCCTGAAACTTGCTGAGCTACAAGGTCTGAGTCGCCCAGGCACCAGACCCGGCTTAAATTCATCTATTTAGGCATACGAAGGCCATGGAGTAAAGCTTCATACTCCGCTGCATTGTTAGTACAAGGAAACATTAATCTTAAAACATAACAAAATTTGTCACCTCGTAGGGAAGTCAAAACAACTCCAGCCCCCTAGCCTTCCAACTGCCTGGACCCATCAAAATGGATTGTCTAATATGTGTTGTCAAGCTTCTCCTCAGGGGTTTGCAACTCGGTCCAGTCATTTTTGAAATCCACCAAAGCCTGAGATTTGATGGCTGTTTTGGCACATACTTCAAACCATGAGGTCCAAGTTCAATTGCCCACTTAGCAACCCGGCCTGTAGCCTCTCTGTTCTGAATAATATCTCCTAAAGGAGTAGAACTGACCACAGTCACAGGATGGCCAAGAAAATAATGTTTCAGCTTGCGACTTGCCATGAACACCCCATACACCAGTTTCTACCAATGTGGGTATCATTGTTTGGACTCTGTCAATGCCTCACTAACATAGTAAGCCGGCCACTGAACTAGGTACTCCTTACCTGCCTCCTTGCGCTCTACAACAATTGCCACGTTGACTGCCTTATTATTAGCCGCAACGTACAGGAGCGAGGGCTCTTTCTCAATAGGAGCAGCAAGGACAGGCGGCTCAGCTAATTGTTTCTTCAGTCCCTCAAATGCCTCATTAGCAGCATCACTCCAGACAAAATGATCCGTCTTCTTCATCATCTGGTATAAGGGAAGTGCCTTTTCTCCCAGGCGACTTATAAAACGGCTCAAAGCTGCAATACGACCCGCCAAACGCTAGACGTCATTGACACACGCCGGCTTAGAAAGCGAGGTGATGGCTTTGATCTTCTCCGGGTTAGCTTCAATGCCCCTTTCTGAAACCAGAAATCCCAACAGTTTACCTGCGGGCACACCAAAGACACACTTGGCCGGGTTAAGCATCATTTTATAGACCCGGAGATTGTCAAAAGTTTCCTTCAGATCATCTAGGAGAGTTTCCTTCTTCCTTGACTTGACCACAATATCATCTACATAAGCATGAACGTTGCGCCCAATCTGACTGTGAAAACAATTCTGAACACAATGCTGGTAAGTCGCCTGAGCACTCTTGATCCCAAAAGGCATAGAAACATAGCAGAAAGCTCCAAAAGGTGTGATGAAAGCTGTCTTCTCTTAGTCTTTAACTGCCATCTTGATCTGATGATAACCAGAATAAGCATCCAGGAAACATGAGCTCTCAAAACCCGCCATTGCATCAATGATCTGGTCGATACGGGGGAGAGCAAACAGGTCAGCTGGACAAGCTTTGTTGAGATCTATGTAGTCAACACACATACGCCATGTGCCGTTCTTCTTGAGTACAAGCACAGGGTTAGCCAACCACTCAAGGTGAAAAACTTCCATGATAAACCCAGCCGCAAAGAGCCAGGCTACCTCTTCTCCAATAGCTTTACGTCGCTCTTCATTGAAACGACGAAGGAATTGTTTAACTGGCTTAAACTAAGGATCCACACTAAGAGTGTGCTCAGCGAATTCTCTTGGAATACCCAGCATGTCAGAAGGTTTCCATGCAAAGATATCCCGATTCTCACGGATGAACTCGATGAGCGCTCTTTCCTATTTAGGATCCATATTAGCCCCTATTGTGAACTGCTGAGATGAGTCGCCAGGGACAAAATCAACCTGCTTAGTATCATCAGCCGATTTAAACTTCAACAAAGGGTCTTGCTCGGTAGTGGGCTTCTTTAAAGGGGTCATATCAGCCGGGTCAACATTATCCTTATAAAATTTAAGCTCCTCAGTAGCACAAGCTGACTCTGCATAAGCCGCATCTCCTTCCTCACATTCCAAAGCAATTTTCTGATCACCATGAATCGTGATTGTACCTTCTCGCCCTGGCATCTTAAGCTGTAAATAAACATAGCAAGGGTGAGCCATAAACTTAGCATAAGCCGGCCATCCAAACAAAGCATGATACGGACTCTTGATTTTGACCACCTCAAACCACAAGGTCTCTGCTCTGTAATCATAATCATCACCAAAGGCGACTTCCAGGGCAATCTTTCTGACAGGATACGCTGACTTACCAGGCACCACACCATGGAAAACTGTGGAAGACGGCTTAAGATCCTTGTCAGTTAAATTCATCCGACGAAAAGCGTCATAATACAGAATATTGATGCTACTGCCACCATCCATAAGCACTTTAGTGAATTTATAACCCCCGACCTGAGCGGCTACCACCAATGCCAGATGACCCGGATTCTCAACCCGGGGCGGGTGATCCTCCCGACTCCAAGTGATTGTATGCTCTGACCATCGCAAGTATTGAGGCACCGCCGGGTTAATAATATTGACAGCGCGCTTATGAACTTTCTGATCTCGTTTACAAAGATTCGTAGTGAAAACATGATACTGGCCACCATTGAGCTGCTTCGGATTACTCTGATATCCTGACTGATTCCCTTGTTGCTGGATACCCTGACCAGACTGTTGATTATAGCCACCTTGGTTACCTTGATCCCGATAGCCAGTGTTTGAGCCGCCGCCACCAAAGCCGGACCCTTGTGAGCCGGATCCTGACCCACCGAGCGGCCCGTTATTATTACCGTGATTCTGATTAAAACTGTAATTCCTGTACTCTCGCATGATAAAACAATCCTTCCAAGCATGAGTCGCTGGCTTGTTAGGCAGACTGTGTTTTGGGCAAGGTTCATTCATCATTGCCTCAATATTAAAGTTTTTTCCTCCAAAGGATGGGTTGCCATTACCGTTGCAGCGCTGGTTTTTAGACCCGGCGTTGGTATTAGCTACTAGATCTGACCCGCCATCCGGGTGTCTTCGCTTACCACCATTGCCTTGGTTATTACCATTGCGTCCTGCCATATTCTGCTGCTGACCCTTACCATTGCCACTCTTCTTGCCTTTGTTTGATTTCTCATCATCAGATCCGGTGTCCTTGGTGTTATCAGAGTCGGCATATTTAATGAGAGCCGCCATGAGCACTCCCATGTCATTACAATAGCGCTTAAGCCGCTCGAGCTTCTGCTTAAGGGGGATGAAGTGACTGTTCTTTTCCAAGACCAGAACCGCCTGATTCGCCGCAATACTATCTGATGAGTGAATAATCGCTGAGACCCGCCGGACCAAATAGTGAGCCGACTCATCCTCACGCTGCACACAGTTATCGAGATCAATGATCGTCAGAGGCTGCTTGCATGTTCCTTGAAAATTCTTGATGAAACATGCCTTCAACTTTGCCCATGGATTGATGGAATTAGGAGGCAATCCCTTTAACCATGTATGAGCTGGCCCATCCAACATCATAGTAAAATACTTGGCACGGACTGCATCATTGACATCTAACATCTCCATGGCCAATTCATAACCCTCAATCCAGCCTTCAGGAGGGAGATCAGCTGTATAATTAGGCACCTTACGAGGGCCCTTAAAATCATTGGGCAAACGTTCATTACGCAGAGCCGGTACCAAACATGGCACTTCAACCGTCCTAGAGATTGTTCCAGCTCCCATCGAGGTTGAAGGGGTCACCGGAGGCTGCTGATAAGGACCCAGTTGAGCCGCCGCTGCCTCCACCTCTCGGTGGGCTCTGGCTTCATCTACAATTGCCTGAGCATTAGTAAGGGGCGGGTTACGACGCCGTTCGCTGCTGGAAACCGCCAGCGACTCAATCCGCCGGCTGTAACTTTTACTTGGGCGAGGGGTCGAATGAACATGCTCACGACTGTATGAATAAGCCGCCTGCTGCACAACAGCTGTTTGAAGAAGCTCCACCGCGTTCCGGGTCTCCACTGCAACCGGAGACTCGCCCTTGATCGGAATAGCCGCCAGCCGTGTCACCGCTGCTATCATGTTATCTACCGGGTTAGAATAATGGCCAGATGGTGTTGAAAACCGCCGAGGCGGGGTCTGATCCCTACGGGGCGGGTCTGGCAAGCGGGGCTGAGCTGCCGCCCCGCTCCCTGGCGCCTCTGCAGCCCGGGCCGTACCTGGCGGATTACTCGGTCCTGCCCCAGGCGTGTTAAAAAGGTTCCGTGTCTCATACTGCAAAGGCAAATGGGTTTGGTGCCTCCTGCGAAGAACAGCATTAGAGGCGTTTTGATCCAAACTTAAACGAAAAGCCTCCGCCCTGATACGCTGCGACTCAACAGACATTTGGGCTCGTTCCTCTGCCATCCTGATGTTCTCTGCATTAAGATCTCCCTGGGCTTTGGCCACCTCATCTCGCACCTTTGCAACCTCTGCATTATGTTGTGCCTGATTCGCCGCAGTGACCTGTGTTGCCAACAGAGTTGTTAACGTGCCCAAGATTTCAGACAAAACCTGGGCCGGCGGCCGAACTGAGCCGCTAGCCCCAACTGTCGCAGCAGCAGTTGAGCCGGATGTTATAGCTGCTGTTGTTGATGAATTGAGAGCCGGCCCTGTGCCAGCCATGAAGATCGCAGCCCTAGATGGCGGCTCATAGGGGTCCGGAATACTGTTGCCATCGGAGTAGCCCCCAAGCCTGCCGTCTTGAAGCTGGTAGATCGATTCCGTCTCTCCGGTCGAGGACTCATCACCTGAGTAGATGGAAGTCTCTCCTCCGGATTCGGAACCTTCCGCAAGCTCCATACCTTGCGTGAAACCAACGAAAACATGCTTCCGGCCGGGTTGAACCCGGGCAGGTTGCACGCGCCGAGCCGGCTCGACGATGTTGGTGCAGATGTCCGGCTCAGGCTCTGATCCGCCGATCTTGCCGATGAAGACGTGAATCCCGCCGAAGGGGACCCGATACCCGTACTCGATTGAGTCGGCTTCGGGGCCCCAGCCAGCATCGTCGATGTAGAGCTTGCCGCGGCGACTCTTGGTCATCCTGCCAACAGCGTATCCCTCGATCCCTGGGAAGGAGCCCTTCAAGAACTCGAAACCACCGTGCGCTGGCCCCACGGTGCGCGCCAACTGTCGTGGTTTTGTCACGGCAAATGCCCTTGTGAAAGGACTTAGGTGTGGAGCCATCGCAACGTAGGTTAGCTTGAAGGGGTTGAGCGGGACGAAAGACACAAGATTTACCCAGGTTCGGCCCCTCACAACAAGGTAAAAGCCTACGTCCTGCTTCGAGTTGTATTGATTGAGTATCGATTATAAGGGAGCGGAATTGCTTGACCTAGCTATCGATTGATTGTCACTTGAGTTAACCCGCCGCAGGGTCTCGTCTTTATATACACAGGCTGAGGCCCTGGGCTTACAAGAGCCCAAGTCGGATCACACAACGTGACCGACCTGGGTTCTAGATCACCTTGCCTTGCTAGACAAGTCATCATCGGGCGGCTTACAAACGCCGGGTCTCACACCATCTTCTGGGCTTGGGCCTCCGGCGGCTCACCACGTAAATTGCCCTCCGGGTTTCACATCTGATCTCTTGGGCCTACTTAGGCTTCATCTCTTGAGTCGCCAACAGTATAACCCGGCCCCTCCTGGGCGGGTCATACCTCGGGGTTATATCCCCAACACGGCTGTTTTACATCTCGTGGAGGTGGAGATGCAAATTTGCATCTACATGTGTTATATTTTTCATCTCCTGAAGGAGGTGATGTAATTTTTTTTTTTTTGCATCTACATCATCTGTTGGAGGTGAGTTTTTGGGCCTCAGAGATGTATAAGTTAGTTCTTTGTGCATCTATATCATCTATTGAAGATGCTCTAACTCATCGTGAGCAACTCCATTATCTTCACGAGGGCAGTGCCCAAAGATCCATCAGCAAAATCCGATAACATATTGTAGCAGTCATGGACAATAGGAGCCTCAACTTGTAGATAGACATTTCAGACAGAGTGAAACTTCTCTTGTATCACCAGACATGGAGTATGTGAGCTCGTGCTCACATGCACCCTTTGCTACAGTAAAATTGATAAAAATAACTAAAAAATCAAAAAAATCTCAATAAACATTGATGTGTGTTTCACATGCATGCCAATTTTCACGATGAAATGACATGTGTGGAGGTCTTGGCAAAAAAAGCAAAATCATGGTCAAAAAACTGTTTTTGAAGCATTTTGGAGCGTCGGTTTTTTTTTTTCTGTGACCTTCATGAATGTCATTTTGTCACAAAATTTTGCACGCGTGTGAAATTATTGGCAAAAAAATTCAGATATTTTAAAACTTATTTTTTTCAAATTATACTATAGCAAGGGTGCATGTGAGCTCGAGCTCACAATAGCACTGTCATGTATCACCTTGCTTCTCGGCAAGAAAATGAAAGAGTTACTTGGGCCCACTGCCTAATATCGAACGACTCCGTAGTCGGCATTTGGCAGACTCGGAGTGAGGGGCAAGATCTCAATGACGGAAGTTAACGTCGTCCTCCAGTTCCTGCCCGCCGCCACTCGCCTGCGCCGCTGCCCCGTAGTCCCGGCCTAGCGCAGTCGACACCTGAGTGGCCTCAGCCCTCAGCGAGAGAAAACACAACGTCAAGAATGACCTTTGCGTCTGTCGTCGAGAGGAGCGTGGCGCGGCCACTCATGAGACTAGTCACCATAGGCGAGCCCATCGCACAGCAGCTCCACCTGGAGGAAAGGCTATTGTGCCGCACCAGCGATAACGATTGCATCGTCAATGATGGCACGGCTCCGCCCACGATTGTCATGGGTGTCTCTGGGTAATGTCCTCTTGGTGTCTTCAGTATGTTTCCTTTGTTCATGCGTGCCTAGTGTGGTTGTTCATATGGGTTTTCATGCCAACAGGAAGGTCTCTAAGCTTGTTGAGATACAGCCTATTCTTCGATATCATGTGCCAGTGGCAAGGCGGTTCAGTGGAGGTGGCACTGTCATTGTTGATCAGGGGACAGTGTTCGTCACCTTCATATACAATAAGACTGCTGCCGCTGGGTTGCAGCCGTTTCCTCGCAACATCATGTCATGGACAGGTCAGCAGTATGGTAAAGTGTTACGTGGATTTGGCGAATTTCATCTCCGTGAAAATGGTATGTCAAATTAGCAGAGTATTTCAGCACTTGCAAATTTAATTTTACAATGGTTTTTAATCAATGAAAAATTATCATTATTACTAATCAAGCCTTTCATTATGCATTTGCATCAACCATTTGTATAGTGGTGTGGACTCGCTATTCTCGAATTCCTGTACTGAACTTACTCAACCTTTCATCCTTTTTTTTCCTCTATATTTTATTTTATTGACTGTATTAAGGTCTCGAAATGTCTCAGGGTTTCCCAGCAATTTTTTTAAAGACGGTTCTCCCTCCAATTTCATTTATCAGAAACCACCATCAGCAGATGCCCAGGAATATAAAAAGCAATGTTTGAGACGCTGCTTATAATAATACAGTCAACCAAGTAACAAGCCGCAGAAAAAGTGAAAAGCAAAGTGCATTTTTATCCAGCCATGACAGTGAGCACAGCCATCTAAGACCGCAAATAACCAAAAGGAGCTGCTCCAACAGGATCTTTGCACATGTTGACTTTCTTCAAATCTTCACCCTGTCTGCTCTAGCATTCCTACCACCCACTTCAGCTTCCTTTGTTTTTCCTTCTTTTTCTGCAAAATAGTCCAATCATTTAGCCACCTGGCAATCATATTAATGGGGACACAAGGGCCTGTAATTTTTGCATTATCAAAAACAATACTATTTCTTAATTTCTTAATGGTCCAAAAGACCACAACCATTCCTATGAATACCATGTGTTTTTCATCAATTATAAATCTTTTCAGCCAAGTATGAAGCAAAACATATGAATTATCAGGTATAAGCAAATTAAAATCACACTTTATAATATTCCACAACATTCTATCCATGTAGCACTTGATGAAAAGATGATCAATGGATCCATCCAAACCACAAAAGGGGTAAGGCTGTCCTTAATGAGAGTATCATAGGTAGTATCATGCGTGCCAACTAGTCAATTTTGATAAGGTGGCATAGAATAAAGGGATAATTAGTTTTATGCCCCTAATTGTGTCCCACTCGGCTGTTTTACCCCTAATTTCCAAAAGCCACCGGTTCTGTCCAAGTCACTTCGCTCCTCTTATGCTTTTGCCCTTTAACCGTTTGACTATCAGTTTGAAAACTTCATAACTAATTCATACTAAATCAGAAAAATGCAAATAAGAAACCAAAATGTTCGGAAAAACATCACCTATATATCAGTGTCATTTGCATTCATGGAAAAAAGTGTTGGAAAGTACCCATCCGAGTTTTAGCTCTTATGATAACACTATGAACAGTAAAATCTAAAAAAATAAAAAAATTGGTGGCAAAGAATGACAAATGTTTTAAGTGCTTGCCATGTTTCATCAGGGAATGACATTCGTGGAAGTCGTGGTAACAAAAACAATCAACACTCCAGATTATTAGAGCCATCACGCACACACACGACAAGAACGACCGTCGATCCAAGGGCATGCACGCCACCGATCTCCGCCCATTTTACCGGGAAACAATAATGGCGCCAGGGTGGTCTTTTTTTTTGACTTTTTTTTTGAGAATTTTTTTCATTCATATCACGAATCAGTACAAAGTAGTTGACCCTTACAAGCACACTGAAACGCAAACACAAAGGACCATGAACACCTAGAGTATCCTAAGACAACCATAACGCAAGAAGATCTCTGAAGCCCTGTGTCATCATCCCTGAATCTTGAGAGAAGACCCCTGCAGCAGAAGGATCTGCAACCAGTCGCAGGCAGGTCATCATCTTCGACCATGGTACAATTGCCGCCACGCTGCTTCCTCCTTTCTTAACACCAGCGCTGTGAGGGCATGGACATCAATCCAACACCCCTGCAACAGCCGTCGTCATCTTTGACTTTGAGTACCGCGAAAAGTGTCCCTTCCGGAAGGAAGAGAACTCAAGTCATCCGACCGGTCCAGCACCGCGGCCGGGCCATCCGCCCGGACCAAGCAGGATCTCCCACTAGCATCAGCACAGAGGAAGGAGAAGAACAGCAGCAGCAAATCATACCAACAAGGAAGAAGAAGGGTCTTCGTCTCCCTGCATCCATCACCCATCTGAGGACCCAAACGGCCAGTGCTGATGGACCTCCAGCCCCCATAGCCCGCGACCTCGACGAGATCCGGGGATCCCCAACCCCACTGGCTCCTAGACGAAGGCAAAAGCCTCGCCTGACCGCGAACGGAGCCCGGAGAAACTTATTCCGACGCGACACCACCGCAACAGCCTCGGCAGCGTCTCCCTCAACCCTAACCCTACCACACACCCACCTAGCGAACAGACCCGAGGTTCCCCCTCCCTCCCGCCGCCGGAGAGAGAGGGAACCGGCAGCGCGCAAGGGAACCCTCGTCGCCTCCCTTGATCGCCTCGTGCGATCCTGGCGCCAGGGTGGTCTGGTCTACCAATTTCCATGCTGTGGAGTGTGGATGACAGTCTTGCTGCCTTGGGGATCCATGGCCGCGTCGTCAAGTCTCCAATCAACTGTGCGCGTCCGCGGATCATCATGTCACACTCCCGGCCGCCCGGCCACGATCGTGGCGCTTGCGTCTGTACTGATGTTCAAAAAAAAAAGCAGCGCTCATTACGCGCGACGCCGACGTGGTACGTAGCGTACGTGCGGAGTGACGTACGGGCCGATCCATCGATCCGGCGGTGAAACGCACGCACGACATTCCGTCTCGGCCGCCAGCTCCACGTCCGATCGTGCGTCCCGCGTCACTGTTCCTCCTTCAACGACGTGGCGCATAAAAACGCTTTCACGTAAAAACGCTTTGGTCACGGACTAGTCAGTTGTGTTTTTTTTCGGCGAAGTGCGGGAGGATTTATAGGAGGAGGCCAGCCCGGTGATGAATGATGGGACTGAGACTGGGCTCTAGCCTCTAGCTAGGGTTGCAACATCCTTCATTTAATAATTCCGAGGAAATATTCCTACGCATAAAAACGCTTTCACGTAACCAGAGCTGGCTGCCGGTGTACCGGTGTATAACACTAACACCATGCCCAACTAATAACCAAGACATCTAGAATTCTCAAAAAAAGTAATCCTACACGTGTTAATTAACTCTGCTACGTACCATGCAGGATGAATGGCATCTTCAAGAAGCCTTCTAGTAGCTAGGACAAATACCGAAACCCGGCCATCGAAAGAAGAGCTGACATGGAAATCCTCCCAACAGCCGAGAGAGATTTGCCAAAGCACCAGCGGGGGTTGCTTGCAAGGTGACAAATATACTACATTTACAGTGTCATCTCGTAGGCACGCACACGAGCCATGCATAAACAAAGCCCAGACCGGTCACAGCTTCTTGCTAGTGCTGGGCATAGATGGTCGTGTCGTGTGTGGAGCGGAGCGGAGCCCGCGCGCGTGCACGGGAGGGTTGAATAGTGGGAGCGAGAGGCGCGGGATCGAGTTTGTTCTCGTGAGTCGTGTGAATTGTGATCCATGAGAAGCGACGGGGCACACGACCGCGCACGCAGCGGTTGCCAACGGCTCGGCGGTCGTTCGACTTGGATCCTGCTGCAGCACGGCCATGCATCTCAAATATACACACAAATATACACTAGCTCCGAATATATACTACGTGGTCGTGTGCCCCCGTACGTAGAGTAGTGGTGTTGGCGTTGAATGATTACTTGCGATCTATCGCCCCGGCCGGCCCCCGGCCCGTACGCGCCGGTGCATGCATCTGTGATGTACTTACTCCAGTAGTATGTGTGCGCGAGCGAGTAGCTTAATGCCAGTGCACAACACCAGCTCGATCGATGACAATGACTTGATAGTGCATGATGCTATAGTGCGCACCGACAGTTTAAGGAGTAACTCTGTTGCATGCGTATGCGTAGGTACGTGGTCTTTGTTCGGTGAAACAGTGCGGTGTTCCTCTGCCTTGCGCTTTTTTGTCTGGCCGGGACGACGAGGTGCTGTTCATGGGTAGCAGGGGGCAGGAGCTAGCCGTAGCTGCTCGGTTTCATCATTTACGTCCCTGCATGCATGGATCCGATCCGGCGAGCGTGCCTGCATGGGGAGCCGTCCTGCCGGGGCTGCACTGCAGTGTACAGACAGTGCGCAGACAACTTAATTTGTTCCGCCCAAGCATCGGGAGGAAGAGGACGACGATCAAGTCGACAGGCCGTGTCTTCTTCCGCTAGACGTACGTGTAGCCGGCCTTAGCGGTGGCCGTTTCCTCCCAATTTGTGGGTGGCAACTAGCAACCATCTTGAACGAGTACTGCTACATCTACCAAAGATTACTTAATTTTTTACACACAAACTGATGTGAAGTATTATAAATTGGTAATAGGAGGTTGAAGAGGCCCACCCCAGTTGAATTCAGAGGGGAGAAAGTTAAGTAAAATGTTTGTATCTAGCATTATTGATCTTCGACGGCCCTACCTCTGAGGCAATTTCTGGCACGCGGGTGCCGGGCATCGACCCCATTTCTCTTTTGGCTCGATTTTGGATCCTTCATATCTTCTGAATCGAAGGTCCAAATTATGTTTTGCTTGCATATTTGTATTTCATGGGACGAGGGCTTTGAAATAATACCACTTTTAAATATGTTTTGACAATTTTTAAAACTTCTTCAAGTTTCAACTCCTAGAACTTGATAAGAATGCCCTCGTACGGAATCCTACGGCTTTGCAGATCGTGAAGCAATCATGCGGCCGGAAACTGCTAGGCAGGTGCGTGCTGCGAATTTCTCCATTTTTTCATGAATTTTCCCCACCGGAAATTTTATTAAAAAGCCCCATAAGACAATGTATCAGGCTACAGAATCACAAGCGAGAAGGCGCTGCACAGGGAAGTAAAAATGAGATAAATATTACACCCTATCGATCAGAGAGGCAGGCAATCCATGCATTGACGTCAAAGCAATGATTTATCTTTAGTCGAGCACGCAAAATCACGATCTTGTCCTTGCATTGCTTCCGTAGCTGCCCGATGGAGGGGATTGCCTAGTTGAACACCACATCGTTCATGTGCTTCCATAGATTCCACAAACGGGCCTGCTAAAACTCAGTCGACTGAAAACGAAGTCTCAGTCGACCATGCAGCATTTTTTGCCATCGTCACAACTTTTTTTTTTGACCGGTTGCAACATTCATCTTGCTGGTTGAAGCATGCCGTCCCTCATCGGTTGTAGCACGTCATCTCACCGGTTGCAACATCCTTCATTGACGGTTGTAGCATTTTAGTTAGAACGTTTGTAGCATTTGTTGTTGTTGCTTGCAATACCATCACAACATTTTTCGTTGCCGTTTGTACCATCCAGCCGTGCCGCTTGTAGCAAAAAAACCACGCTGACGTCACTCGACTGAGACTACGTTAAATCTCAGTCGACTGAGTTCTACACACACCCTTCCACAAGCATAGCTGGATATGGGCTTCGACCTAGCCAGCATGGTAAGTAGGCATCGGATAGAGTAAAGCTCGTGAGCCAACGAGTCCAACAAGTGCCCCACACCTATGGATCGCCAGAACCCCCAGGCAAAACAGCGGGCGGACATCAGGTGGTCGGCCATCTCCAAAGGCATGACACACATGTGGCACTTGGCATCAACAGGGTCGATGATGTGCTTCTTGACGAGGATGTCTCTCGTGTGCAGCTTGTTGCAGGACAGGGGTAAACCCAAATAAGTTTACGGAAAGTTCTGAACATCGCACCCGAGGATGGCTTGAATCTCGGAGAGCAGCCCCTCTTCTTCATTCATGGGAACTAGAGTCCTCTTGTGGAAGTTGATGATCAGCCCGGTCCCGACAGCAAATTGGTCGAGGATCACTTTGAGCCGGGAGGCCCCCTACACGTCCGCACGCAAGATGACAAGCATGTCAACCACGTACTGTAAAACAGTGGGACTCCATTGTCGAGGAGAGGATGAAGGAAGCCCTCATCCTGCTAGATCATCTGTTGTAGCACGTCTGCAGCCTGCGGGGAGGGGTATGGAGAGAGCGGGTCGCCCAAACGTGGCCTCCACAGATAGTCGACCCAGCGCCTGGGCACACCATTCAGCAGCACGGCCGACATGGAGCTGGAGAAGATGGCATCCATCTAGCTGCACCACCTCCTTGGGAAGCCACGAACCTCCATGGTTGTCTGCGGGCTGCCCCAATTGACGGAGTCAAACGCCTTTGCAAAGTTGTGTTTTAGGGTGATCATCGATGTCCACTGTCACCGATGAAGAGAAACGTAGATTAAAATAATCCAATTTATAGACACATGAAAGCAGAAGACCATATCTGAGTAGATCCACTGAAGACAAACGCCGATCAAATTATGTGAGATTCACCGAAGACACGCCTCCACACACCTTCAATGATGCTAGATGCACCGCCAGGACAAAGGCTAGGCGGGAAGAATCTCACTCCATCTTCAGGGAGCCACTGCCGCCTCGCCTTTCTAAGCAGAACATAAACCCTAAACGATTAAAAAAAACCTAAAAATGAAGGGAACGCTTTCACCGGCAAAGGCCGGGGTCTGCCCCTGCCTTCATGGCCCTAAGTTCGCAAGAGGCACGAGGCGCTACTTGCACGATTTAATAATTCTAAATCTACGGCCTATCTACGGAGAGTTTTCGGACCTTCTTATAACTGATCTTCCGCTGATTTTTAGACGAGCTTTGCTACATCAACGGACAATTACAGGCTTGTTACAGGGTGAAGTTGAGGTGTCAAACGGTTATTGGATTAAGAGGGGAGGAAGGGTCCCACCCACCTTAAAACCAGGGGGGGGGGGCTATTGGAAATATGCCCTAGAGGCAATAATAAATTGGTTATTATCATATTTCCCTGTTCATGATAATCGTTTATTATCCATGCTAGAATTGTATTGATCGGAAACTCAGATACATGTGTGGATACAAGGACAACAACATGTCCCTAGTGAGCCTCTACCGGACTAACTCGTTGATCAAAGATGGCTATGCTTTCCTAGCCATAGACATGAGTTGTCATTTGATAACGGGATCACATCATTAGGAGAATGATATGATGGACAAGACCCAAACTATGAACATAGCATATGATCGTGTCAAGTTTATTGCTATCGTTTTCTGCATGTCAAGTATATGTTCCTATGACCATGAGATCATGCAACCCACTGACACCGGAGGAGTACCTTGTGTGTACCAAACGTCGCAACGTAACTGTGTGACTATAAAGGTGCTCTACAGGTATCTCTGAGGGTGTCTGTTGAGTTGGCATGGATCAAGACGGGGATTTGTCACTCCGTATGACGGAGAGGTATCTCAGGGCCCACTCGGTAATACAACATCACAATCAGCTTGCAAGCAATGTGACTAATGAGTTAGCCACGAGATCTTGTATTACGGAACGAGTAAAGAGACTTGCCAGTAACGAGATTGAACTAGGTATGGTGATACCGACGATCGAATCTAGGGCAAGTAACATACCGATAGACAAAGGGAACTGCATATGGGATTAGCTGAATCCTTGACATCGAGGTTCGACCGATAAAGATCTTCGTAGAATATGTAGGAATCAATATAGACATCTAGGTCCCGCCATTGGTTATTGGCCGTAGAGGTGTCTCGGTCATGTCTGCATAGTTCTCGAACCTGCAGGGTCTACACACTTAACGTTTGGTGACGATATAAGTATAGTTGAGTTGTTATGGTGGTAACCGAAGGTTGTTTGGAGTCCCGGATGAGATCCCGGACGTGACGAGGAACTCCGGAATGGTCCGGAGGTGAAGATTGATATATAGGACGAAGGGTATTGGAGTCCGAAAGTGTTCCGGTTGTACCGGGTTATGGCCAGGAGAACCGAAAAGGGTTTCAGGGGCCCCGGCAAGTGTTGGGGGGCCTCATGGGCCAAGGGGAGGGAGCACACCAGCCCACTAAGGGGCTGTGCGCCCCCTCACCCCATCCCAAGATCACCAGAGGAGGTAGGGCACTCCCCTAGGGCTGCCTCCACCTGGCTTGGGGGGCAAGCCACCCTAGGGTTTCCCTAGGGGCGCCCCCATCTGCGGTGGCCGCCGTCCCCAGGGGGAAACCCTAGGGAGCCCCCTCCTCCTCCCTTCCCCCTATATATTGATGGGTAGAGGGAGGGCAGCCGCACCCCATCTATGCCACGGCGCTACCCTCCCTCTCCCTCGTAGTCCATCTTCTCTCTGCATAGCTTAGCGAAGCTCTGCTGAGATTTCTCCACCACCACCGCCATCACGCCGTCGTGCTGCTGGAGGACTCGAGCTACTACTTCACCATCACTCGCTGGATCGAGGAGGTGAAGGCGTCATCACCCCGTACCTCCCGAAACTCTTCCGGTGTCCAAATATTATCGTCCTATATATCAATCTTTACCTCCGGACCATTCCGGATCTCCTCGTCATGTCCGTGATCTCAACCGGGACTCCGAACAACATTCGGTCACCAAATCACATAACTCACATAACACTATATCGTCAACGAATGTTAAGCGTGCGGACCCTACGGGTTCGAGAACTATGTAGACATGACCGAGACACCTCTCCGGTCAATAACCAATAGCGGAACCTGGATGCCCATATTGGTTCCCACATATTCTACGAAGATCTTTATCGGTCGAACCTTATGACAACATACGTAATTCCCTTTGTCTGTCAGTATGTTACTTGCCCGAGATTCGATCGTCGGTATCTTCATACCTAGTTCAATCTTGTTACTGGCAAGTCTCTTTACTCATTCCGTAATACATTATCTCGTAACTAACTCCTTACTCACTTTGCTTGCAAGCTTCTTGTGATGTGTATTACCGAGAGGGCCCAGAGACACCTCTCCGATACTCGGAGTGACAAATCCTAATCTCGATCCATGCCAACTCAACAGACACCTTCGGAGATACCTGTAGAGCATCTTTATGATCACCCAGTTACGTTGTGACATTTGATAGCACACAAGGTATTCGTCCGGTATCCGGGAGTTGCATTATCTCATAGTCGAAGGAATATGTATTTGACATTAAGAAAGGAATAGCAATAAACTGAACGATCATATGCTAAGCTAATGGATGGGACTTGACCACCACATCATTCTCCTAATGATGTGATCCCGTTATCAAGTGACAACACATGTCTATGGTCAGGAAACCTTAACCATCTTTGATCAACGAGCTAGTTTAGTAGAGGCTCACTAGGGACACGCTATTTTGTTTATGTATCCACACATGTATTAAAGTTTTCGATCAATACAATTCTAGCATGAATAATAAACATTTATTATGAATAAGGAAATATAATAATAACAACTTTATTATTGCCTCTAGGGCATATTTCCATCAGTCTCCCACTTGCACTAGAGTCAATAATCTAGTTCACATCGTCATGTGATTAACACCCATAGTTCACATCGCCATGTGAATAACACCCAAAGAGTTTACTAGAGTCAATAATCTAGTTCACATCGCCATGTGATTAACACCCAAAGATTTTACTAGAGTGTGATCATGTTTTGCGTGTGAGAGAGGTTTTAGTCAATGGGTCTGCAATATTCAGATCCGTGTATACTTTGCAAATGTCTATTTCTACAATGCTCTGCATAGAGCTACTATAGCTAAATGTTCCCACGTTCAATACATATCCAGATTGAGACTCAGAGTCATCTGGATCAGTGTTAAAGCTTGCATCGACGTAACCCTTTACGACGAACCCTTTATCGCCTCCATAACCGAGAAACATTTCCTTAGTCCTCTTTAGGTACCTAAGGATAATTTTGACCGCTGTCCAGTGATCCACTCCTGGATCACTATTGTACCCCCTTGCCAAACTCATGGCAAGGCACACAACTGGTCTGGTACACAGCATGGCATACCTTATAGAACCTATGGCTGAGGCATAGGGAATGTCTTTCATTCTCTCTCTATCTTCTGTCGTGGTCGGGCTTTGAGTCTTACTCAACTTCACACCTTGCAACACAGGCAAGAATCCTTTCTTTGACTGATCCATTTTGAACTTCTTCAAAACTTTTGCCAAGGTATGTGCTTTGTGAAAGTCCTATTAAGCATCTCGATCTATCCCTATAAATCTTGATGCCCAATATATAAGCAGCTTCACCGAGGTCTTTCATTGAAAAATCCTTACTCAAGTATCCTTTTATGCTATCCAGAAATTCTATATCATTTCCAATCAACAATATGTCATCCACATATAATATCAGAAATGCTACAGAGCTCCCACTCACTTTCTAGTAAATACAGGCTTCACCGTAAGTCTGTATAAAACCATATGCTTTGATCACCTCATCAAAGCGTATATTCCAACTCCTAGATGCTTGCACCAGTCCATAGATGGATCGCTGGAGCTTGCACACTTTGTTAGCACCTTTAGGATCGACAAAACCTTCTGGTTGCATCATATACAACTCTTCTTTAAGAAATCCATTAAGGAATGCAGTTTTGACGTCCATTTGCCAGATTTCATA
This sequence comes from Thinopyrum elongatum, assembly GCA_011799875.1. Lineage (NCBI taxonomy): Eukaryota > Viridiplantae > Streptophyta > Magnoliopsida > Poales > Poaceae > Thinopyrum > Thinopyrum elongatum. The sequence continues at coordinate 725,636,159 of CM022298.1, read as the reverse complement.
ATTATAAAATGCGCTAATTGCTAACATGATTCGGACTGACTTAAGCATCGCTACGGGTGAGAAAGTCTCATCATAGTCAACCCCTTGAACTTGTCGAAAACCTTTTGTGACAAGTCAAGCTTTGTAGATAGTGACATTACCATCAGCGTCTATCTTCTTCTTGAAGATCCATTTATTCTCAATGGCTTGCTAATCATCGGGCAAGTCCACCAAAGTCCATACTTTGTTCTCATACATGGATCCTATCTCAGATTTCATGGCCTCAAGCCATTTATCGGAATCTGGGCTCATCATAGCTTCTTCATAGTTCATAGGTTCGCCATGGTCCAATAACATGACTTACAGGATAGGATTACCGTACCACTCTGGTGCGGAACGTGCTCTGGTCGACCTACGAGGTCCAGTAGTAACTTGATCCGAAGTTTCATGATTATCATCATTAGCTTCCTCTTCAGTTGGTGTAGGCATCAAGGGAACGGTTTTCTCTGATGTGCTACTTTCCAATTCGAGAGAAGGTACAATTACCTCATCAAGTTCTACTTTCCTCCCACTCACTTCTTTCGAGAGAAACTCCTTCTCTGGAAGAACCCATTCTTGGCAACAAAGATCTTGCCTTTGGATCTATGGTAGAAGGTGTACCCAATAGTTTCTTTAGGGTATCCTATGAAGACGCACTTCTCCGATTTGGGTTCGAGCTTATCAGGCTGAAGCCTTTTGACATAAGTGTCGCATCCCCAAACTTTAAGAAACGACAGCTTAGGTTTCTTGCCAAACCATAGTTCATACGGTGTTGTCTCAACGGATTTAGAGGGTGCCCTATTTAATGTGAATGCAGCTGTCTCTAATGCATAACCCCAAAACGATAGTGGTAAATCGGTAAGAGACATCGTAGAACGCACCATATCTAATAAAGTACGGTTACGACGTTCGGACACACCATTACGCTATGGTATTCTAGGTGGCGTGAGTTGTGAAACAATTCCACATTGTTTTAAATGAAGGCCAAACTCGTAACTCAAATATTCGCCTCCGCGATCAGATCGTAGAAACTTTATTTTCTTGTTACGATGATTCTCCACTTCACTCTGAAATTCTTTGAACTTTTCAAATGTTTCAGACTTGTGTTTCATCAAGTAGATATATCCATACCTACTCAAATCATCTGTGAAGGTTAGAAAATAACGATACCCGCCGCGTGCTTCAACACTCATCGGACCGCATACATCGGTATGTATTATTTCCAATAAGTCATTAGCTCGCTCCATTGTTCCGGAGAATGGAGTTTTAGTCATCTTGCCCATGAGGCATGGTTCGCAAGTATCAAATGATTCATAATCAAGTGATTCCAAAAGTCCATCCGCATGGAGTTTCTTCATGCGCTTTACACCAATATGACCAAAATGGCAGTGCCACAAGTATGTTGCACTATCATTATCAACTTTGCATCTTTTGGCATCAATATTATGAATATATGTATCACTACGATCGAGATTCAATAAACAATTCACATTGGGTGTATGACCATAGAAGGTTTTATTCATGTAAACAGAACAGCAATTATTCTCTGATTTAAATGAATAACCGTATTGCAATAAACACGATCTAATCTTGTTCATACTCAACGCAAACACCAAATAACATTTATTCAGGCTCAACACTAATCCCGAAGGTAGAGGGAGTGTGCGATGGTGATCATATCAATCTTGGAAACACTTCCAACACACATCGTCACCTCGCCCTTAACTAGTCTCTGTTTATTCTGCAACTCCTGTTTCGAGTTACTAATCTTAGCAACTGAACCGGTATCAAATACCCAGGGGCTACTATGAGCACGAGTAGGGTACACATCAATAACATGTATATCAAATATACCTTTGTTTACTTTGCCATCCTTCTTATCCGCCAAGTATTTGGGGCAGTTCCGCTTTCAGTGACCATTTCCCTTGTAGTAGAAGCACTCAGTTTCAGGATTGGGTCCAGCTTTGGGCTTCTTCACGGGAGCGGCAACTTGCTTACCATTCTTCTTGAAGTTCCCTTTCTTTCCCTTGCCCTTTTTCTTGAAACTAGTGGTCTTGTTAACCATCAACACTTGATGCTCCTTCTTGATTCCTACCTCCGCTGATTTCAGCATCGCGAAGAGCTCGGGAATCGTTTTCGTCATCCCTTGCATATTATAGTTCATCACGAAGCTCTAGTAGCTTGGTGATAGTGAATGGAGAATTCTGTCAATCACTATCTTATCTGTAAGATTAACTCCCACTTGATTCAAGCGATTGTAGTACCTAGACATTCTGAGCACATGCTCACTGGCTGAGCTATTCTCCTCCATCTTGTAGGCAAAGTACTTGTCAGAGGTCTCATACCTCTCAACACGGGCATGAGCCTGAAATACCAATTTCAGCTCTTGGAACATCTCATATGTTCCATGGCGTTCAAAACGTCTTTGGAGCCCCGATTCTAAGCCGTAAAGCATGGCGCACTAAACTATCAAGTATTCATCAGATCAAGCTTTGCCAAACGTTCATAACATCTGCATCAGCTCCTGCAACAGGTCTGTCACCTAGCGGTGCATCAAGGACATAATTCTTCTGTGCAGCAATGAGGATAATCCTCAGATCACGGACCCAGTCCGCATTATTGCTACCATCAACTTTCAACTTAGTTTTCTCTTGGCACGTATCAAAAAGGGGGGAAGCTACATCGTGAGCTATTGAACTACAACATAATTTGCAAAGACATTTTGACTATGTTCATGATAAATCTTAGTTCAATTAATCAAATTACTAATGAACTCGCACTTAAATCAACATCCCTCAAGTTGTCTAAGTGATACATGATCCAAATCAACTAACCCATGTCCGATCATCACGTGAGATGGGGTAGTCGTCAATGGTGAACATCTTCATGTTGATTATATCTACTATATGACTCATGTTCGACCTTTCGGTCTCTAGTGTTCCGAGACCATGTCTGTACATGCTAGGCTCGTCAAGTTTAACCCAAGTATTCCACATGTGCAAAACTGTCTTACAACCGTTGTATGTGAACGTAGAGTCCATCACACCCGATCATCACGAGGTGCTTCGAAACGACAAACTTTGGCAACGGTGCATACTCGGGGAGAACACTTTTATCTTGAAATTTAGTGGAGGGATCATCTTATAATGCTACCGCCGTTCTAAGCAAAATAAGATGCATAAAGGATAAACATCACATGCAATCAAAATATGTGACATGATTTGGCCATCATCATCTTGTGCTTTTGATCTCCATCTCCAAAGCATCGTCATGATGTCCATCGTCACCGGCTCGACACCTTGATCTCCATCGTCGCGTCGGGGTCGTCTCGCCAACTATTGCTAACGCATAGCGATAAAGTAAAGCAATTACATGGCGCTTGCATTTCATACAATAATTAAGAGACAACCCTAAGGCTCCTGTCGGTTGTCGATATTACAAAACATGAACATCTCATACATCAACATATATCACATCATATCTTGACCATATCACATCACAACATGCCCTGCAAAAACAAGTTAGACATCCTCTACTTTGTTGTTGCAAGTTTTACGTGGCTGCTACGGGCTTCTAGCAAGAACCGTTCTTAACTACGCAAAAACCACAACGGTGATTATCAAGTTTGCTGTTTTAACCTTCTTCAAGGACCGGCCGTAGTCAAATTCGATTCAACTAAAGTAGGAGAAACAGACACCCTCCAGCCTCCTTTATGCAAAACAAGTTGCATGTCAGTCGGTGGAACCGGTCTCATGTGCGTGGACATGTAAGGTTGGTCCGGGCCGCTTCATCCCATAATACCGCCGAATCAAAATAAGATGTTGGTGGTAAGCAGTATGACCATCACCGCCCGCAACTCCTTTGTGTTCAACTCATGCATATCATCTACGCATAGACCTAGCTCGGATGCCACTGTTGGGGAACGTTGCATGGAAAACAAAAATTTTCTACGCACACGCAAGATCTATCCATGGAGATGCATAGGAACGAGAGGAGAGAGTATGTCTACGTACCCTTGTAGAGCGTAAAGCGGAAGCATTTAACAACGCGGTTGATGTAGTTGAACACCTTCGCGATCCAACCAATCAAGTACCGAACGTACGGCACCTCCGCGTTCAGCACACGTTCAGCTCGATGACGTCCTCGCCTTCTTGATCCAGCAAGACAGGCGAAGTAGTAGATGAGTTCCGGCAGCACGACGGCGTGGTGACGGTGATGGTGAACTTGTTCCCGCAGGGCTTCGCCGTGCACTGCAGAAAATTGGACGAAGGACTAAACTGTGGAGAGGGGCGCTGCATACGGCTAAGAGATTGTTGTGGCTTTGTGTGGTGCCCCCTCCCACATATATATAGGTGGGGGAAGAGGGGAGGCAGCCAGGAGGTGCCCCAAGGGTGGCCGAATCCCCCTTGGGCTCCTATCCTTGCCCCCCCCCCCCCCTTTCCTTGTTTGTGTGCGGGAGGAAGGTAGGGGGAGGTGCCCCCCCCCCCTTTCCTTTCTCTCATGAGGAGGCAAAGGCAGGAGGGGCCAACCCTCCCCCTTTCCTTCCCCTAGGGCCGGCGGCCAGGGAGAGGGGCGCACCAGCCCCTTGTGGGCTGGTGTGTTCCCCGTTTGGCCCATTAAGCCCATATAGCCTCCCGGGGCTTCCCGGAACCCCTTCCAGTGATCCGATGACTACCCGGTACCTCCCGAAACTCTTTCGGTGTCCAAATAGTATTGTCCTATATATCAATCTTTACCTCTGTACCATTCCGGAGCTCCTCGTTATGTCTGTGATCTCATCCGAGACTCCGAACAACATTCGGTCACCAAATCACATAACTCACATAACACTATATCGTCAACGAACGTTAAGCGTGCGGACCCTGCGGGTTCAAGAACTATGTAGACATGACCGAGACACCTCTCCGGTCAATAACCAATAGCGGAACATGGATGTCCATATTGGTTCCAACATATTCTATGCAGATCTTTATCGATCGAACCTTATGACAACATACATAATTCCCTTTGTCTGTCGGTATGTTACTTGCCCGAGATTCGATCGCCGGTATCTTCATACCTAGTTCAATCTCGTTACCGACAAGTCTCTTTACTCGTTCCGTAATACATCATCTCGTAACTAACTCCTTAGTCACTTTGCTTGCAAGCTTCTTGTGATGTGTATTACCGAGAGGGCCCAGAGACACCTCTCCGATACTCGGAGTGACAAATCCTAATCTCGATCCATGCCAACTCAACAGACACCTTCGGAGATACCTGTAGAGCATCTTTATGATCACCCAGTTACGTTGTGACATTTGATAGCACACAAGGTATTCGTCCGGTATCCGGGAGTTGCATTATCTCATAGTCGAAGGAATATGTATTTGACATTAAGAAAGGAATAGCAATAAACTGAACGATCATATGCTAAGCTAATGGATGGGACTTGACCACCACATCATTCTCCTAATGATGTGATCCCGTTATCAAGTGACAACACATGTCTATGGTCAGGAAACCTTAACCATCTTTGATCAACGAGCTAGTTTAGTAGAGGCTCACTAGGGACACGCTATTTTGTTTATGTATCCACACATGTATTAAAGTTTTCGATCAATACAATTCTAGCATGAATAATAAACATTTATTATGAATAAGGAAATATAATAATAACAACTTTATTATTGCCTCTAGGGCATATTTCCATCAGTCTCCCACTTGCACTAGAGTCAATAATCTAGTTCACATCGTCATGTGATTAACACCCATAGTTCACATCGCCATGTGACTAACACCCAAAGAGTTTACTAGATTCAATAATCTAGTTCACATCGCCATGTGATTAACACCCAAAGATTTTACTAGAGTGTGATCATGTTTTGCGTGTGAGAGAGGTTTTAGTCAACGGGTCTGCAACATTCAGATCCGTGTGTACTTTGCAAATGTCTATGTCTACAATGCTCTGCATAGAGCTACTCTAGCTAACTGTTCCCACGTTCAATACGTATCCAGATTGAGACTCAAAGTCATCTAGATCAGTGTTAAAGCTTGCATCGACGTAACCCTTTACGACGAACCCTTTATCGCCTCCATAACCGAGAAACATTTCCTTAGTCCTCTTTAGGTACCTAAGGATAATTTTGACCGCTGTCCAGTGATCCACTACTGGATCACTATTGTACCCCCTTGCCAAACTCATGGCAAGGCACACAACTGGTCTGGTACATAGCATGGCATACTTTATAGAACCTATGTCTGAGGCATAGGGAATGTCTTTCATTCTCTCTCTATCTTCTGCCGTGGTCGGGCTTTGAGTCTTACTCAACTTCACACCTTGCAACACAGGCAAGAACCCTTTCTTTGACTAATCCATTTTGAACTTCTTCAAAACTTTTGCCAAGGTATGTGCTTGGTGAAAGTTCTATTAAGCGTCTCGATCTATCCGTATAAATCTTCATTCCCAATAAATAAGCAGCTTCACCGAGGTCTTTCATTGAAAAATTCTTATTCAAGTATCCTTTTATACTATCCAGAAATTGTATATCATTTCCAATCATCCACATATAATATCAGAAATGTTATAGAGCTCCCACTCACTTTCTTGTACATACAGGCTTCACCGTAAGTCTGTATAAAACCATATGCTTTGATCACCTCATCAAAGCGTATATTCCAACTCCGAGATGCTTGCACGAGTCCATAGATGGATCGCTGGAGCTTGCACACTTTGTTAGCACCTTTAGGATCGATAAAACCTTCTGGTTGCATCATATACAACTCTTCTTTAAGAAATCCATTAAGGAATGCAGTTTTGACGTCCATTTGCCAGATTTCATAATTATAAAATACGGCAACCGGCAGGAGCCATAGGTTGTCTTTAATTATTGTATGACCTGCATGTCAATCATTAAGCGCTATGTAATGCTTTACTTTATCGCTAAGCGATAGCAATAGTTGTAGAAGCATGGTTGGCGTGACAACCCCGATGGTGACACGATGATGGAGATCATGGTGTTATGCCGGTGAAGATGGAGATCATGCCGGTGCTTTGGAGATGGAGATCAAAAGCAGAAGATGATGGCCATATCATGTCACTTATGATTTGCATGTGATGTTAATCCTTTTATGCATCTTATTTTGCTTAGGATGACGGTAGCATTATAAGGTGATCCCTCACTGAAATTTCAAGATAAAATTGTGTTCTCCCCAAGTGTGCACCATTGCAAAGGTTCGTCGTTTCGAAGCACCACGTGATGATCGGGTGTGATAGACTCTACGTTCGCATACAACGAGTGCAAGCCAATTTTGCACATGCGGAACACTTGGGTTAAACTTGACGAGCCTAGCATGTACAGACATGGCCCCGGAACACAAGAGACCGAAAGGTTGAACATGAGTCATATAGTAGATATGATCAACATGGAGATGTTCACCATTGAAACCACCTCATCTCACATGATGATCGGACTTGGGTTGGTGAATTTGGATCATGTTACACTCGGACGACCGGAGGGATGTCGATTTGAGTGGGAGTTCCTAGGTAATATGATTAATTGAACTCATTATCTTGAACATAGTCAAAATGTCTTTGCAAATTATGTTGTATAGCTCGCGTTGTAGCTCCCCTGTTTTTGAAGCGTTCCTAGAGAAAACTAAGTGAAAGATAATGGTAGCAGTTATGCGGACTGGGTCCATGATCTGAGGATTGTCCTCATTGTTGCATAGAAGGCGTATGTCCTTGATGCAATGCTCGGTGCGAAACCCCCTCAAGCGTAGTCTATGGGTGTTGTGAACATCTGGCAGACACGTTCTGATGACTACTTGATAGTTTAGTGCGCCATGCTTTACAGCTTAGAATCAGGGCTCCAAAGACGTTTTGAACGCCATGGAACATGTGACGCCCCCGGCTTAATCGTGCACTAATCATACACGCAAATGCACAGGATCAAGCCTAAGGACTCACTTGAAGATATCACAACACAACTCTAGACACAAATTAAAATAATACAAGCTTTATATTACAAGCCAGGGGCCTCGAGGGCTCGAATACAAAAGCTCGCAAACAAGCATCAGCGGAAGCATCAGATATCTGAGTACAGATATAAAAGAGAAACAGAAAGGCCTTAAGAAGGCGCGGCAAAATAAAACACTACGATCGAAAAGGCACAGGCCTCCTGCCTGGGACCCTCCGAACCTACTCCTGGTCTTTAGCCAACTCGAAGAAGTAGCCATCCTCGGGGAAGTAGTGGAAGTCGGCGGCGGGGCAGCTGTCTCAGAGGCTCCACCATCTGGTTGCATCAAATGGATATGGGGGAAAAAGAAAGCAAAGCAACCATGAGTACTCATCCGAAGTACTCAGCAAACAAGGATCTACACTACATATGCAACATTATCAAAGAAAGGCTGTATATGTGGACTGGGCTGCAGAAATGCCAGAATAGAGAGAAGGCCTAGTCCTATCGATGACTAGCATCTTCAGCGGTCTTGCAGCATTAGAAGAGTGTAGATTAGTACCATATAATATAGTAGTAGTGTCAAGTAACAGTCTTGCTCAAAGGTCCTTCCTCTACACCCTGCGAGGAAGCGATCCCGGAGCCATCACATACAGTTATCATCTCAAGTGTCCAGTTCTGGTTGTATCGATCGGGATACAACTCCGAGTGTCTGTTACCGTGGGACAGGCTATAGATAGATGTTTTCTTCCCTGCAGGGGTGCACGAACTTACCCACCACGCTCTCTTAACTTCGGTCGGACACACTTTCCTGGGTCATGGCCGGCCTCGGCCAGACGACACACCGCAACCTACTTACAGCTCAGCAGAGAGGTCCCTGTCGGTCTACCTCCTAAGCGCTCAGGGGTCTTGGGCCATCGCCCTGTGCACTACGGGTCGTTGCGAGCAGGGCGAGTCCAGGCTCCACCACTACAGGATGGTGCCGGCCCAACCCGGCCGCCAGGCTGAACTGAATGTCTGACAGAGCTTTTCGGCTGATGCTACGATGCAGAGTGCCTATAACTCTTCCCACATGATGGTTAGTGCTATCCGGCCAAAGGCCAGCTCGGATCAAATATCCAAATCGTTAGTGGATTAGGGGCTTGCGGTAACGAGCAGAGACTCACGATCGATGTGACCCCATCACCCCGTCTCGAGGACTTGCTGCAAGGGCTAAGAATGCCCGGCCGTCCCTCGTAAATATCTCATGGTTAACTTCCCATCATTCGCGGGTACCCCTCAGGGTCGACCCGCCTTTCCAAGTATCAGTTGCAAGGTCCAAGTATCCGTGTGTCCAAATCATCAGGGGAATCCGAGGTATCACCCTCGTTGGATTCCTACTCGATGTATCTGTCAAGGTGAACCCTGAGGAATCACCCTCGAAGGGTTCACACTTGAGATGTTGCACGACAGCGTCGTTAACGGGAGTGGTGAAGGAGGAATCACTCTCGAGGACCACAACCTATGAACTAACCTACAAGGTTAACATCAGAAGTGCTGACGAGGTATCACCCTCGGCACTCGATAGTAACCCAGTAGTGTCGTACAACTAAGGGGGGTGATGTGCGGTGCCGGGGTCTGGTCTTCGATCCCGTTGATCGGGTCTTCTGATAATCCAGCGGGGCAGTTGGGACAAGTGGGGGTCACTGGTGGGCCTCTAACCAACCTATACTAAGCAATTTGAAATAGGCAGGTAAGGTAACAATAAGCAGGATATGCATCAGAATAGGAGCAATCAATTACAGTAGCAAATTCTAATGCAAGCATGAGAGAATAGAATAGGCGATATCGGGATGATCAAAGGTGGGGGCTTGCCTGGTTGCTCGGCGGCAAAGGCAGGGTCGTCAGGAGTCGTCGGTCTCCGGAGCTGCGTCGGTACCGGGCTCTATCGAGAGAGAAGAGGGGGAGGAAACAGATAAATACACAGCAAACATATGCAACACAGAGCATGCTATGCTAACATGCAGTGCAGGGTTGCCTAAAAGCATGCCTAAGTCATATTAGTTATTTTAGGATTTAAGTTGGAATTATTAAACGGTAGTTGGGCACTATTCATCTACCGGAAACAGGCTAAAAGTTGCGGGTTCACCTCCGTAGATGGTCCCGACATGAAAACAGATAGCACGGTCGGCTTTGTCTCTACTTTCTGATCAACTTTCATGTACAAACTTTTTCGTTCCGAGCTACGGTTTATTTTCTATGAATTTCTAAAGATTTTAGTATTTTCTGGAAAAAAAATATACCAGCAGAAAACAATTATGATGTCAGCATGATGCAATGGTGACATCAGCAGTCAACTGGTCTGCTGACCAGGTCAAACCTGACCTGTGGGTCCAGTGGGACCCACTGGTCAGTGACACAGCTAACTAAACAAGTTAATACTAGCTAAATAACATAATTAGCTAGTGGGCCCGCACTGTCAGTGGCTAGTTTTGGTTAAATAGTTTATTTTAATTAGAAAATAGATAATTAGGTTAATTAACTACAACGGGCCCACATGTCAGCGGCGGTGGGGTGAACAGTACCCGCTTTGACCGTGGTCTACGGGATCAACAAAGGCGTTGGGACCCACAGTCAGCGACTCTAGGCGTGCCCCACGCGCGCCAGGTCAGCGGCGGCACCGGAGCTGGCTCAGGCGAGCTCGCTAGCGGCGGCCAAACACCAGAGATGGTCAGAATCACGCTGTGGTGCCCCGTTTTTCGCGTTCTCAGTCGCGTTCGAATGGGCAGAACGTGCCGCGTCGATCTGTGGCATCGGTTGGTGCGGGGGCAGCCGGAATCGTTGCCGGCAACGAGGTCCGCGGTGGGGAGGTTTCGGGCGACGACGCAAACGGCGATGCAGTGCGCAGTAGCTCAATCTAAAGCTTTGGGCGTGCTCTATGCGTGCGCGCGAGGACAACGGACACAGGTCCATGACCAAATGGTCACCGGAGACGCGCCGGCGACCAAACGAGGTGGCGATGGGTTCGGGCTTCTTCGGGGCAGGAGCTATGGATGGCTAGAGGGGTTAGGGACTGGAGCCAACGGCGCAGTGGCTCACCGCGAAGGCGTAGGGTCTAGGTAGTGGGCTCGGGGAAGTCCAATGGCGCCGGAATCGTCGACGAAGGCCGGCGATCCGAAGTTGAAGATGAGCTCGCCCCAGTCGGAGAAGAGGCGCTCGGCTCGACCCCGAGGACGCAGGCGATGCAGAAGACGATGAGGTAGCCAGTGAGCACCAGGAGGAGGCGAAGGAGGCACGGTGGCCACAGAGCTGACGGAGCAGTGGCGGCGGCTGTGCTCGGGACAGAGGGGAGAGGCGAGCGCGAGCGCTGGAGAGCGAGGGAGAGAAGGGGAAATGGAGGGACTGTCCAGGGGGAAGGAACGAGGGGTTGCCCTTATCCCCTCCTGCGTCGGTGGCCGTCGGCGTGTCGGGCGCTCACCGGTGCGCGCGTGCCCAACCACGGGGACGAAGACACGGCGACGAGGAAGGTAGGTGAGCTGGGCTGGGCCGGCGCCAGGTAAGTGGCTTTGACCTTTTTGTTTTTCTGTTATTCTTTTTAACTATTAAACACAGAGAGAAAAGAGATTAATTGGGCATCCCAATCACTTAGGAAAAATATGGAAAGTGTCCCATTAATTCCCTGGTGTTTTTAGACAGTGCCACAAAAAGTTTGGGAATTTTTGGTAGTCATTTGAATTTTCCAAAAATAGAATAGCATTTAAAAATGCTGAAATGGTGCTGTTATAATGACTAATGCTCATCTTTGTTCAAGAGTGTTGTTGTGTTCCTTAACATATAATAGTTTTGGAATATTTACAAGATGATGAACATTTTTCCAGCAACTCTTGTGCAACTTTAAATTCCACTTGTGATTTGAATTTGAATTCTGTGGAGGAATTTAAAATGAGATATCATCCATTGTGATCAAGCAATGCAAAGGAGGTTGACTTGGCATAATAAACATTATGTCACAGTGCTTATTACACAGGGGGTTACAATTCTCCTCCTCTAAAAGAAATTCTCGTCCCGAGAATTCAGGAGGTAGAAGAAAAGCGGTTGGGGTATTCCTTGAGAAGATGATCCTCGCATTCCCAAGTGGCTTCATCTTCTGTATGATTAGACCACTGCACTTTCAGGAACTTGGTTACCTTCTGACGGGTTTGATGTTCCGCTTCATCGAGAATGCGGATCTGATGCTCCTTATAAGATAGGTCATCTTGCAATTCGAGCATCTCGTGATCCACTGCTCGGTGCGGAGACTCCTTGAAGCAACGACGAAGTTGCAACACATGGAAGACGTCGTGGATATGAGAGAATTGCGGTGGCAACTCCAATTTATATGCTACCTGACCACGTCTAGCAACTATGCGGAAAGGACCAATGTAGCGGGGAGCTAACTTGCCCTTGATTCCGAAACAGTGAATGCCCTTCATAGGAGTGACTCGCAGGTAAGCATGAACACCAGGTTGATAGATCAAACCCCATCGTTTGCGATCATAGTTGCTCTTCTGGCGGTCCTGAACCGCCTTGAGATTTTCTCGGGCAATACGGACTTGCTCTTCGGCGTGTTGGATAATATCCGGACCCACAAGCGGTCGTTCCCCAGTTTCTGACCAATTCAGAGGGGTTCGACACTTACGTCCATATAGTACTTCGAAGGGGGCCATTTTCAAGCTGGCTTGATAGCTGTTGTTATAAGAGAACTCGGCATACGGAAGAGAATCTTCCCACTTCTTGCCGAAAGAAATAACACAAGCTCGCAGCATGTCTTCAAGCACTTGATTGACTCGCTCGACCTGGCCTTGGGACTGGGGGTGATATGCTGAACTCCAGGTGATATGAGTTCCCATAGCTTCTTGGAAACTTTCCCAGAACTTTGAGGTGAAAAGACCGCCACGGTCCGAACTGATCTCCCTCGGAATACCGTGGAGTGATACAATTCTGGAGATACATAACTCTGCTAACTGACTAGCAGTGATCGTCTCTTTGACAGGCAGAAAGTGTGCAATTTTGGAAAGTTGGTCAACGATGACAAGAATAGCATCATGACCCCTCTGAGACTTGGGAAGGCCAGTAATGAAATCCATTTGCACTTTATCCCATTTCCATAGAGGAATAGGGAGCGGTTGCAGAATTCCAGCAGGCTTTTGATGTTCTGCTTTAACGCGACGGCTAACATCACATTCAGCAACAAGCATTGGCACTGTATGGAATCATTCATGAAGTATTCTTGCACAATAGAAGGAAGTGCAATAGATACAACATCACAGTCATCATGACATACAAATCCATACATATGTTCGGTTACAGACCAGCGCTACAACGGCGTAGAAGGTAAGCTAGACAACTAGGCGGCACGCAGGCACGCGGTGGAGGGATACAACAACGCGGCATAGCGACATGCTACATCAACGTCGAGGAAAACCTCTGTAACGGGGTAACTGCAAGTGCGGACGACGAATGGCCGTCGCGGGAAAATCCTGCTCTCCATGTGCACTCTGATGCAGAATCCGGTCTCGAGCTGGAAGAAGAGGTCCACGTGCAGGGGTGTGACCTCCAACAGCAGGCCAATCAATACCAGCATACATCTGAGTCCTGTGCGGGTAAAGGATGTACTCCGGATGTATCCCTGCATGAACAGCTGGTAGCAACTGCGTCATAGCATCGTAGAGAAGTGCTCGAGTGGCAAACAACTCGACGGCAAGAGCCTGAACAGTGCGATCCAGAGCATGAGTGCACTTAATCAGAACCTGTGGGTCGTAACGATGCCACTCGTACGGGGCACAGATAGCTGTGTAGTACCCAGTAGCATCTCTAGCAGGGCCATACGGAATGTATCGGAACTCAGAGGCATCCAAGCTAATGTTGAGATCTCCTTGAAGACGTGCGATAGCAGAATAGGCGGCATCATGGACTGCCATCTCAATCGTAACGCTGATACCATGGAAAAGGTACAGCTCAGTGTCTGAGTCATCCTGCTGATCATAGATACGAACATCAGCATGGTACTGCTCCTGGTTGAACTCGTGGTAATCCTCGTAGACCATGTACTCGGGGTACCAGCGGTAGCCCAGTCTCGTCAGGAGGGCGATCAGGACAGCTGGAAACCCAGGGGCATCACGAGCCCAAGTGCGAAGCACAAGCTGCGTCGCAGGGCGTGGTGGAAGCAGACGATCCATCTGAAATAAAGGAAATTCAGAATTGTCATACGATGATGAGAAGTATAACAGATCTCGGAGAGAAAGGTTAATAAAAACAATGGAAAGGAAAATGATTATCAGACTAATCAGATCAACGGTAAGGAAAAAGCACTGATATCCAGCACTCCGGGTGGACGAGATTCTCGAGATCCTAAGTGTCGGCGTTAGTAAATTCATTTAACCCGAAAAGAAAAGAGATCAGAGTCTCAGATTATAGACAAGGAATAAAAGATCCTAATACCACCCAGTTGGGGACGTGGGCCCATAAGCCACACAGCCAAGTTAGTAAAACAATTTTGGACCACTAGACTCAACTTCGACCAAGGAGTTGGAAAGGGGGTTCCTACAGGCACTCGGCTCTGATACCAACCTGTGATGCCCCCGGCTTAATCGTGCACTAATCATACACGCAAATGCGCATGATCAAGTCTAAGGACTCACTTGAAGATATCACAAGACAACTCTAGACACAAATTAAAATAATACAAGCTTTATATTACAAGACAGAGGGCTCGAATACAAAAGCTCGAATACAAGCGTCAGTGGAAGCACCAGATATCTGAGTACAGATATAAAAGAGAAACAAAAAGGCCTTAAGAAGGCCGGACAAAATAAAACACTACGATCGAAAAGGCGCAGGCCTCCTGCCTGGGACCCTCTGAACCTACTCCTGGTCTTCAGCCAACTCGAAGAAGTAGCCATCCTCGGGGAAGTAGTGGAAGTCGTCGGCGGGGCAGCTGTCTCAGGGGCTCCGCCATCTGGTTGCATCAAATGGATATGGGGGGGAAAAGAAAGCAAAGCAACCGTGTGTACTCATCCGAATTACTCAGCAAACAAGGATCTACACTACATATGCAACATTATCAAAGAAAGGCTGTATATGTGGACTGGGCTGCAGAAATGCCAGAATAGAGAGAAGGCCTAGTCCTATCGATGACTAGCATCTTCAGCGGTCTTGCAGCATTAGAAGAGTGTAGATTAGTACCATATAATATAGTAGTAGTGTCAAGTAAAAGTCTTGCTCAGAGGTCCTTCCTCGACACCCTGCGAGGAAGCGATCTCGGAGCCATCACATACAGTTATCATCTCAAGTGTCCAGTTCTAGTTGTATCGATCGGGATACAACTCCGAGTGTCTGTTACCGTGGGACAGGCTATCGATAGATGTTTTCTTCCCTGCAGGGGTGCACCAACTTACCCACCACGCTCGCTTAACTCCGGCCAGACACACTTTCCTGGGTCATGCCCGGCCTCAGCCAAACGACACACCTCAACCCTACCTACAGCTCAGCAGAGAGGTCCCCGTTGGTCTATCTCCTAAGCGCTCAGGGGTCTTGGACCATCGCCCTGTGGACTACGGGTCGTTGCGAGCACGGCGGGTCCAGGCTCCACCACTACAGGATGGTGCCGGCCCAACCCGGCCGCCAGGCTGAACTGAATGTCTGACAGAGCTTTCGGCTGATGCTACGATGCAGAGTGCCCATAACTCTTCCCACGTGATGGTTAGTGCTATCCGTCCAAAGGTCAGCTCGGATCAAAATCCAAATCGTTAGTGGATTTGGGGTTACGGTAACGAGCAGAGACTCACGATCGATGTGACCCCGTCGCCCCATCTCGAGGACTTGCTGCAAGTGCTAAGAATGCCCGGCTGCGCCTCGTAAATATCTCACGGTTAACTTCCCATCATTCGCGGGTACCCCTCAGGGTCGACCCGCCTTTCCAAGTATCAGTTGTAAGGTCCAAGTATTCGTGTGTCCAAATCATCTGGGGAATCTGAGGTATCACCCTCGTTGGATTCCTACTCGATGTATCTATCAAGGTGAACCCGGAGGAATCACCCTCGATGGGTTCACACTTGAGATGTTGCACGACAGCGTCATTAACGGGAGTGGTGAAGGAGGATTCACCCTCGAGGACCACAACCGATGAACTAACTGAGGGAGTCCTGGATTTAGGGGTCCTCGGGCGTCCAGGCTATGTGACGTGGGCTGGACTGATGGGCCATGAAGATACAAGACAGAAGACTCTCTCCCGTGTCCAGATGGGACTCTCCAAGGCGTGGATGGCAAGCTTGGCGTTCGATATGAAGATTCCTTTCTCTGTAACCGACTTTGTACAACCCTAGCCCCCTCCGGTGTCTATATAAACCGGAGGGTTTTAGTCCGTAGGGGCAATCATAATCAGACAGGCTAGACTTCTAGGGTTTTAGCCATTACGATCTCGTGGTAGATCAACTCTTGTAATACTCATATTCATCAAGATCAATCAAGCAGGACATAGGGTATTACCTCCATAGAGAGGGCCCGAACCTGGGTAAACATCGTGTCCCCCGTGCCCTATTACCATTGACCTTAGACGCACAATTCGGGACCCCTACCCGAGATCCGCCGGTTTTGACACCGACATTGGTGCTTTCATTGAGAGTTCCGCTATGACGTCGAAGACAGGGTTGATGGCTCGCCTTGTTATCAAGGACAATATCACCTCCGGAGGAGCCCTGGCCTCAGGCCAAAACCTCCGGCTGGGCGGCTTTATCATGACCGCCCGTCCGGCAGTTAAGCCGACAATGACCTCTCGGGTCATCGAAAATCGCCTCCGCGTTGACTCCGAATACTCCAAACGGATGGATCCGACGGAGTTGTCGTCTTTAAACAAACTCCTGGATCGCATCGCCGCCTTGGGGGTCGTTACAGTCTACGATCGGATTGGGCTTAAACCCGATCAGAGAGAAAGCAAATCTCCACCGATCACCCATCAGATAGCGGTGGTAGAAGAGCAAAACAACAACTCTTCCCCTATGTTGAGGATGAACTATGTTCGGATTTCCGAGCTCGTAGAGCTGGATACCTGTCTGCGGAACGGCACGCCCTGTCCTCCGAACCTAGAATCGGACGATGGGCCTGAAAAATCAGTCGATGTCCCGGAGCCCGAATTATTAAGCTCGGAAGTTTCTCAAACTCCGAATCCTAAACTGGGTCAGGGTTCGGATTTAAAGCCACCCACCCACCCAGATATACGCGATATCATGTACGTACGACAGCAGTCTCAGGAAATGGTCCATCACTTTTGGGCCAGATTCCTCCTTGTCAAAGACAAGATTGAAGATTGCCGCGACGAAGACGCGATCTCAGCATTCTGCAACAATTGCACGGACGAAGGAATCCTCAACACCATCAACCGCTGTTGCGTATCACACTTCGCTGACTTGGCAACCATAGTACAGAAGTACTGCGCAATGGAAAGCGCCTGGAAAACTCAGGCAGCTCGTCGGGAACCACTGGTTTCCACTCAACCCCTAGTCCGAGCAAAAAGGATGCACCCCCATGGGGTGCCCGACCCAATAGTAAAGAAATCTAAGCCCATTACGGGGCGCGGAACCGTTCTGGAGGGATGGCTCGATAGGCCATGCAAAATACACACAACACCAGATACCGTACCAACTCACAGCCTTAGAGCATGTTGGATATTCCGGCAAGTGGCCAAGAGTGGCAAAGATATCCTCACCAAAAACACCTCAGAACAACACCCCCCGGAAGACGACGACCTCAGAGTATTGATGGTCTTCGAGACCTTCGCTTCAAACAATAGGCGCAAAAGGGCACTCCGCGACCTCGCCGAAGTCTGCCAAGTCGCAGCAATAAACCCCTGGAACGACACGGCCATAACTTTCAATGCCAGTGACGAACCAAAATCCAGGACAGTCCGGGCACCAGCTGCCTTGGTCCTCAGTCCAATCGTGGACGGCTTTCGGCTCACCAAAGTACTCATGGACGGCGGCAGCGGACTAAACCTCATCTATGAGGACACGCTCAACAAAATGGAAATAGACAGGAGCCACATCGAGCAAAGTAGCACGACCTTCCGAGGAATCATTCCCAGTCGGGAGGCGCGGTGCGCGGGAAAAATCACATTCGACGTGGTATTCGGCATGCCGGAGAATTATCGGTCCAAAGAGATGACCTTCCAAGTGGCCCCTTTCAACAGTGGATATCACGCCCTATTGGGGCGGGATGCATTTACACGCTTCCAAGCTATACCTCATTACGGGTACATGAAGCTCAAGATGCCCAGGCCCAATGGTATTATCACTCTTTCCAGTGATCCGGACATAGCACTCCGCGCCGAAAACAAAACTGCATCCCTGGCCCTCGAGGCATTGTCCGAAGCCCTCGCGGCCGAAGAATTAGCCGCACTACGCTCCACGGTGGATAGGGACGACGTAATCCTGGACAAGCGACCCAAATCCACCTCCTTCAAACCAGCAGACGAAATCGTCAAATTCCAGGTCCACCCAATGGACCCCAAGAAGACGGACTCTATCGGCGCACAGCTGGACCCAATGGTCGATGCCGCATTACGAGCGTTCCTACGCGAAAATTGGGACATATTTGCCTGGCACCCTTCTGATATGCCAGGAATCCCACGCAGGTTGGCCGAACACAGCCTCAATATATCGAAGGGATACAAGCCGGTCAAACAAACACTGCGACGCTTTTCCGAGCCCAAACGACAAGCTATGGGGGAGGAGCTGGCCAAGTTAATCGAGGCTAGATTCATCAGAGAAATAAAACATCCGGACTGGCTAGCAAACCTGGTGATGGTACCAAAGAAGGATAAATCCTGGCGCCTATGCGTCGATTTCAAAGACCTTAACAAAGCCTGCCCCAAGGATCCCTTCCCCCTCCCCCGCATCGATCAGATCATTGATGCTACTGCAGGACACGACTCACTGTGTTTCCTCGACGCATACTCCGGATACCATCAAATCAAAATGAAGGAGACCGATCAAGCCGCAACGGCATTCATTACCCCATACGGGCCTTTCTGCATCAACACTATGCCCTTTGGGCTTAAAAACGCCGACGCTACCTACCAACGCATGATTCAAACATGCCTGGAGAAGCAAATCGGCAAGACAGTTGAAGCATACGTGGATGATGTCGTCATCGAGACCAGACACGCCGAGTCATTAATAGACGACTTAAGTCTCACATTCGACAACCTCTGTACGTATGACATCAAGCTCAATCCGGAAAAGTGCATTTTCGGCGTTTCCGCTGGAAAGCTGCTGGGCTTCATTGTTTCCAGTAGAGGAATTGAGGCAAATCCAGCCAAAATTTGAGCTTTGTCACAATTGGCTACACCAACTGACCTTAAACAGGTCCAAAAACTAGCCGGATGCGTGGCAGCTTTAAGCCGCTTTATCTCCAGACTTGGAGAAAAAGCATTGCCACTCTACCGCCTTCTCCGACGCACCGACCACTTCGAGTGGACGGATGCAGCAACGGCCGGACTGGAAGAAGTAAAGGCTCTTTTAGCAAGCAACCCAATCCTGGCCGCGCCAAACGTCGGCGAACCAATGTTGTTATACATCTCTGCGACTCACCAGGTGGTGAGCGCAGTGCTCGTCGTTGAACAAGAGGAGGACGGACACAAATTCCCACTTCAGAAGCCGGTATACTATGTATCCACCATCCTCACACCATGCAAATCCCAGTACCCTCATTACCAAAAGATAGCATACGAGGTCTTCATGGCATCCTGGAAACTACGACACTACTTCCAAGAATGCTCGATCATGGTGGCTTCCGAAGTACCACTCAATGACATAATAAACAACCGCGACGCTACGGGCCGGATTGCCAAATGGGCCATTGAGCTCCTGCCATTCGACATAACGTATAAACCGCGCCGAGCCATTAAATCCCAAGTGTTGGCTGACTTCATCGCCGAATGGACGGAGGCCGAACTCCCTAAAGAGTACGGCACGTATTCCAACTGGGTCATGTACTTCGATGGCTCTAAGATGCTGGCCGGTTTGGGAGTGGGCGTCATCTTAACATCCCCAACGGGAGACATAGTCCAGTACGTACTCCAAATCTTATATACAGACTCCAATAATGCAGCCGAATACGAGGCCTTACTACATGGTCTTAGGATGGCCGTCTCCATGGGCATACAATGTCTGGAGGTGCGCGGGGATTCAAATCTCACAATATCCCAAATAAATGGAGACTTTGACGCAAAAGATCTGAAAATGGCGGCCTATCGTAACGCCGTACTCAAAATATTAGCCCGGTTCGAGGGACTCGAATTTCATCATGTGGCTCGACAAAGTAATCAAGCGGCGGATGTCATTGCTTGCATGGGAGCCAAGCGCGACCCCGTCCCGCCTAACATCTTTCTGGAACGGCTCTTCAAGCCATCCGTGGTGTGGCAGGATGAAAGCGGCAACACTAGCCTCGACCCGATCATACCCCCTGAGTCCGAGCACAATACCGATATCATCGGGGGCTCAGCCACCGAAGCAACACCATTGGCCCATCTCATAATGGCAGTAATTGCCCCATGGACCGAACCCTTCTTGTCCTACCTTAATAGGCAAGAGCTCTCTAAGGATCCTAACGAGGCTCGCTGCATTGTCCGGCGCTCGAAAGCCTACAAGGTCCATGACGGTGAGCTCTACAAGAAAAGCGCTACCGGAGTCCTTCAAAGATGTATCTCCGAAGAAGAGGGGCAGCAGCTCCTGGCCGAAATCCACGCTGGCCTTGGCGGTCACCATGCCGCGGCTCGGGCCCTTGTGAGTAAAGCCTTCCGTACAGGTTTCTTTTGGCCTACGGCCCGAGCAGATGCACAGGACCTTGTCCAACGTTGTGTCGGATGCCAGCTTTTCGCTAATCAAAGCCATATGCTGCCTACTGCGCTACAAACAATCCCCATTACATGGCCTTTCGCGGTCTGGGGGCTTGATATGGTCAGACCCCTTAAAGGGGGAAGCCACAAGAAAAAATATCTACTGGTCATGGTAGATAAATTCACTAAGTGGATTGAGGCCAAACCGGTTAAAACGGCCGAAGCCGGACCAGTGATAGACTTTATATCCGGTGTCGTACACCATTATGGTGTTCCACACAGCATTATCACAAACAACGGCTCCAACTTTACAGCCGATGAAGTGAAAACCTGGTGCGCTAACCTGGGCATCAAGCTCGATTATGCCTCCGTCTATCACCTGCAAACAAATGGTCAAGTCGAACGAGCCAATGGTCTTATTATGAGCGGCATTAAGCCCAGACTAGTGCGGTCTTTGAAAGAATCAGACAAGCACTGGGTTGAGGAGCTCGACTCTATACTCTGGGGGCTGCGGACCACGCCCAACCGCACTACCGGATACACACCGTTCTTCATGGTGTACGGCGCAGAGGCCGTGTTGCCCTGCGACATTATGCATGACTCACCACGAGTGCGCATGTATGAAGAGAGAGAGGCCGAGCTTGATCGGCAGGACAGCTTAGACGCCCTGGAGGAGGAGCGCGACGTCGCAAAGGCCCGTTCCGCATTATATCAACAACAGGCTCGCAGATATCAAAGCAGAGAAGTGCGGGCCAAGACTTATAATGTTGGCGAACTTGTTCTACGCTTGCCAAAGAAGAAAAAGGACAAACTCAAGCCCAAATGGGAGGGTCCCTTCATCATTGACGAAGTTCTCACTGGAGGAGCGTACCGACTGCATGATGCATCAAACAATCGCTTGGAGCCGAACCCATGGAACGCCGCCAGACTCCGAAGATTCTATGCCTAGAGCCAGACTCTTTGTTCGTCTTCTTCTCCCTTTTTGTCCATTACCTTTTTTTCCTCTCTTTTATTTTTTTCCTAGCTTTAAGCTCTTGAGCGGCTAAACCGCGCACCTATGACGTACACATCCTTAAATATGTACGTCCATAATACCTGGGGGCTTCTTGTACAGAAGCTTATTATTATTATTTTCCGAGCATCAAGCTCACCACATATGTGTCTTTTCCTCATATGTACCTTTTCTTCTCCATTATATGCATCGTTATGACTTAAGTTTTGGCCAAGCTGGGTTGCCTGGCTCCTGTGCTTATGCCCTACGTTCCCGTTAGTTCGGCTAGGGCATAAAGGGAGCACCTCTGCGATTGTTACTGCCGGGTCATCCGGATGTGTACCTCAGACTGGGTGAAGCCGAAAGCTAGCGTTCTTAAGGGAATATTCGGTCGGCAGACTAAAGATGTTTTTTTCACTCATTACACTATGAACCCCCATATGCTATGTATACTGTGATTTTTTAATCACAGTTCGGACATGAACATTAACGCATGTTCACCCAGGGAAAGGAACCCTTAACGGAACTATTCTCTCTGGAAGATGTTTCTTACAATTACACGTAATATAACATAGCTAGCCGGATACAACTTGTCTGTTCAAGCAACTATGACCCCTACGCCTGGTTTCCACGCATACCCCGGTTTATATTACCGTGCGGGTATTCGGAAACACCCCGCACCTTCGGGTCCGGAGGTCGAAGCGAAAAGGTCCGCCATGACAATCGTTTTACAATCCGGCTAGGGACAAATTTGTCAATCGAAGCACATAGTCACTTAGACTCAAAAACTTCTTCCTCTATGCCGTCCAACAGGCTGTCTAGCCTACAATCCTATTGGGACAATTCGGCGGCTACCTTTACTTGGTCATATACTAAACTAACTGGAACTTCTTTTCCGTCTGATCCTCGAGGTCCAACCCGAGCCATATGATTCGGATCAAACTTGGTATACCGTGTTTTCACCATGGCCCAGGCCTCTCGCGCACCTTCTCGGCAGGCCGATATCTTCCATAATCGGAAGCGCCTCCGCGCTCCTTTGAATAGCTGCACAAGTTCCTCCATACTTCCTGGAGGGGAGGCGGATGGCCACAAGGCCTTGGCAACACTCCGCATTGCCTGCCGAGCTCGCTCGTGCATTTGCGACAGCTCTTGTAGCAGATCGCCTGAAGATCCGGACATTTCCTCTTCGGGACAGCCGGTCAGCATACCTGCAGACATAAATCTGTCAGTTCCTTTCCTCGCCGAATTACACGGAGGTAAGTTCGAAAGCATACTGAATATGCCGCCTCGTAGCCTCTTATTTTCCTTCACGGAGTCAGCTAGTTGGGCTCGCACATCTTTCAGTTCTTCGCCCAGCAGGGTGTTGGAATCCTACAGCTTGTTTTTATCCTCCCTGACCTGTGTCAGCACACATTCGCCCGCGGCCAGTAGCCTTTGGCTTCTTGTTTATCCGCTTGCACGATTTCAAGTGCCTCCTTCAGCTGATCTGACGACCCTGCCATGAGATATGCAACATTGTTAGCATTGCTGGTATATGATTATATTTTCTCGATGGAGGGGAACATTACCAGGCGACGCCTTCTTGGATTTCTCCAATACGGCGGTGGCAGCAGTTAGCTGAGTCCGACACTTTCCAGTTCTTGAGACAGCAGGTTGTTCTTCTCTGTAAGCATCTGGTTATACAATGATCCTTAAATCAGTTGTATCAACTGCTTCAAGTCTCGGGGGCTACTGGTATATAATTATCAGGTTTGTACGATGTGAACTTACCCGCATATCTTTCAAATGCTGGTCTGTGGATCTGGTAAGCCCGTCTCGAGCAGCTCGGATGTATGCATCAGCTGAGCTGAAGGCATTAAATGCCTCTTCTGTAAAGCCGGGGTCGCGAAGAGCGGCCCTCCGGCGCCGATGATTCATGGCGCTCTCCACTTCTGAGTTCGTGACGGATACATCATCCAAATCCTCTGTCAAAGGACAATCCGGCGTCACCCCCGTACCGGCCCTCGTCTTTATGGCAGGTTCTAGAGCCTGGCTGTTGGGAGCGTGACCTGCAGGACCCCCGGACATAGTCCGGTGAACGCTCTTCCTGATGGGACACAAACAGACAATGTCACAGTTGGATGTGACTGCCAAGGGGCATATTTACGAAGCCATACCTTTTTGACGACGGCTCGGTCGTGACTTCGTTTGCCTTCCTCTTCGAAGGCTTGCCCGATGTAGGCGCTGCTCTCTTTTGAGTCGCCTCTGGTGTAACATGGCGTGCCGAGCGCCTCCCCTTTGGAACACGAGACAGTGCGGTGGGTGAGGCAGAATGAGGAAGCTCTTTCGGAGGAGAGGTCTCATGATTACTTACGTGTGAGGCAGGAAGGAGGCCGGGATAGTCTGCTATAATGGCCACTTCTGTGCCATCGTAGCTCGCCTGGTAAAATACTCCCTCCTCTAGCTCCACAAATATGTCCGGATCCTCCTCGAATCCGGGGTCAAGATCCCGATTATGGTCCTTCGGCTGTGGAGCGGGGCTGTAGATCCCCGTGAAAACCTTTCGCCATTCCTGTTACAAATGGACGGATTAGTATCAGTCAAAAGTGACTCATGGAAAGGATTGAGTATGGTGGTGGGATTAAAACGCACCCAGCTGGGAGGATTGTACATGGAAAATCCCTCTCGGCGTTTAAGACGAATAAATTCCTCTTTCTCCCCTTTGTACAGATCGACCAATATTTTGGCCAGAGCGGCGGGTGTGTCCGGACCTTTCCGGCCACAGCGTGAGGCGTCATCTTCCCCATTGTAGTGCCACATAGGGAGCCCTCTAAATTGGAGTGGCTGGACACCCCGCACTATGGAGATCGCCATTACCTCGATTATTGATAATCCGGACTGGGCGAGCGTCTTTATCTTGCTCATTAATTGATGGATTCCCGCACTATCTTCCTCCTCGAGGCTCCTAGGGCGCCAGCTGTGGCGTTTCTTCAAAGGAGCGCTGGAAAATTCAGGGAGACCCATTCGGATTGGGTCAGGGAGAGCGACGTCCTCAATATAAAACCACTCTGAGGGCCACACCTCGGATGCCTGCTTCGGTGTACCGGATAGGTATCCGGTCCCCGCTATGCGCCATACTTCGGTGTCGCCCACCTCGAATATGGATCCCTCTTGGGTATGAGGGACGAGGCAGAATAGTTTTCTCCATAAATCAAAGTGGGCTTCACAGCCTAGGAAAAGCTCGCAAAGGGCAACAAAACCCGCGATGCGCAAGATAGAGGCCGGCGTGAGGTTGTGCAGTTGGAGGCCATAGTACTCCAGGAGTCCTCGGAGGAAAGGGTGGATTGGAAACCCAACGCCTCTTAGCAAATAAGGATTGAAGCACGCCCGCTCCCCCCTGGTTGGATTGGGGAAATTTTCCGCCAAAACTTCGCCTGAAAAGGAAGTCAAACCTGCTCGAATAGGGACCAGATCCGCGGCGGGAAGAAATCCCTGTGTTTGGAGCTTCACCAGTTGATCATGGGATACAGAACATCTTTCCCAATCGCCTTTTTTGGAGCCGTGGGGGCGGGTGGAAGAACTGGGAGCACTAGCCATGTTGGAATGGTTTCTCCTAGCAAGCTTTGAGGATTTCCCGCTTGGCGTGGAATGGATCTGAAGATCCAATCTCTTTGAATAGACACCTTTCTTACGTGGTCAGGGAGTTATGTGCAAAGATACCCCGACCTCTCGTATTCGCTCGACACGTGGAAACTGAAGTCATGAAGGCGTGGAAGCCGATGAGCACGACATTATGGAAGGCCGAATACAGCTCCTTAAGTCAGGAACTTTGAAGTAATCGGAGGAAGAACCCACCTTGCAATGCCGAAGACAATCCGCGCTCCGGACACATCGTCATTGAAAGCCTGGTTCGGGGGCTACTGAAGGAGTCCTGGATTTAGGGGGCCTTGGGCGTCCGGGCTACGTGACGTGGGCCGGACTGATGGGCCATGAAGATACAAGACAGAAGACTCTCTCCCGTGTCCAGATGGGACTCTCCTTGGTGTGGATGGCAAGCTTGGCGTTCGATATGAAGATTCCTTTCTCTGTAACCGACTTTGTACAACCCTAGCCTCCTCCGGTGTCTATATAAACCAGAGGGTTTTAGTCCGTAGGGGCAATCATAATCAGACAGGCTAGACTTCTAGGGTTTTAGCCATTACGATCTCGTGGTAGATCAACTCTTGTAATACTCATATTCATCAAGATCAATCAAGCAGGACGTAGGGTATTACCTCCATAGAGAGGGCCCGAACCTAGGTAAACATCGTGTCCCTCATCCCCTGTTACCATTGACCTTAGACGCACAGTTCGGGACCCCCTACCCGAGATCCGCCGGTTTTGACACCGACACTAACCTACAAGGTTAACATCAGAAGTGCTGACGAGGTATCCCCCTCAGCACTCGATAGTAACCCAGTAGTGTCGTACAACTAAGGGGGATGATGTGTGGTGCCGGGGTCTGGTCTTCGATCCCGTTGATCAGGTCTTCTGATAATCCAGCGGGGCAGTTGGGACATGTGGGGGTCACTGGTGGGTCTCTAACCAACCTATACTAAGCAGTTTGAAATAGGCAAGTAAGGTAACAATAAGCAGGTTACAAAAGCAGGCTTTGCATCAGAATAGGAGCAATCAATTACAGTAGCAAATTATAATGCAAGCATGAGAGAATAGAATAGGCGATATCGGGATGATCAAAGGGGGGGCTTGCCTGGTTGCTCGGCGGCAAAGGAAGGGTCGTCAGGAGTCGTCGATCTCCGGAGCTGCGTTGGTACCGGGCTCTATCGAGAGAGAAGAGGGGGAGGAAACAGATAAATACACAGCAAAAATATGCAATGCAGAGCATGCTATGCTAACATGCAGTGCAGGGTTGCCTAAAAGCATGCCTAAGTCATATTAGTTATTTTAGGATTTAAGTTGGAATTATTAAACGGTAGTTGGGCACTATTCATCTACTAGAAACAGGTTAAAAGTTGCGGGTTCACCTTCGTAGAGGGTCCCGACATGAAAATAGATAGCATGGTCGGCTTCGTCTCGTCGTTCTGATCAACTTTCATGTACAAAGTTTTTCGTTCCGAGCTACGGTTTATTTTCTACGAGTTTCTAAAGATTTTAGTATTTTTTGGAAAAAATATACCAGCAGAAAACAATTATGACATCAGCAGTCAACTGGTCGGCTGACCAGGTCAAACCTGACCTGTGGGTCCAGTGGGACCCACTGGTCAGTGACTCAGCTAACTAAACAGGTTAATACTAGCTAAATAAGCTAATTAGCTAGTGGGCCCGCACTGTCAGTGGCTAGTTTAGGTTAAATAGTTTATTTTAATTAGAAAATAGATAATTAGGTTAATTAACTGCAACGGGCCCACATGTCAGCGGCGGTGGGGTGAACAGTACCCGAGTTGACCGTGGTCACCGGGGTCAATGAAGGCGCTGGGACCCATAGTCAGCGACTCTGGGCGGGCCCCACGCGCGCCAGTTGAGCGGCGGCGCCGGAGCTAGCTCCGGCGAGCTCGCTAGCGGCGGCCGAACGCCGAAGACGGTCGGAATCACGCTGTGGTGCCCCGTTTTTCGCGTTCTCGGTCGCGTTCGAACGGGCAGAATGCGCCGCGTCGATCTGTGGCATCGGTTGGTGCGGGGGCAGCTGGAATCGTCGCCGGCGACGAGGTCCGTGGTGGGGAGGTTTCAGGCGACGACGCAAATGGCGATGCAGTGCGCAGTAGCTCAATCTAAAGCTTCGGGCGTGCTCTATGCATGCGCGCGAGTACAACGGACACAGGCCCATGACCAAATGGTCACCGAAGACGCGCCGGCGACCAAATGACGCGGCGGTGGGTTCAGGCTTCGTCGGGGCAGGAGCTACGAACGGCTAGAGGGGTTAGGGACGGGCGCCAATGGCGCAGTGGCTCACCGCGAAGGCGTAGGGTCTAGGTAGCGGGAGCGGGGAAGTCCGGTGGCGCCGGAATCGTCGACGAACGCCGATGATCCGAAGTTGAAGATGAGCTCGCCCCGGTTGGAGAAGAGGCGCTCGGCTCGACCCCGAGGACGCAGGCGATGCGGAAGACGATGAGGTAGCCTGTGAGCACCAGGAGGAGGCGAAGGAGGCACGGTGGCCGCGGAGCTGACGGAGTAGTGGCGGCGACCGCGCTCGGGACAGAGGGAGAGGCGAGCGTGAGCGCTGGAGAGCGAGGGAGAGAAGGGGAAATAGAGGGAGTGTCTAGGGGGAAGGAACGACGGGTTGCCCTTATCCCCTCCTGCGTCGGTGGCCGTCGGCGTGTCGGGCGCTCACCGGTGCGCGCGTGCCCAGCCACGGGGACGACGACACGGCGACGAGGAAGGTAGGTGAGCTGGGCTGGGCCGGCACCAGGTTAGTGTCTTTGACCTTTTTCTTTTTCTGTTATTCTTTTTAACTATTAAACAGAGAGAGAAAAGAGATTAATTGGGCATCCCAATCACTTAGGAAAAATATGGAAAGTGTCCCATTAATTCCCTGGTGTTTTTAGACAGTGCCACAAAAAGTTTGGGAATTTTTGGTACACATTTGAATTCTCCAAAAATAGAATTGCATTTAAAAATGCTGAAATGGTGCTGTTATAATGACTAATGCTCATCTTTGTTCAAGAGTGTTGTTGTGTTCCTTATCATATAATTGTTTTGGAATATTTACAAGATGATGAACATTTTTCCAGCAACTCTTGTGCAACTTTAAATTCCACTTGTGATTTGAATTTGAATTCTGTGGAGGAATTTGAAATGAGATATCATCCATTGTGATCAAGTAATGTAAAGGAGGTTGACTTGGCATAATTAATATTATGTCACAGTGCTTATTACACAGGGGGGTTACAATATGAGATGTTCCAAGAGCTGAAATTGGTATTTCCGGCTCATGCCCGTGTTGAGAGGTATGAGACCTCTGACAAGTTCTTTGCCTACAAGATGGAGGAGAATAGCTCACCCAGTGAGCATGTGCTCAGAATGTCTGGGTGCTACAATCGCTTGAATCAAGTGGGAGTTAATCTTCCAGATAAGACAGTGATTGACAGAGTTCTCCAGTCACTATCACCAAGCTACTAGAGCTTCGTGATGAACTATAACATGTAAGGGATGGAGATGATCCCCTAGATGTTCGCGGTGCTTAAGGCCGCGAAGGTAGAAATCAAGAAGGAGCATCAAGTGTTGATAGTTAACAAGACCACTGGTTTTAAGAAGGGCAAGGGCAAGAAGGGAAACTTCATGAATGGCAAGCTAGTTGCCGCTCCAGTGAAGAAACCCAAGGTTGAACCCAAACCCGAGACTAAGTGCTTCTATTCTAAGGGTAACGGTCACTGGTAGCGGAACTACCCCAAACACTTGGTAGATAAGAAGGATGGCAACTTCAACAAAAGTATATTTGATATACGTGTTATTGATGTGTACCTTACTAGTACTCCTAGTAGCACCTAGGTATTAGATACCACTTCAGTTGCTAATATTGGTAACTCGAAACAAAACCTACGGAATAAACGGAGACTAGCTAAGGGCGAGGTGACGATGTGTGTTGGAAGTGCTTCCAAGGTTGATGTGATCGCCGTCGGCACGCTCGCTCTTCGATTACCGTCGGGATTAGTGATAAACCTGAATAATTGTTATTTAATGCATGCGTTGAGCATGAACATTATATCTGGATCTTGTTTAATGCGAGACGGTTACTCATTTGAATCAGAGAATAATGGTTGTTCTATTTATATGGGTAATATCTTTTATGATCATGCACCCATTGTGAGGGGTTTATTCTTATTGAATCTCGATAGTGATGATACACATGTTCATAACATTGATGCCAAAAGATGTAGAGTTGAGAATGATAGTACCACTTTCTTGTGGCACTGCCGCTTAGGTCATATTGGTGTAAAGCGCATGAAGAAACTCTATGCTGATGGACTTTTGGAGTCACTTGATTTTGAATGACTTGACACATGCGAACCATGCCTCATTGGCAAGATGAATAAAACCCCGTTTTCCGGTGCAATGGAAGGGGCAAGTGACTTGTTGGAAATCATACATACTGATGTGTGCGGTTCAATGAGCATTGAGGCGCGCGATGGATATCGTTACTTTCTCACCTTCACTGATGATTTGAGTAGATATGAGTATATTTACTTAATGAAGCATAAGTCTAGGACGTTTGAAAAGTTCAAGCAATTTCAGAGTGAAATTGAGAATCATCGTAACAAGAAGATCAAATTCCTACGATCTTATCGAGGGGGAGAGTATCTGAGTTATGAGTTTGGCAATCACTTAAAACAATGTGGAATTGTTTCACAGTTGACGCCACCTAGAACACCACAACGTAATGGTGTGTCCGAACGTCGTAATCATACCTTATTGGATATGGTGTGTTCTATGATGTCTCTTGCCGGTCTGCCACTATCGTTTTGGGGTTATGCGTTAGAGACAGCTAGATTCACTTTAAATAGGGCACCATCTAAGTCCGTGGAGACGACACCGTATGAACTATGGTTTGGCAAGAAACCTAAGTTTTCATTTCTTAAGGTTTGGGGCTGCGATGCTTATGTCAAAAGGCTTCAGCCGGAAAAGCTCGAACCCAAAGCGGATAAATGCGTCTTCATAGGATACCCAAAAGAGACGGTTGGGTATACCTTCTATCTCAGATCCGAAGGCAAAGTGTTTGTCGCTAAGAACGGGTCCTTTCTTGAGAAAGAGTTTCTCTCAAAAGAATTGAGTGGGGGGAAGATAGAACTTGATGAGGTTGTTGAACCGTTACTTCAACCAGAGAGTAGCGCAACGCAGAAAGTTGTTTCTGTGGCACCTACGTCAGTTGAAGAGGAAGCTGATGATGGTGATCATGAAGTTTCAGATCAAGTTACTATCAAACCTTGTAGGTCGACGAGGGTACGTGCTGCTCCTAAGTGGTACGGTAACCCTGTCTTAGAGGTCATGTTGTTGGACAACGGTGAACCTACGAGCTATGGAGAAGTGATGGTGGGCCCGGATTCCGACAAATGGTTAGAGGCCATGAAATCCGAGATGGGATCCATGTATGAAAACAAAGTATGGACTTTGGAAGTATTACCTGAAGGGTGAAAGGCCATTCAGAATAAATGGGTCTTCAAGAAGAAGACGGACGCGGACGGTAATGTCACCGTCTATAAAGCTTGACTTGTGGCAAAGGGGTTTTCACTAGTTCAAGGAGTTGACTACAATGAGACTTTCTCACCCGTAGCGATGCTTAAGTCTGTCAGAATCATGTTGGCAACAGCTGCATTTTTCGATTACGAAATCTGGCAGATGGATGTCAAAACAGAGTTTCCTTAACGGTTTCCGTGAGGGAAGGTTGTATGTGATACAACCAGAAGATTTTGTCGATCCTAAGGATGCTAAAAGGTATGCAAGCACCAGCGATCCTTTTATGGACTGGAGCAAGCATCTCGGAGTTGGAATATACGCTTTGATGAGGTGATCAAAGCTTCTGGGTTTATACAAAGTTTCCAGGAAACTTGTATTTACAAGAAAGTGAGTGGGAGCACTACAACATTTCTGATAAGTATATGTGGATGACATATTGTTGATCGGAAATGATGTAGAATTTCTGGAAAGCATAGAGGGTTGTTTGAAAGGAGTTTTTCAAAGGAAGACCTGGGTAAAGCTGCTTACATACTAGGCATCAAGATCTATAGAGATAGATCAAGATGCCTGATAAGACTTTCACAGAGCACATACCTAGACATGATTTTGAAGGAGTTCAAAATGGATCTGTCAAAGAAGGAGTTCTTGCCTGAGTTGTAAGGTGTGGAATTGAGTAAGACTCAAAGCTCGACCACTTCAGAAGAAAGGGAAAGGACGAAGGTCATCCCCTATGCCTTAGCCATAGGCTCTATACGGTATGCCATGCTGTGTACCACACCTGATGTGTGCCTTGCCACATGTCTAGCAAGGGGGTACAAGAGTGATCTAGGAGTTGATCACTGGACAGCGGTCAAAATTATCCTTAGAGGAATAAGGAAATGTTTCTCGGTTATGGAGGTGATAAAGAGTTCGGCGTAAAGGGTTACGTCGATGCAAGCTTTGACACCAATCCGGATAACTCTAAGTAGCAAACCAGATACGTATAGTCACTAGTAGAAAACAGGTCTTTAGTCTAGGCCAGATAAGAGCATTAATCCCGGTTCTGTTATGAACCGGGACCAATGGGTGCATCAGTCCTGGTTCATGAGGCCAGGGCGTCGGCCGGGCCAGGGTCCCGGTTCGTCTGACCCCTTTGGTCCCGGTTCCAGACATGAACCGGGACTAAAGGGCCTCACTCCTGGTGCAGCCCCTTTAGTCCCGGTTGGTGGCTGGAACCGGGACTAAAGGTTGGCCTTTATTCCTGGTTTTAGACACAAACCGGGACTAAAGTTTTGCCTATATATATCCACGCCCCCCTCCCATCTCCTCTGTTTTTTGGCCGTGGAAGGGTGGGAGGTTTGTGCTACTCTGTTCTCACCTCCTATGCACATGAGGTGTTTGATGAAATGCCCGAGCCACACTTAAGCTTTCTCCTCTCCAAGATCGACCTCCAAGCTACATATTCCCCAAGATTTGTCTAGGTTTGGCGGTGCACCAACTACACAAGTGTTCTAAAAGGTTAGCAACTTCATCGTTTCATCTCTCACTGCTAGTTTAGCTTATTTCAAATGCTCTAGAAGTAGAGTGGTTTATTGGTTTTAGTGGAGGAGTGTATGTGGGAGTTCTTTTGATTTAGATGCACAATTTTAGCTGAAATTAACTTCTTAGAGTCTGCACATGTGTAGGGTGCTGTCACCGTCCCCGTCCTCACCGCCGTTGACCGCCCACGCCGATCTCGTCGCCGGCACCACCGTGGTGAGCCTCTTGTTCTTATCTTCTTTTTAAAAGAAAAAAATTCTTACTTGTATGATTTAGGTAGATACTTGTATTATTTTCTTACTTTTATTATTGTTTGTTATTATATAGTGCCATGGTTTTGGTATCCTCCCCCGTCGGCCCTCGTCCTATCTATGATTCGAATGTGGTATATTATCTTTTATTACTATTTGTTTCATTTAGTGTTTATGACAATTATGCCGACCAACGTGACATAGATGTTTTTATCTAGGAGGTATGTGAACCGGAAATTCCAACCGACCCTCTTGTCAAGAGGTTAAATTTAGTTGAAAAAGAAAACAATTACTTGAAGAAAAAATTGAAAAGAATTTAGGAGGAGAAGATGGAATTGGAGTTGCATGTTGCCGATGTCGTCGATGATCACAAGATCCAGATGGATGCAATGTGCTTGAAGATTAGAAAGATTAGAAAATATGCCATTGATAATGAGGCTTGGTATCATTATGCTGTTGGATCAATTGTTACCTTAGTTGCGATTATGATCGCATTTGTTGTTGCATTTAAATGTTTTACATAGTTGTATGTTAGTCTCAATGTATGTTTTAATTAGATGCTCTAGAGAGCTATATGTTGTTCTACGAGAACTATGTATGAACTTTATGTATTTATTTTTTCAGTAATAACATTTGATCACTACAGTACTTTGGTTTTAATGTGATGATCAACTTGTATTAATTTGGTCACTTCTCTATTGATGATGTTCTGTAATGGTTTTTGATACACTTAATTATATAATGCACGCAGATGAACCGGCAATGGATGTACGGTGACCGACGCACCTCCGAGTACATTGATGGCATGCATAATTTTCTCGAAGTGGCTAAGGCAAACAAGCAGAATGGTTTTATGTATTGTCCATGTATGGTCTGTGGGAATACGAAGGATTACTCTGACTCGAAAACCCTTCACTTGCACCTGCTTGAGAAGGGTTTCATGCCACACTATAATGTTTGGACCAATCACGGAGAAAGAGGGGTTATGATGGAAGACAACAAAGAAGAAGAGGATGATGACAACTATCCCCCTGAATACGGTGATACTGCAACGGGGGAAGATGAAGATCAAGAGGAACCAGACAATGTGCCCGATGATGATCTTCGTCGGGTCATTGTTGATGCAAAGAGACAATGCCAAAGTGAAAGGGAGAAGTTGAAGTTCGATCCATGTTAGAGGATCACAAAAAAGGGTTGTACCCAAATTGCGAAGATGACAACACAAAGCTCGGTACCACACTGGAATTGCTGCAATGGAAGGCAGACAATGGTGTATCTGATAAGGGATTTGGCACGCTACTGAAAATAATGAAGAAGAAGCTTCCAAAGGATAATGAATTGCCCGACAGTACGTACGAAGCAAAGAAGGTTCTATGCCCTCTAGGATTGGAGGTGCAAAAGATACATGCATGCCCTAATGACTGCATCTTCTACCGCGGTGAGTACGAGGATTTGAACGCATGCCCGGTATGAGGTGCATTGCGGTATAAGATCAGACAAGATGACCCTGGTGATGTTGAGGGCGAGCACCCCAGGAAGAGGGTTCCTGCCAAGGTGATGTGGTATGCTCCTATAATACCACGATTGAAACGACTGTTCAGAAACAAAGAGGATGCCCAGTTGATGCGATGGCACAAAGAAGACCGTAAGAAAGACGGGAAGTTGAGAGCTCCCGCTGACGGGTCACAGTGGAGAAAAATCGAGAGAAGGTGTGGGGACTTTGCAGGTGACGCAAGGAACGTATGGTTTGGTTTAAGTGCAAATGGCATTAATCCTTTTGGGGAGCAGAGCAGCAATCATAGCACCTGGCCCATGACTCTATGTATCTATAACCTTCCTCCTTGGTTGTGCATGAAGCGGAAGTTCATTATGATGCCAGTGCTCAACCAAGGCCCTAAGCAACCCGGCAACGACATTGATGTGTACCTAAGGCCATTAGTTGAAGAACTTTTGCAGCTGTGGAATGGAAAAGGTGTACGTGTGTGGGATGAGCACAAACAGGAGGAATTTGACTTACATGCGTTGTTGTTTGTAACCATCAATGATTGGCCTGCTCTTAGTAACCTTTCAGGACAGACAAACAAGGGATACCACGCATGCACGCACTGTTTAGATGATACCGAAAGTATATATTTGGACAAATGCAGGAAGAATGTGTACCTGGGACATCGTCGATTTCTTCCAACCAACCATCAATGTCGAATGAAAGGCAAGCATTTCAAAGGTGAGGCAGATCACCGGAAGAAGCCCGCCCTCCGTACTGGTGATCACATACTTGATATGGTCAAGGATTTACAAGTAATCTTTGGAAAGGGTCCTGGCGGACAATCTGTTCCGAATGACGCTGAGGGACGCGCACCCATGTGGAAGAAGAAATCTATATTTTGGGACCTACCCTATTGGAAAGACCTAGAGGTCCCTCTGCAATCGACGTGATGCAGTGATGAAGAATCTTTGCGTGAACCTGCTAGGCTTCTTGGGCGTGTATGGGAAGACAAAAGATACACCGGAGGCACGGGAGGACCAGCAATGTGTGCACAAAAAGACGGCATGCATCCAAAGCAGTATCAAGGTCCTGCTAGCTACGCTCTTACCAAAGAAAAGAAGGAAATCTTCTTTGAATGCCTGCTCAGTATGAAGGTCCCGTTTGGCTTCTCGTCCAATATAAAGGGAATAATAAATATCCCAGAGAAAAAGTTCCAGAACCTAATGTCTCATGACTGCCACGTGATTATGACACAACTGCTTCCGGTTGCATTGAGGGGGCTTCTACCGACAAATGTTCGATTAGCCATTGTGTAGCTATGTGCATTCCTCAATGTAATCTCTCAGAAGGTAATCAATCCAGAAATCCTACCAAAGTTAAAGAATGATTTGGTGCAATGTCTTGTCAGTTTCTAGCTGGTGTTCCCACCATCCTTCTTCAATATCATGACGCACATCCTAGTTCATCTAGTCGACGAGATTGCCATTTTGGGCCCTATATTTCTACACAATATGTTCCCCTTTGAGAGTTTTATGGGAGTCTTAAAGAAATATGTTCGTAACCGTGCTAGGCCAGAAGGAAGCATCTCCACGGGCCATC
This sequence comes from Thinopyrum elongatum, assembly GCA_011799875.1. Taxonomy (NCBI): domain Eukaryota; kingdom Viridiplantae; phylum Streptophyta; class Magnoliopsida; order Poales; family Poaceae; genus Thinopyrum; species Thinopyrum elongatum. Next base: position 725,600,365 of record CM022298.1, on the reverse strand, counting down.
AAACAGAGAAGGTCATTGGGTTTTGTGTTGACTTTATTCCTGACCTTAAGCTGATTGGTCTCCCTCAATCGTGGTATGAGGGGAGACTGGCTGGAAAAGGCACGCTAGGAGCGGACTCAATAATATGTAGGGACGGGCATTCTTGGGCTCAAGCACACTACACAGTTCTACAGAATTCTACCTTGGTGACCCCGTATGTCAATGAACACAAGAATATTCTGCGCTCCAAACACCCAGAGCAGTGTGACGACTGGATTACATGTGAACACATCAGGACTTTCGGCAGTTAGTTGCAAACACATCTCATGGGTAACAACATTATTGGAGATGAGCTGTACTCGTTGGCCAAGACACCATCTTCGACTGTATTGACTAACCAAGGGTACGAGATAAATGAGAATACATTTTACACGATCACCCAAGATCAAAAGAGCACCAACCAAAACAGTGCTGTCTGCTTTGATGCAGCAACCAAGAGGGGAAAGGACACATATTATGGTTACATAGTGGATATATGGGAACTTGACTATGGATATGATTTTAAGGTCCTTTTGTTTCGGTGCAAATGGGTCAATCTGTCAGGAGGCGGGGTACAGGTAGACCCATAGTACGGAATGACAACAGTGGATCTGAACAATCTTGGGTACACAGACGAACCATGTGGCGTCCCCGGCTCAATCGTGCACTAATCATACACGCAAATGCACACGATCAAGCCTAAGGACTCACGGGAAGATATCACAACACAACTCTAAAACATAAATAAAGTCATACAAGCTTTATATTACAAGCCAGGGGCCTCGAGGGCTCGAATACATAAGCTCGCATACAAGCGTCAGCGGAAGCATCAGATATCTGAGTACAGATATGAAACAGAAATAGATAAGCCCTTATAAAGGCAGGGCAAAATAAAACACTACGATCGAAAGGCACAGGCCTCCTGCCTGGGACCCTTCGAACCTACTCCTGGTCGTCGGCCAACTCATAGTAGTATCCACCCTCAGGGTAGTAGTAGCGATCGTCGGCGGGTGCAGCTGCCTCAGGGGCTCTGTCATCTGGTTGCATCAAATGGATATGGGGGAAAAAGAAAGCAAAGCAACCGTGAGTACTCATCCAAAGTACTCAGCAAGCAAGGATCTACACTACATATGCAACATTATCAAAGAAAGGCTGTATATGTGGACTGGGCTGCAGAAATGCAAGAATAGAGAGAAGGCCTAGTCCTATCGAAGAATAGCATCTTCAGCGGTCTTGCAGCATTAGAAGAGTGTAAATTAGCACAATATAAAGTAGTAGTAGTGTTATCAACCTCGGCCAGAGATACTTTCTCGACTCCCTGCGAGAAAGCAATCCCAGAGCCCTAATACCCATATCTCATCACAAGTAACCAGTTCTAGTTGTATCAATCGGGATACAACTCCGAGCGTCCGTTACCGAGGATCGGGCTATGCATAGATTAGTTCTTCCCTGCAGGGGTGCACCAACTTACCCACCACACTCGATTAACTCCGGCCGGACACACTTTTCTGGGTCATGCCCGACCTCGGCCAAACGACACACCGCAACCCTTCCTAGAGCTCAACAGAGAGGTCCCCGTCGGTCTACATCCTAAGCGCTCGGGGGTCTTGGGCCATCGCCCCTCGCCCTCCGGGTCATTGCGCACATGGCTCAGATCCAAGCACCACCTCTGTCGTGGATGGCACCAATCACTCCATGACGCACTACTGAACTGGACGTCTGTCAGAGCTTTCGGCTGATGCTACGATGCAGAGTGCCCATAACTGATCCCACGTGATGGTTAGTGCTATCGGGTCAGAGGCCCACTCGGATCAAATATCCAAATCATTAGTGTTTTGGTGGTGCGGTAACAAGCAGAGACTCAAGATTGATGTGACCCCGTCGCCCCGTCTCGAGGACTTGCGGCAAGGGCTAGGAATGCCCGGCCACGCCTCATATTTGTCTCTCGGGTACCGTCCAGGTCATCCCGTCTTCACATCACCCGCGGGTACCCCTCAGGGTCGACCCGCCTTTCCAAGTAGCAGTTGTAAAGTCCAAGTATCCGTGTGTCCATAACATCAAGGGAATCCGAGGTATCACCCTCGTTAGAAACCTACTCGATGTATCTGTAAAGGTGAACTCGGAGGAATCACCCTCGATGGGTTCACACTTGAGGTGTTGCACGACAGCGTCGTTACCGGGAGTGGTGAACGAGGAATCACCCTCGATGACCGCAATCGATGAACTAACCTACAAGGTTAACATCAGAAGTGCTGTCGAGGTATCACCCTCGGCACTCGATAGTAACCCAGTAGTGTCGTACAACTAAGGGGGTGATGTGCGGTGCCGGGGCCTGGTCTTCGATCCCGTTGATCAGGTCTTCTGATAATCCAGTGGGGCAGTTGGGACAAGTGGGGTCACTGTTGGGTCACTAACCAGCCTATACTAAGCAGTTTGAAATAGGCGGGTAAGGTAATAACAAGCAGGTTACAAAAGCAGGCTATGCATCAGAATAGGAGCAATCAATTACAGTAGTAAAATCTAATGCAAGCATGAGAAAATAGAATGGGCGATATCGGTATGATCAAAGGCGGGCTTGCCTGGTTGCTCGGCGGCAAAGGCAAGGTCGTCAACGGTGTCGTCGGGCTCCTGAGCTGCATCGGTCTCGGGGACGACGTCGGTGTCGGGGTCTACCGAGAGAGAAGAGGGGGAGGAAACAAATAAATACACGGCAAACATATGCAACACAGAGCAGGCTATACTAACGTGCAGTGCAGGGTTGCCTAAAAACATGTCTAAGTCATATTAGGTATTTTAGCATTAAAGTTGGAATTATTAACAAGTAGGTATGCACTATTCATCTACCGGAAACGGGCTAAAAGTTACGGGTTCACCTCCGTAGAGGTTCCCGACATGAAAACAGATAGTACGGTCGGCTTCGTCTCGTTGTTCTGAGCAACTTTCATGTACAAAGTTTTTCGATCTGAGCTACGGATTATTTTATATGAATTTCTAAAGATTTTAGTATTTTTTAGAATTATTTTATTCATTTTAATTCAACATTATCCAGAACAGTGTCTGATGATGTCAGAATGACATATTGGTGACGTCAGCAGTCAACAGTCGGCTGGCCAGGTCAAACCTGACCAGTGGGTCCCGCATGTCAGTGTCACAGTAGTTAATTAGCGATTAACTAAACTAATTACAGATTAATTAGGGGATGGGCCCCATTAGTCAGTGACTGATTAGTGAATTAATTAGCTATTTAGATTAATTGGCATTTTAATTAGTATTTCTATTTATTTTTAAAACGCTTTATCGGTGGGGCCCGCGTGTCAGTGACACGGGTTGCCAGTCAACTGGGGCCCGCGGGGCCCAGCGTCAGCGTCTCTGAGGTGGGGCCCGAGGTGTCACGTCGGCCGGCCGGCGTTTAAACGCCGGCGAGTACGTTTTCGCGGTGGCGCGGCTCGGGAGGCGATCGGATTTCGTCTACGGTGGTCCATTCGACGCGGGGTCGGGCTCATTCGATCGGGGGTTGAACGCCGCGTCTAACCATGGTGGTGCCGTGGCCGGGGATGCGGTGTGGCGTCGACGGCGAGCTCGCGGGCGGCGCCGGAGTTCGGAGGTCTGCGGAACCAGTGAAGCGCGGCGCCAGCGCTCGAGCTAGCTAGCTAGGCAGCGGCAGCAGCACTCCCGAAGCTCGCCAGAGCCACTAGCTCGAGCCGTAGGGGCTCGGGAATGCGCTAATGGCAGCGACGGCGGCGGTCAGAGCACGGCACCGCAGAAGTACAGATATAAAAGAAAACACAGATAGGCCCTTAGAAAGGCGGGGCAAAATAAAACACTATGATCGAAATGCGCAGGCCTCCTGCCTGGGACCCTCCGAACCTACTCCTGGTCGTTGGCCAACTCGTAGTAGTATCCACCCTCAGGGTAGTAGTAGCGATCGTCGGCGGGTGCAGCTGTCTCAGGGGCTCCGTCATCTGGTTGCATCAAATGGATATGGGGGAAAAAGAAAGCAAAGCAACCGTGAGTACTCATCTGAAGTACTCAGCAAGCAAGGATCTACACTACATATGCAACATTATCAAAGAAAGGGTGTATATGTGGACTGGGCTGCAGAAATGCCAGAATAGAGAGAAGGCCTAGTACTATCAAAGACTAGCATCTTCACCGGTCTTGCAGCATTAGAAGAGTGTAGATTAGCACAATATAAAGTAGTAGCAGTGTTATCAACCTCGGCAAGAGATCCTTTCTCGACTCCCTGCGAGAAAGCAATCCCAGAGCCCTAATATCCATATCACATCACAAGTAACCAGTTCTAGTTGTATCGATCGGGATACAACTCCGAGCGTCCATTACGGAGGATCCGGCTATGCATAGATTAGTTCTTCCCTGCAGGGGTCCACCAACTTACCCACCACGCTCGATTAACTCCGGCCAGACACACTTTTCTGGGTCATGCCCGGCCTCGGCCAAACGACCCACCGCAATCCTACCTAGAGCTCCGCAGAGAGGTCCCCGTCGGTCTACATCCTAAGTGCTCGGGGGTCTTGGGCCATCGCCCCTCACCCTCCGGGTCATTGCGCACATGGCTCAGATCCGACCACCACCTCTGTCGTGGATGGCACCAATCACTCCATGCCGCACTGCTGAACTGGACGTCTGTCAGAGCTTTCGGCTGATGCTACGATACAGAGTGCCCATAACTGATCCCACGTGATGGTTAGTGCTATCGGGCCAGAGGCCCACTCGGATCAAATATCCAAATCGTTAGTGTTTTGGTAGTGCGGTAACGAGCAAAGACTCACGATAGATGTGACCCCGTCGCCCCGTCTCGAGGACTTGCGGCAAGGGCTAGGAATGCCCGGCCACGCCTCATATTCGTCTCGCAGGTACCGTCCAGGTCATCCCGTCTTCACATCACTCGCGGGTACCCCTCAGGGTCGACCTGCCTTTCCAAGTAGCAGTTGTAAAGTCCAAGTATCCGTGTGTCCATAACATCAAGGGAATCTGAGGTATCACCCTCGTTGGAAACCTACTTGATGTATCTATCAAGGTGAACTCGGAGGAATCACCCTCGATGGGTTCACACTTGAGGTGTTGCACGACAGCGTCATTACCGGGAGTGGTGAACGAGGAATCACCCTCGATGACCGCAACCGATGAACTAACCTACAAGGTTAACATCAGAAGTGTTGTCGAGGTATCACCCTCGGCACTCGATAGTAACCCAGTAGTGTCGTACAACTAAGGGGGTGATGTGCGGTGCTGGGGCCTGGTCTTCGATCCCGTTGATCAGGTCTTCTGATAATCCAGCGGGGCAGTTGGGACAAGTGGGGTCACTGTCGGGTCACTAACTAGCCTATACTAAGCAGTTTGAAATAGGCAGGTAAGGTAACAACAAGTAGGTTACAAAAGCAGGCTATGCATCAGAATAGGAGCAATCAATTACAGTAGCAAAATCTAATGCAAGCATGAGAAAATAGAATGGGCGATATCGGTATGATCAAAGGGGGGCTTGCCTGGTTGCTCGGCGGCAAAGGCAAGGTCGTCAACGGTGCCGTCGGGCTCCTGAGCTGCGTCGGTCTCGAGGACGACATCGGTGTCGGGGTCTACCGAGAGAGAAGAGGGGGAGGAAACAAATATTTACACGGCAAACATATGCAACACAGAGCAGGCTGTACTAACGTGCAGTGCAGGGTTGCTTAAAAACATGTCGAAGTCATATTAATTATTTTAGGATTAAAGTTGGAATTATTAACCGGTAGGTATGCACTATTCATCTACCGAAAACGGGCTAAAATTTGTGGGTTCACCTCCGTAGAGGGTCCCGACATGAAAACAGATAGCACGGTCGGCTTCGTCTTGTCGTTCTGAGCAATTTTCAATTACAAAGTTTTTCGATCTGTGCTACGGATTATTTTATATGAATTTCTAAAGATTTTAGTATTTTTTGGAATTGTTTTATTCATTTTAATTCAACATTATCTAGAACAGTGTCAGATGATGTCAACATGACATATTGGTGATGTCAGCAATCAACAGTCGGCTGGCCAGGTCAAACCTGAGCAGTGGGTCCTGCATGTTAGTGCCACAGTAGTTAATTAGGGATTAACTAAACTAATTACAGATTAATTAGGGGATGCGCCCCATTAGTCAGTGACTGATTAGTGAACTAATTAGCTATTTAGATTAATTGGCATTTTAATTAGTATTTCTAGTTATTTTTAAAACGCTTTAGCGGTGGGGCCCGCGTGTCAGTGACACGGGTTGCCCAGTCAGCGGTTGACCCAGTCAACTGGGTCAACTGGGGCCCGCGGGGCCCAGCGTCAGCGTCTCTGAGGTGGGGCCCGATGTGCCACATCGGCCGACAGGCGTTTAAACGCCGGCGAGTACGTTTTCGCGGTGGCGCGGCTTGGGCAGCGATCGGATTTCGTCTACGGTGTTCCGTTCGACGCGGGGTCGGGCTCATTCGATCGGGCGTTCAACGTTGCGTCTAACCGTGGCGGTGCCATGGCAGGGGATGCAGTGTGGCGTCGACGGCGAGCTCGCGGGCGGCGCCGGAGTTCGGGGGTCTGCGGAACCAACGAAGCGCGGCGCCAGCGCTCGAGCTAGCTAGCTAGGCAGCGGCAGCAGCACGCCAGAAGCTTGCCAGAGCCACTGGCTCGAGCCGTAGGGGCTCGGGAGCGCGCTAATGGTAGCGGCGGCGGCGGTCAGAGCACGGCACCGCAGCGGCACGTCTACGGGCTATGGGAGACGGCACGGAGGAGAGAGAAGGGCGAGCTCACCGTGCGGCGCAAGGTGGCCCATGGAAGATTAGGAGCGCAGAGGGAGGCCGTGGTCGTCGGAACTTGCCGGAGATGCCGAAGGGAAGCGGCGGCTCGATTCCGACGAAGGAGGCGTCCTCGGCTCGGGATCGTTGGCGTAGTCGAAGCAGCAGTCACCGGCGAGCCTCCTAGACAGGGTCCTAGGCGACGAGGAGCACGGTGGTCGCGAGCTTCACGGTGTCGCGGTCATGGTAGCGCTCGGCGAGGTTGGGAATCGAGGTAGAGAGGGAGCGAGCGAGGCGAGGGAGGAGCCAGGGGGGTCCGTGGGTTGCTCTTATCCACGGCGTGCGCGGCGACGCGCTGTCGAGCGAGGGGGAGGGGGGCCTGGCTGCGCGCGCTGCGTGCTCGACAGCGGTGAGGGTGAGGAGTGCGGGAGGTGGGGGAAGGTGCGGGGTCGGCTGGGCCGGCTACTGTAGTCACTTAGGCCCAGCCGCTGCGGTCCTTTTCTTTTTCTTCTTTTCGCTTTTCTATTTTCTTCTTTTATTTCTGTTTTGCAAATAATTTAGCCACCAATTAAGTTTTGCAAAATATGTGGCTTAGTCCAATATTTACAGTGCAATATTAGTCACTACTAGAAAATGGTTTGATGTCCATATCTTTTCATTTCGATTTTAATTAAATGAATATGGATTAAATAGCTCTGTTATGTTGCTGTTAGAGGCACATAATTAGTTTAGTATATGTTGATTATAATTTTAGAATTGTCTCTGGATTATTTACAATACTATGAACATTTTAGTTTCTAGATTTGAACAACTTTTATTTTCACTTTAAATTAATTTGAAGTTTGAAATGTATTATGATGCAAATGATGAGTAGGCGCTGTTAATCTTGCTGACATGGCTTTAACTAAGGTTGATCATTGTGCTTAAATCCATGGGGTGTTACAAACCATTCGTCCTAGCCAATGATGTGGCGCAGGTTTTCTATGTGAAGAACATGTCTACCAAACCGAGAAAACGAAAAGATAAGGAAGCGAATACATCATACGATGAGCCAAAGCGCCACATAGTTCTTTCAGGGAAAAGAGACATCGTGGGAGTGGAGGGCAAGACAGACATGTCTGAAGATTATGAAAAGTTTCATGAAATTCCTCCCTTCAAAGTGAAGGCTGACCCAAGCACCCTGTTAAATGATGAAGATTGTCCATGGTTACGGCGCAAATAGAAGGGACACACGCGAAGAAAAAGTGAAGACTTTCTCTCCACAACTATTCTGATTATGGCTTTGATTATGCGAAGAAAAAATGAAATCCCTTTGTAGTAGATGAGTTTTCGTCCGAAACCCTGATACTTCAAAAGAGATTGTCCATTTTGTACACGAAGTGCATCCAGTTTTTGCCGTAACCCTCTCAACTTTTTAGCACATGTGCTATGTGGGTGAAATGATGATACCATGCCAACTTTCAACCTTTTTAGAGTTCATTTGTAGCGCTTTTCAATTTCAGGGTCATTTAGCTAAAAAAATCAGTAAATGCATGAAAAATACCAAATGAAGTCAGAAAGGGTTGAAAATTGATGATGTGGCTTTGAATGGTGCATGTTGAACGCACAAAAAGTCTGGAGTTGAAATAAGTTCAAAAAAATGAAATGCCTTTGTAACAGATGAGTTTTCATCCGAAACTGTGATACTTCGAAAGAGATTGTCCATTTTGTACACGAAGTGCATCCAGTTTTTGTCGTAACCCTCTCAACTTTTTAACACATGCTATGTGGGTGAAATGATGATACCATGCCAACTTTCAACCTTTTCAGAGTTCATTTGTAGTGCTTTTCAATTTCAGGGTCATTTAGCTCAAAGAATGAACTAATAGCAAAAAGAATGAACTAAAAAGCTTTTATAAAGCTCAAATAGCAAAAAGAATGAACTAAAAAGAATCAATTAAATATAATATTCTTCAATACCAAAAAGAATCAACTAAAAAGAATCAAAATAATATTAACTAAAATTATCAAAGTATTTATTTATTAAAAAGAATCAACTAAAATATAACTCAAAAGAATGAACTAAAAAGAATCAACTAAAACATTAACTAAAAAGAATCAACTAAAAAGAATCAACTAAAACATTAACTAAAAAGAATGAACCAAAAAAGAATCAAAATAATATTAACTAAAATTATAAAAGTATTTATTTGTTAAAAAGAATGAACTAAAAAGAATCAACTAAAATATTAACTAAAAAGAATCAACTAAAACATTAACTAAAAAGAATGAACTAAAATGAATCAATTAAAATATTTTGTTATGATCAACTAAAACAAAACTATAATATTCTTCAATAGCAAAAAGAATTTTCATTAAAAAAAATGCCGCCTACTAGGCCACCATGGCCTGCATACGACTAGAAACCCATCTGTACATCGGCCAGGATGCAGGCCCGCAGGACGAGCAGGCCCAACAAGGCGTCAGATAGGCATGTACTGCCTGCATTAGAGAGGAGCACGAGAGGGTAGCGGCAGCGGCGCTTATAAACCACTCCGAGCCGCTCTCAACTAGCGAGGTGGGACTAAACTTTTGGCTGCGGCAGCACCCCCCTTTCATCCCGGTTGGTGGCTCCAACCGGGACCAAAGGCCCCCCTTTCATCCCGGTTCGAGCCACCAACCAGGACTAAAGGTCTCTGCTTCCCGCCCTTTGGGCTGCTGAAATTGACCTTTACTCCCGGTTGGTGGCTCCAACCGGGACGAAAGGGGGACCTTTGGTCCCGGTTGGAACCACCAACCGGGACTAAAGGGTTTTGTATATAAGCGCGGACTTAGAAAATTTTCCAAACACCACCGCAGTTTCTCCTCCTCCTCTCCTCGACGACGCCACCAGGCTGCCCCGACGCCGTCCCCGGCCCGCTTTCCTCGCCGTGCCCTGCCCCGACACCATCGCTGCGCCCCTGCCCCGTCGTCGCCGTTGCCGTCGCCGTCGCCGCCCTGCCCCGACGCCGCCGCTCCCTTCCCCGACGCCACCCCAGTGAGCTCCGGGGCCCTTCCCCTGCGCTGCCGCCTTCGCCGCCGCCCCTGCCCTGCTGCTTAGCCGCCGCCCCTGCCCTGCATTTTTTTTCTTAAAAATTTTTGTATGTTCATATGGATGGATGGATTGATGTATATTGAAAATGTTCATATGTTCATATGTTTGTAACAAAGTTAGAATTTTTTATGTTCATAGAATTTTTTTTCTTAAATTTTTTTATGTTCATATAATTTTTTTGTCCATGTCTGTATGTATATATGTATGGATGGATGGATTGATGTATATAGAAAATGTTCATATGTTTGTAACAAAGTTAGAATTTTTTTGTCCATGTAAAACACTTATATTCGTAAAACTTTAGAAATTCGTAGAAAATTAACCGTAACTCCGATGAAAATAATTTATATATGAAAATCGATCAGAAAAATATGACGAATCTGAATATGCCCTCCGTTCGTCTGTCACAAGAAGCTAGCATAGCGAACCTGGAACTGTCCCCCTCCGGTTCATCTGTCCAAAAATGCAGACTTCAGGAAAACATTCCCGGATGTTATCCCCCTTCACCTATATCGTGTAGTGCGCCGCGTTAGAACACCCCTAACTCTCTCAGGAATTCAACATATCCCCGATAACTTCGACATGAGGGGGGTCTGCAAATCCTCGACGACCATGAGAGAGGCGATCCGCAAAGTATCATCTCTCGAAAGATAGGACGACTCATCAGAGATGAGGGGGGAGGAGTCCTCGACGATCGTCTGAAACTGACTGTTATAAAACCTGTGAACTTTGCATGATGTTTGCCACTAATCCATTGCTCATATATATGCATATGATTCCTTGTTGTGATTAAGTCTATGTTTGCCACTAATCCATCTCTCATGGTTGTATATTGCCATGTTGTAATGTTTGCAGAAACTATGGACAGAAACTTAGAAAAAGAATAGTTGTTGGGGGGTATAATCTGCGACGGAGGTGATATCACCTTGTCGTTTCTCAACGACACCGATGGTGAGGAAGGAGATCATGACGGCTCTGGTGATCCAACAATGGAGGAGGAAGGAGATCATGACGGCTCCGGTGATCGAGTGGAGGAGGAAGGAGATCATGACGGCTCCGGTGATCGAGTGGAGGAGGAAGGAGATCATGACGGCTCTGGTGATCCAACGAAGAAGGGAGCCTTAACTGTTGCAAAGTCCGGCGAGGTATATATATATATTAATTAAGCCTCTGCTGACTAGATGCATTAATTGTTTTGTATGTACATATATTGACATGCTTCTTTCTTCTTTTAGCCCTCCGGATCAAGCCAAATTTCGGTAAAGACACGAGGCCCGAAGAAAAGGTTGGGCCAGGATGAAAGGTTCACGATCGAAGAAATCGCTCGAGATGGCCAACCGATTGCTCCCAAGCGGACCAAGGTCACATTTGTACATCAGTGTGGAGTTGTTGTTAGGGACAGCGTCCCGATCAGCATCCAAGAATGGAATAAGAAGAAGGACCCTGAAGTTTCTTATGTCCAAGTAGACTGAAAGATGATCTTTGGAACTCGCTGATGACAAATTTCAGCCTACCGCCAGAGGAGGATCTGAATAACCCAATTATACAGTGAAAGGTCAAGGCGTTTGCTCTTAAGAAGATGGCAGAACTATTCAAAAACTGGAAGAAATATTTGAAGAAAATGTTTGTCGACAAAAATGAGACTCCATAATTCACCAGTAAATATGAGAAGATAAGAGATCAATGGCCCGCATTTGTGGCCTACAAGAAATTGGAGAAGGCTAAGCAAAGGTCACTGACAAACAAGCAAAATGCTGCAAAGAAGCAGTATCACCATGTTACGGGGTCAGGTGGCTACAGCAAAGCCCGGCCAACATGGGACAAAGCTGAGCAAGACCTGCTTGCTAAAGGGGTCCAACCAGCGACATTGCACTAGCCAGATCGGTCAAGGACTTGGTTCTTCAGGGTTGGGGGAACTTTGGACCCAGAATCAGGGAAGTGTGTTTGGATGAAGGCTCAACTTGCAATACCCGTCAAGAAGCTTGAGGAAGCAATCAAGGCAGCGCAGGAAGGGAGGTTCCATCCCGACAGAGAGAAGGACGAGCTGACAGAGGCCCTCGGGAATCCTGAACACCCTGGGCGAACACGAGGCACATCAGGCTTCGTTCCGTGGGTGCATGGGTTTCCCGACATCGGTGGTTATAGAAGTCGAGAGAGAAAGAAGAAAGAGGAAGCAAGCGAAATGCAGAAGATCAATGCAAGATTAGCGAAACTAGAGGAACTTGAGAGCCAGCGAGCTACCGGCCAACCATCTCAGCGGCACGAAGATCCTTCATTCGACACTGCCCCCGAAGCTACCCCACCATCTCAACGGAGAAGCAGCGTGGCTTGCACGGAGCTCGTTCAGCCTGATATCACGGCTCCTCGCAACCCCGTGTATTGTATCACGGAGAATGAACATTGTGTGCTAATGGCGAAATGCCAGAACCTGACCTTGAAGGCGGCGGTCGGCTCTGTCTTACCTCCTCGAGCTGAGGGAACTTTCCATTGCCGTCCGATTCCACATGGCTTTGCTATTGTCGGGGTGGATGAAATAATGTAGGGATTTGAGGGGCTAGAGCTTGAGTATCCTATAGGTGAAGGGGAGATTCTTTTGGAACATGCCTTAAGGAGTACCTGTCTATGGAGAAAGGAGAACATCAAGCTTCCAAACTGGACGCCGCCTCAGCAGACTCAGCCGGAGGAGGCCCCTCAGCAGACTCCTCACAGTCCAGCTCAGCCGTCTCAGCTGCCAGAGTCGTCTCCGACGCGTGAGCTGTCTCCGCCGCCTCAGCCGCCGTCTCCGGCGGAGGAGGCCCCTCAGCAGAGTCCTCTTCCGCCTCAGCTGTCTCCGGCGCGTCAACGGACTTCGCCTCCTCCTCCTCCGTGTGACGAACCCGGCTTAATCGTGCACTAACCATACACGCAAATGCACACGATCAAGCCTAAGGACTCACTTGAAGATATCACAACACAACTCTAAAACATAAATAAAGTCATACAAGCTTTATATTACAAGCCAGGGCCTCGAGGGCTCGAATACATAGCTCGATGGCATACAAGCGTCAGTGGAAGCATCAGATATCTGGGTACAGATATATTACAGAAAAGAAGATAAGCCTTTAGAAAGGCGGGGCAAAATAAAATACTATGATCGAAAGGCGTAGGCCTCCTGCCTAGGACCCTCCGATCCTACTCCTGGTCGTCGGTCGGCTCCTCATAGAAGTACTCGCCGGGAGGGTAGTAGTAGTAGTAACCGTCGGCGGGAGCAGCTAACTCAGGGGATCCGTCGTCTGAAAGCAGCGAATGGATATGGGGGAAAAAGAAAGCAAAGCAAACGTGAGTACTCATCCGAAGTACTTAGTAAGCAAGGATCTACACTACATATGCAACATTATCAAAGGGAGGCTGTATATGTGGACTGGGCTGCAGAAATGCCAGAGTAGAGGGGATAGCCTAGTCCTATCGAAGACTAGCATCTTCAACATCTTCAGTAGTCTTGCAGCATTAGAAGAGTGCAGATTAGCATAATGTAAAGTAGTAGTATTATCATCAACCTCGGCCAGAGATCCTTTCTCGACTCCCTGCAAGAAAGCAATCCCAGAGCCGTACTATCCAGTTCTCATCTCAAGTTCTAGTTGTACCGATCGGGATACAACTCCGAGTGTCCGTTACCGTAGGACAGGCTATCGATAGATTAGTTCTTCCCTGCAGGGGTGCACCAAGTTACCCACCACGCTCGCTTAACTCCGGCCGGACACACTTTACTGGGTCATGCCCGGCCTCGGCCAAACGATACGCCGCAACCTGACCGAATACTTAACAAAGAGGTCAGCACACCGGACTAAACCTATGCCCCCAGGGGTCTTGGGCCTTCGCCCCGGGAACTCCTGCACGTTACGGGGCCACCGAGAGCAGACCTAGCAATCGCTTAATACAAGCACGGTTGCGTAACCAGTCCAACTCGGCGTGCGCCGCTCAGTCGCTGACATCTATTAAGCTCCGGCTGAAGTATATGACGCAGAACGCCCATACTATGCCCACGTGATGGTTAGTGCTATCAGGCCAGAGGCCTCTCGGATCAAATATCCAAACCATTAGTGGATTAGGAGCGCGCGGTAACGAGCAGAGACTCACGATCGATGTGACCCCGTCGCCCCATCTCGAGGACTTGCGGCAAGGGCTAGGAATGCTCGGCCACGCCTCGTGTTCAACTCTCGGGTACCCTTCAGGTACACCCAATTCCACATCACTCGCAATTAAGCTCGCGCGGGTACCCCTCAGGGCTGACCCGTCTTTAGTAACATGGTACAGTGTAAAGTTAAAGTATCAATAGTATCCGTGTGTCTAACACCAAGGGGAACCCTGAGGAATCACCCTCGATGGAATTCCCTCTGATGTTACCATCAAGGTGAACGAAGGAGGAATCACCCTCGAGGTCCCCACTTGAGAAGTTACACGACGACGTCGTTATTGGGGGTGGTGTAGGAGGAATCACCCTCGCTTACCACGACCGATTAACTAACCTACAAGGTTATCATCAGAAGTGCTGACGAGGTATCACCCTCGGCACTCGATAGTAACCCAGTAGTGTCGGCAACTAAGGGGGAAGTGATGTGCGGTGCCGGGGCCTGGTCTTCAATCCCGTTGATCGGGTCTCCTGATACTCTAGCGGGGTAGTCGGGATAAAGTGGGGTCTCTGTCGGGTCCCTACCCAGCCTATTCTAAGCAGTTTAGGATAAGCAGGAAGGTAACAAAGCAGGTTACAATAAACAGGCTATGCAGCAGATATAGGATAACAGTAGCAGCAGCAATTCTAATGCAAGCATAAGAGAGAAGAGAATAGGCGATATAGGCATGTTCAAAAGGGGGTGCTTGCATGTTTACTCTGCGGCAAGGACAAGGTCATCAACGGTGTCACCGGGGACGTAGTCGTACTCCGGAGCTGCGTCTGCCTCGGGAGCTACGTCGACGTCGGGGTCTACCGAGAGAGAAGAGGGGGAAGAAACAGGTAAACATAATGCAAACAAATGCAACACAGGGCATGCTATGCTATGATGCAGTGCAGGGTTGCCTAACGATGCATCTAGGTCACTTTAGTTATTTTTAGGATTATCGTGGGATTTATTAACCGGTATGTGTGCACTATTCATCTACCGAAATCGGGCTCAGAGTTACGAGTTCTCCTACGTATGGGGTTCCGACATAGAAATAGACGACACAATCAGATTCGTCTTGTCGTTCTGAGCAACTTTCATGTTTTATGTTTTTCGATCTGAGCTACGGTTTAAAAGTTATTAATTTTCAAAGATTTAATTGATTTTCTGGAATTATCTATTTTAACAGAAATGATTTATGACATCAGCATGACTAGGTGATGACGTCAGCAGTCGACAGCCTCGCTGACCAGGGTCAAACCTGACATGTGGGTCCAGTGTGACCCACATGTCAGCCTCTGTTACTTTTAATAGTGAATTAAACTGATCAGAGTTAATTAGGGGGATGTGGGCCCCGGGTGTCAATGAGTCATTAGTCTAAACTAATTATTTTTACTTAATAAAATGTTTATTAGGCTAATTATCAGGGAGGGCCCACTTGTCAGTGGCTGGAGTTGCCCAGTCAGCACATTGACTGGGTCAACCCAGTCAACGGGGCCCCCCGGACCCACTGGTCAGCGACCCAGGGGCGGGGCCCACTGCTCCACGTCGGCGTCGGCGCCGGAGCTAGCTCCAGCGACCAAAAACGCGGCTGTCGTTCACCGGAGCTGCTCGGACTCGCGTTACAGGGCTCAGTTCGAGCCGTGGTTAGGTGCGTTCGAAAGCTGGAGAACTCGCGCGTCGAGTGGTGGCCTTGTACAGACCGGAGATGGCCGAAAATGGCGCCGGCGATGAGCCGTGGCGGGGGCTGAAGCCCGACGATCTCGGGGACGAGCTCAGAGGCTCGTCCGAGTCGAGCTAAATCGCTCACGCGCTCCCTGGGATTCCCAGGAGCACGGTAGAGGCCTCGGGTAGGCACGGCGGCAACTAAGGCGAGCGCGGCGAGCGTAGTGGCGGAAGCAGAGCTTCGGCTATTGCGCAGCGGCGAGCACGGCTAGCTACGGCGCGCTAGGAGGGGCAAGGAGGTGTCGGGATGCGACGGAGGCTTACAGCGGGGCAGCAGAGTGGACAAGCATGCTCGGGGAAGCACCGGAGCTGTCGGAGTAGCCGCGGCGATCGGCGACGGCTGGAGTCGGGGAGGAGCTCGATCCCGATGCTATGGTGACGCCGGGCTCGATCCAGAGGGCGAAGAAGAAGTAGAGGAAGCAGGCGGAGCGGTCGGGCTCGTCGGAGAGGCACTCGGGGCTCGGTGGCCGCGCTAGACACGGCCATGGCGGCGGCGACTTCGGGCGTCCACGGAGGAGGAAGAAGGAGAGCGAGGGAGAGGGGTTTGTGGGGGCTAGGGTTTCGAGGAGAGAGGGGAGCAACCAGGGGAGGCCTTATCGGCGTCAGGGACGGCGTGGATGATCGACAGCGAGGCCGGCGTCGCCGTGTCGGCGCGCGGGTGAGACAGCGCGGGAGGAAGGGGATGAGCGCCGGTGGGCTGGGCCAGTTGGGCTGGCTGAGCGCACTGTGGCTTCGGCCCAGAGGCCAGGTAAGTGCACAGTAGGTCCTTTCATTTCTTTTTGTTTTTCTTTTCTGTTATTTCTTTCTACTCTCTGTTTTGTATTAATTTAGACCAGTAAATGATTTTAGTTGTTTATGAAATTTGACACACAATTAAAGCGCAATATTATGATGCTGCACAAAAGGTTTGGGGACCACTTGAATTTGTTTGGATTTTGTTTAAATGAGAAAGGGATTAAATAGGCTGATTTGCTACTGTTATTGGATGCTTAGGTCATTTCAGGAATTCAAGTAATGTTGATGATATTTTTATGATGGCTTTAAGAATATTTGAAACACTATGAACATTTTAGTTTCTGATTTGAACAACTTTTATTTTCCACCTTAAATTTAATTGATGTTTGAATTAGGAGTTTGAAATGCAACAGGATGCAAATGATGACTAGGCTCTGTTAAATAGGGTGACTTGGCATTAGCAGTGGGAGGTTACTGTGGCTTATGACATGGGGTGTTACACTCCGGCGCGTCAGCGGACTCCGCCGCCTCAGCAACGGCAGAAGAGAGCCGCCGTCGCTCCGACGGCTAGCAGTACAACAGGCGGGAAGAAATTCAAATTTGGTCCAAGCCTCAGGGCTTCTCCAAAGTTACCATATGAGAGGACTGACGAGGAAAACAAGGACATCGTGGCTGCCGAAGTGCAGGCCCATTTTAAACGGAAACGTCCACCTCCGAAGGAAACAATAGATCCGGTGAAAGCGAAGCGCACTCTGGATGCCCTTAAGAGACCACCACCGCCTCTGCCGCAATCCAACTATGACCGCTGTATTGAAAAGACATATGATCAAGCGCGGTGGTCGGGAAGTACTACCAGTGCTGCAAGACGAAGTGGGAAAACAATTCCCCAGCTTGGCGAACAGGAGAAGCAATCGTGCCCCCCGCTCAAGGTGTCTAGCGATATCGCTAATCATCCGGGGCTAGCGCCCGGTACCACTCTTGGTGATTATGTGGGCGATGATGTATAGTTTCAAATGGCTGAGGTAGCAGAGGTCTTTAGATACGAACACGGGAAGCCTCTCGTCAAACCTGATCAGCTCCCGCATCTACCAACGATGATGCGAAGATTGCATGACTGGTACTTGGAAACCTGCAGCAAGGATGGGACCGACAGTATTTTGGTGGCAATTAAAGATGAGCACGACTTCATTGGAGTCGACCTGATGCCTGTTGAATTTGTGGAATTATTTCAGTTATTCAATCAAGACGCCCTCGACAAACAACTCACGACTTGCTATTGTCTGTAAGTATTACTTCTGTAATTAAGTCTCTAGCTCAGCTCGTTCATTGCATGTATATATAATTATCCTCACTATATTATGTAGATTGAAGATCGTCGAATGCAAAAGAGGACAAATCTATGACGTTGGGTTCATTAGCCCAAATACCATAAATGAATGGACGGTATAAAACATAGTTGAAGATACTGAGGAAAACTTGCTCAAAGCGTTCCTTCGACATCAAAAGGGAAATACTCTTTCCTTACAACTTCAAGTGAGTGTTACTGTCTTGTGCATATTCGGTTTCGCTTACTCGAGGTTAAGTACTGTAATTGATGAGTGGTCCTCCTGCCTGGGCGCGTGGTCCTCCTGCCTGGGCGCCCCACAGTGGCCACGTGGAGCCCCTTTAGTCCCGGTTCGTAAGCCAACCGGGACTAAAAGTAATGGGCATTAGTGCCGATCATTTTGTCCCAGTTGCAGAACCGGGACTAAAGGCCCTCTGGAACCGGGACAGATGCCCTGTTTTCTACTAGTGAGTGGAGCAGCTATTTGGAATAGCTCCAAGTGGAGCATCGTAGCAGCATCTACAATATGACATAGAGATTTGCAAAGTACACGCAGATCTAAATGTTGCAGACCCGTTGACTAAAACCTCTCTCACAAGCAAAACATGATCAAACCCCAGAACTCATTGGGTGTTAATCACATGGCGATGTGAACTAGATTATTGACTCTAGTGCAAGTGGGAGACTATTGGAAATATGCCCTAAAGGCAATAATAAATTGGTTATTATCATATTTCCCTGTTCATGATAATCGTTTATTATCCTTGCTAGAATTGTATTGATCGGAAACTCAGATACATGTGTGGATATATAGACAACAACGTGTCCCTAGTGAGCCTCTACCAGACTAGCTCGTTGATCAAAGATGGCTATGGTTTCCTAGCCATAGACATGAGTTGTCATTTAATAACGCGATCACATCATTAGGAGAATGATGTGATGGACAAGACCCAAACTATGAACGTAGCATATGATCGTGTCAAGTTTATTGCTATCATTTTCTGCATGTCAAGTATATGTTCCTATGACCATGAGATCATGCAACTCACCGACACTTGAGGAGTACCTTGTGTGTACCAAAGATCGCAATGTAATTGGGTGAGTATAAAGGTGCTCTACAGGTATCTCCGAGGGTGTCTGTTGAGTTGGCATGGATCAAGACTAGGATTTGTCACTCCGTATGACGGAGAGGTATCTCAGGGCCCACTCGGTAATACAACATCACAATCAGCTTGCAAGCAATGTGACTAATGAGTTAGCCACGGGATCTTGTATTACGGAATGAGTAAAGAGACTTGCTAGTAACGAGATTGAACTAGGTATGGCGATACCGACGATCGAATCTCGGGCAAGTAACATACCGATAGACAAAGGGAACTGCATATGGGATTAGCTGAATCCTTGACATCGAGGTTCGACCGATAAAGATCTTCGTAGACTATGTAGGAATCAATATGGATATCCAGGTCCCACTATTGGTTATTGGCCGTAGAGGTGTCTCGGTCATGTCTGCGTAGTTCTCGAACCCGCAGGGTCTACACACTTAACGTTTGGTGACGATATGAGTATAGTTGAGTTGTTATGGTGGTAACCGAAGGTTGTTCGGAGTCCTGGATGAGATCCCAGACGTGACGAGGAACTCCGGAATGGTCCGGAGGTGAAGATTGATATATAGGACGAAGGGTATTGGAGTCCGGAAGTGTTCCGGGGGTACCGGGTTATGGCCAGGAGAAACAAAAAGGGTTTCGGGGGCCCCGGCAAGTGTTGGGGGACCTCATGGGCCAAGGGGAGGGAGCACACCAGCCCACTAAGGGGCTGTGCGCCCCCCTCACCCCATCCCACGATAACCAGAGGAGGTAGGGCGCCCCCCTAGGGCTGCCTCCACCTGGCTTGGGGGGCAAGCCACCCTAGGGTTTCCCTAGGGGCGCCCCCACATCTGTGGTGGCCGCCGCCCCCCTAGGGGAAACCCTAGGGAGCCCCCTCCTCCTCCCTTCCCCCTATATATAGAGGGGTAGAGGGAGGGCAGCCGCACCCCATCTATGCCACGGCGCTGCCCTCCATCTCACTCGTAGTCCATCTTCTCTCTGCATAGCTTAGCGAAGCTCTGCTGAGATTTCTCCACCACCACCGCCATCACGCCGTCGTGCTACCGGAGGACTCGAGCTACTACTTTACCATCGCTCGCTGGATCGAGGAGGTGAAGGCGTCATCAAGCCGTACGTGTGTTGAACGCGGAGGTGCCGTCCGTTCGGCACTTGGATCGGGAGATCGCGGGATGGATCGTGATTGGATTGCGAAGACGTTCGACTACATCAACCGCGTTTCTTAACGCTTCGGCTTAGCGATCTACAAGGGTATGTAGATGCAATCTCTCCTCTCATAGATGTTCATCTCCTAAATTAATCTTGGTAAGCGTAGGAAATTTTTGTTTCCCATGCAACGTTCCCCAACAGGGGCAAGATTAGTTAGTTGGAAGGGTCAGTGGCAACCCGTAATCAGCCGGTGCGTGTAGCATTTTTGTTTCTAGACAATCAAAAAATCCCAGCTCAGCCTCTCCTACCCTATGTGTAGCATTTCCCTGCAAGAAACGATCACCAATAACAGGGTTGCCTACCTCGGTATGCAATTCAGTCATTCGCCCACGCAACGATAGCTAGGCGGCGGTGCTAATTTTTTTTAAATAATACATTTTTTTTAATAAATTTGAAAAATAATACACGATTTGAAAATTTTGCAAAAATAATACACCGTCGGCCTAGCAGAAGCCGACTGAGGCCTGTCGGCTTCCTCTAGGCCGACTGCACTCTAGTCGGCCTAGAGGAAGCCGACAGGCCTCAGTCGGCTTCTGCTAGGCCGACAGGTTGCCATCCCCCCTCCACTCGGCCTGCTGGACGTCTAGTCGGCCGTGGGTAAGCCGAGAAGCTCAATCGGCTTCGCCGAGGCCGACTGGAACCCTGATTTAGATTTTTTTTCAAAACTGGCACTGTGACCTGGCGCGGACGGGTCGGCTACTGGTGCAGGAGCCAGCGGACGAGGAGAGCATCGTGGTGCGCGCGGCCACGGACGGCGACAAGTCGGACACACTGGAGTCACAGGCTGGACGTACCGAGCGGGCATAACGTTACGGGTCCTACTTATTTGCAACATGCAAACTGTTAAAAGGACACTTACGGCACATGCAACGAGTCTACAATGTGCACTCCTTTCCTATAGACTCAACTAACGTGATACTTTCAAAAAAAGCTGGTGGATTGATTTATTTGGAGCAGAACAAGCAGGCCCGTAACGTTATGCCCTCCTCTTCCTCTGTTCTTCCTAGTTCGAACTCTCTGTCTTGTTCTTCTCTGTCACTTCGCCCCCCCTCGCCGATCTATTCATTTGTCCACCCATTTTGAAAACCAAACCACAGAAACAGTAGATCGTAGCCATCTCCACCAGCCTACGGTGATTTTTTTCCAATGGGATAGGTATTTGTGTGTAAGTGAGTTATAGTCATGGTGGTGTGAGGAGGAGGAGGTGGTTTGGCTGGGCAAGAGGAGGTGGCCGCCGAGGGGGTGGCGTTGGTGTTGCTCGTTGGTGCAAGTTTTTTTATTTAGATAGAGCATAATGCTCGTACAACAAGACAGTACAAACAACTTGATAGAACTACATCTAAATTACAACATACATGCATAAAATAAGATACATAAAAATTAACATGTTTCAAATTAAGATAGAACTTGCTGCGAATTTTAAGATACAACTTGCTGCAATGCGAACGTTACGATACAATAACATAAATCTACTGAGTCCAACGGGGATATTTTCCTTTTCCATCACCAGCTTCTTCTGCTGCCTTGGCTGCACGAGCCCTTTCTTTTTTTATCTGCCTCTCAGCCTCATGGGCCTCCTGTCGCTGTCGATACACCTCCGCCAGTCGAAGTCCCTCTTCTCGGTTTTTCTTCTTCATCTCGTCAATAGCAGCCCTCTGCTTCACACAGTACTCTTGCCACTCTCTCTCCTGCTCTACTTTCTCCTCTGCTGCCGCCTTCGCGCGGCACTCTTCTAGGTCCAAACTTGCCCATGCACGACGACCTCTTTCACGAATCTCGGTCACCGCCCAGTCCGGTTTTTTCGTGTCAATCCAACGATAGTACATGCACAGAGGCGGAGGAGACTACAACCAAAATAGAAATATAAATATCAAATCAACAATAATATAAACAACGTGTTTATTCTTCATGACTGAAACAAACCGGAGGCCTGATGTACGGTGAAGTAGCAACGGGTGGATCTTCCTCATAATTGGCGCACATGAAAAACTTCATGCCCAACCAATCTGAAAAATCCGTCACCTCCTTCACCTTACAGAGATCGCCACACCAACAACGAAGTACTTCCACCCCCCGAGGCAAACTCGCACTCTTCATTTTCGTAGGCCTAATGCTTTGATCCGAGCAAGGCAAACTCATAATGACTAGCGCGTTGGTGTTTTGAAGTGCGGCTGGACGATAGAGAAGAGAGTGAGAAAGAGCAAGCAGTGTGGGCAGAAGCAAAGAGAAGAGCGTGAGAGAGCAGGCAATGGCATCTCGTATATAAAGATGAGGAGCACTGTGTTGTCGGTAGCAACAGCACGGCACCGCACCGCAGACAACAGGAATCATACAAAGCAGACAGCAGGAATCAGACAAAGCAGACACCCGCGTGCTCGGCCGAATCTTTGCCTAAAAATCAGCGCCGTTTGCATAAAAAACAGCACCGTCATTAACAAATCAGCCAATCACTACAGTCTGCCAATCACTACAGTCTGCCAATCACTACAGTACTTTGTTGTGTTGCAGTCAGTGTGGAAATGTGACTCGAATAACAATGCGAATTAATAGTAATATGTCTCTCGCATACATAGGTAGAAATATGTCTCTCCCATACATAGGTCGAAATATGTCTCTCGCATACATAGGTAGAAATATGTCTCTCACATACAAATACGTCACACAAATGCATAAGTATCAGCCACGTCCTCTTCGTCCGCGGCGTGGCTGTGGTGGAGGGGGCGTCGACCAGCCTAACCTGTTCGGTCGCCGAATGTTACGAAGAGGAATCGAAGACTCGTCCTGGCCATACTGTGTGTCCTGCGTGGGCTGTGTGGGTTGTGTGGGATCTGGTGAAGGAGTAGAACCATACGTGTCTATCCAGTTGGTGATGTGCTGCGACACCTGATCCTGTGTGTTGTGCCCACCATCCGGAGCACTGTCAAACGTGGATTCAGAATGGGACGCCTGATGTCCGGACATAGGCGCCCTATATACGTAGGCTCCTGCGGCAGGGAGGCCACATAAGTAATTAAGAAAGAAGTAGTTCCAATTGATATTGAAAAGAATAGATATGAACAAACATACCTGTAGGATGTTGATGCATCACGAAGCTCGGCGGTGGACCGTGCTGTTGTGGGTGTGGTCGAAACCCGTGGCCCGACGTGGGATCATCGTGGTGCTGCCACGCTGAACTCCCGGCCTGGTCAGGAGCTGGTGGCCTACTCATCCACTGATGGTCTACACGTGGACGTGGATGATGTCGGTGCTGGCCCGTTGAGTGACGAGGCGGGCGTACCTGGGGCTGCTGGAGAACAACATCCGTAGAGCGGGTGCACGTGATGGTCTGATATATAGCTCGTAGTTTCCCCTCCATGCGCGTCAAGAAGGAGTGCACTGGATGAGGATCTAGAAGAGCAGTAGACGATAGTTGCCGTCTATAGCTGGCCACCTCCTCGTGAAGCTCGAGTGACATGTCAGCCTGAAATGAAATCAAAGATTATTACGTCTGCACGACAAAGTATGTAAGAACTAGATGCATTAGATAAGTTCAGTATATGTTACCACGTGCTGTCTAGGGCCCGAAGTATCATAGCTCGGGTACGTATCCCTCGTAGCAGGGGCCGGTATCTCCTCTCTCTGAGGGTGGTTAATGATGCTTAACCGCGTCAGCTGACTGTACTGATTCCAATAGGCATCAAATTCAGCCATATCGAACGCGCGATCCTCGTCCCAAATATGTGTCGTCGCAGTCTCCCACTCTGCAACGTACGTCTGAACATGTGCCTGCCACTGAGCCATGGTCCTGTTAATCCCCTTCCTCGTGATCCTGAAATTGCATTGTGTGTGCAATGATTAGTTAATTCTTTGGTATTTCGTAATGTGAAGACCAACCAACATTGAAATACTAGACGTACCTGTGGACATTGTCTAACAGACGACGCTTAGTAGGTGGGGGCTGGGCCAACTGTCGAAGACCAAACTGTCTCATGACCCTCTGTTGGGCCATCTCCTCGACGAATACATCGAAGATGATCTTCGATTTTGTCCTCCAGTAATCCCGATCTCTTGTGCAAAGCTCAGAAATACCGCCGGGATATCTAGCATCTATGGCTGCCTGCGTGTACGGCTGCCAGATCACCCCAGTGTACACATCAAACTGCTCGTTCAATGCGGTGTAGGCTCGCCTAGTCTGTTCAGTAGAGAAGCGTCTCTGCGCAAACCAAAAGTTAGTTTATGTCATGGTGTACATAAGGACATGATTTACACATAGAAGATGCAACAAATTATAACACGACACATACCCGGCGACGTGTCCAGATCATACCGAAAGTAGGCATGTCGATGCCCTCAGCATCAAAAAGCTCGTTCAAAGACCAAGCCTCGTCCACCTGAATGTTCGGTCGTGCAATAGAGAATCTCTCCCAGGACCACAGCTGTAAAAATAGAGGGCAACCAAGAAGGGCCGCCTTCTTCCCCTCTAGCCTGCAGCCGTTGCACATAGCTCGGTATGTAGCCGCTAAAACAGCAGATCCCCAACTCCTCTGTGTGATCTGCCCCGGGCCCGTAGCTATAGCGATCTCTAATGCAATGGGGATGTACCGTGCGGTGCAAGTGGTGACATGATTCTCTGTGAACATCACCTTCCCAAGAAGCCACAATAGGTATGCCTCCAGGCTCCTAGTGATCTCTACCGCAGTCATGGGGACTTGTCCATACCCCGGAAACCTCTGGATCTATAGTCAATAAGTAAAGATGGACAATTAGTAAATAGAGAATATGCAAGACAAGGGGAAGATGGAAGACAAACGACAGATCTGTGATTGATGAACAAACCTCAAAATTCCCCAACCAATCAAACTTAGGTCCGTGCTTCTCCGCGGCTAATGCCGGAGCACCGGGGTAGATATTCTGGAAACGGTTACCAAGTTGCTGGTCCCAACCAGCCGGTGCCTCCAACGGTCCTATGGCATGACCCGACAAGGGTAGTCCCAGTAAAAGTGACACATCCTCCAGAGTAGGAGCAATCTCTCCCCAACGGAAGTGAAACGTGTGGGTCTCTGGCCTCCATCGATCCGTTAAGCACGTGAGCAAAGCGTGGTCAATGGCGACGTGTGTATTGGTATCTGTGGCCTCAACAAGACGCGCGAAAGGTAAAAGCCCAGCCCATTTCAACCTGCGTAGAACAAAGCACAAATGTTCAATGAGTTGTTATCGGAAAAAACACCTAACAAAGAACAAAATTAATAAAACCCGTACCTCTCAGTCCAATCCGGATGTATCTTCCAGTCATGCTTAGGAGTTCGAGTGACTAGGGGTAACAGAGAGCGTTCCTCTAACATCGCAGCACGATGGCCACTATCAATGAGAGGATCAATCAATGGAGGGAGTTCTTCCTCCATTCCTGCACTTATGAAAACACAGTTGCACACACCATACAAATTTAAACAAAGTGCCACACTTAATACAAATTAAACAGAGTGCCACACTTATTACATAATTAAACAGAGTGCCACACTTAACACAAATTTAACAGAGTGCCACACTTAATACAAATTAAACAGAGTGCCACACTTAATACAAATTTAACAGAGTGCCACACTTATTACATAATTAAACAGAGTGCCACACGTACGCTAGTTTCTTCCTCTCCCTCCTCTCCCTCTTCTTCATCTTCGTCCCTGGTTTCCTCGTCCACGCCCAATCACGAAGGTGGGACAATTAGTGTCCCTGTGGCCAAATTCATTGCATAGAATGCATTGAATAGTTGGCCCTCCGGCTTCAGATTCATCCATATCATTCCGGATGCGCTGAGTCTGACGTCTGCCTCTGCTTGTACGCATATTCCGTGGGTCTGGAATGTACCGCCTTTCAACAGGGTTAACAGTCGTGAAGTTACCCATTGATTGAAATCCCTGCAACTCACCTGTCCAGGTATTGACCACGGATTCTTTCAGGAAATATGGAGACACAAAAGAGATTGCGTCAAGTCCTAGCTGCCCGCAAGCAGCAAGTACATGAGAGCAAGGTAGATGAAGCAACTTCGGTTTGTTGCATGTGCACTCACACATTGGCCTGACTTCATTGCCAATTTTCACCTCATGCGTCAACACCTGATTTCCACATCCGAATTTGTTGTTGGCTAATCGGACCTCAAACCTTCTTTCTTGATTTCCGATGGGGACTACAGTGTGAGTCCTAGCTTTCCGCATCTTATCATTCATGTACTTCATAACCCTTTCACAATAACGTGTGTTCGGGTTGTTTGTGATATGCAACTCTGCTGCTTGACGTCTATCTCTGAAATACTTCACCGTGCCATAGAAAATACCCTCAACGATTGCTGTCAGTGGCAAAGCACGGTTTCCTCTGAGGACAAAGTTATAAGTTTCAGCTAGGTTGGTAGTCATGACACCATACCTTGCTCCATGTGTGTCATGCAGCAAAGACCACCTCTCTAGAGGCTCATGCTCTATCCACTCCTCAAATGTTTTAATCGTCCTGCCAAGCCTTCTCCTAGTACCAGGTGGGTCAAATCC
Organism: Thinopyrum elongatum; assembly: GCA_011799875.1. NCBI lineage: Eukaryota > Viridiplantae > Streptophyta > Magnoliopsida > Poales > Poaceae > Thinopyrum > Thinopyrum elongatum. The sequence goes on along the minus strand of CM022298.1, from coordinate 725,573,770 downwards.
TGGCAAATCACAAAGCCCAACAGGTTCTTCCTCCTCGGCCGCTGGTCCTGTTGCTAACTATGCAGCTCCTGCTTCTACATGTGCCCTCACAGCTGCAGCTCTTGCAGCTTTCCTGTCCCTAACATGTCTCAGAGTGCACACATTAAGTCTCTCACGTATCTTCATGTACTTCCATTCCTGGTTCTGCTTGCAAAGTTTTTTGAATAGATTCATAAGGTTCTTATTTCTGAACTGCGAGAAGAAATTGGCCCCCAGGTGACGCATGCACCAACGGCTCTGCAGGTCCTGCCATGGAGTTGGCTCATCAGGCCCAGGGTTTGTCAGTGTCCTTATCGCACTCAGTATACCTGCATGCCTGTCATGAAGGATGCACACATTCGGCTTATCCTTCACAACTGCTATTTTCAGTTGCCTGAAGAACCAAGTCCAACTTTCAATATTCTCGCTCTCCACAAAAGCAAATGCTAGTGGGACTACTTGATTTTGACCGTCTTGACCAATGGCGGTGAGGATCTGACCCTTGTACTTGCCAGTGCGAAATGTGCCATCTACACATACCACCGGTCTACAATGACTGAAAGCTTCGATGCATACACCGAAAGAGAAGAACAATCGATGCAGCACCATCACAGTTGGGAACTCAGGCATGTGCAAGTCTTGGATGTTAATATAGGTGCCTGGATTCCGGTACTGCAGTGTGCGGAGGAGATGGACAACACAGTCATATGCATCGATATACGAACCAAATCTCTGCTCAAGCGCCATCTGCTTAGCCCTCCAAGCCTTGCCATAAGAAATTCTGTAATGGAACCTGACGAAGACTTTTGTCTGGATAGCCTTCACTTCCATCGCTTTGCTCTCCACTATCTCGCTGTAAAGCAATCGAGCAATAAGCGTGGATGAAAGGTTACCATGATCTTGAGGGATATACGGAATAACACATGTGTGCTGTACGAAGTCACTGATCACCCAACTTGTGCCATACTTTGGGAGATAGCCATGCACCCTCACGGGACAATCATTGTTCTTGCATACCATTGTCAAAAAAATTTGACTAGACACGGCAGCTCTCAAAACCCTTTGCGTGGACATTGCCCACTGAGTTATTGCATCCTTCAGAGCTTCCTTGTTGGGGTACATACCACCCGTCGCAATGTTGTTCTGGTGATATTGCCAGGCAGAATCATGGCCATCATTCACGGTCATTGCAGATGAGAAGTCATGATTCCATGCTGCAGGATTAGGCACCACCTCTACGTTCTCATCTTCATCCGACTCGTCGGAATTATCAGCATGACCAATATCAACATCTGTATCTTCATCTTCCATCAGGTTTTGCATTTGGCCATCTACCTCGTCAGCATCAACCTGGCCAACGTCATAACCATCAGCATTTCCTCCTTCTACCTGACTACTCTGCCCTGATTCGTGGTCATCATATCCATCATTTGACGGATCATAACCACCCTCGCCTTCAGGGGCACTGCTCTGACCAGGATCATAACCACCCTCGCCTTCAGGGGCACTGTCCTCCTTCAGGACAAGAAGCACTAAGGCGCAAGGATTTACTATCCTTTTTGCACATCCTTGCAACCAGCGCACCCACTGAGAGTCCCGCTCGATTGGCCTCAAATAAAAGAAAATGTTTGAACTTGACCGGCTCCACAATGCATGAACACCGACGGTGTGAGTTTCAATATTATACCCTAAACATTTTGTCAACCACTCTGTCAACTGACTAACAGACCATGTTTGAGGGGCACTAATTGGCACCACGATGTTCTCGAACTCACTAAGATCAACTCCCAACTGATTTGTTTGGACAGTACCATGACCGTAGAAAAAAGTGAACTTCACTACATCTGACATATCTGCCGACCTAAAATATTCAACATGAATATCTATTAAGCAACAAGTCAAACTTATAATATATTATGGGATATTATCGGTGCACTTAAAAATATTCATAAACTGAAATATCAGACATCTAAAAATATTCCAGACACATAAATATTATCGGACGCCTAAATAATAACGGACAACTCTACATTACCGGACGCCTATATATTACCGGTCACCTAAATATTACCGGTCACCTAAATATTACCGGTCACCTATATATTATTACCGGTCACCTAAATATTACCAGACACCTAAATATTAACAGACAACTATATATTACCAGATACCTAAATATTAACAGACAACTATATATTACCGGATACCTAAATATTAACGGACACGTAAATACTTGACAAAAAAATATTATCGGACCAACTAAATATGTTATGATATATTACCGAACCAACTAGAAAATCGCACAAATAATATGACACACAAAAATTTAACTTATATTATACCCTTGAAGCGTGAGAAGAAACGACGAACGAACGACGCCCCTCAATCACCGGAGAGCACCACCACCACCTCCACGTGCAGCACCCCCTCCTCCACCACCACGTGCAACACCCCCTCCTCCACCACCTCCACCTCCACCACCACCTCCACGTGCAGCACCCCCTCCTCCACCACCTCCACCTCCACCACCACGAGCTATCCCATCGCGAGATCGAGGTCTTCCTTGCCTCCTCCTACTACGGTGGAAAACGGGGAAGAAATCGGCTAGAAAATGGGTATTAATTTGGCGTAGTTTCGGTTAGAAGACATGAACTGAAGAAGGAAGGAAGAAGTGAAGGAAGAAGAAAGCTACGGGCAGCAGGAAGGAGGAGGCAAGGAAGTGAAAGGAGGAGGAAGAAAGTGAAAGGAGGAGACAAGGAAGTGAAAGGAGAAGACAAGGAAGTGAAAGAAAGAAAAGATAAAGTGAAAGGGAAAGAAAAGGGCACCAGCCGGCCAGGAAAAGTGCCACGGGCGGCCAGGGGAGCTGCGGGCGCGCGGGCTGGCGTATGCGCCCCTGTCGGCTTCGGCGAGGCCGACAGGTGGGCAATCGGCCCAGAGGAAGCCGACAGGAGGCTGCCCGGCCGACTGACGCGTCCACGCGGCAACGTAGCCACTTGTCGGCCCAGAGGAAGCCGACAGGGTCCTGTCGGCCTCTAATAAGCCGACTGGACCCTGTCGGCTTATTAGAGGCCGACGGTGTATTATTTTTACAAAATTTTCAATCCGTGTATTATTTTTCAAATTTATTAAAAAAAATGTATTATTTAAAAAAAATAGCGGCGGCGGTCTCGGATATAGAAATTCCTATCTGTTCCAACTGCAACCGGGTACATGATCTTCTGAAAGAAAAGGCTGCAGCATATATTTTTAATTTGTTTACGTGAAACACGTTCTCTCTCTCTCACTCTCTCTCTCTCTCTCTCTCTCACACACACACATGGGATATATCATACGAATTTGCTAACATCTAGATGAGAAAGTCTCCTCTAAGTTCTACTCTATTTGATTAATTAAACAAAAAAATACCACTATGAATCTCGGCGTAAAATCCAACGGTGTGTGAGTTAAAATGAGACATAGGTAGCTCTCGTTCTGCAAGAGGTGCCTGACGGATGCATGTTATGGGAAATTAGGCATACCAATCAAAGATGCGCAAAAGACAAAGAAAGCGAGGTGCACAATTATTAATCCTTTCGAAGTCCAGTAGTCTGAAATATTAAACTAATTTTTTCAAATTACTAATCCGATTTTAATGAGGAAAAGCAAGCGCCCTAATTGAGCATTTTTTTCTAATGTGTTTAAGACCTTGGCTTGCGCCCCCCGTAAGTCGCCGGATGGCATTGTTTGGATGTTGTCGTGCCGTGTTGATGAACGTTCTGATGGACACACTAATATCTCTCTCATTGCAACGCACAGGCATATATGCTAGTCTCACAAAAGAAGGCACCCTCTCTTTTCGTGCGACATGGGGTATATATATAAACAAAGTGTCTCTTGTACGCATCGGATAGGAGCAGCTAGGCGGCCGAGACACTCGCACATGCACGGTGATCGATCCTAGCGGTAGCGTTATATGTACCCCATGCATGTATGTGGGAATCTTTTCGGATTTTTAGTTTTTAAAATGTTTTATCTCTTAAATGAAAAATCCGATTAAAGATCCGTTTTTACCATTAAATCCGTCGCGACGAGACCTTCGAAACTAGATCTCATATCAATATATTTTGACGAATTTTTTTTGGTTAAAAGTTGCCATGTCTATTGTGACGCCCCCGGCTCGATCGTGCAATAATCATACACGCAAATGCACACGATCAAGCCTAAGGACTCACTTGAAGATATCACAACACAACTCTAAACATAAACAAAATCATACAAGCATTTATTACAAGCCAGGGCCTCGAGGGCTCGAATACAAAGCTTGATGACAACAAGCATTAGCGGTAGCGTTAGATATCTGTGTACAGATATAAAACAGAAAACAGAGAAGCCTTTAGAAAGGCGGGACAAAAATAAAACACTACGATCGAAAGGCACAGGCCTCCTGCCTGGGACCCTCCGTTCCTACTCCTGGACGTCGGCCAACTTGTAGAAGGATTCAACCTCGGGGAAGTAGTGGAAGTCGTCGGCGGGGCAGCTGTCTCAGGGGCTCTGTCAGCTGGTTGCATCAAATGAAAATGGGGGAAAAAGAAAGTAAAGCAACCGTGAGTACTCATCTAAAGTACTCAGCAAGCCAAGGATCTACACTACATATGCAACATTATCAAAGGGAGGCTGTATATGTGGACTGGGCTGCAGAAATGCCAGAATAGAGGGGGAAAACCTAGTCCTAGTGAAGACTAGCATATTCAGCATCTTCATTGGTCTTGCAGCATTAGAAGAGTGCAGATCAGCATAATGTAAAGTAGTAATAGTATCAAGTAACAGTCTCGCCCAGAGATCCTTCCTCGACTCCCTGCGAGAAAGCGATCCCAGAGCCACATATCCAGGTATCATCTCAAGTTCTAGCTATATCGATCGGGATACAACTCCGAGTGTCCTTTACCGTAGGACCGGCTATCGATAGATGTGTTCTTCCCTGCAGGGGTGCACCAACTTACCCACCACGCTTGATTAACTCCGGCCGGACACACTTTTCTGGGTCATGCCCGGCCTCGGCCAAACGATACACCGCAACCCTACCTACAGCTCAGCAGAGAGGTCCCCGCCGGTCTACCTCCTAAGCACAAGGGGGTCTTGGGCCATCGCCCCTCGCCCTCCGGGTCGTTGTGTGCAGGGTGGATACCAGCACCGCCACGAAAGGCCGGTACGATCCGACCGTGCCACAAAGCTGAACTGGACGTCTGACAGAGCTTTCTGCTGATGTTACGATGTAGAACGCCCATACTATGCCCACGTGATGGTTAGTGCTATCAGGTCAGAGGCCTGCTCGGATCAAATATCCAAATCGTTAGGACTAGGGGCTTGTGGAAACGAGCAGAGACTCACGATCGATGTGACCCCATCGCCCCGTCTCGAGGACTAGCTGCAAGGGCTAAGAATGCCCGGCCGCGCCTCATAGAATAACTCACGGGTATCTATCCATCATTCGCGGGTACCCCTCAGGGTCGACCCGCCTTTCCAAACATCAGTGTCAACAGTAATGTAAGGCATCCGTGTGGTCACCATATCAAGGGGAATCCGAGGCATCACCCTCGTTGGACTCCCACCTGATGTAACATCTAGATGGACGTAGGAGGCATCACCCTCGAGGTCCACACGTGGGGTGTTGCGCGGCTTTGTCAATATCGGGGGTGGTGTAGGAGGTATCACCCTCGCTTACCACGACCGATCAACTAACCTACAAGGTTATCATCAGAAGTGCTGACGAGGTATCACCCTCGGCACTCGATAGTAACCCAGTAGTGTCGAGCAACTAAGGGGAAAGTTAGGTGCGGTGCCGGGGTCTGGTCTTCGATCCCGTTGATCGGGTCTTCTGAGAATCCAGCAGGACAGTCAGGACAAGTGGGGGTCTCTGATGGGTCTCTACCTAGTCTATTCTAAACAGTTTAGGATAACAGTAAGGTATCAACAGCAGGTTACAATAAACAGGCTATGCAGCAGATATAGGATAGCAGTAACAGTAGCAAATTCTAATGCAAGCATGAGAAAATAGAATAGGCAATATCGGGATGATCAAAGGGGGGGCTTGCCTAGTTGCTCGGCGGCAAGGGCAAGGTCGTCGGTGGTGTAGCCAATCACTGGAGCTGCATCGATCTCGGAGACTACGTCGGTACCGGGATCTAACGAGAGAGAAGAGGGGGAAGAACAGTAAATACAAAGCAACAGGTGCATGACATGTTAACAAGCAGAGCTAGCGGTGTTCTATCGCAGGGCTAGGTAATACGAGCGAAAGAGAAAAACATCCGGGAAAGTATTCTCGGTGTCCGGCATTTCGGACAGTCAAAAGGAGGGGAATGGTTGCAGGTTCGCTATGTTAGGGACGTGTGGCGGACGAACGGACCGCATATTTGGATTCGTCTCGTCGTTCTGAGCAAATTTCATGTTTTAAGTTTTTTAATCTGAGCTACGGTTTAAAAGTTACAAATTTTTGAAGTTTAAATGATTTTCTGAAATTTATTTATTTTAACAGAAATTGATATGTGACGTCAGCATGAGGTGTGAATGACATCAGCAGTCAATAGTGACGCTGACCAGAGTCAAACCTGACATGTGGGTCCAGTGGGACCCACATGTCAGTCTCTGTTAAGATTAACAGTGTGTTAATTAAACTAACAGAGTTAATTAGGGGGTGGGCCCCATATGTCAGTGAGTGCTTAGCCACTTAATTAGCTAAACTAATTATTTATCTATTCATTTATTTATTTTAATTAGTTTATTGAAGTGGGGCCCATGTGTCAGTGACACTGGACCGCCACATCAGCGGCGCTGACCGCGGTCAACGAGTCAACCATGGCGCGGGGCCCATCGGTCAGCGACTCAGGCGGGCCCCACTGGTCAGTCCACGTGGCAGCGGCGCCGGAGACGGCTCCGGCGAGCTCCCGCGGCAGCAACCTCGCCGGAGAGACTCGGGCTTCCGCTGTGGTGCTCTGAATCGTGTGTTTTTGGTCGCGTTCGAAAGAGCGAGGTGCGGCGCATCGAGTGGAGCTAACGTGCGGCCGCGAGGGCGACCGAAAGTGGCCGGACGTCGAGGTGCCGCGGCGGCCAGAATCGGGCTCCCGCGAACTCGCTGCTACGGGGCTCAGGGAATCAAGCAGAGGGCATAGGCGGCTTCAGAGAGCCGCTCGGAGCTCGTTGGTGAGCTCAACGGGCAACGACGAGCACTACTGCGACGGCAGCAGTCACGGCGGCGGAGCTCCGTTCGGGAGGTCATAGCGCGGCGGCGCGGTTAGCTAGCTACGGCTCGTGCTCGTGCAAGGTGGAGAACGGGGAAGGGAGCGGAGCTCACCGAGTGGACGCACGATGGTCCGATGGAAGCTTAGGAGCTGCAGTGCAGGAGATCGACGCCGGCGAGCTTCCGTGTTCCGAGATGGGGATCGGTCAACTCCGGGCGTTGCAGTGGCCTGCAGCTCGTTCGCGTGGTCGAGGAGGAAGAAGCAGGTGCCGGCGAAGCTTCTGGACTCCACAGAGAGGCTCAAGGACGCCGGTAGCCGCGAGGCTGACGGAGCAACGGCGGCGAGCGCACTCGGACAGAGAGGATCTGCGAGGCGGGGGCGTTCGAGGGAAAAAACAGGGGGAGAAGAAGTGGCGAGGGAGGCCAGGAGGAACGGCCCGGCGCGGCCTTATCCCCTCGCGCTCCTGCTCCCCGTCGCGGTGGCGCGCTGCGGTTGACGGAGCGCCGTCGTCCATGGAGACAACGACACGGAGGGGAGAGTTGGTGGAATTGGGCTGGGCCGGCCACTGTTGCACGGCCCAGGGAACAGGTAAGTGGCCTTCTCCCCCTTTCTTTCTTTTATCTCATTTCTGTTTCTGTTTCTTTTATTATTTTTATTTTACAGAGAGCGGAAAAGAATTGTTTGGGCATCCTATTAGCTTAGGAAAAATATGGGAAGTGTCCCACTAATTCCCTGATGTTTTTAGGCAGTGCCACAAAAAGTTTGGGAATCTTTGGAACTCTTTTGAATTTTCCCAAAAATGGAATAGCATTTAAAAATGCTGAATTGGTGCTGTTGTAATTGATAATGCCCATCCTTGTTAATGAGTGATGTTGTATTCCTTAACACCTAATTGTTTTGGAATATTTTCTATTTAATGAACATTTTAGTTTCCACTTTGGAACAACTTTTACTTTTACTTTTGAATTTTGAGTTAATTTCACCAAAGTGATTAGGCACTGCAAATGGAGATGACTTGGCATTATCAGCAGTTGATCACAGTGGCTTTTACACAGGGGTGTTACAAATTCTCCTCCTCTAAAAGAAATTCTCGTCCCGAGAATTTAGGAGGTAGAAGGAAATAGGTCGGGGTATTCCTTGCGAAGATGATCCTCGCGTTCCCAAGTGGCTTCATCTTTAGTGTGATTCGACCACTGCACTTTCAGGAACTTGGTTGTCTTCTGACGAGTCCGACGTTCAGCTTCATCAAGGATGCGGATCGGATGCTCCTTATAAGATAGGTCATCTTGCAAATCGAGCATTTCGTGATCCACTGCACGGTGCGGAGATTCTTTGAAGCATTTACGAAGATGTGACACGTGGAAGGCGTCGTAGATATGAGAGAATTGCGGCGGCAACTCCAATTTATATGCCACCTGACCATGTCTGGCAACAATGCGAAAGGGACCAATGTAGCGGGGAGCTAGCTTGCCCTTGATTCCGAAACGGTGAGTGCCCTTCATAGGAGTGACTCGTAGATAAGCCTGATCACCAGGTTGATAAGTTAAACCCCATCGTTTGCGATCATAGTTGCTCTTCTGGCGGTCCTGAGCCGCCTTGAGATTTTCTCGGACAATACAAACTTGCTCTTCGGCGTGTTGAATAATTTTCGGACCCACGAGCGGTCGTTCCCCGGTTTCTGACCAATTCAGAGGGGTTCGGCACTTACGTCCATAAAGCACTTCGAAGGGGGCCACTTTCAAGCTGGCTTGATAGCTGTTGTTATAAGAGAACTCGGCATACGGTAGAGATTCTTCCCACTTCTTACCGAAAGAAATAACACAAGCTCGTAGCATGTCTTCAAGCACTTGATTTACTCGTTCGACTTGGCCTTGGGACTGGGGGTGATATGCTGAACTCCAGGTGATATGAGTTCCCATAGCTTGTTAGAAACTTTCCCAGAACTTGGAAGTGAAAAGGCCGCCACAGTCCGAACTGATCTCTTTCGGAATACCATGGAGTGAAACAATTCTGGAGATGTACAACTCGGCTAACTGACTAGCAGTGATTGTCTCTTTGACAGGCAGAAAATGTGCAACTTTAGAAAGTTGGTCGACAACGACAAGAATAGCATCGTGACCTTTCTGAGACTTGGGAAGACCAGTAATGAAATCCATCTGCACTTTATCCCACTTCCACAAGGGAATAGGGAGCGGTTGCAGAATTCCAGCAGGCTTCTGATGTTCTGCTTTAACGCGACGGCAAACATCACATTCAGCAACATATCGAGCAATGTCCTGCTTCATTCTAGACCACCAGTACCTTTGACGGAGATCACGATACATCTTGGTGCTACCCGGATGAATAGGCAGCGGTGTATCATGTGCCTCCCTCATGACCTTGTCAGTCATAAGCTCGAAGCGAGGTACGACAATGCGGTCTCTGAAATACAAGGTTCCATCTTCAGACAGCGAGAAATCCCTGTACTTTTCCAGGTGAAGATCTTTCTTCATGAGATCAATTTCAGCATCTTTAGCTTGCGCACTCTTAACGGCCTTCTCAAGGTCAGGTTCAACAACCAAGGTTTTTAGGTATCCTTGAGGAACTATCTCGATATTTAGCTTTCGAAGCTCTTCATACAGGAGTGGCTGCTCTAGCTGGACTTCAAGTTCACAGCAATAGGATTTACGGCTCAATGCATCAGCCATTACATTAGCCTTGCCAGGGGTATAAGAAATACCCAAATCATAGTCCGCAATGGTCTCCATCCATCTTTGCTGACGAAGGTTTAAAGATGGCTGAGTGAACAGGTACTTCAGACTTTTATGATCCGTGTATATCTCGCAACGATTACCGAGGAGGTAATGTCGCCACAACTGCAGTGCATAGACGACAGCAGCTAGTTCTAGATCATGTACCGGATAATTCTCTTCATGCGGGCGCAACTGACGAGAGCCATAGGCAATCACTTTACGCTCTTGCATTAGGACACAGCCTAGTCCTTCACGGGATGCGTCACAATAGATCACAAAATCTTTGCGAGAATCTGGAGGAGCAAGTACTAGGGTAGATGTCAGCTTGTCTTTGAGTGTTTGAAAACTTTCCTGACATTTTTCTGTCCATTCAAACTTAATGCCTTTGTGAAGCAGATCAGTCAGAGGCTTAGCAATCTTTGAGAAATTCTCGACAAAGCGACGGCAATAGCTTGCTAGGCCGAGAAAACTTCTGACTTGCTTGACATTCTTCGGTGGAGTCCAGTCAAGAATAGCCTGAACTCGTTCTGGGTTAACGGCAATGCCATCTTTCGATATCACATGGCCGAGATATGTCACTTCAGATAACCAGAACTCGCACTTGGAATACTTGGCATACAGTTGATGTTCACGCAGCTTCTCCAGTACAAGCCGAAGATGTTCGGCATGTTCTTCTTCATTCTTCGAATATACCAGAATATCATCCAGATATACCACGACGAATTTGTCGAGATAATCCATGAAGGTGTAATTCATTAACCGGGAGAAAGTAGCTGGAGCATTAGTCAAGCCGAAGGACATGACAGTGTACTCATAAGAACCATAGCGAGTAACGAATGCTGCCTTCGGAATATCCTCTTCACGAACTCGGATCTGGTGGTATCCCAATCTCAAATCAAGCTTAGAGAACACTGAGGAACCAGCAAGTTGATCATACAGATCGTTGATTCTGGGAAGCGGATACTTGTTCTGAATTGTTGCTTGGTTGATAGGTCGGTAATCTTGAACCAACCGATTCGTACCATCCTTCTTCTTGACAAAGAGGGAAGGTGCTCCCCAAGCAGATGAACTGGGGCGGATGAAACCCTTCTTAAGTGACTTGTCGATTTCTTCCTTAAGTTCAATAAGGTGATGCAGAGGCATCTTATAAGGACGCTTCGAAATAGGGGTAGTGCCAGGCTTCAAGTCGATGACAAACTCGACAGCTCTAGCAGGGGGTATTCCTGGAAGTTCCTCTGGAAAGACATCTTGGAAATCACGAACAACTGGAACGTTCTCGATGCCTTCAAGAGGTGAAGCATTCAATGCATTCAGAACATATATCTGATTCTCAGCATCCTGAGCTGTCCGAGCTGAGTATCTGACTGTCTGGCCGGAAGGATGAGTGAGCTGGACTGTCTTAGCAGCACAGTCAATCAGAGCATTATGGGCTGTCAACCAATCCATACCAAGAATGACGTCTATGTCGGAAGGTCCAAGTACAATGAGAGAAACCAGAAAAAGTAGACCTCCAATCTCGATGTGGTTGTGAGGGCTTACCATTGTGGTTTGCCACTTGGATCTCGGGGACTGAATCATTAGAGGAGTGGGTAATTTTTCCAGGTATAACTCATGTGACTGAGCAAATTGTTGTGACACAAAAGCATGCAATGCTCCAGAATCAAAGAGAACAGAGGCTGGTACTGAATTCACAGAGAGTGTTCCCAACATGATAGTCGGTTCCTTCCGAGCCTTTTCTGCATCGACGTGATTGGCATGGCCAAGTGCAACAGCAGACGGTATGACATTACGGTTTCTGAATCGGCGGTTTCGGCAGCTCTTCTTACAACCAACAGGAGGACAAGAAGCATTCTGCGGCTGGCCCTGGAGGCAATCAAGGGTAAGGTGTCCTGATTGTCCACACTTGCGGCATAAACCATCATTTTGGGGGGGAGCCATGGTATTGAACTGTCCACTCTGAGTCGTTAGCTGTCTCGGCGGCGGAGGCAGACGAGGTGCAACATAAGACGGTCTTGGTGTTGGGGCAGGTCGGTGATGAATATTGTGTGGAATCCAAACCCGACGTTTCTGAACAGGATGACCCGAGGATGAGCCTACATCACGAGTGCATTTGAGCGACTCCTGATATTTAGCCAGACCAGTTTCAACTCGGTAGGCTTGACTGACAAGCGTCGCAAAGTCCTCACAATCATGGACAAGAAGTGCGAGTTGTATATCGGAACGCAGTCCTTCACGGAATTTCTCCTGCTTACGTGCGTCAGTGTCGACATCATCTTTAGCATAGCGGGATAATTCGAGAAATTTCCTCTGATATTCATCCACAGTCATTGTGCCCTGGGTGAGTTTACGGAACTCCTGCTTCTTCTGGTGGATCAGACCTTGAGGAATGTACCGTGCACGAAAAGCTGACTGGAATTCTTGCCAAGTGGGTATAGATTTAGTAGGCATCATACTCTTGTGGCTTTCCCACCATTGAGCAGCTGGACCCTTCAAGTGAAATGTCGCAAAGGTGACATAACTGGCAGGGGCAACGTTAGCTGACTCCATCTCAAACATGATGTCACGAAGCCAATCATCAGCATCCATAGGATTGGTGGAGCTGCGGAAAACAGACGGGTTGAGGCGCACGAATTCTGGCAGAGTTATCGGAGAAGACTGCTGCTGAGCATTTTGAGTTGGGAACTGAGCCAATACTCCGGTCATAAACTGATGGTTGAGTTCAAACTGCTGCCTCATTTCAGCAATATAAGATGGAGGTGGAGGATCGTCAGCCATCCTGCCAAATCAACAGGGACAGTTTAGCAAGAAAAATTGCAGATGTATGGAATCATTCATGAAGTAAGGTGCACAACAGAAGGAAGTGCGATAGATACTTCATAATATTTGCACCAGACATTCAAATCCACACATAGCCTTGATTACAATCCGGCAGTACGACAGCTGAAAGGGGAAGGCTAGACAACTAGGCGGCGCGCAGGCGCGCGGTAAGGAAGTACACGACGAGACATAGCAAAGGCTACATCAACGTCGGAGAAAACTGTTGGAGCGAGGAATCTGCAAGTGACAACACAGGGTGCCCTCGATAAAAGGATCCTGTAAGCAAAACCTGACCCATAATCTTGAAGCAAGGGGGGAATATTTTAGAACTCCGGTGGACGTGATTACGAGACCCTAATGTCAGAGTTAGTAAAATATGTAACCCGAAAGGAAGAGAAATCAGAGTCCCAGAGTAAAGACGAGTAATAAAAGATCCTAATACCACCCATCCGGTGACGTGGGCCCGTAAGCCACACAACCAAGTTAGTAAAACAGTTTTTGGACCACTAGACTCAACTTCGGCCAAGGAGTTGAAAGGGGTTCCTACAGGCAGTCGGCTCTGATACCAACCTGTGACGCCTCCGGCTCGATCGTGCACTAATCATACACGTAAATGCATACGATCAAGCCTAAGGACTCACTTGAAGATATCACAACACAACTCTAAACATAAACAAAATCATACAAGCATTTATTACAAGCCAGGGCCTCGAGGGCTCGAATACAAAGCTTGATGACAACAAGCATTAGCAGTAGCGTTAGATATCTGTGTACAGATATAAAACAGAAAACAGAGAAGCCTTTAGAAAGGCGGGACAAAAATAAAACACTACGATCGAAAGGCGCAAGCCTCCTGCCTGGGACCCTCCGTTCCTACTCCTGGACGTCGGCCAACTTGTAGAAGGATCCACCCTCGGGGAAGTAGTGGAAGTCGTCGGTGGGGCAGCTGTCTCAGGGGCTCCGTCAGCTGGTTGCATCAAATGAAAATGGGGGAAAAAGAAAGTAAAGCAACCGTGAGTACTCATCCGAAGTACTCAGCAAGCCAAGGATCTACACTACATATGCAACATTATCAAAGGGAGGCTGTATATGTGGACTGGGCTGCAGAAATGCCAGAATAGAGGGGGAAAACCTAGTCCTAGCGAAGACTAGCATCATCAGCATCTTCATTGGTCTTGAAGCATTAGAAGAGTGCAGATCAGCATAATGTAAAGTAGTAATAGTATCAAGTAACAGTCTCGCCCAGAGATCCTTCCTCGACTCCCTGCGAGAAAGCGATCCCAGAGCCACATATCCAGGTATCATCTCAAGTTCTAGCTGTATCGATCGGGATGCAACTCCGAGTGTCCTTTACCGTAGGACCGGCTATCGATAGATGTGTTCTTCCCTGCAGGGGTGCACCAACTTACCCACCACGCTCGATTAACTCCGGCCGGACACACTTTCCTGGGTCATGCCCGGCCTCGGCCAAACGATACACCGCAACCCTACCTACAGCTCAGCAGAGAGGTCCCCGCCGGTCTACCTCCTAAGCGTAAGGGGGTCTTGGGCCATCGCCCCTCGCCCTCCGGGTCGTTGTGTGCAGGGTGGATACCAGCACCGACACGAAAGGCCGGTACGATCCGATCATGCCACAAAGCTGAACTGGACATCTGACAGAGCTTTCGGCTGATGTTACGATGTAGAACGCCCATACTATGCCCACGTGATGGTTAGTGCTATCCGGCCAGAGGCCTGCTCGGATCAAATATCCAAATCGTTAGGACTAGGGGCTTGCGGAAACGAGCAGAGACTCACGATCGATGTGACCCCGTCGCCCCGTCTCGAGGACTAGCTGCAAGGGCTAAGAATGCCCGGCCGCGCCTCGTAGAATAACTCACGGGAATCTATCCATCATTCGCGGGTACCCCTCAGGGTCGACCCGCCTTTCCAAACATCAGTGTCAACAGTAATGTAAGGCATCCATGTGGTCACCATATCAAGGGGAATCCGAGGCATCACCCTCGTTGGACTCCCACCTGATGTAACATCTAGACGGACGTAGGAGGCATCACCCTCGAGGTCCACACGTGGGGTGTTGCGCGGCTTTGTCAGTATCGGGGGTGGTGTAGGAGGTATCACCCTCGCTTACCACGACCGATCAACTAACCTAAAAGGTTATCATCAGAAGTGCTGACGAGGTATCACCCTCGGCACTCGATAGTAACCCAGTAGTGTCGAGCAACTAAGGGGAAAGTGAGGTGCGGTGCCGGGGTCTGGTCTTCGATCCCGTTGATCGGGTCTTCTGAGAATCCAGCAGGGCAGTCAGGACAAGTGGGGGTCTCTGATGGGTCTCTACCCAGTCTATTCTAAACAGTTTAGGATAACAGTAAGGTATCAACAGCAGGTTACAATAAACAGGCTATGCAGCAGATATAGGATAGCAGTAACAGTAGCAAATTCTAATGCAAGCATGAGAAAATAGAAT
Organism: Thinopyrum elongatum; assembly: GCA_011799875.1. NCBI lineage: Eukaryota > Viridiplantae > Streptophyta > Magnoliopsida > Poales > Poaceae > Thinopyrum > Thinopyrum elongatum. The sequence continues at coordinate 725,558,522 of CM022298.1, read as the reverse complement.
AGGCGATATCGGGATGATCAAAGGGGGGGCTTGCCTGGTTGCTCGGCGGCAAGGGCAAGGTCGTCGGTGGTGTAGCCAATCACCGGAGCTGCGTCGGTCTCGGAGACTACATCGGTACCGGGATCTAACGAGAGAGAAGAGGGGGAAGAATAGTAAATACAAAGCAACAGGTGCATGACATGTCAACAAGCAGAGCTAGCGGTGTTCTATCGCAGGGCTAGGTAATACCGGCGAAAGAGAAAAACATCCGGGAAAGTATTCTCGGTATCCGGCATTTCGGACAGTCAAAAGGAGGGGAATGGTTGCAGGTTTGCTATGTTAGGGACATGTGGCGGACGAACGGACCGCGTATTTGGATTCAACTCGTCGTTCTGAGCAACTTTCATGTTTTAAGTTTTTCAATCTGAGCTACGGTTTAAAAGTTACAAATTTTCGAAGTTTAAATGATTTTCTGAAATTTATTTATTTTAACAGAAATTGATATGTGACGTCAGCATGAGGTGTGAATGACGTCAGCAGTCAATAGTGACGCTGACCATAGTCAAACCTGACATGTGGGTCCAGTGGGACCCACATGTCAGTCTCTGTTAAGATTAACAGTGTGTTAATTAAACTAACAGAGTTAATTAGGGGGTGGGCCCCATATGTCAGTGAGTGCTTAGCCACTTAATTAGCTAAACTAATTATTTATCTATTCATTTATTTATTTTAATTAGTTTATTGAAGTGGGGCCCATGTGTCAGTGACACTGGACCGCCATGTCAGCGTCGCTGACCGCGGTCAACGAGTCAACCATGGCGTGGGGCCCATCGGTCAGAGACTCAGGCGGGCCCCACTGGTCAGTACACGTGGCAGCGGCGCCGGAGACGGCTCCGGCGAGCTCCCGCGGCGGCAACCTCGCCGGAGAGACTCGGGCTTCCGCTGCGGTGCTCTGAATCGTGTGTTTTTGGTCGCGTTCGAAAGAGCGAGGTGCGGCGCATCGAGTGGAGCTAACGTGCGGCCGCGAGGGCGACCGAAAGTGGCCGGACGTCGAGGTGCCGCGGCGGCCAGAATCGGGCTCCCGCGAACTCGCCGCTACGGGGCTCAGGGAATCAAGCGGAGGGCATAGGCGGCTTCAGAGAGCCGCTCGGAGCTCGTTGGTGAGCTCAGCGGGCAACGACGAGCACTACTGCGACGACAGCAGTCATGGCGCAGCGGCGCGGTTAGCTTGCTACGGCTCGTGCTCGTGCAAGGTGGAGAACGGGGAAGGGAGCGGAGCTCACCGAGTGGACGCACAATGGTCCGGTGGAGGCTTAGGAGCTGCAGTGCAGGAGATCGACGCCGGCGAGCTTCCGTGTTCCGAGATGGGGATCGGTCGACTCCGGGCGTTGCAGTGGCCTGCAGCTCGTTCACGTGGTCGAGGAGGAAGAAGCAGGCGCCGGCGAAGCTTCTGGACTCCACAGAGAGGCTCAAGGACGCCGGTAGCCGCGAGGCTGACGGAGCAGCGGCGGCGAGCGCGCTCGGACAGAGAGGATCTGCGAGGCGGGCGCGTTCGAGGGAAAAAAGGGGGGAGAAGAAGTGGCGAGGGAGGCCAGGAGGAACGGCCCGGCGCGGCCTTATCCCCTCGCGCTCCTGCTCCCCGTCGCGGTGGCGCGCTGCGGTTGACGGAGCGCCGTCGTCCATGGAGACGACGACACGGAGGGGAGAGTTGGTGGAGGTGGGCTGGGCCGGCCACTGCTGCACGGCCCAGGGAACATGTAAGTGGCCTTCTCCCCCTTTCTTTCTTTTATCTCATTTCTGTTTCTGTTTCTTTTATTTTTTTTATTTTACAGAGAGGGGAAAAGAATTGTTTGGGCATCCTATTAGCTTAGGAAAAATATGGGAAGTGTCCCACTAATTCCCTGATGTTTTTAGGCAGTGCCACAAAAAGTTTGGGAATCTTTGGAACTCTTTTGAATTTTCCCAAAAATGGAATAGCATTTAAAAATGCTGAAATGGTGCTGTTGTAATTGATAATGCCCATCCTTGTTAATGAGTGATGTTGTATTCCTTAACACCTAAATGTTTTGGAATATTTTCTATTTAATGAACATTTTAGTTTCCACTTTGGAACAACTTTTATTTTTACTTTTGAATTTTGAGTTGATTTTCAGAATAGCATTTGAATTGATTATTTCACCAAAGTGATTAGGCACTGCAAATGGAGATGACTTGGCATTATCAGCAGTTGATCACAGTGACTTTTACATAGGGGTGTTACATCTATTGCACATGAATTGCCATGGTGGTTACACTGAAGTTGCCATGATATGTTTCATCTATTTTTTTCTACATTTAAAAGTAAATTTTGACATTTATAAAACGGGGAATTAAGAAACTAGATTTGCCATGAACCATAAACTAAAATTGCCATGATACATGCACTTACAATTGCCATGGTTCATACAAAAAATAATTTTCATGGTCAAAGTACTGCAGTTGCCATCATCAAAGTACTAAAATTGACATGATCTACAAACTGAAATTGCCATATGGCAACTTTAGTTTAAGCACTATGGCAACTACAGTGTAAACATCATGACAATTTTTGAGAAGAAAAAATTCGTCGAAACATATCAACATGGGGTCTAGTTTTGAAGATCTCGTCGAGACGGATTTAATGGTGAAAACGGATTTTTAATTCGATTTTTTAGTTAGAAGATAAAAAAAATTAAGTCGAAAATCAAAAAAATTCCTGCTGATGTCATCTGTTCAAATGTGGCAAAATGAGTGGTAAAGAAGGCGTGTGAATGATGTGCAAGATGCCACATGTGTGGGCGTTAGTTTTTTCGTATATGTATATAGATCGGTCGGTGTAGCTTTGTCCCAAAGCCACCGGCTGCCGCTTTAGTGGCAGATTTGATGTTGTTTACTTCTTGATGATCTCAGAACACTGTGGCGGATTTGATGTTATTTATTCGCGCCACATGCGAGGTGCACGTACGCACGTCGTGCAGCAAGTGGTAGCTACATAGCTGCTGCACTGGCGCGCGCGCGGCCGCACTTCTCGTAGCTAGGCCGTAGCGCGTACGACGTACGTACGTTACGTAGCAGCAGCAACAGCAGCCAGTGTACCACGTTTTTCCTTTTCTTTTTCTGCATCGTAGCAGTGTACGTACCACGTGATGTGATGAGGCGAGTGTTCGTTTTCATACGTGCTCTGCTGCGTGCGCTAATTTTTGAACACAGTATAATCCAAGTCGCTTATATACACAAGCATACACTCATCTCTATGAACGCACGCACACACATCCTACTCTATGATCATCTCCGAGTGACTGAGCTGGCACATCATCTTGAGATTGACGAAGTAGACACAGACGTCTTCGTAGTCGACGGGAACGTCTCCTCCCACTAACGCATATCACCGGAAAGCCCGACATAAATTCATAAAAATACGAGCACCAATATTAAATTTAGGACTTCAACTCTAGTGAGCTGTGAATACCACTGTCCTGCTAAGCATCCAATCAAAAGTTGATTCTATTGTGAGCTAGTTGGTAAGACTGCTTACATACTAAGCGTACGCAGTCCTCCGAGAACTCCTGGAGTAAGAGCATCTACAGCCGGACTCCCCAAACCCCCCTCAAACGCCCGGGCGAGCCGCCGGGTCACTGACTGGTCACGATTTTTTGACCCAGCCGGGCGCCTACGGGCCTCAAACGCCCGGGCTGACCGGCACCCCTCATATCCAGCCCAAATATGGGGCGGATATGGGGGCGCCCGGGCACGCCCGCCATGTCGGACTGACGGCGGAGTCCCCCGCGGAAACGCCCGAAAACCTGGCGGTCCGAAGCTCGTCTCCTCCGTCGGACCGGTGGCGCCGCTCCAGCGGGCCACGTAGTGCCTAGCCCGGCTATTTAAGTCGACCGGCGGCACCGAAACCCTACCATCCACATTTTTCCTCCGCCTGTCCACCGTCGCCGCCACTTTCCACTCCACCCGTCCGCCTAGTAGCCATGCCGCCACGCCGCCGGGGTGAGGAGCGAGCCATTTCTGACGCCGGAGCGCCGGCTCGAGCTCCTTGAGTAGATCCGGGCAAGGCGCGAAGCCCGGATCGCCGCGGGGCTACCTCCGGATGCAGTGGATCCGGAGGAGGAGTTGGAGGTGGAGGACGAGGAGGACGAGGAGGAGAAGGTTGAGGAGGAGGAGGATGAGCCGGAGGAGGAGGATGTCGGGGATGCCGGCGACGCGGATCTGCAGGCCATCCTCGATTCCATCCGATCGGAGTCGGCTGCGGAGGCCAGACGCCGTCGCCGATAGGAGATGCAGGCGCAGCAGGCCGCGGAGGAGGCGGAGATGCTCGCCTACATGGATGAGGTCGAGCAGGAGGAGGATGAGTCGGAGCCCTCCAACCCGTCCGTCCAGCCGGCGCCCGGCACCGTTGTAATGGACATCTCCGACGACGAAGAGTAGCTATGGTAGTACATAGGATTTCTTTTGCATGCTTTGTATGGATTTAGGGGTTCAAATATGAGAGAGTCGGATGCAGAGTGGCTAATTTAAGACGTGATCGTCAGTGTCCGCGGATGTTTGAGGGGCCGGATTTGTCAAGTCCGGCTGTAGATGCTCTAAGTACTGATAATTACGAGCATGTGGTGATCGAGCCTACGTAGTCCTCCGAGAACTCCCGGAGTACCCAATTAAGTGCCGCGCGCTCCAGGCGCCCGTGTGCCTCTGCTTGTGCGTGCGTGCGCGACCGTGCTGGCGCGAGCGACGGAGAGAAACGCGCTGCTAGCGAGCGTCGCGAGCGACGAGGCGGATGCGCGCATCGATCGACGGTGTCCCCGCTCGTCCGCGCGGGCTTGGGATCTGGCGCTGCAGCGTGGTCGCGTGTGTTGGTGTTGCGTTGCGTGCTCGGATCGCCACCACTTCTCACTGGCCGCGTCGGTACACAAGATCGGTCCAGGGCGGTAACAGTGCCGCCGGCCGGTGCCTATAGTTTTCTGAAACCCACGCGTTCGCACGGGGAGACGGGGGTACGTAGGAGTACTATTTTGCTTAAAAGTTATACAAGTTAGAGTATCTACAGTCGGACTGGGGCAAATCTGACCTCTCAAACCGCGGACAGTGACCTGTCATGTCTCAAATAATCCATTCGACAAGGTCACCTCAATTAACATTCCTCAAATTAGAGCATCTACAGTCGGGCTTGACAAATCTGACCCCTCAAATGTCCGTGGACGCGCCCGGACGCCTCTGCGGACAGTGACGATCAGCCACCTCCGTCGCCGCCATTTCGGCAGCGAGGCGGGCCTCGCCCACCCTTATCCTCTTCGGCGGTCACACCGGTCCCGGTAGCTCTCATACTTCGGCGGACCGGTGATGGGGAAAAGGAGATTGGAAGGCTCCCGGGAGGACCTTGATGATCCAGCCCCGGAGGATCCGAGCGTCCGATGCGCCGACGCAATGGACTTGTGCCGGACAGATCCCGCCCGTCGGTCGAGCGATGTCCTCCCGCGAGCGGCGGAGTGCAATGCGGACAGCCATTGCCTCCTCCAACCCGCACAGGATGACACCCTAGTCAACGTCGATGGATCCGGACTGGTCGGAGTCAGATCCGCTGCCTGCCATGCCGGAGATCACCGGACGGGAGCTTGGGGGCAGAGGGGAGTGGAGTGGCTAGGGTTTAGTTCGGGGAGCGGATGGGGACGAATATATGTGGGGTCGGGTGGACTAGCGTGGGCCGGGTCTGACATGGCGGACGTACCCGGTCACGCTGGGGCCTCCCCATATCCGCCCGTCTCGGTCGGGTTTTTTTTATCGGTCAGTGACTGGGCCGTCCACCCAGGCATATGAGGGGGGTTTGAGGCGCCCGGCTGTAAATGCTCTAAATAGTAGTTGTATGTAGAATCAAGTACATTGTCGTACGTGCCGCCCAGACCAAAAGAAAGAAAAGGATATATTAACATAACATACACCAAGAGAAGGAGCAGCAGGCTGCCGGGTGCGGCCTTTTTCACTGTTTTGATCTAGTCAGAAAAATTTAGCACAAAATGAACTCCCTCGAAAATTATTTCACGATCTGACCCTTTTTAGCAACGCCACAAGCCGTGGCGTTGCTGCCCTATTTGGAAACGCCAAACCAGCCTACGTTGCTGCCCTGGTCGAGAAGCTACGTGGCAGGGCAGAAACGCGAAGGTCTATGGCGTTTCCAGCAACGCCAAAGCCTTTGGCGTTGGTGCCCCAAGTAGAAACGTCATAGGGTGTGGCGTTGCCAACATCTACTGCCTATGTGCCACTTTTTTATTAAGGGAAGAAACGTTGTGTGGTTTGGCGTGTCTATGTGGGGCAGAAACGTCACAAGCCGTGGCGTTACCAAAAGGGTTAGATCATGGAATAAAATTTGGGAGAGTTCATTTTATGCTAAAGTTTTCTAACAAGGTCAAAACAGTGCAAAAGGCCACCAGGTGCTGGCACGGGTCATGAGGAGCACCGGTGCACCGGAAAAGTTAAATGTTGCAGATGGCCAAAAGACCGAACCAACAACTGAAGACCATGAATGTTGCAGATCGCCAAAAGACCGAACCAACAAATGAAGACCATGGTGATGATCAAGACCATGCTGAAACCACCTTCGAGCATTTACAATTAGATTGGACTAATTTGACTTCTTATACGTCCGCGGACGCGTCCGGCTATGTTCACTTCAAGCCCTCATTTGTGTCTATCACATGTCTCTCACTTTCCCCCCATATGCCTGTCACATGCATATGATTGGTGGACATGGAAAGAGAGAGAAAGAAAAAAAAAGATGGCTAGGGATGGGCGATGGAGAGGCGGCTAGGGACACGGAGACGGGAGGCGGGAGGGGATGTGGGTCGCGTGGATTGCGGGAGGCAGAGCAAATGACGGGGAGGCGGCGGGGCTCCGTGTTGGCCTTCTCGTTGTTTCGGCTGCTGAAGCGACCTCCCAAATGCTGACCAAAGGACCCACCAGTCACCATTCAGCGTACGACCCAGTCAAAATTGGGGAATCGGTGGCCTCAATCGATTCTCAAGCGATTTACCCTAGAGAGCTTGATATAGGAGATTTGTGGTGCTTATTTGTGAAGCAAGTGACGTTCACTTCCAGCGGCATAGCTGGGGCCTCTGCCCCCCCCCCCCCCCCCCCCCCCCCCCCCCCCACACACACACACAGCCCTATCATATTCAGTGAAGGAAAACCTTTTTGGAGGCTTAACCTTCTTATTCTCGTTCTAGCTCCGGCACTATTCACTTCTGAAGCAAATAGTATACAATCTAGTCGGTTGTAGCCTAAACCAAAGTTATATTATTTTTGCCTGTAGCCTATAGGCTGCAGTTTGTGAACTAGAAATACAGGGTGCGCTTTGCTGCACTGCTCAGGTCCTTTGAGTTTACCAGCTCGTTTATGTTGATGTGTGTCGTGGGAAACGACTATCTATGGGACCGAGAGGGCCCCTTTGCGGTTCGGCTAGGGAGATTGACGCGCACAAAGAGCAGATCCAACAGAGAAGGCAGGAGATTTTACCTAGGTTCGGGCCGTCATGAGGCGTAAAACCCTACTCCTGCTTTGGTGGTTTGATTGTGTTTGGGCAAGCCCCACCATTACAGAGAGCGCGGCCTCCCGGCACGGAGCTCGGGGGCGCGGCTAGGCTACTGCGAATGGGCCGGGGTCCGACCCCTTGTAAAGGTTGCCATGGCCCTCCTTTTATAGATGAAAGGGGCTACCACAATGGCAAAATGGTAAATACAGAGGGTAGATAGTGGCTTGAAACGCATATGGACGTGTGTCGATAAAGGAGTTCTTCAGGCGACGAGCTGCCGCGTGCCCCGACAAGCTTCACCTAACTACCTGCCCGCTCGACACCTGTCGGCGAGCCTCTGACAGGCCGCCAAGGTGGAGCGGTGGAATAACGTCAAAGGGAGTTTGCCGGCACGGAGCTTGCCGGGTCGTTGCTTGCCGGTGCGGAACTTGCCGGTAACAGTAGACTTGATCTTCTGGATGACCCGCCTGGAGTCTTGTCTTGCCGGCTCCGCCTTGCTGGATGAAATGTGCTGCCGGGAAGAGCTCCTCCCTGGCGAGCTCTTGGTCTTGCTTGCTGGTGGAGTACTTGCCGGTGCTGCTTCACAACAGCTTAAGATTAGCATAACCCCAAGCCTAGAAGGTTTATGAGACCTTGGTTCTCATTACACCGACAGGAGCCCTCGGGACCGCCTTCAGCAGAGAACTCGGAAGATCTCAATGCTGGAGGTGGGACCAAAAACTTGGCTTGGGTTATGATAATCACATCTTTTCCGGTAAGAAATATACCCGACGAGCAGCCCCCGGGAACGGTTATTCCAAAAGGCCGCTAGCCCCCGACGGTCGGTGATGGCCGGGGGCGGCAGCGGCCGTGCCGAGCTCGGGGACACCATGTATGAGGCGGTGCGACGGGCCTGCACAGCGAGGCGGCGTGAGTAGGCGTCGTTGGTAGGCGTTGACCTGGGCGTTGTGGGGACGGAGGCGTCCAGAGAAGAGCAGCCGGACTCACGGCGGCCGGTCGGGCGTGGAGGGATATAAGAATTGTAGGAAGCTGGAGGAAGAAGACCCTAGAGTCTACGACCGACCATCTGTTGCGCCCGTGTCTTTTGCAACAAGGGTGATGTTGTAAAAACAGCGTATGGGTAGGATTTTCAGCCGTGAGGCTAAGCATTTCCCTTTTCGAAAATAAAATCTCACTGGTTCTTTCTAAACATAGCATACGGTCCGGCTCCTGCCCTAGCTCAATTTTCCCCCCGTTGAGAAAACAGCGAGCAAAACCATCGAAAAATCCCAAAGGCCCCACCCACAGTGACACGCCACCTACCCCGAAAAATCCCCCATCGGTCCATCACATCACCCAGCTCACCACCGCCGGCAGGGGACTTTTCTGGACTGGCCTCCGTGCTGTGACTGGCTTCCCTGCCGCCTCTTGCTCTCGAGCTCTACTCCTTCCTCCTCCACCGGCCCCTCTTTCCCCCATCGTCGGCGGCCACGGTGGCCGGCAGTGAGGGGAAGGGGGGGGGGGGTCCGGATCTTGTATCGTATGTTTAGTAGTTGGGTGTTTCTCTGCAATAAACCAGATCTGGATCCTCCTCATATGCTTTGGTTCTTCTTCGTTGCGGCCATGGTGGCCGGAATAAGGCTGACCAAAGCTGACGAGAGGCGCGGATCTGAGGCCCTTCCCTGGTCTAGCGTTGAGCAGGGGGGTTCTGGTGCTTTGGATTGGGATTTTTCTCTCTATCCTCAGCTTTTCTTGTCTTCATGGAGAAGGGAAGAAAGACAAGGGAGGAGAAGAATTCATGGATCTAGAGCTGTGGGTTACGGCGATACTCACGACTGTGGTGGCGAGGTGCCAGCTGCAGTTTCAAGCATTCAAAGCCAGTGCCTCCTTCTTGGTCTTCCCTGGTCTGGAGGGCATCCATTTGCTTATGCTGCTTGCTTCTTTTGACCATCATGGTGATGGAAGAGGAGCAGGGTAGACGCACAAATTTGAAGCCTGCAGATCGAGTTCGAGCTTATCAGCAGAGGTTTCCTTGGTGGAGCGACGACGCCCTTGGTTGGCTGCCGGTACTCTGCTTCTTCTGGCCGAATGGCGGCCGACTCCATTCCTCCTGGCTTCCGTGCCGTATGGGAGGCAGTTCCAGCTGCGGCTTGGAGGCCATGGCGAGCATGTGATGCGTCCATGGCGATTTCATCGCGCCAAGTGGTTCGTCCCCGGTGGCGGCGAGATTCGATCCAAGCGGTGGCTGTCTAGGACCCGATCGCGTTTCTTGCTTTCAGTCTGGGGTCCTCCATGTAAAAGTCAGGGACTTAGTTGTTATTTTCTTTCTCCTTTGGGTCCTGTTGTGACTTGATGCTTATCCAATGAACCCTTTCTTTGTTAAAAAAAAAAAAACCCCAGCTCGAGCACCCGGAACCTCGAGCTCTCCCCGGCTCTGATCTCCGCCTCCCAGAGCTCACTCCTCTTCCTGCGCGCCCCCGCCCTCCTCACGGCGGTCTCGTCCAAGGAGCCCGAGCTCGGCTCGGCGGCGGCGGATCGGAAGGCGGAGACGGCGCGGGATCTGGGGGCGGAGGCGGTGGGGGAAGTGACCCGCAGGGGGGCGGAGACGAGGGGGAGAGGCTCTCCATGTTGCAGAAGCTCACCCTCGCCTACGCCGCGCTCGTCCGAGGTAGCGCCACATCCATTTTTTCGTAGCGAACTAGCGATAGATGCAGATGCGTTGGGTTTGAGTAAAGTATAGCATTTATATGCGAATTTCGTTCGACTGTTCTTTATCAGTATAGCCATTATTGTCCCCAGTTTGATTCGCGTAGATGAAGATGGAGGAAGCTGATGCTCAAGTCTGATTCGCGTACAAGGTCAAATGGCAGTCTGGACTGTGTCATCCTGGTATTTTATTTTAGCTGGTAACTAGTGGATTATCCCCAGTTTGTTAAAGCACTCGTATTTCTTGGCTACATTTTAGGCAACATTACACCTTTTATGTACTCCCTCCGTCCCAAAATTCTTGTCTTAGATTTGTCTAGATACGGATGTATCAAGTCACATACTTGATAATCAAGGTAATGTAGTAGTAGTCTTCAGTCTGTAGTTGCTTTTGGGTTGTATATCAGGGGTGTAAGTCTGTTCTGTTATCAGTTGATAATGGAACCCAATCCTGTTTTTGATCGCATGAAAAAATATATCAGGGGTGTAAGTCTGTTCTGTTATCAGTTGATAATGGAACCCAATCCAGTTTTGGATCACATGAAAAGAAATATCAGGGGTGTAAGTCTGTTCTGTTATCAGTTGATAATGGAACCCAATCCAGTTTTGGATTGCATGAAAAAAAAATACCAGGGGTGTAAGTGATGATGCTCCCAGTATTGTGTAAGACTCCATTTTCTTAATGAAAATGGGGCCCAAGACGCCCCTCTTATTGAAAATAATAATAATAATAATAATCAAGGTAATGGAATTATTTGACGATGCAGTGATTAAGATTGGCATGCCAACTGTAGAAACCAGTAAGCACAGGCTCGTCAACACGCTTGATTACTCTGTTCCTCCTTTAATCATAGCAACAACAAAACTTGGATTTGGTCAGCAAATTTGCAAAGATAGCGCAGAAGCTCACCCTTGGGGGAGGGGCTTTCCATGTCGCAGAAACTTGGATTCGTCGGAGCTAGCGCTACATCCATTCTTCGTAGTGATAAGTGCAGATGCGTTGGGTTTAAGTAAACTATAGTTCATGCGAATTTCGACTGTTCTTTATCAGTATCCATTATTGTCCGCGTGATCCCGCTGATAGCCTGATACTGAAGTCTGATTCATGTAGAAGGTCAAATGGCAGAATGGACTGTGTCATCCTGGCATTTGAGTTTATAACTAGTGGATTTATCCCCACTCCCCAGTTTGTTAAACGCACATGTTTCTTGGCTGCATTTTAGGCAAGATTACACCTTTTATGTACTTGATAATCAAGGTAATGTAGTCTTTAGTTGCTTTTGGCTAAGGTATCCCATGATATGGTTGTTTATCAGGTGTGTAAGTGATGATGCTCCCAGTATTCTGCAAGACTCCATTTTCTTAATAAAATGAAAATGGGGGCAAAGAGGCCCTCTTATAGAAAATGATACTCCCTCCGATCCATATTACTTGTCGCTGCTTTAGTATAAATTGTACTAAAGCAGCAACAAGTAATAGGGATCGGAGGGAGTAATCAAAACAATGATTAAAACTGACATGCCAATTGTAGAAACCAGTAGGCAGGCTCGTCAACACTAGCTTGTTCCTGTTTTTATCATAGCAACAATGAAACTTGGATGCAATCAGCAAATTTGCAAAGATAGAAACTGGGTTCCTTTATGTGTCATAGGATGCTCTTCTGGCTTTATAGTATTGACTGTCAGGTGCCCTCACTTAAAGGCTTAAGAACAAAGCACAGTGTAGGCTATCATGAGCATCCAGATCCAGATCAGAAAGAAGCGGTTGGCTTTATTCAACAGAAGGGTATTTCTTATTCAAAATAACAGAGCTGTGTCTGATGTCTTTGGCAGCTTGGGCTCTACTTTGCCACAATTGTTCGAGCGCTCAACTCTCCCTTTATGGTGTTGTTGTTTGTTATAGACCCTGCTGTGGGTATGTGTGTGCATCTCGGAGTCAAATTTGGTAGCAAGTGGTTGTTGATTACTCACTGGGGTTATTGTGGCATTTGAACTTGTGTCTACTCGTTGTCTTTTTGTCCTTGATAGTTGAAGCTAAATGACTAATGTGATGGTACAACAGTTAAAATTGACTTGGCGATTGCATAAACTAGTAGGCAGGCTCATCAACACTCTCTTGGCTACTCAACTTCTCCTTTTGTCAGAGCGAAAAATAGAATTGGGGTGTGCTTACCAAATTTCATGCCTTTCTGTGTGTCTCAGAATGCTCTTCTTGTCCATAGAGCCTTAATTAAATGCTTACAAACAAGCACGGTGTAGGATATCATGAACACCCAGATACCAGATGAGATGGAAGTGGTTGGCTTTACACGACACACGGGTATTTTTATTCATAACCCAACAGAGCTGTGGTGTTCTTGCCTTGTTGGTAGCTGATACCTTGTCGCAGTTGTTATGTCTGTTGAATTGGTTCTACAACCTCTTGCTGCGTTATACCTGAAAGTAGACTGATTTGCATGTGTGATGCAGTCGGTGCAGTTACCATATGCAGTTTCAGACTTAGACTTGCGAGTTGTTTTTCTCTTTTTGTGTTTCGAAGCATATCTTGTGTGTTTTCGGACCTTTGGTGACTGACTGACTGACTGTCGTACGTGTTACATTTGTCGTTGAACTCAAGTTTATGTTCTAGTGAAGTATGTATGGGCGGATGGTGGTAATCAATAATTTTGAGAAGATCATGTGTGAATGGTGATGTTATAGCAGCAGCAGCTTGCGAATGCATTTGTCCAGATTGGTTTTCGAATTATTATGGACGCAAATTGTACATTTAGTACAAAGGAGATCAGAGTGACCATGAACGTTGTTGCAGTTTGTTTTTCTTCTCCCCATGATTATAGTTGATAGATAGACCGAAGATGAAAAACCTGCTAACAGCCTGAAGTTAGTACCAGCGCTTTGTGATTCAAGTAGATTTCATTGATTGATTGATTGTGAGCAAAATCAGTTGACTGGTCCAGAAACGCGACATGAGAAATTCATCCATTGTCGGTCTACAAAGAGCTCCCCTCCCCAAACAGACGGCAAGACAGGAAGGCGCCGTGCCGTGGAGGGGTACAGTAAACGCAGTGCAACGGGTTGGGTGGGCTAACACGGATGAATGCTGTGCTTGCCGCGCGGCACAAGGGAAGGCGCCGACCTCCATTGATGATCTCGACGAGCTGTTTCTGTGGTTTGTCTTTTGTAAGCCTAGCTTTGGTTCATTGCTTTAATACAAAGGGGCTTTAAGGAGAAATATTAATTTTATCTCATAACTCATGTCGACATTCAATAATCATCATATAATCCCAATATACCCAGGAGCTGATATGTTACATCACTTGTTATGGAAAGGTGACCCGACTATAAACAAATCATACTACATGTTTATTCCCACACAAAATGTTTGGTCTCTTGCAACTACATTTTCACAGAATCATGCAGATTTTTTATCACAAGTCAACATTCAGGTTGAAAATACAACGGTTATCATAATTTGGATTCATCATGAATGGGGCACACAAGTACAAGACTTAGTTTTCAAGACTTGGCCTCCTCGTACAAATGCATTTCTAAATGCTGTGCACAGCATGTGGAAACACAAAACAACAAATGTACGTAAGGGGGTCATAATACGCTCCAGAAGAACGTAGGCTGCTACTTCTACTCTTCATTCATGCTAACCTGTCACCATGTTTCTCCAGGAAGCGCTCAAGGGAGTGTCTCCTGGCGATGGGAAGATCTGCACATTGTTTTAAAAAAATATTAAGATTATACAAAGATTGATTACAACATCCCACTTTTAGGTTTCAGAATAAAGATCTAGTGGCTTTACCAGCCTCAAGCTTGCAAATCGAGCTAGGATCCGCGACAGCCTAAGGTTGTCCATTTGCTACACAAGTGCTCTGCAGTGAGAGCGACCGTGTAAGCATACCTTGGATAGTAGCATTGGTCGCAGACCATCACTGGAGGCTTAACAGCAGCGGTGCCATTGCTTTTTGAGCATGATTGCTTGAGCCTATTGATGTCAATGTCACAGGTTAGCACAGAGTTTCAACAGTTAAACCAAGAAAATGATAAACGCAAGAAGCATAAATATTACTCCCTCCGTAAAGAAATATAAGAGCGTTAGATCACTAAAGTAGTGATCTAAACGCTCTTATATTTCTAGTGTCCAATTACTTGTCTGACTAGTTCAAAGTCGGTCCAGGGTAGATGGACTGGACCCACGTAACTTCTGTTCCATCCTAAGCACTGGACCTAGCAAATAATATGGGGTGGACTTAATTGTTTTCTCCAAGCGTTGTCTAAAAGTAATAGATCCAAAACATCCTGCAAACATTAGACCTATATATTCAGGAAAATGCGAAAACATTTATTGCAAGCTAAACATTTTTTGTGTCACAAATTATTTTAACTGTAACATTATTATTGACTCAAAAAAATAGAAGGATCAGTAGCCAGAGCATACAGGAAAACATTCCATGATGCTGTGGGCAAAACGAATTTTTTTAAATGCTGGATCACGTCAGTCAGCAGAACCAAAGACGGAGCTGGTGGACAGTGGACAGGTTGTCCCGCGAGACACCCTTCACCAGTAATCGCCGCAGGAGCAGGCTCCGTCCTTGAAATGGTGGAAGCGTTTGGCATCTCGCACCACGATCTCCCTGTTGGCGATCTTCGAGATGTACTTGATGGCGTCGTGGCAGTCGCCGCAGACCCTGAGGTTCTTTATGACCACGAGCCTCGTCCCTGGGCTCGTGTTCAGCAGCCCAAAGGCGATGGCCAGCCTCTCGCTGTGGCGGCTGAGAAGCTGCTCCTTGACGCCTTCCTCAAGGTCATGGTACACGAACTCCGTCTTGGGGACATAGCCCATCTTCCTCATCTCGGAGTCGAGCTTCGAGACCATCCGTAGAATCTGTCTATGCTGAGGATGGCTCTGATCTTCCATGACGAATGTATGCAGTGCTCCGCGTATCTCTATTGAGCTACACCCGGGCACCTTCTTGCTGCCGTGGTCCTTCATTAGCTTGCGCACTTCCCTGACCTTGTCCCAGTTCTTGGCAGCGGCGTAAAGATTTGAGACCAAGGCAAGGACACCAACATCCCTAGGTTGCAACTCAAGGATCTTCTCTGCTGTGCTCTCTCCAAGTTCCAGCTTCTTGTTATTGAGACAGCCTGAAAGTAGAGCGACCAAAATTGAGATGGTTGGTTTGGTGTGCATTGATGCCACCAGGCCATTGGCCTCTTCAACAAGACCAGAACGAGCCAAGAGATCCACTATACACACCAAGTGTTTCTCGGCAGGTTCAATTCCATACTCATTAACCATGCAATCGAACCAGAATTTCCCTTCTTCTACGAGACCGGAGTGGCTGAGAGCCGACAAAAGAGAAGCAAATGTGGCATGATCAGGTCTTACTTCGTTTTTCTTCATTTCTTGGAACAAAGAGAGGGCATCATGGCCTCGTCCATGAGCACCACAGCACGCTATCATCACATTCCACAAAATCAAGTCTCTCGCGACAACCTTATCGAAAAGCATTTGGGCGCTTGCCAGGGAGCCGCATTTTGAGTACATATCAATGACTGCTGTACCTACCATGCGATCGAGCTCAAGCCTCCTCAAGATGAAACCATGTACTGACTTCCCTAGCTTCAAGAGTCCAAGATCAGAACATGCTAATAGTGCACCAACAACTGGCCCTGAATTGGGCTGAAGACCAGAGGCCTGCATCTGTCTGAACAAGCCAAGTGCCTCATCTGCATTCCCATACTGTGCAAGCTGTGAGATCAGCGTGCTCCATGGCACATCATTCCTGTGCGGCATCAGCTCAAACACCCGGCGCGCCAGATCAAACAGTCCATTCTTCGCATACATGTCCACAAGGCTTGTTGAGATGACGACGTCCATCCGCATAGCATGCCGCAACAAGTAGCCATGAACTGAGGCCCCCATCCGGACATCCCCTGTTGCTGCACAAGCCTGCATAACACCGATGATAACCACCTCGTCTCCCTCCAGACCGTCCCCCCTCATCCTCACGTACATCTCAATCGCCTGAACCGGCTGCCCTGCGTTCACGAATCCAGTAACCATGGTGCTCCAGGTGACGTGGTCCCTCTTCCGCATTCGGTCGAACACCTGGACGGCATCGTCCATGGCGCCCCATTTCGCGTAGAGGTTTAGCAGCGACGAGCACACGAAGATGTCATTCCTGTACCCTGCCTCGGATGCGCGGTCCCTGACGACCTCCCCGGCGGCGAGGTCCCCAAGGCGCGCGCACGCGGAGAGCGCGAGCGTGAAGGTGGTGCTGTCGGGGCGCACGGTGGGCGGCAGAGCGCGGAAGACGCGTAGCGCCGCGTCCGAGGAGGCCCCACGGGAATGCGCCGCGAGGAGGGCGTTCCACGCGGTGATGGAGGAGGGGGACGTGGGCGCGGTGGCGAGCGTGGACTCGGCGGCAGCGAGGTCGCCGGCGTGGGCGTACGCGGTGGCGAGGCAGGAGGAAAGTATGTGGTGGGACGAGGCGGAGGAGACGATCAGGAGGGCGTGGAGGCGGGTGAGTGTTCGGAGCGCCGCGCAGGACGAGAGGAGTCGGCGGAGGCGGCGCGGGTCGTCGAGAAAGGCGAGCGGGTGCATAGCAGATCTGGAACATAAGAGATTAGCAACCAGAGGAAAACTGTTAGTTTCAAATAAAAACTAGAGGAAAACTGTTTCAGGTAAACTAAACCGAAAAGAAAAAGACGTGACCTAGGTCACGTTTGGTAGCCCGCATCAAACCCCAACCAGGTCCGCGCAGGAAGATTTTGGCCTGTTTGGTTGCCTGGCCTGCAACAGATTCTCGACCCGCACGGAACTTAAAGCACTCCTCAGCCAAGCCCGCTTTCTAGCGAGCCAGGCTGAGTCGAGCCATATCGAGCGCATATGGGTGGGTCCGGTTGCACAAAGGATGCAGAGGATGCGAGCTAGTAGGCACCCTGTACGTGGTTTGTTGTGCACCTCCACTAATCTCCTTCTCTAACTCTCCCTTAAAATCTACAACGGTGCTTCAATTTGAAATAAGCTTGTTGGGGGGAGCTTGTTAGGGTCCTAATGTCCTTTACTTTCATAGCTGTTTATGTGGTTTATCTTTTTTAAGCTGGTGTCCCGAGCCTAGCTTTGCTTATTGCAAGGGGCTTTAAGGAGAACTATTAAAAAAAAATCTCATAACTCGTGTCCATATTCAATAATCATATAATCCCAATCTACCAGCTGATATGCTACATCACTTGTCACTTGTTAGGGAATGATGCTCTAAGGTGACCCGACTATAAACAAATCATACATGTTTATTTATTCCCAACTGGAACTACACAAAATGTTTGGCCTCTTGCAAGTACATTTTCACAGAATCATAGAGATTTTTTTTATCATGAGTCATGGAGCACTTTTTTCGCAAACATCAAACTTCTTGTCCTAGAACATTGAGGTTGAAAATAGAACATATATAATTTGGATTGATCATGAATGGGGCACAGAAGTACAAGACTTGGTTTTGAAGACTTGGCCTCATACAAATGCATTTCTAAATGCTGTGGTACACCATACACAGCATGTGGAAACACAAAACAACAAATGTAAGGGGGTCATAATACTCATAATAACTCCAGAAGAACGTAGGCTGCTACTTCTACTCTTCATTCATGCTAACCTGTCACGATGTTTCTCCAGAAAGCACTGAAGGGAGTGTCTCCTGGCGATGGGAAGATCTGCAAAGCAGGTGACATTATTTTTATTTTAAAAAAAATAGATCATACAAAGACTGATTAGAATGAACATCCACTTTTAGGTTTCAGAATAAAGATCTAGCGGCTTTACCAGCCTGAAGCTTGCAAATCGAGCCAGGATCCGCGTTAGCCTGAGGTTGTCCATTTGCTACAGAAGTGCTCTGGAGTGAGAGCGACCGCGTAAGCATGGCTTGGATAGCATTGGTCGCAGACATCACTGGAGGCTTAACAGCAGCGGTGCCATTGCTTTTTGAGGCCGCAGCTGCTGCTGCTGCAATGAGCATGATTGCTTGAGCCTATTGATGTCAATGTCACAGGTTAGCATAGAGTTTCGACAATTAAACCAAGAAAATGATAGATGCAACGAGCATAAATACTACCTTCTCTGGTGGCACTGAGTCATACACACATACACCCACCATAAAAAATGGTAAGTTGTCCCGGATTTGCTGGAGGGCTCGACATTGGCAACATTCCAGACCTAATAATTAAACAGCATAAGTAGTAAGATTATGCAATGAAAAAACAATATGAAATCACATAAACACACAAACATATTGGAAACTTGGCAGACACAGCACACATGGCACTCGAGCAACTGCATGTACAAAAGTAAAAAGGGCATTTAAGGGCAACGTGCTATGTGAAATTGGGGATCAGGTTGGCTCACTGATGCAAAATGTTAGGTTACATATAGCATTTACTAACCCCTGAGGCCACATTGCTATATTTTTAGTTGGAGGAATTGAAGGCAAAACGGCAATACTATGCAATTCATCTGCAACCAGCCATCTAGTTCCAGAAGTGATTGCTCTACACTCTGTTTAATGGGTCCTTATGCACTGAAGTCTGAAGGCTTGGTTGCAATCACCGCATTCACAGGCTAGCAAAAGCAACAGATAAATCCAAAACAAATTCTAGATAGTATAATATATGAGTTAAACTAACTAGACCCAAAATTTTAGGTTCAAAATCATGCTGCAACAAAATGAGAAAAATCTTACGATTTGCAACTTTTTAAAATTGTGCACTTAGCATAGAGTGAAAGTCTTCAAATTTTATACATAGGTAGAAGTTTTGAAGTAGGTTTAGAATTGTTTTAAAAAAACAGTGTGGCGCCCGTTAGCTAG
This sequence comes from Thinopyrum elongatum, assembly GCA_011799875.1. Taxonomy (NCBI): domain Eukaryota; kingdom Viridiplantae; phylum Streptophyta; class Magnoliopsida; order Poales; family Poaceae; genus Thinopyrum; species Thinopyrum elongatum. The sequence goes on along the minus strand of CM022298.1, from coordinate 725,539,440 downwards.
AGTACATGTTAGTTGCATCATAAGCCTTTGTGCAAGCAATACAACTCCCCTACTTGATTGATAAGAGAAAACAAAATAGATCTTAGGAAGTCAAGAGTTCCACGTGGCCACTAAATGAATTGTCGCTTAGTCACGACTTGTGTGATACCCCGGTCCTGGGCCCACATCAGAATAGTCAGTTATTTACACTGTAAAACTCAAGTTAAAATCAATAACATCAACTACTTTGCAGGTACCAACAATTCTGAGCCTAACAACTTGTATAATGCATGATGTGAGATGAGACAAGAGCAGACTATGACTTTGAACAATTCTGAATTATTCAATGCGTGGTGGACGGGTATGTGCCGCCTAGCGTCCAGTTACTTGTCTGACTAGTTGAAAGTCAGTCCAGGGTGGATGGATCTGTTCCATCCTAAGCACTGGACCTAGCAAATTATATGTAGTGGACTTAATTGTTTTCTCGGACCGTTGTCTGTCTAAAATTAATAGACCCAAAACATCCTGCACCCATTAGACCTATATAATAAATTCAGAAAAATGCAGGAATATTGATTCCAAGTGGCACATTTTAATTTTAACTCCAATACAGGATCCATCGTTTCACAGCAGCCTAGCACATGGCCAATTAATTGAATGTAAACCTTACAGGAAAACATTCTACGATAGTAGGGGCAGAACAAATTAATGGTGAATAGCTAACTTAGGACTGGTAACGCCATGATTTTGCCGAAACGTGTATCATCAAGAGCAAAACAAGTTATATATTTTTTCTTGCCATTAAAATTAAATCAACCATGAGCATCCGGATAAGAAGACGGCCCCCCTAACTTAAGAAGACTTGTTAACATGAGGCCAAGGTTGAGGAACGGAAACTGAAGCTGGGAGGATTTGGACCGCAGGGAGAGATAGGAACAACACTTGAAGAGCAACGAGAAAGACCACGCATTCCAGAAACCGCGCCGACACGACACGCGCTCCCCACGCCACCTCGGCCGTGATTAGCACTGGACCTCGAGGTGCCCGTCAAGAAGAAGAGGGGCACTGTCTGTCCGACTCAAGAACAAGAAGAAGACCCGCGCGCACACACAAGCAAAAGCAATCCGGCAGAAATCCGCCATGGTTTCCTAGATCGGGAAGAAGAGGACGGAGGAGGCTAGCTACCTGCCGTTGCCGTTGGCGAGCGGGGGTCTGCCGGTGAGTCCTGCCTGCCCTGACTGCTCCTTGCGCCCCTCCTCCGCCTTAATCCTCTCCAGCAGATCCATCCTCCACCTCGGTCGGGTCTCTTTCTCTCTCGTTTTTTTTTTTTTTTTTTTACAAGATGAGGGGAGGGGAGCCCTCACCTCGTTGGGGCGGGCCAAAGGGACTTGGGAATGAAAATTGGAGGAAGCGGGAGGGGCCCCAGATAAAAGAGTGAGTGACGGACGGATGTGAATGGCTATAATAAAATAGGGCCCATATCTTTACGCATTTAATTTAGACGTACTCCCTTCATGCGACAATGTAATGTATGTAGTGCCTTTAGATTTTTTTTTTGAAAGTCAAACTTTCGGTTGACGTGTTTTCTTTTGCATGATAGCACCCTCCTTCGTTCGGGCCTCTTGGCGCCTTGTTGCAACGTCCCTGGTTTTTACCATTCCATTGTCACTATGTTACTGACCGTATAACAGAATCACACACACCGTCCACCTCACAGCGCGTTGATGATCCTCCTGGTTTGGAAGGGCCAAGAGCTGAACACACTATCAGATATGTGTTGTTGAACTTTCTCAAAAAAAAAAAGAAAGATATGTGTTGTTGAACTTTCTCAAAAAAAAAAACGCACACGAAGGATGCCGAAAGAGCACGGAGGATGCTAATTAAGAAATACTACTGTACTAGTGGCTGGACGAAGGAAGGCGGCAACCTCGAGCTCCAAGATCGATCGGGACAGCTAGCGGACAAATCGAGCTTTGTTCCGAAGAAACCATGCATGATGGAATGGTGGTACCGGACAGGCCTTGGATATTTGCATAGTTTGTTGGAAATTTTTAGAGAAATAACCGGCTAGCTAATCAAGTCCATCTTATCTTGCGTTCCCTCGTGGCCACTCCAGCGAGACGTCAGACGTGCCAGGTTTTCTTCCCCGCAAAAAAAAAAAAAAAGACGTGCCAGGTTTTCACCGTGACTCGAATAGAAGGCGAAAGACCCAGATGGAGCGAGCAGAGGCCGTTCTGGCCAGACCACCAGAGGGTCACATGCATTTCGTTTTCGCGCGGAGTGGAGCACACGACGGTGACCCGTGCTTAACCAGTTCCGGCGTGGGTCATTGGTTTGCGTCCTCTCCATCTGGACAACTCGGCCAGCGGTGGGTGGCCAAACGAAACAAACTGCAACCCAAGGTACTTCACTCGCCGAAGGAGGAATGCGACGCCATCGCCGGCTTGCTGCAGCGTGGCGGCGGGGCTTAGCGGGCCCGTTTCGGGCCTGGCCGGGCCAGGGGTGGCCTGGCATGCCCTGCTGCCTCGTCTGGTCGGCTACCGCGACGGTGCCGGAGGTTCTAGCCTCCCGCACGACGGCGGTGGAGGTGGTTCCCTCCCGTACGGCTTCGGTGCTGCTTCTCCCTCCGCGGGGCGCTTCTCTCCGGTCCTCTTGGCCTCGTGTTGGTGTTCGCAGTGAGGCGGCGTGGGTGGCGACGCAACCGCGTTGGCGCTTGGTGGTGGGCGGCGGTCTGGCTCGTCGGCTCCGGTCCGTTGGGCGGTGGGGTTGGAGTGCGGGAGAAATCCTTGCCGGTTCTTCGGCTCCGATGCGGTGACACCTGCGGGTGCCGCCATTCCTTCCTGGAGGGTGTCGGTGATATCCATCTCCCTCCTCCCTCCGTGTGCCGGGGGAAACCCTAGGACAAGTCCGGGCAGCAGCGTCATCGGCGTCGCATTCCTTCTTGGAGGTGCTGCTTGGTGCGCGGCGGTTCGGAGCCTCGGGTTGTGGTGGTTTGTTTCTAGAGGGCGTAGCGGTGGCGGGTCATCCGCGCTTTGTCGAGCTCCCGTTGTTGGCATTTGTTTCTTCTTCTTTTTCTTTGGGTTTGATGTGCTGTTCACCCCAGCGTTCCTTGTATCGGTGTTGGTTGCTTTGGAATACAAAGCGGGGGAAACCCTTTTTGGGTAAGGGTATAGATAGAGGTGAGCAAGTACGTGTGGCGTAGCCGTCCGTGTTCGTATCGCCGCTTAAAATGTGGTACAGGACGGTGGGTATGTGCACCCACGTGTTGATGATAGACAGATGGTGTGTGGCCACATGCGTAGGCACCATCACAGCATCTACGGCCGGTGCCCCAAACTGCCCTCAAGCGTTCGGACGGTATGCTCGGTCACTCACCGGTCACGAAAAACTGATCCAGACGTACGCCTCAAATCGGCCTCAAACGCCCGGGCTGTCCGGCACCCCTCATATCCAGCCTCAATATGGGGCGGTCCAGACATACCCGGGCGCGTCCACCACGTCGGAGCTGACAGGCCCGGCCCACCACCGACCCCACGGCTGCCCCACAAAATACCCCATTAGACTCCTCGCTCGGAACCCTAGCTCACTCACTCCCCTTCGTCGCTCCGTCCTCTCCTCTCCCCTCTTCGATTTTGATTCACCCCGACGCAATGTCCAGCTCAGCCAGTGACTCCGGCTCCGACCTCGACGTCAACGAGGAGCTGGCCCTCCGCATTACCTTGGAGCGGTTCAAAATTGGAGAGAGGGCTTCTTTGATATCATAGCCCGGGATGGGCTAAGGCCATAGGAGGGAGGTCGAATGTTGAGAGATGGCAAAATAAGATTAGGCACTTGAGGCAGTTCATGAGGGGCTAGGCTAAAAATGTAAGCGGAATTTATAAGGTGGAAAAGGACAGGCTTATACACCTTATAAATGAGCTTGATCTAAAGGCCGAATCCACCTTTTTAGATGCGGATGATCGGGCATCTAAGACGGAGGCCGAGCAGAGATTGCGAGAGCTTCTTAAAGAAGAAGAGATGAAATGGGCACTTAGAACTAAAGTGCAGAAGATCGTCCAAGGGGACGACAATACCCAATTTTTGCTTGATACGCCTGTAACGTATCTATAATTTTTTATTATTCCATGCTATTATATTATCAATCTTGGATGTTTTATATACATTTACAAGCAATTATATATCATTTTTTGGGACTAACCTATTAACTTAGTCCACTGCCTGTTGCAGTTTTTTTGCTTGTTTTTGGTTTTCCAGAAAATCAGTACCAAACGAAGCCCAAATGCCACGAAACTTTTTGGAGATATTTTTCTGGACATAAGAGACTCTGGAAGCTTCGGGAGAGGACCAGAAAATGAAGCAGTGACCCACGAGGCACCAGGGCGCACCCTAGTGGCTCGTGGGGCCCGCGTAGCTCCGTTTGACCTAACTCCGCCTCTATAAATTCTCTAAAATCGGAAAACCAACAGAGGAGTCTACGAAATACTTTTTCCGCCGCCGCAAGCTTCCGTTCTCGAGAGATCCCATCTGGAGGCCTTTTCCGGCATTCTGCCAGAGGGGGAATCAATCACAGAGGGGCTCTACATCAACCTTGCTGCCCTTCCAATGATGTGTGAGTAGTTTATCATAGACCTACATGTCCATATTTAGTAGCTAGATGGCTTCATCTCAGTCTTTGATCTTCAATACAATGTTCTCCTCGATGTTCTTGGAGTTCTATTTGATGTAATCACTTTTTGCTGTGTGTTTGTTGGGATCCGATGAATTGTAATTTTATGATCAGATTATCCATTAATATTATTTGAGTCTTCTCTGAACTCTTTTATACATGATTATTATACCTTCGTATTTCTCTCCGATCTATTGATTTGATTTGGCCAACTAGATTAGTTTTTCTTGCAATGGGAGAGGTGCTTTGTAATGGGTTCGATTTTGCAGTGCTCAATCCCAGTGATAGTAGGGGACATGACACGTATTGTATCATTGCCATTAAGGATAAAAAGATGAGGTTTATTCATGCGTGAGTTTACTTTGTCTACGTCATGTCATCTTGCTTAAGGCGTTATTTCGTTCTTTATGAACTTAATGTTGGGAAACGTTGCATGGAAAACAAAAAATTTCTACGCACACGCAAGATCTATCCATGGAGATGCATAGCAACGAGAGGGGGAGAGTATGTCTACATACCCTCGTAGACCGTAAGCGGAAGCGTTTCACAACACGGTTGATGTAGTCGAACTTTCTTCGTGATCCAACCGATCGAGTACCGAACATACGGCACCTCTGCGTTCAGCACACGTTCAGCTCGGTGACGTCCGCGCCTTCTTGATCCAGCAAGACGGCGAGGTAGTGGATGAGTTCCGACAACACGACGGCGTGGTGACGGTGATGGTGAAGTTATCTCCGCAGGGCTTCACCTAAGCACTATGAAAATACGACCGGGGGTGTAAACTGTGGAGGGGGGCGCCGCACACGGCTAGGCAATTGTCTGTTATGTGCTAGGTGCCCCCCTCCCACATATATATAGGTGAGAGGGAGGGAGGAGCAACCAAGGGGGGCGCCCAAGTAGGGGGAATCCTACTTGGGGTCTCTCCCAAGCCGCGCCCCCCTTTCCTTATTTGGAGCGCGGGAGGAAGGAGGAGGTGGCGCCCTCCCCCCCCCCCCCTTTCCTTTCTCTCCTGAGGAGGGAAAGGTAGGAGGGCCCACCCCTCCCCTTTCCTTCCCCTTAGGGCCGGCCAGCCTTGGGAGGGGCGCACCAGCCCCCTTGTGGGCTGGTTTGTCCCCTCCTTTGGCCCATAAGGCCCATATCTTCTCGGGGGGGGGGGTGGGGTGGTGGGGGGGGGTGTGCCCGGAACGCCTTCCGGTGACCCGATTTCTTTCCGGTACGTCCCGAAACACTTCCGGTGTCCAAATACCATCGTCCTATATATCAATCTTTACCTCTCGACCATTTCGAGACTCCTCATCATGTCCGTGATCTCATCCAGGACTCCGAACAACATTCGGTCACCAAATCATATAACTCATATAACACTATATCGTCAACGAACATTAAGCGTGCAGACCCTACGGGTTCGAGAACTATGTAGACATGACCGAGACACCTCTCCGGTCAATAACCAATAGCGGAACCTGGATGCCCATATTGGCTCCTACATATTCTATGAAGATCTTTTATCGGTCGAACCGTTATGACAATATACGTAATTCCCTTTGTCCATCGGTATGTTACTTGCCCGAGATTCGATCGTCGGTATCTTCATACCTAGTTCAATCTCGTTACCGGCAAGTCTCTTTACTCGTTCCGTAATACATCACCTCGTGACTAACTCCTTAGTCATTTGCTTGCAAGCTTATGATGTGTATTACCGAGAGGGCCCAGAGATACCTCTCCGATACTCAGAGTGACAAATCCTAATCTCGATCTATGCCAACTCAACAAACACCTTCGGAGATACCTGTAGAGCATCTTTATGATCACCCACTTACGTTGTGACGTTTTATAGCACACAAGGCATTCCTCCGGTATCCGGGAGTTGCATAATCTCATAGTCGAAGGAATATGTATTTGACATGAAGAAAGCAATTGCAATACACTGAACGATCAATATGATAAGCTAACGGATGGGTCTTGTCCATCACATCATTCTCCTAATGATGTGATCCCGTTATCAAATGACAACACATGTCCATGGTTAGGAAACCTTAACCATCTTTGATCAACGAGCTAGTCTAGTAGAGGCTTACTAGGGACACGGTATTTGTTTAAGTATTCACACATGTATTTAAGTTTCCGATCAATACAATTCTAGCATGAATAATAAACCTTTATCATGAATAAGGAAATATAAAATAACAACTTTATTATTGCCTCTAGGGCATATTTCCTTCACTTAATACTCTAGATGCATGTTGGATAGTGGTCGATGTGTGTAGTAATAGTAGTAGATGTAGAATCATTTCGGTCTACTTGTCTCAGACGTGATGCCTATATATATGATCATTGCCTTGGATATCATCATGATTATTCGCTTTTCTTTCAATTGCCCAACAGTAATTTGTTTACCCACCATATGCTATTTTCAAGAGAAAAGCCTCTAGTGAAAACTATGGCCCCCGGGTCTACTTTATCATATATTGAAAATACTAAAAATACCTTGCTGCAATTTTACTTTATTTATTTTATTTTGTATTTTTGTTCAATCTATCTATCAATCACTACACAATTTAATCTTGCAAGTAACCGCCGAGGAATTGACAACCCCTTGTTCGTGTTGGGTGCAAGGATTTGTGATCTTGTGTGTAGGTGTTGTTAACAAGGTGTTGCGTGATTCTCCTACTAGATTGATAACCTTGGTTTCATAACAAAGGGAAATGCTTATCTCTACTGTACTGCATCATCCCCTCCTCTTCGGGGAAAACCCAACGCAGCTCACAAGTAGCAGGAAGAATTTCTGGTGCCATTGCCGGGGAGACATCATCAACATCTATCAAGTACCTACGCATAAACTTTCATCTCCTTGCATTTATTTTATTTGCCTTTGCCTCTCGTTTTCATCTCCCCCACTTCTAAAATGTTTTCACAAAAATACTAAAATAATTTCCGTTTGCCTTTTGCTTGTTTGCCTTTTTCATGTTTGCTTGTTTACTTTCTTGAAGTTGTTATCATGTCGAAATTTGATAAAGTTATCATTGAAAGTGCTAGTGAAGATAACACTAGTGAATCCCTTGAGGAAAAGCTAAAGTCAGTCGATCTCAATCATGATCCTCCGGAGCCTAGCAATCCCACAAATCTTAAAATTAAAATATATCATGTGGGGAGCGGGAATATTATTGGAAAGAATATTATTCAAGAGTTCTTTGATTGCACGGGAGTTATATCGATAATAAGAGGGTCTATTCTTGATAAAACAAATTGCTATGTTGATGCTATTGCAATGTTGGTGGTTAAGTTAGAAAGACAATTCACGCATATGCATCCCTCTTTACACAAGATATTTTATGAACTTCCTAATATCCACGATCCTAAAATTAAAAAGATTGCTACTATCATTCTTATGCGTGAATTTGATTATATAATTCGAGAAGCGAGATAATTTTTTTCTTATTATAAGGTAAATTTTGACCATCCTCCCATAGAACAAATTCTCCATGATAAAGACACTATACGTAGCTTGGAATCTGAAGATTATTTTGCTTATAGTGAGAATTTTAGGAGGAGGGTTCCTTATGCTGAAATTATTAAAACTTTGTACCACCATACTTGTGAAAACTTGGAGTGGATCACCCAGGGAATTGATGAAGGATTTAGTAATGATTATTTTTAGGAAATGGCTAGGGAACCTATTGATGACAAAATACACGTTTTATATGAGGATGTTTACGGTGATGATTCGGAATTTGGAGTAATGAACGTTAAAATCACCAAACAAAGTCCTTTCAATAGTTTAAGTTCTCCTACTAGAAAAGAAGGACATGAGAGTAGAGAGTTGTTGAGATTTTTTTAGAAGATTTGATTAAAAGGACTTGGGATTGAAAGATGACAACACTTGAAACTATGCATTACGCCTAGCTAGGGGCCTAAAACAATAGCGCTAGTTGGGAGGCAACCCAATAGTTATCTTAATTTTCTTTTTTTTTCTATTTTCTTGTGTGCACACAATTATGCTACTGTTATGGTTGTGTTTTTGTGTTTTAATTAGTGTTTGTGCCAAGTAAAGCCTTTGGGATGATTTGTATGATAGTTGATTTGATTATGTGAAAAAATAGAAACTTTGGCGCCCAGTTCTGGAATTTTGTAAATTCACACAAACGTGCTTTTGCTCTGACTTTTTTTTACACATAATTGATATACAAATTGCCCACATTGTCCCAATTTTTCAGAATTTGTAGAGTTACAGAAGTATGGTCAATGTTCAGATTACTACAGACTATTCTGTTTTTGTTGCGATGTTTATTTGTTTTGATGAATCTATGAATTGTATCGGGGGGGGGGGGGTATAAGCCATGGTGAAGTTATAATACAGTAGGTATAATGCAATAATAAATTATGAATGAGTATGCAAGAATACTTAAAGTGGTGATTTGCTTTATTATATTAATGGATCTCACGAAGGTATTGTTAAGCCTTGTGCGCTGAAGTTTTCAAGTTTTGGGTGAGATCACGATGGATGAAGGAATAAGGAGTGGGAAGAGCCTAAGCTTGGGGATGCCCGAGGCACGCCAAGATATTATTCAAGGACTCCCAAGCAACTAAGCTTGGGGATGCCCCGGAAGGCATCCCTGAGGGAGTCCTGGATTAGGGGGTCCTCGGGATGCCGGCATGTCTTACATGGGCCGAATTGGTGGGCCGCATTGTATCCGGACCGAAGACCTTTTGTGCCTTGGTGTGCACCCCACGTCAAGATGAAAGATCCGGAGTTCCCATGATGTAACCGACTATCTGTAAACCCTAGCACCCCTAGTGTCTATATAAACCAGGGGGCTTAGTCCGTAGAGGCTAGAAGAACAATCACCATCCTACTAGTTAGGGTTTAGTTCGTCTGATCTCGTGGTAGATCTACTCTGTAACCCCCTTATACACAAGAAATATAATCAAGTAGGACGTAGGGTTTTACCTCTTAGAGAGGGCCCGAACTTGGGCCAACATTGTGTCCCACGTGTACTGTTCCCCATCGATCCAAGGTTCACAGTTCGGGACCCCCTACCCGAGATCCGCCGGTTCTGACACCGACATTGGTGCTTTCATTGAGAGTTTCGCTGTCGGATCACCGAAGGATCGATGGCTCGCCTGGTCATCGGATACGGCATCAGCACCGGAGACATCTTCGTCCTCGGGCAACTTTTCGCGTTCGGCAGCATTGTTCTGCATGCCGACGCGATCGGTCAGCTCAACCAGGTCGACAATTTTGCCCCTGAGCAGCAGATCCGGTTTGGCAACTTCGAGTACGTCACCGATGCTCGGGGCGATCTGATCTTCACGGGCTTCTCAACCCTACCCGCAACAACCATGGCCTCCGAAGCATTAACTTCTGGGGCTCTCCCCGATCTGATCTCTGGACCGGCCCTTACCACGCTACCATCATCAAGCTCAGAAGCGTCTCCTACGTCCAAAGACCAGGAATCAACCTTGTCCAGACCCTCCCTCCTTGACGAGGATCCGGCCTTGAGCCTTAATGAGAATTCGGTGTCCGAAGATAGGGAGTCAACCCCCGCCGAACTCGCCCTTCTCACCACGGACTCGGCCTTGAGCATGGATGCAAGTACAGCGTCCGACGACCAAGGTTTTGCCCTGACCGGACCCGTGCCCGGTCCCACCATTGCAACGGAGGTCAGCTCCGAGGAAACTTCACACGCTGATCCGGCCAGCCTCGCCCTGTTGAATGAGGCACTTGACCGGATCCATATGATGGCTATTGTCGATGGCCCATCCTTGGCTCACGTTCAACGGAGCCTCAAGGTAGGCCACAGGAAATTTTACGTCCCACCCACCACCCACATGATAGCCACTGTCGAAGATTTAACAGACATGCTAGACTATGCCTCTGAGGAGGCCGACGACATGGATGACGATGATGAGGCCACAGCCCACGCGGACACCGCCCCTCCCGTCACCGGCCGCTGGACGGCCACATCCACCTACAATATCTACATGGTGGACACCCCCAAGTACGACGGCGACGATGGGGACGGCACCCCCAGAAGGGATGGTAACAAACCTGGAGAGGAGCCCCCCAAATGCCGAAGACAACGCCGACGATCCAAAGGGCGACGTAGTAGGGAAAGCAACACGGGCACCGAAGAGGGTGATACTCTGGACAACATGGAAGACCTTGGCGACCCCGCCCCTGAGCACCAGTCCGATGAATCAAAGGGGCATGAGGATCAGGATAACCTCGAGGACCCCAACGATTCCGAAGACAACAATTATATGCCTCTCTTTGAAGAAGAGATCAGCCTTGGAGCCAAAGACTTGATCGTCCTTGAAGATCCACTGGATCAGGAGCGCTTCAAGCGACAGCTTATAGCCACCGCGCGAAGCCTAAAGAAGCAGCAGCAAAGATAAAGGCCAAACAGGACACCCTCAATGACAGATGGACGAAAGTCCTAGCAGCCGAAGAGGGGTACGGCTATGAACGGCAAAACAAGAGCTACCCCAAGCGCAGGTTGTTGCCACAATTCGACGACAAGGCCACCGAGCCCGCACCACCCAGACAAACTCAAGGCAACCAGCCCGATCGCCCCCCTCGAGGAAGGGACAGAACGGTTGGCGAGGCTGAACACCCACCCGCCCCTCCTCGCCGTAAATGCAGGGAGGCGACACAGACGGAGTATCAATGCGATCTCAGGCATGATCTGTCCGCTAGAGCGGGTCAGTCAAGGTCCATATATGGATCAAAAAGTTATCCTCCCAACGGGAGAGAAGGATACCAGGCATGGCTCAACCGAAACAATAGACTTTGGGATCAACACAGGGCCAAGATGGAATCCGAGGTGCAACGCGATGTAGCCCCAACAAGGGGGGCTGCTCACCCAATGTGCTTCACCAAGGAGGTAATGCAACACTAATTCCCAGAAGGGTTCAAACCCGTGAACAACGAGTCATATGATGGAACCACGGATCCGGCCATGTGGATCGACGACTTTCTTCTCCACATTCACATGGCGCAGGGAGATGAGCTCCACGCCATCAAATACTTGCCACTAACGCTCAAAGGACAGGAGTTATGCGGGTGGAAGAGACCAGGGGAATTATGGACCTTCATCCAATGGTTCAAAATAAATTTTAGATCAATCTAATGGATGAAATTCGCTAAAACTCTAGCATTAACGTGGAGGCTCAAAAGGTGCCTCCAATTAGTAAATATAAGATAAGATACAAGGCTAGCATCATACGTACATGTACCATATACAAGTAATGGATACACCATCCGTATCACATCTTCACAATTTCCTTTGAATATTTCTTTGCGCATTGTGTAGACCTAGCAAGGATATTAAAAAAATAACCATTTAAGTCTTCATGTATAAGAGAGAGAATTGTGATATATGCAAGCTGAACCCAATTATGCACAAATTCATGCATACTTTTCTGAATTATTCTTCCAAACGGCTAGTTAATTCAACACAAAAACAAAATACTCTACTAAATACTGCAAGTGTCAAACGCCCCTCAGTTTTGCCAGTACTAGAAAATACTGTACTATTTGTATATTGTGGTATTTTGTGCCTACAGGTTCTAATACGGTGATTTTTTAATACTGTGGTTTTTTAAATATTTTGTATCCATAACTTGCTTCATGTAATCTTGGTCGCAATCTTTACCTAACAACTATAAATCCTCGGCTATGCTTAGGATAGCAACTGCACGTCATCATACGGAGACACGGAACCTCCTAGCTGGAGTACGTGTCACGTAGAAACTTAAACAATACATCAAAGTATGTCCCCACAACAAAAGTGATGAGGACATCACAACCAACGTGCCATGTAGAAATTTAAACAATACAACGATGTCAGCCAGCCCGACAGCAACAATGATGAGGACATCACAACAATTGACACAACACTGATCATCAATGGACCAATCATAAGAAGATCAGGTGAACGCTAACTTAAATTTATCCTATAATCCTGAAAATATGGTCGTGCTTTCATCTCCCTTATTGTTAGTTTAACTCACGAGCAATGTAGAAGAAAGCCAACAACCTTTCAGTTTATGAAGAAACAATGTTTTATGTCCAAGAAACATAGTTATAGAGTTCGCGAAGAAACAAGTTAGCTGCTGAAAAACTAGTTTGCTTTCACACGTAGCCGGGGGTTGTCCCTAGTATAAATATGCTAGTGCTCCCCTCCATAGGGAACTACTGACATTTCTTCTGATAGACAAAGACATAGGTTCATCCTGAGATTGGAGAGTTCTTACTACCCTTATTCTTGTGATTCCTCATAGAGTTGTACATAATCTGTGCTCCACGACCTGAGCGCGGTTGTGTGGGGTAGTTCACAGATTGTGGATTGACGATTGTCTCGGATTGCGGGCTACGATTGGCATCCTCATCGTCAGGTTGTACTACATTGTTTTATTTTGGCTGTTTGCGGCTAGTTACACCTTCGTTCGTCAATCCTATGCCATGAAGATCAAGCCGCCCCCTTGTGCACCTCTTCCCCGAAGCAGGTACCACGATCAAACATTGATTACGTACATGCGCCGATAAATAAAACAATAATTACGTGCGCATATCTTCTGGACAAAACAAAAAAAAATTGATAAAGGATATTTTCATTCAATCGATATATTGAGATGATACAACCGCAATGAGCGAATGCCCGGCCTTTGCATAACACGATGTACACAGCCAAGTCATCGAACACAATGAAAAATGAAGTATCATTTTAAGAAGAAAAAAGTCCATCCTAAGATGGGGTAGATCCTATCCGAAGATCACACCGCCATGTATGATGGGAGAAAGCCTCCCTGGCTGTATGCTCCAACCTCTGCATGATAGACCAAGTACGGAGTAATCACGTACATGCATGAATAACCTACACAGGAGATGAAACACATTTTTTTTAAACCACATCATTGCTGGTAAGCCACAGAGCCCAATATAAGGCTGCCGACCCACAAGAATATGTGCAGAAAATTATTTGTCAATACCCCGCAACCAATTTTCGAACATATTATGTGCATTACGAGGGGGCTAAAGGTTTGAAGCTACTTGAACTATGGCCCACACTGCATGAGAAAACTTACACACAGAAAATAAATGTTTAATAGACTCATCATGTTGGCAAAAGACACGGGTCTTCTACCTTACCAATTGCAGCGCGACAGGTTATCTTTTTTACACTCGACAGAAAAAGATAATGGGAGATGAGAAGATGGAAGGGGCACTTTACCGCCGGAGCGCACCCTTTCCTGCCCATTTTTTCCTTTTGGGGCGTGCTGCTCGCGGCTATATAAACCGGTCGGCGCCCCTATCTCCGCCACACTTACCTTTCTTCCACTCCACCGCCTATCTTCATTCGCACCCACCTCACCTCCGTCATGTCGGACCGGGCCCCCCCTCGTGGACCCATTTCTAGCAAGACCTCCGAGGACCGCGCCACCCGTCAGTACGCCGATGCTGCCCGCGGTACTCCGAGAAGGTCCAGGCCGAAGCCCTACTTGATGCCGAATCAGCCGTCGGGGCCGATGCCCGCCTCACAGCCCCCGCCAGTACGTCGCATGCGTGGAGGCGGTCGCCGAAGCAGAAATCGAAGCAGCGGATATGGAGGGCAAAGCCGTTGTGGCCATCGCTGCATCCAAGACACCCGTTGGTACTTAGAACGCGTTGAAGCCCAAGTTGCCGCAGCCAATGCCTCCCCCTCCATGGAGGTCACTTCCAAAAGGCAGCGGCTGAACGTCTAAAATGGCATTTAAATTTCTCGTTGTAGGGCAATGAATTTACTTTTATTTGCAATGTCCTCATTGTAGGGCAATGGATTCACTTTTATTTGCAATGTGATGTTGAACATCCTGTTTTGATGAACATTTTGTGAGCGGAACATTTTGTTGAACATCCTTTTATTTCCGGTTTCTCTTTTTGTGAAACACCGAGTTAAGGCACCGTGTGCACTACCCTTAGAAAATAATTGTCTGAATTGCCACAAGACATTTTCACATGTCACATACCACATACCATTGCTGCTGTCAGGTTTTCAGATTTTTATGGAACCATTTGCTACTTTTGAGGATTTAAAAGAATTTCTACGTATTTAATGCATATATCTTAATTTTGAACTACATGTGCACACAAAAAAGACATCTAAATTCAACTAAAAATCATATTTAGGTTTTCATCAAACTATGCACCTCATTTCTAAAAATAAAAATAAAACTGTTTACCGAGTGTCACGGAAAGAACACTCGGTGAAGACACTGAAGAGTGAAGAGTACCATGTGGATGGAAATTGGCCCGAGAGCCGACTTTACCGAGTGTTTTCTCCGCAGGGAGAACGGACACGTGTCATGAACTCTACCGAGTGTCAATGTTTTTACCGAGTGTTTCCTTGTGACGTGGGGAGGCGTGACGCGTCCAAGAATCAAATCGTGACGTGGGGATGGATCTCAATCTCTGATGGGGCTCGATCCTGATTGGATGCACCAACATGCATATATCCAGCTGGATCGCTGCCACGAGAGATGCGAGAGAAAAGGATAAGCAGCGAGCGAGGTTAGGTAGGAGGAGCAGTCTCCACTAGTGGGAATAGCGTCCGAGTGAGGTGAGCATCCCATTCCTCGTGCGTGGGAAGGAAAGCATTTGTTGATTCGTTTCCAAAAGAAGACAACCACGTGCACTCCATCACCGTGATAGTAGCATTCCGGGAACCAACGCAACGCAGCACACGGCGGCCGGACCGGATCAGCAATATATATGTGTGCTGCACCCATCGTGCATAACACAGTTGTGATACATACATATATACTGCTCCGCCGCCGGAATCATGGCGAAAGAACTCAAAGAAGACATCGAGTTCCTCTGGAAGTGGCGCAAGTACCTGCTGCTACTCGCCACGCTGGTCGCCAGCGTCACCTACGTAGCCGGCCTCAACCCGCCGGGCGGAGTGAGGTCCAAGGATGGAGGCGACACCCCAGAGCACCGCGTCGGCGCCGTCTCCCCGCCGCTGCCCCCGCCGCCCGCGGCCTACCCGTTTCGCGTCGGCGACCCGGTGCTCGTGCACACCTACTCGCCTCGGTACAGGGCCTTCTTCTACTGCAACGCCGCCGCCTTCGTCGCGTCCCTGGTCATCATCATGTTCCTGCTGGACTGGCGCATCAGCGGCAACCGCGTCGGCCTCACCGTGCTCCGCTCCGCCATGCTGCTCGACCTGCTCGCCCTCATGGCCGCCTTCGCCGCGGGGAGCTGCCGCAACGTGGTCGCGGTCAGCTACGTCTCCGCGCTCTTCGCCCTCGTCTTGGCCTACATCGCCATCCACGTCTACGTGGAAACACGCCGGAAGAAACCACCGGCACCGGCACCGCCGGACTCGTGTGCCGAGGAGGAGAAGCGCCTCAAGGAGCGGCGCAAGTTCCTGCTGCTGCTCGCCACCTTCGCGACGCCGCTGACGTACGGCGCCGGGCTGGCGCCGCCGGGAGGCTTCTGGAGCGAGACCGAGGACGGGCACCGCGCCGGTGCCCCGCTGCTGCACGACGGGCCCTACAAGATCCGCTACCACGTCTTCTTCTACGCCAACGCCAACTCCTTCGTAGCCTCCCTCGCCATCATCATGCTGCTCATGAGCAGGACGCTCAGCGGCCTCCTCGCCCGGTCCTACGCGCTGCCGGTGTGCGTCCTGGTGGAGCTGCTCGGCCTCATGGCCGCCTACGCCGCCGGCAGCTGCAGGTGGATCACCACCACCGCCTATGAATTTTGGTTGAATAGAGTTGCATTTGTGCCACAAAAAATTAGACGTTAAATGTTCGTCTCAGCTAACTTCAATTCCTGGGTCCGCCGCTGGCTGCAGGTGGATCACCACCACCGTGTACATCGCCTGCCTCGTCGGCGCGGTGTTCCTATACATCGTGCTGCAGGTCGTCATCGCAGGGTACGCCATGGGCACGTCCACCAAATGTCGTCAATACGTCTGCGGCATACTGACGTGCGACACGTACGTAAGCAATCAATCAAGCTCACACACGTACCTACGGTCCGATGATTATTAATTAATTAACAGATTATAATCTTAAATATTACAGGGAAAGGAAGCAGGGTGGCACGCCGTCGAGTAATGCTATTAATAGTAATGCCTTGCAAGAAGAAGCAGTAGTAGTAGTCCAAGAGGGAGGTGACGGCGGCGACGGAGTTGGTGCCGAGAATGTGGAGGAGTCGCGATCTCTCCTGCTGCTGCTGGCGACGCTGGCGGCGACGGTCACCTACCAGGCAGGGTTGAGTCCACCGGGCGGCGTCTGGCCGGAAGCGGAAGGGCATCTAGATCACATAGCGGGGAACCCGGTGCTCCAAGACATGCGCCCCAAGAGGTACAAGGCGTTCTACCACTGCAACACGGCGGCGTTCGTGGCGTCGCTGGTCGTCATCGTCATCGTCCAGAGCAAGGAGCTGAGCTCGGGCGCCGTCGTCAGGCGCGCCGCGCTCAACACGGTCATGACACTGGACCTGTTCGGCCTCATGGGCGCCTACGTCGCCGGGAGCTGCCGGGATAACACCACCACCATCTACGTCGCCGCCCTGGCCATCGCCGTATTCGTCTACTCCATCGCCAAGGTTGTGGCGTACTCGGCTCAGGGGCGCCAGACCAAGCTGATTCAATGGGTGCAGCGCCAGTCCAAGAAGCTTGCAGGGTGGCTCAATCTCTCCCAGCCCGGACCCGGGAACCCTGACGATCTGGAGAGGAAGCGCAAGTTCTTGTTGCAACTGGCCATCCTCGCCGCCACCGTCACGTACCAGACCGGGCTGAACCCGCCGGGCGGGTTCTGGACGGAGAGCGACGGGGACAGGTTGGTCACCGCCGGCGACCCAATCCTCCTTGACCACTACGGGGTGAGGTACCAAGTGTTCTTCTACTGCAATGCGACGGGGTTCATGGCGTCCGTCGCCGTCATTCTCCTCCTAGTGAACCAGACGCTGTCGAAGCAGGGCATTCGGAGCAACGCGCTCCACGTCTGCGTCATGATCGGCCTGCTGGGCCTCATGGGTGCCTACGCCGCCGGCAGCTGCCGGAAACTACACACCTCCATCTATGTCTTTGCGCTCGTGGCGGCCGTGGTCGCCTTCCTCGTCCTGGAGATCGTGATTTACTGGTTCGCCGCCCGCGACAATTGGTCAGATCTGCTGACGTGCCTTCCTGAGTGGCTGACGGGGCTGTTGAAGCCGCTGTCGACGGGGCCGGGCCCGGGCGGCGGCGGCAAGAGCAAGAGCAAGGAGGTCTCCGCCGCGGATAAACTGGAGAGCGAGAGGTACCTGAAGCGCAAGTACCTGATGTTGCTCGGCATCCTCGCGGCGAGCGTGACGTACCAGGCGGGTCTCGCGCCTCCTGGCGGCACGTGGGGCGACGACGATACGGCGTCGCCGCCATCGCCGTTCCCGTCAGCGCAGCCGCCCAGCATCGCCGGCAACCCGATCCTGCTTGACTTCAACGCTGCACGTTACCAGGCCTTCTTCTACTGCAACGCGACGTCGTTCGTGGCCTCCGTCGTCGTCGTCATGCTGCTGTTGCAGCGCACCCTGAAGAAGCGGCAGCCCGGTGCGTGGCTGCGGGCGATGCAGACCACTGTGGTGCTAGACCTGCTGGGCCTGCTGGGCGCCTACGCCGCCGGCAGCTGCAGGGACTGGGAGACGTCCGCCTACGTCATCGCGCTCGTCGCCGTCGTGGTCGTCTTCATCACGCTGCACGTGCTGCTGTCGTTCGACGCCGTGTTTTACAGGGCCGCCAAGCTCATGCCCAACAAGTACTTGGGAGGAGGCAACGATGTTCAGCCCAGGAATGCCGATGTGGACAATGCCTAGTTGTGGCATGTCTTTTTTTTTTTTTCTATTATTATTTGAATATGGTGCTTGTACCCAGTCTTTCTCACTGCGTGCGCTACAGATTCTGTTTGATGTGGCTTGTATACCAACTACCTGCAAGTCTATATCTCTATTTTAATAATAAAGGGAGGAGTGGTTCTGGCCATCAGTCGTAGAATTGCCCTAGAGTTTACATGAATTACCCCCTTTGCCACCAACAAGTGAAAAACACGAATCTTTTTTTTTTTATATAAGTCGGCCGTTTCTTTTGATTCAACATGCGGCGATACCCCCATGTATCACAAGTGCCTGGCCACCCCAACTGGTTGAACGCTTGCTCTTTCACCCTGGAGACCCAGGTTCCACCCTGGACATTTGGTATGCATGCCCTTACAAATTGATTGTTTTCGATGGAGCTGTCTAATATGTTTGCAATCAAATTAAGGCTTCACTTGGATTACAAATGCAAACAAATATATCAGCAAGACAAAAATAATGCTCTTATGCATATGCTATCATTAATTAATAAAACATACTTTGTTATTTTCATCGTAAGGCAAATATTTGTTGGGCATCACCAAGGAGGAACGACAACAAATGCGTAAAGAGATACCTACAACTAGGTAGATATTTTTATTGTCTAATAAATTGAAACACCTTGAGTACACTTCAAAAATTATCACATCTCTATGTTTTTGCGCAACACCATTTATCATGTTGTTTTTCATGTGGCATCATGCAAGATTTCAAGAGATTTACTGATGTCTCGAGAGTGTGTATGAGATGTAATTTTTTTCTTCCGTTGCAACGCACAGGCATATTTGCTAGTCTATATCTATACCTATACCCTTACTAACAAGGGAAACGTTTGCAGACGGTCGACCGGCCGAAGCTTCGGCCGGCCGCATCGCGAGTCAGCGCCCCACGCTCTCGCAGAGAGCCAGATCACAGCCCACCCGGCCCTTGCAACAGTCCAAATTTTTTTTCTACCTTATCCTATCCTTCTCCTGGCCACACATCCCTCTCTCTCTCCCATCTCGCTTTTCTTCCTTCTCCTCTACGCTGTGCGGCTGCTCCCGCCGCTCCCTGCATCTCGTTTTTCACTTTTTTTAAGGAATCACCATGGGAGCATGCGCGCAAACAATGGCTGTTACGAGCGCTGCCGCGCGTCGGGATGGAGATGCCAAAGCTGGCCACAGCACCTGCCGGTGCTGGAGAAGACGAGCACTCAGTGCCGGTGTGCGACAACACAGCCGAAAATGCTGGAACCAGCGAACCGAGGTGCTGCAACCCATGGCCTGACCGACGATAAGCAGAGGGCTGTCGGGCATGCTGGTGCGTCGTTTTGCTGGAGCCAGCCACCATTTTTGCTGCAATTGTAGGTGTGTTGTGCTACAACCGGTGACAAGAAGAGATGCGACGGGCGCCGCGCGACGACGTGGCAAGATTTTACTGGAACTAGCCACCCGTTTTGCTACAATGGTGACCGCAGCTAGCTGGAACCGTGCACACGGGATGCTGCAACGGTGACCACGGCGAGTACGGCGCGCTCGATTTTTGCTACAACGGTCACCGTGGCTACTGGTGCGGTGGGGTTATTGGAAGGTGGTGGTTGTTGTTCACTTGACCCATACCCATCATCGACCATCTTTCTCTTTAGGCAGTGAAGCCCTTAAAAGATCCTTACTCTGATATCAATTGAAAGGATCAAGAGGTCGACTAGATGGGGGTGAATAGGTGACTACAAAGTATTCGCTTTTCTTAAGAATTTTAGGGATGGTGCTGATAAATAAGTTCTCTAGATATGAAACTAAGGTGAGAACAACCTATATGGCAAGGAAAAGCTAGCTACACAAGTTAAGCAATAGCTCCAACTAGCTAGTAAGCACAAGCACAAAGTAAAGGTAAGGGTAACAGATTCACCACAAGTTGGAGATGAGGATGTATCCTGAAGTTCACACTCTTGGGGGAGTGCTAATCTCCGTTGGAGGGGTGAGAGAGCCAAGGCATCCTGAATGCCACCGAGGCTCACCCAATTCTCCTTGAGCCTCCCATCGAAGAAAGGACCTCAATGCACTAGTGGTTGGTCTTCAAGTGCCCATCGAACCTTTACAAACTTCTCTGGAGCACACCACAACAAGGAAGCTTCCAGAAGGACTCCAACCGTCAAGGAGTCCCCAATAACTCCAAGAGTAACAAGATCCACCAAGGATCAAAGGGGAGTTCAACTCTTCCTTTGGTGAAAATTTAGACCAGGATCTCCTCTAGCTCTCCCTAAAGTTTGAGCAAGATTGGGGCACTAGGGAGGGAGATCTCCAAGGTTTGAGCTTCGAAATCAAAGGAGGAGAAAGAATGGAGTCGTCCCCTTCCTCATGGGAACCTCCAAAATCCAACCGTTATATGGGGCTTATATAGGAGGCCCCAAAATCCAACCACTATGTTGCATTTATGCGTGCCCCGGAGGTTCCGGGCGGGCCTAGAGGCTTCGGGCATTCTCCAGGGGCAATAGAGAGCTGCAACTCTGGGGACTGCATCTTCTGTTAAGCCCGGAGGCTGACCGAAGGCAGCTCGATGGTTCCGGACCCCGGAGCTTTCGGGCCATCTCCGGGGTCAACAGAGAGCTGCAACTCGGGGGTTCCAGGGGACAACAGAAGGTTGCGATCACAGAGATTTTAGGGTTTCTATCTCTTGCCTTGGGTGAGATTTGGGTGCATTACGTGAGTTGATTCCCACCATTTCTCCAACGCGGACCCCCTCTTTATATTACGACTTTTCTGTCGACTCAAACAAATTTAAAACCAATAAAACGCCATATCTTTTCATCTTTTTGGCGCGGGGGGGGGGGGGGGGGGGGGGGGGGGGGGGGGGGGGAGGGAGGCTCAGACCATCTTGCTTGCCTTCGAATGGCCAACACATTGTGACGGTGTCCCGGCTACGGGCCTCTCACCACGTCGGTTCCCGGCCTGGTGGACCGGGCCGAGGACCCCTAGGTCGGTTCCGCGTAGGGCTACTTCGGGTGGCCCATGGCGTTCTACGAGGAAGACTCTGGAAGACTTGCCGTTCAAGACAAGAAGTCCTTATCCGCGCAGGACTCTACCTCCACCGACGTAGCCTACTAGAACTCTTGTAATCCTAGGCCTCCGGCATCCTTTATAAGCTGGGCTCGGGCTAGTCGATAGAACACATTACAACTTAGATCTGAGAATCATACAATCTCTTGGTAGTTTACCTGTACTCTATACATACTCCAACGCAGTAAAACATGAGCAGGACATAAGGTTTTATCTCCTCGGAGAGCCTGAACCTGGGTAAATCATGTGTCCCTGTTACCATTGTCCCAAGACGCCTACCTTAGTGTCCCCTACTAGGAGATCTGCCGGATTTAGCTCCGATACACTGTTTATAGACTCAAGCACATGGTTAGATCACTAATCTTGTTGTCATTAATACCAAAATCACTTACGGGCAAATATGTCCTTTCAACGAAGCTCTCTAAAACTCGCCTTGCAACTACCTCCACTTCTTGCTCCTCCCCCATCACATCGGCATGAATCACAAAAAAAATTCGTCGTGCGTGTCGTCTTCTCAAATCACCGAGAGAACGCGCGCCATCGCCATGGCCTAATCGCCATCGCTTTTGCCCCCTTCATCACATCCTTGCTACCCCCATCCCTCTCTCCATCCCCACTCAAAAGACACCCTGTGGGACGTGTGCGATTTTGTGAGAGGACAGCGGGGTTTCGAAGGGATTTTGGGCTTACCTGTGGTTGACCGCCCTCGTCGTGCTTCCCCCGCAACGCATGTCGTCCGCCACCACCCACGGCAACCGGGAAAAACTAGAGTTGGTTGCTCTCTCTCGCCTACTTCGCCTGGCGGTTTGAGAAAGGGGAGGGGATTGCAATGAGAGAGAGAGAGAGAGAGAGAGAGAGAGAGAGAGAGAGAGAGAGAGGCCCTCGGCCCTAAATTTCAAAACTGCTGCCACCGTTGCTCGTATAGAGCCGCTAGCGTAGGGGGAACGCCCCCCAGACGATTGCCATGTGGGGTCGCCTCCTAACCGGACGCGTTGTGTCACACATCGCTCGTGCATCTCGCACGGTGTAAAAACTAATGTGCATTAAACTAGCATGCGTGTGGGCCGCTTGCCGCTCCGACCAGGTAACCCCTGTCGGCTTCGAATAGCCTCACGATCATATCGTGTGGCTGGAAAAGGTGTTACAAATCGATGTAACAATCAATATTAATGGAAGAGAAGGTAGCATCAGATAGATTATTTTCATCACCAAAAGCGCGAAAATATGAATTGGGCAGGAGAATAAGGTGAAGACTTGCCTCTTCCTTCCATGTGTTTCAACACTTGAGTTGAACATAATACCATGGATGTCAAGTGCCAAATCCTACTTCTTAGAGAATTCCTGCATGTTAACGATTTTTTCTGGTTACATCTTTGCAATGGGTAATCCTTTCCATTTTCAGGGTAAAAAAAAGGGTAATCCTTTCCCGTCATGGCTTGCTTGGCAATTCATCCAAGTTGATCTGAGCAGCAACCAATCAAACTTGATAAGGTAGCACACTTTGGATAACAAAGCAAAACAATCATATATACTGATGGCTGAAAAAGCAACCATCAGAAAGAGCAAGAAATAATTAATGCACAATGTCCAATCAACTTGTGCATTAATCATACAATCCACTCCACTAGCACTAACTAGGTAATATACAGCCGATCTAACTATCGAATCAACCTCTAATAAACAGTGAAAACCCATACATACATACATACATACATACATACATACATACATACATACATACAGAGAGGTGACAAAACAACAGCAGCCACCAACCAAACTTTGTATGAGAAAACAGCTCCCAGACAGCCACCTGTGACGTGTATCGAAAACATTAAGCCCGCCTGCAGACGCAGACGATCATTCTAGTTAGGGTGTCGTCTGATCCTTCCAGTCCTAGTTTTCGTATCTCCTGGCAGACTCCATGCTGTCAAGAATAGGACTGGTGGTGTCTCTTAGGGCGATCCCACCCTGACCTTGCCCTTCTTCCATCTCCGTGGGCCGCACACTGGAGGAGTTTGCAGTGCCTGCCTCAGTTAGCTGGAGGGTGTATTCGTGAGGCCACAATCCTGCAATGGAAATTGTTATTTGTTATCATTGAAAAACCACGGAAAACTCAAACTCCATAGGTAAAAGGAGGCACCATCTGCATCATAAGGATATGGGAAAAATTGCAGGTAACAAAATGAAGCCACTGTGAGACCTGCAAATTAAAGGGCAACAGGAGAGGAAAAAATATATTAATTATGCGCATTTACAAGGTCACCTGTGTAAATAATTTAATTTACACAACTAGGACAAATGGCAAACCTAGAATAGCTCCTGCAAACACATCTTGCCAGTGATGCCAGTAGTCATCCACTCGAGAAACCGCAACAAGAGCAGCAGTAAGTAGAGGCAGAACACTAATGCACAGCTTTGCAATATGACCTTTACGATCAAAAACTGCGATTTTCCCAGTTAAGTACCATGCAAGGAAGCCTAGGCCAGCGAAAGACCCTGGAATAGATTATTAACAGCAGATGAAAGAAAACACAGTTATTAGATCAATGATTTAGTATGGTTATCTAGCCACAACCTATTTGACGCAATTGTAACAACACTACCATACATAGATGGTACATGTGGCTAATAAAAGACTGAGACCCCAGTTTTGATATTGAATTGGCCTAAAAACTTATAGCTTTTACCTAGATAAATGCTTCTGATAGGACTCGTATTTCACCACACAGAGCATGTTTTGGCTGCAACCTTGAGACAAGACTAAGGCTAGGCCAATTTTGTGGGGTCTCTAATCAAACACATGACCTATGTGCATTGTCCATTATAAGATATATATACCTCCACAAAATGGCAGGCATGACAATGTTTTTATGCTGTGGACTAGTTTCAGAACTACTTACCGCACAACTACTCCTACAACAAGCAGCAACCAGGCATCTAAAATGGAAATGGGGCACTTCCTGGTTCGCTGCCACATCACACCAACGTAGCCAATGCACCAGGCTGTCTCGTGCCCAATTGTGGCCTAGCCACCCGTCAGAGCTCCCCTGATTCGATTTTTTGTCCAAAAGGACCACCTGCCCAACGGAATTGCTAGAAAAGACCCTCTCCGGATGAAATTCGTAAAAAAGACCCCCTCAGCCGTGGCGGCAGGCGCACCTGCCGACACGTGGCACCTGCCGCCACACCGGTAGGCGGCAGCACTGTTCATGGCAATGTTTACTCGGGGGCAGTTTTCGCACAGTAGAATGGCAACGTACGCGAGCGAACAGTGCAGCCTGTCTCCCGGTGTGGTGGCGGTACTGTTCATACAGATGAACAGTAATTTCCAAAAAAATATCAGAAACATTCAAAAAAACTGAAATTTTTTTGTCAGCAAAGACGATCAAGTGTTCTAAGTGGGTGCAAAATTTCAGATATTTTTGAATTTTTCTGCTATTTTTTATTTATTTTTTCGAAATTACTGCTCATCTTGTATGAACAGTGCTACCGCCACACCGGGAGGCGTCAGCACTGTTCACTCGCGTCCCGTTGCCGTTCTACTGCGTAAGCCGTCCCCCGTGTGAACAGTGCCATGAACTATGCTGCCGCCACACCGGGAGGGCGGCAGGTGCCACGTGTCGGCTGGCGCGCCTACCGTCACAGCCGAGGGGGTCTTTTTTGTCAATTTCATCTGGAGAGGGCCTTTTCTAGCAATTCCGTTGGGCAGGTGGTCCTTTTGGACAAAACTCCCCTTGATTCAATGACTGCCACTAAGCCAGCTACCACAAGCAGCCCAATCAACCACAAAACAACAGGTTGTCATCACTTATTCCCAGGTCCCAGCATGGATAGTGTCAAAAAAGGATTATCATAAGGGTGTAAAAACCAATGTTTCAAATAGCGGGCTATGCCAAATAGCGGCGGTCCTCCAAATCAGCTGTAGCGGGGCTATAGCCAACTATTAGCGGACTATTGTACATGAGTACCATTTAGCGGCACCCTGGTCAAAAAGCTATAGCGGGGCTATAGCCGGCTATGGTAAAAACTGACTTCCAAGTATGTAATTGAGTTATAAAGAATGCCTCAGGCATAGCTGACCAAATGCCTGACACCAGTATTACCAAAGGAAACATTAGGTACATTAAGTAATTTACATGATGAGTGTCCACTTGGGAAGCTCTTGTAACCTTCTTTCATGACACTCTTCTCTCCATGGCACAAAACGCCAGTGGTGACATTATCATAAAGCTGAAAATAGAGTCCTTCGATGAGTTTTGGTCAATTTGGAGTCCATACATGATAAGAACTGAACAATGAGCAGGTCAACAAAGATGAACTTGTGACTGGAAAAAGTGAAGTTCTTGGCTAGTAATCTTACATCCTTTCCATCTGGGAAACAGCGCCAGAAGAAATCAGGGCGTGGTCGGCCAACTCCATCCTTAATTGCATCAGTAATCACCGCAGTTATGAGCACCGAATAAAGAATACCTGCAAAAATATATGTGTTTAGAATTATTTCTTTTACATACAATATCAACATATTCATATGCCTAAGAATATGTAGATACCTAGTATGCCATGGTGCAAATCATAGACATTCTTCTTCTTGAAGTAAATTCCACCAAAGATAGCACAGGGTAAGACAATTCCAATGAGCTGCAAATCATGTGAGTTACAAAATTGGAACTATATTTTTGAGTGGCACAAAAATGATGTAAACGATGCAAAGTCCAAAATTAGAAGCACAAGAACACACCGGAACAGCCCAAAAGGGCACAGTATTGACCTTTAAGGGATATCTCAGGTCAGTCATCATGTCCTTCCCAACAAAACGGTGAAAAGGCTCAATTATATTCAACAGTCCATCCATGACAGCAAGGAGGACAAGTATTATCCAGTCATACATGTGGAGTCTTGCCAGTTTGGCTCCATGGGACTTTATAGTGTAACGGCCTAACTGGATATCTGCCATTATGTCCTATAAATAGCAAAGGGAGCAAGACAAAGAATTGTTGAGTAAAGTTGCAATAATTACAAGATAGACTGGATGTAATACAGCTATGATTAATGAAAGAAAAAGGGTAAAAAAAGGATTAATAACAAAAACAGGAGCACAAATACTTGCAGTTGTAGCATTTCTGATGAAGACAGTGTTATTCTGCTTGACTGGCTTCTGTAAATAATTTTATGTTCCTGTATTTCCTTAGTTTATTCATACACACAGTGCTCCTACAATTCCAAATGACTCGCGAGCTTGATTGCAAAATGATCATATTTACAGGATATAGTTTCCAATTATCAAACCCAGTAAAACGAGTAATACTGTAATAATATTTTACACATAAACCCAATGATTGACGAGTGTTGAACCAAAAACATGACGGCCCAAAGAGCCCACAATAGGGAGCATGAAAATTCTCGCCCAATCAAATTTTCTCATAATAAAACGGATTATGAGCAAGCCAGTATCAACATGATTTATCTAGGAATTTGCATTGCAAATAATTTTATCACCTGGGCAAAATGTGCAAGTTATAACTACAAACCATAGTAGATAAGAAGTTTGTTCTCGTTGTGAACATCACAGCCCAAAGATTCTATCCTAGTGAGCATGAAAATTTGGGACCAAGTCAAGTTCCTAACATAGAACCACTTCAGATGGCCATTATGAACAATTCAACATGATTTATCCAGGGCTTCGTTATATCGATTTTTATAAAACATCACATCCCATTTGTATGAATGGCAAGTTGGAACAGACAGGCATGCAGTGTTTTATCTGGAAATCGAGAAATACTTTTAGCAGATAAAAAACAAGATTGGTACGGCAACCAGGATATAGAACAGTGCTGTATCTATTCTAGCATGTCTTGTGAAACAGGGCATGGGCCACATGTGCTTCCAACTAAGGTGGTGCTTGGTTCATCGGCTATCCCTCGGTTGGACAGGGATGGCCAATTTTCTGAGGGATGCCACCCGTTTGGTTTAGAAGGATGAAAGGATAGGGATAACCAAGATGCTGAGAATATTCCTCAAAAAACTGGTTGGCAAGAGCCGGCAAAATATGGTGGATGAGGGCAGCCACGCTCGTGTCGCAAGCGAATCGTTTCTTTCGTTCAGTCAGCTCTCCCGAACTAAAAGCATCTTTCGGTTTATCCACCTCTCCGCGCTCTATTTCTTGGGCTTGGCGGCGGCGCCGGCGCCGGCCGGAGAAGCACAGCGGCGGATAGGCCTTGCCCTTCCTCTCCCTGTCAATCCAGCCCTCTCTCCTGTCTTATGTGCGTGGCCGGCGTGAAGGCGGCGGCAATGGCTGTTTGGGCGGATCTGCGATGGCACCATCACCCTTGAGTGGACGTGAAGGCGTAGAACCGGATCCAGCCGGAGCCTCGCGCTCCTCGACGACGGCCACCACGCAATCAAGCTCTGCGTGCCTCTGCTAGGTTAGGCTGCGGCTGGCTCGGTGCCTCTATCCTCTCAATTCCCATGCTCCAATTCCCCTGTATGAAATTCTACTCTCTGATTTGTTGCTCTACGAACTGCAGCCCGATCTGTTATTATATTCATGGATGATTGTGTGTGTATACTAATTTATGCGTCAGGACGTGTGGCTGATTGTGTGTGTGCACGCTTGTGTATATGTATCTTGAAGCTTTTTTACTACCGTAAATAAAGAATAAACAAGAAAAAGAGGCTATCTGAACGTGTAGTTATATTTTTCAAAATTGGCATGTCAAAGTTAAACACACAAATAGCTATCCCTAGCCACCTCTCATCCTTTCAACCAAACAACAAAACATGGATATTCAACCAATCCAATCCCACCCAACCAAACAACGAAAAGTGGTTATCCCTAACCACCTGGTTGAGGATATCCTTAGCCAACCCAGCCTTTCCATCGAACCAAACGCCTAATGCCATTGATTCCAACACAAGTGTCGGTGTTTCCAGGAAAATTTCAGCTCATGCATGCAATAGCGACAAAACTGGCAAAAACAGACTCATCATCAATTCGTTCACAATTTAGACCTAACTTCAACTGCATTATAGTAGAAATAACAAGGAAGTACCGCGCTTCTTAAAACTTTACGGACTTGCAAAAACATGATTGTGTTCATTGATGAAATTTATGATCCCTGTAGCCAGTTGAGAGCCAAAAAGGGAATAATATGCTATGATGTACCTCCAGTCGAGATGCAGGATACAGGACAAGAATCAATGAATCATGCAAGTTCCATGCTGCTATTGTTACAGCTAGCTACACATGATCCCTCTAAGGCCTTGTTTGGCACTAGTTGTTTTCCAGCCCCAAGAGTATTACCAAACCCCTTCCCTAGTGCCAAACAAAGCTTAAGCCCCAATCCGCAGGGGTACTTGTTTGGATGTCAGGGATCGTTGTAATGAAATGAAGTCAAGTATTAAAAATAAAACTTTTATGGCTGCTGCCTGGAAGCTACTACAGCATAAACATGCCAACTACTAGTGCAAGCACAAGGCCTAAGCCCCAATCCCCTGGTACTTTTAGTGTTAAAGAAGAGGAAGGTTAGGATTTAGGGGCGGGCCAAATAACCTCGGATTTGGAGGAGGAAATCAAGGTGCTGCCGTGAAGCTCATGTGCGCGTCAAGTTCGTCTTGTCCCTGAAGCTCCTGCAGCGGGAAACCACACCTAAAGAAAGGACCTGCCCCTGCTACTAGCACACCGCCGGCAGGCAGCAGCCCCGCTCGCGTGCGCCGCGGCACTCTGCCTCTCGCCCTATCTGCAGAGAGAAGAACGGCTGCACAGAGAAGAACGGAGGGAGAGAGGGACTGACTCATCTAGTCTAGCCGCCACTAGCAAAGCATGTTTCTTTATTTTCTTTCTTTATAATAAATTTCCCAAGTGGGATGGCAAACTGTTTATGGAATAATAACTTTATTAAAGGTCACAGGACTCTCCCATCTTTTTTTATTGTGGGTCACAGGAAATTCCATCTTGCTAATTGGCAGGTGATTTGTATGAAAAAAGAGAGATTCTTTTTTTAGAAAGTGCAGGTCGTATTCATCTTATCTCAAAGCCAGCACATACAACACGCACACACCACACTAGAAACTACCAGTTACACCTGTCCCAGTCTCCCAGAACATATGCAGCAACCACCCAGGAAAAACTAAAATTACAGCGAAGCCCTCCTGGGTACTTGACTGCGCAGGGCATCTTCATCGACTCCGGCCACGTCGCCGCCATGCGTCCTGCTCTCTTCTCCGCTGCGACTGCAGAAGGAAAGCAACCACCTGCACACGCCATCGCCATCATAGGCTTTCCATACCGCAAAAGTGCCCGTCCCGGTGGACGAGAGATGGGATCAGGTTCCGGAGCATCGGCCGGGAAGAAATCCCAGGCACCGCAGGCAGATCCTTCACCGCAGCCACAAGGAGAGGAAGATCTGCGCCGCCGCGCAGGTCGGGGAGAGACGAGAGAGAATCCACGCGGATTTCCGTCGGGGGTGGGGAAAGTATATGAATGGGCCGTCCTCTAGCAAAGCATGTTTCTTTACTTTAGTTTCTTTCTTTATAAATAAATTTCCCAAGTGGGATGGCAAACTGTCTATGAAATAATAACTTTATTAAAGGTCACAGGACACTCCCATCTTTTTTTTATTGCGGGGCACAGGAAACTCCATCTTGCTAATTGGCAGGTGATTTATATGAAAAAAGAGAAATTCTTAACCTTAGAGATCTGCATATATGCCTCTTGGGATCCTACTAGTTAGATTAAAATGCACGCTACGCTAGCTCTGAACCAGGCTCTAAAAACAGTACACACACAACATCCTTTGTAGGGAAGCATATCCCCTGACGTGGGGTCACTGACATGTGGGCCACCCACGTCGTCCCTTTTGTAGCACACCAAACTCCCCTTCCACATTCTGGAAAGGTGTCATGTGGGCCGCACAGGCAATCAAGTTTGGGTATAGATGGAACGTGGGTATTGGAGAGAAAAAATAGATTTGGGGAGGACTGCTGGTTTGGCACCTCCCCATTGCTGTTCAGTTCTGGCATACGTATGTTATTTGCAATGATCATTTCAAAACAATCAGCCAGCATATATGCCTCTTGGGATCCTAGTTAGATCAAAATGCACGCTACGCTAGCTCTGAACCCAGGCTCTAAAAACAGTACCCCCCCCCCCCCCCCCCCCCCCCCTCCTTCAACACACACAACATCCTTTGTAGGGAAACATATCCTCTGACATGGGGTCACTGACATGTGGGCTACCCATGTCGTCCCTTTTTGTAGCACTCCAAACTCCCCTTCCACCTTCTAGAAAGGTGTCATGTGGACCGCATAGGCAATCAAGTTTGGGTATAGATGGAATGTGGGTATTGGAGAGAAAAAATATATTTGGGGAGGACCGCTGGTTGGGCACCTCCCCATTGCTGTTCAGTTCTAGTATATGTATGTTATTTGCAATGATCATTTCAAAACAATCAGCCAGGTCTAAGACTTTTAGAAGAATATTTTCTGACAGACTGATGGAACAATGGTATGCCCTAGAATCTATAGCTAGCAGCATCACATTCGCTGGAGATGTTGGTGCTAGTCTGGGAATAGAATGTGATCCTTTGGTCTTGGAATACACTAGCTATGGAGTTTAATCCTCCATCTGTCTTTATGTTATCATTAATTTTAGGGGTGTGGTGGAAAGAACTTTAGGACGCTCCATGTATCGCTCCCCTGGTGACACAAGGGCGATACCGCAACAGCCACTAGAGAGCTCCCTCCGTCCAGGTTTATTTACTCCCTCAGTCTGGGTTTAAAAAGCCGTCTGGGTTTAAAAAGCCCATTAGCCAAAACAACAAGACCAAGGAAAGGTAAATGCTAATGTTATCTTCTATATCTAAATAGCTAGCCCCATTATTTTCAAAAGAATGCTAGCCCCTACTAATCTAGTTCTCTCAATATGCAAGCATGCCAACTATGAATGCAACATGCATGTAAAAGACCCACCTCAATATGCAACCATGCATAGGAAGAAGCCCACCTCAACATGCATGAGAATTTCCATTCTACTATGCTATTTATATTTAATAAATATTTTACAAACTGTACAATAATAATAACAAAATCTTATTTTTTTTAGTTTTAATTCTCATATTATTATTAAAGTATTCATTTTAAATACAACCAAATCTTAATAGAATATGTTGCAAAACATTCCCGCAACAACGTGCGGGGTATTATCTAGTATACCAAAGAGAGTGATCCCCACTACTTTATTTATCTTAACATGATGCCTATCCACCTCAAATTTTCCTGCAATGTGGTGAAGCCACATCATCCGAATACGTCATCTTTTTTGAAAATGGAAAAAAAATCCAGACCTCCTGTTGTGGTGATGTAGCATGTCGTCCCATAAATTACTCACTCAACAATTGATTTCTACTGCTCTCTTCATCTTCTGCACAAAATCTCCTACCATTTCCCTCATAGTATTTCCTATGGCAACGCTTGCTGGCTGGCGATTTATTTTTTTCCAATGGGTTCCCATGGCGAGGCATCCTTTCTTCTCCCACGCAAGCGTCATTTATTTCCCCCAAAGAACAATCGCATCGTTACCTTTTCCACGCCATCAAATCCCACTACTGTTTTTTCAATAGAAACAGATGGATTCCCTTCTCCTTCCTCGCACACTCCATCTCTAGCTTTGAGCCTCTTCCTCCCCTCTCCGCAGGAGCGGCTGAGCTCAAAGTACCAGCCGCTACTCTGGCGTTGCTGTTTCCTCTTCCTGTTGTCGCTGGCTTGGTCTTCGAAGCGGTACATCAGGCCATTCTCATCTTGCTTAGAGTCCTAGTAGTCTCGTTTCCTCTTCCTGTTGCTGATGTCTTGGCAGGGGAAGCGGTACGCGTATGTTCATTTGTTGTGTGAGGATTCTTGGGTTTCTGTTGACACCAAGTTGTGTTCGTGTGTGAGCATTTTCCATCGTGGTCTTTGCGATTTTTAGTCTGTTCCTTTTCCTGTAACATTGGCCACTGTTCTACTTCAGAGTAGCAGTCTTGGGTACGCTGAAGGTACGACCATGTGAACTATAATGCACTTTAATATTCAGTAGTTGTCTATATATTATATACAAGCTTACGTCGACGATGAGCTAAACTTACGTCGAGCTTCTTCGTGATATCATTTCGCCTTGAACAGCAAGATTGATTCTGAGCTTGCATCTTATCTGTGATTCCAATAACCTTTGGCTTCACCATCCTTTTACTTGATGTCGTCGCTGACCGATTAGATCTTCATGTAACCTCTCAAAAAAAATTGTGTCATGATCATCGTCAACATTTTGACTTCTTCCAAGTTGCGAATCGAATTCATGATGAGAAATACCATCCTTGCACCTCGATAATTTGTGTTGCCATCAATATCCTTGACTTCCTTCCAACACAGACTTGGTCATGTTTTGGTTATGCCTTAGGTTCCTTGCTATTCTTGAAATTGTTCATTTGTATCACTTGTGATCTTCAAACCCAATCTTTACTTCAACACCTTATCATTGCCATCCCGAAGCATGATTATGGTACTCCGAACATCAACAAGAACATTGGAAGCGCAATGCTAAATGTTTCCTAATCAATTATCCAAACACTGCTTTATGGGTAAACATCATGTTTCACCTTGCCCCTTTATCTAAAAGGTTACGTACTTGCTGTCTTGTCATGTATATCATGCTCTTCTTATTCTTGTGAAGGATATACTTCTAAAATTTGTGAATAATTTTTTTTCCTTTCCATTGGTCTGCTTAATCTGATAATCACTTTTTCCTTTTCATTTGTCTGTTTAACCTTTCTTGTAAATTATATGATCTAAGCCATAATAATTCCCTACCAATGTAAACACCCCGATGTACAACCCTGTCATTAAAACCCTGTTTCTATTGTTGTTGACATTCCGGTAACGACTGATGGACGAGAACCTTGCCTATTGGTCCGCCTTGTTTCAAAGAGCAGGAAAATGGTTCTCTTTGTCCCCCACAACATAGCTGGTAGACTGTTCTCTGATGAACCTTGTATCGTGATCACACAAGATGCCACCACCCTTCTTATTCATCATGGTGGTATGTATGTTGATCACTTCAATTTTGATCATCCTAATGATTCAGAATTGCTTGAATCCTCAAGTACATACTGGTGCAGTATGCTTTGCCCTCTGTAGCACTTGCGACTGAAGCTCCCAGTTAACCTTGTAACCAATTGTCATTCTACCTTGTACCTGTCATTATTTAGAATTCCTTACGGAAACTCTCTCATTGATTATGAAGTTTCACGTAAATGTCTAGGTGTTCCTTGTATCGGAAATTACCCTTGCACTTGGCTTCGTAAGTATTGCCGGGAGCCACCTTCCTTGAGATGATCCATTCCGGTATCAGACGCAATGCTTATTCCTGTTGCCCTGGAACCCCCCCCCCCTTCCATCATCTGTCATAAGCATCAAATGCTTGCCTACCCACTTGAAACTTATTGTACCTTCTTACTTTGCTTTCGATGTTATTCTTAAGTTTTAACTCAAGATATGCCTCTATGCCTCATTCACTGAGATAGCCCCTAGGTACCTAACATGTTTAGAGCTTCGTCCTTCTCGAGTTTTTCCCCTTATCCTTTTCGTAAGTATGATGAATATCCTGAAGGAAGAATGATAATTTCGTCATGATGCACTGATGCAGAGAAATGAAGACTTGAACATAGTAGATCGATCTCTCCGGGAAGAGCAATCAAGACTGAGAAGACTCGTTAGAATTTCGTAACCAAATCTTTCCCCCTTACTCTACCTCTTAAATCTCGGGACGAGATTTCTTTTAGCAGAGGAGATTTGTAACACCCCTTGTAATTAAGCTACAGTAGCCTTCCACTAATTATGCCAAGTCACTTTGTTTTGCAATGCTTGATCATCTTTGGTTTCATATCTCATTTCAAATTCCACTTCAAATGGAATTCAAATTTCAAGTGAAAATAAAAGTTGGTCAAATCTGAAAACTAAATTGTTCATGTGATTGGAAATATTCCCTAGTTAATATTGTTAAGGAAAACAACATCACTAAAATTCCCAAATTGCCCTTGGCTATTAAAATAGTGGACCAGCAGCACCTTTTTAGCCCATTTAAATATAAGCATAATTCAAATGGATTCAAATTGGCCCCAAATTTTTGTGCCAGCTCGAAATATTATAAAGTATTTATGAGGCAAGTTCCACATTTTATAAAAATCATTTGATACAGAATTAAAATGCAAAATAGTGGCTAAAATGCAGAACAGAAATGGAAAATGGAAAAGAACAAAACCTATTGCCCAACTGGGCTCTAGTGCACAGTAGCTGGCCCAGCCCGCTCCCGGCCGTCGTCTACCTCTCTCTCCTCCCTGTGTCAGCTCGCGCACGCGTGGTCGCCATTCCCACCGTGCCTGCTCATCGCCCGCATCGCTACAGTCGCTGGGGATGGATAAGAACGCCACCACAGCCTCAGGGACTCGCGCTAGCCCTTATCCCCCATCCCCTCGCTCACTCTCGCCTCCGCAT
Source organism: Thinopyrum elongatum (assembly GCA_011799875.1). NCBI lineage: Eukaryota > Viridiplantae > Streptophyta > Magnoliopsida > Poales > Poaceae > Thinopyrum > Thinopyrum elongatum. The sequence continues at coordinate 725,504,363 of CM022298.1, read as the reverse complement.
CGCTTGCCCGCCTCTGCCGTCGCCATGGCCATGCCGCTCTCATAGCCGTCGTGCTCCGCCCGCTACGCCACCGTGTCTGGGAGACGCGCTGCCATCCACTACATCGCCTGAGGCCACCCGTTCGAGCTCAATGCCCCTGCTACGCGCGAATCGACCGTTTCTTCCACCTTCGGTCACTGGCACCTCTCCGACGTAACCATCGTCTCTGCTTCTCCTAAACCTCTCGCCGAGCCGCCGTGTGCTCCTAGGTGAGCACCTCGCCGTTCCCCTCTGCCTCCCCCTCATTCCGCTGCCCCTAGCCATCGATCCCATGGTTGCTGAAGCTCGCCGCCGCCGCCATGCTTGCTACCACTGCTGTGTTGCTCCTCCGGCCCAACCGAGCACGCCAACATGCTCGTGCCCCCGCGTAGATGCCGTAGGTGCCTAATGCTAGCCGTGTTGCTCGCCGTAGCGCCGTTTGCCATTACACCCGAGCTTCAGCCTCCGCCAATGTCGATGTCGTCATCGTTTTAGACCACCTCGACCCGTGTTCTTTACACCGGTGGACGCGGCTCACTGCGGCCGGTCGAACGCGCCATTCCGCGGTCGATTTGGTTGCCAGAGGACCAATCCTGCGCCCCTCTGCAGCGTTCTGTGTCGATGGAGGCGCGCCGGCGTTTAAATCCGGCGGTGGGTCGCCGACAGATGGGTCCCACCGGTCAGGTGATTAGCTCAGCACTAATTAAAATTAATTAGTAACCCCAATGACACCTGGGCCCCACACGGCTAATTAATCTAATTAACTAATTTAGTTAAAATACAGTGTACATGCGGGTCCCCTTCTAATTTAAACTGATTTAATTAAAATCTATTATCCAACAATCACTGACTGCTGGGACCCACCTGTTAGTTGAGTAGTCAACAGTGACTGTGCCAGCTGACTGGGCAGTTGACTAGGTCAACTGGCCTCAGTGTCAGCCCCTGGTGCACCCTGCTGGTACACTTTTGGGTGCATCTAGCAATTTCCAATTAGTATATTTCAAAAATAAAAATAATTCAAAAAATTCAGAAACAATAAAACTTTGAAAAATCATATAAAATAATCCCTAACTTGGATGAAAATAATTTATATATGAAAGTTGATCAGAAAAATATAATGAATCCGATTATACCATCCATATATCTGCCACATCCCTCTAACATAATGAACATGGACAATTTGCCCCTGGATCAATATACCGATAAGCACTTGGAGCTGGGAAAATATTGTCGGATATTTTCCCACTTCATTTAAAATACTTAGTAATGCATTAGAGCACACCTAGCATAACATTTTGTGATGACATGCATTGTGTTGCATTCGTATGCTTTATATTTATTGTTTCTTCCCCCTCCTTCTCCGGTAGACCCCGAGACTTCTGACGCCACCGAGTATGACTATGCTCCAGGTGATCAGATACTTTCAGCAGAGCTTCCAGGCAAGCAAAACCCCCTTGATCATCCAAATATCGCCCATTCTTTTTCTCTTTTTCTTGCATTAGATTTTGCTACTGCTGTTATTCCGGTAGCTCCTATTCTGATGCATATCCTGCTTTTGTAACCTGCTATTGATACATTACCTGTTATCCTAGTATGCCTAGTTTAGTTACACTGGTGTCCCATCAATTGGCCCTACCCCCCCCCCCCTTCCATGTTGCCATGCTAGATTATCAGCGTTATCCGAATAAGTTGATCATTGTATCATAACTTGAACACACCATCAGGCCCATGCAATTGTATGACTCTGTAGTACAGCACATCTAGCGTGATCTTACTGAGGGTGATTCCTCACAGTTCACCCTCGATGACGACTCTGCAGTGTGGCACATCAAGTGTGATATTACTGAGGGTGATTCCTCATATATCACCGTCGACGATGGCTCTGTTGTGCAATATATCAAGAGAGAACTTTTGATGGTGATTCCTCTGGTTTTCACCTTGATGATATGGACCCGAGTCCCTACATCCCCTTATGTTAAAGATGGGTCAGCCCCAAGGGCACCCACGAGAGATTACTGCGGCGGAACGACAGGGCAGGTGGAGACCACCTAGGAGAGAGGTGGGCCTGGTCCCTGGTCATGGTCCACGAGTTACCCAGTCGGAGCGACAGGAGCCCTGCTCGTCTTCGCGAGTTACTAATAATACACTAACAGATTTGGGTATTTGATTTGAGTTGGTCGTTGGCCTTTACGCACTAACCACCATGGGGGATAATGGTACATGGGGCCCTCGGTGTCATACATTCTCCCAAAAGCTCTGTCAGATGTCACAGTTTTGCGGGCTGATTGTTGGGGTGAGCTGGTTATCTCTGCTGTGTATTCAGAGGCGTGCTTGGTCCCCGGCCAGTCACGCAATGTGCGGGAGTGCTTTGGGCGATTGGCCCATGAACCCTTTGCACTTAGGATTTAGACTGACCATGTTGACCTCTCTGCGGAGCCTAGGTAGGACTACGGCATGTCGATTATTTGAGGTTGAGCATTACCCGGGAAAGTGTTTCCGGCCAAAGGTAATCGGGCGTGTTGGGAAATGTGGTGCACCCCTGCAGGGAAGTAATCTATTCGAATAGCCATGTCCACGATAACAGGACGCTCGGAGTTGTATCCTGATCTACTACAACTAGAACAGGATACTACTATTAACACTTAACTGTTATAACTGCTCTAGGATCACTTTCTCGTAGGGTCGTCGAGGAAGGATCTCAGGGCATTGCTGATATATACATGTTACTATAGGTTATTATATGCTACTCTCGTCTGATGCTGCAAGATGCTAGTCTTCGCTAGGTTAGGTTTCTCCCCCTCTACTCTAGCATTTCTGCAGTTTAGTGCAAAGATATAGCCCCATTCCTTTGACATCGATGCATACTTAGTATATTTTTGATGTAAGTCTTGCGAGTACTTTGGATGAGTACTCATGGTTGCTTTGCTACCCTTTTTTCCCCCTTACCTGGTTGCTGCATTCAGATGATGGCGCCATGGAGCCAGAAGACCCCCAGGGTAAGTACTACTTGGAGCTCAACGAACAGGAGTAGTTCGGAGGCCCCAGACAGGAGGCCTGCGCCTTTTCGATCAGTTGTCGTTGTTTTGCTCAGCCTTCTTAAGGCAAACTTGTCTAACTATGTATATACTCAGATAATATTTGCTTTCATGATTGTTGAATTCTGGGTCCTCGTGATCCTGGTTTGTAATATAAAGATTTATGTTTAAATTTGTGTCTTAGAGTTGTGTTGTGGTATCTTCCCGTGAGTCTCTGATCTTGATCGTGCATGTTGCGTGTATGCTTAGTGCACGGTTGAGTTTGGGGGCGTCACATACTATCTATTTTTAGTTTGATCCTTAGTTATTCCATGATTTAGAGAAAAGTACTAGTAGTTTTTGAGTGTTTGTTTCGTCCCCGTGCTATCAATGTAACCGTGCGTGAAAGTTTCTATAATAAAGTTTAGTATGAGTATCTTTTTCTTTTTGTTGCTTGCATAGCATCTTTGCAAAATAAATTTCATACGCTTTTCCCATGAGAAGTAATGACTTCACATAGGGCTGTAGGAAATAAAATCTATTGTGAGTTAACAAACATAGCATTAGTCATTCAAACAATTAATTAAAAAATATAATAGTTGAGGAAGAGAGATTTCACATGCAGATATATTATCTTGGACATCTTTTGTGATTGTGAACACTCATTAATTATTTCCAAACTTGATCAAATAGTTGATGTTGGACAAGGAAGACGGCATAATGAGTTATGTTTATGTATATGTGCATAGAAGTTATATTATCATGGATCCTTCAACATGTGGTGCTTTCTTATAATCTTTGCTAGCCAAAAATTTCTGTACTAAGTAGAGATATTACTTGTGTATCCAAATACCCTGAAACCTAGTTTCTTGCCATATGTAGTAGCGTCGAATAGATATACGAGAACTTGTTGTTTGACCAACAAGCATGGAGAAAGAGAGATCACTTCTCTCTATATATTGATCATGCATGACGATGTTGTGTAATTAATGGTTCCTTCATTGCTTACTAGCTAGCGTCAAGTTCTCTCTATATGTAGTAGCTAGCGTCAACCAAGCACAGAGAAAGAGAGGTCACTTCTCTCTATATGTAGTAGCTAGCTAACACAATATGAAACCCCTGAACCCTCCAAAACTCCTAAACCCCTCCTTTCAAAAAAAAAAACCCTAGCACCTGGCAGATGCTGACGCGTGGCTGCCTTTTAGTCCCGGTCGGTGTTACCAACCGGGACTAAAGGTCCTCCTGCCTGGGCGCCCCACAGCGGCCACGTGGAGCACCTTTAGTCCCGGTTCGTAACCCAACCGGGACTAAAAGTGGGGGCCTTTAGTCTTGATTGTTTTGTCCCGGTTGTAGAACCAGGACTAAAGGCCCTCTAGAACCGGGACTAAAGGCCCGTTTTCTACTAGTGTACTAAACACATATTTAAAATTGCTATCCAGTAATATAAACATTAAACAAACAAACATGAGCAACCAACGCAACTATAACAACAATTGTAGTAAAGAACAATCTGTAAAAAGGAATAAATTAAGATACTTATGCATCTCTAGAAATTCTGAAAAATTACCACATAGCTTATAACTCATGTCTATGTACTGTGTAAAATTTTCAGGAATTGATCACGTTCTGACTATTCAGGAATATTCATACAACAACAAAAGTGTTGAATGTTACTTCGGTGTTATCCCCGTCCGTGAGGCGGGTCACACTCGGAAGCTAGGTACTATGTGTTTGAACCTCCCACCACAATCTTAGACATGTACTAGGACAGAACGCAAGTTTTGGTGGGATTGCTACCCTCCGAAGACCCCGGAGTGGCCACTAGTGCAGAAAATGCCTATAGTCCCGGTTGGGAAGGGCCTGTAGTCCCGGTTCACCAACCGGGACTAAAGGCCCTGACCCTTTAGTCCCGGTTGGCCACGAACCGGGACTAAATCCCTTCCACGTGGCTGGCAGGGAGGGGCGAGTGCGGAGACCTTTAGTCCCGGTTGGTAGGGATTTAGGGTTTATATATTGTTTATTTTTCCTTTTCATTTTGTGTTTTCTATTTAATTCTTTTTCATTTCAAACATGTTTTACACTACTACATACTATACACGTTATGCATATATATAATAGAGTTTCTCGTAGAACCAATCATATATCATAGAATTTCTCGTATGACCATGCATACACGTGCACACACACATATATATACAATCTCACCATTAATTATATAGATCATCATAGTTAACCACTATTAGGTAAGTGCTAGTGATATAACAATCGCACCATTATGATCATCATAAGTTAACTACTACTAGGTAAGTGCTAGTGATTTAACAATCACCATTATGATCATCATAATAAGTTAACCACTACTAGGTAAATTTTATCCATCCTACATGACAAGCACCTACTCTCTCCCGCGTAGCATAGCATAAAACAGAAAAACCCCTCCTTCTCCGTTATGGAGCATAGAGATCCATCTATCTCCATTTTGTGGCCTTCGGTCAGCCACTATATTTCTCCAAGCCTTGATTTTGAGGCCTCCATCTGTTTTAGAAGTTGAGTATGCATATTTGACACCCTTCGACCATGGTCGCACGCAAACAACTGTCATCTCACCCGCGTCAACCATAAACGGAGGCACAACCACATCCGGGAGCTTCTGTTGAAGAACATAATAGTAACATATATAGTTAGCAATGTAGTTTACTTCAGAAGAATGTATGAAAAAGATGGACTAACTAGAGACACAATAGTAAAAATCTTGCCATGATGCTTGCACGAATGTTAGCAGCGCACAACTCGTGGACTAGTGACACGTATCTACTAGAATTTTGGCCAAGTACAAAGATGACCTTAAAGTTCAGAACATCATTAACAAAGGAGATAAGATAATTCTTCTCCTCCCAAGTTAGCTCTGAGCCATGACTGTAGTAGATGTCATCTATTATCTTTTGTGTTTCTTTGGAAGAGAGAAAGTAAGCTGTCAATTATAAAAAAAAAGTTCAGTAGGTATGAATAACAAGTATTTTTAGATAAGAAATGTAGATCATTTAACAAATTTGTTTAACAAACTCACACGGAGGCAGAATCGGAATCATGTTCGGATCAAGCCAAATGTTTTCATCTTCAGGATGGCCAAGATCGAATGTTATCTTCATATCCTCCTCAAATCCATATGCCTTGCATAATCTTTCCCAATTTGAACATCCAAAATGAGTGTGACCTACTTCATTTAAGATCTTAACCTCGAAATCGAAACCATGTTTCATTTTCAGCTGAGCTATCTTTGTGTCCACCTTGTACATCTCTTCGAAAGCTAGCACATCAAGGACATATGGTCCTGCATAGCAGGGTATGCACTAGTAGAATGATAAAAAAATGGAAATTCCACGTTAAAGCAAAAATCTTAAGCCATGCTCAATTAAGAAGAAACACGTGCTACTGAAATTACATACCGTAAAAACTTTGAAGCCCTCCTTAAGCGTGAGGGAGAAGCATGTACCGTTATCTAGGTGCGGTCGTCTGTCGCACATACCCCCGTCGTCGGTGCAGTAATCGCACTCGGGGATCCTATCGTCGTCAGATGACGACATTTCCTATGTTCATAATTCAAATATTAAAAATTGATCGACGAAAATTACCAGGAAACTCAACACATAGATCACTATTAAGCACGGGTTGACTTTCGGTCAATCGAGTCTTCCTTGCTACACTCTCATCTCATGTGGTGTATATGTGGTGCGCACTCCCTCTCTGATATATGGTGGACAACTCCCTCACAGATATTTCGACCATCGGTGATGGTCGCTTCCCCTCCTTCTCTCGTGCATTACCAAGGCATATCATGAGAAGAAGGAAAGAAAGTGACACACACGACAACAGTTGACATCCTTCCTTCTTGAACAGACCGAAAGTCACTCAAGGAGCGCCGGCAGACTGAAAGTCAACCCGTTACAAATTTTAAGATACAACATCAAAATATTTTTAATACATGGTCAACTTTTTTCTATGCAAATTTATTCTATGCAAAAATTCAGCATTCTTAATATATGTTTGCGTGGCATCACTAAAGAAGTTTCTTAATATATGTTCGCAAATACATCACTAAAGCAATCACTTTCTACAATAGACTTTCTACAATATATGTTTTCAAAAATTCAGCATTAATGTTGAACGCAACATTAATATATATATGTTTGCAAATATATACATCACTAAAACACCACCGAACAAATTAATGAACATATCTCCTAATAATATGTAATTTTACATATATACTCATTTTCTATTTTATGTTCATATAACCAAATCGATCTCATCGGAATTCTTTGCATTCAGGAACTTGACAGGAAGGGGATGGAGGGAGGAGGGAGTACCTGCAGGCCGGCAGCGGTGGCAATGCAGGGGCGCGGCAGCGTCGGGGCAGGGAAGGGGCGCGGGGAGCGGCGGCGCGCGTCAGGGCAGGGGTGCGGCGGCGGCAATGCAGGGCGAGGGCGTCGGCGAGGGGCTGGGTGCCGGAGCGGGCTCGGACGGACGGCGAGCAGCCTGGCGGCGTCGTGGTCTTGTGGCATCGTCGGTGGAAATGCAGATAAGGTTGGAAGTTTTGCTAAGCGCGGCTTATATATGCAGAGACCTTTAGTCCCGGTTGGAGGCTCCAACCGCGACTAAAGGTGAATTTTCACCAGGCCAACCGGCGGGAAGCCAGGCCTTTAGTCCCGGTTGGTGGCTCCAACCGCGACTAAAGGGGGGCCTTTAGTCGCGGTTGGATCCACCAACCGAGACTAAAGGCCTGGCTTCCTGTGTCGAATGTTTAGTCCCACCTCGCTAGTTGAGAGGAGCTCGCAGCGCTTTATAAGCCCCGCCGCGGCTACCATGTCGAGCTCCTCTCTAAGCAGGCCATTGTGGGCCTACCAAATTGTGCTGCCGTGTTGGACCTATTGGGCCGTGCGGGCCTGCATCCTAGCCCAACTTGAGTGGGTTTCTAGTCGTATGCACGCCGTGGCGGCCCAGTAGGCGGGCATTTATTTATTTATTTTCCAGTTTTTTGCTTTATTTATTTTCTTTTGTTTCTACTTACAGCCAAATATTTAGAGTTTTGGAGTGAATCTTTTTTGCTTTAGGTTACAGAAATTATAACCTTTCTGTTAGTGCCAATACTTTTCAAATTTGAATAGTTTAAATTTGAATTATTTGAAATTTGTGTGAATCACTAGTTTATGAATAACTTTACTTTAAAAATAGATTTATCAGTGATTCTTTTTTCTGCTGTTTAATATTAGTGTGTTTTATCATTATATTCAATTTGGTAATTCTTAGGTTATTTAAAAAAAATGAAATTCCTTTGTAATAGATGAGTTTTTGTCCGAAAGCCTGATACTTCGAATGAGATTGTCCATTTTGTACACGAAGTGCATCCAATTTTTGCCGTAACCCTCTCAACTTTTCAGCACATGCTATGTGGATGAAATGATGATACCATGCCAACTTTGAACCTTATCAGAGTTCATTTGTAGTGCTTTTCAATTTCAGGGTCATTTAGCTCAAAAAAATCAGTAAATACATGAAAAATAGCAAATGAAGTCAGAAAGGGTTGAAAATTGATGACGTGGCTTTGAATAGTGCATACTAAATGCACAAAAAGTCTAGAGTTGAAATAAGTTTAAAAAAATGTAATGCCCTTGTAACAGATGAGTTTTCGTCTGAAAGCCTGATACTTCGAATGAAATTGTCCATTTTGTACACGAAGTGCATTCAGTTTTTGCCGTAACCCTCTCAACTTTTTAGCACATGATATGTGTGTGAAATGATGATACCATGCCAAATTTCAACCTTTTCAGAGTTTATTTGTAGTGCTTTTCAATTTCAGGGTCATTTAGCTCAAAAAAAAAATCAGTAAATGCATGAAAAATAGCAAATGAAGTTAGAAAGGGTTGAAAATTGATGACATGGCTTTGAATGGTGCATACTGAATGTACAAAAAGTCTGGAGTTGAAATAAGTTTAAAAGGCATTTCATTTCTTAAAACTTATTTCAAGTCTGGAGTTGAAATTGAAAAGTACTACAAATGAACTCTGAAAAGGTTGAAACTTGGCATGGTATCATCATTTCACCCACATAGCATTTGCAAAAAAGTTGAGAGGGTTACTGCAAAAACTGGACGCACTTCGTGTACAAACTGGACCATCTCCTTCGAACTATGAGGGTTTCGGACGAAAACTCATCTGTTACAAAGGCATTTCATTTTTTAAAACTTATTTTAACTCCATAATTTTTGTGCATTCACTATGCACCATTGAAACCCACATCCTCAAATTTCAACCCTTTCTAACATCATTTGCTATTTTTCATGCATTTAACGAATTTTTTGAGCTAAATGACCCTGAAATTGAAAAGTACTACAAATGAACTCTGAAAAGGTTGAAACTTGGCATGGTATCATCATTTCACCCACATAGCATCTATAAAAAAGTTGAGAGGGTTACGGCAAAAACTAGACGCACTTCATGTACAAACTAGACCATCTCCTTCGAACTATGAGGGTTTCAGACGAAAACTCATCTGTTACAAAGGCATTTCATTTTTTTAACTTATTTCAACTCCATAATTTTTGTGCGTTCAATATGGACCATTGAAACCCACATCCTTAAATTTCAACCCTTTCTAACATCATTTGCTATTTTTCATGCATTTAATGAATTTTCATGCATTCAAAACCTCGAGCCCCTTTAGTCCCGTTTTTTATCACAAACCGGGACTAAAGATCTACCCAGAGTCCCGGTTTGTGACAAAAACCGGACCTAAAGTGACTCATGGGGGCCCCGACTGACTCCAGTCTGCAACCACCCCTTTAGTCCTGGTTTGAATCCCAAACCGGGACTATAGGTTCTTAATGAACTGGGACTAATGACTCCATTAGTTCGGGTTTAAAACCGGGCCGGGACAAATGGCATGTACGAAAGGCCTGTTTTCTACTAGTGGGCCTAACCCTAACCCGTTTGACCGAGAAATCTACCCCTTTGACCGACGATGAACGCTGTTTGACCAATGGACTTTTCTACCTGGTTGTGTTATGTTAGCCCATAGGAATATGAAAAACAAAGTTTGAGCCCAGGTTATCACAAGATTCCCTCCGGGTTACCCGTGGTGGCAGTTTCCCGCTCTAAGTGTATGCGTTAGTGCCATCCGTGAAGTGAGTCACACTCCGAAGCTGTGTGTGTGGTGATTAAACATCCCACCACACTTGTAGACATGTGTTAGGACACAACGCAAGTTTTGGTGGGATTGCTATCCTCCGAAGACCCCGGAGGGGCCTAACCCTGACCCGTTTTACCGGGAAAGCTACTCCTTTGACTGGCCAATCTACCCCTTTGGACGGCTTCAAAAGGAGGGTAACTGATGGAATTTTTCTCTTAGTTGTGTTGGGTCAGGTCATAGACACATGAAAAAACACATTTGGGTCCAAGATTCAAAAATATTCCATCCGGGATACCCGTGGTGGCCGGTTCCCCCATCTAAGTGTCTAACCTTCATGAGTGGTAGTGCATGTGTAAAAATATTATTTCTGAAATCCTTGAAACTTTCGGATGCAAATAGATATAAAATTTGGCTCATTCGGCCAAGGAATGAAAAATATACAAACAAGTCAAATCAAGAGGGTGTGTTCTGCAATTTTGAAGCAAATATGCTTTTAGTTTTTTCAAATTTGAAAATATAGTATACCAACAGAATCCTTTTAGGATTCTAATCCAAAAGTATATAAGGTTTGTCAGAATCGATGCAAGTATGAATTACTTGTGGTTTTGACAAAGTATAAGGACCTATTTGTAAAAGTACATGAGGTCATATTTTAAACATATTCAAAAACAAAAACAAAGTGGATATTCATAATCTATGAAAAATTCTATCCCAAATCGATATATAATTTGTATATGTTTAAGTTTAGATAAGTTAGATTTAAATTAATCAAATATAAACTTTTTTAAAACAGAAAATGATTTAAAATTAAAAAATAATAGAGAAAAATAATATGTCGCCGGCCACCGTTAGGGCCATCGGCATAGATCTAACGGCGTCAGCCGCCCATCAGCTAACGGGCCGTCAGGGCCACGTATCAGGATGTGACGCCCCCATTCATAATCGTGCACTAATCATCCACGCAGCATGCACGATCACGAACGATGACTCACGGTAGTACCACAACACAACTCTATGACACAAATTAAACAAAGAAACATTATATTATAAACATGGGTCGTAGGACCCAATATTACATCAAGAGTTAGGTCTGACTACAGACAATTACAAGGGTGCCTTAAGAAGGCTGAGCATAATAGCGACACTGAATCGAAAAGGTGCAGGCCTCCTGCCTGGGACCTTTGAACTACTCGGAGGCATCGAACTCCAGATAGTATCTAGCGTCGGGATCCTCCGGCTCCAAGGTGCTCTCATCTGAACGCAGCAACCGGGTGGTAGAAAAGAATAGCAAAACAACAGTGAGTACTCATCCAAAGTACTCGCAAGACTTACATCATATCTATTCTACATATGCATCGGTATCAAAGGAATGGGGATATATCTGTGGACTAAACTGCAGAAATGCCAAAATAGGGGGATGAACTCTAGGTATCATATCGCACCACCATCATGTAGCAAGGGGAGAGCAATAGAGCATCTTGCAGCAATAGAAGAGTGGGAGAGCATCATGTAGCGTTGAAAGAGAAGGAGCGCAAACGAATACAAGTAACCATTACAGCAATGCACTACCCTTGGATTCACTTCCCGCAAGAAGGCGGTCCTCGGGCGTGCTACAAATCTTGGTGAATTTTATGATGTATCCTGTTTAAGTTGTAGAAGCTCAAGATACAAGACCAAGTAATCCGTTACCATGGACACGACTATTCAAATAGTTTGACTTCCCTACAGGGGTGCACCACATTACCCGACGCGCTCCACTACCCTATGGCCGGACACACTTTTCCGCGGCTCTGCCTGGCTTCAGGCAATCAACACGCCGAAGTCCTAACTCACCTGTCCAGAGAGGTTGCACACCAGTCTACATCCTAAGCGCGAAGGGCTATTCGGCCGCTCACCCTAAGCGCTCCTGCATGTTGGGAGCAGGGCCAGGCTCACCTCATCTGGAGGATATTTGCTGGTGTCCCCGCCGCCTTTCTGAACTGGACATCTGTCAGAGCTTTTCGGAGGAACTGGTGACGCCGAGGGCCCCATAACCATTATCTCGCGTGGCAGTTAGTGCGTGTATTCCAATGGCAATCTTAGATCAGATACCCAAAGCTCATTTATTTGTATTATTAGTATCTCACGGACAACGACCAGGGCCTAGGCTCACCTCAACTGGAGAGTATCTACTCGTCACCCTATCGCACCGACTTGGAGAAACACGCACGAACGGTACCAGCCTCACCATCATCCTGTGGATATCTGCTGGGTTCCCGTTCTGCCATGGAACATGAACATAACATAACATAACATAATGTAGTAATAGTCTTTGTCTTCATCGGCATCTCGTTGCAGTCCATCTCGCTTTATGTCCTAGGCCACCGAAGTCCGGGGGCCACCGTAATATCTTATACATAATATAGCAGTATAGGTATATCCGTGATCGTCGCCCAGTGGGATCACAACATGGTAATAGCATGGCAAACGGACAAGGGTGTAGAGTCAACAGATGGAACATAAGCGTTACTAAACTAGGCATGCTAGGATAACATGTAAAGCATTAACGAAAGCAACAAAAATAGGCTATGCATCAGAATAGGTTCTACCAAAACAATAATCGGAACCACTATCTAATGCATGAAGTAGAGAGAAAGAATAGGTGATATCGTAATGATCAATGGGGTTTTGCTTGCCTGGTTGCTCTACAGATGAAAGCGGATCCCCAGTGAAGTAGTCGCACTTGGGATCAACAGCGGTCTCAGGGTCTACCGGAAAAGAAGTAACACGGAAACATATAAACAACAGAGCAATCAAATGAAACACAGATGCATGGCATGGAAAAATGTGATGATGATTTACTCCAATGCATTACTACGCATTTTAATGGAAGTGGGAAAATATTTAGGCGGCTCCAGGTATTATTTTTTGTATTGATCCTGATGCAAAAGTTCAAGGTTCTTTAAGATAGAGGTGTTTGTCGTGCATATAAATGACATATTTAGATTTGTTGTATTTTTTTGATCAATTTTCATATATAATTTATTTCCATTTGAGTTACGGATTATTTTCTATGATTTTCCAAAGTTTAAATGATTTTCTGGAATTTCTGGATTTATTATTATTTTGAAAATTAAATGGAAATCGCAAAGTGCACACAGAAAGTGTACACAGCAGTGGGCTGTGAGGCTGACAGGTGGGGCTAGTTGACCTGGTCAACAACCCAGTCAGCAGGCATAGTCAGCAGTCAACAGTGACTGTTGCTGGTCAAACCTGACCAGTGGGGGTCAGTGACAGGGTTAATTAAGAGGGTTTAGGTTAATCTAATTAACTTAATTAGCTAGTGGGACCCAGTAGTCAGTGACTCAGCTAATTAACACAGTTAATTAAAGTTAATATAAATGCTACAGTGGGGGACCCACATGTTAGTGACCGTTAGTGAGTTTAGTTAGCGCTAGTGACGGGCTGAGGAGCGGGACCCACATGTCATAGGCACACCGGCATTTAAACGCGGTGGCGCGCCTGCAGTGACCACTGAAACGGTGACGGGGCTCGGGTTTGTGCCTCCGGCGTCCATTTGACGCGCGGGAGGGCGTGTTCTAACGCATGCAGTAGAGCGCATCGAACGGGGGCGGTGGCAGCTCCGGGGATGACCGGAATCGACCGGAGCAATGACGAGCAGCGGCGGCTGGAGTCAGGCGATGACAAAAGCGAGGCTAGGGAGCACGGCGTGCTGTGCTGGTGGATACTACGGGTTCCTGGAGGTGTGCTGAGCATGACTGCGTGCTCGGCTGGTGTTGAAGACGACGGTACCGAGCATGGCAGCGGCAGTGAGCTAGGGGACGCACGCGAGCTATCTAGCAGAGGGGAAAAGGGGCAGAAGGTCACCGTGAAGGCACAAGAGGACCTGACGAAAGCTTAGGAGCTGCAGGGTGGCAGAATCGGCGATGGCACGGCGGCGACCAAAGGTGGAAGAAGAGGTCGATCCGGTAGCTCCAGTGGCGCCCAGCTCGATCTCGTGGTCGGAGATGAAGCAATGGACTATGGCGGTTCACCCAGACACGGTCTCATGGCACAGGGAGGAGGGGGAGCACGAGGTTGACGACGGCCATGGCGATAGCTACGGCTGTGGTTGGTGTGTAGAAGGGGGCGACGCGAGGTGAGGGGGAAGTGGGGCTAGGGTTTGTCCAGGGACGCCCTGGTGGCCTTATCCACATCAAGGTGCCGGCGGATGGACGACACGTGACCATCAGCGGCGTCAATGGGCGCACAGGTGCCACGCCATGGCCTCTGCCTCTCCTGGCGAGAGGTAGGAGAAAAGGCCTGGTGGGCTAGGCCAGGCCGCACTATGATCACATAAGGCCTAGCCGCACAATGGGTTTTCTTCCTTTTCATTTAATCCTTTCTGTAATTGGTTTAGCTACTACTCCCTCCGTCCCATAATGTAAGACGTTTTTTGACACTAGTGTAGTGTCAAAAAGTGTCTTACATTATGGGACGGAGGGAGTATTTTCTATTTTATTTTTCTACCAATTGAATTCTGTCGACCATGAAACTCTGCACATAATTACTATGCATTATAACAATGCCACACATAAGTTCCTAGAATTTTTGTAAAGGCTTACATATTTGTTTATTTTGAAATGGCTAAATTAACTGCTGCTGGTCCTGTTTATTTGTTGCTAGGGGAAATTTGGGAAGTCAAACAAGGTTGGTTTCTTCATGACAAATACTTGGGGATTATTTGGACTATTATCAATATTTTTATTTTGTTTTTTGAATAAATAAATTTTGACTTGTATTTTGAATTGAATTCAAAATTTGGATTATTTCTCAATTGCTTTTAATAGAGTATAATTATGATGACTTGGCATGATTAATTAGCATAGGTAGGGTATTATATTCTGGGGATGTTACAACTCTCCTCCTCTAAAAGAAAATCCCGTCTCGAGATTTAAGAGGTCGAGTAAGGGGGGACAAGGTGAGGTTACGAATCTAACAAATCTCCTCATTCCTGGTTGCTCTTCTTGAAGAGGTCGGTCCATGGTATTGATATCTTCATTTCCCTGCATCAACGCGCTGTGACGAAGTTGTCACCCTTCCTTCAGTATCTTCATTGTACTTACAAAAATTATAAGGGGTAACTCGGCAATGATGGAATTCTACAAGGGGTAATCATCGGGGGTTATCTCTTGAATGAAATGAATAAGTATCTCTCGAGTTTTGGAACATGGGAATCATAACGAGAGTGGCTTAAGAAGATACGAATGGCTTTATTTGGGTAGGCAAACATTTAAGGTCTAAAATAGGATGTGAAAAGGGTTCAGGGTGTCAAAGAATGAATCTTGCGTCTGATACCGGAATGGATCACCTCAAGGAAGGTGGCTCTCGAAAATGCATACGAAGCCAAGTGTAAGGGTAAATTCAGATACAAGGATCACATAGTCATTTACATGAAACTTCATAATTAATGAGAGAGTTTCTGTAAGGGATTCAAAAGAATGACAGGCTCAAGGTCGAATGATAATTGATTACATGGGTAACTGGAAGATACAGCCGCAAGTGCTACAGGAAGATAAAGCACACTGCACCAGTATGTATCTGAGGACTCAAGAATTTCCTAATCATTGGGATGACCAAAATAGAAGTGATCAACATTCATACCACCATGATGACTAACAAGGGTGATGGCATCTTGTGCGATCATGATACAAGTCTTGTCAGAGGATAGTCTGTCAGCCATGTTGATAACACCGTCGGTATCAAGAGCAGGGGATGAATGTCGATGCTAAAACTGCCAGATCTCGGGTAGGGAGTCCCGAGCTGGTAATCTTGGTACGATGGTAACAGGAAGTAACAGGGACACAGTTTTACCCAGGTTCTGGCCCTCTCGAAGAGGTAAAACCCTACGTCTTGCTCGTATTATATTGATTGTGGATGGGGTACAAAGTACAAGATGATCTACCTTGAGATCGTATGAGTGAGTTCTAGCCTCTCCCCAAAACCTTGCCTCTACGGACTAAACCCCTCGGCTTATATAGGCACCAAGGGTATCTAGGGTTACAAGTATGTCAGTTATAACTAGAGATAACATGCCGATCATTTGAATACGCCTTGAAGTGTATGCCAAGTCTTCGGAGGATTCCATTTTGAGTATGCCGTGGGCCACTGTATGCATGGCCCATTCTCCATCTATCGGTGGGTCCTCAATTTGGTGCATGACTGACGGGCCGACGTGGTGTGCACCCCCTAATCTAGGACACCATTAGTAGCCCCCTGGACCAGTTTTCAAGTTGGGGACACTCCTCAGTTCTTCTGAACTATTCTTCATATTCGGTCGTCGGTCTTGAAAGCTAGTTCAATAAATCTTCCCATCTCCGATCTTGAGGATCGCCAAGGTGTATCCAAAGAGTTCACACGTCGGCCATCTGAGGAGCCCCTTTAATTTCTTGGCCTTTACCAATGCCTTGTTATTTTTATGACACACCTGGGGTTCAAAGTTTTTCCCGAGTGGCAAAGTTTTTTCTCAGCCGAGCTCCAACTCCAGACTATATCCGAGGTGTCATAGATCACCTCGGTCTTGAGAATAGTCAAAGGAGTTTAGCCGAGCTAGATGCCAGAAAAGCTCTCTATGAAGCCAGCCACTCGCATCTGAGCTTTATGCCAGACTGCTTCCAAGGTGGTGTACCACCTCGGCCTTGGGCTGTTTTTTTGCGGAATTTTTTCCGATTGGTGCAATTTATTCTCTATCGAGAAGTATAGCCAGTAGCCCTCAAGTTGCATGTCAGCTCAAAGTCCAGCATGCACCTGAAGGATAGCATCAAACCGCTGATCCCAGTAGCCCCTGACTCAGGTTGATTCGTGAAATCGGCCTGAGGATCAAATCCTTGCTCGGCATCATACTTTTAGGGACGGAAACACGGAGCGTCATACGTTTTCGACGTATCTATAATTTTTGATGGTTTCATGCTATTATATTATCAATCTTACATAATTTTTATGCAATTTTATATCATTTTTGGGAACTAACCTATTAACTCAGTGCCCAGTGCCAGTTGTTGCACTAGTAGAAAACATGGCTTTGGTCCAGGCCAGCCCAGCCCATTAGTCCTGGTTCAATCAGGAACCGGGACCCATGGGGGCATCGGTCTCGGTTCGTGAGGCCAGGGGGCCGGCCTGGCCTCGTGGGCCATTGGTCCCGGTTCGTCTGGACCCTTTGGTCCTGGTTCCAGACACGAACCAGGACCAATGGGCCTCGCTCCTGGCCCACATCCATTGGTCCCGATTCGTGGCTGGAACCGGGACCAAAGGGTGGCCTTTAGTCCCGGTTCCAACCACGAACCGGGACCAATGTTGTGCCTATATATACCCCTCGCCCGTGAGCAGAGCACTCCACTGCTCTGTTTTTTCTGGCCGGCGAGGGGAGGGGTTTGTGGTGCTCTAGCTCACCTCCTATGCACATGAGGTGTTCGATGAAATGCCCGAGCAACACTACTTAATCTTTCTCCTCTCCAAACTCGACCTTCAAGCTCTATTTTCCTCAAGATTTGTCTAGGTTTAGCGGTCCGTCACGTCCCGTCCCCGTCTTCACCGCCGTCGATCGCCCGCGCCGATCTCGTCGCCGGCATAACCATGGTGAGCCTCTTGTTCTTATCTTCTTTCTAAAAGAAAAATTTCTTACTTGTATGATTTACATAGATACTTGTATAATTTTCTTACTTTTATTATTGTTTGTTATTATATAGTGCGATGGTTTTGGTATCCACCCCCGTCGGCCCTCGTCCTGTCTATGATTCGGATGTGGTATATATTATATTTATAACTATTTGGTTCATTTGTTGTTTATGACAATTATGCCGACCAACGTGACATAGATTTTTTTTATCTAGGAGGTATGTGAACCGGAAATTCCAACCGACCCTATTGTCGAGAGGTTAAATTTAGTTGAAGAAGAAAACAATTACTTGAAGGAAAAATTGAAAAAAATTGAGGAGGAGAAGATGATATTGGAGTTGCATGTTGCGGATGTCGTCGATGATCACAAGATCAAGATGGATGCAATGCGCTTCAAGATTAGAAAGTATAGAAAATATGCCATTCATACCGAGGCTTGGTATCATTATGCCGTTGGATCAATTGTTACCTTGGTTGCGATTATGATCGCATTTGTTGTTGCATTGAAATGTTTTACATAGTTTCAATAATGTATGGTTTAATTAGATGCTCTGGAGAGCTATATGTTGTTCAATGAGAACTATGTATGTACTTTGGTTTTAATGTGATGATGAACTTCTATTAATTTGGTCACTTATCTATTCATGATGTTTTGTAATGGTTTTTGACATACTTCGGTTAAAGAACGAAGAAGTGGGAACAAAATTCCCCAGCTCGGTGAACAGGCAAACCAATCGTGCCCCCCGCTCAAGGTGTCTAGCGATATCGTCGTAAATCTGCCGGGGATGCTGCCCGGTACCAATCCTGGTGATTACCTGCCCGACGATGCACATTTTGATACAATGGAGGTGGACGAACACAAATACGAGTACGGGAAGCCTCTCGTCAGACCTGGTGATCCTCCTCTAACAACGATGATGCGAAGATTCCATAAGTGGTACATGGACACCTGCAAGTCTGGGAAGGATATTTTGACGCTGAGAGTTAAAGAGGAGCACGACCTCGTTGGAATTGATCTGTTGTCTGTTCCATTTGACGAGTTCTTCCAGATTTTCAATCAAAAGGACCTCGATAAAATAATCATCACATGCTACTGTCTGTAAGTACTATACTTCTGTAATTAAGTCTCTATATATAGCTCAGCTCTTTCATTGCATGTATATATAATTATCCTCACTATATTATTCAGATTGAAGATCGTCGAATGCAGAAATGCACAAATCTATGATATTGGGTTCATTAACACAAATCTCATAGATGAATGGAGGATTAAATATAATCCGAAAGAAACCGAGGCCAACTTGCTACAATCGTTGCTTAAAAATCAAAACAAAGATAAAATACTCTTTCCTTACAACTTCAAGTGAGTGTTACTGTCTTTTGCATATTTGGTTTCCCTTATTACTCGAGGTTATAGTAATGTAATTGATGAGTTATGCATGCGTGCGTAGCTTTCACTTTATTCTCCTAGAGATTAAGCTTGAGCAGGGACTAGTAACCGTCTTAGACTCAAGACGAAAAGATCCCAAGGAGTACGCGTCCATGACTGAAATGCTCCAGAAGTAAGTTCAATCGATCATTATCGCACCATATCGGCAACTTTGTTCATTTCCTGATATCAAGTAATTATTTTCTTTGTCTCGCAGGGTTTGGAAAGTGTTCACCACAGAAGCTCCGGGACTGCCGGGGGAGCTGCGATTTACACACCTGAAAGTAAGTACTACTAGCTAGTTCCACGCATCTCCCATTGTTTCTAGCTGGTTTCATCAATACCATTTATAATGCTTGATTATCAGTTTGATTGACCTCTATTTCTCGTAAAGTGGTTGTGGCAGGAAGGCGGGAATAATTTTTGTGGATACTACGTTTGCGAGTACATCTACAACACGACGACCTTTAAGCGGGGCTACTCTGAAAAACAATATGAAGTGCGTAAGCAATAATATTCATAATTTTATTTTATTACCATCATTTGTGTTGAGTTCCATTCATATATATATGTGTTGACCCCCTTCTTCAAATTAGATTTTGCAGCTGCGGGATGAACTCCTACCACAAGATCGCATAAAAGCAATTCAAGAGGAATTGGCGGGATTCTTTCCTGACCACGTCATCAATCCAGCCGGAGAATACCATGTGAAACTTGACATCAGATGTTAGGGATTGTAAGAGATCTTATATTGTATATATGTAGCTAGTAGCGTCGGATAGATATATGAAAACTTGTTATTCGACCAATCTCTCGAAGAAGGAGGAGGTCGATCACTTCTCTCTGTATATGTTCATGACGATCTTGTGTACTTAATGGTTTCCTTCATTTGCTTACTAGCTAGCGTGTCGAGTCCTCTCTATATGTATAGTACGTAGCGTCGACCAAGCACGGAGATAAGAGAGGACACTTCTTTCTATTAGCTAGCTAACACAATATATGAAACCCCTAAATTAACCCTACAAAACCCCTAAACGCTCCCCCCTTTAAAAAAAACAAAAACCCCAGCTCCTGAGCTGCTGACGCATGGATGCTCTTTGGTCCCGGTTGGTGTTACCAACCGGGACTAAAGGCCCTCCTGCCTGGGCTCGCCGCAGCGGCCACGTGGAGCCCTATCTGTCCCGGTTCGTAGGCGAACCGGGACTAAAGGTATTGGGCTTTAGTCCCGACCCTTTAGTCCCGGTTCGAGAACCGGGACAAATGGGCCTTATGAACCGGGACAAATGGGCCTTTTTCTACTAGTGTTGTTTTCTGCTTGTTTTTGATTTTACAGAAAATCCCTATCAAACGGAGTCCAAACTATATGAAACTTTTTGATGATTTTTTTTCTGGACAAGAGGGACCCTAGAAGCTTCGGGGGAGGACCAGAAGACCTACGAGGAGATGAAAAGGCAATAGGGCGCACCCTGGGGGGTAGGGCGCACCCTGATGGCTTGTCGGCCCCACGTGGTTCCTTTTGACCTAATTCCAGCGCTGTAAATTCCTAAATATTCCAAAACCCCCAGAGCGAGACCCGAAACAATTCTTTCGCCACTTCAAGCCTTTGTTCTTCCATGATCCTATCTGGAGGCCTTTTTCGGTAATCTGTCGGAGGGGGAATCGATCACGGAGGGGTTCTACATCAACCTTGCTGCCCTTTCGATGACGTGTGAGTAGTTCCCATCGGACCTATGGGTCCGTAGCAGTAGCTAGATGGCTCTCTCTCTCTCTCTCTCTCTTTGATCTTCAATATAATGTTCTCTTCGGAGATCGATATGATGTAATACTTTTGTGCGGTGTGTTTGTTGGGATTCGATGAATTGTGGGTTTATGATCAGATTATTCATTGAAAGTAATTGAGTTATATTCTAAACTTTATTATGTATGATTGTTATAGCTATGTAAAGCTTTCCGATCTATGAGTTTTCTTTGGCCAAGTTGATGAATAGATCTTCAGTGGAAGGGCATAGTAGTAGGTTCAATCTTGCGGTGTCCTCACCTCGTGACAGAAGGGGTAACGAGGCACGTATTGTTGCTACTAAGGGTAAAACGACAGGGTTTAATCATATTGATTGGTTTTATTTTGTCGACATTATGTCATCTTGCTTAAAGCGTTACTCTGTTTGTCATGAACTTAATACCATAGATGCATGCTGGATAGCGGTCGATTGGTGGAGTAATAGTAATAGATGCAGGTAGGAGTCGGTCTACTTGTCACGGACGTAATGCCTATATACATGATCATGCCATGCATAACGTCATAACTATGCACTTTTCTATCAATTGCCCAACAGTAATTTGTCTACCCACCGTATGCCATGTTCTTGAGAGAGATGCCTCTAGTGAAAGCTATGCCCCCCGGGTCCACATTAATCATGTTGCTAAAACCCTATTTCCTTTGCTGCAATTTATTTACTTTTATTTTACTTTGCAATTTATCTATCTACAACTATCAGATTTAATCCTTGCAATTAACGAGTACAAGGGGATTGACAACTCTCTTGCCCGTGTTTGGTGCAAGTATTTGCTCTTATGTGTGTAGGTGCTGTCGACGGTTGTTTGCGTGAATCTCCTACTGGTTCGATAACCATGGTTCTCTTTGAGGGACATACTATCCGCTACTATATTGCATCTCCCTTCCTCTTCGGGGGAAATCCCAACGCAGCTCACAAGTAACAGAAAGAATTACGGGTGCCGTTGCCGGGGAAGACTTCACCAAACAAAGCTAGGTACCGGCACACACACCTTATTTGCTTGCAATAATCATGTTGTCTCCCTAAAATAAAATTAAAGACATATGGATCCTCATCCACTTGCTAATCTTTTCAAACTTGCTGCATGTCATAAACCAATAGCTAGTAATGAAGAAGTGATAGAAGAAAATGCTATTGGGACACACCTATTGAATGAAAAGCATGATTGCAATTGCGTTAGTATAAATGCTATGAATATCAATTGTGCTAATGATCATGATTGGGGTGATAATTATGATGCTTCTTGTGATCTTGAAAATTTATTTGAGCTTCATGATGAGTTCATTATTGATAATGATATTTGCAATACTATTAAAAGTGGGTTTGGAAGAGTGTCAACTTTAGGTAAAAATCCTACTATTCTGGAGAACAATCAATCTTATGAATTTTTTGATAAAAGTGGGTTTATTTCCAAATGGGATGAAATTCAACGGAGATTTATTTCAGAATATATAAAAAATACTAGGCCAAGAAGTTACTGGAGGAGGCCAACCAGGTGCCCACATGGCACCTGGGCGCCCCCCCTAGGGCGCGCCCTGGTGCCATGTGGAGGCCCTAGCCCACCTCCGGCCTTATCCTTCTGGTATATAGCTCATTTTACCCTAAAACTTTTATGGGTAGACTTTCGGGACGACGCGCCGCCGCCACGAGGCGGAACTAGAGCAGGAGCACTTTTGCTCTCCGGCAGACAGATTCCACCGGGGACACTTCCCTCTGGAAGGGGGAAATCGAAGCCTTCGTCATCACCAACAACCCTCTCATCATGGGAGGACCAATCTTCATCATCATCATCAACAACACCATCTCATCTCAAACCCTAGTTCATCTCTTGTATTCAATCTCTGTATCAAAACTATAGATTGTTACTTGTGGGGTGCTAGTAGTGTTGATTACCTATCGTAGTTGATGCTAGTTGGTTTGCTTTGTGATTTACTAAATGTTCAGATCCTTTGTGTTATTCAATACCCCTCTGATCTTGAACATCATGATGATGAGTGAGTAGTTACTTTTGTTCTTAAGGACATGGGAGAAGTCTTGTCATAAGTAATCATGTGAATTCGGTATTTGTTCGGTATTTTGACGATATGTATGTTGTGATTCTCTTAGTGGTGTCATGTGAACGTTAACTACATGACACTTCATCATTTATGGGCCTAAAGGAATGCATTGTGGATTAGTAATTAGATGATGGGTTGCTAGAGTGACAGAAGCTTAAACCCCAGTTTATGCGCTATTCCGTAAGGGGTTGATTTGGATCCTCACTATTATTGCTATGGTTAGACTTTGTCTTAATTATCTTTTCGTAGTTGCGGATGCTTGCGAGAGGGGGTAACCATAAGTGGGAGGCTTGCTCAAGTAAGAACAGCACCCAAGCACCGGTTTGCCCACATATCAAATCATCAAAGTAGCGAACGCGAATCGAACGAACATGGTGAAAGTGACTAGATGAAATTCCCGTGTGTCCTCAAGAACGTTTGCATCATTATAAGTACTCATTCCAACCTGTCCTTTGCACTCAAAATGATTGGGCTATATTTCTGCACCTTATCTACACTTGTCACTTGTTACTTGTTACAAATTATCTTGCTATCAAACTATCTGTTACCGCTTATTTCAGTGCTTGCAGAAACTACCTTACTGAAAACCGCTTGTCATTTCCTTCTGCTCCTCGTTGGGTTTGACACTCTTACTTATGGAAAGGACTACGATTGACCCCCTATACTTGTGGGTCATCAAGACTTTTTTCTGGCGCCGTTGCCGGCGAGTGAAGCGCCTTTGGTAAGTGGAAATTGGTAAGGAAACATTTTTGTTACGTGCTGAATTTTTTTGCTACTTGTCACTATGGAAAGTAATCCTTTGAGAGGCTTGTTCGGGGTATCTTCACCTCGACCGGAAACCACTAGAGTTGCCTCTCCACCACCTATTGAAGCTACTGAAGATATTGCTTATGAAATTCCTGTTGGTCTTGTTGAGAAACTGCTAGCTAACCCTTATACAGGAGATGGAACTAAACATCCTGATATGCACTTGATCTATGTGGATGAAATTTGTGGATTATTTAAGCTTGCAGGTTTATCTAGAGATAGACATAAGAAGAAAGTATTCCCTTTATCTTTGGAGGGAAAGGCATTGACATGGTATAGGCTATGTGATGATACTGACACATGGGATTGGAATCGGTTGAAACTGGAGTTCCACCAGAAATTTTATCCTATGCATTTGGTTCATCGTGATCAGAATTATATCTATAACTTCTGGCCTCATGAAGGAGAAAGTATCACTCAAGCTTGGGGGAGGCTCAAGTATATGCTTCACACATGCCCCAATCATGAGCTCTCAAGAGAAATAATTCTTCAAAACTTTTATGCTCGGCTTTCTCGTAATGATCAAACTATGCTTGATTCTTCTTTGACTAGTTCTTTTACGAAGAAGACTACTGAATTCAAATGGGATCTTCTTGAGAAAATTAAGCGTAACTATGACAATTGGGAAATTGACAAAGGTAATGAGTTAGGTATAAATCTTGAGTTTGATTGTGTTAAATCTTTTTATGGAAACCAATGCTTTTCAGAAATTTAGCACTAAGTATGGACTTGACTCTGAGATAGTAGCTTCTTTTTGTGAATCATTTGCTGCACATGTTGATTTCCTAAGGAGAAGTGGTTCAAATACCATCGTCCTATAGAAATTAAAGAAACCCCCTCCCCCCCCCCCGAGGTTAAGGAAGAAAAGGTTATTGTTTACAATGTTCATCTAGTTGTTCCTACTACTTATTTTGAGAAACCACCTTTTCCTGTTAGAATTAAAGAACACTCTAAGGTTTCTTCTGTGGTTAGAAAGAGTCATGTTAGAACACCTACACCTTCTGAGCAAATTATGGTTGAACCTAGTGTTGCTATAGTTAAAGATCTTTTGGTTGATGAACTAGATGAGCATGTTATTTCTTTCTGTGAAAATGCATCTAGAATTGCTCGTCCTGATTCTAAGCATAAGAATAGACCTGCGGTTGGCATGCCTGTTATTTTTGTTAAGATTTGAGATCATTGTTATCATGGCTTATGTGATGTGGGTACTAGTGTCAGTGCTATCCCTTTTACTCTTTATCAAGAAGTCATGAATGATATTGCACCTATTGAAATTGAGGATATCGATGTTACTATAAAGCTTGCAGATAGAAATACTATCTCACCACTTGGTATTGTCAGAGATGTTGAAGTCTTGTGCGGTAAGATCAAATACCCTGCTGATTTCCTTGTTCTTGGATCACCGCAAGATGATTTTTGTCCTATAATATTTGGTAGACCTTTCTTGAATACTGTCAATGCTCAAATTGATTGTGCTAAGGAAATTGTTAGTGTTTATTTTGGTGGTGTGTCTCATGAGTTTAATTTCTCTAAGTTTCGTAGACAGCCCCATGATATAGAATTGCCTAGCAAAGATGAAATTGTTGGTCTTGCTTCTATTGCTATTCCTCCTACTAATCCTTTAGAACAATATTTGCTTGATCGTGAGAATGATTTACATATGAATGAGAGGAATGCAATAGATGAAGTTTTCTTTAATCAGCAGCCTATTCTTAAGCATAATTTGCCTGTTGAAACTCTTGGAGGTCCTCCTCCACCAAAGGGTGACCCTATTTTTGAATTGAAGCCATTGCCTGACACTTTGAAATATGTCTATCTTGATGAAAAGAAAATATATCCTGTTATTATCAGCGCTAACCTTTCAGGACATGAAGAAAAGAGGTTATTGAAAATCTTAAGGAAGCATCGTGCTACTATTGGATATACTCTGGATGATCTTAAGGGCATTAGTCCCACTCTATGTCAGCACAAGATTAATATGGAGCTAGATGCTAAACCCGTTGTTGACCACCAACGTCGATTGAATCCAAAAATGAAAGAGGTGGTAAGAACTGAAATATTAAAGCTTCTGGAAGCAGGTATAATCTATCCCATAGCTGATAGCAGATGGGTAAGTCCAGTTCATTGTGTTCCTAAAAAGGGTGGTGTAACGGTTGTTCCTAATGATAAGAATGAGCTTATTCCTCAGAGGATAGTAACTAGCTATAGGATGGTGATAGATTTTAGAAAGTTGAATAAAGCTACTAGGAAAGGTCATTATCCTTTGCCTTTTATAGATCAAATATTAGAAAGGTTGTCTAAGCATACACACTTTTGTTTCCTCGATGGTTAGTTTGGTTTTTCTCAAATACCTGTTGCACAATCTAATCAAGAGAAAACCACCTTTACTTGTCCTTTTGGAACTTTTGCTTATAGACACATGCCTTTTGGTTTATGTAATGCACCTGCTACCTTTCAAAGATGTATGACTGCTATCTTCTCTAACTTTTGGGAAAAGATTGTTGAGGTTTTCATGGATGATTTCTCCATTTACGGAACTTCTTTTAATGATTGCTTAAGCAACCTTGATCGAGTTTTGCAGAGATGTGAAGAAACAAATCTCGTCTTAAACTGGGAGAAGTGCCACTTGATGGTTAATGAAGGTATTGTCTTGGGCCACAAGATCTCTGAAAGAGGTATTGAAGTTGATAAGGCTAAGGTTGATGCCATTGAGAAGATGCCATGCCTGAAGGATATCAAAGGTATAAGAAATTTTCTAGGTCATGCTGGTTTCTATAGGAGATTTATTAAGGACTTCTCTAAAATTTCTAGGCCTCTTACCAATCTGCTGCAAAAAGATGTTCCCTTTGTTTTTAATGATGATTGTGTAGATGCCTTTGAAACTCTTAAGTCAGCTTTAATCTCTGCACCTATTGTTCAGCCGGCTGATTGGAATTTACCCTTTGAAATTATGTGTGATGCTAGTGACTATGCTGTTGGTGTTGTTCTAGGACAGAGAGTTGATAAGAAGTTGAATGTTATTCATTATGCTAGTAAAACTTTGGACACTGCCCAAAGGAAGTATGCTACTACTGAAAAAGAGTTTCTAGCAGTTGTGTTTGCATGTGATAAGTTTAGATCTTATATTGTTGATTCCAAAGTTACTATTCATACTGATCATGTTGCTATCAAGTACCTTATGGAGAAGAAAGATGCTAAGCCTAGGCTTATCAGGTGGGTTCTTTTGTTGCAAGAATTTGATCTTCATATTGTTGATAGGAAAGGGGCTGAGAACCTTGTAGCTGATAACTTGTGTAGATTGGAAAATGTGCTTGATGACCCATAACCTATTGATGATAGTTTTCCTGATGAGCAACTAGCTGCTATTAATGTTTCTCATAGTACTCCTTGGTATGCAGATTATGCTAATTATATTGTTGCTAAGTTTATACCTCCTAGTTTTACTTATCAGCAAAAGAAAAAGTTTTTCTATGATTTGAGACACTACTTTTGGGATGATCCACATCTTTATAAAGAAGGTGTGGATGGTATTGTTAGACGTTCTGTGCCTGAGCATGAACAGGAACAAATTCTTCGTAAGTGCCACTCCAAAGCATATGGAGGACACCACCCTGGAGACAGGACCGCACACAAGGTATTGCAATCCGGTTTTTATTGGCCTACCCTCTTCAAGGATGCACGTAAGTTTGTCTTATCTTGTGATGAATGTCAAAGGATTGGTAATATCAGTAGACGCCAGGAAATGCCTATGAATTACTCTCTTGTTATTGAACCATTTGATGTCTGGGGTTTTGATTATATGGGACTTTTTCCAAAGTCCAATGGGTATACTCATATTCTTGTTGCTGTTGAGAACGTTACTAAGTGGGTAGAGGCTATCCCCACTAATAGTGCTGATCACAACACTTCTATTAAAATGCTTAAGGAAGTTATTTTCCCTAGGTTTGGAGTCCCTAGATATTTGATGACTGATGGTGGTTCACACTTTATTCATGGTGCTTTCCGTAAGTTGCTTGCCAAGTATGATGTTAATCATAGAATTGCATCTCCCTATCATCCTCAATCTAGTGGTCAAGTTGAGTTGAGCAATAGGGAGATAAAGTTGATCTTACAAAAGACTGTTAATAGATGAAGAAAAAATTGGTCTAAGAAATTAGATGATGCTTTGTGGGCTTATAGAACTGCTTATAACAATCCTATGGGTTTGTCTCCTTACAAAATGGTTTATGGGAAAGCATGTCATTTACCTCTTGAATTCGAACATAAAGCTTTTTGGGCTGTTAAAGAACTTAATTATGACTTCAAGCTTGCAGGTGAAAAGAGGTTATTTGATATTAGCTCTATTGATGAATGGAGGACCCAGGCCTATGACAATGCCAAGTTGTTCAAAGAAAAAGTTAAAAGATGGCATGATAGGAGGATTCAGAAATGAGAATTCAAAGTGGGTGAATATGTTTTATTGTATAATTCTCGTCTTAGGTTCTTTGCAGGTAAACTCCTATTCAAAGGACCCTATGTCATCGAGCATGTTTATCGTTCCGGAGCCGTCAAGATCAATAATGCCGCGGGGACCAACCTGAAGGTGGTAAATGGACAAAGAATCAAGCACTACATCTCAGGTACACCCATTAATGTTGAAACTAATGTTATTGATACTATTACACCAGAGGAGCATATCAAAGAGTCCTTCCGGAACACTCCAGAATACTGAAAAAGGAATAGGTATGTGATACGGTAAGTAAACTGACTCCAAAAATTCCGCAAGAATATCTACAGTATGTTTTGGAATATTTAAAAATTTACAAAAATAAAAGGAAGCCGAGAAGGCCCACCAGGTGCCCACATGGCACCTGGGCACCCCCCGAGGCGTGCCCCAGTGCCATGTGGGGCCCTGGTGCACTTTCCCGGCTCCATTTTCCTCCTGTTTACTTGTTAAGCAAGATAAAAAATCTATATATAGTCCTCGGATTGATTTGACCACCGCATCGCGAGATATCTTCTGTTCTTGTTTCTTGCTGTTTTTTGGCAGATCCAAAAATATGTCGTCCCAGGAATCTGATGAAGAGAGCCATATTTCACATAATCTTGCCAACCCAAATCTCTATGGGGGTTTAGATCCCTATGGATTGTTCCCAGATGAGGAACAAGAAAGCAAGGAGGAGGAAGCAAGTTCGGATGAAGGAGAGATCCCTCTACCTCAGCCGGGAGACATGCACGTGAAGTTCAAGAAATCGAGCCTCCCAAACACAAGGAGAAAACCCAAGGTCTTGTTTATCCCTTCTCGTTTTCTGCAGGAGAGCAAGCAAGAATTGTGCCAAAGGATACTGAAGCTCGAGCAGGAAGTTCATGACCTGAGGGAGCAAAATTTTATGCTCAAGAGGAAACTGAACAAGCTCAAAGATCCTTCACCACCACCATCACCAAAGAAGGAGGCTTGATCACATGAGTATGGGCACTCCCCTTGGCTTGTGCCAAGCTTGGGGGAGGTGCCCCGGTATTGTATCACCATCACTTTTATTATCTTTACCTATTTTCAGTTCGATCCTTAGTATTTCATGATCTAGAAGAATAAAAAGTTCAGTATGACCTATCTTTGAGTATTAAGTTTCATGATCTATCTATCTATGTAATCGAGTGAGAGTTATATAATAAAGAGTAGTTTGAGTTTTGCTTGTTTACTTCCTTGCATCAATCAAAACCAATGAAAAGAATGGAAATCATGTGCTAATCTTATGGTGAGTAATGACATCACATAGAGAAAAGTATAAGTGGTAAATTTTATTGAAGGTTGACAAACATAGCATTGGTCCTTGGTGCAATTGCATGAAAAAGTTAATAGGGAAGAGAATATTTACATGCAAATACACTATCTTGGACATCTTTTGTGATTGTGAGCACCCATTAAATAATGTATGTCAAACGGTTGAGGTTGGACAAGGAAGACAACGTAATGAGTTATGTTTGTTCATATTTACATAGAAGGTATATTGTCATGGATCCTCCAACATGGGCTGCTTTCCCAATATCTATGCTAGCCAAAATTCCGCACTAAGTAGAAATATTACTTGTGCATCCAAAACCCTTTAACCAAATTCATGTCATGAGAGTCCACCATACCTACCAATGGATTGAGTAAGATCCTTCAAGTAAGTTGTCATTGGTGCAATAAAGCAACAAAAATTGCTCCTAAATATGTATGATCTTTTATTGTGAGGGAAAATAAGTGTGGTACGAACTTGTGATGGCAAAGAATAAAAGCGACAGACTGCACAATAAAGGTTGCTATCATAAGGGGCAATATCACGTGACGTTCCTTTGCAATAAGAGTTAGTGCATCCAACACTGAAAGCGCATGGCAACCTCTGCTTCCCTCTGCGAAGGGCCTATCTTTTAATTTTATGCAAAGTGTCAAAGTTATTCTCTCTATTCCTTTTTATTTTTTTTCTTTGGCAAGCATCTTGTGGTGGGGAAAGATCTAGGCACATATGTCCAGTTGAATGTGGATGGGCATGATTTATTATTGTTGACATCACCCTTGAGGTGGATAAGTTGGGAGGCAAATATAAGCCCCTATATTTCTATGTGTCTGGCTGAAACTCGATGCTCCATATGTATGGTGTGAGTGTTAGCTATCATGAAATACTTAATGATAGTTGAGTATGTGAACTTGCCAAAAGGCTCCTTGATGTCTACTACGCAACCTTTCTTCTTGTAGACGTTGTTGGGCCTCCAAGTGCAGAGTTTTGTAGGACAGTAGCAAATTTCCCTCAAGTGGATGACCTAAGGTTTATCAATCCATGGGAGGCGTAGGATGAAGATGGTCTCTCTCAAACAACCCTGCAAACAAATAACAAAGAGTCTCTTGTGTCCCCAACACACCCAATACAATGGTAAATTGTATAGGTGCACTAGTTCGGCGAAGAGATGGTGATACAAGTGCAATATGGATAGTAGATATAGATTTTTGTAACCTGAAAATATAAAAACAGCAAGGTAGCAAGTAACAAAAGTGAGCACAAACAGTATTGCAATGCTTGAAAATAAGGCCTAGGGTTCATACTTTCACTAGTGCAAGTTCTCTCAACATTGTTACCATAGTTGAATCATATGTAAATCCCTCACGTGCGACAAAGAGTTCACTCCAAAGTAACTCATAGCGGAGAACAAACGAAGAAATTATTGTAGGGTACGAAACCACCTCAAAGTTATCTTTTTCGATAAATCATACGAGCTATCCCTATAAGTGTCATGAACAGCCCTAGAGTTCGTACTAAAATAACACGTTAAGATACACATCAACCAAAACCCTAATGTCACCTAGATACTCCAATGTCACCACGAGTACCCATGGGCTTGATTATACGATATGCATCACACAATTTCAGATTCATCATGTTCAATCCAACACAAAGAACTTCAAAGAGTGCCCCGAAGTTTCTACCGGAGAGTCAAGACGAAAACGTGTGCCAACCCCTATGCATAGATTCCCAAGGTCACGGAACCCGCAAGTTGATCACCAAAACATACATGAAGTGGATCAATAGAACATCCCATTGTCACCACGGATATCCCATCGCAAGACATACATCAAGTGTTCTCAAATCCTTAAAGACTCAATCCGATAAGAAAACTTCAAAGGGAAAACTCAATTCATCACAAGAAGATAGAGAGGGGAAAACTCCATATGATTCATCTATATTAATAAAGCTCGCGGTACATCAAGATCATGTCATCTCAAGAACACAAGAGAGAGAGAGAGAGAGAGAGAGAGATCAAACACAGCCCCGAGGGTGAACTAATCCCTCCTTGTCATGGAGACCATCAAGATGATGAAGATGGCCTCTGGTGATGGTTTCCCCCTCCGACAAGGTGCCGGAACGGGCTCCCGATTGGTTTTTTGTGTCTACAGAGGCTTGCGGCGGTGGAACTCCTGATCTAGGTTTCTTTCTGGAAGTTGAGGTATTTATAGGAATTTTTGGCGTCGAAGACAAGTCAGGGGGACCCACGAGGACACCACAAGCCAGGGGGGCGCGCCCTCCACCCTTGTGGTGGCCTCGTGGCTCTTCTGGCCCAACTCCAATGCCCCGTGGGCTTCTTCTGGTCCATAAAAAATCATCATAAATTTTTATTCCGTTTGGACTCCGTTTGATATTCCTTTTCTGTAAAACTCAAAAACAAGGAAAAAACAGAAACTGGCACTGGGCTCTGGGTTAATAGGTTAGTCCCAAAAATAATATAAAATAGCATATAAATGCATATAAAACATCCAAAACAGATAATATAATAGCATGGAACAATAAAAAATTATAGATACGTTGGAGATGTATCAAGCATCCCCAAGCTTAATTCCTGCTCGTCCTCGAGTAGGTAAATAATAAAAACAGAATATGGGGCAACTCATCCCAACTTTGGCCTCTTTTTTTGTGTGGGCTTCTTTGGCCTCTTTTATTTTTTATAAAGTCCGGAAACTCATCCCAACTTGTGAGGGAATCATAGCTTCCATCATCCTTCCCTCACATGGGGCAATGCTCTAACAATGATGATCATCACACTTTTATTTACTTACAACTCAAGAATTACAACTCGATACTTAGAACAAAATATGACTATATGAATGCCTCCGGCGGTGTACCGGGATGTGCAATGACTCAAGAGTGACATGTATGAAAAATATGAATGGTGGCCTTGCCACAAATACGATGTCAACTACATGATCATGCAAAGCAATATGACAATGATGATGTGTGTCATAATAAACGGAACAGTGGAAGTTGCATGACAATATATCTCGGAATGGCTATGGAAATGCCATAATAGGTAGGTATGGTGGCTGTTTTGAGGAAGGTATATGGTGGGTGT
This sequence comes from Thinopyrum elongatum, assembly GCA_011799875.1. Lineage (NCBI taxonomy): Eukaryota > Viridiplantae > Streptophyta > Magnoliopsida > Poales > Poaceae > Thinopyrum > Thinopyrum elongatum. The sequence goes on along the minus strand of CM022298.1, from coordinate 725,471,548 downwards.
AATCCACCGACGAAAGTTGCGCGGTACTAGAGAGGCTAGCAATGGTGGAAGGGTGAAAGTGCGTATAATCCATGGACTCAACATTAGTCATAAAGAACTCACATACTTATTGCAAAAGTCTATTAGCTATCAAAACAAAGTACTACACGCATGCTCCTAGGGGAAGGGTTGGTAGGAGTTAACCATAGCGCGATCCCGACCTCCACACAAAGGAAGGCAATCAATAAATAAATCATGCTCTGACTTCGTCACATAATGGTTCACCATACGTGCATGCTACGAGAATCACAAACTTTAACACAAGTATTTCTACCAATCCACAATTACTCACTAGCATGACTCTAATATCACCATATTTATATCTCAAAACAATATGCAAGGAATCAAACTTCTCATAGTATTCAATGCACTTTATATGAAAGTTTTTATTATATCCCTCTTGGATTCCCATTATATTAGAACTAAATTCATAACCTAAATAAATTACCATTCTGTTTAGAGACTCTCAAAATAGTATAAGTGAAGCATGAGAGTTCATGACAAACTACTCCAAAAAGATATAAGTGAAGATCAATGAGTAGTTGAATAATTATGTAGCTATGTGAAGACTCTCTCATCTAAGAATTTCCTATCTTAAGTACTTTATTCAAACAGCAAAACAAAATAAAACGACATTCTAAGGATAGCACATATCATGTGAAGAAGCAAAAACTTAGTTTCAACCGATACTAACCGATCATTGTTGAAGAAGAAAGGTGGGATGCCAACCGGGGCATCACCAAGCTTAGATGCTTGAGACTTCTTGAAATATTAATTAGGGATGCCTTGGGCATCCCCAAGCTTGAGCTCTTGTGTCTCCTTAATTCCTCTCATATCACGGTTTTCCTAAATCTCAAAAACTTCATCCACACAAAACTCAACAAGAACTCGTGAGACAAGTTAGTATAAATCAATGCAAAACCTTATCATTCTTTACTGTAGAAAATCACTAAAATTATAATTTGACATTGCATACTAAATGCCTTTGCATCCTTAAACCGGATCATTAAACAAGCAAACATATGCAAACAATGCAATCATAACAGCAATCTGTCTAAACAGAACAGTCTGTAAAGAATGCAGCAAGATCCATACTTAATTAAATCAAAAAATTCTGAAAATTTACCACACTGTAGAGAATTTATAAGAGCATGCCGTGTCAAAATTTCAAGATTTTATGACATACTGAATATTCTAGAGAATTTTTGCACTAACAGCAAACTTTCTGTTTTGAAACAGCAACTCATATACTTGCAAATTGAGAATGGTGAAGGCTACCCTTGACATTTTTATTGAAATAAAAGATGCAAAAAATTAATATAAATAACAGCAAGAAAATCCTAACAAAAGAAAATGATGCTCCAAGCAAAACACATATCATGTGGTGAATAAAAATATAGCCTCAAGTAAATTTACCGATGGATTGAAGACAAAAGAGGGGATGCCATCCGGGGCATCCCCAAGCTTAGATGCTTGGTTGTCCTTGAATATTACCTTGGGGTACCTTGGACATCCCCAAGCTTAGGCTCTTTCAACTCCTTACTCCGTAGTCCCTCAAAACTTTACCCAAAACTTGAAAACTTCACAACACAAAACTCAACAGAAAACTCGTAAGCTCCATTAGTATAATAAAGCAAATCACCACTTAGGTACTGTTGTGAACTCATTCTAAATTTATATTGGTGTTATATCTACTGTATTCCAACTTCTCCATGGTTCATACCCTCCGATACCACTCATAGATTCATCAAAATAAGCAGTCGGTAGTAATACAGAACAGTCGGTAGTAATCTCGAAACTTTGTATACTTCTGTAACTCTTAACAATTCTGAAAATTTTGGACAACGCATAAAATTTGTATATCAATCACGTTTAAAAAATTCAGAAGCTTTTGACCCTCTGGTGAATTTATAAAAATTCTGTACTGGGCACTGAAGTTTCTGTTTTTGCACAGAATCAAGTCAACTATCAACCACACTATCCCAAAGGCATTACTTGGCACTTTATTGAAACAAAAGCTATAGAACATGATTACTACATTATCTTAATCATGTGAACACACTAAAACAGTAGGTATAAATATTGGGTTGTCTGCCAACAAGCGCTTTTCTTTAATGCCTTTTAGCAAGGCATGATGATTTCAATGATGCTCACATAAAAGATAAGAATTGAAACACAAAGAGAGCATCATGAAGCATATGACTAGCACATTTAAGCCTAACCCACTTCCTATGTATAGGGATTTTGTGAGCGAACAACTTATGGGAAAAAGAATCAACTAGCATAGGAAGGTAAAACAAGCAAAACTTCAAGATTTTCAACACATAGAGAGGAAACTTGATATTATTGCAATATGTAGAATCATATGTTCCTCTTTCATAGTAATTTTCAGTAGCATCATAAATGAGTTCAACAATATAACTATCACGTAAAGCATTCTTTTCATGATCCACATGTATAAAAAATTTATTACTCTCCACATAAGCAAATTTCTTCTCATTCAGAATAATGGGAGTATCATATGAAACTCGAATACTATAAATTGTTTCCACATTAAAAGAGTAATGTTCAGTAAAAGGATATTCAAAATTATGACGATAATTATCACTACTTTTTATAACATAAGTATCATCACAATAATCATCATAAGTAGCAACTTTGTTTTCATCATAGTCAATTGAAACCTCTTCCGAAATAGTGGAATCATTACTAAATAAAGTCATGACCTCTCCAAATCCACTTTTATCACTATAATAAGATTCAACACCCTCCAAAATAGTGGGATAATTATTATCTAAAGTTGACACTCTTCCAAATCCACTTTCATAAATATTGCAATCATCATAAATAGGAGGCATGCTATCATCATAATAAATTTGCACATCAAAACTTGGGGGACTAAAAATATCAACTTCATTAAACATAACACCCCCAAGCTCGGGACAAAAATTAATTGCAGCAAATAAATTCTCAAACATGTCATTCTCATCAAACATAGCATCCCCAAGCTTGTGGCTTTGCATAACATAAGCATAATCACTCTCATCATTAATAGTATGAATAGCACCAATAGTATAACAATTATTATCATCACAATTTTCTAAGTTGGTGCCAAAAAGATTTTCAAGATTATAAGGAGTATCTGTATTTTCCCAATCATAATCATCACAATGAGTAATAGGCATAACAAAATCATCCTCAATAGTTCCTTCGGACATTGTGCCATAAGATAAAGAAGCAATATCATCATCAAGTGTCTCATCTTCAATAATTGCTTTTGATTCATTCTCATGAGGCACAACAATAATAGTAGCAGCATTATTTGTTAGAGATACATTTTTACCTCTACTTTTTCTTCTCTTCTTCTTCTTCACCACATCATGTGTGGGTTTAATCAATTTTTTCGAGCTTCTTATTGATGAGATTGATAGAATAGGAAGCTCCCCCACGTCACTTGATTCATCATAAGAAAAAATAGGAAGATATTGGGAAGTGTCTTCCCCTTCATTAGTATTCTCTTCATCTTCTATTTGTTTTCTTATCTTTAAATAATTGGTAATATAAGGATTCTCAATGCAATTTATCGTGCAATACATATAGATTTCATTTAGATCAAAATCAATCATTTTTATGAGAACCCAATCTGGAACCTCGTTAGTTTTATGTTTCATTTCCTCATATCCCAAAAATAGACCAAGTTCATTATAATGCTCAAGGGTAATGAGGTTATCATAATTTTTGGACATAATTCGATCATGAAATAATTCACATTGGAAATTAAAATGACCACTTTCATTGCAAAGTTCACAAGTAATGCGAAGAAGAAGAGGGTATAACTTTTTAGCACAAATATCTAACATCTTAAGTAACCGTTTGGTTTCAAAATATTTATGTCTCTTACAAAATCTATTTTCCCTTTTCTTCGGTGAGTATTCGCACTCCCAATTCACTCCACAAAAATTGACATCCTTATAGGAGACATCATTATCATGACTAGTGCAATCATCATTAGTATTATGGATATTCAAAGAATTTATACTAACAACATTGCAATCATGCTCATCATTCAAAGATTTAGTGCCAAACATTTTATTAACTTCTTCTTCTAACACTTTGGCACAATTTTCCTTTCCATCATTTTCACGAAAGACATTATAAAGATGAAGTATATGAGGCAACCTCAATTCCATTTTTTTTGTAGTTTTCTTTTATAGTCTAAACTAGTGATAAAACAAGAAACTAACTGATTCAATTGCAAGATCTAAAGATATACCTTCAAGCACTCCCCTCCTCGGCAATGGCGGCAGAAAAGAGCTTGATGTCTACTATGCAACCTTTCTTCTTGTAGACGTTGTTGGGCCTCCAAGTGCAGAGTTTTGTAGGACAGTAGCAAATTTCCCTCAAGTAGATGACCTAAGGTTTATCAATCCGTAGGAGGCGTAGGATGAAGATGGTCTCTCTCAAACAACCCTGCAACCAAATAACAAAGAGTCTCTTGTGTCCCCAACACACCCAATACAATGGTAAATTGTATAGGTGCACTAGTTCGGCGAAGAGATGGCGATACAAGTGCAATATGGATAGTAGATATAGGTTTTTGTAATCTGAAAATATAAAAACAGCAAGGTAGCAAGTAACAAAAGTGAGCACAAACGGTATTGCAATGCTTGAAAATAAGGCCTAGGGTTCATACTTTCACTAGTGCAAGTTCTCTCAACATTGTTAACATAGTTGAATCATATGTAAATCCCTCACGTGCGACAAAGAGTTCACTCCAAAGTAACTCATAGCGGAGAACAAATGAAGAAATTATTGTAGGGTACGAAACCACCTCAAAGTTATCTTTTCCGATCATTCATTTGAGCTATCCCTATAAGTGTCACGAACAGCCCTAGAGTTCATATTAAAATAACACCTTAAGATACACATCAACAAAAACCCTAATGTCACCTAGATACTACAATGTCACCACGAGTACCCATGGGCTTGATTATACGATATGCATCACACAATTTCAGATTCATCATGTTTAATCCAACACAAAGAACTTCAAAGAGTGCCCCAAAGTTTCTATCGGAGAGTCAAGACGAAAACGTGTGCCAACCCCTATGCATAGATTCCCAAGGTCACGAACCCGCAAGTTGATCACCAAAACATACATCAAGTGGATCAATAGAACATCCCATTGTCACCACGGATATCCCATCGCAAGACATACATCAACTGTTCTCAAATCCTTAATGACTCAATCTGATAAGAAAACTTCAAAGGAAAAACTCAATTCATCACAAGAAGATAGAGAGGGGAAAACTCCATATGATTCATCTATATTATTAAAGCTCACGGTACATCAAGATCATGTCATCTCAAGAACACGAGAGAGAGAGATCAAACACATAGCTACTGGTACATACCCTCAGCCCCGAGGGTGAGCTACTCCCTCCTCGTCATGGAGACCGCCGGGATGATGAAGATGGCCTCCGGTGATGGTTTCCCCCTCCGATAGGGTGCCGGAATGGGCTCCCGATTGGTTTTTCGTGGCTACAGAGGCTTGCGGCGGCGGAACTCCTGATCTAGGTTTCTTTCTGGAAGTTGGGGTATTTATAGGAATTTTTGGCATTGGAGACAAGTCAGGGGGACCCACGAGGACACCACAAGCCAAGGGGGCGCGCCCTAGGGGGGCGCGCCCTAGGGGGGCGCGCCCTCCACCCTTGTGGTGGCCTCGTGGCTCTTTTGGCCCAATTGCAATGCCCCGTGGGCTTCTTCTGGTCCATAAAAAATCACCGTAAATTTTTATTCCGTTTGGACTCCGTTTGATATTCCTTTTCTGTAAAAAACAAAAACAATGAAAAACAGAAACTGGCATTGGGCTCTGGGCTAATAGGTTTGTCCCAAAAATAATATAAAATAGCATATAAATGCATATAAAACATCCAAAACAGATAATATAATAGCATGGAACAATAAAAAATTATAGATACTTTGGAGACGTATCACTCCTACATGTGACCCTTCCTGAAAGTATAATGAATTGCAATTGCATTGTTGACTGAGAACATAGTTTGTTAGTTTTCAAGAAAGTTTATGCTTCATACTTCAATATTGTGATGAATTGTTACTTGCTCATGAGAAGTCCATGATAGTAATTATTGCTGCTACAATATTGCTCATGATGCTTCCATGTCCGTATTTTATTTTTATCGACACCTCTCTCTCTAAGCATGTGGGCATGTTTTTCGATTTCGGCTTTCGCTTGAGGACAAGCGAGGTCTAAGCTTGGGGGAGTTGATATGTCCATTTTGCATCATGATTTATCGTTGTTATTTGTAAAGTTTTCATTCAATATAACACTTCATGGAGTATTTCTAATGCCTTTTCTCTCTTAATATGCAAGGTTTACACAAAGAGGGAGAATACTGGCTGCTGGATTTCAGGGCCTGAAAAAGCTACAGCAGAGATACCTATTCTGCACATCTCCAAATGGGCTGAAATTCAACGGAGATTTAAGTTACTGGAGGAGGCCAACCAGGTGCCCACATGGCACCTGGGCGCGTCCCCCCCTAGGGTGCGCCCTGGTGCCATGTGGAGGCCCTGGCCCACCTCCAGCCTTCTCCTTCTGGTATATAGCTCATTTTACCCTAAAACTTTTATGGGGAGACTTTCGGGATGAGGCGCCGCCGCCACGAGGCTGAACTAGAGCAGGAGCACTTTTGCTCTCCAGCGGGCAGATTCCGCTGGGGACACTTCCCTCCGGGAGGGGGAAATCGAAGCCTTTGCCATCACCAACAACCCTCTCATCGTGGGAGGACCAATCTTCATCATCATCATCAATAGCACCATCTCATCTCAAACCCTAGTTCATCTCTTGTATTCAATCTTTGTATCAAAACTATAGATTGTTACTTGTGGGGTGCTAGTAGTGTTGATTACCTATCGTAGTTGATGCTAGTTGGTTTGCTTTGTGATTTACTAAATGTTCATATCCTTTATGTTATTTAATACGCCTCTGATCTTGAATATCATGATGATGAGTGAGTAGTTACTTTTGTTCTAGAGGACATGGGAGAAGCCTTGTCATAAGTAATCATGTGAATTCGGTATTCGTTTAATATTTTGATGATATGTATGTTGTGATTCTCTTAGTGGTGTCATGTGAACGTCGACTACATGGCACTTCACCATTTATGGGCCTAAGGGAATGCATTGTGGTGTAGTAATTAGATGATGGGTTGCTAGAGTGACAGAAGCGTAAACCCCAGTTTATGTGCTATTCCGTAAGGGGCTGATTTGGATCCACACGTTTATTGCTATGGTTAGACTTTGTCTTAATTCTCTTTTCGTAGTTGCGGATGCTTGCGAGAGAGCGTAATCATAAGTGGGAGGCTTGTTCAAGTAAGAACAGCACCCAAGCACCGGTCCACCCACATATCAAATCATCAAAGTAGCGAACGCGAATCGAATGAACATGGTGAAAGTGACTAGATGAAATTCCCATGTGTTCTCAAGAACGTTTGCATCATTATAAGTACTCGTTCCGGCCTGTCCTTTGCACTCAAAAGGATTGGGCTATATTGCTGCACCTTATTTACACTTGTCACTTGTTACTTGTTACAAATTATCTTGCTATCAAACTATCTGTTACCGCTTATTTCAGTGCTTGCAGAAACTACCTTACTGAAAACAGCATGTCATTTCCTTCTGCTCCTCGTTGGGTTCGACACTCTTACTTATCGAAAGGACCATGATTGACCCCCTATACTTGTGGGTCATCAGAGCGTACCTTAGAATAAAATCATTTATTCACTAGTGCAAATTAATTATGAACAAGTCTAAGTGAAACTTGTGTTTACCACTGTAGATCACATGGCTCACAATGCACTGTTTAGCTTAGCCCCGATGTTAGAGAAAGAGAAGTTAGCTGCAACTAGAAACAACTATGCGGACTGGGTCCGTACCCTGAGGATTGTCCTCAGGAGTGATAAGAACGTGTATGTGCTTGACACACCTCTTCCAGCTAAACCAGTGGCAACTGCCCCGGAAGATGAACAAAATATCTGGGCCACTAAGGATGATGACTGCAACTTAGTGCAGTGCCTCATGCTAGCTTGCACGAGTCTAGAGCTTAAAAAATGTTTTGAATTCCATAACGCCCGAGATATGATCCAGGAATTGGATGCTCTATACAAGAAAAATGCACGGTCTAAACGTTACGATGTAACAAAGACCATGATGTAGTGCAAGATGGCTGAGGGAAGTTCAGTTCGTAAGCACGTGGTCAATATGATTGGCTACACTATAAGGCTTAAAACCCTAGAATTTCCAATTCCACCAGCCCATATGATGGACTTGTTGGTTGCTTCACTCCCCCCGTCTTACGACGGTTTTATCATGAACTACAACATGAATGGGATGGAGAAGACACCAAACGAGGTGCTCGCCATGCTGAAAACTGTGGAAGGAGGACTGTGAAAAAATCATAGGGAAGTATTGCTTGCGAATAAAACCACCAGCTTCAAAAAGAAAGGCAAGTCCAAGAAGGGCAAGGGCGCCAGTAAGACTGGCTCCCAAAGCAACTCTAAGGGCAGAGCCAAGACTGAAACTCAGTGCTTCTACTACAAGGGCACCGGACACTGGAAGAGAAACTGCAAGAAGTACCTGGCAGAGAAGAAGAAAGGTATAAATGTTATAACTGCTAATGTCATTGACGTTTTGCTTGCTAGCGAAAATTCTAAGTCTTGGGTATTTGATACCGGATCGGTTGCTCACATTTGTAACTCGATACAGGGGCTTCAGATGGTGCACAAGAGGGCAAAGAATGAAGTCATGATGCGTGTCTGGAACGGTGCTGGGATCACCGCTCAAGTCGTCGGCATTATGCCTCTACGTCTCCCTTCAGGATTTACCTTAGAACTAAGTAACTGTTATTTTGTTCCGGCATTGTGTAGAAACATTATCTATGGATCATGTTTAGTACACGATGGGTACTCCTACAAGTCTGAGAACAATGGTTGTTCACTTTATTGTAAGGATATGTTTTATGGATTTGCACCCATTGTTGGGGGCCTTTTCGCATGGTGAGAAGAGTTTTATAGCTTACGCTTGCTGTTTACATCTGCCGTCGTATGCAAAATGTCCTTTTACGAAGCATATGTTCCATTCAAATGGCATCCCGAGTCAGGAGGGCCAAACCCCCAAGCTTTACTTAACAACACCAGTCAGTAGATTATAGGGAAGAGCAAAATTGCGGCGGTAGATTAGTTGTTCCATCAGTCAGAAGCAATAATAATGTACAAGTAAACATCCGATGTTTGATTTTTGCCTACAAATGAAAACGATGGATGAAGGTCTGTATATATTACAGTTGTATGGCACTGTGAAACGCCAATCCAATCAGCGCCTAAGTATCCATGATTTTTGTGCTATATACATTAGTATTTAGTAATCAAGTACAGGTTCAGATCATCCACGATTTTTTGTGCTATCCTTTTTTGGTAGTATACTAGTACTGGACATGTTCTGATTCAGAGACTAGGTGACAATGCTTTTTGAATTTTTATCTGAGGTAACAATGGTGAAACATCAAGCAATATAGATATATGTATAACATTTTGTTCCAGTTTATGCTGTGAGGCTATGAGCTGCATCAATTTTCATGCACTTTCGTCACGCTCTGCCACTGCTCATGGTAATGCATCATGTGTTAGCGTGATGTACGGATTTTTATCGCAAATCATTTACAAGCTTGTGCTTGCTTGCACCACTTTTTTGTTGGGGAACGTAGTATTTCAAAAAAATTCCTACGATCACGCAAGATCTATCTAGGAGATGCATAGCAACGAGAGGGGAGAGTGTGTCTACGTACCCTCATAGACAGAAAGCGAAAGCGTTTAGTAACGCGGTTGATGTAGTCAAACGTCTTCACGATCCGACCGATCCAAGTACCGAACGTACGGCACCTTCGTGTTCAGCACATGTTCAGCTTGATGATGTCCCACGAACTCTTGATCCAGTTGAGGTCGAGGGAGAGTTCCGTCAGCACGATGGCGTGGCAACGGTGATGATGAAGTTACCAGCGCAGGGCTTCGCCTAAGCACTACGACGATACGACCGAGGTGTGTAACTGTGGAGGGAGGCACCGCAGACGGCTCAAAGATCAATTTGTGTGTCTTTGGGGTACTCCCCTCCCCCATATATAAAGGAGGGAGGGAGGAGGCCGGCGGGCCCTAGGGGGCGCGCCCAAGGTGGGGAGTCCTACTAGGACTCCAAGTCCTAGTAGGATTCCACCAAGAGGGAAGGGGGGAAGAAGGAAGGAGAGGGAGAGGGAGAGGGAAAGAGGGGCCGCGCCCCCCTCCCCTAGTCCTATTCGGACTCCCCTTGGGGGGCATGTGCCACCTCCTGGCTGCTGCCCTCTCTCTCCCCTAAGGCCCACTAAGGCCCATTACTTCCCCGGGGGGTTCCGGTAACCCCTCCGGCACTCCGTTTTTACCCGAAACCATCCGGAACACTTTCGGTGTCCGAATAACATGGTCCAATATATCAATCTTTATGTCTCGACCATTTCGACACTCCTCATCATGTCCGTGATCTCATACGGGACTCCGAACAACCTTCGATCATCAAATCACATAAACTCATAATACAAATCGTCATCGAACGTTAAGCGTGCGGACCCTACGGGTTTGAGAACTATGTAGACATGACTGAGACACATCTCCGGTCAATAACCAATAGCGGAACCTGGATGCTCATATTGGCTCCTACATATTCTACGAAGATCTTTATCGGTCAAACCGCATAACAATATACGTTATTCCCTTTGTCATCGGTATGATACTTGCCCGAGATTCGATCGTCGGTATCATCATACCTAGTTCAATCTCGTTACTGGCAAGTCTCTTTACTCGTTCTGTAGTGCGTCATCCTGTAACTAACTCATTAGTCACATTGCTTGCAAGGCTTCATATGATGTGCATTACCGAGAGGGCCCAGAGATACCTCTCCGAAACTCGGAGTGACAAATCCTAATCTCGATCTATGCCAACCCAACAAACACCTTCGGAGACACCTGTAGAGCATCTTTATAATCATCCAGTTACGTTGTGACGTTTGATAGCACACAAGGTGTTCCTCCAATATTCGGGAGTTGCATAATCTCATAGTTAAAGGAATGTGTATAAGTCATGAAGAAAGCTTCAGCAATAAAACTTAATGATCATTATGCTAAGCTAACGGATGGGTCTTGTCCATCACATCATTCTCCTAATGATGTGATCCCGTTCATGAAATGACAACACATGTCTATGGTTAGGAAACTTAACCATCTTTGATTAACGAGCTAGTCAAGTAGAGGCATACTAGGGACACTTTGTTTTGTCTATGTATTCACACATGTATCAAGTTTCCGGTTAATACATTTCCAGCATGAATAATAAACATTTATCATGATATAAGGAAATATAAATAACAACTTTATTATTGCCTCTAGGGCATATTTCCTTTAGTCTCCCACTTGCACTAGAGTCAATAATCTAGATTACATTGTAATGATTCTAACACCCATGGAGTCTTGGTGCTGATCATGTTTTGCTCGTGGAAGAGGCTTAGTCAATGGGTCTGCAACATTCAGATCCGTATGAATTTTGCAAATCTCTATGTCTCCCTCCTTGACTTGATCACGGATGGAGTTGAAGCATCTCTTGATGTGTTTAGTTCTTTTGTGAAATCTGGATTCCTTCGCTAAGGCAATTGCTCCAGTATTGTCACAAAAGATTTTCATTGGACCCGATGCACTAGGTATTACACCTAGATCAGACATGAACTACTTCATCCAGACTCCTTAATTTGCTACTTCCAAAGTAGCTATGTACTCCGCTTCACACGTAGATCCCGCCACGACGCTTTGCTTGTAACTGCTCCAACTTACAGCTCCACCGTTCAATATAAATACGTATCCGGTTTGAGACTTAGAGTCATCCGGATCAGTGTCAAAGCTAGCATCGACGTAACCATTTACGATGAGCTCTTTGTCACCTCCATAAACGAGAAACATATCCTTAGTCCTTTTCAGATATTTCAGGATGTTCTTGACCGCTGTCCAGTGATCCACTCCTGGATTACTTTGGTACCTCCCTGCTAAACTTATAGCAAGGCACACATCAGGTCTGGTACACAGCATTGCATACATGATAGAACCTATGGCTGAGGCATAGGGAATGACTTTCATTTTCTCTCTATCTTCTGCAGTGGTCGGGCATTGAGTCTTACTCAACTTCACACCTTGTAACACAGGCAAGAACCCTTTCTTTGACTGATCTATTTTGAACTTCTTCAAAACTTTATCAAGGTATGTGGTTTGTGAAAGTCCAATTAAGCGTCTTAATCTATCTCTATAGATCTTGATGCCCAATATATAAGCAGCTTGTCCGAGGTCTTTCATTGAAAAATTCTTATTCAAGTATCCTTTTATGCTATCCAGAAATTCTATATCATTTCCAATCAATAATATGTCATCCACATATAATATTAGAAATTCTACAGAGCTCCCACTCACTTTCTTGTAAATACAGGCTTCTCCAAAAGTCTGTATAAAACCATATGCTTTGATCACACTATCAAAACGTTTATTCCAACTCCGAGAGGCTTGCACCAGTCCATAAATGGATCGCTGGAGCTTGCACATTTTGTTAGCACCCTTTGGATCGACAAAACCTTCTGGTTCCATCATATACAATTCTTCTTCCAGAAATCCATTTAGGAATGCACTTTTGACATCCATTTGCCAAATTTCATAATCATAAAATGCGGCAATTGCTAACATGATTCGGACAGACTTAAGCATCGCTACGGGTGAGAAGGTCTCATCGTAGTCAACTCCTTGAACTTATCGAAAACCTTTCGCAACAAGTCGAGCTTTGTAGACAGTAACATTACCGTCAGCGTCAGTCTTCTTATTGAAGATCCATTTATTCTCTATGGCTTGCCGATCATCGGGCAAGTCAACCAAAGTCCACACTTTGTTCTCAGATTTCATGGCCTCAAGCCATTTTGCGGAATCTGGGCTCATCATCGCTTCCTCATGGTTCGTAGGTTCGTCATGGTCAAGTAACATGACCTCCAGAATAGGATTACCGTACCACTCTGGTGCGGATCTTACTCTGGTTGACCTATGAGGTTCGGTAGTAACTTGATCTGAAGTTTCATGATCATCATCATTAGCTTCCTCACTAATTGGTGTAGGGATCACAGGAACTGATTTCTGTGAAGAACTACTTTCCAATTCGGGAGAAGGTACAATTACCTCATCAAGTTCTACTTTCCTCCCACTCACTTCTTTCGAGAGAAACTCCTTCTCTCGAAAGGATCCATTTTTAGCAATAAATATCTTGCCTTCGGATCTGTGATAGAAGGTGTACCCAACAGTTTCTTTTGGGTATCCTATGAAGACGCATTTCTCCGATTTGGGTTCGAGCTTATCAGGCTGAAGCTTTTTCACATAAGCATCGCAACCCCAAACTTTAAGAAACGACAGCTTAGGTTTCTTGCCAAACCACAGTTCATACGGTGTCGTCTCAACGGATTTAGATGGTGCCCTATTTAACGTGAATGCAGCTGTCTCTAATGCATAACCCCAAAATGATAGTGGTAAATCGGTAAGAGACATCATAGATCGCACCATATCTAATAAAGTATGGTTACGACGTTCGGAAACACCATTACGCTGTGGTTTTCCAGGTGGCGTGAGTTGCGAAACTATTCCACATTGTTTTAAATGAAGACCAAACTTGTAACTCAAATATTCGCCTCCGCGATCTGATCGTAGAAACTTTATTTTCTTGTTACGATGATTTTCCACTTCACTCTGAAATTCTTTGAACTTTTCAAATGTTTCAGACTTATTTTTCATTAAGTAGATATACCCATATCTGCTCAAATCATCTGTGAAGGTCAGAAAATAACGATACCCGCCGCGAGCCTCAACACTCATTGGACCGCATACATCGGTATGTATTATTTCCAATAAGTTCGTAGCTCGCTCCATTGTTCCGGAGAACGGAGTCTTAGTCATCTTGCCCATGAGGCATGGTTCGCAAGTATCAAATGATTCATAATCAAGTGATTCCAAAAGTCCATCAGCATGGAGTTTCTTCATGCGCTTTACACCAATATGACCTAAACGGCAGTGCCACAAATATGTTGCACTATCATTATCAACTTTGCATCTTTTGGCATCAATATTATGAATATGTGTATCACCACGATCGAGATTCAACAAAAATAGACCACTCTTCAAGGGTGCATGACCATAAAAGATATTACTCTTATAAATAGAACAACCATTATTCTCTGATTTAAATGAATAACCGTATCGCATCAAACAAGATCCAGATATAATGTTCATGCTCAACGCTGGCACCAAATAACAATTATTCAGGTCTAAACCTAATCCCGAAGGTAGATGTAGAGGTAGCGTGCCGACGATGATCACATCGACCTTGGAACCATTCCCGACATGCATCGTCACCTCGTCCTTAGCCAATCTTCGTTTGATCCGTAGCCCCTGCTTCGAGTTACAAATATGAGCAACCGAACCGGTATCAAATACCCAGGCACTACTACGAGCGTTAGTAAGGTACACATCAATAACATGTATATCAAATATACCTTTGTTCACTTTGCCATCCTTCTTATCCGCCAAATACTTGGGGCAGTTCCGCTTCCAGTGACCAGTCCCTTTGCAGTAGAAGCACTCAGTTTCAGGCTTGGGTCCAGACTTGGGATTCTTCCTGGGAGCAGCAACTTGCTTGTCGTTCTTCTTGAAGTTCCCCTTCTTTCCCTTGCCCTTTTTCTTGAAACTAGTGGTCTTGTTAACCATCAACACTTGATGTTCTTTCTTGATTTCTACCTCCGTAGCTTTGAGCATAGCGAAGAGCTCGGGAATTATCTTATTCATCCCTTGCATATTATAGTTCATCACGAAGCCTTTGTAACTTGGAGGCAGTGATTGAAGAACTCTGTCAATAACACAATCATCCGGAAGTTTAACTCCCAGCTGAGTCAAGTGGTTATTGTACCCGCACATTCTGAGTATGTGTTCACCGACAGAATTGTTCTCCTACATCTTGCAACTATAGAACTTATTGGAGACTTCATATCTCTCAACTCGGGCATTTGCTTGAAATAGTAACTTCAACTCCTGAAACATCTCATATGCTCCATGACGTTCAAAACGTCTTTGAAGTCCCGATTCTAAGCCGTAAAGCATGGCACACTGAACTATCGAGTAGTCATCAGATCGAGCTTGCCAGACGTTCATAACGTCAGCATCTGCTCCTGCAGCAGGCCTTTCACCAAGCGGTGCATCAAGGACATAATTCTTCTGTGCAACAATGAGGATAATCCTCAAGTTACGGACCCAGTCCGTGTAGTTGCTACCATCATCTTTCAACTTAGCTTTCTCTAGGAACGCATTAAAATTCAAGGGAACGGTAGCACGGGCCATTGATCTACAACATAGATATGCAAAAACTATCAGGACTAAGTTCATGATAAATTAAGTTCAATTAATCATATTACTTAAGAACTCCCACTTAGATAGACATCCCTCTAGTCATCTAAATGATCACGTGATCCATATCAACTAAACCATGTCCGATCATCACGTGAGATGGAGTAGTTTTCAATGGTGAACATCTCTATGTTGATCATATCTACTATATGATTCACATTCGACCTTTCGGTCTCAGTGTTCCGAGGTCATATCTGCATATGCTAGGCTCGTCAAGTTTAACCCGAGTATTCCGCATGTGCAAAACTGTCTTGCACCCGTTGTATGTGAACGTAGAGCCTATCACACCCGATCATCACGTGGTGTCTCAGCACGAAGAACTTTCGCAACGGTGCATACTCAGGGAGAACACTTATACCTTGAATCTTTAGTGAGGGATCATCTTATAATGCTACCGCCGTACTAAGCAAAATAAGATGCATAAAAGATAAACATCACATGCAATCAAAATATGTGACATGATATGGCCATCATCATCTTGTGCTCATGATCTCCATCACCGAAGCACCGTCATGATCTCCATCGTCACCGGCTTGACACCTTGATCTCCATCGTAGCGTCGTTGTCGCCTCGCCAACTATTGCTTCTACGACTATCGCTACCGCATAGTGATAAAGTAAAGCCATTACATGGCGATTGCATTTCATACAATAAAGCGACAACCATAAGGCTCCTGCCAGTTGCCGATAATAGTTACAAAACATGATCATCTCATACAACAATTTATATCTCATCACGTCTTGACCATATCACATCACAGCAAGCCCTGCAAAAACAAGTTAGACGTCCTCTACTTTGTTGTTGCAAGTTTTACATGGCTTCTACGGGCTTCTAGTAAGAACCGTTCTTACCTACGCATCAAAACCACAACGATTTTTCGTCAAGTGTGCTGTTTTAACCTTCAACAAGGACCGGGCGTAGTCAAACTCGATTCAACTAAAGTTGGAGAAACAGACACCCACTAGCCACCTGTGTGCGAAGCACGGCGGTAGAACCAGTCTCATGAACGCGGTCATGTAATGTCGGTCTGGGCCGCTTCATCCAACAATACCGCTGAATCAAAGTATGACATGCTGGTAAGCAGTATGACTATTATCGCCCACAACTCTTTGTGTTCTACTCGTGCATATAACATTTACGCATAGACCTAGCTCGGATGCCACTGTTGGGGAACGTAGTATTTCAAAAAAATTCCTACGATCATGCAAGATCTATCTAGGAGATGCATAGCAACAAGAGGGGAGAGTGTGTCTACGTACCCTCGTAGACCGAAAGCGGAAGCGTTTAGTCACGCGGTTGATGTAGTCGAACGTCTTCACGATCCGACCGATCCAAGTATCGAACATACGGCACCTCCGTGTTCAGCACACGTTCAGCTCGATGACGTCCCACGAACTCTTGATCCAGTTGAGGTCGAGGGAGAGTTCCGTCAGCACGACGGCGTGGTAACGGTGATGATGAAGTTACCGGCGCAGGGCTTCGCCTAAGCACTACGACGATATGACCGAGGTGTGTAACTGTGAAGGGGGGCACCGCACACGGCTAAAAGATCAACTTGTGTGTCTTTGGGGTGCTCCCCTCCCCCGTATATAAAGGAGGGAGGGAGGAGGCCGGCCGGCCCTAGGGGGCGCGCCCAAGGTGGGGAGTCCTACTAGAACTCCAAGTCCTAATAGGATTCCACCAAGAGGGAAGGGGGGAAGAAGGAAGGAGAGGGAGAGGGAGAGGGAAAGAGGGGCCGCGCCCCCCTCCCCTAGTCCTATTCGGACTCCCCTCGGGGGGCGCGCGCCACCTCCTGGCTGCTGCCCTCTCTCTCCCCTATGGCCCACTAAGGCCCATTACTTCCCCGGGGGGTTCCGGTAACCCCTCCGGCACTCCGTTTTTACCCGAAACCATCCGGAACACTTCCGGTGTCCGAATAACATGGTCCAATATATCAATCTTTATGTCTCATTTTAGAGACTCCTCGTCATGTCCGTGATCTCATCCGGGACGCCGAACAACCTTCGGTCATCAAATCACATAAACTCATAATACAAATCATCATCGAACGTTAAGCGTGCGGACCCTACGAGTTCGAGAACTATGTAGACATGACTGAGACACATCTCCGGTCAATAACCAATAGCGGAACCTGGATGCTCATATTGGATCCTACATATTCTACGAAGATCTTTATCGGTCAAACCGCATAACAACATACGTTATTCCCTTTGTCATCGGTATGATACTTGCCCAAGATTCGATCGTCGGTATCATCATACCTAGTTCAATCTCGTTACCGGCAAGTCTCTTTACTCGTTCTGTAGTGCATCATCCCGTAACTAACTCATTAGTCACATTGCTTGCAAGGCTTCATATGATGTGCATTACCGAGAGGGCCCAGAGATACCTCTCCGAAACTCGGAGTGACAAATCCTAATCTCGATCTATGTCAACCCAACAAACACCTTCGGAGACACATGTAGAGCATCTTTATAATCACCCAGTTATGTTGTGACGTTTGATAGCACACAAGGTGTTCCTCCAGTATTCGGGAGTTGCATAATCTCATAGTTAGAGGAATGTGTATAAGTCATGAAGAAAGCTTCAGCAATAAAACTTAACGATCATTATGCTAAGCTAACGGATGGGTCTTATCCATCACATCATTCTTCTAATGATGTGATCCCGTTCATCAAATGACAACACATGTCTATGGTCAGGAAACTTAACCATCTTTGATTAACGAGCTAGTCAAGTAGAGGCATACTAGGGACACTTTGTTTTGTCTATGTATTCACACATGTATCAAGTTTCCGGTTAATTCAATTCCAGCATGAATAATAAACATTTATCATGATATAAGGAAATATAAATAACAACTTTATTATTGCCTCTAGGGCATATTTCCTTCATTTTTTGTTGGGCATGTTTGTCTACAGATCATTTACAAGCTGGCGCCTCCCTTGTCGCTCGCTAGCTTGGATCTGTAGTTTTCTCTCCGAGCTTGCTGACTGATAGGTGGATTGGTTCGTGCGCGTTGTGCAGGTAAGGAGGAGGAGAGGAGGGCGAGATGGTGAAGCACAACAATGTCGTCCCCAACGGCCACTTCAAGAAGCACTAGCAGAACTATGTCAAGACGTGGTTCAACCAGCCCGCCCGCAAGCAGAGGCGCCGCATCGGTGAGCACCCCCAGCTCCAGGCTGTGATGTCTCTGTTTTCCCTTTCTGCGCAAGGATCTGTAATTTTAGCATCAGTAGTTTGGTATCGCTTATGATTATGGTGATGTACATGACTATAAAGGATGTGGTTGGGAGCTGATCTATAAAATGCTATAGAATGCCATCTATGATATCTGTTAAGCCTCTCGGTCAGTTAGTTTTTTCTAGTACATCTACCATGAATTCAACTTTGATGCTAGGCTAGACGTCTCTGGTACGCATGTGTAGTGCCATGTCTCTTTATATTTGTAAGTTGAATCCAGCAGTAACATGTGAGTAACATTTGCACTGGTGTATGCATTTACCTCTAAGGAATTAAGTGCATGTTTGCTACAGTAGACAGCAGAGCAGAGTAGATGTATCATCATTAGTTTTTTGTTGTTGATTTACTAGTAAGTTACAATACCACGACAGTTGTTTTGGTCGCGGACAGCTTGTGCAATATGTTCTGAAGGGTATTCTTTCAATATGATAGCGTTCTGCAGCCTGTGCTCGTTTTTATTGCCTGTTTTCCTTGTGATTTATTCGTCTGATGTCTGATATGTTCTGAAGGGTATTCTTCCAATATGATAGTATATTCTGAAGGGTATTATTAGGCTCCTAATTTCTTTGCCTGATGTCTTGCTTCTGGGGCAGCATTGTACATGATTCTCCTCCTTTATTTATTTTGCTTTGTACTTCGTTATGGTGTTGAACTGCCGCTGTTGGATGAACAGGAGCGTGTGCCATCACCTGCTCGCCCAGTGTAGATCCCTGCGAGAGCTCGAGAGAATCCACGCCCTAGTTATCTGTATTTTTCTTCAGTATTGCAGGAATGCAAATTTGATTAGTCTTGGGTGTGCATTGTTGTTCTTATCTCTGTACTTTCTAGTTGTGCTAATTTTAGGACCTGTTCGGTGAATTTAGATGTTGGGAAGTGGATCCTGAATGCATTTTGTGTTTGCTATATTCAGATTTGTACACACAATTTTTACTGTAAAAAAATCTGTAGTTACGTACGGTTTGAATCACTACACCTGAATCTGCAGATTTGCACATACAAATCTTCAGAGATTGGGGCATATCAAATCTTGATATATCCACTATATCTTCTTGCTGAATCGAGTGCTCTCTTATATATGTCTATGAATTTCCTGAACTGGTGCATGTATATATTTGGGTGCTAGTCAATTAGAGAATGTCTGTGATACCATGTTTGTACTACGTGCTAGTGTAGCTATACTGATGCAAATACTACTTCTCTGTACTTATGGAGAAATCTGTGATCCGCCAATTCACGGCGTCCATCGCTTCTGTCCAAGTGCTCTTCATCTTGTGTGTCATCTGCAAGGCAATCAAGTTAATTAGATGTTGCTCTTTTCATGTTCTGCTTCATACATACATGCATATGCGATTGCTCCCTGCCTCCCTGCTTGCTACATCTCCGCTAGCATAAATCAAAGAGAAGAAAGAAATCTACCTATTTATATCTACAGCCTTTAATGAATTCAATGTATGACTGTGATGAGAATTATGGTACTACTTGCTGTTTGCATCCTATACTTTGCTTGTGAATGATGCTATGTTGTTCTGCAGACTGTCATTTTTTTTTTGCTGAATAGATTGAATATCTTTGCACACACTGTAGCGTGTAGCTTTGCAAACTAACCTTCTCTAGTTCTCTTCCTTTTCTGCAGACCGCCCATGGCATGGACGGCGACGACGGCAGGAGGACGCCAGTTCTGGCCGGGAACATGGCCTTGTCCTGCTCGAGGAGGAGGGACGCACCTAGGCACCGGCCCTGTCCCGCAACAAGGGGTTTGCTCCTCTGCTTCCAAGGTAACCAAGTTGCCCTACCTGAGCTCGAGGAGTCCAGCCCGGCCACGACCACGCACCGCTCCGAGCAGGTAGCACCTCCCTCTCCCTTTGCTCACTCACCTGCTGCTAATCTCCCTGCACGGGCTGCTGCTATCATAATTTTATAATGGTTGATGTTTGTTAGCTAGTTAAACAGCTTGCTTTCTGCTAATGGCCCATTAGGTAGAGTAGCTATGCACCTGGTGGTGGTCATGGCCTTGCTGCTTCATCAGTTTTTTTCCTTTGGGTCATTAGCTAGCTATGCTATGCATGTGGTGGTTAATTTGCAAGAAAGAATTTCTGTCCTTGTTTTCATTTCCTTGCTCTAGTCAAATTCATCCTTTTTTTTAATACTAGCACTAGCACATCAGAGTACAAATACTTGTTAGATTTTGAGTATGCCACTGCTGCTAAAACAACAACAACCACCAATTACCATAGCATGCCTCTGTTTTGGTAACTAGTTGCTGCACTCAATTAAATTAGCCTACTGACTAATCTAGTACATTATTAATTGTTGCTCTTCCACTGTTTCGGTATCTCTTGGTTTGCAATGGTACAGCTATAGGATGAATACACATCATGATATATACTTGATGAATCTGCCTGCTACATCTCAACTTGTTTTCACTGTCACTTGATATATACTTAGCTTGTACTTGAAGCTGTGGGTTAATGATGGTGATTTTGTTCTACTTGGATGCATTGGTACCCTATCATCGAGTGAATGGATGCAACAGCGGCAAGAAGATCATGGCCGTGCGCATCATCAAGCACGCCATGGAGATCATCCACCTCCTCACCGATGCTAACTCAACCCAGATCATCGTCGACACTATCATCCACAGGTATCTCTCTCGGTTCCCTTTATTATCTCCTCCCTTTGTGATGTTAGTATGCGTGCGCTGACTAGTTTTGTTAGATCTTGCTAGTTGAATGGATGGTCGTGTTAGTAGAATGGTATTTTGTTTTAGGCGCAATGTGTTGCAGTGAATTTTTTGCACGACCTGCACTTGAGCCATGTGTATTCATACTGTGTATCTATTTCCTTGTATGAATGGGTATCTCATTTTAACTAGTTGGAGAACAAAAAGCATGGTACTAGCTCAATTTGTGTTATCATTCTAAATAAATGTCATTTTCTTGAATGGTCTATTCATAATATATTTGCCCCAGTTTTTCTAATTCTTCTCATTCATGTAACAGGGTGACAGAGGAAGCCATGTTGCCGTTTTGTTTGTTTCCAGCCCTGACTATGGTCGTCCAACGAGTCTGGCATGTTGTTCATCTGACTATGGTCGTCCAGTGAGTCTGGCATGTTGTCATTTTCTTGTAAAGTAGTATTGTATCACACTTGTAGAGCTCGTTACACTTGTAGAGCTTGTAAAGTACTGTATTACATATGGTAATATGTATTGGCACGGATAGAGGTTGTTACTGTTATTGCCATTGTATTACGTGATCTGGTTGCTCTTATTTGAAGTATCATGTGTGCTTTTTGTCTACCAATATAAATACTGGTTGAAATATGAAGAATATGAGCCTGGTAGATGGGACCCACTTACCAGAAAATGACAAATGGGACCCAGTTACCAGAACCTGACAACTGGAACCCATCTGACTAGTGGACCCATTTAATAAAAAAAGGAAAATGAAATTGTTTAGACAAAAAGGCCACGACCCAACAATAAAAAAGGCTGCAATGTTGGGCTTGGCCCATGAAGTCGACCAAGAATTGACAGAAAAAAATAAAAAGGATGAATTGTTGGGCTAGGCCCATGTAGAACACCGAATTGGATCGGCTGATTCTAATCAATGACAAATTCAATTGGTCGCAATTTTGCCACATCAGATTGCCACTCGGATCCGACGTGGCCTGGGTAGACAACCAGCGACCAAAGCAATTGGTCGTAGGATCAACGACCTTTTGTTTTGGTCATTGCCTTCAACGACCTTATCCCAAAGAAGGTCGTTAAGTTTCATTAAAGACGGTCAGCTTTTGACCAACTATTTTTGGTCACAAAAAGGTCGCAAATGAAAAACAATGACCATTCAGCGACCAATAGTGATGGTCGCAAGTTGACATATTTCTTGTAGTGCCTTGTATGCATCTCCATGGTGATCCTGGGCGTGCTCGCTGTACCGGAAATTTTTGTTCGAATGATTAGAGAAGTGTGAGCCGGGTGAGCTGAGACTTCGCAGCGAGATCACTTGGTTGTCTTGACATTGTGGAAGGATCTCCCTGAGCTCGGAACACGCCCATCGAAAGATGAACAAGAGTCACATGGAGATGTGATCGGCAAGTTTGCCTACCGATTGAAGTTCGTGCCATCAGTGTTCATCTCGTTCAATGGCGTTGAATGGAAATGTGGGTCTTGTATCACTCACAATCAATTATGAGAGATATTGATTTGAGTGGGAGCGCACTATAGAATTAACTTGTTTAATTCTCAGTGCAATTAATTATGAACGTTGTCTACGTGTGATTTGCATAATAGTTGTAGAATAATGGCTCGCATTTTCACCTTCCCTATTAAAATTGAATAAGCTATTTTTTATCTGGTTAAAACTTTACGATTGGTAATGTAATGTGAGGATTGTCCTCAAGAGTGCCGAGAAGGACTTTGTCCTATCGCATACTTTCGGTATTCTCCCGCTAATGCTATGGATGATGTGACTCTCGTCCTTCGATCCAAAAGCTAGAATTCCGTTACGGCCAAGTGCAATATGTTTGCTTCCATGAGACCCGAACTTTGAAAGTTTGGGATAGATATGTGATATTCATGGAACTGAAAATCATTTTTAGATACAAACAAAGCAATGTTTGTCTTGCAAACTATTAGTAAAAGTGTTTACTATGCATTTGACTGTTAGGAGAGGGATCCAGAAGAACGCCTGTCATGTGATGATAGTGAATAAAACAACCACTTAAAGAGAAAGGAAATGTCCGAAGGGTGTTAGTGAGACTTTCACACATAGGAAGTCTAGGGCTAACCCCACTCTTAAAGTTGGGTGCTTCTTCTGAGAGTAGGAGAAATACTGAAAGTTAAACTGTTAGAAGTATAAAGGCAAATAGAAAGAAGACTGGAATATCCAGCTCATGTATGACTGTCATACAAGTTATTGATGTAAAGAAGGCTGGTCAGAAGAATTAGTTCTTGGGAATTATGATTAAACTGTTAGTCACAGATTCCTGGGTATTGTGATTGGCATTTGATCACAGAAATACCCATTCGATTGCATTCTCTTGCAATTCGATACAAGAACTACTACGGCCTAACAGACTTGCCAGGAATGAGGTTAAGATATACACAGGGAATATAGTAAATGTTACTATACCTTCCATCAGTGTATTACCATCTGTATTTATTTTCATAATTCACTTTAGACTTTTACACACTCTAGCCCATTGCATAAAGTATCTTGCAGGAAGGTTGTTCATAAGAGAACTTTTGATGTTCGATGTTATGAATAACATAAGGTCCATACTTTCATTATGAATGAGATGTATGTTATGAATATTGATAATGATACATTACCTCTGCATTTACTTTCATGATTCATTTTAGAGTTTTACACACTCTAGCCCATTTGCATAATGTTTGTTGCAAGGGTGTTATTCATAAAAGAACAATTGTTGTTCAGTATTATGAATAACATGAGGGCCATACTTCCATCATGGGATGGGATGTATGTTATGAATATTGATGGTAATATGATACATCCATAACACTGATGCTAAATGTCGCAAGGCTAAAAGAATACCACACATGTGTGGCACTGCATTTGGTCACATTGAAGAAACCCGCATGGAAAATTCCATAATGATGGATTTTTAAGTCGTTTGATTATGAATCATCTGACACTTGCAACTTTCCTCCGAAAAGTGAAGTGACTGAAATACCGTTCACAGGCCATAAGGAACGAGCAAAGAATGTATTGGTGATCATACATCATGATGTGTGTAGTCCGATAAATGTTGTTGCTGGCAGTGGATTTGTCTATCTTCAGAAATGACTCAAGTAGATATATGGATATTTACTTGATGAGACGTAAGTCTGGATCTTTTGAAATTATTCAAAAGGTTTTCAAAAAGGAAGTAGAAGTTATTGTAACAAGAAAATTATGTTTCTACAATTAGATTGCGGAAAGGAATATTTGAGTTACAAGTTTAGCGAATGTATGATGAGTTATGAAAAGAGTTTCATAACTTACACCTCCCGGAACACCACTGTGAGTGGAAAGTCCGTGAAGATGTAATCAAACTATTTATGTCATGGTAAGATCAAAGATGACATGAATCAATTTGCCATTGTCCCTTTTAATAGTAATTCTTTAGAGACTGCGGCTTTTACACTGAAAAGAGCTCCATCAGGTCTGCTGAAATGACGCCATGGTATGGTACGCCCAACCATGTTATATCTTTTCTTAACATTTGTAATATGGGGCTTGTGTAAAATGTTTACAAACCTATTCCAAATCAGACAAGTGCTACTTTGTAGGTTATCCCAAGTCATTGGGTATCCCCCCACCACTATACCGAGACAAAGGATTTTGCCACAAAACGGTATGCTTTTAAATAGAATGGTTCTTGCAAAAAGGTGAGTGGGAGGACAGTGCAACTCGACGTGATAACAGTATCTTCATCATCAGATCAAAGGAAAGGAACTTTGGAAGTGATTCCGGGGTTTCCTACTGCGACTGATGCGGAAGCCTCTACATGAGATGTATGGACTTCGGTCGAACTTGCAGCTGAACAATGTAGGCAAAACTTGTGCAAACCTCTCAGGTGCGCAAACGAGATATTGTTTTTCGACAACAGTATACCTACAATAATCAAGGAAGCAATGATGGGCCCTGACTCTGGAATTGGATAAATGCCAATACAATCCGAGATAGTTTCCATATAAATGTTTCAAGATTAAAATCTTGATACAACTTTCGGAAGACTTAGAGTCTAACGAATATTTATTGAACTAAAAACTGATACGGATAAAAATATTTTGTCCATAAAGCTCGACTTGTTGCAATAACAAGTTCAAGGAGTTGACTACGATGAGGTTGTCTCAACGTAGCGATGCTTAAAGTCGGTTCGGGTTAAAACTAGCAATTAATACATATTTCAATCATGAGATATGAAACATGGATGACGAAAGGATTTCCATCTGATGGAAATGAAACCTAGGACTTGCATGTGATACAGTCCAAGGTATTTTGTCAATCCAGAGGGTGCTAGTGAGTGTGCAAACTTCAGAGTTCCAGCGATGGACAGAAGAGAGCAAAATGGAGTTGGAATCTTCGATTTTGATGAAATGGTCAAAAGAGTTTGATTTCATCAATGGATAACGAAGATGCTTGTGGTTCAAGAAAGTAAGTGGGAGCATAATAATATTTCTAAAAACCTTGTGTGCTTGACACATTGTTAATTGAAAATAAATTTTTTGACACGAATTAGGACTTCATTTGAAAATAGTTTTTTGATGAAGTGTTTGGGCTAAATAGCCTTGATATTAGGCATGATGATCTATGGAGATAGATTTACCTAATGGGGCTAAGCAAAAATACATATTGACAAGATGCTAAAACCTTTTAGCATTAGAACGACAAGGAGTGATTCTTGCCAAAGTCACATGGAAAGAGTTTTTGCAAGACTCGGTGTCCCAAAACACCGATGAGCAAAACACATGATGGAGATTCCACACACTCTTGTGTTTGGATTAATCATGTATTCCATGGTATGTAAAACAACCAGATATGTCCGATACTCCCAAGGTGTTGCGAGTATAGATACCAAAGTGATCAAAAGTACTGATCATGGGACAACAGTGAAAGATGTCATTAAGTACTAGAGTAGCACTGATGACATGTTTTCTCGCAAGTAGAGATTATGAAGAGTTCGTTATAAAAGGTTACATCGATACAGTCTTCATCAATTCTCCATGCGATTTTTGATTTAAGTTGAGGGTTTTGTGTAACACACAATATGGTGGCACGGTAAGTTAGAATTGTTCTAAACAGGTTACTGTGGCGAATTCTATAACAAAGGCTAAGTATGTTTACGCTTTAGAAGTGACAATAAGACATTGAATCATATAGTTCATTCATGAACTTAGTATGGTTCCAAGAAGGCTTTGGTCAATGGGACACTATTGCAGATAGTTGCTTCATAGCTCAGTCTGAGGAATCAAGGTTTGACCTGTGATTCACATATATACAAAGCCAAGTCCACACAAAATATGAATTTTGTGAAAGCGTGAAAATGCGAGGATATGCAAGGAAACACACGGAGCTGAAGTTGTCAGATCCGTTGGACATCAGGCTTCCAGAGGGCCTTTAGTCCCAGTTCTGGAACCGGGACTAAAGGGTCGAGACTAAAGGCCTCCCCCCCCCCCCCTCTTTTAGTCCCGGTTCTGTTACGAACTGGGACTAAAGGCCCTCCACGTGGCCGCTGTCTGGAGCTCGACCTTACCAACCGGGACTAAAGGAAATTTTACGATTTTTTTTTGAATTTTTGTTTTGAATTTTTTTCCTGATTTTCAAATTTTTGAATTATTTTACAATTTAATCTCTAATCACCCCTCATCATTGCTCAATTTAATCTATAATCTCTATTCTCTAATCACCCCTTATCATTCCAAGTCGTCTAATTTCCCGGCCGGTCACCCATCCTGTGACTACTCCAGCCTGAGCACGCTTAACTTTCGAGTTCTATTCCCCCTAGTTTTCAAGTCTGCACTTGTTGTTTTCCTAACAATAGTAAGATGTCAATCCTATTAACCCTCAGGAGTTTAGCTTGAGCATGAAGTCACACGTTTCACTGTTTGAGTTTGAAACTATTATTCTAAAAAATAATAATTATTTAGTAACACTAATATTTCTTGAATAAGTAGTTTGACCATAGTTTGACCACAGTTTGACCAGATTTGACCAAAATTCAAAAAAACTAAAATAATTATTTATTAACACTAATATTTTTGAATAATTATTTAGTAACACTAATACTTTTTGAATAAGTAGTTTGACCACAGTTTGACCAGATTTAACAAAAATTCAAAAAAACTGAAATTTGAGCATAACTTTTTTTCCATTTAGAATTTGAGGATTCTAAAAATTTACAAAATGGCCTACTTTGTCGAAATCGGATGCGAATTTTCGTGCTGAACATTTTGATATATTATACGTTTTTTTCCGACATCGTATGCAAAAGTTATAGCCGTTTTACTTTTTCATAACACTTTTTTGCAAAACATGTCCAAATTTAAGTTTTTAAATTTTTCTAACTAGTAGATGTAGTAATATAACTACATCTCGAAGGATTTTATTTTTTGAAGTTTTTATCATTTTTTTTTCATAACTGAAATGCCGATACACGGGGGGGGGGGGGGGGGGGGTAGAGTTTGAGACACGATCCCCTTTAGTCCCGGTTTGAGACACGAACCAGGACTAAAGGGTCACACCCTTTAGTCCTGGTTCGTGTCTCAAACCGGGACTAAAGATTAGACATTTAGTTCCGGTTTGAGATACGAACCGGGACTAAAGGGCATCGCACCCTTTAGTCCCGGTTCATGCGTCAAACCGGGACTAAAGGTCTCATTTGAACCGGGACTAATGCCTTTAGCCGCTCGAACCGGGAATAATGCTCACATTAGTCCCAGTTCGTAATGCAACCGGGACTAATGTGTATATTGAGTTGTGACCAAAGCCCTGTTTTTTACTACACGAGAAGAAATCCCAGTCGGCAACATGTATATAATCGATGCTACCCTTTTCGTTGCATATCGGTTCAGCTTTTCACACGCAGATTAAGAGATACCAACGCACACGCACTCACGCGCACGCATGCTCCCGCATGGAGCATGCACTTATCAACCACTCTCGGCCCATATACACAATAATGATGACCTGCAGCATAGGAGGACGACCATCATATCTCTCTCTTCCGTTTCTGTATTTAGCGCAGAAGGAGCAAGAAAGGCACGGCGAAGAAGACGAGCGCCTCTGCGCGTGCGGCCACACCAACTCCGCCCACTCCCAACCACCTCATACTCGCCGCCGCGTTCTTCTGTGCGCCCGTGCTCGGCGCACTCGACGCCCCACCTGGAGATCAATCACATCAGCCAAGTTGTAGTGATATAAAACATCTTATACTATACTAGTTGAAAATCTTTGGAAGACTATAGTTGTTATCTTCATCATTTTTGCCAGATTTTAAGTAATTGGTGCTACAGGTTATGCGGTGTAATGACATGTCTTTCTTTTTTTGCTAGATTGCTATTACTACTAGGCAACGTCACATGACACAAAAAATGCCAATGGTGGCCGCGCTACAGGCAGGCCGGAATCCGGCCCGTCGGACCACCATTGGGATCCGTGTGGTCAGTGTATACGGCATGTATTGGATTTATTTTCGGCCTGTATTGAACCAGTGATGACCCACGCACGTGCAAAAGCACCTAGTCATCTTACATGCATCTGACATGTACGCACAACTGTCGGTTGCTTTAGGACTCCTGCCCCATGCGCGCGGATACTTGTACGACCTGTGCATGCATCTCGTGGACGAGTGGTGGCCAGCGAAGAGCACCAACAGGCAAAAGTGCGTACGTGGAGCATTTGCGTCCAGCGAAACAGCCATGAGTGTTCCCCATTATATTATACTAAGCGTCCATCTCCTGCTGTCCCGCACGCATGCCGACCCGGCCACACCACTACACCAGGCCACAGGCGCAACGCATCATCGCGCAGTCGCTTGTTCGTACGAGCCCGGCCCTTATTTAACCGCTGTCTCCCCTCCAAACCCTACGACCGCGAGCACCGTCAACCTTGGTTTCTAGGACCTCGTAGCTAAGCTTCCATATGGGTTCGAGAGCTTTTCTTGTCGCAGCCGTGGTGGCCGTGGCCGTGGCGGCGGTGGGGGCGGACGTCGCGGCAGACCGGGCGGAGTGCTCGGACAAGCTGGTGGCGCTGGCGACGTGCCTGACATTCGTGCAGGGGCAGGGGCAGGCGCCGACGCCGGACTGCTGCGGGGGGCTGAAGACGGTGCTGCAGACCAGCCCCAAGTGCCTGTGCGTGCTCGTCAAGGACCGCGACGATCCCGGCCTGGACTTGAAGCTCAACGTCACGAGGGCGCTCGGCCTCCCCGCCGCCTGCAGCGCGCCCGCGAACATCTCCGACTGCCCAAGTATGTCCTCCATCCTTCAAGTTTAAGCACTGCTACTAAAACCACTCAGCCTGGTCGATGGATTTTCGTATCGACGTAGGTTCTGGCTTCCACACTTGGTATAATTATGTGCAACTCAGAAATCCACTATCGTATGAAAGAATCTGGAGCGATATGTATCATTGTATCATATGGCAAGAGATGTAACAATTGCGTTCATGTTCACACGGAGTAGATGCACTTGGTTGATGTTAGTGGGATCATGATGATGTGTTTCGCTGCTTCGGTTTCAAACGGCACCACCACTTTTTTTTTTGAAACTGGGCAAAAGATTTGCCACTTTCATTGATTAAGAAGAAGGTTTAGAGGTTTTGGCCAAAGGCCGAATTACAATACACTACTCTCGCGGCATTACATTACTCAAATACTTGGCCCCTGCAAGGCACCAAAGCTTTGAAACATCTTTGACTCTAGCAACAAGAACCCCACCGGCACCGCGGTGTTACGGAAGACGCGTGCATTTCTCTCGTTTCAAATTTCCCACGAGATAAGCATAATAAGAGACATCATCGCCCTTCGAGATTGTGACATGTTGGAATCAATGAGGTTCCACCAGGCCTTCACCGAATGGACCGCCACCCAAGCCGTAGGGTGCACATCAACCAAGCCAAGCCAAGATTTAATCATTTCCCAAACTCGAACCGTGTAGCGGCATTGGAAAAGGAGGTGAGCCGCGGATTCTTGAACTTGCTTGCATAGGGGGTAGCGATCGCAGTTAGGCCAACCCCGGCGTTGAAGCCTATCGGCCGTCCAGATCCTATTATTGATCACAAGCCAAGCAAAGAATTTGCATTTGGGGGGAGCCCAGATCTACCATACCAACTGTTGCATGTTGGAGTCAACTAATCCCAGGAACTGGGCCTTGTAGGCCGATGACGCGGAGTAAGAGCCATCGTTAGAAAGCTTCCAGGAGATGGAATCAGCCACATCCGGGTTGAGGTGCACCACAGATAATTTCTCCCAAAGGTTGACGAACTCGGTCAGCTGTGTGGCGGAGGTGATCCCATCAGTATTGACTTGAGAGACCCAGAAGTTATTATTCAACGCCTTTTGAACTGTACAGCCCCTTCTTTTCGATAGGTCAAAAATCTTTGGGGCGATGTCTTTGGGCCTCATGCCCTCTAGCCAAGCCGAGTCCCAGAACGAAGCACGGAGACCGTTGCCAAGAAACACCTTGGTGGCAGCCGCAAATATGTTTTTATCATTCTCATCCCAGGGGTTACCCAAGCGAACCCACGGTTTCACCAGATCCAACCATTCTGCCCAAAGCCAGCGGATACGTAGCTCGGACGCAAACTTCCTCAGATTTAGTATACCCAGCCCCCCATGAACCTTGGACTTGCATACCTGCATCCAGTTGATCTTGCATTTGCCACTAGTGACCTTTTCACAACCCGCCCAAAGAAAAGCACATCAAAGAGAGTCAATCTTTTCCAAAACCTCAATCGGAAGGTTTAACGCTGTCATATAATATATGGCAATGGTCGTGATGACAGACTTGACCAGCACAGCCCTTCCCGGAGATGCCATTAGCATGCCCAACCATGGAGAAAGCTTGGACGCAATCTTGTCCTCCAGGGCCTGGAAGTGAATCCTATTCAACCTCTTGACCGACAAAGGCAATCCGAGGTACTTCATCGGGAAGGAGGATCGGTTGGCCGGGAAGGAATGAAGAATATCATCAAGGTCCAAGTGATCGCATTGGATGGGGGCAACCATGCTTTTAGAGCAGTTCATGATCAGGCCAGTGACCTCACCAAAACACGCAAGGGTTTCCGCAAAGAATTTGACTTCAGATTTAATTGGCGCAAGAAAGACCACAGCATCGTCCGCATATAAGGAGGCACGGATCACCATCGCATTTCCATCAAGAGGGTGTAACTTGCCTTGCTCGGTGGCCTTCTGAAGGATATGGTGCAGAGGATCTATTGCAAGCACAAAGAGGAGGGGGGATGTGACGACCCCGGCTTAATCGTGCACTAACCATACACGCAAATGCACACGATCAAGCCTAAGGACTCACTTGAAGATATCACAACACAACTCTAAAACATAAATAAAGTCATACAAGCTTTATATTACAAGCCAGGGCCTCGAGGGCTCGAATACATAGCTCGATGGCATACAAGCGTCAGCGGAAGCATTAGATATCTGGGTACAGATATATTACAGAAAGAGAGAGAGATAAGCCTTCACAGAGGCGGGGTAAAAATAAAATACTACGATCGAAAGGCGTAGGCCTCCTGCCCTGGACCCTCCGATCCTACTCCTGGTCGTCCGTCGGCTCCTCGTAGTAGTAGTACTCGCCAGGCGGGTAGTAGTACTGGTCGTCGGCTGGGGCGTCTGGCTCAGGGGCTCCGTCGTCTGGTGGCATCAAGTGGGATATGGGGGAAAAAGAAAGTAAAGCAAACGTGAGTACTCATCCGAAGTACTCAGCAAGCAAGGATCTACACTACGAATGCAACATTTTCAAAAGAAGGCTGTATATGTGGACTGGGCTGTAGAAATGCCAGAATAGAGGGGGAAAGCCTAGTCCTATCGAAGACTAGCATCTTCAACAATCTTCAGCAGTCTTGCAGCATAAGAAGAGAGCAGATCAACATAATGTAAAGTAGTAGTAGTAGTAGTAGTAGTATCATCAACCTCGACCTGAGATCCTTCCTCGACTCCCTGCGAGAAAGCAATCCCAGAGCCGTACTATCCAGTTATCATCTCAAGTTCTAGTTGTACCGATCGGGATACAACTTCGAGTGTCCGTTACCGTAGGACAGGCTATCGATAGAAGTTTCTTCCCTACAGGGGTGCACCAAGCTACCCACCATGCTCGCTTAACTCCGGCCGGACACACTTTACTGGGTCATGCCCGCCCTCGGCCAAACGATACGCCGCAACCCGACCGAATACTTAAAAGAGAGGTCAGCACGCCGGACTAAACCTATGCGCCCAGGGGTCTTGGGCCTTCGCCCCGGGAACTCCTGCACGTTGCGAACGCGGCCGAAAGCAGACCTAGCAACCCCTTAATACAAGTGCAGTTGCGTAACCAGTCCAATTCGGCGCGCGCCCCTCAGTCGCTGACGTCTAATAAGCTCCGGCTGATGTATACGACGCAGAACGCCCATACTATGCCCACATGATGGTTAGTGCTATCGGGCCAGAGGCCCCTCGGATCAAATATCCAAACCGTTAAGTGTGTTGGTAGTGCGGTAACGAGCAGAGACTCACGAAAGATGTGACCCCGTCGCCCCGTCTCGAGGACTTGCAGCAAGGGCGAGGAATGCCCGGCCACGCCTCGTGTTCAAGTCTCGGGTACCCTTCAGGTACACCCGATCACATCATTCCGCATAAAGCTCGCGCGGGTACCCCTCAGGGTCGACCCGTCTTTAGTAACATGGTTTAGTGCAAGTCATATCAACAACTGTATCTGTGTGTCTGACACCAAGGGAACCCTGAGGAATCACCCTCGATGGAATTCCCACTGATGTTATCATCAAGGTGAACGGATGAGGAATCACCCTCGAGGTTCACGCCTGAGGTGTTGCGCGACGATGTCATTATCGGGGGTGGTGTAGGAGGAATCACCCTCGCTTACCACGACCGAGTAACTAACCTACAAGATTAACATCAGAAGTGCTACGAGGTATCACCCTCGGCACTCGACGGTAACCCAGTAGTGTCGGAAACTAGGGGGAAGTGATGTGCGGTGCCAGGGTCTGGTCTTCAATCCCGAAGATCGGGTCTTCTGATATCCAGCAGGGCAGTCGGGATCAAGTGGGGGTCTCTGTCGTGTGTCTACCCAGCCTATACTAAGCAGTCTAGGATAACCAGAAAGGTAACAAGGCAGGTTACAATAATCAGGCTATGCAGCAGATATAGGAAAACAGTAGCAGTAGCAGTTCTAATGCAAGCATAAGAGAGAAGAGAATAGGTGATATAGGCATGCTCAAAATGGGGGTGCTTGCATGTTTGCTCGGGGGCAGGGGCAAGGTCGTCAGTAGTATCGTCGGGGACGTAGTCGTACTCCTGAGCTGCGTCTGCCTCGGGAACTACGTCAACGTCAGGGTCTACCAAGAGAGAAGAGGGGGAAGAAACAGGTAAACATAATGCAAACAAATGCAATACGGTGCGACTATGCTATGATGCAGTGCAGGGTTGTCTAAATATGCATCTAAATCATTTTAGTTATTTTTAGGATTATTCTGGGATTTAATTATCGGTGTGTGTGCACTATTCATCTGCCGGATACGAGTCCAGAGTTACGAGTTCTTCTACGTAGGGGGTTCCGATGGAGAAACAGACGGCACGATCAGACTCGTCTCGTCGTTCTGAGCAACTTTCATGTTTTAACTTTCTTGATCTGAGCTACGGTTTAAAAGTTATCTATTTTCAAAGTTTATTTAAATTTCTGAATTTATTATATTTAACAGAAAATGAATTATGACATCAGCATGATGTCATGCTGACATCAGCAAGTCAACAGGTCTGCTGACCAGTCAAACCTGACATGGGACCCACATGTCAGCCTCTGTTGGGCTAAAAGTGGATTAATTAAACTAACAGAGCTAATTAGAGGGTGTGGGCCCTAGTTGTCAGTGTCTGATTAGCTAACAGATTAATTTTAAAGGTTAATTAACCTTAATTAGCGCAGAGGGGCCCACACGTCAGAGAGAGAGGATGAACAGTAACTGCGTTGACCGCAGTCAACCTAGTCAAACCGAGGCGCAGGGCCCACTGTGAGTGGCACGGAGCGGGCCCCACCACTTGCCACGTCGGCGGGGCTGCCGGAGACGCGCCGGCGAGCGCTCCGCGGTGGCTATCTAGCCGGAGATGGCCGGAAATCGTCTACGGTTAGCCAAAACGCGCGATTCGACTTGCGTTCGAAAGCTGGCTCTCGCGCGCGTCGCGTGGTGCTCAAAGCTTCGCCGGAGGTGACCTAAATCGACGGCGGCGGCCGTCCTTGCGGCGGCCGGAGTTCGGCCTTTGATGGAAACGGGGCTGCGGGGCACAAGGAGGCGCGTGCGCGTGTGCTACGGGCTCCTGGGAGCACCAGGAGCACGGTTCTGGGCTCGGGCGCTGCCAACGACGGTCGTGGCCGCGGCGACGGAGCTCACCCGCGGCGTGCAGAGCTCGGTCATGGCGGCGACGGTGCGGCGGCTAGCTAGAGCTACGCGAAGGGCAGAGGGGGAGCTGTGGCTTACAGTGCAGCACACGGTGGCCCTCGGGGGTTTAGTAGCTGCAGTCGAGCTCGCCGGAGACGACGAAGATCGACGGCGTTGGTTGGAGATGCGGACGAAGGGGCTCGGCGTTGTGGGGTCCTCCGGCTCCAACTGAGGCCTCCAGTAGATGAAGAAGGCGACGGCGGAGCTGGCCGACATGGTGGACGAGCGCGGGGTCGCCGGTGGCCGCGACAGAACAGAGGCGCGGCGTCGACGGCGCTCGGCCTCGCGCGGATCTGAAGGGGAAGGAAGGGCGGAGCGATGGAGGAGGAGAGGGGAGAGTGAACGGGGTGGTCAGGGGAGTTGGACGAGCTCGTCCTTATCCCCTCCCGCGCCCTGTATCGTCGGTGGTGTCGGCGTGTCGGCCTGCGGCCGGCGAGCGCGAGCTCGGCCAGGGGCGCGCCGACACGACGATGGAGAGAGAGAGGTAGAGCTAGGTGGGTTGGGTCTAAGTGCACTGTGCACTTAGGCCCAGTCCACAGTGGGGTTTTTCCTTTTTCTGGTTTTTATTTCTTTTCTATTTTCTGTTATAAAATGATTAGGCCACTATTGCACTTTTGAAAAATATGGAACTTGGTCCAAATATTACAGTGCCATTTTAGCTCTCACCAAAAAGTGGTTTGGGCAGATTTGGAGTTTGTTTGTATTTGTAATGATTTTAAATGAATTTAATATTGCTGTTTTGGTGTTGTTTCATCTTGTTTGAGTCACTTGACCAACTCCAATTATTTTGATGTTGATTTTAGAAATGTTCCTGGATTATTTGCCATTTAATGGACATTTTCCCAACAGTATTTGATCAACTTCATATTTCACTTTTGAGTTTGAGTTGATTTTCAGATGTGAACTTGAATTGGATCATTATCCCATATGACTTGGCACTGCAAATGATCATGACTTGGCAAGTTTAACAGAGTGTCACAGAGCTTATTACAAGGGGGTGTTACAGGGGAGGGGGCCCCCCTGCCTCAAGCCACAACCTAGGAATATTGGGCATCCAGGTACACCATTGAGAAGAACCCTTGACGAAGCAGTAGATAAGAGGGCCGAGACCCAACCTCGGAAGCGAGGTGGGAAGCCTAGGTGGTTCAGCAAATCGAGGAGGAAGTCCCATCTAACCGAGTCGAAGGCCTTTTTGATATCGAGCTTGAATAGCAGAGCCGAGTTTTTTTTTTTTTTTTGCGGTGAAAGCGTCGGGCCAAGTTGCGAACGTGCATAAAGTTAACATGGATACATCTTCTTTTGATGAAGGCACTTTGAGCTTGGGAAACAAGGTCATTCATGTGGGGAGCCAATCGGTTGGACATGACTTTGGCGATGATCTTCGCGATGGCATGAATAAGACTGATGGGGCGAAAATCGGAGATGTCTTCAGCACCATCCTTTTTCGGAATGAGGACGACATCCACGGAGTTCAGCCAATGCAAATGGGAGGCATGTAGATTTGAGAAGCGGTTTATAGCCAGCATGACATCGAACTTAATAATGCTCCAACAAGATTTGAAGAAGGCCCCGGTAAAGCCATCTGGACCCGGTGCCTTATCACTTGGCATTGAGAAAACTACTGCCTTGACCTCCTCCTCAGAGATGGCTTCGTCCAACTCATGTAGGTAGCAATCTGGAGCAGGGAGAATGTCCCAGTTGATATCTGTTTTGCGCGCGGGGCCTCTTTTGGTGATGTTCTTGAAGTGCCGGTGGATAATATTCTCCTTATGCTTGTGTTCCGTGACCCAACCACCGGTGTGCTTGTGGCGATGGATGAAATTTTTTCGCCTACGGTGGTTGACCCGCAAGTGGAAGTAACGGGTGTTAGCATCGCCCTCTTTCAGATTAGTTACTCTCGAATTTTGCCTCTATCTTGATTTTTCCAGAACAGCCCACCCAATGATCTTCCTCTTTAACCTTCTCCGGATATCACGTTCATCATGCTTGTAGAAACACGCTTTCTAGCCAGGCCCGTAATTTGTACGTGCTCGATCGCGACATGCTGGTAGCAACGTGTCGGAACATGGGTCAGGTTACACGGGAAGAGGAGGAGAATATCTCGCCCACCACCGGGAGCGTTCAAGTTAGCGTCCTATCAGCATTTCCCTATGCGGTCCGTGAATGGTGTTGCCACACCCCTCGCTAACGACGAGTGTTGTGTAGTTGCGATCGCCGCAAGAAGAAGAAAAGTTGTTTAGTACCTTGGCGATGACCACCGGTTAAACGCCCTAGGAACGATTTAACCTTAGCAGGAGTACGATTAATAGGGCTGTGGGAAAGAAGTGCTCCCTCTGTTCGGAAATAAGTAACGCGGTTACCCCCGCCAGGGCAAACACAGGATTAGCGGCTGCTGCCCGTGGCGGCGGTCAAAACCTAAATCGCCTTTCTAACCACCTCCCGAGGGCCCCAACATTACATTCTTTGTACTTGCATTATATCTTCGTCTGTTTTTCTTTTTCTTTTTTGCGAATATTCGTCTGTTTTGTTTCAGCATGGCCCCAAAATGACCCACGGAGGTAATAATTAACAAAGTGTGTTCCTGTTGTGGATTCAACGTTTACAGGGCAACTGAACCTGCCGCCCAATTCCAAGGACGCGCAGGTGTTCGAGGAGTTTGCCAAGCAGCAGGCAGCCCAGAGCAGCCCAAGTGAGTCATTCTCCTCCTATCAATTCATTGTTTTTGAGTCAACAAAAAAGCAATTGATTGTTTTACAATGAACACCGCTACCCCAGTAGTGGGTAGTGGTACAGTTGCATTCAGTTATAATAGTTCTTCTAAATAAAAAGGAAAGGAAATCTGACAGTTGTTCCCGCGGGAAATTCTATGAAATGCCCGCTGCACAAGTGCGATAGTAATGTGCATGCACCCGTTCAGTGGACCAGCTGACACTTAATTGTGAAGTGATTGATGCAGACTAACATCGCCAAACATCCAACTGTAATTAATTTGATGAAAGCCAAAGGAAACTGTTGGGCCGCTACCGGACAGCAGTGGCGCTCTCATCTTGTGGGCGTTGGAGGCTGAGGCGACGTGGGGAATCAATGTGCTAGAACCAGCCCAACAGTGCTGAAGTAGGAGTGTCATGTGACGTTGCCTAGTAGTAATAGCAATCTAGCAAAAAAAGAAAGACATGTCATTACACCGCATAACCTGTAGCACCAATTACTTAAAATCTGGCAAAAATGATGAAGATAACAACTATAGTCTTCCAAAGATTTTCAACTAGTATAGTATAAGATGTTTTATATCACTACAACTTGGCTGATGTGATTGATCTCCAGGTGGGGCGTCGAGTGCGCCGAGCACGGGCGCACAGAAGAACGCGGCGGCGAGTATGAGGTGGTTGGGAGTGGGCGGAGTTGGTGTGGCCGCACGCGCAGAGGCGCTCGTCTTCTTCGCCGTGCCTTTCTTGCTCCTTCTGCGCTAAATACAGAAACGGAAGAGAGAGATATGATGGTCGTCCTCCTATGCTGCAGGTCATCATTATTGTGTATATGGGCCGAGAGTGGTTGATAAGTGCATGCTCCATGCGGGAGCATGCGTGCGCGTGAGTGCGTGTGCGTTGGTATCTCTTAATCTGCGTGTGAAAAGCTGAACCGATATGCAACGAAAAGGGTAGCATCGATTATATACATGTTGCCGACTGGGATTTCTTCTCGGGTTATGCCTGCATGGTCATTTGTAACAGACGTATCATGTCAAGTAATAAAATTCCCTCAAAAGGAATCCATATACTTCCATTGTGCTGCATGTCACTGATCAATCTATCGTGCCACCATTTTTTAAGGTCAACTCTAGCCACCCCCACTAAAAATAGAAGAGGATCCGACCGAATAAAGTTAGTAGAGTAAATTTGTACTTCTCTATAGATTGCCGCACCTAGTCGATCCCTTAAACTTAATGGAGTAATTATTATTTTTGCATAGGTTTTATGTCCTAGCCGCATGAACGACACTTCATAATATATATATATATATATGTAGAGTAGCACTATTCTGATCTGGGATCAGAATAGTTATTCTGATCACAGCGGCCCTGTAAGGAGCCGAACGGGTGTTCCCGAGATCCAAAGAGCAGAGCCAGACCGGCCCATAAGCACTTTTCTGAACGGCCTCACTAGTAGAAAAAGGGGCATTCGTACCGGTTCCACAGGGCCTTTCGTACCGGTTGCGCAACCGGTATAAAAAATCCGGTACAAAAGCCCCCCCCCCCCCCCCCTTTCGTACCGGTTCCTTACGAACCGGTATTAAAGGGGCCTCCACGCGGGCCACCAGGAGAGCTCAGGGCCAGGGAGCTTTGGTACCGGTTTGTAATACGAACCGGTACCAAAGGTTGCCACCCGCGCAGAGAAAATCATGAATCTCTGCCGCGGCAGGGTTTAGGGTTTTTGGAGGGTTTAGGGGTAGGAGCGTTTCATATCGGTCGATGCACCAGAAACGCGTTTGGGTTTAGTAGTACATGAAGCTCAAGGTGATGCATATCAAGTTGGTGCATATAATATAACACACATGTAATTGCTTAAGATCGCAAATTAAGTAGTACATGCATGAAGATCGATCTTCATGCATAGTGGTACTCTCCGAGGCGTACTCTATATATGTCTATTACATGTAGCATAGTGGTACTCTCCGACTCAAACTATATGTAACATGTACATCTTCATTCATAGTGGTACTCTGCGAATGGTGGTAAGACGTCCCGAAGGAAAAATCCCGCCAATTCCTCGCCTATTGCTATGAAGCGGTCCTCGATTGAGAGCTTGTTCCGCTTTCTTGCCAACTATAAAAGAATAAGATACAAATGAATACATGAGCTATGTGTGTGTGTATATATATATATCAAATCACAATCAAACAACTATTACTGAAACTCGGCACAACTTATGATAAGAAAATAAATTTGTGAATATTGTTTTCGTACCTCTTTATTTCTTTCATTATTCGTCCTCTCGCTGACAATTCTGTGGATGTACTCGCAAACGTAGTATCCACAGAGATCAGTCCCTTGTGGTTGTTGCGGGCATTTCTTTACAAGAATATAATTCAATCAAACAATAGTCAAGTATGATAAATGTGTGTGGACCTAGGTAGTACTACTTACTTTCGCACGCCATCGCAGCTTCGGTTGCCATTCATGGGACTTATCTTCCTTGATGAAAGTTTCCCATACGCTGCCCGACAAAAGAAAATGCATAAAAGAGTTATCAATTAGTTGATAGCAGGAAATTAACGAAACAAATCGATAAGAATTGAAATTACCTTCTGAGCATAAGAAAACAAGACTTGTATAGTTCTGAATTTTTGCTTAGTGAGTCAAAGACTTCAACTTCTCCATAGTACATTTTGACGAGAAGAATAAAGTGAAACCTACGCACGTTTAAATATGTAGTGTCATATATATATAAGTCATCAGTTAAAATTTTGACATACGGTGAGCAAAATATAATGTGTTATAAGACAGTAAGACTCACTGGAAGTTGTAAGGCCAAATTATTAGCCTTTTGTCACGTTGTCGCTTCAAAAACCTTAGCAAAGTCTCTGGTGTATCCTTGTTATAGAGGGGTTCTTCTATGGTTCTAACATGCATTGTGTCCGGGTCAATGAACCCAATGTTCGTGATTTCGTCCCTTTTGCATTCGAGTATCTTCGATCTGCATAATATAGCGCACAAAAGATTATAATTTGCAGACAATGAACGAGCTGAGCTAAAGACTTGTCAAATTAAATAAATCACTTACAGACAATAGCAACTGATGATAGATTTGTCGAGGGCCCGGAGATTGTATAACTGGAAAAGCTCATTGAAGTCAACGTTCACACAGTATTCCTGGAAGTAGTGCTCTTCCCTAACTCGCACCATGATAGTCTCGGTCCCTCCCTTTGAGGCATTAAGGTACCACGAATGCAAGTTACGCATACATGTTGGTAGCTTCCTGAGATTCTCGACCAAATCTTTCCCTTGAACAAATTGATATGCTCGTTCAGCGAAGGCGTAATCGGTTGTGTTTTGTAGAGAACTTTGAACGGCCTTCCCGTCAAATACCTTCAGAGGGGGGACCGATTGAACGGGTTGTTGTCCGAGCTGGTAGACTTGGTGTATCCCTTTTATCTCCTTCATACCCGATTGAACGGGTTTTGTCGCCTCGATCATCTTGTCATACGACCTTTCAATAGAACGCCTATAGTCAGATGGCGGCGATGGTACAGGGTCATATAGATTCTCAACGGTACGCGCAACTATCACCGGATCTAGTGTCTTCTCAAAAGGTATCTCTGGCACTTTCGGTGCAAAAAAGGCTCTCAGCTCGGACTCAACGGTTTCCCTGTTTTCCTCTTCACTTTTTTCCCAAGGTAACTTCTCAATGGGCGGCTGTGGTTTCTCCTTTCTAGATCTCTTCCTAGGCGGTGTACCGTTCCGCTTAACGGGCGCTGTCTTACGCGGAGGATCTCGAGATGGTGGACTCACGCTGGGGTCCCTCTCAGGTAGGTGTGGACTTGGCTGCTCATGAGGACTGCTACCAGGAGGAGTCGATGGCATTTGCTGCTCATGTGGACCGCTACCACGAGGAGTCGGTGGCCTTTGCAAAAGGACGATGTATTTCTTCGGCCATAGGGCGAAACCGTGCTTGACATCGGCCAGTGTCCTCTCACCGTCACCTCTAGGAATATCAAGCTCCACTGTTTCAAAACCCGGAACAACTTCATCCACCCCGACATGAACACAGCCAGGTGGAATGGGCATATGATGGTGCGTTGTTCCATCTTCACATGGGTAAACATAGCCGACCGCCACCTTAACGGACGCGGTCCTGAATAACATATGTAGCTCGCAATCTGTCTTCTCCGTGACATAATCCACGGGGTAGCTTCCTCCACATCCGTCAAGATGCGAGGAACCCACACTGCTTCTTCGCTGAGATGGGGCAGCATCGGCTTGAGGATCCTGTAGAAACAGCTGCTGATCAGGTGCCCTCTGATTTTTCTCAAGTGCCTCCACCCTATTTAACAATTCCGTTAACATGTCGGCGTC
The DNA here is from genome assembly GCA_011799875.1 of Thinopyrum elongatum. Classification (NCBI taxonomy): domain Eukaryota; kingdom Viridiplantae; phylum Streptophyta; class Magnoliopsida; order Poales; family Poaceae; genus Thinopyrum; species Thinopyrum elongatum. The sequence continues at coordinate 725,429,460 of CM022298.1, read as the reverse complement.
CTTCTTCTTCTTTCGCGAACGGCTTCTATAAGTGTCAACGCTGTCCGGCCACGCTTCCTTCATGGTGAGACCTGGGCGAGCTCGTACCCGTCCAACGTGTTCAGGATTCCCCAGAGCGAGTGTCAGCTCGTCATTCTCTCTATCGGGAATGTACTCTCCCTTTCTGACCTTTTCAATTGCATCTACAAGCTTCGGTACGATTGCCTCAATTTTTTCCTTCCATTTTCCCTGCGCAACGATCAGCCCTGTCTTTGGGTCCAACCCTGCCCCATGCGCGAACAACCAGAACTTGGACCGTTCGGGCCAGTCCCATGTCTGTGGAGTGATTCCTGCATCCATCAGTTTATTTTCAAACGCTGTCCACTTCGGAATGGCAGTCTTGTAGCCACCTGACCCCAAATGATGCCAAAGTTTCTTCTTTGAAGCATTTTTCGTATTTGTGACCGATCGGGACACAAAAGTAGACGATTGCTTATACCTCTTAAATGCGGGCCAGTGATCTTTTATCTTCACTAGATTATCATCGAATACTGGATCTTCATTCTTATATTTGTCCCATAAATTTTTCTTCCAGGTCTGGAATTGTATGGCCATCTTCTTCCATGTCCATTCCTTGACTTTATTCTTCTGGCCTTCCGTCATGTCTTCCGGTAGGCTGAATCGTGTCAGTAGACTCTCCCAAAGAAAAAATTTCATCGCGTCGTTGACATAACTAGCTTCAGTCCCCGCTTTCTTCGGCTTATGCCACTCTTGAATGCTGATCGGTACATGGTCCCTAACAAGAACTCCGGCTTGATTTGTAAATGTGCGGCAGTGCTCTTTGGGATGCTCCGGTTCACCATTAGCCTTAAATGCCGTGAGGGCTAACCTGCCCTCGCCCTTTAACACTCTCGTCGGGCCTCGTTTTGTTTTAACAGACTTGCTCGATGATCCAGAAGGCTAAAAGAAAAAATTATTCGTTAATAAGTGCAATACAAATAAATGAATGCATCTAGGGATGAACATAGACTTGATACATAAATATACACCTCGCCGGAGTTTGTTATGGACACTTCGTTGTCTCTTCTAATTTGTTCAGACTCAAGTCCCTCGCCGAAATCGTTCAGAAAGTCTTCGAACTCGTTGTCATCTCCATCGGGTTTCGTACCACGGGCACTCTCATAGATCAATTTCTGCACCGCTTCTTCTTGATCCTCATCTCGGACGAAGGTGCCGTCCGCCATACCTCAATGTCACTACAAAATTAAGAAAGCAATTATTTCATTCATCATGTCATGATCATAACAGATTGCTAGATGGATAACAATTCAAATGAAGAAAGCAAAAAACCCTAACGGACCGCCACGGCCACGGACTCGGCGTTCCCCCTCCTCCTCTCGCTCTTCTCTCTATTTCTCGACCCGTTAGAGCTTCTCAATGGATTCGTTTCTATTTTTTCTTTTTTTTTGAAACGGGATGAGTCGTTTAATTTCTTACGAGTTGCAAACTTAGAGCTTCTCAATGGATTCGTTTCTATTTTTTCGAGCACCAAAGGTTGATGGATTTACTTTTAAAATTTGTTAGTGATCAACCATGGCCGGTGGCGGCCACGACATGGGCGGCGGCCACAACGGCGGCGTGAAAGGGTTCGTGTCCAACCTTGTCGGCGGCAGCAAAGGCCACGGGTACGGACTCGGCCAGCAGGGTCACGGCGGCTACGGCAGCAGCTACGGACACAGCGGCTACGAGCACGGGTACGGCGGCCATGGCCAGCAGCACGGCGGGTATGTGCAGCAGGGGCACGGCGCCTACGATCACGGCTACGGCGGCGGGCACGTACAGCAGCACGGCCACGGGCACGGCCACGAGCACGGCTACGGCGGCGGGCACGTACAGCAGCACGGCCACGGGCACGGCCACGAGCACGGGTACGGCAGCCACGGATACGGCGGCCACGAGCAGCACGGGTACGGCGGCGGCCATGTTCAGCAGCACGGCTATGGCCATGCCGCCGGCGCCTACCCTCCGCACGGCGGCTACCAGGGGTAGATGGCCGCGGCGCGGCGCGGCATTTCGTCGAACAGGCCGCGGGCATGCGTGAGGGGAGGCCGCCAGCGAGCGCGGCGCGGCAGTCGACGCGCGCGCGGGCTCCTCCCGGCGAGGCGCGCGGCGGCCTGGGAGGCGAGGGAGGCGAGGCGAGGGAGGGAGAGGAGGGCGGTCCTCACCTCGGGTTGCCGGCGCGGGGAGAGGTGGAGCGGCGGGCGACGCGGCGACGACGGCGACCCTGCTGCTGCGGGCGACGGTGGCGTGGCGATGCGGGCAACGGCGACGGCGGCGGCGCGTGGAGCTGCGGGCGATGGCGACGGCGGCGGCGCGTGGAGCTGCGGGCGACGGCGAGCTCGGCTCTGTGTGCGGCGCTGCTGGTTTGTTGGCACAGTTGGCCTCGCGCGCCTAAGTTAACACAGGGGGAGGTCCTTTGGCACCGGTTGGTACCACCAACCGGTACGAAAGACCTTTCGTACCGGTTGGTGGTACCAACCGGTGCCAAAGGGTTTTTTTAATTTTCTTTTTTCTTTTGCTGTTTTCTTTTCTTTTGGTGTTTCTTTTCTATTTCTTTTTTTCTTTTCTTTTCTATTTCTTTTTTCTATTTCTTTTCTATTTCTTTTTCTAATTCTTTTCTATTTCTTTTTCTAATTCTTTTTCTTTTCTGTTTTCTTTTCTTTTGGTGTTTCTTTTCTATTTCTTTTTTCTTTCCTTTTCTATTTCTTTTTCTAATTCTTTTTCTTTTCTATTTCTTTTTTCTTTCCCTTTCTAATTCTTTTTCTTTTGGTGTTTCTTTTCTTTTGGTGTTTCTTTTCTATTTCTTTTCTTTACTCCCGCCACGACGCCGTCCCTGCAAGCCCGTGAAAGACTCCATCTCCTCTAACAATGTTGGGGAAAGGGTTGGGAAATCTCCCGTGGCGGAACTTCTTGAATATGCCCTTGGTGCACATGCCCTATGGCATATTCGGAAGTTCCGCCTCGGAAAAATTTCCCTGCAAGCCCGTCAAAGCTACTTAACTAGTAAAACAAGCCAACCATCTCCATTGTTAATATCTTACATACAGTAACATCATTACACAAAAGTGATTTCCATATTGAGATACACAAGTTATGATCCCTATCTAGCTAGTCTTCTGAGTTTTCTTCGTGTGTTTCCCTTTCTTCTGACTGCGACGCAACCATGGACAATCTTCATTATTTAAGATGATGCTTGGGTCAGTTTTTACCTTGAAGGGTGGAATATCATCAAACTTATTATAATCTTCTGACATGTCTGTCTTATCCTCTACTCCCACGATGTTTCTTTTTCCTGAAAGAACTATGTGCCGCTTTGGCTCATCGTATGATGTGTCCTCTTGCCTTTCTTTTCTTTTCTTCGGTTTGGTAGACATGTCCTTCACATAAAAAACCTGAGCCACTTCACTGGCTAGGACGAATGGTTCGGTGTCGTACCCTAGATTCTTGAGATCCACTGTAGTCATTCCGTACTGCGGGTCTACCTGTACCCCGTCTTTCAGGTTGAACCATTTGCACCGGAACAAAGGGATCTTGAAATTAGGTCCATAGTCAAGTTCCCATATCTCCTCTATGTACCCATAATATGTGACCTTGTTCCCATTGCCATCTTCTGCATCAATGCGGACACCACTGTTTTGGTTGGTGCTCTTTTTATCTTGGGCGAACGTGTAAAATGTATTCCCATTAATCTCGTACCCTTGAAAAGTCGATATAGTCGAAGATGGTTGCTTGGCCAACAAGTATAGCTGCTCGTCATCAGTGACATTCATGAGACGTGTTTGCAACCAACCGCCGAAAGTCTTCATGTGTTCTCCATCAATCCAATCTTCACGTTGCTCCGGGTATTTAGAGCGTAAGATATCCTTGTGTTCCTCTTTGTACGGAGCCACCAAGATGGAATTATGTAGAACTGTGTAGTGTGCTTGAGTGAAAGAATGTCTGTCCATACACGTTGTTGCTTTCTTTCCTAGCGTGCCTTTTCCACGCAGTCTCCCCTCATAGCGCGATTCAGGAACACCGATCGGCTTAAGGTCAGGAATAAAGTCAACACAAAACTCAATGACCTCCTCTGTTCCATAGCCCTTGGAGATGCTTCCTTCTGGCCTAGCACGGTTATGAACGTACTTCTTTAAGACTCCCATGAATCTCTCCAAGGGGAACTTGTTGTGTAAAAATACAGGACCGAGAACGCCAATCTCTTCGACCAGGTGAACTAGGAGATGTGTCATAATATTGAAGAAGGATGGTGGGAACACCAACTCAAAGCTGACTAGACATTGCACCACATCCTTCTGTAAATTTTGTAGAGTAAGTGGATTGATCACCTTCTGAGAAATTGCATTGAGGAACGCACATAGCTTCACGATGGGTACTCGAACATTTTCCGGCAGAAGCCCCCTCAATGCAACCGGAAGTAATTGTGTCATAATCACGTGGCAGTCATGAGACTTTAGGTTTTGAAACTTTTTCTCTGACATGTTTATTATTCCCTTTATATTCGACGAGAAGCCAGACGGGACCTTGATGCTACTCAGGACTTCAAAAAAAATCTCCTTCTCCTCTTTGGTAAGAGCGTAGCTGGCAGGACCTTGATACTTCTCTGGATTCAGGTTGTTTCCTTCGTGGATACTTTGCTGGTCCTGCCGTGCATCCGGTGTATCTTTTGTCTTCCCATACACGCCCAAGAAGTTTAGCAGGTTCACGCAAAGATTTTTCGTCACGTGCATCACGTCGATTGCAGAGTGAACCTCTAAGAATTTCCAGTAGGGTAGCTCCCAAAATATCGACTTCTTCTTCCACATGGGTACATGTCCGTCAACATCATGCGGAACAGATTGTCCGCCAGGACCCTTTCCAAAGATCACTTTTAAATCCTTGACCATATCATATATAACTTCCCCAGTAGGGCGGGTAGGCTTCGTTCGGTTATCTGCCTCACCTCCGAAATGCTTTCCTCTCTTTCTTACGTGATGTTGTTTTGGAAGAAATCGACGATGCCCCAGGTACACATTCTTGTTTCCCAAATATTTACTGTCAGTCTCACCTAAACAGTGTGTGCATGCATTGTATCCCTTGTTTGACTGCCCTGAAATGTTACCAAGAGCAGGCCAATCATTGATGGTTACAAATAACAACGCTCGTAGGTTAAATTCCTTTTGTTCGTGCTCATCCCACACAGATACACCTTCTTCACGCCACAACTCTAAAGTTCTTCAACCAATGGCCTCAGGTACACATCAATGTCGTTGCCGGGTTGCTTCGGGCCTTGGATGAGCACTGGCATCATAATGAACTCCCGCTTCATGCACAACCAAGGAGGAAGGTTATAGATACATAGAGTCACTGGCCAGGTGCTATGACTGGAGCTCTGCTCCCCGAAAGGATTAAAGCCATCTGTACTTAGACCAAATCTTAAGTTCCTTGCATCATCTGAAAATGACTTGAACTCTCTGTCGATTTTTCTCCACTGCGACCCGTCAGCGGGGTGTCTCAGCATCACATCTTTCTTACGGTCCTCTTTGTGCCATCGCAACAACTTGGCATGCTCTTTGTTCTGGAACAAACGTTTCAACCGTGGTATTATAGGAGCATACCACATCACCTTCGCAGGAACCCTTTTCCTGGGGTTGGACTCGCCCTCAACATCGCCAGGGTCATCTCGCCTGATCTTATACCTCAATGCACTACATACCGGGCATGCATTCAAATTCTCGTACTCCTTGCGGTAGAGGATGCAGTCATTGATGCATGCATGTATCTTCTGCACCTCTAATCCTAGAGGGCAGACAACCTTCTTTGCTTCGTACGTACTAGAGGGCAATACTTTCTCCCCTGGAAGCATCTTCTTTATTATTTTCAGCAACTTTTCAAATCCCTTGTCAGAAGTACCATTCTCTGCCTTCCATTGCAGCAATTCCAGCGTGGTACCCAGCTTTTTCTGGCCATTTTCGCAATTTGGGTACAACAGTTTGTTGTGATCCTCTAACATTTTCTCCAACTTCAACCTCTCCTTTTTATTTCCGCAGTTCATCTTCGCATCAAGAATGGCCCGACCCAAATCGTCATCCGGGTCATCAAAAATCGGCTCATCAAAAATGGGCTCTTCTTCAGCTTCGTCTTCCCCCATTCTACTATCACCGTCTTCAGTGAATATAGGATAGTTGTCACTATCCTCTTCTTCTTCGTTGTCTTCCAATATAACCCCTCTTTCTTCGTGCTTGGTCCAACAATTATAGCTGGGCATGAAACCGTTCTCCAACAGGTGGACATGAATGGTCTTTGAGGTAGAGTAATCCTTCATATTCTTACAGGAACTACATGGACAATAGATGAAACCATTCGACCGCCTGTTTGCCTCAGCCACGTTGAGAAAATAATGCATGCCATTAATGAACTCGGGATGGCACCGGTCACCGTACATCCATTGTCGACTCATCTGCATTATATATGTATATCAAAAATCATTAATTACACAACATCGTGGATATATGAGTGACCAACTTAATTAATATTCAAGTTCATCACATAAAACTAAATTTTTTTTATAAAAAAGAAGAGGCTCACCGAGGTGGTACGGTGCCGGCTAGGGGACGACGCTGGCGATCGACGGCGGTGAGGACGGGGATGATACTAATTAAAACCTACAAAACATACCATAATTTCAGCTCAAATTGCATATAAATAAAATAAAATCCCTAACTTAGGCATTTCATCGAACACCTTGCTAGCACTAGAAAAATAGTATGAGTTAAAACTACCAAAGAAATAAGCTAAATTAGGAACGCCGGAAGAAAGGATGATATTGCTAACCCTTGGATAGATGTATGCCCTTAATCTTGTTAAAATGGTGGAGAGAAAATAGAGATTTGTTGGAGTGTGAGAGGTGCAAAAAAATTTAAAGTGTGAGAGGAAGAAGAGAAAAATGAGAGCCAGGGACGGGCGCGCGATGTGATAATATAGGTGGCACCTTTTGGTACTGGTTCGTGTTACGAACCAGCACCAAAGGTCCAGCCCTGGCCCCACCGCGCGCCTGAATTTTGGCCGAAGACCTTTCGTACCGGTTCCTAACAGCCCCTCCTAAACCGGTGCCAGAGCTCCTCGCCCGCCTGAGCCCCCAAACTGGTGCAAAGGGAACCGGTACCAAAGGCTTAGATGGATGCCCCGTTTTCTACTAGTGCCTTGACCACCGACGACCTTCTCCTTTTGCAGCCCCGCCGCCGCCTCCTCCCGCGACCCGTCGCCGGCCTCCTCCTGTGACCCGTCTCCGGCCTCCTCCCGTGACCCGTCGCTGACCTCCTTCAGCGACCCGCCGCCGGCCTCCTCAAGAGGATCTGCTGCCGGCCTCCTCCCGCGACCCGCCGGCGGCCTCCTCCCGCGGCCCCGCCGCCATCCTCATCCTACCCAAGCCGGCCATGCGCACCGCCACTCGCGCTGCCACAAAAACACGTCGCATCAGTCGCAACTGCTCAAGGTTGAGGATCGATTGGATCTTGCTGGAATTGGAGTTGCACGGACGGCCTCGCGCTCGTGCTGACGCACCTTCACGGAGGCCACGGGTGTCCCTGGCGACCACCTCTTCATTGCGCGGCCGCCGTGGCTCTCTCCGGCCAGAGCAGCCGCTGCTTCCTGCACCTGCCCATGCTCCGCCGCCTGCACACCTCGTCTTTAGTATTGGGTTTCCCTGGCGACCACCTGCCCATGGGAGATCCCATGCAGGTCTCCCCACTGGGGAGAGATCCCGTGCAGGTCACCCCACCATGCTCCTGCAGGTCGATTGCGCCGCCGCACGAAGTTCACTGGCCAGAGCTGGTGCCGGATCCGTCGTCAGTGCGTCACCTCGGTCAACCTCCACCGCCGTCCCTGCATCTCTCCAATTCGGCTGTCCAGGGCCACCTGCGCGCTGCCGCTAGGCCACGCACTGTCGTGTGCCTCCTCCTCCCAGGCACTCCCTTTGGATCGGGGCCGGATCCTCGTGCGTGTGCAGCCATTCCAGCTGCATCGGGCTGTGCTCTCGCTGCAACCATACTTGGACTGCTAGTCTCTATTGAGATTCTTCCATTTGTGTGCTTCAACCCTGCAATTGATGCATCTCCTGCGACCAGCTAGTCCCCTGGTCCCCTGCTTCTTTGGAGATAATTTTCGTATAAGTTTTGTGGAAGCTATGCACTATGGATCTGTACACAAACGTATACTATTGTGCTGCCGCTCCTCAGTCTCCCAAATCACAAAATAAAGCAGAAGTTCGGGTTCTATCGAGCTACAAGTTCAGAGTTTCTCCCTTCTCTGAATAATTCAGATTTCTGCACCTGCATAAGCGGGTAGTAATTTCCCTTGTACTCCCTCCGTTCGGAATTACTTGTCTCGGAAATGGATGTATCTAGAGAGAGAGATGGCATCGTGTGGTGAGGATAGGGTGAGAGAGTACTAATGAAAAGAGTGGTGGAGACGTCTACTTCAATTTGACCACTAGTTAGTGCCTTTTTTATAAGTACGCAAGAAAGCTACATACGTTTCTAACCATTTGAGTGTGCCCTCTCCCTGTTTGTTTTAATGCTTGGGGGAGCTTATTCTAGTATTATTTGTGGAAAAGAACGTACAACAGAAGTGCCGTTCTAGGTGAAGCTTTTTCTAATTTTACATATGACCATTGCGAACATAACTTCTAGGTTGGTACTCCCGGAATTTTACATTTGTATGCCTTGGTAATTTCTTTCCTATAAATGTCTACATAGGGTCACAGGGAGCAGACTGACTGTATACTTACTAGATATAAATGCGAAGTTCATGTTTTAGAACTTCATAAGTTCACGTGTACCACATACTGAAGAAATTCATCAATGAAAAAAAGGACCGCCTAGGCCATTTCACCGACAGCAAAAAAAATGCCTTAAAATGTCGCGAGACAAAAAAAAACAAAAAATGCATATATGGAGCAGTTCGAAAAGTTTATAAAGTCTAATTCCAGATGCTTATATGGTCGTCCTGTGACACTGAAATCTTTTTCATTTTAGGTGAGCCAATTTTTTGTGTGGATGTGCTGTGCATGTGCTTGTGCGTAGTACACTGAATAGAAGAAAAAAACTATTATGGGTGCCCTCTAAATGTTTGTCCTATTGCTTATGAGAATTGACCCAAATTTTCCTATTGTTTTTGCACATGTTTGATTCAAGGAAAAATGTGTGTAAAAAGGTGTGATTTCGAAAGTTCAGGTGTAACGAACTTCGAAGTTCAAAAAAAAATGTAAACAAAAAAATCATGGAATTCAAAGAATAAAAGTTATGGAGTTTCATGAAAAAAAATTAATAGCACGCGAAGTTCATGTTTCAGAAATTCCGAAGTTCACGTGTATCTCTTAATCTGCGTGTGAAAAGCTGAACCGATATGCAACGAAAAGGGTAGTATCGATTATATACATGTTGCCGACTGGGATTTCTTCTCGGGTTATGCCTGCCTGGTCATTTGTAACAGACATATCATGTCAAGTAATAAAATTTCCTCAAAAGGAATCCATATATCCCCTCCCCCCCCCCCCCCCCCCCTAAAAATAGAAGAGGATCCGACCGAGTAAAGTTAGTGGAGTAAATTTGTACTTCTCTATGGGTTGCCGCACTTAGCCGATCCCTTAAACTTAGTGGAGTAATTATTAGTTTTGCATAGGTTTTGTGTCCTAGCCGCATGAACGACACTTCATAATATATATATACACACACACACAGAGACGGTCTATTCTCCTAATATTACAAGAATAGTTATTCTCATAACACTTCCGAACTGCACGCTAAACGCAAGTGCACGTCATTGTTGAAGCAAGAGCACTGCAGTACTGATGCGAGTGCACTTCCCGTCGCAAAAAACTGCACACAGTTTTTCGGTACTGTTTTCGCTCTAGTTTTTAAACCGTTTGTCGGAACGAGGCGTGTATTATACCATTGGAAAGCTATACGCTAAGATATGATCATTAATTAGTTTTTTAAAGCGCTACACACGACTTTTCATGGTCATCACCGCGAGCCGTCTTTCTGCCAAGTCAGGCAGCGTTGCATGTCATCTCCACCGCTGTCTCCTTCGACCGGTTTTCACCAACATTGTCGTTAACAACAACACTTTTATAGCAGCCATCTCCTGCTGTCCCGCGTGCTTGCCATCGTGAGGACATATGGCATGGCAGGAGCGAGCAGTGCTACAGCTACGGGGTTTTTATAGGATTTAACGGATTAACCTTCTCCCCTCACTAATCTCCCCCTCCCCCTAATTTTAGGGTGGAGCCTGCTTCATCTTAATCACCAATCAACACATCTCACCTCAGCACAGCCCGTAAAAACCCCGTAGCTGTTGCATTGCTCTGGCAGCAGACCTCCTCGTAAAACCCCCGTAGCTGTTGTATGCCACTTTACCGGTGTGCACCGAATTTTTTCCCGCGAAACTCAGAGGAGGATTCTTTCTCTCTCTCTCTCTCTCTCTCTCTCTCTCTCTCTCTTTTTGTGTGTGTGTGAAATAACTCAGAGGAAAGATTCGTGGAGGATTAGGCCGGAGATTAAGCGGAAGCCCTAGGCCATCTCCTGCTGTCCCGCACGCTTGCCGACCCGGCCACACCACTACACCACGCCACAGGCGCGACGCACCATCGCGCACTCGCTCGTTCGTACGAGCCCGGCCCCTATTTAACCACCATCTCCCCTCCAAGCCCTGCGACCGCGAGCACCGTCAACCCTGGTTTCTAGTACCTCGTAACTAAGCTTCCATATGGGTTCGAGAGCATTTCTTGTCGCGGCCGTGGTGGCCGTGGCCGTGGCGGCGGCGGGGACGGCCGTCGCGGCGGACCGGGCGGAGTGCTCGGACAAGCTGGTGGCGCTGGCGACGTGCCTGACATTCGTGCAGGGGCAAGGGCAGGCGCCGACGCCGGACTGCTGCGGGGGGCTGAAGACGGTGCTGCAGACCAGCCCCAAGTGCATGTGCGTGCTCGTCAAGGACCGCGACGATCCCGGCCTGGACTTGAAGCTCAACGTCACGAGGGCGCTCGGCCTCCCCGCCGCCTGCAGCGCGCCCGCGAACATCTCCGACTGCCCAAGTACGTCCTCCATCCTTAAAGCTTAAGCACTGCTACTAAAACCACTCAGCCTGGTCGATGGTTTTCGTATCGACGTAGGTTCTGGCTTCCACACTTGGTATAATTATGTGCAACTCAGAAATCCACTATCGTATGAAAGAATCTGGAGCGATATGTATCATCGTATCATATGGCAAGAGATGTAACAATTGCGTTCATGTTCACACGGAGTAGATGCACTTGGTTGATGTTAGTGGGATCATGATGATGTGTTTCGCTGCTTCGGTTTCAAACGGCACCACCACTTTTATTTTTGTTTGAAACTGGGCAAAAGATTTGCCACTTTCATTGATTAAGAAGAAGGTTTAGAGGTTTTGGCCAAAGGCCGAATTACAATACACTACTCTCGCGGCATTACATTACTCAAATACTTGGCCCCTGCAAGGCACCAAAGCATTGAAACATCTTTGACTCTAGCAACAAGAACCACACCGGCACCGCGGTGTTACGGAAGACGCGTGCATTTCTCTCGTTTCAAATTTCCCACGAGATAAGCATAATAAGAGACATCATCGCCCTTCGAGATTGTGACATGTTGGAATCAATGAGGTTCCACCAGGCTTTCACCGAATGGACCGCCACCCAAGCCGTAGGGTGCACATCAACCAAGCCAAGCCAAGATTTGATCATTTCCCAAACTCGAACCGTGTAGCAGCATTGGAAAAGGAGGTGAGCCGCGGATTCTTGAACTTGCTTGCATAGGGGGTAGCGATCGCAGTTAGGCCAACCCCGGCGTTGAAGCCTATCGGCCGTCTAGATCCTTTTATTGATCACAAGCCAAGCAAAGAATTTGCATTTGGGGGGAGCCCAGATCTACCATACCAACTGTTGCATGTTGGAGTCAACTAATCCCAGGAACTGGGCCTTGTAGGCCGATGACGCGGAGTAAGAGCCATCGTTAGAAAGCTTCCAGGAGATGGAATCAGCCACATCCGGGTTGAGGTGTACCACAGATAATTTCTCCCAAAGGTTGACGAACTCGGTCAGCTGTGTGGCGTAGGTGATCCCATCAGTATTGACTTGAGAGACCCAGAAGTTATTATTCAACGCCTTTTGAACTGTAAAGCCCCTTCTTTTCGATAGGTCAAAAATCTTTGGGGCGATGTCTTTGGGCCTCATGCCCTCTAGCCAAGCCGAGTCCCAGAACGAAGCACGGAGACCGTTGCCAAGAAACACCTTGGTGGCAGCCGCAAATATGTTTTTATCATTCTCATCCCAGGGGTTACCCAAGCGAACCCACGGTTTCACCAGATCCAACCATTCTGCCCAAAGCCAGCGGATACGTAGCTCGGACGCAAACTTCCTCAGATTTAGTATACCCAGCCCCCCATGAACCTTGGACTTGCATACCTGCATCCAGTTGATCTTGCATTTGCCACTAGTGACCTTGTCACAACCCGCCCAAAGAAAAGCACGTCAAAGAGAGGCAATCTTTTCCAAAACCTCAATCGGAAGGTTTAACGCTGTCATATAATATATGGCAATGGTCGTGATGACAGACTTGACCAGCACAGCCCTTCCCGGAGATGCCATTAGCATGCCCAACCATGGAGAAAGCTTGGACGCAATCTTGTCCTCCAGGGCCTGGAAGTGAATCCTATTCAACCTCTTGACCGACAAAGGCAATCCGAGGTACTTCATCGGGAAGGAGGATCGGTTGGCCGGGAAGGAATGAAGAATATCATCAAGGTCCAAGTGTTCGCATTGGATGGGGGCAACCATGCTTTTAGAGCAGTTCGTGATCAGGCCAGTGACCTCACCAAAACACGCAAGGGTTTCCGCAAAGAATTTGACTTCAGATTTAATTGGCGCAAGAAAGACCACAGCATCGTCCGCATATAAGGAGGCACGGATCACCATCGCATTTCCATCAAGAGGGTCTAACTTGCCTTGCTCGGTGGCCTTCTGAAGGATATGGTGCAGAGGATCTATTGCAAGCACAAAGAGGAGGGGGGATGTGACGACCCCGGCTTAATCGTGCACTAACCATACACGCAAATGCACACGATCAAGCCTAAGGACTCACTTGAAGATATCACAACACAACTCTAAAACATAAATAAAGTCATACAAGCTTTATATTACAAGCCAAGGCCTCGAGGGCTCGAATACATAGCTCGATGGCATACAAGCGTCAGCGGAAGCATTAGATATCTGGATACAGATATATTACATAAAGAGAGAGAGATAAGCCTTCACAGAGGCGGGGTAAAAATAAAATACTACGATCAAAAGGCGTAGGCCTCCTGCCCTGGACCCTCCGATCCTACTCCTAGTCGTCCGTCGGCTCCTCGTAGTAGTAGTACTCGCCAGGCGGGTAGTAGTACTGGTCGTCGGCTGGGGCGTCTGGCTCAGGGGCTCCGTCGTCTGGTGGCATCAAGTGGGATATGGGGGAAAAAGAAAGTAAAGCAAACGTGAGTACTCATCCGAAGTACTCAGCAAGCAAGGATCTACACTACGAATGCAACATTTTCAAAAGAAGGCTGTATATGTGGACTGGGCTGTAGAAATGCCAGAATAGAGGGGGAAAGCCTAGTCCTATCGAAGACTAGCATCTTCAACAATCTTCAGCAGTCTTGCAGCATAAGAAGAGAGCAGATCAACATAATGTAAAGTAGTAGTAGTAGTAGCAGTAGTAGTATCATCAACCTCTACCTGAGATCCTTCCTCGACTCCCTGCGAGAAAGCAATCCCAGAGCCGTACTATCTAGTTATCATCTCAAGTTCTAGTTGTACCGATCGGGATACAACTCCAAGTGTCCGTTACCGTAGGACAGGCTATCGATAGAAGTTTCTTCCCTGCAGGGGTGCACCAAGTTACCCACCACGCTGGCTTAACTCCGGCCGGACACACTTTACTGGGTCATGCCCGCCCTCGGCCAAACGATACGCCGCAACCCGACCGAATACTTAAAAGAGAGGTCAGCACGCCGGACTAAACCTATGCGCCCAGGGGTCTTGGGCCTTCGCCCCGGGAACTCCTGCACGTTGCGAACGCGGCCGAAAGTAGACCTAGCAACCCCTTAATACAAGTGCAGTTGCGTAACCAGTCCAATTCGGCGCGCGCCCCTCAGTCGCTGACGTCTAATAAGCTCCGGCTGATGTATACGACGCAGAACGCCCATACTATGCCCACGTGATGGTTAGTGCTATCGGGCCAGAGGCCCCTCGGATCAAATATCCAAACCGTTAAGTGTGTTGGTAGTGCGGTAACGAGCAGAGACTCACGAAAGATGTGACCCCGTCGCCCCGTCTCGAGGACTTGCAGCAAGGGCGAGGAATGCCCGGCCACGCCTCGTGTTCAAGTGTCGGGTACCCTTCAGGTACACCCGATCACATCATTCCGCATAAAGCTCGCGCGGGTACCCCTCAGGGTCGACCTGTCTTTAGTAACATGGTTTAGTGCAAGTCATATCAACAACTGTATCTGTGTGTCTGACACCAAGGGAACCCTGAGGAATCACCCTCGATGGAATTCCCACTGATGTTATCATCAAGGTGACCGGATGAGGAATCACCCTCGAGGTTCACGCCTGAGGTGTTGCGCGACGATGTCGTTATCGGGGGTGGTGTAGGAGGAATCACCCTCGCTTACCACGACCGAGTAACTAACCTACAAGATTAACATCAGAAGTGCTACGAGGTATCACCCTCGGCACTCGACGGTAACCCAGTAGTGTCGGCAACTAGGGGGAAGTGATGTGCGGTGCCAGGGTCTGGTCTTCAATCCCGAAGATCGGGTCTTCTGATATCCAGCAGGGCAGTCGGGATCAAGTGGGGGTCTCTGTCGTGTCTCTACGCAGCCTATACTAAGCAGTCTAGGATAACCAGAAAGGTAACAAGGCAGGTTACAATAATCAGGCTATGCAGCAGATATAGGAAAACAGTAGCAGTAGCAGTTCTAATGCAAGCATAAGAGAGAAGAGAATAGGTGATATAGGCGTGCTCAAAATGGGGGTGCTTGCCTGTTTGCTCGGGGGCAAGGGCAAGGTCGTCAGTAGTGTCGTCGGGGACGTAGTCGTACTCCTGAGTTGCGTCTGCCTCGGGAACTACGTCAACGTCAGGGTCTACCAAGAGAGAAGAGGGGGAAGAAACAGGTAAACATAATGCAAACAAATGCAATACGGTGCGGCTATGCTATGATGCAGTGCAGGGTTGTCTAAATATGCATCTAAATCATTTTAGTTATTTTTAGGATTATTCTGGGATTTAATTATCGGTGTGTGTGCACTATTCATCTGCCGGATACGGGTCCGGAGTTACGAGTTCTTCTACGTAGGGGGTTCCGATGAAGAAACAGACGGGACGATCAGACTCGTCGCGTCGTTCTGAGCAACTTTCATGTTTTAACTTTCTTGATCTGAGCTACGGTTTAAAAGTTATCAATTTTCAAAGTTTATTTAAATTTCTGAATTTATTATATTTAACAGAAAATGAATTATGACGTCAGCATGATGTCATGCTGACATCAGCAAGTCAACAGGTCTGCTGACCAGTCAAACCTGACATGTGGGTCCAGTGGGACCCACATGTCAGCCTCCGTTGGGCTAAAAGTGGATTAATTAAACTAACAGAGCTAATTAGAGGGTGTGGGCCCCAGTTGTCAGTGTCTGATTAGCTAACAGATTAATTTTAAAGGTTAATTAACCTTAATTAGCGCAGAGGGGCCCACACGTCAGAGAGAGAGGATGAACAGTAACTGCGTTGACCGCAGTCAACCTAGTCAAACTGAGGCGCAGGGCCCTCTGTCAGTGGCACGGAGCGGGCCCCACCACTTGCCACGTCGGCGGGGCCGCCGGAGACGCGCCGGCGAGCGCTCCGCGGCGGCTATCTCGCCGGAGATGACCGGAAATCGTCTACGGTTAGCCAAAACGCGCGATTCGACTTGCGTTCGAAAGCTGGCTCTCGCGCGCGTCGCGTGGTGCTCAACGCTTCGCCGGAGGTGACCTAAATCGACGGCGGCGTCCGTCCTTGCGGCGGCCGGAGTTCGGCCTTTGATGGAAACGGGGCTGCGGGGCACAAGGAGGCGCGTGCGTGTGTGCTACGGGCTCCTGGGAGTACCAGGAGCACGGTTCTGGGCTCGGGCGCTGCCAACGACGGTCGTGGCCGCGGCGACGGAGCTCACCCGCGGCGTGCAGAGCTCAGTCATGGCGGCGACGGTGCGGCGGCTAGCTAGAGCTACGCGAAGGGCAGAGGGGGAGCTGTGGCTTACAGTGCGGCACACGGTGGCCCTCGGGGGTTTAGTAGCTGCAGTCGAGCTTGCCGGAGACGACGAAGATCGACGGCGTTGGTTGGAGATGCGGACGAAGGGGCTCGGCGTTGTGGGGTCCTTCGGCTCCAACTGAGGCCTCCAGTAGATGAAGAAGGCGACGGCGGAGCTGGCCGACACGGTGGACGAGCGCGGGGTCACCGGTGGCCGCGACAGAACAGAGGCGCGGCGTCGACGGCGCTCGGCCTCGCGCGGATCTGAAGGGGAAGGAAGGGCGGAGCGATGGAGGAGGAGAGGGGAGAGTGAACGGGGTGGTCAGGGGAGTTGGACGAGCTCGTCCTTATCCCCTCCCGCGCCCTGTATCGTCGGAGGTGTCGGCCTGCGGCCGGCGAGCGCGAGCTCGGCCAGGGGCGCGCCGACACGACGATGGAGAGAGAGAGGTAGAGCTAGGTGGGCTGGGTCTAAGTGCACTGTGCACTTAGGCCCAGTCCACGGTGGGGTTTTTCCTTTTTCTGGTTTTTATTTCTTTTCTATTTTCTGTTATAAAATGATTAGGCCACTATTGCACTTTTGAAAAATATGGAACTTGGTCCAAATATTACAGAGCCATTTTAGCTCTCACCAAAAAGTGGTTTGGGCAGATTTGGAGTTTGTTTGTATTTGTAATTATTTTAAATGAATTTAATATTGCTGTTTTGGTGTTGTTTCATCTTGTTTGAGTCACTTGACCAACTCCAATTATTTTGATGTTGATTTTAGAAATGTTCCTGGATTATTTGCCATTTAATGAACATTTTCCCAACAGTATTTGATCAACTTCATATTTCACTTTTGAGTTTGAGTTGATTTTCAGATGTGAACATGAATTGGATCATTATCCCATATGACTTGGCACTGCAAATGATCATGACTTGGCAAGTTTAACAGAGTGTCACAGAGCTTATTACAAGGGGGTGTTACAGGGGAGGGGGCCCCCCTGCCTCAAGCCACAACCTAGGGATATTGGGCATCCAGGTACACCATTGAGAAGAACCCTTGACGAAGCAGTAGATAAGAGGGCCGAGACCCAACCTCGGAAGCGAGGTGGGAAGCCTAGGTGGTTCAGCAAATCGAGGAGGAAGTCCCATCTAACCGAGTCGAAGGCCTTTTTGATATCGAGCTTGAATAGCATAGCCGAGTTTTTTTTTTGCGGTGAAAGAGTCGGGCCAAGTTGCGAACGTGCATAAAGTTAACATGGATACATCTTCTTTTGATGAAGGCACTTTGAGCTTGGGAAACAAGGTCATTCATGTGGGGAGCCAATCGGTTGGACATGACTTTGGCGATGATCTTCGTGATGGCATGAATAAGACTGATGGGGCGAAAATCGGAGATGTCTTCAGCACCATCCTTTTTCGGAATGAGGGCGACATCCACGGAGTTCAGCCAATGCAAATGGGAGGCATGTAGATTTGAGAAGCGGTTTATAGCCAGCATGACATCGAACTTAATAATGCTCCAACAAGATTTGAAGAAGGCCCCGGTAAAGCCATCTGGACCCGGTGCCTTATCACTTGGCATTGAGAAAACTACAGCCTTGACCTCCTCCTCAGAGATGGCTTCGTCCAACTCATGTAGGTAGCAATCTGGAGCAGGGAGAATGTCCCAGTTGATATCTATTTTGCGCGTGGGGCCTCTTTTGGTGATGTTCTTGAAGTGCCGGTGGATAATATTCTCCTTATGCTTGTGTTCCGTGACCCAACCACCGGTGTGCTTGTGGCGATGGATGAAATTTTTTCGCCTACGGTGGTTGACCCGCTAGTGGAAGTAACGGGTGTTAGCATCGCCCTCTTTCAGCTTAGTTACTCTTGAATTTTGCCTCTTTCTTGATTTTTCCAGAACAGCCCACCCAATGATCTTCCTCTTTAACCTTCTCCGGATATCACATTCATCATGCTTGTAGAAACACGCTTTCTAGCCAGGCCCGTAATTTGTACGTGCTCGATCGCGACATCCTGGTAGCAACGTGTCGGAACATGGGTCGGGTTACACGGGAAGAGGAGGAGAATATCTCGCCCACCACCGGAAGCGTTCAAATTAGCGTCCTATCAGCATTTCCCTATGTGGTCCGTGAATGATGTTGCCACACCCCTCGCTAACGACGAGTGTTGTGTAGTTGCGATGCATGTGTCGCTAGGTATCGCCACAAGAAGAAGAAAAGTTGTTTAGTACCTTTGCGATGATCACCGATTAAACGCCCTAGGAACGATTTAACCTTAGCAGGAGTACGATTAATAGGGCTGTGAGAAAGAAGTGCTCCCTCTGTTCGGAAATAAGTGATGCGGTTACCCCTGCCAGGGCAAACACAGGATTAGCGGCTGATGCCCGTGGCGGCGGTCAAAACCTAAATCGCCTTTCTAACCACCTCCCGAGGGCCCCAACATTACATTCTTTGTACTTGCATTATATCTTCGTCTGTTTTTTTTTCTTTTTTGTGAATATTCATCTGTTTTGTTTCAGCATGGCCCCAAAATGACCCACGGAGGTAATAATTAAACAGGTGTGTTCCTGTTGTGGATTCAACTTTTATAGGGCTACTGAACCTGGCGCCCAATTCCAAGGACGCGCAGGTGTTCGAGGAGTTTGCCAAGCAGCAGGCAGCCCAGAGCAGCCCAAGTGAGTCATTCTCCTCCTATCAATTCATTGTTTCTGCGTGAACAAAAAATCAATAGATTGTTTTACAATGAACACCGCTACCCCAGTAGTGGTACAGTTGCATTCAGTTATAATAGTTCTTCTAAATAAAAAGGAAAGGAAATCTGACAGTTGTTCCCGCGGGAAATTCTATGAAATGCCCGCTGCACAAGTGTGATAGTAATGTGCATGCACCCGTTCAGTGGACCAACTGACACTTACTTGTGAAGTGATTGATGCAGACTAACATCGCGAAACATCCAACTGTAATTAATTTGATGAAAGCCAAAGGAAACTGTTGGACCGCTATCGGACAGCAGTGGCGCTCTCATCTTATAAACCGCTTCTCAAATCTACATGCCTCCCATTTGCATTGGCTGAACTCTGCGGATGTCGTCCTCATTCCGAAAACGGATGGTGCTGAAGACATCTCCGATTTTCGCCCCATCAGTCTTATTCATGCCATCGCGAAGATCATCGCCCAAGTCATCTCCAACCGATTGGCTCCCCACATGAATGACCTTGCTTCCCAAGCTCGAAGTGCCTTCATCAAAAGAAGATGTATCCATGATAACTTTATGTACGTTCGCAACTTGGCCCGACGCTTTCACCGCAAAAAAAAAAAAACCCGGCTTTGCTATTCAAGCTCGATATCAAAAAGGCCTTCGACTCGGTTAGATGGGACTTCCTCCTCGATTTGCTGAACCACCTAGGCTTTCCACCTCGCTTCCGAGGTTGGGTCTCGACCCTCTTATCTACTGCTTCGTCAAGGGTTTTTCTCAATGGTGTACCTGGATGCCCAATATCCCTAGGTTGTGGCTTGAGGCAGGGGGACCCCCTCTCCCCACACCTCTTTGTGCTTGCAATAGATCCTCTGCACCATATCCTTCAGAAGGCCACAGAGCAAGGCAAGTTACACCCTCTTGATGGAAATGCGATGGTGATCCGTGCCTCCTTATACGCGGAAGATGTTGTGGTCTTTCTTGCGCCAATTAAATCTGAAGTCAAATTCTTTGCGGAAACCCTTGCGTGTTTTGGTGAGGTCACTGGCCTGATCACGAACTGCTCTAAAAGCATGGTTGCCCCCATCCAATGCGGTCACTTGGACCTTGATGATATTCTTCATTCCTTCCCGATGAAGTACCTCGGATTGCCTTTGTCGGTCAAGAGGTTGAATAGGATTCACTTCCAGCCCCTGGAGGACAAGATTGCGTCCAAGCTTTCTCCATGGTTGAGCATGCTAATGGCATCTCCGGGAAGGGCTGCGCTGGTCAAGTCTGTCATCACGGCCATTGCCATATATTACATGACAGCGTTAAACCTTCCGATTGAGGTTCTGGAAAAGATTGACCCTCTTCGATGTGCTTTCCTTTGGGCGGGTTGTGACAAGGTCACTGGTGGCAAATGCAAGATCAACTGGATGCAGGTCTGCAAGTCCAAGGTTCATGGGGGGCTGGGTATACTAAATCTGAGGAAGTTTGCGTCCGCGCTACGTATCCACTGGCTTTGGGCAGAATGGTTGGATCCGGTGAAACCGTGGGTTCGCTTGGGTAACCCCTGTGATGAGAATGATAAAAACATATTTGCGGCTTCCACCAAGGTGTTTCTTGGCAATGGTCTCCATGCTTTGTTCTGGGACTCGGCTTGGCTAGAGGGCATGAGGCCCAAAGACATGGCCCCAAAGATTTTTGACCTATCAAAAAGAAGGGGCTGTATAGTTCAAAAGGCGTTTAATAATAACTTCTGGGTCTCTCAAGTCAATACTGATGGGATCACCTCCGCCACACAGCTGACCGAGTTCGTCAACCTTTGGGAGAAATTATCTATGGTGCACCTAAACCCGGATGTGGCTGATTCCATCTCCTAGAAGCTTTCTAACGATGGCTCTTATTCCGCGTCATCGGCCTACAAGGCCCAGTTCCTGGGATTAGTTGACTCCAACATGTAACAGTTGGTATGGAAGATCTGGGCTTCCCCCAAATGAAAATTCTTTGCTTGGCTTGTGATCAATAATAGGATCTGGCCGGCCGACAGGCTTCAACGCCGGGGTTGGCCTAACTGCGATCGCTGCCCCCTATGCAAGCAAGTTCAAGAATCCGTGGCTCACCTCCTTTTCCAATGCCGCTACACAGTTCGAGTTTGGGAAATGATCAAATTTTGGCTTGGCTTGGTTGATGTGCACCCTACGACTTGGGTGGCGGTCCATTCGGTGAAGGCCTGGTGGAAACTCATTGATTCCAACACGTCGCAATCTCAAAGGGCAATGATGTCTCTTATTATGCTTATCTCGTGGGAAATTTGGAACGAGAGAAATGCACGCGTCTTCCGTAACACCGCGGTGCCGGTTGGGGTTCTTGTTGCTATAGTCAAAGATGTTTCAAAGCTTTGGTGCCGTGCAGGGGCCAAGTATTTGAGTAATGTAATGCCGCGAGAGTAGTGTATTGTAATTCGGCCTTTGGCCAAAACCTCTAAACCTTCTTCTCAATCAATGAAAGTAGCAAATCTTTTGCCTAGTTTCAAAAAAAAAGTGGTGGTGGCGTTTGAAACCGAAGCAGCGAAGCACATCATCATGATCGCACTAACATCAACCAAGTGCATCTACTCCGTATGAACATGAACGCAATTGTTACATCTCTTGCCATATGATACGATGATACATATCGCTCCAGATTCTTTCATACGATAGTGGATTTCTGAGTTGCACATAATTATACCAAGTGTGGAAGCCAGAACCTACGTCGATACAAAAATGCATCGACCAGGCTGAGTGGTTTTAGTAGCAGTGCTTAAGCTTTAAGGATGGAGGACGTACTTGGGCAGTCGGAGATGTTCGTGGGCGCGCTGTAGGCGGCGGGGAGGCCGAGCGCCCTCGTGACATTGAGCTTCAAGTCCAGGCCGGGATCGTCGCGGTCCTTGACGAGCACACATAGGCACTTGGGGCTGGTCTGCAGCACCATCTTCAGCCCCCCGCAGCAGTCCGGCGTCGGCGCCTGCCCCTACCCCTGCACGAATGTCAGGCACGTCGCCAGCGCCACCAGCTTGTCCGAGCACTCCGCCCGGTCCGCCGCGACGTCCGTCCCTGATACGTCCATTTTGCATCATGTTTTACTACTGTTATTTATAGTGTTTTTAATCAATATAATAGTTTGTGGAGCAATTCTAATGCCTTTTTTCTCTTAATATGCAAGATTCATACAAGGAGGGAGGATACCGGCAGCTGAAATTCTGGACCTGAAAAAGCTCTGTCAAGATACCTATTCTGCACAACCCCAATTGAGCTAAAATTTTCTGGAGAATTATTTTGGAATATATAAAAAATATTGGAAGCAAGAAGTACCAGAGGCGGCCACCCAGGAGCCCATGAGGCACCAGGGCGCGCCGCACCCCCCAGGCGCGACCTGGTGCCTCGTGGGGCCCCTGGCCTACTTCTGGCCCCCATCTTCTGGTATATAAGTGATTTTGACCTAAAATAATTATAGAGAAGACTTTGGGGACGGTGCACCGCCGTCTCGAGGCGGAAATTGGGCAGGAGCACTTTTGCCCTCCGGCGGAGAGATTCTGCCGGGGGAAGTTCCCTCCGGGAGGGGGAAATCGTCGCCATCGACAACACCAGCGATCCTCTCATCATGGGAGGACCAATCTTCATCAACATCTTCACCAGCACCATCTCATCTCAAACCCTAGTTCATCTCTTGTATTCAATCTTTGTCTCAAAACCTCAGATTGGTACCTGTGGGTTGCTAGTAGTGTTGATTACATCTTGTAGTCGATACTTGTTGGTTTTCTTGATGGAGGATTATATGTTCAGATCTATTATGCAATTCAACACCCTACTGGACATGAACATGTTGATGATGTGTGAGTAGTTACTTTTGTTCTTGAGGACATGGGAGAAGTCTTGTCATAAGTAATCATGTGAATTTGGTATTCGTTAGATATTTTGATGATGTGTATGTTGTGATTCCTTTAGTGGTGTCGTGTGAACGTCGACTACATGACACTTCACCATTTATGGGCCTAAGGGAATGCATTGTGGAGTAGTAAGTAGATGATGGGTTGCTAGAGTGACAGAAGCTTAAACCCTAGTTTATGCGTTATTCTGTAAGGGGCTGATTTGGATCCACACGTTTAATGCTATGGTTAGAGTAATCTTAATTCTTCTTTCGTAGTTGCGGATGCTTGCGAGAGGGGGTAATCATAAGTGGGATGCTTGTCCAAGTAAGGGCAGTACCAAAGCACCGGTCCACCCACATATCAAATTATCAAAGTAGCGAACGCGAATCAAACAAACATGATGAAAGTGACTAGATAAAATTCCCATGTGTCCTCGAGAATGCTTTACTTATTATAAGAGATCGTTCCGGCCTATCCTTTGCTACAAAAATGATTGGGCTATATTGCTACATACTTTGTTACTATTGTTACTTGTCACTTGTTACAAATTATCTTGCTATCAAACTACCTGTTACCGATAATTTCAGTGCTTGCAGAAAACACCTTGCTGAAAATCGCTTGTCATTTCCTTCTGCTCCTCGTTGGGTTCGACACTCTTACTTATCGAAAGGACTACGATTGATCCCCTATACTTGTCGCTCATCAAGACTCTTTTCTAGCGCCATTGCCGGGGAGTGAAGCGCCTTTGGTGAGTGGAATTTGGTAAGGAAACATTTATATTACATGCTGAAATTTATTGTCACTTGTCACTATGGAAAGTAATCCTTTGAGGGGTTTGTTCGGGGTATCTTCACCTCGACCGGAAACACCAAAATTAGCTCCTCAACCTACTATACCTATTGAAGAAAGTATTGAATATGAAATTCCTCTGGGCATTTTAGAGAAACTGCTAGCTAATCCTTATGCAGGAGATGAAATGGTACATCCTGATATGCATTTGATCTATGTGGATGAAATATGTGGATTGTTTAAGCTTGCAGGTATAACCGGAGATGGAGTTAAGAAGAAAGTATTCCCTTTATCTTTGGAAGGAAAAGCATTAATATGGTATAGGCTATGTGATGATACTGATACATGGGACTGGAACCGCTTGAAACTAGAATTCCATCAGAAATTTTATCCTATGCATTTGGTTCATCGTGATCGGAATTATATATATAATTTTTGGCCTCGTGAAGGAGAAAGCATCGCTCAAGCTTGGGGGAGGCTTAAATCAATGATGTATTCATGCCCCAACCATGAGCTCTCGAGAAAAATTATCCTAGAGAATTTTTATGCTCGGCTTTCTGATGATAATCGTACTATACTTGATTCTTTTTCGACTGGTTCCTTTATGAAGAAAACTATTGAATTTAGATGGGATCTTTTGGAAAGAATTACATGCAACTCTGAATATTGGGAACTCGACAAAGGTAATGAGTCAGGTATAATACTTGAGTTCGATTGTGTTAAATCTTTTATGGCCACCGATGCTTTTCATAAGTTTAGCACTAAATATGGACTTGACTCTGAGATAGTAGCTTCCTTTTGTGAATCATTTGCTTCTCATGTTGATCTCCCAAAGGAGAAGTGGTTTAAATATCATCCCTGTATTAAAGAAAAGATTGAGGAACCTGTTAGTGTCAAAGAAGAAACAATTGTTTACCATGCTGACCCAGTTGTGCCTACCGCTTATATTGAGAAACCACCTTTTCCTGTTAGGATTAAGGAACATGCTAAAGTTTCAACTGTGCTTAACAAAAGTCACATTAAAACACCTAGACCCGCTGAACAAATTAAAGTTGAACCTAATGTTGCTATGGTTAAAGATCTCTTAGTTGATAATATAGATGGGCATGTAATTTACTTCTGCGATGAAGCAGCTAGAATTGCTAAACCTGATTCTAAAGATAAAAACAGACCCATTGTGGGCATGCCTATTGTCTCAGTTAAAATAGGAGATCATTGCTATCATGGCTTATGTGATTTGGGTGCTAGTGTGAGTGCCATTCCTTTTAAGTTATATCAAAAAATTATGAATGATATTGCACCTGCTGAATTAGAGGACATTGATGTTACTATTAAACTTGCAAACAGAGATACCATTACACCACTTGGGATTGTTAGAGATGTTGAAGTCTTGTGTGGAAAAATAAAATACTCTACTGATTTTCTAGTCCTTGGTTCTCCACAAGATGATTTTTGTCCCATTATATTTGGTAGACCTTTCTTGAACACGGTTAATGCTAAGGTTGATTGCACTAAAGAAACTGTCAGTGTTAATTTTGGTGGTTTGTCTCATGAGTTTAATGTCTCCGAATTTCGTAGACAACTTCATGATAAAGAATTGCCTAGTAAAGATAAAATTATTGGTCTTGCTTCTATTGCCGTGCCTCCTACTGATCCGTTAGAACAATATTTGCTAGACCATAAGAATGATATGCATATGCATGAAAGAAATGAAATTGATAAGATGTTCTTTGATAAACCACCTATCCTTAAACATAATTTACCTGTTGAAACTCTTGGAGGTCCTCCTCCACCTAAAGGTGATCCTGTGCTTATCTTGATGAAAAGAAGATATATCCTGTTATTATTAGTGCTAACCTTTCAGCGCATGAAGAAAAGAGATTGCTGAAAACTCTAAGGAAGCATCGAGCTGCTATTGGATATACTCTTGATGATCTTAAGGGCATTAGTCCCACTCTATGTCAGCACAAAATCAATATGGAGCCTGATGCTAAACCAGTTGTCGACCACCAACGTTGATTAAATCCTAAGATGAAAGAGGTGGTAAGAACTGAAATATTAAAACTTCTGGAAGCAGGTATAATCTATCCCATAGCTGATAGTAGATGGGTAATTCCTGTTCATTGTGTCCCTAAGAAAGGAGGTATAACCATTGTTCCTAATGATAAAAATGAACTTATTCCACAAAGAATTGTGACTGGTTATAGGATGGTAATTGATTTTAGAAAATTAAACAAAGCTACTAGAAAAGATCATTACCCCTTACCTTTTATTGATCAAATGTTAGAAAGATTGTCTAAGCATACACACTTTTTTTCCTAGATGGTTATTCTGGTTTTTCTCAAATACCCATATCACAACCCGATCAAGAGAAAACTACATTTACTTGTCCTTTCGGAACTTATGCTTATAGACGTATGCCTTTTGGTTTATGCAATGCAACTACTGCCTTTCAAAGATGTATGACTGTTATATTCTCTGATTTTTGTGAAAAGATTGTTGAGGTTTTCATGGATGATTTTTCCGTTTACGAAACTTCTTTTGATGATTGCTTAATCAACCTTGATCGAGTTTTGCAGAGATGTGAAGAAACTAATCTTGTCTTGAATTGGGAGAAGTGCCACTATATGGTGAATGAAGGTATTGTCTTGGGTCATAAAATTTCTGAGAGAGGTATTGAAGTTGATAAAGCTAAGGTTGATGCTATTGAGAAAATACCATGCCCTAAAGATATTAAAGGTATAAGAAGTTTCCTTGGTCATGCTGATTTCTATAGGAGATTTATTAAAGACTTCTCTAAAATTTCTAGGCCTCTTACCAATCTTTTGCAAAAAGATGTTCCATTTGTTTTTTATGATGATTGTCTAGAAGCCTTTGAAACACTTAAGAAAGCCTTAACCACAGCACCCATTATTCAACCACCTGATTGAAACTTGCCTTTTGAAATTATGTGTGATGCTAGTGATTATGCTATTGGTGTTGTTCTAGGACAAAGAGTTGATAAGAAATTAAATGTTATCCATTATGCTAGTAAAACTCTAGACAGTGCCCAAAGAAATTATGCTACTACTGAAAACGAATTTTTAGCAGTTGTGTTTGCATGTGATAGATTCAGATCTTATATAGTTGATTCTAAAGTAACCGTTCACACCGATCATGCTGCTATTAAATATCTTATGGAGAAGAAAGATGCTAAACCTAGACTCATTAGGTGGGTTTTATTGCTGCAAGAATTTGACTTGCATATTATTGATAAAAAGGGAGCTGAGAATCCCGTAGCAGATAATTTGTCTAGAATAGAAAATGTTCTTGATGACCCACTACCTATTAATGATGATTTTTCTGATGAACAATTAGCTGTCATAAATGCTTCTCGTAATACTCCTTGGTATGCAGACTATGCTAATTACATTGTTGCTAAATATATACCACCTAGTTTTACATACTAACAAAAGAAAAAGTTCTTCCTCGATTTAAGACATTACTTCTGTGATGACCCACATCTTTATAAAGGAGTAGATGGTATTATTAGACGTTGTATACCTGAGCATGAACAGGAACAAATCCTACGGAAGTGTCATTTCGAAGCTTACGGAGGACACCATGCGGGAGACAGAACTGCACATAAGGTATTACAATCTGGTTTTTATTGGCCTACTCTTTTCAAGGATGCTCGTAATTTTGTCTCCTCTTGTGATGAATGTCAAAGAATTGGTAATGTTGGTAAATGTCAGGAAATGCCTATGAATTATTCACTTGTTGTTGAACCATTTGATGTTTGGGGATTTGATTACATGGGACCTTTTCCTAAATCCAATGGGTATACTCATATTTTAGTTGCTGTTGATTACGTTACTAAGTGGGTAGAAGCTATTCCAACTAGTTGTGCTGATCATAACACTTCTATTAAAATGCTTAAAGATATTATCTTCCCGAGGTTTGGTGTCCCTAGATATTTAATAACTGATGGTGGTTCACATTTTATTCATGGTGCATTCCGTAAATTGCTTGCTAAATATGATGCCAACCATAGAATTACATCACCCTATGATCCTCAAACTAATAGTCAAGTTGAATTGAGCAATAGAGAAATAAAATTATTTTTTCAGAAAACCATCAATAGATCTAGAAAGAAGTGTTCTAAGAAACTTGACGATGCACTATGGGCTTATAGAACTGCTTATAAAAATCCTATGGGTATGTCTCCTTATAAAATGGTTTATGAAAAAGCATGTCATTTACCTCTTGAGTTAGAACACAAAGCATATTGGGCAATTAAAGAATTAAACTATGATTTCAAACTTGCCGGTGAAAAGAGGTTATTTGATATTAGCTCAATAGATGAATGGAGAACCCAAGCATATGAAAATGCCAAATTATTTAAAGAAAAAGTTAAGAGATGGCATGATAGAAGAATCTAGAAACGGGAATTTAAAGTAGGTGAGTAAGTTCTATTATACAATTCTCGTTTGAGATTCTTTGCAGGAAAACTTCTCTCTAAATGGGAAGGACCGTATATCATCGAAGAAGTTTATCACTCCGGAGCCATCAAAATAAATAACTCTGAAGGCACTAATCCGAGAGTGGTGAATGGGCAAAGAATTAACCATTATATTTTAGGCACCCCTATTAATGTTGAAACTAATATTATTGAAACAATTACACCGGAAGAATTCATAAGGGAAACCTTCCGGAACACTCCAAAATCCTGAAAAGGAAGAGGTATGTGATACGGTAAGTAAACCGACTCCAAAAATTTCATAAAAATATTTTCTGTCAGTTTTGGAATATTAAAAAAATTACAAAAATAAGAAAAAGTTGGGTGGACCCACCTGGTGCCTCGTGGTGCCCACGAGGCACCAGGGCGCGCCACCCCCCCCCCCCCCCCCCCCCGCCCTCAGCCGCGCCCTGGTGGCTCGTGGGCCCCACGTGTGCCTTCCCGACTCTGTTTTTCTTCTGGATTACTTGTTTTGCAAGATAAAAAATCTATATATAGACATCCAGGCGTTTTGACCACCGTATCGCAGAAATCTCCTCTGTTCTTGTTTCGTGCTGATTTCCTGGCAGATCTAAAAATATGTCGTCTCAAGACTCAGATGGGGAGAGCTTCATATCACACTATCTCGCAAATCCAAAGGCCTATGGGGATTTAGACCCCTATGGATTGTTCGAGGAGGAAGAGCAAGATGCCTACATAAATGGGATGGAGGACACAAGTTCGGATGAAGACGACGCTCCTCTACTTCAACCTGGAGATATGCATGTGGAGTTCAAGAAGTCGAGCCTCCCGAACACCGCTAACAAACCTAAGATCCAATTTATCCCTTCCCCATTTCTGCAGGAAAGCAAGGAGGCATTATGTAAAAGGGTATTGAAGCTGGAGCAAGAAAACGATGATTTGAGGGAGGAAAATTTCATCCTCAAACGTAAGCTGGCCAAGCTTGCTACCCCACCATCTTCACCATCGCCGAAGAAGGAGACTTGAGCACATGGGTATGGTCACTCCCCTTGGCTTGTGCCAATCTTGGGGGAGGCGCCCCGGTATCGTATCACCATCACCTCTATTACCATTACCTACTTTTAGTTCGATCCTTAGTTATTTCGTGATCTAGTTGAATAAAGATTTAGCATGATCTATTTTCGAGTGTTAGTTTCGTGATCCATCCATCTATGTAATCGAGTTGAGAGATATAATAAAGAGTAGTTTGAGCATGTGTTTCTTAACTTTCATGTCCCAATCATAGCAATGAAAATAATGAAAAAGATCATATGCTAATCTTATGTAAAGTAATGACATCACATAAAGAAAAGTATAAGTGGTAAATTTTATTGGAGGATAACAAACATAGTATTAGTCAATGATGCAATTCATGAAAGAATTAATAAGGGAAGAGAAGATTCACATGCAAATATACTATCTTGGACATCTTTTATGATTGTGAGCCCCCATTAAGTATTTTATGTCAAATTATTGACGTTGGACAAGGAAGACAACGTAATGAGTTATGTTTGTTCATATTCACATAGAAATTATATTGTTATAGATCCTCCAACATGTGGTGCTTGCCCAATATCTTTGCTAGCCAAAAATTCGCACTAAGTAGAGATACTACTTGTGCATCCAAAACCCTTAAATCCAGTTCATGTCATGAGAGTCCACTATATCTACCTAGGGATTGAAGAAGATCCTTCAAGTAAGTTGTCATCGGTGAAAAAAGCAATAATAATTGCCGCTAAATATGTCTAAACTTTTATTGTAAGGGAAATAAGCGTTGTACGATCTTGTGATGGTAAAGAAATAAAAGCTCTGTCAAGATACCTATTCTGCAGAACCCATTGAGCTGAAATTTTTTGGAGAATTACTTTGGAATATATAAAAAAATTTGGAAGCAAGAAGTACCAGAGGGGGCCACCCAGGAGCCCACGAGGCACCAGGGCGCGCCACCCCCCCCCCCCCCAGGCGCGCCCTGCTGGCTCGTGGGGCCCCTGGCCCACTTCTGGCCCCCATCTTCTAGTATATAAGTGATTTTGTCCTAAAATAATTATAGAGAAGACTTTGGGGACGGTGCGCCGCCGTCTCGAGGTGGAACTTGGGCAGGAGCACTTTTGCCCTTCGGCGGAGAGATTCTGCCGGGAGAACTTCCCTCCGGGAGGGGGAAATCATCGCCATCAACAACACCAGCGATCCTCTCATCATGGGAGGACCAATCTTCATCAACATCTTCACCAGCACCATCTCATCTCAAACCCTTATTCATCTCTTGTATTCAATCTTTGTCTCAAAACCTCAGATTGGTACCTGTGGGTTGCTAGTAGTGTTGATTACATCTTGTAGTTGATGCTTGTTGGTTTACTTGGTGGAAGATTATATGTTCAGATCTATTATGTAATTCAACACCCTACTGGACATGAACATGTTGTTGATGTGTGATTAATTACTTTTGTTCTTGAGGACATGTGAGAAGTCTTGTCATAAGTAATCATGTGAATTTGGTATTCGTTAGATATTTTGATGATGTGTATGTTGTGATTCCTTTAGTGGTGTCGTGTGAACATCGACTACATGACACTTCACCATTTATGGGCCTAAGGGAATGCATTGTGGAGTAGTAAGTAGATGATGGGTTGCTAGAGTGACAGAAGCTTAAACCCTAGATTATGCGTTATTCCGTAAGGGGCTGATTTGGATCCACACGTTTAATGCTATGGTTTGAGTAATCTTAATTCTTCTTTCGTAGTTGCGGATGCTTGCGAGAGGGGGAAATCATAAGTGGGATGCTTGTCCAAGTAAGAACAGTACCCAAGCACCGGTCCACCCACATACCAAATTATCAAAGTAGCGAACGCGAATCAAACAAACATGATGAAAGTGACTAGATGAAATTCCCATGTGTCCTCGAGAACGCTTTACTTATTATAAGAGATCGTTCTAGCCTGTCCTTTGCTACAAAAAGGATTGGGCTATATTGCTGCATACTTTGTTACTATTGTTACTTGTCACTTGTTACAAATTATCTTGCTATCAAACTATCTGTTACCGATAATTTCAGTGCTTGCAGAAAACACCTTGCTGAAAATCGCTTGTCATTTCCTTCTGCTCCTCGTTGGGTTCGACACTCTTACTTATCGAAAGGATTACGATTGATCCCCTAAACTTGTGGGTCATCAGCCCCTGTCGCCGCCACGGCCACGGCCACCACGGCCGCGACAAGAAAAGCTCTCAAACCCATATGGAAGCTTAGCTACGAGGTACTAGAAACCAGGGTTGACGGTGCTCGCGGTCGCAGGGCTTGGAGGGGAGATGGTGGTTAAATAGGGGCCAGGCTCGAACGAGTGAGCGAGTAAGCGATGGTGCGTTCCGCCTGTGGCATGGTGTAGTGGTGTGGCCGGGTCGGCAAGCATGCGGGACAGTAGGACATGGACGCTTAGTATAATATTAGCGGCGAAGATGCGCGGCGCACGCCGCGCCCGTGGGAAGCCTCGTATATATTTCGAATAAATACTTTATTTTTTATTTTATTGCATGCAGGTCTTTTTCATATTTAGCTGATTAGATTTGTTTGTTTTGTTTAGGTTTCATAGGAAGGATATAAGGTGTATATTCGTTTTGGCACGGTTCATTGGTGCAATAAAGTTATTTATAACACGTTTGCATCCGTCGTAGTTGCACTTTTTGTCCTTGCGTGTAGAGATGCTTGACTTGTTTTTTGTATAGAGCAACAAAGACCGTTGGCCGTCCATTTCATGTTTTTAATAGAACGGAAGTGTTTTAAGGATCATGTGATTGAATCTTTTGGACAAACCGTGATTTATTTATGGCAAAGAGTTAAATAGTACAGTTACGGTACAGAACAAATCATTCTAAATACGGTGCAACAAATTGAAAATCTTTTTTTTAGTCTGCCTGTGGGTAAATCATTATTGTCTTACATTTCTTGTCCTTGCAGAATTTCTTCAGCATGTGAGGCCTGGCGATATTCAATAAGAGAAACCGAATTAGTGAAATATTATTTCTTAACTGTATTGTTTTTTTATCTCGGTGCTAGGGACTTCTTGTTCCATGATCTCTGTGTATTCTATTTGTATCTGGCCTGCCATGTCTTTATCGTACTGATCTGGGAGTTTTAGTAGGCGAACAATGTTAGTTCAGTAGCATCAAAGTCATTTTTGTAGGTGTGAGTACTGTCAATAGAGCAGATTCTTCTTATCTTGCATGGTGAGCGAAGGATGGTGGGGTTAGTGACAATCATAATGGTTGTAGAGCTTTAATAGATCGTAACTTAACATTAGGTAATACAAAAAATCAAAAAAAAGGAAAATAATCCTTAATCATTTTTATAAAAAATCAGGTTTTCCTTTTGTATTTTTCTCGAATTATTGTTCACGCGGATGCATTGTGTTGGTACTATTATGGTCTACATTTTAGGTATTGTTCGTACAAAGTAATTTTTTGGGGGTGGATATGGGTATACTCCAGCTTATTTAGTGGGCATAGCAACACCGGTCACATGAAGCACTGCTGCATACAAAGTTACTATTTTGAAAACAGTGTTTCGGTTTATTCGGATTAGCTGGTCTGGTTTGTTTTGTTTACTGTTCTCTTAAAATCAGATTTTACTCAAAGTGTTAAGAGGAAAATAAAACTGTAAACCAACAGTACATAAGAATGAGTCTAAGGAAAAATGAAATGAGCAATACCCTTTTTAATAATAAAAAAAGGTTGGCACCCAAGATGCGATCTTTTACTCGGATTTTGGCTTTGTAGTAAAAATGGAATAGTGCTATTTTCCTGGTTTACATTTCTGTGCCAACGATCTTTTTCTTCTTTTTTTGGTTTTACTATTTCTGGTATTGTTCCGTTTCATTTCGTTGGTTTTACTATTTTGGGTTGAGGGAGAAGGAATTCCTATTTATTTATTTATTTTTATTTCACTTAGATTACTGTTCATGTAAGTGCATAGTGCTATTTTACCCTTTTTTTTGTTCCGGTTTATTTAAGTGTATTGTTCTAGTTTTAAATTCGGTTAGTGTTTCGGTTTTATGGTTTATGTGGATTAATGTTTTCGGTTTATTTAGGTGTTGTTGTTCCGTTTTACTGGTTTTACTGCTTTAGATTATTCGAGTTTGTTGTTTTAATTTATTTGGCCTATTGTTTCGGTTAGTAGTCTTTAGTTTTTTTAGATAATGTTCAGTTTTTGTTCGGTATTTGTTAATAGGTACTGTTTCGATTTGTGGTTCAAGTGGGTAAATTCTTTTGGTTTATTCCGGTATTGTTCCGTTTCATTGGGTTTATTGTTCCGGATCGTGGGAGGAGGAGACTAATTTTTTTTGGATAATTTGTTCCGTTTCATTGGGTTTATTGTTCCGGATCGTGGGAGGAGGAGACTCATTTTTTTGGATAATTTTCTTTAAATATTTCTTCTGAATTACTGTTCATGTGAATGCGTTTTATTTAGGCTATTCGGTTTCGCTGATTTTGTTGCTCCGGATTATTCAGGGTTACTGTTTTGGTTTTATTTAGGCTATTGTTTCGGTTAGTAGTCCTGAGTTCATTTCGATAATGTCCAGTTTTTGTTTAGGTATTTGTTAGTAGATACTGTTTCGATTTATGATTCGGGTGGGCTAATGTTTTTGGTTTATTTCGGTATTGGTCTGTTTTACTGGTTTTACTGTTTCGGATCTTGGGAGGTGGAGTTCCATTTTTTTAAATATATTTCTTATGGAGTTCTGTTCATGTGAATGCGTTTTTTGTTTTGTTGTTTTGGTTTATTCGAGTGTATTATTTTGGTTTAAAATTCGGTTATTGTTTTGGTTTTATAATCCGTGTTGGTTAATGTTTTCGGTTTATTCGGGTGTTGTTTTGTTTCGCTAGTTTTATTGCGTCGGGTTATTCGGAGTTGTTATTTCGGTTTATTTGGTCTACTGTTTTGGTTAGTAGTCCATAATTCATTCGGAAAATGTTCAGTTATTGTTCGGGTATTTGTTAGTGTACTTTTAATTGTTGTTTCGTTGTAAAAATAGACAGTAATTAATTTAGTTTTTCTTTTTCACGAATTACTGCTCGTGTAAATATACAATTCCAGCGTTCTATTTTTGTGCTCTGTTAATACTATCATCAGAAAGAATTAGGAGATGATTGAGACGGCTGTGTATTGGTACACCGGTGTTATACATCGGTACGTCGGTGTCGAGAAATGATGTATAGAAAATTCTAAATTTTAACTCTCTATATAAGGATGTGAGGCCGGAGGAAGGGGAGAGAAATGATGTGTAAATTATATCTATTTTTTTTTAGAATTGCATATGTTTCCTTGGGGAAAAATTTTAGAGGAAGAAAGCACTGTTTTGCAAGGTACTGTTCGGCAGTAATTACTGTTCGTAAAGTTCCTGTCCACACGGGGTACGGTTCATATGAGGTACTGTTTACACGCGATACTGTTCATATGGGTTACTGTTTACAAAGTTTACTGTTCCCACAGAACTATTCATATGACTCATATACTTACTGTTCACTGATGGCGACGTTGCCGCGTATATACGAACAGTTGGCGTCGAAAAAAAATTCAAAAAAAACCAGAAAAATCGAAAGCTTCCCGGTTTAGTAATGTTATTATTACTTATAATGGGGAACACTCATGGCGGTTTCGCTGGACGCAAAGGCTCCCCGTACGCACTTTTGCCTGTTGGTGCTCTTCGCTGGCCACCACTCGTCCACACGACATGCATGCACAGGTCGTAGTGATATAAAACATCTTGTACTAGTATTATAGTTTACAGAGGGAAATTCCAAAGAGCAAATCCTCAATGACAATCATCACTACTATACTAGTTGAAAATCTTTGGAAGACTATAGTTGTTATCTTCATCATTTTTGCCAGATTTTAAGTACTTGGTGCTACAGGTTATGCGGTGTAATAATATGTCTTCCTTTTTCTGCTAGATTGCTATTACTACTAGGCAAAAGTGCGTACGGGGAGCCTTTGCGTCCAGCGAAACCGCCATGAGTGTTCCCCATTATATTATACTAAGCTTCCATGTCCTGCTTGTCCCGCACGCTTGCCGACCCGGCCACACCACTACACCAGGCCAGGCGCAACGCACCATCGCGCACTCGCTTGTTCGAGCCCGGCCCCTATTTAACCGCCGTCTCCCCTCCAAGCCCTGCGACCGCGAGCACCGTCAACCCTGGTTTCTAGTACCTCGTAGCTAAGCTTCCATATGGGTTCG
Organism: Thinopyrum elongatum; assembly: GCA_011799875.1. Lineage (NCBI taxonomy): Eukaryota > Viridiplantae > Streptophyta > Magnoliopsida > Poales > Poaceae > Thinopyrum > Thinopyrum elongatum. Next base: position 725,394,022 of record CM022298.1, on the reverse strand, counting down.
AGAGCTTTTCTTGTCGCGGCCGTGGTGGCCGTGGCCGTGGCGGCGGTGGGGGCGGACATCGCGGGCGGAGTGCTCGGACAAGCTGGTGGCGCTGGCGACGTGCCTGACATTCGTGCAGGGGCAGGGGCAGGCGCCGACGCCGGACTGCTGCGGGGGGCTGAACACGGTGCTGCAGACCAGCCCCAAGTGCCTGTGCGTGCTCGTCAAGGACCACGACGATCCCGGCCTAGACTTGAAGCTCAACGTCACGAGGGCGCTCGGCCTCCCCGCCGCCTGCAGCGCGCCCGCGAACATCGCCGACTGCCCAAGTACGTCCTCCATCCTTCAAGTTTAAGCACTGCTACTAAAACCACTCAGCCTGGTCGATGGATTTTCGTATCGACGTAGGTTCTGGCTTCCACACTTGGTATAATTATGTGCAACTCAGAAATCCACTATCGTATGAAAGAATCTGGAGCGATATGTATCATCGTATCATATGGCAAGAGATGTAACAATTGCGTTCATGTTCACACGGAGTAGATGCACTTGGTTGATGTTAGTGGGATCATGATGATGTGTTTCGCTGCTTCGGTTTCAAACGGCACCACCACTTTTTTTTTTTGAAACTGGGCAAAAGATTTGCCACTTTCATTGATTAAGAAGAAGGTTTAGAGGTTTTGGCCAAAGGCCGAATTACAATACACTACTCTCGCGGCATTACATTACTCAAATACTTGGCCCCTGCAAGGCACCAAAGCTTTGAAACATCTTTGACTCTAGCAACAAGAACCCCACCGGCACCGCGGTGTTACGGAAGACGCGTGCATTTCTCTCGTTTCAAATTTCCCACGAGATAAGCATAATAAGAGACATCATCGCCCTTCGAGATTGTGACATGTTGGAATCAATGAGGTTCCACCAGGCCTTCACCGAATGGACCGCCACCCAAGCCGTAGGGTGCACATCAACCAAGCCAAGCCAAGATTTGATCATTTCCCAAACTCGAACCGTGTAGCGGCATTGGAAAAGGAGGTGAGCCGCGGATTCTTGAACTTGCTTGCATAGGGGGTAGCGATCGTAGTTAGGCCAACCCCGGCGTTGAAGCCTGTCGGCCATCCAGATCCTATTATTGATCACAAGCCAAGCAAAGAATTTGCATTTGGGGGGAGCCCAGATCTACCATACCAACTGTTGCAAGTTGGAGTCAACTAATCCCAGGAACTAGGCCTTGTAGGCCCATGATGCGGAGTAAGAGCCATCGTTAGAAAGCTTCCAGGAGATGGAATTAGCCACATCCGGGTTGAGGTGCACCACAGATAATTTCTCCCAAAGGTTGACGAACTCGGTCAGCTGTGTGGCGGAGGTGATCCCATCAGTATTGACTTGAGAGACCCAGAAGTTATTATTCAACGCCTTTTGAACTGTACAGCCCCTTCTTTTCGATAGGTCAAAAATCTTTGGGGCGATGTCTTTGGGCCTCATGCCCTCTAGCCAAGCCGAGTCCCAGAACGAAGCACGGAGACCGTTGCCAAGAAACACCTTGGTGGCAGCCGCAAATATGTTTTTATCATTCTCATCCCAGGGGTTACCCAAGCGAACCCACGGTTTCACCAGATCCAACCATTCTGCCCAAAGCCAGCGGATACATAGCACGGACGCAAACTTCCTCAGATTTAGTATACCCAGCCCCCCATGAACCTTGGACTTGCATACCTGCATCCATTTGATCTTGCATTTGCCACTAGTGACCTTGTCACAACCCGCCCAAAGGAAAGCACGTCAAAGAGAGTCAATCTTTTCCAAAACCTCAATCGGAAGGTTTAACGCTGTCATATAATATATGGCAATGGCCGTGATGACAGACTTGACCAGCACAGCCCTTCCCGGAGATGCCATTAGCATGCCCAACCATGGAGAAAGCTTGGACGCAATCTTGTCCTCCAGGGCCTGGAAGTGAATCCTATTCAACCTCTTGACCGACAAAGGCAATCCGAGGTACTTCATCGGGAAGGAGGATCGGTTGGCCGGGAAGGAATGAAGAATATCATCAAGGTCCAAGTGATCGCATTGGATGGGGGCAACCATGCTTTTAGAGCAGTTCGTGATCAGGCCAGTGACCTCACCAAAACACGCAAGGGTTTCCGCAAAGAATTTGACTTCAGATTTAATGTGTGCAAGAAAGACCACATCATCGTCCGCATATAAGGAAGCACGGATCACCATCGCATTTCCATCAAAAGGGTGTAACTTGCCTTGCTCGGTGGCCTTCTGAAGCATATGGTGCAGAGGATCTATTGCAAGCACAAAGAGGAGGGGGGATGTGACGACCCCGGCTTAATCGTGCACTAACCATACACGCAAATGCACACGATCAAGCCTAAGGACTCACTTGAAGATATCACAACACAACTCTAAAACATAAATAAAGTCATACAAGCTTTATATTACAAGCCAAGGCCTCGAGGGCTCGAATACATAGCTCGATGGCATACAAGCGTCAGCGGAAGCATTAGATATCTGGGTACAGATATATTACAGAAAGAGAGAGAGATAAGCCTTCACAGAGGCGGGGTAAAAATAAAATACTACGATCGAAAGGCGTAGGCCTCCTGCCCTGGACCCTCCGACCTACTCCTGGTCGTCCGTCGGCTCCTCGTAGTAGTAGTACTCGCCAGGCGGGTAGTAGTACTGGTCGTCAGCTGGGGCGTCTGGCTCAGGGGCTCCATCGTCTGGTGGCATCAAGTGGGATATGGGGGAAAAAGAAAGTAAAGCAAACGTGAGTACTCATCCGAAGTACTCAGCAAGCAAGGATCTACACTACGAATGCAACAATTTCAAAAGGAGGCTGTATATGTGGACTGGGCTGTAGAAATGCCAGAATAGAGGGGGAAAGCCTAGTCCTATCGAAGACTAGCATCTTCAACAATCTTCAGCAGTCTTGCAGCATAAGAAGAGAGCAGATCAACATAATGTAAAGTAGTAGTAGTAGTAGTATCATCAACCTCGACCTGAGATCCTTCCTCGACTCCCTGCGAGAAAGCAATCCTAGAGCCTACTATCCAGTTATCATCTCAAGTTCTAGCTGTACCGATCGGGATACAACTCCGAGTGTCCGTTACCGTAGGACAGGCTATCGATAGAAGTTTCTTCCCTGCAGGGGTGCACCAAGTTACCCACCACGCTCGCTTAACTCCGGCCGGACACACTTTACTGGGTCATGCCCGCCCTCGGCCAAACGATACGCCGCAACCCGACCAAATACTTAAAAGAGAGGTCAGCACGCCGGACTAAACCTATGCGCCCAGGGGTCTTGGGCCTTCACCCCGGGAACTCCTGCACGTTGCGAACGCGGCCGAAAGCAGACCTAGCAACCCCTTAATACAAGTGCAGTTGCGTAACCAGTCCAATTCGGCGTGCGCCGCTCAGTCGCTGACGTCTAATAAGCTCCGGCTGATGTATACGACGCAGAACGCCCATACTATGCCCATGTGATGGTTAGTGCTATCGGGCCAGAGGCCCCTCGGTTCAAATATCCAAACCGTTAAGTGTGTTGGTAGTGCGGTAACGAGCAGAGACTCACGAAAGATGTGACCCCGTCGCCCCGTCTCGAGGACTTGCGGCAAGGGCGAGGAATGCCCGGCCACGCCTCGTGTTCAAGTCTCGGGTACCCTTCAGGTACACCCGATCACATCATTCCGCATAAAGCTCGCGCGGGTACCCCTCAGGGTCGACCCGTCTTTAGTAACATGGTTTAGTGCAAGTCATATCAACAACTGTATCTGTGTGTCTGACACCAAGGGAACCCTGAGGAATCACCCTCGATGGAATTCCCACTGATGTTATCATCAAGGTGAACGGATGAGGAATCACCCTCGAGGTTCACGCCTGAGGTGTTGCGCGACGATGTCGTTATCGGGGGTGGTGTAGGAGGAATCACCCTCGCTTACCACGACCGAGTAACTAACCTACAAGATTAACATCAGAAGTGCTACGTGGTATCACCCTCGGCACTCGACGGTAACCCAGTAGTGTCGGCAACTAGGGGGAAGTGATGTGCGGTGCCAGGGTCTGGTCTTCAATCCCGAAGATCGGGTCTTCTGATATCCAGCAGGGCAGTCGGGATCAAGTGGGGGTCTCTGTCGTGTCTCTACGCAGCCTATACTAAGCAGTCTAGGATAACTAGAAAGGTAACAAGGCAGGTTACAATAATCAGGCTATGCAGCAGATATAGGAAAACAGTAGCAGTAGCAGTTCTAATGCAAGCATAAGAGAGAAGAGAATAGGTGATATAGGCATGCTCAAAATGGGGGTGCTTGCCTGTTTGCTCGGGGGCAAGGGCAAGGTCGTCAGTAGTGTCGTCGGGGACGTAGTCGTACTCCTGAGCTGCGTCTGCCTCGGGAGCTACGTCAACGTCAGGGTCTACCGAGAGAGAAGAGGGGGAAGAAACAGGTAAACATAATGCAAACAAATGCAATACGGCACGGCTATGCTATGATGCAGTGCAGGGTTGTCTAAATATGCATCTAAATCATTTTAGTTATTTTTAGGATTATTCTGGGATTTAATTATCGGTTTGTGTGCACTATTCATCTGCTGGATACGGGTCCGAAGTTACGAGTTCTTCTACGTAGGGGGTTCCGATGGAGAAACAGATGGCACGATCAGACTCGTCTCGTCGTTCTGAGCAACTTTCATGTTTTAACTTTCTTGATCTGAGCTACGGTTTAAAAGTTATCAATTTTCAAAGTTTATTTAAATTTCTGAATTTATTATATTTAACAGAAAATGAATTATGACGTCAGCATGATGTCATGCTGACATCAGCAAGTCAACAGGTCTGCTGACCATGTCAGCCTCTGTTGGGTTAAAAGTGGATTAATTACACATGTCAGCCTCTGTTGGGCTAAAAGTGGATTAATTAAACTAACAGAGCTAATTAGAGGGTGTGCGCCCCAGTTGTCAGTGTCTGATTAGTTAACAGATTAATTTTAAAGGTTAATTAACCTTAATTAGCGCAGAGGGGCCCACACGTCAGAGAGAGAGGATGAACAGTAAATGCGTTGACCGCGGTCAACCTAGTCAAACCGAGGCGCAGGGCCCACTGTCAGTGGCACGGAGCGGGCCCCACCACTTGCCACGTCGGCGGGGCCGCCGGAGACGCGTCGGCGAGCGCTCCGCGGCGGCTATCTCGTCGGAGATGGCCGGAAATCGTCTACGGTTAGCCAAAACGCGCGATTCGACTTGCGTTCGAAAGCTGGCTCTCGCGCGCGTCGCGTGGTGCTCAAAGCTTCGCCGGAGGTGACCTAAATCGACGGCAGCGTCCGTCCTTGCGGCGGCCGGAGTTCGGCCTTTGATGGAAACGGGGCTGCGGGGCACAAGGAGGTGCGTGCGCGTGTGCTACGGGCTCCTGGGAGCACCAGGAGCACGGTTCTGGGCTCGGGCGCTGCCAACGACGGTCGTGGCCGCGGCGACGGAGCTCACCCGCGGCGTGCAGAGCTCGGTCATGGCGGCGACGGTGCGGCGGCTAGCTAGAGCTACGCGAAGGGCAGAGGGGGAGCTGTGGCTTACAGTGCGGCACACGGTGGCCCTCGGGGGTTTAGTAGCTGGAGTCGAGCTCGCCGGAGACGACGAAGATCGACGGCGTTGGTTGGAGATGCGGACGAAGGGGCTCGGCGTTGTGGGGTCCTTCGGCTCCAACTGAGGCCTCCAGTAGATGAAGAAGGCGACGGCGGAGCTGGCCGACACGGTGGACGAGCGCGGGGTCGCCGGTGGCCGCGACAGAACAGAGGCGCGGCGTCGACGGCGCTCGGCCTCGCGCGGATCTGAAGGGGAAGGAAGGGCGGAGCGATGGAGGAGGAGAGGGGAGAGTGAACGGGGTGGTCAGGGGAGTTGGACGAGCTCGTCCTTATCCCCTCCCGCACCCTGTATCGTCGGTGGTGTCGGCGTGTCGGCCTGCGGCCGGCGAGCGCGAGCTCGGCCAGGGGCGCGCCGACACGACGATGGAGAGAGAGAGGTAGAGCTAGGTGGGCTGGGTCTAAGTGCACTGTGCACTTAGGCCCAGTCCACAGTGGGGTTTTTCCTTTTTCTGGTTTTTATTTCTTTTCTATTTTCTGTTATAAAATGATTAGGCCACTATTGCACTTTTGAAAAATATGGAACTTGGTCCAAATATTACAGTGCCATTTTAGCTCTCACCAAAAAGTGGTTTGGACAGATTTGGAGTTTGTTTGTATTTGTAATGATTTTAAATGAATTTAATATTGCTGTTTTGGTACTGTTTCATCTTGTTTGAGTCACTTGACCAACTCCAATTATTTTGATGTTGATTTTAGAAATATTCCTGGATTATTTGCCATTTAATGAACATTTTCCCAACAGTATTTGATCAACTTCATATTTCACTTTTGAGTTTGAGTTGATTTTTAGATGTGAACTTGAATTGGATCATTATCCCATATGACTTGGCACTGCAAATGATCATGACTTGGCAAGTTTAACAGAGTGTCACAGAGCTTATTACAAGGGGGTGTTACAGGGGAGGGCCCCCCCTGCCTCAAGCCACAACCTAGGGATATTGGGCATCCAGGTACACCATTGAGAAGAACCCTTGACGAAGCAGTAGATAAGAGGGCCGAGACCCAACCTCGGAAGCGAGGTGGGAAGCCTAGGTGGTTCAGCAAATCGAGGAGGAAGTCCCATCTAACCAAGTCGAAGGCCTTTTTGATATCGAGCTTGAATAGCAGAGCCGAGTTTTTTTTTTTTGCGGTGAAAGCGTCGGGCCAAGTTGCGAACGTACATAAAGTTAACATGGATACATCTTCTTTTGATGAAGGCACTTTGAGCTTGGGAGACAAGGTCATTCATGTGGGGAGCCAATCGGTTGGACATGACTTTGGCGATGATCTTCGCGATGGCATGAATAAGACTGATGGGGCGAAAATCGGAGATGTCTTCAGCACCATCCTTTTTCGGAATGAGGGCGACATCCACGGAGTTCAGCCAATGCAAAATGGGAGGCATGTAGATTTGAGAAGCGGTTTATAGCCAGCATGACATCGAACTTAATAATGCTCCAACAAGATTTGAAGAAGGCCCCGGTAAAGCCATCTGAACCCGGTGCCTTATCACTTGGCATTGAGAAAACTGCAGCCTTGACCTCCTCCTCAGACATGGCTTCGTCCAACTCATGTAGGTAGCAATCTGGAGCAGGGAGAATGTCCCAGTTGATATCTGTTTTGCGCGCGGGGCCTCTTTTGGTGATGTTCTTGAAGTGTCGGTGGATAATATTCTCCTTATGCTTGTGTTCCGTGACCCAACCACCGGTGTGCTTGTGGCGATGGATGAAATTTTTTCGCCTACGGTGGTTGACCCGCAAGTGGAAGTAACGGGTGTTAGCATCGCCCTCTTTCAGTTTAGTTGCTCTCGAATTTTGCCTCTTTCTTGATTTTTCCAGAACAGCCCACCCAATGATCTTCCTCTTTAACCTTCTCCGGATATCACGTTCATCATGCTTGTAGAAACACGCTTTCTAGCCAGGCCCGTAATTTGTACGTGCTCGATCGCGACATGCTGGTAGCAACGTGTCGGAACATGGGTCAGGTTACACGGGAAGAGGAGGAGAATATCTCGCCCACCACCGGGAGCGTTCAAGTTAGCGTCCTATCAGCATTTCCCTATGCGGTCCGTGAATGATGTTGCCACACCCCTCGCTAACGACGAGTGTTGTGTAGTTGCGATCGCCGCAAGAAGAAGAAAAGTTGTTTAGTACCTTGGCGATGACCACCGGTTAAACGCCCTAGGAACGATTTAACCTTAGCAGGAGTACGATTAATAGGGCTGTGGGAAAGAAGTGCTCCCTCTGTTCGGAAATAAGTGACCGCCGCACGGGCCGCCGGCCGAACCGCCTGGGAGCACCACCCGCGGCCGGCCGTGCTTCCGCGCAGCCTCGCCGCCCCGCCCTCTCCGAAACCACCCTCCACCGCCGGTCTTTCCGCCGCCCCCGACCATCCATCTAGCCCCGGGCGATGACCGATTTTTCTCCGGTGAAATTGCACCACCGCCGTTCTGCCACCCCCCACCACCGCCGTGCTGCCACCCCCACCCCCCTCCCCCCATCAGCGATAGATTGATGGGGTAGCCCTCCGGCGAGCTCCTTCCCTCCGGCCTATTTCCTTCTTCTCCTTACTTCTCCTTCCTTTCTTCAAAATCGACTGACCACAATAGCTAGCTAAAGTCAGTCCACTGACATTTAGCTATTGTGCATCAATATATGTAGATGTGCGCGTACTCGGCGAGACGACACGAGACCGGCCGCCACTAGCATCGATAATGCATATGCATGCTGAAATATTTTAGTCGGAGAAACTAGTCAACACCTAGTCATCTCATCGTTATCGATCACCTAGTGCTCCTTCTCAACCCAATTAAGCCAGTGGACAGTGAGATTAACTGAGGGAAGTGACAGTAAACTCAGCATGCATCTTCAAACATTAAAAAAATGCCACTGGTGTTAATCGATCCATGGGTGGAGTACTACAAAATGCATGCATGCATGCATGGGTGCTATAATATCATCGGTACTGTCATGTGAACGGAGTACATAATGCAGGCATCCGTGGCTAAGCTACTCCATCCGTCCTTGAAAGAGTGTACTTCTAATTTTGTTAGAGTGTCAAACTATCTTAAAATTTGATCGAGTTTGTGCAAAAATATATCAATGTTTGTGAAACCAAATAGGTATATGATGAAAATATATTTTATCATGAATCTAATGCTAATAATTTGATGACATAAATGTTGATGTATTATTGTATAAATATGATCAAACATAAAAAAATTAACTTTTCAACAAAGTTGGAAGTACACTCTTTCAAAGACGGAGGGAGTAGTCTGCATTGTCTAACATCCAAGTTACCTAGTGGCCGACCAGCTAGCTAGCAGCCTAGCACTCCGTCCATGTACTCGAAGCATGCATGTGTTGAGTCCTTATTAGTTAAGATTTAGAAATGTTCTCCCTTTATCCGAATATACAGGCTCTAATACATTTTTAAGGTTGTCTTTGACCTTTGATAAAATTAGTAATATATGAGCTGTATGATATGAAAGTGCTCTTCTAATCCCGAGCTCACATGAGCTTGGGTGAACAGTAAAATCAAAAAAATAGTATTTTTTTAAAAAAATCTGACTTTTTTTGTGAGAAACATTGATTTTTTCCACATGCGTGCAAATTTTCATCATCATATGACATTCGTGGAAAATGTGGCAAAAAACAAAATCAATGCTCCAAAAAACAGACTTTTTGGAGCATTGATTTGTTGTTTTTTGTAGCATTGATTTTGTTTTTTTGCCATATTTTCCATGAATATTTTGCTGTTTTTTGTAGCATTGATTTTGTTTTTTTTTGCCACATTTTCCATGAATGTCATCTAGTGATGAAATTTTGCACGCATGTGGAAAAAACATCAATGTTTCTCACAAAAAAATTCATATTTTTTTGAATTTTTTTTTATTTTACTGTTCACCCAAGCTCACGTGAGCTCGGGATCAGAACAGCTGCGTCCATGTATGATATAAAGATTATATCATTACAAACTCTTTTCACATACGAATTTTATGGCATGCTTTCTGTAATATGCATGTCATATATTATTGCTTTAACATGTAACCAAAGATAACCTTAAAAAAATATTAAATCCTATATATTTAAAATTTTAAATGAGGGAGTACACATGTATCATTAAGTACGTACTAGTACATCGGTAGTGGCTGCGTTGTTCTACACGGCACATACGCCCATATTGTTTGTCAAATGAATGCGCCACCCATTATGCATCCATCCAACTTAGTTAAAGATCCACATGGAGTGAATCACTACAGTTACTAAGCTCCCAGGAATTGAAGCCCTCTGGTTCATCGGGGCGTTGGGAGGCGTCTGGGTCAACGCATGACCGTTGTTTTCTCTCCGGGTCTGGTCTCCAGTAGTCGGTTTCGTTTTGGCTTACTCCCTCCGAGTCCGCGAATAAGTGTACTTCTACCTTTTGGACTAAGTCAAACTTTTAAAATTTTGACCAACTTTTTGAAAAAGATTAATAACACATATGACATCAAATTGGTATATTATGAAACTATATTTCGACACGGATCTTATGGTACTAATCTAGTGTCATAAATTCTGGCACTTTTCCCTATATAGTTGGTCAATACTATAAAATTTAGATTTTATCCAAAAGCTGAAAGTACGCTTATTCGTGGACGGAGGGAGTATCCCTCAGCGATTTGGTGTTGATCCTGTTCCGTCCCCACCTGTCTACCAGTGTTGACTGAGCAGGATTAGCAGAACAGGTTCCCCCGAAATTTCCGGAGCGCCCCTTCGTGGCGATTAGAGTTTTGAGGGTGGATTTTGGCGGCGCTCGTCGATCCCGTCGACGGGGCGCATAGATCGCTGATCCGGGGATGGCAACACCACCGGAGCACAGCAGGGAGAGAGGGCCTTCGTCGCCACGGGAGGCGAGAGCAAAACTTGCAGAGGCGTTGGGCAAATTGGATATATCAGCGGAGGAGGCGACACCGCTGGTTATTGATGATCGGGAAGAAGAGGCGCAGGAAAAGTGGATGCTGGCGGGAAAGGTACTGCACAAGAATTTGTTCCACATCCAAACAATCCAAAACGCTCTAAGGCCAGCATGGGGGAAGTAGAACCCTGAAGGTTTGATCTTTCGATCTGTGGGGGAAAACATGTTTGTGGCGGAATTTGCGAGTCAAAGGGACCGAGACCGCGTGTGGGAGGGGTCGCCGTGGCATGTCAGTAAGAACGCCGTCATTCTGTCGGAGTTTGATGAATGCATGCGACCCTCTGAACTCAAATTTGACAAACTCCAGCTTTGGGCTAGGGTTGTGAACCTCCCGTTTAATCTTCGAGATGATAAGTGGAGTAAAGGTATAGCTGAACAAATTGATAAACAAGCTACGTCAGTGCAGTTTGATCATGTGCATGGATACCTGAAGGCTAGAGTTACAATAGATGTGAGTAAGCCTTTGTGGCGATGGATCTTGATTGAATCTGCAAGAAGAAAAAGAATGGACCCTTATGATATCCAGTACGAGAATGTGCCTTCTGCTTCTCGTGTGGTCGTTTGGGTCATTCTGAGTTGCTTTGTCCGACACCGGGTACGAGAGATGCTAATGGTGATTTGCCTTTTGGCAAGGGATTAAGGGCGCCAGATGAACGGAAGAAGCCTGCTTCGGGTGAGAGCTCCTCAAAAGAATACCCTGGTTTCCAGAATAACAAGGTGGATACTAGGAGCCCGACCACCGCAAAGGAAAAGGGTACTGAGGTCAACTCCACAGTTAAGAACAGAACCCTATATAAGAGGAAGGGATGGCCCCAGTGTTGGGAAACGGAGCATGTAATTTCAAAAAAATTCTACGCTCACGCAAGATCTATCTAGGAGATGCATAGCAACGAGAGGGGGAGAGTATGTCCACGTACCCTCATAGACCGAAAGCGGAAGCGTTTGTTAACGCGGTTGATGTAGTCGAACTTCTTCTCGTTCTGACCGATCAAGCACTGAACGTACGGTACCTCCGAGTTCTGCACACGTTCAGCTCGATGACGTCCCTCGAACTCTTGATCCAGCGAAGTGTCGAGGGAGATTTCCGTCAGCACGACGGCGTGGTGACGGTGATGGTGAAGTGATCCGCGCAGGGCTTTGCCTGAGCACTATGTGAATATGACCGGAGGCGTAAACTGTGGAGGGGGGGCGCCGCACACGGCTAACAATGTTTGTTGGTGTGTTTTGGGGTGCCCCCCTGCCCCCGTATATAAACGAGGAGAGGGAGGAGGCCGGCCAAGGGAGCCGCGCCGTGGGGGGGAGTCCTACTAGGACTCCAAACCTAGTAGGATTCGGCCACCCCTTTTTTTCCTTCTCATGGAGGTGGAAAGAGGGAAGGGAGAGGGAGAAGGAGAAGGAAAGGGGGGCGCGCCCCCTCCCCTAGTCCAATTCGGACTCCCCATGGGGGGGGGGGGGGAGGGGCGTGGCCACCCCTTGTGGGCTGCCTCCCTCTCTCCCCTATGGCCCATGTAGGCCCAATACTTCCCCGGGTGGTTCCGGTAACCCCTCGGTACTCCGAAAAATACCTGAACCATTCCGGTGTCCGAATATAACCTTCCAATATATCAATCTTTACCTCTCGACCATTTCGAGACTCCTCGTCATGTCCGTGATCTCATCCGGGACTCCGAACAATCTTCGGTCACCAAAACACATAACTCATAATACAAATCGTCATCGAACGTTAAGCGTGCGGACCCTACGGGTTCGAGAACTATGTAGACATGACCGAGACACATCTCTGATCAATAACCAACAGCAAAACCTGGATGCTCATATTGGTTCCTACATATTCTACGAAGATCTTTATCGGTCAAACCGTAATGACAACATACGTTATTCCCTTTGTCATCGGTATGTTACTTGCCCGAGATTCGATCGTCGGTATCTTCATACCTAGTTCAATCTCGTTACCGGCAAGTCTCTTTACTCGTTCCGTAATGCATCATCCTGTAACTAACTCATTAGTCACATTGCATGATGTGCATTACCGAGAGGGCCCAGAGATACCTCTCCGATACTCGGAGTGACAAATCCTAATCTCGATCTATGCCAACCCAACAAACACCTTCGGAGACACCTGTAGAGCATCTTTATAATCACCCAGTTACGTTGTGACGTTTGATAGCACACAAGGTATTCCTCCGGTATTCGGGAGTTGCATAATCTCATAGTCAGAGGAATATGTATAAGTCATGAAGAAAGCAATAGCAATAAAACTTAACGATCATTATGCTAAGCTAACGGATGGGTCTTGTCCATCACATCATTCTTCTAATGATGTGATCCCGTTCATCAAATGACAACACATGTCTATGGTCAGGAAACTTAACCATCTTTGATTAACGAGCTAGTCAAGTAGAGGCATACTAGGGACACTGTGTTTTGTCTATGTATTCATACATGTATCAAGTTTCCGGTTAATACAATTCTAGCATGAATAATAAACATTTATCATGAAATAACGAAATATAAATAACAACTTTATTATTGCCTCTAGGGCATATTTCCTTCAGTCTCTCACTTGCACTAGAGTCAATAATCTAGTTCACATCGCCATGTGATTAACACCAATAGTTCACATCGCCATGTGATTAACACCCATAGTTCACATCGCCATGTGACCAACACCCAAAGGGTTTACTAGAGTCAATAATCTAGTTCACATCGCCATGTGATTAACACCCAAAGAGTATTAAGGTGTGATCATGTTTTGCTTGTGAGAGAGGTTTAGTCAACGGGTCTGCCACATTCAGATCCGTATATATTTCGCAAATTTCTATGTCTACAATGCTCTGCATGGAGCTACTCTAGCTAATTGCTCCCACTTTCAATATGTATCCAGATTGAGACTCAGAGTCATCCGGAACAGTGTCAAATCTTTCATCGACGTAACCCTTTACGACGAACTCTTTGTCACCTCCATAACCGAGAAACATTTCCTTAGTCATCTTTAGGTACCTAAGGATAATTTTCACCGTTGTCTAGTGATCTACTCCTGGATCACTATTGTACCCCCTTGCCAAACTCATGGCAAGGTACACAATAGGTCTGGTATACAGCATGGCATACTTTATAGAACATGTGGCTGAGGCATAGGGAATGACTTTCATTCTTTCTCTATCTTCTGTCGTGGTCGGGTTTTGAGTCTTACTCAACTTCATACCTTACAACTCAGGCAAGAACTTCTTCTTTGACTGATCCATTTTGAACTACTTCAAAATCTTGTCAAGGTATGTACTCATTGAAAAAACTTATCAAGCATCTTGATCTATCTTTATAGATCTTGATGCCTAATATATAAGCAGCTTCACCGAGGTCTTTCATTGAAAAATTCTTATTCAAGTATCCTTTTATGCTATCCAGAAATTCTATATAATTTCCGATCAACAATATGTCATCCACATATGCTATCAGAAATGCTACAGAGCTCCCACTGACTTTCTTGTAAATACAGGCTTCACCATAAGTCTGTATAAAACCATATGCTTTGATCACCTTATCAAAGCGTATATTCCAACTCCGAGATGCTTGCACCAGTCCATAGATGGATCGCTGGAGTTTGCACACTTTGTTAGCACCTTTAGGATCGACAAAACCTTTTGGTTGCATCATATACAACTCTTCTTTAAGAAATCCATTAAGGAATGCAGTTTTGACATCCGTTTGCCAGATTTCATAAAATGTGGCAATTGCTAACATGATTCGAATAGACTTAAGCATCGCTACGAGTGAGAAAATCTCATTGTAGTCAACACCTTGAACTTGTCGAAAACCTTTTGTGACAAGTCGAGCTTTGTAGATAGTAACACTACCATCAGCGTCCGTCTTCCTCTTGAAGATCCATTTATTCTTAATGGCTCGCCGATCATCGGGCAAGTCAACCAAAATCCACACTTTGTTCTCATACATGGATCCTATCTCAGATTTCATGGCCTCAAGCCATTTATCGGAATCTGGGCTCATCATAGCTTCTTCATAGTTCATAGGTTCGTCATGGTCTAGTAACATGACTTCCAGAACAGAATTACCGTACCACTCTAGTGCGGAACGTTCTCTGGTTGACCTACGAGGTTCGGTAGTAACTTGATCTAAAGTTTCATGATCATCATCATTAGCTTCCTCTCTGATTTGTGTAGGCATCACGGGAACGGTTTTCTGTGATGAGTTACTTTCCAATTCGAGAGAAGGTATAACTACCTCATCAAGTTCTACTTTCCTCTCACACTTCTTTCGAGAGAAACTCCTTCTCTAGAAAGGATCCATTCTTAGCAACAAATATCTTGCCTTCGGATCTGTGATAGAAGCTGTACCCAACAGTTTCTTTTGGGTATCCTATCAAGATGCACTTCTTTGATTGGGTTCAAGCTTATCAGGCTGAAGCTTTTTCACCTAAGCATCGCAACTCTAAACTTTAAGAAACGACAGCTTAAGTTTCTTGCCAAACCACAGTTCATACGGTGTCGTCTCAACGGATTTAGACGGTGCCCTATTTAACGTGAATGCAGTTGTCTCTAATGCATAACCCCAAAACGATAGTGGTAAATTGGTAAGAGACATCATAGATCGCACCATATCTAATAAAGTATGGTTACGACGTTTGGACACACCATTACGCTGTGGTGTTCCAGGTGGCGTGAGTTGTGAAACTATTCCACATTATTTTAAATGAAGACCAAACTCGTAACTCAAATATTCGCCTCCGCGATCAGATCGTAGAAACTTTATTTTCTTGTTACGATGATTTTCCACTTCACTCTGAAATTCTTTGAACTTTTCAAATGTTTCAGACTTGTGTTTCATCAAGTAGATATACCCATATCTGCTTAAATCATCTTTGAAGGTCAGAAAATAACGATACCCGTTGCGTGCTTCAATACTCATCGGATCGCATACATCGGTATGTATTATTTCCAATAAGTCATTAGCTCGCTCCATTGTTCCGGAGAACGGAATTTTAGTCATCTTGCCCATGAGGCATGGTTCGCAAGCATCAAATGATTTATAATCAAGTGATTCCAAAAGTCCATCCGCATGGAGTTTCTTCATGCGCTTTACACCAATATGACCTAAACGACAGTGCCACAAATATGTTGCACTATCATTATCAACTTTGCATCTTTTGGCATCAATATTATGAATATGTGTATCATTACGATCGAGATTCAATAAACCATTCACATTGGGTGAATGACCATAGAAGGTTTTATTCATGTAAACAGAACAACAATTATTCTCTGACTTAAATGAATAACCGTATTGCAATAAACATGATCAAATCATATTTATGCTCAACGCAAACACCAAATAACATTTATTTAGGTTCAACACTAATCCCGAAGGTAGAGGGAGTGTGCGATGGTGATCTTATCAACCTTGGAATCACTTCCAACACACATCGTCACCTCGCCCTTAACTAGTCTCTGTTCATTTTGTAACTCCTGTTTTGAGTTACTAATCCTAGCAACTGAACTGGTATCAAATACCCTGGGGTTACTATGAACACTAGTAAAGTACACATCAATAACATGTATATCAAATATACCTTTGTTCACTTTGCCATCCTTCTTATCCGCCAAGTGTTTGGGGTAGTTCCGCTTCCAGTGACCATTCCCTTTGCAGTAGAAGCACTCAATTTCAGGCTTAGGTCCAGACTTGGGCTTCTTCTCGGGAGTTGGCAACTTGCTTGCCATTCTTCTTGAAGTTCCATTTCTTTTCCCTTGCCCCTTTTCTTGAAACTAGTGGTCTTGTTAACCATCAACACTTGATTCTCTTTCTTGATTTCTACCTTCGTCGATTTCAGCATCGCGAAGAGCTCGGGAATCTTTTCTGTTATCCCTTGCACATTATAGTTCATCACGAAGTTCTAGTAGCTTGGTGATAGTGACTAGAGAACTTCTGTCAATCACTATCTTATCTGGAAGATTAACTCCCACTTGATTCAAGTGATTGTAGTACCCAGACATTCTGAGCACATGCTCACTGGTTGAGCTATTCTCCTCCATCTTGTAGGCAAAGTACTTGTCAGAGGTCTCATACCTCTCGACACGGGTATGAGACTGAAATACCAATTTCATCTCTTGGAACATCTCATATGCTCTGTGGCGTTCAAAACATTTTTGAAGTCCCGGTTCTAAGCCATAAAGCATGGTGCACTAAACTATCAAGTAGTCATCATTTTGAGCTTGCCAAATGTTCATAACATCTGCATCTGCTCCTGCAACAGGTCTGTCACCTAGCGTTGCATCAAGGACATAATTCTTCTGTGCAGCAATGAGGATAATCCTCAGATCACGGACCCAGTCCGTATCATTGCTACTATCATCTTTCAACTTAGTTTTCTCTAGGAACATATCAAAAAACTAGGGGAGCTACAACGCGAGCTATTGATCTACAACATAATATGCAAATACTATCAGGACTAAGTTCATGATAAATTAAGTTCAATTAATCATATTACTTAAGAACTCCCACTTAGATAGACATCCCTCGAGTCATCTAAATGATCATGTGATCCAAATCAACTAAACCATGTCCGATCATCACGTGAGATGGAGTAGTTTTCAATGGTGAACATCTCTATGTTGATCATATCTACTATATGATTCACGTTCGACCTTTCGGTCTCCAGTGTTTCGAGGCCATGTCTGTACATGCTAGGCTCGTCAAGTTTAACCTGAGTATTCCACACGTGCAAAACTGTCTTGCACCCATTGGATGTGAACGTAGAGCTTATCACACCTGATCATCACGTGGTGTCTCGGCACGATGAACTGTCGCAATGGTGCATACTCAGGGAGAACACTTATACCTTGAAATTTAAGTGAGGGATCATCTTATAATGCTATCGCCGTACTAAGCAAAATAAGATGCATAATAGATAAACATCATATGCAATCAAAATATGTGACATGATATGGCCATCATCATCTTGTGCCTTTGATCTCCATCTCCAAAGCACCGTCATGATTTCCATCGTCACCGGCTTGACACCTTGATCTCCATCGTAGCGTCGTTGTCGTCTCGCCAACTATTGCTTCTACAACTATCGCTAACGCATAGTGATAAAGTAAAGCAATTACATGGCGATTGCATTTCATACAATAAAGCGACAACCATAAGGCTCCTGCCAATTGCCGATAACTTTTACAAAACATGATCATCTCATACAATAACGTGTATCGCATCATGTCTTGACCATATCACATCATGACATGCCCTGCAAAAACAAGTTAGACGTCCTCTACTTTGTTGTTGCCAGTTTTACGTGGCTGCTACGGGTTTCTAGTAAGAACCGTTCTTACCTACGCATCAAAACCACAACAATGTTTCGTCAAGTTTGCTGTTTTAACCTTCAACAAGGACCGGCCGTAGTCAAATTCAATTCAACTAAAGTTGGAGAAACAGACACCCGCCAGCCACCTTTATGCAACAAGTTGCATGTCTGTCGGTGGAACCGGTCTCATGAACGCGGTCATGTAAGGTTGGTCCGGGCCGCTTCATCCAACAATACCGCCGAATCAAAATAAGACGTTGGTGGTAAGCAGTATGACTATCATCGCCCACAACTCTTTGTGTTCTACTCGTGCATATCATCTACACATAGACCTGGCTCGGATGCCACTGTTGGGAAACGGAGCATGTAATTTCAAAAAAATTCTACGCTCACACAAGATCTATCTAGGATATGCATAGAAATGAGAGGGGGAGAGTGTGTCCACGTACCCTCATAGACCGAAAGCGGAAGAGTTTGTTAACGCGGTTGATGTAGTCGAACTTCTTCTCGTTCCGACCGATCAAGCACCGAACGTACGGTACCTCCGAGTTCTGCACACGTTCAGCTCGATGACGTCCCTCGAACTCTTGATCTAGGAAAGTGTCGAGGGAGAGTTCCGGCAGCACGACGGCGTGTTGACGGTGATGGTGAAGTGATCCGCGCAGGGCTTCGCCTAGGCACTACGTGAATATGACCGGAGGCGTAAACTGTGGAGGGGGGGCGCCGCACACGGCTAACAATGTTTGTTGGTGTGTTTTGGGGTGCCCCCCTGCCCCCGTATATAAAGGAGGAGAGGGAGGAGGCCGGCCAAGGGAGGCGCGCCATGGGGGGGAGTCCTACTAGGACTCCAAACCTAGTAGGATTCGCCCCCCTTTTTTTCCTTCTCATGGAGGTGGAAAGAGGGAAGGGAGAGGGAGAAGGAGAAGGAAAGGGGGGCGCGCCCCCTCCCCTAGTCCAATTCGGACTCCCCATGGGAGGGGGCGCGGGCACCCCTTGTGGGCTGCCTACCTCTCTCCCCTATGGCCCATGTAGGCCCAATACTTCTCCGGGGGGTTCCGGTAACCCCTCGGTACTCCGAAAAATACCCGAACCACTCCGGAACCATTCCGGTGTCCGAATATAACCTTCTAATATATCAATCTTTACCTCTCGACCATTTCGAGACTCCTCGTCATGTCCGTGATCTCATCCGGGACTCCGAACAATCTTCGGTCACCAAAACACATAACTCATAATACAAATCGTCATCGAACGTTAAGCGTGCGGACCCTATGGGTTCGAGAACTATGTAGACATGACCGAGACACATCTCTGATCAATAACCAACAGCGAAACCTGGATGCTCATATTGGTTCCTACATATTCTACGAAGATCTTTATCGGTCAAACCGTAATGACAACATACGTTATTCCCTTTGTCATCGGTATGTTACTTGCCCGAGATTCAATCGTCGGTATCTTCATACCTAGTTCAATCTCATTACCGGCAAGTCTCTTTACTCATTCCGTAATGCATCATCCCGTAACTAACTCATTAGTCACATTGCTTGCAAGGCTTATCATGATGTGCATTACCGAGAGGGCCCAGAGATACCTCTCCGACACTCGGAGTGACAAATCCTAATCTCGATCTATGCCAACCCAACAAACACCTTCGGAGACACCTGTAGAGCATCTTTATAATCACCCAGTTATGTTGTGACGTTTGATAGCACACAAGGTGTTCCTCCGGTATTCGGGAGTTGCATAATCTCATAGTCAGAGAAATATGTATAAGTCATGAAGAAAGCAATAGCAATAAAACTTAACGATCATTATGCTAAGCTAATGGATGGGCCTTGTCCATCACATCATTATCCTAATGATGTGATCCCATTCATCAAATGACAACACATGTCCATGGTCAGGAAACTTAACCATCTTTGATTAACGAGCTAGTCAAGTAGAGGCATACTAGGGACACTGTGTTTTGTCTATGTATTCACACATATATCAAGTTTCCGGTTAATACAATTCTAGCATGGATAATAAAAATTTATCATGAAATAAGGAAATATAAATAACAACTTTATTATTGCCTCTAGGGCATATTTCCTTCACCCAGACCAACCATTAGGTGTACAGGAGAGTTGATCCACTCTTGCTAACAAATGAAGCGTATAACCCTGAAGCAATGCATGGGTCTACCTCGTCTAATCAGGGGATTGGTGATGATTTGACTAATTCCTCTAATAAAGGGGAAATGACTGAGAGGGAGAAGAAAAAGAAGAAGCCCACTCCAGCCAATTCAGGAGATTCGGTAGCGGCTGCGCAGCAGCCCTGCCGGCCACAATGAGTTGCCTCAGTTGGAACTGTCGCGGGCCTGGGAACCAAGCGACAGTTTGGGAGCTTCGCAATGTTGTGAAGTAAGAAGGGCCCAGTCTCCTTTTTGTGATGGAGACAAAGATTACGGCTGTAAGAGTTCAAAATTTGCAGCGTCTGCTGTGATTTGAAGGTTGTTTTGCTGTGGATAGCATGGGCTTGAGTGGAGGTATTGGCCTGTTTTGGTCAGCGGAAGTTCAAGTCGAGCTGAAAAACTACAGCTCGAACCATATTGATGTATTGGTACAGAATATGGATCAGAGCTCAACACCATGGAGATTCACTGGTTTTTACGGACAACCAAAGGTAAAAGATCGTCGTCATCACAGTTGGTGTTTTCTTCGCGCATTGTCTGCAATACCACATTCAGTATGGATGTGTGTTAGGGACTTTAATGAGAGTCTTTATGCCTCGGAGCATTTCTGGCATGCTGCTAGACCAGAGTGGCAGATGAAAGCTTTCCGGGAGGCATCTGATGATTGTTCACTTCAGGACCTAGGATGGTCAGGTGCTGAATACACGTGGGATAATGGACAGGGTGGTGATGCAAACGTAAGAGCTTGATTGGACAGGGCATTCGGGAATATTGAATTCATCGATTGGTTTGCAAACACCCATGTTCGGCACATTTGTACGACAGAGTCTGACCATTGTTTCATCAAGGTTGAGCTTCGTCATAATGTGGCTGAGAATCGGTCGAGAGGAGCGAAACAGTGGCAATGCCACGCAGACTATGACCAGCTTGTTTTGGAGCACTATCCTTCGGGATTGAGTACGTGTAGGCCTTCAGGAACGTGAATTCAGGAGACACGGAAGCTTTGCCGCGATTTTTTCTGCTCGTGGAGGGAAATAGCCCCAGTTTTTGGATTGACCGGTCAAAATCCCTAAACTACCAAGCCCATCCCCACTTCTTTCCTCGCTCCTCATCTCATCTCCACCGGCGCCGTTTGCCTGCACACCCGCCGCCCTCCCCAACCAGCGCAGTATCCCTCCGCATCCAGGTTGCATCTCTCGGCGTCCAGTGCCGCTTCCCTTCCCCATCCAGCGCCTTTGTCTTCTTCCTCCTCACACCAGCGCCGCCACCCCCACCCCCCCGGTGCGCGGTCCCCCATTCCAGTGTCCTCGTACTCCTCTGTCCTAGAATCTGCAGGTGTAGCGGTGAATCGAGGCAGGGAGAAGAAACCCGAGACGGGGGAATCAAGTCAAGATCTGGGTTTGCTTTGTCTAGATGTGATATCTTGTGCATTTTAAATTTACTTTTGAATTGTTTTGTGAAGGATTTCTTATTTTTGTTTATGGATCAGTTGCTGGAAGAAATAGAAGTCGATGTATGGATCATGCAGTTTTAACTTACATGTCCGTCTATCTGCTCATGTTTCCTGAGCTCCCTGTGGAGTATGGATCACTAAAGTATTTTCTGTTCTCAGATCTGTCTTGTTGGAGGTCAACTAACTATGGATCTATCTTTTTGGAGGTCAGGTAACTATGGATCTATCTTTTCGGAGGTCAAGTAACTGTGAATATGTCTTTTTGGAGCTCAAGTATTTTTTGGAGATCAAGTGACTTTAGAACATAGTCCCTCTGTCCCATAATATAAGAGCGTTTTTTACGCTAGTGTAGTGTCAAAAACGCTCTTATATTATGTGACGGAGGGAGTATATGATATCATGTGTCAACTGTTCTGTGAGTAACCATATGTGCACATGTTAAATGAATCATGCTCGGTGTGTTTGGCAGCATCCTTGTACCTCTCAATCATTCATGTGAATACCACCTTGCTTCAGATGCCATCCTTTTTATGTCGCTGTTACGCCTGATTGGAGTATGATTTTAGCTTTTAGTCGTTGCAAAATAGGTCTCATGTCTGCATTCCTAGTTCTTTTTCTTTCTATACGCACATTGTTTGCCATGAGTGCTGCCATGGAATTGGGCCTCATTCCATAACCCTTCCTGGTGGTAAAAAGTCCACAGTTAGATTGGTACGTATGCAAGTAGCAATGTAGATAAATACTTGCTCAACTAGGAGCTATGACAGAAAAGGGAAAGAGTGATATATCCTATCTGGTGCCACTAGTTGACTCTCCTTTCCTTTTTTTAATAAATGTACAGGAACTTCAAGAATGTCATTCAGCATTGGAGGAGGCAAAAGCTGATACAGTTGGTCTGTGGGCGCTGAATTTTCTTATAAACAAGGTTGGTTACTTCATCGGTTATCAGAGTATCATGGCACTTGTGTTAGAGCCCAGTGTTGTGGGGCCCAAGCCAGCCAAATCCTGTTATTTCTGTAGGGAAATATTAGGGATGCATATTCCTTTCCTTATATCTCTCGTAGGCAATCATATAATACTTGAAATGGAATCACATAATTTCTCGTTTGCATCTGTTCTGTCAGGGGTTGCTTCCTAAGACCCTATCAAAATCTATGTATGTCTCTTTCCTGGCTGGATGCTTTCGGTCAATTAATTGCTTCTTATTGTAATACTCGGTTGAAGTTCAACAACTATATTTCTTTTCTGTTCATGCTAGCTGTGCTATATATTACGCAACGGTGCTCGTCATTATTACATATATCCAAGCCAGAACTATTGATCGTCCTCTCCTGCCTTCACCAATTAAACATACAATTAAAGCTTTTGTTGATCTTATTCTGAAGCCTACTGGAGATGATTCAAAGAAGTGGCCACAGAGATTTGTGTTAGATGCTTAAACCATGGATTGTCACATTTATCCCTTTTGTGCATGTGATCCTGTATACATACATATCTGGCTGCTCTTTTTTGAACATTTGCATACCATACATCTATTTCTGACATAGGGTTTGAGTGTTTCCATGTTACAACAATGAATAAAAATTTCATCAATGCATAGGTCCATCTTTTCAGACCACAGGATCATCCTAGTATCCCTGAATATCTTGCTTGTTTTCTTTTGACTAACCATCTGAGAATAGAATCGTAGATGTCATTCATGTATATTTTGACTAACCACCTGAGAACTATGATTTGCTGTCATGTTTTCTTTCATTGCAGATAATTCACTAGAATACATAGATATTTGTAATAACTTGATGACCTATATAGGTTTTCCTCTGGCAAGTGGTATTCAGTTTCATCCGAGTTTTGAGTGTGGGTTTTTTGTTAAAAGAGCATTTTCTCTTATGTAGGGAAAGCAGAATGGGCCAGCAGCAACAAAGATGAACACTTAGAAGTTCATGAAGTGTGGCGATAGTGTAGGTTGTGGCCCCATCAGTAATGTAATGTCCAGAAGCATCTTGTAAGTTCCTGCACCTTTGTTCCATATTCAAAACTACAACAAATGTTCTAAAATGTACCATGTTTGTTTATTCTTCAACAAATTGTTTCTTCCATGATGAGTAAAGCTGAATTATAATGTGGCCATCCTTTGCATTTCTCTTGAGCAAATTGTAGACCATAGCAAGTTCATTTATTTACTCTATAATGTGCGAGCTCATCTCTTTTTATTGTGTGTATAATGGATTTCTTTCCTGCTAGCATATACACCTACTTGCTGCTAGCATATACAATGTACAAGTTACTGGTAGAAAATTTATATCGAAGGGAGATTCATGTGCACTTTCTAAAAGTATGGATGCTATAATATTGTACTTTTGTGTACTTTCATATTTTTCATTTGTTCATCATTTTAGCTGTGTTTCCTTCACCTACAGTTATTACCATATCTACTGATTCATATGTACTGAATTATTTCAGTTCCCCGGTGCAGTGTGGGGCATGCCATATGCTCCTGGACCATTTTCCACACAAGCACAAGTTTCGCTCCCCAAAAGTTACAACTGGATCCTCATCCAGGCGACATCAACCGTCCTTGTAGCCAAGGATCGGCCCTTGCTGGTGTCCTCTCACTTTGTTGCATCCATCGGCACATTGCTGGATCCAGGTTCAAATGTAGGCTGCCATTGTCGCAGACTGAACCAATCTATTCTCAGGCTATGATGGATTGTCAATGCTTCAGCTGTCAATATAGGACTCGACTAGAGTATATATATACACTACTACTAATAATAATATAACTA
Source organism: Thinopyrum elongatum (assembly GCA_011799875.1). NCBI lineage: Eukaryota > Viridiplantae > Streptophyta > Magnoliopsida > Poales > Poaceae > Thinopyrum > Thinopyrum elongatum. The sequence continues at coordinate 725,369,739 of CM022298.1, read as the reverse complement.
AAGCAGCAGTGATTCGATTTTTTTGGTTTTTTTTGAGGTTTTTTTGACGTCTACTGTTTGTATTTATGGCAACGTCGGTGTCAGTGAACAGTACTACACATGAAACAGTACCTCACAAAAACAGTGTTTAAAAAAAATAAAAAAATTTCTTATGGAGGAAAAAAATGCAAATTTTTAAAAAATATATATATATTTCACACAGCATTTCTCCCCCCTTCCTCCACCCCCATGTCCGTATATAGAGACTTAGAATTTAGAATTTTTTACACATCATTTCTCGACACCGACATATCGATGCACAACACCGGCGTACCAATACACAGCCACCTCAATCGTCTCCTAATTCTTTTTGATGATAGTGTTGATAGAGCACAAAAACAGTAGGTCGGAATTGTATATTTGCATGAACAGTAAACCGTGAAAAAAATAAATTTTAGACCGATTACTGTCCATTTTTACAACGCAACAACAATTAAAAATGCACTAACAAATACCCCAACAATAACATGACATTTTTCAAATGAATTCAGGACTACTAACCGAGACAATAGCCCAAATAAAGCGAAACAACAACCCTGAATAATCAGGGGCAACAAAACCAGCGAAACGGAACAACATCTGAATAAACCGAAAATATTAACCCACACGAATCATAAAACTGAAACAGCAACCGAATTATATACCAAAACAATACACCCGAATAAACCAAAACAACTAAAAAAAGAAAAAAAAACCACTACGCATTCACGTGGACAAAAACTCATAAGAAATATATATATAAAAAATGGAACTCCTCCCTAGACCCGAAAAAATAAATCCAGTGAAACGGACCAACACCGGAATAAACTGAAAACATTAGCCCACATGAACCATAAAACTGAAACAGTAACCGAATTTTAAACCAAAACAATATATCTGAATAAACCGAAACAAAAATCGGAACATTATCCGAACGAACTCAGGACTACTAACCAAAACAATAGCCCAAGTAAACCGAAATAACAACTTCGAATAAACCGGAGCAATAAAACCAGTAAAACAAAACAACACCCGAATAAACCGAAAGCATTAACCTGCACGAACCATAAAACTGAAACAGTAACCGAATTTCAAACCAAAACAAAACACCCGAATAAACCAGAATAACTAAAAAAAAGAACCACACATTCATGTGAATAGTAATCCAAAAAAAATATTTAAAAAGACAAAAAACCTGAGACTTCTCCTCCCTCGACCCGAAACAGTAAAACCAGCAAAACAGAACAACACCGGAATAAACCGAAAACATTCACCCACCCGAACTATAAACCGAAACAGTACCTACTACCAAATATCCAAACAAAAACCGAACATTATTCGAATAAACTCAGAATTACTAACCAAAACAATAGCCCAGATAAACCGAAACAACAACTCCGAATAATCCCGAACAATAAAACTAGTAAAACGGAACAACATCTAAATAAACCAAAAAACATTAACCCACACGGAGCATAAAACCGAAACAGTAATCAAATTTTAAAGCAGAACAATACACCTGAATAAACCGGACCAAAAAAAAGGCACTATGCATTCATGTGAACAGTAAATGAAAAGAAATGTAATATATATATATATATATATATATATATATATATATATATATATATATATATATATATATATATATATATATATATATACCACCACCATGACATTAAATGTCACAAGAAAGACCATATTAGAAGACTGAAAATTTGTTGATTGGTACTTGAAAGCTAGACCAACTGAAAGTTGGCGATGGAAGCGCTATTTTTTTTATGAAGCCAAGAATATGTCAAGTCTGAAGCATCCTGGTAGTGTTCAGAAAGTAAAAGAACAATATATATGACGAAACAAGCCAACAAGCCATCTCCATACTCAAAGAAAACAAACCCACACATTTACAACATCCTTCTCCTCCATGCAAAGCGCAGCAAAAAAAACAAAAAAAACACCGCTACAATCAACCTGATGAAACTATCACTCTTGGTTCCGTACCTTTAATAAGATCAACTCCAGAAATTTAAACAGGCACTACCTCGGGCGCGGCGTGCGCCGCGCATTTTGGCGCTAGTGATGAAGTATAGTGGCAGCCCCTGTTAAGTTAAGCATTTTGTGAACTGTGAATTGGATGTGATCTTGTGACATGGCTGCTCCGTCTCCTTGTGTGGGACCCCATCACCGGCGACCAGCACAGCATGTCCGTTCCCCTGCGGTTCCATCCCAAGGACACCGATTTCATGTTTGAACCACAGGCTGCCGACATCAACAGGGCCGTGCTTCGTGCTGCCAGAAACATCCAGCACTTCCTGGTGGTCTTGGTAATGGCAAACAACGACCACAGACGACAAAGACAAGCTTTGGCCTGCGTTTACTCGTCGGAGACTGGCGTGTGGGTGAAAGGACATGCGGTGCCCCCATGTGTGGTTTTGGTAATTGATGACATTCTCTATGGACTAATGGTTGCATTGAGTTATATTTGAAGGATTTGTCCATCGGCTTTTCTTGAAGTCCATGTGTTGGTTTCAAGGAGTTTATGAGTTGACCAATGTGCTATTAAGGAATTATCCAAAGATTGGTCATGTGAGTGCTGAGCATATTGCAAGCATGTCTTGAAGAAGAAGATTGTGTGAACATTCAAGTTTACCTTCAAGACATCATCCTAATGAAGAGAGTTGGAAAGATTCAAGGTTGATCAAGACTAATTACAGAGAGTGATTCAAGTTGATCAACGCACAAAGCGCACAAGTTGTACCGAGAGGGATCAAGTGATCCCATGGTATGGTAAGCATTGTCCATTACGCTTTGTGTACTAACCCATGGTCTACATGAGAGTTCTGTGTGGGGTTAGGTATGTTTCCATGGGCTTGCATCAAGAGGAAGTTCTCATACAACCCATGGAGGATGACAAGTGGTGTTCGTCATCAAGTTTGCGGTGTGCAAGTTCAAGTGGAGCAACACGAAGAGTGGCTCACCCATAATGGAGTATGGGGGAGCAATCATGCTTAAAGCTTGCTGTCCATTGTGGTGGCAATAAACTTGTGAAGATGTGCCGAAGAGTGGCTCACCCATAGTGGAGTATGGGGAAGCAATCAACTAGTCTTCATCAAGTCAACACAATCAAGAAAGGTGGTCCAACTTGAGGAAGTCAAGATCGTCATCATCTAGCTCAAGTGGACTATGTGCAAGGCAAACGTTTGCCCTTGATAGGTTTTCTATTTTACTGGTCTCACGGTGGTAGTTGGGAGACCGGTTGTAGGATTGATTGCCGTACTATCAAGGGGGGCTCTCTAGTGTGTAGCTTGATCGTATCGTTTGTCGAGAGCTCAAACCATTGCATCCTTGCATCATCTCTCTTGGTTCTTGTTTGGTTCTTCTCCTTGTGAGATTAGGAGCATATGGTCATCTTCATGACAAGCTCGAGTTCATTGAAAACCAATTTCTTATGCATCTTCTTTTGTGTTTTCGGTGTTGGAGTTTTTAGCAGTCTTATTTGAGAAAGGGTTCTCACCATTTTATTATGGGTATTTTCTCAATTGCTATTTCTTGATATTTCTATCAAGATTGTGTTTGCTCTTGTCTTTAGCTTTCCAATAAACTTGATTTCGTCGAATTCGGAGCTCGTATGCAAAAGTTGTGGCTGTTTTGATCTTACCTGTTTTACATAGAGAGGTTGTACCGCCCCATAGAGAGGTTGTACCGGTTGACTGGTACAACCGGTGTTTGGAGCGGTTGTACCGCTCCAGAATTGGTCCGAAGGTTGTACCGGCCATGTACAGCTCTACTACCGGACTAGTTTCTGTTGTGGAGCGGTTCTTGGGCGGTTGTGGGCCGGTTGTACTGGTTAGTTCAGTTTAACCGGTACTACCGGTTCCCCGGGCTATTGTACCGCTTAGGGTTTTTTCCTACAGGTAGGTTTTTCCTCTGCTTTGACCGGTTGTACCGGTTCGTGCACCGGTTGTACCGGTCCTACTGTTTTCTGCATATAACGGGCAGATTCGTGGGGACCTATAAAAGGGGATCTTCTTCCCCATTGGACCTAATCTCTTGAGCTCGTGTTCTTCCCCCATTGTTGACCTTCTTCGAGCTTGCTATCTCTCAATCCCTTCAATGATTCTTGCTAGTTTTTGAGGGAAAAGAGAGAGGAGATCTAGATCTACGTTTCCACCAATCACTTTCTCCTCTATGTTAGGGGAACCCATTGGATCTAGATCTTGGAGTTCTTCGTGTTCTCTTCTTCGTTCTTCCTCTCATTTTCCTCCCTAGCATTAGTTGCTTTGGTGGGATTTGGGAGAGAAGGACTTGGGCACTCCGTGTGCCCTTGCCATTGCATTTGGTGCATCGTTTTGAGTTCTCCACGATGATACGTGAAATTTACAAGTTGAGAAGCTTATTACTCTTGGGTGCTTGGTACCCTTGAGCTTGTTCCTCTTGGGTGCTTGGGCGCCCTAGATGGTTGGTGGTGTTCGGAGCTCAATCATTGTGGTGTATAGCTCTGGGCTAGCATCGGGGTCTCCAATTAGGTTGTGGAGATCGCCCCGAGCAATTTGACGGGTACCGGTGACCGCCCCCAAGGGTTGCCAAAGTGTACGGGTTCGATGACCGCCCCCAAGGGTTGCCATTTGTACGGGTTCGGTGACCGCCCTCAAGGGTCCCTTAGTGGAATCACGACATCTTGCATTGTGCGATGGCGTGAGGAGATTACGGTGGCCCTAGTGGCTTCTTGGGGAGCATTGTGCCTCCACACCGCTCCAAACGGAGATTAGCATCCGCAAGGGTGTGAACTTCGGGATACATCGTCGTCTCCGCGTGCCTCGGTTATCTCTTACCCGAGCTCTTTACTTATGCACTTTACTTTGTGATAGCCATATTGTTTCTTGTCATATATCTTGCTATCACATAGTTGTTTACCTTGCTTAGCATAATTTGTTGGTGCACATAGGTGAGCCTAGTCGTTTTAGGTTTTGTGCTTGACAAATTAACCGCTAGGTTTATTTCGCTTTTGTTCAAGCCTAAACCGTAATTATTTTAAGGCGCCTATTCACCCCCCCTCTAGGCGACATCCACGATCTTTCAATTGATATCAGATCCTCGTCTCTCTTTGTTAGGCCTAACCGCCTAGAGAGTAAAGATGTCGACTAGGGGATTAGGTTTCTCTGACACTCTTAGTTTTGATGGCACAAATTTTGATGTTTGGGTAATTCGCATGCTTAATCTCTTTAGGGTTATGGACCCAAATTTAGAGCGAATTGTAGATATGGGTTTTTCTCCTCCAAAGGATCCCCAAAGATTATCTTTAGAGGATGAGAAAAACTCTTATCTCAATGCTCAAGATTCTCATGTGCTTTTCGATGCTTTGAGCAATGTAGTTATATTTCAACTCATGCCGTTCCGGGATGCTCATGAGTTGTGGACAAAGATTCAAGATAAATATGGTGTGTCCAAGATTTGTGGGGATGATTGTTCTCCCTCCACCTCCGGCCGTGTTGCCTTCTCAACTTCTTCTACTTCACCTACATGTGGATTGCCACAAGGTAATGCTATGGTGAGTAGTGTTGGTCATTGCAATGATGATAGTGTGCTTATCGTTGATGACTCTTCATCACTATCTTGTTGCAATGCTCCATCTTTGGACTTTAAAACTTCGTGCACCTTACATGTTTCTCATGCTTGTGTTGATAGTCCATGCATATCATGTAGAAATTTCTTGACTAAATCTCATGATGATATGCTTGCTATATCTTGTTGCCATGATAAAAATGCATGTATTTCCTCGAGTTGTTGTGCTAACAATGTAGAGGAAACCCAACACTCCATGGAACAAGATGTGGTCTTGAACGGTGATTCAAGGGATCCTACATCATCATCTATTGCTTTTTGCCTTATGGCTAAGGCTTCAAAGGTATCTCCTACTTTGAACCCCAATATGTGTCTTCATGATGATGCTAATGGTAATGATGATGAGGATAATGATGAAGAGAATGATAATGTTGCTTCCTTAAAAATTAAGGGAGAAATGATTTTTAAAGCTCTCCATAAGAATAAAATTGCTCGTTCCAACTTCATGGAAATCATGTCTATTGCCATTGAGGGCAAGAAATATATTGAGGAGTTGGAATCTCATATCGAGGAGCATGAGGTCACCATTGATAAAATGGAAGGTCATGAGCGTGATTACGCTAATGAGATTGCGGACCTCTCTCAAGCTCTTGAACTTGAACAAACCACCAAGGAATCTCTTGAGGAGACTTTTGCTCTAGAATTCTCTGGAGTGAAGGAATCTCATGATAGAGCTCTTGAGGTGGCCAATGTTTTTGAAACTAAAAATGCTAAGCTTGAAGTTTCTCATGCTAGACTCCTTGAGGATTTTGAGCACCTCGAAAATGGCTCAAGGGTCATCAAGGGCGAGCTCATCAAACTCACCGAGTCTCATGCTCAACTTAAAGCTTCATATTCAAAAGAGCTTGTAAAGTTGCCTTCTCCTCTTGCTATTATTGATGATGCTTGTGCTACTAACTCTATTACTTGCGAAGCATCCATTTTGAAGGAGAATGTTGAGCTACGGGCTCAACTTGAGTTGCTATCTAGCAAATATGGGAAATTGGAAGAAAGTCATGAAAAGCTCTCAAGCTCTCATGATGATCTTCTAGTATCCCATAATGTGCTAAAGATAGCTCATGAGGCCATGCTTGCTAAGGTAACATCTAGTGAGCCTCATGTGGATACTAGCACTACTTCTAGTCAAAATGCTATATTGCCATGTGCTAGTCCATGTAATTCATCTACTCACAATGTTGGTACATCTTGTGATGAATTGCTTTCCTTGCCTTGTTGCTCTAACGATGAAGCTTATACTTCCTCTAGTACTTGTGTTGAGACTAACCATGTAGAGGAAATCAAAGAGCTCAAGGCCCAAGTCACTTCTTTGAAGAAAGACTTGGAAAAGAGTCATGAAGGGAAATTTACACTCAACAATATCTTGAGTGTGCAAAAATCCCCCAATAACAAAGGTGGACTTGGATTCAACTCCAATAAGAAGAAGAAGTCCAAGATGAACAAAAAGAAGGGCCAAGAACAAGTCAAGAATTCGACCAAGATTGTTTGCTTCAAGTGCAAAGTAGAAGGGCATCATGTTAGATCTTGCCCATTGAAGAAGCCCATTAGTGACAAGCAACAAGGGGAGCGGCCACAAGTTCACTCTCATGCTCAACCTCAAGTTGAAGAAAGGCCTCTTCCCAAGAAAACTCAAGCTAATGCTTCTCAAGTTGAGAAATCAAGTGAGAAGAAAGTGAAGAGTAGACGTTGCTACCTATGTCGTGAGAAAGGTTACCTCACTTCTTCATGCACTAGTGGTAACTTATCCAACCCAATTATTATTGATGATATCTATTCTCTTGGGAAGGATAAGGTTGGCAATGTGTTTGCCAAAGTTGTTGGTACTCAAAGTGGTGTCAAGAAAAGAACCATTTGGGTAGCGAAGCCTATTGTGACTAACCTCTTAGGACCCAACTTGGTTGGGGACCAACTAGCTCAAACTTGATCAATAGGTGTTGATGGAGGGCATTGGAGACTTGGCTACATCATGAAGAATTAAGGGATCTTCATCATTCATATTGTCTCAAGCCAAGTCAATTGGGTTATCAAGTTTCTATCTTATATCCAATGTGCCTCCTTGCGGTAACTTGTACTTAAATTATTTACATTGAAAGTTACTTGCCCCTTTGCATGTTTTGGTTTTCTACCTTGCATGTGTTTGTATATGTTGTGCTTCCAATTTGCTTGTCTTGAGTAATCAAGTATGTGTATATTGGTTTGCACATCATGTACGTGAGAGTATTGTGCCGAGCCTTTTTGCATGTTGTTTGTATCTTAGTTGGCTCTTGTGAGAGATTAATGGAAAATCCCATTTTGGGGAAGTGATGTGCTTTGTGCACCTCACAATCCTATAAATGTGTGTACATGAGGAATACCGTCTAGTATGGATATTACAAGATTATCTAGTCGCTATGTGGTATGTCTTCTCATGAGAAATTCAAATTCTAAATAGTCCATTAATTATCTCTAGTTGGATCATTTTATTTGCCTCTTGTTTATCTTTAATTGGTATCACATTATGGGGGAGTAATATGCTATGTGTATATTACTAGCCTAGAAAATGTGTACATTTGAGATATTGTCACCTAGAGTTGATATTGTAAATTATCTTGTTCCTAGGTGGCATGTTAGCTCTACAAGTTGCAAATTTGCTTGTGTTTGGTGTGAAGATGATGTTGGATATCCTTGCTATCTACCACCGGGAATTATTTCCAAATACTTCTTGTCTTTCGACAATTGGTACTCACTTGTGTGGTAGAAATTATTGATCATCTTTACATTGGCTTTTGATTTTATTTGCCTCATCTCTTGCCAAGGATTGTGTCAACTCCCATTGTATTCCATACCACTTGTGGATCTTGTTAATTCCTTGAGCTTGTCTAGTGTTTGTATAGATATAGTGAAAGTGGTGATCCCATCTTGTGCTTTTTGTATTCAAATGCAAATTCTCTATAATGCACAATGCTTGGGGGGAGCTATCCTATTTTTCTTAGAATGCTCACCTTGTGATCCTTATCAAGTGTGTGTTGGTGGAATGCAAACCGTTTTCTTTTTGGTACTTTGTGCCATCATGAAACTTTGTAGAGAGCTTGGTTTGTTTGGAACTATCCTCTCTTTTGGGAGTTTGATATCTTTTATTTAGTGTGTATCAATGGATATCTCATTCCTCGATGTATCTTTTATGGATATCCTTCAAGTGATGATTTATTCATTTGGTATCTTTTCTTCACTTGGTATTTCTTTATCATTTGGTATTGGTTCTTGAAAGTCTTGAGCATGCATATTAACTTCTTGTAGTTTCTTTGGCATGCTTTCTTTCTTTGACCCAATATTTAGGGGAAACTCCACCAAGTCTCAAATTGGATGAGATGTGCATGAAATTCATTTTCATATCTATATGCACATATTTATGTGGAGTTTGTCCTATGTATTATTGGTTCTCTAACTCTTTGGTCCCAATGAGTTTGGGTACCATTTTGTTTGTGTTGTTGGTCTAGGAACAATTGGAGATGCATTGGATGATCGGCTCACTCACAAGGAAGGTGGTGTCACCATGTGCTTATTGGAGTCAAGCTAGGATGCTCAATGAACTACTATCTACTACCTTCAATTGGTTTCCTCTACATCCTTCCAATGATATCTCGGTAACAAGTATCTATTCATGCATTCTTTTCTTGCATTCAACCTTGTGTAGGTCGCATCTTGGCATGATATTCATTCCATCTTGTGATACTTGTTTCCTTTCTCAAGGCATCCCAACGATGATCTCTTGTTGCTAGTTGTGATGTCTTTGATGGATGTGCGGTTGGACTTCATTTATATACAACAAGACCATATCTAGCCAAGTGCTATGCTTTCACGCAAATATCTTATTGGTATATTTATGACTTCCTTGCGGATATCTTGTTCTTTCCTTTTTGTAACTATTTCGTGTGTACATCCTTCTATGTGGATTGATATCTCATGATTTCGTCTACCTAGAACCTTATACACTTGAGAGAAATTACATCTCTAGATGATATCCTTTCTTTCACGTCCACCTTGTCTTTCTTATGTTATTTCTTTGGTGGCTCCCTGAAAGCTTTTGCCTTGAGTGTGGGTCATATCTCGTTGCATCTTGATGCACTCTTGCGTGGTGAAGATCTTGTTTTCCTCTTGCTTGTCATGATGAGGCTTTGCCAATTCAATTGGTATCCCTCCTCTTAACGAAGCTTCCTTTTATATCTTCAGCACGGGTTGTCACAAGCATCGGTTCTTTATATGCTTATTAGTGAGCTTGTGAACCCATTTGCTAGTTGTGTGTGGGAATGATAGGCCTTGCACCATGTGTCTCATTCATTCAAGACTATATTAATGCTTAATGCTCATCCGTACATTAGTCTTCTCAAGTGCATTGCCCTTGACTCACACACATCGGTTTTGGTTGAGCCTTTTCTTAAGTTGCCTCTTTTACATGTTGCTCAACCATGTGTTTGTTGCAAGCGCTAGGCTTAGTTTCCTATATGCTCACTTGCACTTGTTGTGTGTTTCTATTGATTTTGGGGGAGTGATGATCCTATTTTGTGCATGTTGTATCCAATTACAAAAATTCTTATTTGTGCACAAATCATGGGGAGCTTCCCTAGTTTCTTTAGAACACTCCCTTGCGTGTATCATAATATCTTTTTTTCATGTGGCTCATAGGATCATTGGTCTAGTTGGTTGAATTGATATCCTTTGATTGATTGCTTCAATTGGTATCTTTTGATTGCTTGTGTCTCTCTTTATTATGTCTTCATGGCATATCATTCTTTAGCAATCTTTGTGCCTCAATATAGTTTATGTTCCTCCAAGTATTTACCTTTGGATATGTGTATGGCATTCCACTCTCTTGTTGAGAAATACACAATTTATGGAGGAACACTTTTTATATTGGTCTTCTAAGCTTTTCGCCCATTTTGGCAATCGATGCCAATGGGGGAGAAGTTTCAGAGAGTTTTGTGGAGAAGTTTAGAGAGTTATCTCCTCTTGCTTTGGTTTTGTTCCTTAGCATTTGCATCTCATACACATGCACTATTGGTTGTTGCATTGCATGGTGATGCATAATTCCTTATATAAACTCTCCTGAAAGTGATTGTCATCAATCACCAAAATGGGGGAGATTGAAAGGACATGCGGTGCCCCCATGTCTGGCTTTGGTAATTGATGACATTCTCTATGGACTAATGGTTGCATTGAGTTATATTTGAAGGATTTGTCCATAAGCTTTTCTTGAAGTCCATGTGTTGGTTTCAATGAGTTTATGAGTTGACCAAGGTGCTATTAAGGAATTATCCAAAGATTGGTCATGTGAGTGTTGAGCTTATTGCAAGCATGTCTTGAAGAAGAAGATTGTGTGAACATTCAAGTTTACCTTCAAGACATCATCCTAATGAAGAGAGTTGGAAAGATTAAAGGTTGATCAAGACTAATTACAGAGAGTGATTCAAGTTGATCAACACACAAAGCACACAAGTTGTACCGAGAGGGATCAAGTGATCCCATGGTATGGTAAGCATTGTCCATTACGCTTTGTGTACTAACCCATGGTCTACGTGAGAGTTCTGTGTGGGGTTAGGTATGTTTCCATGGGCTTGCGTCAAGAGAAAGATCTCATACAACCCATGGAGGATGACAAGTGGTGTTCGTCATCAAGTTTGCGGTGTGCAAGTTCAAGTGGAGCAAAACGAAGAGTGGCTCACCCATAATGGAGTATGGGGGAGCAATCATGCTTAAAGCTTGCTGTCCATTGTGGTGGCAATAAACTAGTGAAGATGTGCCGAAGAGTGGCTCACCCATAGTGGAGTATGGGGGAGCAATCAACTAGTCTTCATCAAGTCAACGCAATCAAGAAAGGTGGTCCAACTTGAGGAAGTCAAGATCATCATCATCTAGCTCAAGTGGACTATGTGCAAGGCAAACGTTTGCCCTTGATAGGTTTTCTATTTTACTGGTCTCATGGTGGTAGTTGGGAGACCGGTTGTAGGATCGATTGCCGTACTATCAAGGGGGGCTCTCTAGTGTGTAGCTTGATCGTATCGTTTGTCGAGAGCTCAAACCATTGCATCCTTGCATCATCTCTCTTGGTTCTTGTTTGGTTCTTCTCCTTGTGAGATTATGAGCTTATGGTCAGCTTCATGACAAGCTCGAGTTCATCGAAAACAATTTCTTATGCATCTTCTTTTGTGTTTTCGGTGTTGGAGTTTTTAGCAGTCTTATTTGAGAAAGGGTTCTCACCATTTTATTATGGGTATTTTATCAATTGCTATTTCTTGATATTTCTATCAAGATTGTGTTTGCTCTTGTCTTTAGCTTTCCAACAAACTTGATTTCGTCGAATTCGGAGCTCGTATGCGAAAGTTATGGCTGTTTTGATCTTACCTGTTTTACATAGAGAGGTTGTACCGCCCCATAGAGAGGTTGTACCAGTTGACCGGTACAACCGGTGTTTGGAGCGGTTGTACCACTCCAGAATTGGTCCGAAGGTTGTACTGGCCATGTACCGCTCTACTACTGGACTAGTTTCTGTTGTGGAGCGGTTCTTGGGCGGTTGTGGGCCGGTTGTACCGGTTAGTTCAGTTTAACCGGCACTACCGGTTCCCCGGGCTGTTGTACCGCTTAGGGTTTTTTCCTACAGGTAGGTTTTTCCTCTGCTTTGACCGGTTGTACCGGTTCGTACACCGGTTGTACCGGTCCTACTGTTTTCTGCACATAACGGGTAGATTCGTGGGGACCTATAAAAGGGGATCTTCTTCGCCATTGGACCTAATCTCTTGAGCTCGTGTTCTTCCCCCATTGTTGACCTTCTTTGAGCTTGCTATCTCTCAATCCCTCCAATGATTCTTGCTAGTTTTTGAGGGAAAAGAGAGAGGAGATCTAGATCTATGTTTCCACCAATCACTTTCTCCTCTATGTGAGGGGAACCCATTGGATCTAGATCTTGGAGTTCTTCGTGTTCTCTTCTTCGTTCTTCCTCTTATTTTCCTCCCTAGCATTAGTTGCTTTGGTGGGATTTGGGAGAGAAGGACTTGGGCACTCCGTGTGCCCTTGCCATTGCATTTGGTGCATCAGTTTGAGTTCCCCACGGTGATACGTGGAAGTTACAAGTTGAGAAGTTTATTACTCTTGGGTGCTTGGTACCCTTGAGCTTGTTCCTCTTGGGTGCTTGGGCGCCCTAGACGGTTGGTGGTGTTCGGAGCTCAATCATTGTGGTGTATAGCTCCGGGCTAGCGTCGGGGTCTCCAATTAGGTTGTGGAGATCGCCCCGAGCAATTTGACGGGTACCGGTGACCGCCCCCAAGGGTTGCCAAAGTGTACGGGTTCGGTGACCTCCCCCAAGGGTTGCCATTTGTACGGGTTCGGTGACCGCCCTCAAGGGTCCCTTAGTGGAATCACGACATCTTGCATTGTGCGAGGGCGTGAGGAGATTACGGTGGCCCTAGTGGCTTCTTGGGGAGCATTGTGCCTCCACACCGCTCCAAACGGGGATTAGCATTCGCAAGGGCTTCGGGATACATCGTCGTCTCCACGTGCCTCGGTTATCTCTTACCCGAGCTCTTTACTTATGCACTTTACTTTGTGATAGCCATATTGTTTCTTGACATATATCTTGCTATCACATAGTTGTTTATCTTGCTTAGCATAATTTGTTGGTGCACATAGGTGAGCCTAGTCGTTTTAGGTTTTGTGCTTGACAAATTAACCGCTAGGTTTATTTCGCTTTTGTTCAAGCCTAAACCGTAATTATTTTAAGGCGCCTATTCACCCCCCTCTAGGCGATATCCACGATCTTTCAGTGGGGCCTTTCAAGCTCATCTCAACGTCCATTGCTTTCAAGGTTATTAACTTCCTTCCCCCTAGAGTTTCTATGCAGCCTGTTGTGCTGGTTGGGGGTTCCCTTTACTGGACACTTACCGGGGTTTCAACACACGGCTTAAGATTACATTTCTCGAGTTTGATTTGGGGAGACACAAGCTAGATTTGATACAGGTTCCACCGTTGGTGGGTGAACATTATAAAATGACTGTCGTGCGGGAAGATGGCAGTGGGCTAGTTTGCTCATCGTGTCACAATTCACTGCCAAATTATGGAAGTGGGAGGCGGATTCTGATTCATGGGAGTAGCAAAGAACTATTGATCTGAATAAGCTTCTATCTCTCAACTTAGAGAAGCACCACAGGATGACACTACGATTTGCCGAGGACAATAATTTGCTGGTCGTGGGAACTGTTTTTGGCCTCTTCACGGTCCAGCTTCAGTTGTTGAAGTTCAAGAAATTTTCTGAAAACCAATGTCTTTCTCACCATCTTCCATTCGAAAGTGTCTACACTGGAGGTAATACCATCACTAGAATGCCTCCGCACTTTGCCAAGTTAATGTTTGATGAGATCTTGTTCGCATCCTTTCATCATGTTAAGCTAACAATTTCAAGTAGTGTTGTATCCCTTATTTCTTTTTGATGCCTACCTAGGCAAAAGGTTCATATATTTTTGTAATTTCATCATATTATTATTATCACTGAACTATCTGGTTCAAGTCAGAGCTAGCAAACTGTCTCTCTCCGTACAAAAAAAGAATGAACACCATGATTGGCAAATTCTTTCTGTAGTAATTAAACTAAATTTACTGTTGCCTGCCTATTGACATATGAAAGAATTTTATGAGGGTAGTTGTAGTGCATAGCTATGCAGTTTATCCCAAGCCAAGACAATTAACAGATGGAAAGTTGAAGACAGCAAGAAAAACTAGTTTGAAACAACTGAAATGTCAAATAGGCAGCTCAAGGTACATTTAGGAGCTTAAAGCTAGTTCCGTATATTCCATTCAGTATTGCTATATCATGTCATATCATATAACAGTATCTGCTAATGTAGCTAATAATTTTAACTCGGTACTGACGAATTTGTTTCAAACTTACGAATAATTGTTCATTTTATCACTATTGGGAGAGTTTGCTGTGAGTGGTGAGTCCATTTCTTTGTGCATGAAAAACTAATAAATTACTCCCTCTGTAAAGAAATATAAGATCGTTTAGATTATCTTATATTTCCTTACAGAGGGAGTAGTTCTTTTGTCCATTTTCAGCCTAAATTTATTTGAAGATAATCTAAATCTGAATAATCATGATAACTTCTTTGCTAGAATATTTTAGCATGGTTATTTTTTTTGGATTAAGGTGCCGAACGAACTTAATAATTCTGGATAACTTATCTCTTCTGACCAGCTAATTAATAGCATAATAGTCTGAGCGTGCATGTTCCTCATCTTTTACGATATTCATTGTATGTAGTGTTTATGGAATATTCTTTAAATTTGACAATAGATGTGGTTTTGTTTAGGGAAAAGTATATTTTTAGTCCCTCAACTCTTTTGAAAGTATAGGAATGGTCCCTCAACTTCAAAACCAGCAAAACTTAGTCCCTCAACTACCACTTTTTTGGTGGTTTTTATCTGACATGGACACATTTTTTACCACAATTTTGAGACGCCACTCGGGTTTTGACCAAAAGCTTAGATAATTGAGGGATTGGAAATAAAAAAGAACATACAATTTTAAAAAGAGCCGAGGAGATTCGAAACTACCACATGGCAGGTCTGGTCAGCTCTTTCATGCTGATGAGTATTTGAATGATGTTGAGTTGAGAAAGAAAAGAGGAGATTTGAACCTGTAAACCTCGTGTTGGCTGCACACTCAAGCTAAATTTGATAACATTTCAGCTAATAAATCTCAAAAAGAAAAAAACATGTCAGTTGATATGTGTCGTTTTCATTAGCAAATTTGCTATTTTTCTCAGTTGCTTGATGAGAATAGAAATTGCGTCTCTCGATTTGGGAGAGTAGAGAGATGAGGCTGAGCAATGGTCGAGGATGAGGGTTTTCGTTTTGACCGCCCCTCGGATTAGACAATGGTCGAGCTCAAGACGGGCTTGGACAACATGTCTATGTTGAGGACAGGCAGACATATGGCTGGAGTAGCTATCGCCTAGGTGTTCCCTTTCATTAGACCATGTATGTATGTTTGCCAAGAGATGCTTCCACTTGAAAATTAGTCATGAATAAGACCATATTTGTGTAGATAAAATATTTTTCCACATTTAATCAAAATGTCACTGCGAGTTGCAAGTGTATATTTGTAATAAAAAGAACACACATATGGACACAACACTCTGTGTAAATTCCAGTATCATCTTTATATTCATGAACATATTAAATACCTTTTTTTATAAAATGAGAAATATTTTGAATAAAAAGATGCACATTTTTTAAAAAAATTAACATTATTTTGTTTAATCTCTGTGAACATTTTTTTAAAGTCAGTGAACATTTTGAAAAATATTCAACATCTATATAAATTATGTGAATATTATAACCTTTTTTTCAGCACCTTTTAAAAAATTGACATTTTTTAAAGTCGGTGACCACTGGTAGAAGCAAAAAATATTTTCTATAAAAGTTTGGAAAAAACCAAAAGAAAGAGGAAACTAAAATCTGACGATAGCAGTGAGCGCGGAGCCCATGTAGTATAGATTTGGACTAGAGTTAAGTTTAGAGGCAGGCCCGTCAGTTAGACCTACCGAACCGGCCCACACTCTACAGGAGCGATGGAAAACCCCCACCGCCACCAGCGGCTCCAGGCGATTTCCCCACGTCGGACACGACCGTCGTCGTCGGGTGGAGCCTCCGGCAGGCCAGCACAAACCGGCAACCCCCTTTCTTTGTCTGTTCTCCATCGTCCGTTTTACTTGTGCTCACTGTTTCTTCTGCATTTGTGCTCTGATCTGACGCATGGTTAGTTTGCTAGAGCTTGGAAATTTCGGCCGGCGGCACTGTCTTGTGATGGTCAATTTAGGCTGTATTTTCTAGTACATTGGTAGCTGGAATGTATTTTATTTTCTTCAAGTTTTACAAATCTAAATCCTAAAAAATAAGGTACTCTCCTTGATTCCATATGTTTTGATTTCTCTCATTCCCTCCAACTTTGTTGTTCCATATACATATATCACTACTGGAATCGCACCCTACGCCGAGTGCCAGAAACACTCGGCAAAGCCATTGCCGAGTGTTACTCGGCTTACACCCTTCCGGCAAAGCAGAGTTTGCCGAGTTCCGTCCGTCGGACACTCGGTATAGTCTTTGCCGAGTGTCAAACAAGAGCACTCGGCATAATAAAGTCACTTTGACGGAAGTCTGACGAAGACGGTGTTTGCCACGTGGCACAATCGATTGCCGAGTTTCAAAACGGGGTCAAAATGGTCGGCATGTCTATTCATGGCAAGGGGTTAAATCTCTCAAAACTCTAAGTGGTTCTCCCATATAATGACTATTTGTGTACCTAAAAATATTTTTTGCTAATTTTTATGACAGAGCTATCACACACTTGCAGTTCAAATTTGAATTACTTTCGGGAAATTGACATAAAGTCATTTAAATGTGCGAAAGTAGCTACAAAACTAGAAAATCCATGAAACTTGGGAATTGTGAACAAAATATGGTCTACTTAGTGTGATATTTGGAGTGGTGCCATTTTGCACCCTGTTTTTTGTACTTGCTTCACCAAAAAAAATCATTTTTGACACTTAGAAAATAAAAAATAAATTTTTTGTACAAAAAAGTTGGAAACTCTATTTGGCAACATTGTTTATAATGCCAAGACGCACCTATGTGTCTAATGTGGGAACATTATAATAAACTATGTAATAAATATGACCACCGCCTTAGCCATTTGACTTGAAGACCATCAATGTTCATACATGATAGCTCATTTTGTGAAGGATTTTTTTTTCAAATTTGCCATATTGAAAGTTTGGTATTTTCCTAGCAACTAGTACACATAAAAGGACTCCATGCGAAAGGATTGCATTTTTAACTTTTACTCATTTTCTTTCATTTTTTTTCAAAACTGGGTCAAAATGGCCGGCATGACTATTCATAGCAAGGGGTTGAATCTTTCAAAACTATAAGGGGTTCTTCAATATAGTGACTACTTGTGTATCTAAAAAAATATTTTGCTAATTTTTAGGACAGAGCTATCACACACTTGCAGTTCAAATTTGAATTACTTTTGGAAAATCGACATAAAGTCATTTAAATGTGCGAAAGTAGCTACAAAACTAAAAAATCCATGAAACTTGAGAATTGTGAATAAAATATGGTCTACTTACTGTGATAATTGGAGTGGTGCCATTTTGCACCCTGTTTTTTGTACTTGCTTCACAAAAAATACATATTTTGACACTTAGAAAATGAAAAAAGATTTTTTTGTACAAAAAAGTTGGAAACTTTATTTGGCAACATTGTTTGAAATGGCAAGATGCACCTATATGTCTAATTTGGGCATATTATAATAAACTATGCAATGAATGTGATCATCGCCTTAGTCATTTCAGACTAAATTTTTACATGACAAAAAATATAATTAATATGGCCTCAAATGAAAAAGTTCTCAACATGAAAATTATCCGTCTCATCAAAATGAACAACTTTCATTTTTGGACCATCTTCATCCAAGGTCGTATGCAACCTATACAACCAAAACCATGAGCGTAGCGAAGATTCCCTTTTGCCGAGTGTGACACTCGGTAAAGACCACCTTTTGCTGAGTGTAGCACTCGGCAAAGCCCTGTTTGCCGAGTTTTGTTGTTTTACCAAGCGTTTTGTCCATGACACTCGGCAAAGTACATGTTTGCCGAGTTTTGCTTTTTTGCCGAGTGTTGCTCTCGGCTTATATGAGTTTGCCGAGTGCCCGTGGTTTGGCTCTCGGCGAAGAGCCTGGCACTCGGCGTACAGTGAAATTCCAGTAGTGTATGTTTGAAGGAAAATCATGTTGTAGTATGTTATTGTTGAAAGTTACATGGGTAAATGTTTATATGCCTGTACTACAACTCTCACCTTAGGGCATATTTGGATGAACAAATACCAAACGTAAGTCCATGACAAATGAAATTGGGAGCTAGGCTTTTCAAGTTGAAAAAATACCCCTCATCCAAACAGGGTCTTAAGTTTTTTATTCATAAGGGGAGATTTTATCGATTCTTGATGGTGCTTCGAGGCGATACAAACATAAAGAGTTCACAACCGGCCTCTGCATAACGAGATGCACACATCCCATACAAAACCAATGGGGTGAGTCATAAGCAAGCACACCACACGATCATATCCCAGAAGAAGTATCATCTAGTAGTACCTTTGCTTGTCTTTGTTATCTAAGGTCAGGCAGCGGCACGTAGAAAAGGAGGTTTACACCCAATCCCCGTCCACTGTCTAGGTGAAGAAGCTGCGCTGCTCAAGCGATTGATCGGAGATTGTTAGTCGACTAGAAACACATCCATGGTAAGTAAAGTTTGTTCAAACTAACCATGTTTTGGCAATTGCTAAATTGGGACTGGCCTAAACCTTCACCGAAACACTTGCAAGCCAAAATTTAGAAAATCTGGACAGGTGCAACCTAAGCATTGCCTAATTAGCCACAAGACACGGTCAGGGGATGT
The DNA here is from genome assembly GCA_011799875.1 of Thinopyrum elongatum. Taxonomy (NCBI): domain Eukaryota; kingdom Viridiplantae; phylum Streptophyta; class Magnoliopsida; order Poales; family Poaceae; genus Thinopyrum; species Thinopyrum elongatum. The sequence goes on along the minus strand of CM022298.1, from coordinate 725,350,618 downwards.
GTAGTGGTAGATATGGCTCCCTTCTCTTGCATTCATCCACATCATCAGGAGATAGCACAGAACTTAGACTTCCCTTTGCAAAACAAACTTCTAGCTCATGGGTATGTTCATATAATGTGTATAGGGCGTGCGTACGTGCGCGTGTGACAGCGTTGGTACACTGGTATGTATGACTGGTTGTGTGTAATTAACTGCCCTGTGTTCTCTCAGAACTAGGTTTATGGTAAGTTAGTCTAGATGTCACAGTGAATTTTTTTAATGGAGCTTAGACGATTTCCCTATATTATATTAGTCTTCTTTCTACATTTATTGTGGGGATAGTTCGTGTAGAAAATTCTCTCATCTGCATGGTCACCTATAATTTATTTTTGAAAGATTTCTCAGTTGTTATTTGGTATTGCAGGAGAGTGATATGTCAAATAAGAAGTTGATAGAGAGCATAGAGAAGATAGAAGACGTTATAAATCACTAGTAGAAAACAGGGCTTTCGTCACAGTCGGATCGGAGCATTAGTCCCGGTTGCATTATGAACCGGGACTAATGTGAGCATTAGTCCCGGTTCGAGCGGCTAGGGCGCTGGGTAGGCATTAGTCCCGGTTGGAGCCACGAACCGGGACTAAAGGGTGCGATGCCCTTTAGACCTTTAGTCCCGGTTCGAGCCATGAACCGGGACTAAAGGGGTTGAGGCTTTAGTCCCGGTTGGTGGCTCAAACCGGGACTAAAAATTACACCTTTAGTCCCGGTTTGAGCCACCAACCGAGACTAAAGGTGTTTTGAAATTTGTTTTTTCATTTGTTCTTTGTGTTTAGTTTCTGTTTTAAATTGCTTATATCTTTAAGAATATTTGATGTTTTTGAGTGATTCTTTTTGCATTAGATTCAAAATTTTGTTTAGTTTCTGTTTGTGCCATTAGTTTTCAAATTTGAATGATTTAAATATGAATTTGTTCAAATTTGCTTCAAATCCTAGATTGTGAATAATTTGAGTTTAAAAATAGTTTTTAATTTAATTCTTTTTGCTCCTAGTCACATGTTAGACGGTGCTAGCAGATGTAGTAGACGGTAGGATTGGATGGACACCATCCCGGACTAAAGAGGTTCAAACTCTACCCCCCCTGTGTATCGTCATTTCAGTTTTGTAAAAAACAAAAGAAAATGATAAAAACTTCAAAAATTAAAATCCTTCGAGATGTAGTTATGTTACTACATCTACTAGTTAGGAAAATTAAAAAACTTAAATTTGGACATTTTTTGCAAAAAAGTGTTATGAAAAAGTAAAATGGCCATATCTTTTGCATACGATGTCGAAAAAAAATGCATAATATATCAAAAAAATCAGCACGAAAATCCGCATCCGATTCCGACAGCCAAAGGCGGTTTTGCAAATTTTAGAATCCTCAAATTCTTAAAGGAAAAAAAGTTATGCTCAAATTTTAGTTTTTTTTGAATTTTGGTTAAATCTGGTCAAACTGTGGTCAAACTATGGTCAAACTACTTATTCAAGAAATATTAGTGTTACTAAATAATTATTTTAGTTTTTTTGAATTTTGATCAAACTATGGTCAAACTATGGTCAAATCAGGTCAAACTATGGTCAAATCAGGTCAAACTGTGGTCAAACTATGGTCAAACTATTTATTTAAGAAATATTAGTGTTACTAAATAATTATTGTTTTTTAGAATAATAGTTTCAAACTCAAACGGTGCTTAATGCTCAAGTTCAACTCCTAAGGGTTAATAGGATTGACAGCTTAGTATTGTCAGGAAAACAACAAGTGTAGACTTGGAAACTAGGGGAAATAGAACTCAAAAGTTAAGCGTGCTCAGGCTGGAGTAGTGAGAGGATGGGTAACCGTCCGGGAAGTTAGACGATTTGGAATGAGTGCTGATTAGAGATTAGAGATTAAATTCTAAAGCAGTGAGAAGGGAGGGGTGATTAGAGATTAAATTGTCAAATAATTCAAATATTTGAAAATCAGAAAAAAAATAAAAAATTTTAAAAAAAAATTCATTTTTTTCTTTTCAAAAAATTCCTTTAGTTCCGGTTGGTGTTATCAACCGGGACTAAAGGCTCCACCTTTAGTCCCGGTTGGTAACACCAACCGGGACTAAAGGTCCTCCAGCCCGAGCTCCAGCAGGCGGCCACATATGGAGCCCCATCTGTCCCGGTTCGTATAAGAACCGGGACTAAAGGTGTTGGGCTTTAGTCCCGGTTCCCGAACCGGGACAAATGGGCCTTATGAACCGGGACAAATGGCCCTTTTTCTACTAGTGAATGAAGCATGCCAAATTATGGCTAAACTTAACCTATCAAGCATATATAATAGCAGTAGAAGACAAAGAATGGTTTCCAATCCTCCTACCACCACAGTTTCTCCGCAAAAAGTATTTGGTCGAGATAATGATTGCAACAAGATCATAGCACTGCTTCATGAAAAGGAAGGTGACCATCCAAGCACCAGCAGTGCTCTATGCTTTTCCGTAATTGGCATACATGGAATCGGCGGGTCTGGGAAATCTACGCTTGCACAGTTTGTTATGTGGGTTCATGTCTCTCAGAATTTTAGTGTGGGCGACATCTTCAAGGAGTTGTATGAGGCAGCTTCAGAGCCTAAGGTTCCATGTCCTCCATTTAATAACCTGAATGCCCTGGAAAAACAACTGGAGCAGAAACTAGATGGAAAACGATTCCTTCTGGTAGTAGATGATGTCTGGTGCAATGAGGATGTCGGTAATCAGGAGCTACCAAAGTTACTTTCTCCGCTGAATAAAGGAAAGACAGGAAGCAAGATCCTAGTGACAACTCGAAGTAAATATGCATTAACTGACCTAGGTCCTGGTATGAGATATTCATGCATTATGCCCTCGAAGATGGCCAAGATCAAAGAATCTTCGAGAACATTGGGGCCGAGATTGCAAAAAAGCTAATGAGGTCACCTCTAGCAGCTAAAACAGTGGGCGGAAATTTACGCCGGCAACAAGAGGTTGACTATTGGAGAGGAGTCAACGATCAAGACCTTTTCAATCAGCTTGGTGAGCAAGCAAGGCGTTGCTTTGCTTATTGCAGTATTTTCCCTAAGAGACATCGCTTGCTCCGTGATGACTTAGTTAGACTGTGGGTAGCAGAAGGGTTCATAAGAAGCACAGATGAAGGTGGGGATTTCGAACATGTTGTTCAGGAAATCTTTAATGAACTAGCATCGGTCTCATTTCTTCAACCAGGAGGCAAGAACTACTATGGCGAGTATTATTTAGTTCATGATCTGCTACATGATTTAGCAGGGGCGGTAGCTGGGAGTGACTGCTTCAGAATCGACAATAACACAAGAGATGTTCATAGAGAAGTCTGCCATCTTTTTGTTAAGAATTATGATGTAGCATTGATTACTGGGAAGATTTGAATTGGGAAATTTGCATACTCTCATAATTTATAATATTGGATGGGATACACGAGTTGAGGAAGTAGTCATTGACAGCATAATCAAGAGGCTGCCGAAACTGCGGGAACTAGCTTTTAGTGTGGAAAAGGATGCATTTATTTGTGGACCAAATATATTGTCTGTCCCGGAATCTATTAGTCAACTAAAAATCTGCGCTATCTTGCTTTCCGGACAGATGGTAAATGCAGAGTAATTTTACCAAGCACACTAAACCAGCTTTACCAGATGCAGCTGCTAGATTTTGGTCATTGCAAAAATTTGGCATTTTCCTGTTGTGACCTTATCAACTTGCGGCATATATTCAGTTTATCATCGAATATTTCAAACATCAGCAAGCTGATCTCACTCCAAACATTCGCACAATTCACAGTAAGGAGTGGAAATGGGCAGGATACAAAGCAGTTGAGGTACCTAAACAGGCTCCGCTGCAAACTGAGTATGACTGCTCTCTGAAATGTTAAAAGCAAAGAGGAAGCTCTTGAGGTCAATCTAGCTGCAAAGGAACGACTCACCGATTCAGTTATAAATAGATTGCACAACTTGGGGAGGGTCCTCCCACACATTCTATGCGCCCACGAATGAAATCTGCACACTCCGCCGCAAAAAAGAAAAAAAAAGAAAGAAAGATGAAATCTGCACACTGCTTCGCCACAGCGATGGGGAATGATGATGCTGACCAACAAATATCTGCACCAACCAAACTGATCGCCGCACGGTCCATGCTCAAGATGTCGACAGGTTCAGAACATGCCCTCGCAGAACCCAAATGAATGGTTCTGAAGAGCAAATTCACAACATGTCGTCGCACAACCCAAATTAATGAATTCCATGGCAGCCAAAACTCGTGATGCATGCTTTGGTTCTTGAGCAAAAATCTCAGGCAACCTTGAGCTGATCCTTTGCTTGTTTATTAACAACCAGCCAAAGAAGTTGCCTGTTTTGTTTTAGGAGCGTACGTGACTGGTTGCCTCCTGATATATGAAGGAACCGGCAGCTGCCGAGCAGCATGCATGTAGTACGCCTCAACTTGTCATTCAGTTTTCAGTTTCGTAACCTGCAACTGTCATTCAGTTTTCAGTCATAACTACAGTACATTTTGGCCCCCCAAGGAATGGGGATTAAATAATTATTTTTTTTGAAAAGGAGGATGACCGCCGGCCTTTGCATCTGGGAGATGCATGCAACAAACAGATAAGGACGCGTTAGGTAGGATGCATTAGGCCGGGCCAGGCCCGCGCGGGAAGAATTTGGGCCGTTTGGTTACCCGCCTGGACTGTTTGGCCTGCATAGCACGAACATTAAAGCACCTCTGGGCCTGCATCCACAGGAACGCTCAAATCGGCCGTTTTTGTGGAGCCAGGCCTGTGCGGTGCAACCCTAGGCACGTGGGCGTGGACGGTTGCACGCGTGGATGCAGTCTCGAGAAGTCCCGTTGTTTCCCGAAGCGCCGTCATAAATTACCCTCACCTCCCTTCCTCACCGCTCTCTCCCCTCTTCCCCACTCACACCGGCGGCGGCGACAGCAGCAGGATCTGCGACGGCGGCGACCACCGTAGCGACTTCACACCTCCACCGGAGCGCATCGGCAATGGCGGTAAGTTTCTTTGACCTCTCTAGAGTAACTCCGTCGAGAACGGGCTAGATTTAATTGACCACGCGATAGGAGAGTGAGGGAGGGGATTGAACACATCGAGGGTGGGGGATTGAACACATCTTCAGTTCATGCCTAATCGGTCGATTACATCGGGGGTGGGGATTGGGGTACAACCTACTTGTCTAGCCACGGTGACCCTAGAGTCGGGTCGAGCGGCGGTGGGGCGTCGACATCTTTTCTTCCTCGCCGTCGTCTTCTTCCTGTTCGTCTTCTTCCTCATCGTCACTTTCAAGAACTATGGGTCTTGCACGGTCGCCTGCCGCCGGCGCCCTGGCCACCATCTGCACCTCGCCGCCTTCCTCCGCCGGATCCACCACAGTCCGTGTCGTCCAGTACACCGCGGCACGGTCGTCATTGGGACAGTTGTACTCCTTGTACTTGGCCCACTTGGCCCTCTGTCGACCGTCGCCGGAGTTGGCCTGATTCATGGCCCAGTGAAGGATGTCGACTGACATAGCGCCCTTCGCTGGGTCAGGAATCAGCGTCTTTAACTCCTTCGCCGTAGCCTTCTCCACCACAGCGTCGGCCTCCTTGTGCACTTCTTCCATACTGGTGAAGTTCGAGCACACTTTCATTGTGTCCTCTAACTTAGCACGGTCACCAAGCGAGCACCCGAGGAAGAATGCCCTCCATCCCATGCCCTAGGGGAAAGGGTTGGGGTTGGAGTTCATGGTGAGGGAGAGGTGGTGAAACAAAAAGAGATTGAAGAAGAGAGGGGGTGAAATGAGAGAGGTGGTGAAAATGAGAGAGGAGGTGAAAATGAGAGAGGGTTTGAGTGCGGTGCTGGGTAAGAAGTGTTGGTAAATATAGGAGCGTTAGGCCAGATGCTGACCTTTGAACTGCGTGTTGTTGATAATGCAGTTGGACAAGGGCAAGGAGGTGGTGCCACCATTGGACAAGGGCAAGGAGGACGTGCCGCCATTGGTGGAGGTGCCGGTGCAGAAACACCCTAACGCCAAGCGGAGGAACTACGGGCACTACCATGAGGAGGTAGGACCAACCCACTTCTGAAAGGTGATCCTTGCTCCGAAGCTGGAGGCTCTGCCTTTGGCTCTGGACTTCACCAAGCACTTCCCCACCGTGCCTACAGAGTTCAGTCTGAAGACGAACACCGGCTACTCATGGAGGGTAACGGTGAAGGTGGTCGACGGTAGGGTCACCCTTGATCAGGGTTGGGCCACCTTCGCCGCCGTTCACCAGGTCAGGATCGGGTACATCCTGACTTTCAAGTTGCTCACCCCGAACAGCATGAAGGTGATCGTCTTCAACGACGATGGCGTGGAGGTGGTCACCAAGTGCAAGAAGCACGACGAGGCCTTCGCCATGACCGCGTAAATGACCTCTCGTTCCTAGTGAAGTTGTTGGTTGTTGGTTTAAAACTATGTGCTCTGGTTAAACTTTGAAACTTATCGTACTATGTTTAACTTTTGTGTGCGGTTAAACTTTGATGTGTTCTTAAGTTTGTTCAGTTCTGGTTGCTCTATTTTTGTGCCTCTGGTAACCTCACCACATTGAAGAGGAGGTTACTACACTATTGTCCTGGATGTAACCAAACAACCGGACTTGTGTTTAGCCTCAAACCAGGCCACAACCAAAGAACATGCCTTCCGTTTCGGCACATGCAGGCAAGAGGGGATGCAGGCAACCAATCTACATGCAGATGTTGATTTTTTGCCTGTATATGCTCAGTCAGGCCCAACTAAGTCAAGTATGCAAAGTGCCCAAAAACGATGCAGGTAACCAAACGCGCCCTAAGCGTGTGTCATTCAGTTTTCAGTTTCATAACCTGCAACTGTCATTCAGTTTTCAGTCATAACTACAGTACATTTTGGCCCCCCAAGGAATGGGGGTTAAATAAATGGGGAGCAGAGGAAGAGAGACGAAAACTTGTTAAAGCCATTTTTGCCAACTGCTCAAACAGAACAAACCTACGGGAAGGATTAATCCAGGCGAGCAGCAATACTACATATTACACTCTCTGATTACATTCTTAATCATACGTACGTACGTCTTTGCTGAAATTAATTGTTGATCTCTCTCTTGAGTGAGTCCAAAGCTATATATATCACCTGGTTATAACAAGGTCTTCTAGGAGCACAGGTGGCAGTGCGTCTTGGGCTTGCTGATATCCCTTGGGTGTGCACCTCGCATTTGGTCCGGCAACCTCCCATTGTTCCCAATCCAACTCCATGCTGTCCAGCGCCAGGACACCCTCCACCAGCTTCAGCTTCGGGCAATTGTTGATGTCGACCGTCCGCAGCTTGGAGAGGCCGCTGATCCTCTTGATCTCGGGGCAGGAGTACACTTTGAGCTCCACAACAGAAGGAAAATTCTCCACATATTCTAGGAGCGTGAGCGGTTCTCAGATTGTACCTATGGTCACTAGCAAGTCCCCGAGGAAGGTGTGTCAGCTTGCAGTCCCTGATCTCGAGATACTCCAGAGCTGGCATGGCTATGACTTTGCTCTGCTCCTCCTTCCAGTCCCACTCCTTCCATCCGGACAGCAATTTTCTCAGATTTGGAAATGCAATACCTCCATCTCCCCTTGCCAAGGTCTGGAAGTCAGGCATGACATGCTCAATGGCTGGAGCATCTATGACCCTCAGTTCTTCCAAACCGTGGATCCTGCACAAACCATCGGGTAGTCGGGTGCAGTAGAGTATGTCCAGTAGATCAATATCCTTCAAGCTCTTGAAGGTTGTTGCCGCTGGGGACAGCAACCAATTTGGTAGTCGACGACCAAAATATCTTTCTATTACTAGTACCTCCAATTTGGGTGGAGGGCAGAGCTCATCAAATACAGCCTCTATTCTCTCTTGTTGCTCCAGCCCAATTTGGTGCACTTTATCTTCCTCCTCTTTCTCATTCTTATAGCAATTTAACTCCAAATATTCTAGATTCTTCTTGTTGCTGGTCATGGCCCTTTTAGCAACTGAACTACCAGGCACATTCTCTATACTTTGGACTGAAAGATTTCTAAGATGTGAAAGAGTCCCCAGCTCTTCTAAAGTGCACCAGTCCCCATACATCTTTACTGGAAACCCAATAAGGGTTCTCAAATTTGTTAGACCACCAAAACTTCTTGGTACAACACCTACATTGGACCCATGTAAGTAAAGATATCTTAAGCATGCTAGTGTTGTGATGCTGTTAGGAAGCTTTTCGAACTTTGTACAGTCCGCGAGCTGAATGTGCTGAAGAAACCTCATCTTATGGATGTCATCTGGAAGCCTATATATGTTTGTATTGGAGAGTGACAAGTATCTTAGGTGCCTCAGCTCACACAAAGAGTCCACTAACCAATCGGATTTCTCAGAGCTTATATCCAATGCCCGTAGACTAGCAAAATTTGCCAATGAACCACCAGGTTTAATCTCACAGTGTATTAATAATAATGTCCTCAATCTTTCTTGCTTCTCTAGGATGGTCCACTCTACTTCTGAATGAGTTGATTTTATTGAGAGACGGCAGAAATTTTTATTTTCTGAAAGAAGATTTCTAATGTCAACTTGATCCTTGTGAACCACTAACACTTCTTCTTTAGACATAAATTGAGCAAACGAGCGGACAACATCATGCAAGGTGAAATCCCAAATGTTATTATTTGAATCATCAGGCTCCAAAAGATTCCTAGCCACCAACTCCCGATGATAATCAGCCCCTATTTCTTCTAGATCAACTAGGTCTGACTCTGACCAACCATTGTGCTGAACAACCCTTCACTAATCCACATGCTAATAATTCTTTTCTTTTTATAACCTGAACCCTTTGGGAAAAGTGCGTAGTAGAGAAAGCATTGCTTCAAATCTGGAGATAAATCATCGTAGTGTTGTTGCAGAAGCTGGCGAGCACTGCAGAGAACGGGCGAGAGAGGGAGTGTGCGAGAGGTAGGGGACGATAGTTTGCGCTGCGAACTGCCTCTGCAGCTTTTCGGGCTTTCTGTTATTAAGCTAGCTCACACGAGCTGCTGAAAACAAGGAGGAAATGGTCTCACACGTCGAGCCTACTGATCGTGCCATCCCACGATGCTCGCCGTGATCGATCCCTACAAGCTCGCCATGATCAGCGTGATCCATGCCATCCCATGGCGCGTCTCGGACGAGCTACAAATGCGCTAAACAAACTAACTGAATCTGTATGTGTACAAACACACGCTGACAGGCTGACACATTCAGCTAACTGAACCTAGCAACTAACTGAAACTTAACTGAAGAACAGGTGCTGCTGATTAGCGAACAATTCACCCCCTAATCTGCTGCACCTCGCTGATGCCGAGCCTGGTCCGAAGCTCATTGAACTGGGTCCTGCCCAGTGACTTGGTTGTTGGCCCAATCCTTGTACGTGCTCGTAGACGATTACTTTCCGTCAAGAGCTATCACGCAGTCGTTGATCTGGCCGAGTACTTTCCGGCCGCACCCAGACTGCACGTACGTAGGCGAAAGCTAACAAGGAGCAAGCTAGCAAGCAAGTGGATACTTCCGTGTAAGCTAGCTAGCTGTGACTTGATCGATTGATTCCGCCGAGAACACAAGCACGCGAGGACACGAGACGCCGGATCGCAACAGGAGCGTGTCGCTCCTGGGATTTTTTATTCCTTTGATCTGAGTTCGGTACAAGATTACAGGGGATACATAGGATTATATAGTAGCTAATCTAGCCTACCACTACAAGTCCTATTCGGTGATGTGTTCTGGTCCGAGCCGGACACAGACTAGGCAGCGTGGTTAATTCCAACATTGGTTAGGATGTCGGCGACTTGATCCCCAGTCTTGACATGCTCAACATCCACTCTGCCTTTCTCCACACATTCACGAATGTAATGGTACCTGAGATCAATATGCTTGCTCCTCTCGTGATGGACTGGGTTTTTGCTGAGCTCTATTGCTGACTTGTTGTCAATCTTCAGCTTCACTTTCTGAATCTTCCCGCCGAGCATCTCTGCCAACAGCCTGCCCAGCCAGACAGCCTGAGTTGCGGCTGTTGCCGCCGCTATGTATTCTGCCTCACAAGATGACATGGCGACGATCTTTTGCTTTTGTGACGACCAGGTGATCCCTCCTGATCCAAGGAAGAAGACAAGTCCCGACGTGCTCTTTCGATCATTCAGATCTCTAGCATGGTCGCTGTCACTGAACCTTGTAAGCACTTCACCTCCTTCCCCTTTTCTGAATATGCAACCATAGCCAAGTGTGCCCTTGATATACCGCAGTATCTGCTTCACCGCAATCCAGTGCTCCTTTCCTAGTGATTCCATGAACCTGCTGACAATCCCGACGGCGTATGCAATGTCCGGTCTGGTGTTCACCAGGTACCGAAGACTGCCGATCAAGCTGCCTGACCATCATTCTTCTTCAGCTTCAGCCGGTTCTCCAAAGGTGTACTACAGGAATTGCACTCTGCCATGCTCGCGTCTTGCAAGATCTTTGCAGCATAGCTCGATTGGCACACTGTGATCACGCCCTTGTCCTGCTTCACTTCAATTCCCAAGTACTCCCTCCGTCCCAAAATAAGTGTCTCAAGCTTAGTATAAATTTGTACTAGAGCTAGTACAAAGTTGAGACACTTATTTTGAGACGGAGGGAGTAATAGCTGAGGAGGCCGACATCACTCATCTGAAACAGCTCCTGCATCTGCTTCTTGAAGTGATCAATGACGCCAGCTTCTGTACCCGTGATGATCAGATCATCCACGTACACGCCGACCAGCAGAAAGTTGTCGCTGTTGCCGCGCCTATAGAGAGCATGATCGAGCTGGCACCGCTCGAAACCAAGTGACTGAAGGGTGGCGTCCAGCTTCGCATTCCAGGCATGAGGGGCCTGCCGGAGCCCGTACAGGGCCTTCCGCAACTTGAGCACGCGATGTGGATTGTTGCCGTCGACGAAACCCGCAGGTTGATGCACATACACCTCCTCCTCCAGCTCGTCATTGAGGAAGGCGGAGCGCACGTCCATGTGATGCACGCCCCAGCCGCGGTGCGCCGCCACGGCCAGCAGCAGCCGCACCGTCACCAGACGAGCAACAGGGGCGAAGACCTCATCGAAATCAACCCCCTGTTGCTGTGCGTAGCCCTTTGCGACCAGCCTGGCCTTGTGCTTGACGACGTTGCCTGCTGGGTCGCGCTTGACCTTGAACACCCACTTCAGACCAATGGCACGGTGGCCGGCGGGAAGGGTGGCGAGATCCCATGTCTCGTTGGAGCGGATCGACTCCATCTCTGCCTCCATGGCGCTCCGCCATGCCGGTCTCGTCCAGCGCCTCTTGAACGGACGCGGGCTCCTCTGCAGCGGAGAGGCAGAGCCCGCTGTACTCCAAGGTGCACGCCGGCGCATGGTCGATGAGGTGCTCCACCGTTTTGTAACGGAGAGGCACCCCCTCGCTGTCGTAGGTCTCGCCGGTGGGCAGGGACGCCCGCCCGTCGTCTGGCTCGTCGGGAGTAGCTGGCGTGGACGACCTCTCCCCTGCAGAGACCGGCGGGCTCGATGAACTCGGCGTGCCCAGGTCAGACCTGACATATGTATACCATATGCCTACCACAAACATCCAAGCATCAAACTAACAACACAAATGTTCTAAAAAGTAAACTATGTCCCAATAGACGCAAGGGATATCTATCACCCCATGTAAATTGCATAATTAGAAATGAAGCATGAAACTAATAAAAAATCCTCTAAAAAGTAACTTTTTTTGCCTGGATTCTAAAAAGTAATGTCAAGTGCTGATTCTTTTGCACCCAAATTGTGGTGTGCTTCCAGAAATAATACTCCCTCCGTTTCAGAATATAAGGTGTATTGATTTCCGTACAAGTCAACCATTTGAATGTTTGACCAAGATTATAGAATAAAATAACAACATCCGCACTACCTAATAGATAAAATATGAAACTACTCTTCACGATGAATCAAATGATATAGATTTTGTTTTGTGGATATTGATATATTTTTCTAAAAACTCGGTCAAACATGCACTCATTTGACTTTTGAAAAAACAAATACACCTTATATAAAGGAACAGAGGAAGTATTTGATAACATCTCAAAGTAAAATGTAATGACAATATGCGCAGTAAAAGTGCAACAGTTATTTGAAGTTGGCCCTTCTTAGCCGGAAAAAAATGAGCTTTTTTATCTTTATAGCAATGGTATATATTGTTCTTACATCCCCAATATCTTTATAACCCTTCTGTCCGGTCAGTATTTCAATGATAATAACACCGAGACTATACAAGTCAGCACTACGTGCGATTACGCCCCCGTCGACAAGTTCTGGTTCCAAATATCCTCTATACAAAAATAGCATCAGTTAATGTACAAAGAGAGTACAATTTTAAATCACAGAGCACAAAATACCAAGTTTTCAAGACGAGTTAGCTAGCTTACAATGTTTCTAATATATTTTTGGTGATATGGCGGCTTTGATTTTCGTCGAAGCATCTTGACAGTCCAAAATCAGTAATTTTCGGTACCAAGTTATTTCCGAGCAGTATATATTGGCGGGTTTCAGATCCAAGTGAATAATATTATTCTCATGAAGGTATTGTAGACCTTCACAAATCCCTTTGATTATTCTAGAGAAAAGTCCACTTTTGAGTCCATCGGTCTGCTCACTTTTGATCCCTCAACTCTAAAACCGGACAGATTGCACCACGAACTCTCGAAAGCAGCCTTTTTCGTCCCTGCGGTGTTTCGCTGCCGAGTCAACCCGGTTTTGACCATGACATGAACAGTGCTCCTATGAACAGTAAATTCAAAAAAATAGAATTTTTTTTAAAAAAACCTGAAATTTTATGACATCGAAGATAATCAGATGCGTGCCAATTTTCGTCATGTTTGGACGTTCAAGAAGCTCGCGGCAAAAAGGACAAAAGTAAATCTACTCTATGATGAACAGTAAATTAAAAAAAAATAGCAAAAAGAATAAAAAAAATGTGATTTTTTTTGGCATCAAAGATGTTCAGGTGGGCAAGGTGCGTGCAACTTTTCGTGCTAAAATGACATCCGAGGGTTTGGAAACCACCCGAAGCAGCACGCACACGTACGCTATTTTATTTTTTTTCCACGAGGTCCTCGGATGTCATTTTAGCACGAAAATTTGCATGCACCTTGCACACCTGAGCATCTTCGATGCCAAAAAAATTCAGATTTTTTGATTCTTTTTGCTATTTTTTTGAATTTATTGTTCATCATAGAGTAGATTTACTTTAGTTTTTTTTTTTGCCGCGAGCTTCTCGAACGTCCAAACATGACGAGAACTGGCACGCACCTTGCGCATCTGAGTATCTTCGATGTCATAAAATTTCAGATTTTCTTTGTTATTTTTTTGAATTTACTGTTCATCAGAACACTGTTCATGCCGTGGTCAAAACCGGGTTGACTCAGCAGCGAAACCCCACAGGGACGAAAAATGGCTGGTTTCGAGAATTTGTGGTGCAATCTGTCCGGTTTTAGAATTGAGGGACCAAAAGTGAGCAGACCGAAGAACTGAGGGACGAAAAGTGGATTTTTCTCATTATTCTATAGCAGGTTCCCTACTCACGGTGAGCATCTATAAAGGGGAGAAGGGAGACAGTGTTTTATAATTTGAGATACTTGGGGCGTGTTCGGTAGTTGCCCACGGCTGCAAAATCCTCAAATCCGTCGCCCAGATCCAGCCGCCAGCTTCCCACGTACATTCCTGGAGCTACCGATCTGTTCGGTGCGGCAGCTTCTCACAGGTAGCGATCGACAAGGCCAAAAGGCCAGAAAGTGCTTATTCGGCCCATTTTAGCAGGCCTCCTTTCTCTTCGGCCTGCATGCTCCGGTGGTTGGGGACGGCGGGGTCGATCTTCTGACGGGGACGGTGGGGAAGAGCTCCGGTCGGGGACGGTGGGGAAGAGCTCCGGTCGTGGACGGCGGGGAAGAGCTCCGGTCGGGGACGGCGGGGTCGAGCTCCGGCCGGAAGGGAGGCGGAGGAGGGCGAGCGCGGCGGTGGGGAGGGCGGTCGCTGGTTCCCGCGCCTGTTGGGTGCTCGTGGCGGCGCGCTAGGGTTCGTCGCGGGCGTGGAGGGGAACGGGGGAGCAGTGGATCGAGTCGAGGGAGTTGACGAGCGCTGCCTCGAACCAGTACCTATCGTCACTTCACGGTGGCAATCAGTTGTAAATTCAGCCAACTCTCGCTTCCCAGTTTTCGTGGAGCTCGAGTTTTCCAACTCCTCGACTCCAGCAAATTTCCACGCAGCGGATCGCCAGCTTCTGGCTCCCATAGCCACGATTTGGACCGTTCGGGGGATTTGAGAAGCCAGAGAGTTGCCGAACACGCCCTTAATGTCTTAACTTTCGAGTAGTATAATTTATAGCATAGGAACTAAAAATAAAGAAAGAGAACAGTTAGAGGCTGCATGGTCCTACCGATGATGTACTTATCAAGACTTCCTTGTGGTACATACTCGAAGCAAAGCATTCTTTGGTGGACATCTGCCATGACAAGTTTATTATCGTATGTTTCCATAGTTCCTTGTCTGTTAGCACAATATCCCAGAAATCTTACAACATTTTTGTGTTTCACCCACATCAAGCATTCAACCTCTCTATGAAATTTCATTTCATCCATAAAAGCGTTGGTTAATCTCTTCACGGCGACCGCCATATCGCCGCCAGCCAAGTATTCCCTGTCATTAACAGTCACAGGTGTTACCTTCAGTTTGATTCAAGTTTCGAAATCAAGGTTCTGATGCGTGTGTACCTTATACAGCACTGCAAATCCACCTCTTCCAATCTCACGGTCATGAGAGAAATCTCCTGTGATGTCCTCCAAAAGAGATAATGGCAGGGCCTTGGGCTCCGCGGTTTCGTCGACTAACATCCGCTCCAGGTCTCTTGGTGCTTTCCGTTCCGCCATTGGTAGTTAGTATGCGATTAACCTGGAAATAAGAACAAACTCATCATACAAGCCACCTTGCTACTAGGCCGAAATCCTAGTTATTCAGCAGATTTACTACCTGCCTAGCTAGTGAAAGAGGATCCCAAATGTGTCTCCTCTAACACAGAACACAGACAGAGGTCGATCGGTCTCCCCTCCGCTAGCGAGAGGGTGGGGATCCGGAGGCCGAAGATCCGTGCCACGGGGGCAACGGCACCCTCGCGCTCTACACTTGGTGGCGGTTGGAGGCGAACCGCGGTGGTGGCGGTGGGCGAGGACGAGCTGGATGGGGATATCGGGGGGAAGAACAACTCGTGGAGTCGTGGTACAGGGCCACAGGGGATACTGCTCCTGGAAGAAGAGTGAGTTGGTACAGATTATATATATGAGAACTTATTCATTCGTACAGAAATTAGGCGCCATGAACAGCACTCTGATTAATCACACACAACTCAAGCAGAAGCAGCAAGTACAGATCGATGGATGGAGCTAAAAAAGTAGGAACACGATACTGATCAAGTAAGTAGCTAGAAACAAATATGCAAATAAGCATGATTTGCGGACGGACGGAGGATTATCACCTGGGCTGGCTGGGTCAGCTTGCAGTTGCAGAGCGAGAGCAAATCGGATCTCGTTGGGTTGTTTCCAGCTAAAGGCCGACCCGAAAATAGATCCCCGATCTGCCTCCCCGCCCCGGTAGGTACAGACAGAGCTGGAGGGAGAGGGGATCCGGTCGGAGGCGCGGCGGTGGCCTCCGGAAGGTTCTTTGCAACGAAAGGAGAGTGGAGTCAGCTCTCGTCCTGCAAGGAGTGGATGTGTAGGCCGGTGAAGTGGCTGGATGGGGAGATCGGGGGAAGAAGAAGAGGTGCCACCAGCCAACTCTTCTTCCTCTACCAGCCCACTTGGACACGACTGCAAGAAAAGTGCTTCAAATTGGGAAAGAAAAGTGGTGGTGCGGTGCCGACTACCGAGAGAGAAAGCATCGTCACTGCAAGAAAAGTGCCCAAGAAAAGGCATCTAGGAACAGTAGAGTGGGAGCATTTTACTGTCCTGGTTCACTTCATTATTGCTTCGTGGGACGGCTGTATTTGGTTCCTTTTCCTTTGCCATGTTGCTTATTTATACGACGGCATATCCAAATTTGATTTTTTTTTTCTTTCAGTTATGCCAGGTAAGAAAAGAAGTTAGTTTCATGTTTTCTAGCTTTTTTAGATATATATGTGAGCTTAGGGAGTTTCCAACGCAGACCCCTAAAACGGTATTTGTCCGCGGACTGATATCCGGACACTGATATGGGAGCCGGCCATCTAACCCTGTCCTTCACTGGTCCAGACACATTTCGAACAAAAAATGAACAGACCAGATAAAATTCATACAAACCGGACAAATTCCATAGAAATCAAACAAATTTCTTTAACATTCTATTTTTTTTCACATAACCAGATGATTTTCATGACACAAAAGTTAGATGACCGTCTGCGGCTGTAGTGACCATCGCGGCGCGAGGAGCGAAACTACGGTTGGAGCGGGTCCGCGCGAGAGGGAATAGTTTGCGCAGGAGATGGTTTTGGGTGGGTCCTGTCGGTCAGGCGCGCACGCGGCGGCGTTAACGCCTCGTTGGTTTGCGTCCGGTTTGCGGGATTTTAGACGCGCGAACGCGTCCACGGACAGATAGGGGTTCGCAAAAGATGGCGTTCCATGCGACCATACCCGCCCGTATGCGTGGTCGTATGACGTGGAAACCGATGCTCCTCTTCCACCTGAACAATCTTTATAAAGGGCCCAACGCCCAAATAAGCAAGGGGAGAGCCAGAAAATGCCGCATCTTCGTCATCATCAATAGAAGCCATCTCCATCAACCCTAGCCGCCGTCATTTCCCATATCCATCTCCATAGCCACCATCTCCACCTCCATCACCATAGTTCTCAGCCAGCTAGTCATACTTGTAATCGTGCATCACACACGGCCCCTATTGTAAGACATATTATCAATCAATGAATCTGCATGATGTGTTCTTCAATGAGTTCTTCGTGTGATCTGATCTTCATGTGTGAGTAGTCCGGTAAGGTATGGGTTGAGGCAAGAGCCTTGCAACCCGATGTATTTGTTGAAAGGATCAATGAAAGTGCTTTGAACTAACGTCCCGTATGTGTGAAATAAAATTGTTTCATCGTTGTCTCTTGTCTCCTTCGCGTTCTTCATCCCTGCAGGTACTCTGGATCAGGAAGAACGAGCCACGGAGAGGCTAAGGGCAAGGAGACCGTGATGTGTTATTCTGAACATCAGTGACAGAAAGGTTTAGTATGGTAACCCGGATCCTATCTCTTGGGATTCAAGAGGTGTAGTCATTAAATGTCCAATGCTTATGTCTGATATTGCAATCTTAATTATCGAGGCAACCACGCGAGATGGATAGGGCCTTCGGTTGGACAAATGACTCTTGATGCAGGACGCGTGCTGGTCAAGATGTAATTTGGACACATCCCCTACTTCAGTTCGTAACAAGCACACCTCGATGGGTGACTTCCAGCACACAAATTAAGATCATATTTGGCCCCTTCACAAATATATGGTTCTAAGCATTAAGACCTCATACCCATACATATTTTTATTATAAGTGTTTTCAACTTGATTTATGATTCGGTTCAAAGCTGGAATTCATACTTTAACAAGAGCTTGTTTGAGACCCTAGATTAAAGGGCATCACTTTCCCGCGGGTTTGATAACTCAGGGTCACTTCTGGTGAAAAGGGCGAGGATCCTTGCTGCTCCATTTCTGGATCACTAAGGTAAGTAACCAAACCTTTTTCTAGCGCCGTTGCCGGGGAAAGATTTGTGTGCCTAGTCTTTGTGTTTAGAGTTTTTGTTAAATTTTTGTTTCAGTTTTGTCTTTAGTTGTTTCAGTTTTTAGTTTACTTTTTGTTGCAAGTCTTGTTAGTTAAAACCCCAAAAAGATTACCACGACTCATAAGCTTGGAAGCTTTTCTACTCCTAGCAATAGTTTCATGCGTGAATGAATTGCACAACCTGATGTTGTTGCTGCTGAGTAGATAAAAACGAACCTAGACTTTGTGGTTCAACATGACCAATTTGGAGGCTCTGCTTCTGAAGATGTCGGTATGCATTTACATAGTTTTTCTGAATTGTGTAACATGACACACATAAGGGACTATGACCCTGACGCTTTGAAATTGCGTCTCTTTCCTCCGAGAGGAAAAGCAAAAGAATGGCTTTTAGCTTTGCCTAAAGACAATATAACTTCATCGGATGATTGTTGCAACAAGTTTTTATCTAAGTTTTTCCCACCTGCAAAAATTATGCAACTTCGTTCGCAGATAACAAGTTTTAAGCAAGAAGATCGTGAGGCACTAGCGCTTGTGTGGGATCACATGAAGGAAGCTATAAGGAATTGTCCTAGTAATGGAATGGTAGAATGGCTAATCCTTCATATGTTTTATAATGCTTTAAATCCTAAGTCAAAAACTATGATTGATACAGCTGCAGGGGGACCTATCATGGGTAAGCCCATTACTGATGTGAAGAAGCTACTTGATGATATGCAAGAGAACTATGCTCAATGGCACGTTGAGAGGGCTACCACCAAAAGAGTTAATGCTATTGAAGAACATAATACAAAGTTGACCGCTAAGCTTGATGAACTCAAATCCATCATGAAAGGTAAAGAAGAGGTAAAAGTGAATGATATTACAGAAGAAGATATTAATGATGTCAATTTTATTGCCTGTGATAGCTATAACCCCAACTGGAAAAATATTTGGTATGCTCCTAGACTCCCTTATCCTAATAATAGTGGAGCACCGAATAATTTTTGTGGAACTAGCAATAGTAATAGAAATACTCATGAAGAAACCCTGAACTTTTTTATTGCCAGTCAAAGTGTGCAAAATAAAACTTTCAAAAATATCTTAAAGAATCATGATAACTTACTTGGTCATTAACCGGTAAGATTGTTGAACTTGCTAATGATGTGCAGGCTCTAGATGGAAGAACCAAGAGCATGGAAGCACAAGTGGCTAATATTGCAGAGAGGCAAACTTCGATTCTAACTAAGTTTGCAGGTAAGCCGTAACCTAACCCGGTTGAGATGATGAGAAGTAACGAAGACAATGTAGAAGAGCTTGATAAAAGCCATGTGCCAGAGATACTTATACAGTTGCAAACTTCGTGAAGATGATAGCAATGAAACACCCACTACCTGAGGTATCAAATGATGAGGCATATAATATATTTGTAGATCATGTTGGAGCTAAGGCACGTGAGTTGGATGAAGAAAGGAAAAGAGCTATTCAATAAGTTTCCTGCTAAGCAAGAAGATGCTTTTGAGCAAAGGTCTGGCTTTCTAAGGTCTGGCATCCATAGCTAGTTAAGCTTCATATACTTTGGGTCCGTTCATAGTTGAGAAAGAAAAACTGTGAATGCTGAAGGGCAATGTAGATTATGATCTACACGAGGGTCACTCGTAATGATGAAGTTTAGTATGGGACTCGAGATTTTAATTAAGTATCATGTTTCATACACTCGTAAGTTAAACCAACAACGTGAAGTGTCATGCTTATGCTTGTGTAGGAAAAGGAAAAATTTGTCAACTTAACCATAGCAGCTATGGTAATTAGCAAAGCGATTAGAGGCGCATAACTCATTTTTGCAGGAGGTTTGCATGTAATGTTGTATTAGCCTTTGTTTATTCGATGTGTTTGCATGAGATGCAATATGTTGTGATCGCGGAGAAGGAATTCTTCAGCTAAGAAAAGTTGAAGAGAAAAGCCACGGCGGAAAAGTTCTGCCACGACAGCAAACAGTGTTGCCATGGCAGCAAAAACAGGTTGCCACGACACCGAAAGACATTTATGTTTTTTTATAGGTAAATACACCATTGGTGCTTGAACTTGCCACAGATGTTTAGTGTCTGAACTTGAAAAATACGTCGAACTGGTTCCAAAACTTGACACGAATGTGCAAATACGGTGCTAATCCCATTCGTATACATAAAGTGCACCGACATGGCACCGTATACAGCTGACGTGGCATGGGGCCCACTTATAAATACGAAACAGAATTACTAGAATAATATATTTCTATGACTAATGGGTCCTGCCTGTCATATATTAAAAAGAAAAATTGCACCATAACGGACTCGAATAGGCAACCTTAGGGTAAAACGCAGCCTTTTCTAGGCACCACGCGTCCACGCCAACTAGTTTTTTTTTTTTTTTTTTTTTTTTGAGAAAACACCACGCCAACTAGCTATTGTTGTCCATAGGGGCTCTTACAGTTTAATGTACCAGAAGTGAAAACGGTTGTGGTTCTTAAATGGGCTACAGTCTGTGCGGCCCATTTGGCATCTATTTATTTTCTCAATTTTTTTTGAAAAATTCTGTAAACTATAATGACAGTAGTACAAATAAAGTTCAACTATTCATGTGTTATAGAGGCTCTGCATAAAACTAAAATAATCAAATTTTAAAGAATGTTCATGTACTTTACAAAATATTCACGTATTATTTTAAAAACATTCATATATTTCAAATAGCATATATGAATTACAAACATGCCTTTATAATATTAATAATAAACATATTTTAATTAAAGTTTGTAAATATTATTTACTTATAACATTTGAATAATTATATACATATTTTTATAATATAATTATCTGTTAAAGAAAATGTTTGTATAACTAAAAGAATTTTGTAATTTTTTTATTTGAATATTCACTCGTGTATTATATTTACATTATATGAAAAATATGCATATAAGCCGCGAGTTAAATTATACACCAATGAATATTCATGATATTTAGTAAAATATAAATAATAGGTGAATATTGCAAAAAGTTACAGGAAATTTTTTAGAAAGATATTTTATTGCACACCTCGATTTATTTATCTTGTGTGCAGATGAAAATTTGTGTACCATGAGGTTATTATTTACGTAGCACAAATATTCATAACCGACAGCTTGGCATGGAGCCTTGTTTATGATTTTTTAAATAATATGTGCACACGATTATTTGTTGACCAAGAGATAATTATTAATAGCACATGAATGTTTAAATCTAACTTCTACTATTTACATTTTTAGCACCAATTATAAATATTATTACATACTGTTTCATTTTTAAAGAAATAACGTATGCTAAATGGGCCCAACTGAGTGCAGCCCACTTACGTACCACAACCATTTTCATATACACTACATTAAGCCACGGGAGCTTTAATTGGCAACAATACCAAGTCGACGGGTTGGCCAGCACACAATTCCCGTTAGCTATAAGTTGCAGGTTCGAATTTGGTCAGCATCAGTTTTTATCTTAGTTCCCCTGACAGGCGGGGCCCACTTGTCGTAGCATCCAAATAATCATGTTTCGATTCTAGAAGTGGGCCCCATGCCATGTGTAGGTTGCGGGTTCGAATTCGGTCAGCACAATTTTTCATTTTAATTCTCCTGACAGACATGACCCACTTGTCATATGGACATATAGCACTGAAATAATCTTGTTCGATTTTAGAAGTGGGCCCCATGTCATGTCAGTGTCACCACAGCCATATACAGTGCCACGTCTGTGTATACAGATGTTTTAGCACCGTATTTGCATGTTTGTGCCCAGTTTTAGAATTAATTTGGCGTATTTTTCAAGTTCAGACACTAAATTGAACGTCTGTCACAAGTTCAAACACCACAGATGTATTTACCTCTTTTTTTTTACTATGAGACATTTATGTTTTCATGATATCTATTTTGTTCGATTAACAAATCATATCTTATTTTTAAGTAAAACATATGATCATGGTATTTCCATAAAGTGAACATCTGGGAACAATTGACGGATTCTTCACTTTCGGACATCTCACCATCAAAGTAATGCTCTGTCCTCATCGTAGTTTTTGAATCTGTACGGACAAATTATAGAAACAAATTGCACCGTAATTAACCCAGTAATCTGATACCAACTGATATGGACACGACCTCGGACGCGGCGCTGATTTGGCCCGATCTTTTACAATGCAATAACTTTCTAGATCCACCGATAAAAAATACTCCCAATTACATGAGCAGTACGCGTAACCTGAAGCAGGGGTGACGACGACCAACGAACAATCCCTTGACAGACGAGGAACCTCCCGCTGAAGTAGATGTAACCAGCATGCAACCCGTCAAGACCAACGGATCTCGAACCAAGTGCAACTTTCACGCAGAAATTCACACAAAATAAATAATAACGACACCCAAAATGGCCGCTTATAGTTGATACACAACCGTGTCTAAACTCCAAAATATAACCTCCATTGCTTCTAATTAATCCTTGGCTGGTCCCACTTGCATGTGTACACCCTCCTTGATTTTCTAATGCATACGTGCATTGAAACCCAACTATGTACCTCGACCAAGCCTCAAAATCTATTTGTACTATAGCTGCATGTTTAGCCGTGGTGGAAATCAAAGCCTTGACCTCCGTATCATCTTCACCAAATTGAAATATTTTTGGCTCGGAAATATTTTTGACATTTAATCCTTTGACGCATGAGATTATTTCAACAGCAACATCATTGTTAGTTGTGGATGCATCATCCTCTCCCCCTTGAAGCAAAACCGTCCTCGGTTTTGAGTCTTCACCTCGAGCAGTTGCATCAATATAGTGATTTTTAAGGCCAAAAGTTTAGCAGCCTCTGCCTCCCTTTGCTTTTCTTATTCTAACTCTTTCATCTTCTCTTGGTGTTTCTTTGCATCAACTGCAGCATGTGCATGGTCTCGCCTCTTACGATCCTTCAAATATTGTTCGGAAGAGTTTGCTTGAAAATAAGCCCACCGTCCTTGACAAACAAACTTAAATTTCCTCCAAGAAAAAGTATCAGATTTATCAATCTGTAACTCCCTCCTTTTTGTCCAAGATTGACCAAGTATCTAGCTACACGCATACATATGATATGGAAGAACATCACACAAAACTGAATCAGTAAATCCACATAATCCAAAAAGGCACCTCTACTTGATGTTTTATTGTCACAAATTTTCCCTGCCATGCGAGTTTATATGTGTCTGGATGCTCTATCACTCCTAGCGTCAATGCATCAACCAAACTTTGACTCACCAAATTTATTTGCGAACAACGATCAATCATCATGGCACAAGAAAAATTCCCCACCGCCACCCTCGTGTAGATCTGAAACCAAGAAAGGGCACGTGACGGATTCTTCTCACTTTCGGATATCTCACCATCAAAGTAATGCTCTGTCCTCATCATAGTTTTTGAATCTGTACAGACAAATTATAGAAACAAATTGCACCATAATAAACACAGTAGTCTGATACCAACTGATATGGGCATGACCTCGGACGCGCCGCTGATTTGGCCCGATCTTTTACGATGCAATAACTTTCTAGATCCACCAATAAAAAATACTCCCAATTACGCGAGCAGTACGCGTAACCTGAAGCAGGGGTGACGACGACCAACAAACAATCCCTCGACACACGAGCAACCTCCCGCGGAAGTAGACATAACCTCTGTTGGAAAAGGCAGTGCCTAGGAGGCGCTAAGGCAGGCCTAGGCGCTAGGCAATGGCCAAACGCCTCGCCTAGGGCATAAGCAGAAGTCTAGGCAGAGAAAGTAAGAAATTGTCCAGCCAAGCGAGAAAGCATGCCATATTGCACTAATATGCCAAAAGGGCCATATTCCAATCGTAGTAGTTGGTAGTTAACATACTTATATGCCCTGAATTAATAAAATACTCATATAATAACCACATATACACCCTGATAGTAAAAATTATATAACCGCCTAGGTTGTGCCTAGGGCGCTTAAGCACCGCCTAGGCATTAGGCGAAGGCCAACTGCCTCGCTTACGCCTACCGCTTTTTCCAACCTTGGACGTAACCAACACGTAACCCGTCGAGAACTACGGACCTCGAGCGAGGTGCAAGTTTCACGCAGAAATTCACACAAAATAAATTATAACGACAACCAAAATGGCCGCTTATAGTTGATACACAACCGTGTCTAAACTCCAAAATATAACCTCCATTGCTTCTAATTAATCCTTGGTTGGTCCCACTTGCATGTGTACACCCTCGATTTTCTAATGCATACGTGCATTGGAACCCAACTATGTACCTCGGCCAAGCCTCAAAATCTATTTGTATTATAGTTGCATGCTTACGATGATGCATACGTGCATTGAAACCCAACAATGATGGTCCCATTTGGCACCGACTCCAGCGCCATTCAGCCGTTCACACGGCCACATGCGGGTGCCGTTAACGGGTCATATTCGAGGGTCACGTTGATCGACCGGTTAAGAGGAGTGTCCAACCTGGCCGGGGGACCATGAGAGCTTATGAGGTCCGCATGATGCCTTGCCTGTGATAGGAACGTGAATCATTAAAAACCAGTATATGCTACTTGTAAAAAAATAAAGTTAAGTCAGAAACATAATTAAGCATGTCGGGTTAATTATATATCAGTTCTTCCTTGAGTTTCTTCGTTTGGTTATCCGTGGAAAACATCCCTGTCTTCTCAACATAATGATACCGACCCCTGACGTTGTTCTATTCCAGTGAGTCTTTGAATTGCTCGAAGGGGTTTGGGGCGCCCTTCGCTGCAAGTGCAGTGTCCAGTTTGTCCCCACTTGGGCTTCTTCCGAGCAAAACCACGACTTCTGAGGGTGTGGTTACTTAATGTCTTTGATCGCAAGTCCTTTCCCATGACGTCTCGGACTCGACTAGAGGTCACTGGCTGCAGGTCCTCTTCAGTAATCATAGGGCACTCCGCTCTGACCTCGAAGAACTCTTTGTCAAGGAATTGCTTTCTGGCCCTAGATTTCCAAGGTCTCATGTTTTTGGAGAACTGGGTCATTGTGTGTGTTTACCAAATTCTTTGTATAAGATAGATTGTTGTACTTGTCAGGGAGCTTGAATCTTGTGTGCAACCTTATCAGGAGGAGTTTTCGCAGATTCTCTTTCTCATAATCCCTTAGGTTGACCTCGTTGATGTTGCATACTTCTCAAAGGATGGCACATAGGGTGTTGCCGTAGTGACCCGCGGCCTTCTTCAAACTAACATGCTTACCACTCGAGTCCACTCAAGTGGCCACAAACTTGTCGGTGCCAATTGTATTTAAGCTCCTAGGCTTCCACTCCTTCTTGGGTTTTGGAGCATCATCCTCAGCAGGACTATCGTCAGTCTCCTCTTCAAGACTATAGTCCTCACCAGGATTACTGTCGTCTTCAGCAGGAATATCTCTGAAGCCACTGTCGATTACATAGCCCTCATCCGGATTGATTTCGTCAGTATGATTATTGATTTCGTCAGTAGGATTATAGGGGTTGTCTTCTTGCGCGTCCGTATATGCACATTCGCTTTTGGTACCATACCATGCGGACAGAAATACATCATCCTCCTCCGCGTCGAGTCGACCGAATGTGTCGACCATGAAGAAGGGCCCGCGACGCCGTGGTGTCCGGACATCTTAAAAAAAAGATAAAATTGTTTCATAATACTTAAAAGCATCTACAAACATATAGACTTACTACCAAATATAAATATAATTCATAGAAAATTTGGCATGGTCTTTGCTAAAAATAGGATAGTGAGTGCCAGAAATTTGATGAAACCAAAATTAATCAACGCCAAAACAGAAATTGGTGTATCACCTATTTTGTTACTGGCCGGTCTCAAAATGGTTCACTTCTTTTTTTCTGCGGGGAACTCAAAATGGTTAGCTATATTTGGGTGCTACCAATTCAGTTTAATTATGGAGATCACGTACGGATACAAGGTCTTTTCAGCCTTTGTTGCGGATGGTACTGGCACTCTGGAGACACATACAGAGGCATGAGAACAATCAGTCAGCATCAACTGACAAAGACTACACGGGACGTTAGCAATCACCAATTGACCACCAGATTTCCTAGCCAGGGGAGCCAACTCAGGGCCTCTTTGATTCGTAGGATTTCCAAAACGCGGGAATAGGAAAAACATGGGATTAGAGTGGAATGTCGTCTTGAATCCTACAGGATTGTACGAGTGTTTGATTGTGCATAGAAAAAACGTAGGATTCTTTCAAAGAGGTTTGAGTTGATGGAATGTTTCCTATGAAATCTAGTGCAAATGAATCCTATGGAAAATTTCCTATGGTTTACAATCCTACGAATCAAACAACCAAGATAGGAAAAATTCCTAAGGATTAGAATCCTCCAAAATTCCTTTGAGAATCCTTTGAATCAAAGAAGCCCTCATGTGCCAGGCCGTGCATTCCCTCGCAGGCCACGAGGATCTACATGCGACTTATGCTTGCTCATGCCACATAATTCTCCCTCGTCGGCAAGCTCAAAGACATTCTTGCTCGTGCCACAGCTTGCAGGCAAGTGCCTAGCACAAAATCCCTCTATATCTATCAGTGATCTGTGATGCAGCAAAATGTTATCATGCCCTTTGGAGATTATGATTATTTTTTTCTCCCATTGCAATGCACGGGTCTTTTTGCTAGTAATATTAAAACAAATAGAGATCATGTGTGGGAGGGGGGCCATTGCCCCCTAATAATATTTAGCAATGACTGGCGGGATTTCAAATGCATTGTATTAACTGACTTTCCTGAAAAAGTAATAAAATTATAAATAAAATTTTAAAATTAATAGAGGAAAAAAACATAAGAAAAATAAAAGAGAATAGAAACAGGAAAAAAGAGATAACACCCATCGCGTACGCTCCCACCCAGCCCGGCCCAACAGAAAAGTTGTTCTTCTTCCCCGAGCCGTTGCTTCACTGCTAACTCCCAAAGCCTGTACCTGTGAACCTGAACCTAAAACCTATAAATTCAGAACTCTCTTTCTCCTCCCACGCACAGAAGCTCCCACGGAGTTAGAAGAGAGGATTTGCCGCACTGTATTGATTGCATTACTCAATAGAGTTACATGGTACATATAGGCCGAGCTCCCAACGACTCCCGTAAAGCTGGGCACGCAGGCCCCGTACGAGGACTGGAGATCGTGATCCAAGAGAATAGGGATCGGTACAATAGTCATTTACAAGAGTACGTTACATCCAAAACGGTACATGAAATATCAACATTAACACCCCCCCGCAGTCGGAACTCCACCCGGCTGGATGTTCAGGCTGGACCGAAAATCATCAAAAAGCGTTGTAGGCAAGCCTTTGGTGAACACATCAGCGTACTGGGAGCCAGACGGTACATGAAGGACATGCACCTCACCAAGAGTGACTCGATCGCGGACAAAGTGGAGGTCGATTTCAACGTGTTTTGTGCGTTGATGTTGCACCAGATTTGAAGAGAGATACGTCGCGGATATGTTGTCACAGTAGAAAAGTGTAGCCTGAGTAGGAGGACGGCGCAACTCCGTGAGAAGCTGGCGGAGCCACGTTGCTTTGGCAACACAGTTCGCGACGGCTCTGTATTCGGCCTCGGCACTAGATCGGGAGACCGTGGGCTGCCTCTTAGTGGACCAAGAGATGAGGTTGGGGCCCAAGAAGACGCAGAATCCAGAGGTTGACTTGCGTGTGTCCGGGCAGCCGGCCCAATCGGCATCAGAATAGGCAATGAGGTCATGAGCTGGCGAGGTGTAAATCTGGAGACCGAAGTGAGATGTACCCTTAAGATAGCGGAGAATCTGTTTGACAAATTGGAAGTGGGATGTGCGGGGGGCATGCATGAACAAGCATGCTTGTTGGACGGCATATGAGATATCCGGGCGGCTGAGTGTAAGATATTGGAGAGCACCAGCAAGACTCCGGTAAAGGGTGGGGTTGGGAAGTGGATCACCATAGTGAGCAGAAAGCTTAGACTTGGTGTCGACAGGGGTGGAAATAGGGTTGCAGTTAGACACGGTGGCATGGTCCAGAATTTCCAACAGATACTGTTGTTGAGAAAGAAATAGACTGGAGGGGTTGCGAGTGACGTTAATGCCGAGAAAATGGTGAATATCTCCAAGATCGGTCATGGCAAACTCGTGTTGGAGGGAGGTGATGATGGAGCATAGAGCGGAGGTGGAATTGGCGGTGAGAATGATGTCATCAATGTATAGTAGGAGATAAGCAACCGATGAGCCACAATGTAGTATGAACAAGGAGGTATCACATTTGGAGGACGCAAATCCCAAGGAAAGGATATAGGCTTTGAAGTGCAAGAACCATGTGCGAGGGGCCTGCTTTAATCCATACAAAGATTTCTTGAGGAGACAAACATGGTAAGGATGAGAGGAATCAACGAAACCAGATGGTTGAGTGCAATAGACGGTTTCACCAAGATCACCGTGCAAGAAAGCATTTTTGACGTCCAATTGACGGATGGGCCAAGATTGAGCATTAGCAAGACTAAGGACAATGCGGATGGTGGCCGGTTTGACAACCAGACTGAAAGTCTCTATGTAGTCGACGCCCTTTTGTTGGGTGAAACCACGGAGAACCCAACGTGCTTTGTACCGAGCAAGGGAGCCATCAGGATGAAGCTTATGTTGGAAAATCCACTTGCCGGTGACCACATTAGTACCTGCAGGACGAGGAACCAAACTCCAAGTATCGTTCTTAATCAAAGCATTAAATTCATCACACATAGTAGCATGCCAATAAGGATCGTTTAGAGCGGTTTTGTACATGGATGGGAGAGGAGAAATATCGGGCATGGTGTGGAGGGGGAATAAGTGACGGGGCTATGCAAATCCACGCTTAGCGCATGTTTGCATGCGATGTGCGTTTATTGGAGGCAGAACGGGGACAACAGGGCGACGTGGCGGGCTAGGAGAGGCTGGCGCGAGCTGCGAGGCAGATTTGGTGGGGTCTGTTGCAGAGTGGGCAGGAGAATCGGGCACAGCAGGCGAAAGATTTGCGGGCGATCCGAGGCGGGTGGAGGTGGGTGTGGCATGGGAATCTGGGGGGCGGCTGGTGGGGGGTGGGTTCGTGGCGCTGGCTGGGTGGGGTGGACGACTCGGTCGGATCGGTGGGGGGGGGGGGCAGGGGGACGCGTGGGGTGCGGTGGCTGGTGAGGCGGGGTGCGAGGTGGATCGGGCAGGAGGGCCGACGTCCGAGGTAGGTAGGTGGGGAATCCCGGAGCTGATCACCTTGCGGGTGGAGACAGGTGCGGGATCTGGTGTGGCTGGGGCGGGTGTGGCCGTAGGAGTGTTGTACGGAAAAGTTGTTTCATCAAAAATGACATGGCGGGAGATGATGACACGTCGCGTAAGAAGATCAAAGCAGCTATAGTCTTTGTGTTCCAGAGGGGAGCCAAGGTATACACAGCGAGTAGAATGTGGGGCAAGTTTGTGGGAACTGGTGGCATAGAGGTTGGGGAAACAAAGGCATCCGAAGACACGGAGATGATCATAGGTGGGTTGGGCGCCGGTGAGAAGAAAGTAGGGGGTATGGGGATGAGTTTTGGCAGATGGGCGTCGGTTCAGAAGGTGGGTGGCAGTGTGTAGTGCCTCGACCCAAAAGGGAGGTGGTAGAGAGGCGTGGAGAAGGAGAGTACGGAGAACGTCGTTTGTAGTACGAAGCATTCGTTCGGCCTTACCGTTTTGGGGAGAGGTGTGGGGGCAAGAGGGGCGGTAAATGATGCCGTTGGTAGAGAAAAAGGTGCGGAGGGATGTGTTAATGAACTCGCCGCCATTGTCACATTGCATGCATTTGATAAGAGTGTTGAATTGAGTAAGAATGTAGGAGAAGAAACGTTGTAGAGTAGGTGACGTCTCGGATTTGTGTCGTAGAGGAAACGACCAGGAATAGTGGGAATAATCATCAAGTATGATAAGATAATATTGATAACCCGAGAAACTTACAATGGGAGAGGTCCAAAGATCACAATGGATAAGTTGAAACGGCGCAGTGGTACAATTATTTGAAGAGGTAAAAGATAAACGCGGCTGTTTCCCTAGTTGACATGCGGTACAAGAAGAACTAAGTGCTTTATTACAATCTGGAAGGAAATCTTTATAGAGAGGCTAGGGACGCCTTGCCGGGGTGGCCAAGACGTTGGTGCCACAAGTCGCCTGTGGTGCCAAGGAAAGCGCTGCCACCGTGAGGGTGGGATCCGTAGAAGGGGTAGAGCGGACCGGTGCTACTGGACGTCATGAGGGGAGTCCTGGTTGGAAGAGCCTTCACAGAAAAACCATCGGGGTTAAACTCAACAGCCACATGATTGTCACAAAATAATTTACCAAAATGAGGTCCTTAACGATGCTATGGCAAACAAGAACGTCATTAAGAGAAAGGTTGGAAGGGGGAGGGTGGTGGATCCGACGCCAGTAATAGGTAAACGATCACCATTGCCAACTACT
This sequence comes from Thinopyrum elongatum, assembly GCA_011799875.1. Lineage (NCBI taxonomy): Eukaryota > Viridiplantae > Streptophyta > Magnoliopsida > Poales > Poaceae > Thinopyrum > Thinopyrum elongatum. The sequence continues at coordinate 725,320,327 of CM022298.1, read as the reverse complement.
ATGTGTGAGGGAAAATGCTTAGGAAGAGAATGAAACGAGGAGAGGTTACCGGGATGTCCTGTGACATGAGTGGCGGCACCAGAGCCCAGGATCCAGTCCGCGCTGCCGTGGGGGAGCCGCTGCTGGCTGTAGGCGTGATGGAAGAGGGCCGCATGGTCCCACGACGGCGCACCGTACGGGAACGGCGATGGCGCAGGCGGCGGCTGGGACGACGAGGACGGACCCGGCAGCACCAGTGGGTAGGCCTGAGAATGAACTCCAGGGCTCAGACAAAGAACACCCGCGGCGTTGGGCGGGGCCCAGGTTGGGCGGTGGTTGGGGAGCGCCATGCGATATGGCGCAAAGTACCCGGTCCAGGGCGCCGGGGCTGGAGAAGAGGAGCCGCGTCCATTGGAGTCAGAGTGACCGCGCCCACGGCCACCACCGTCGCGGCCGCGACCGCGACCACGCTCACCCCCGGAGTTGCCACGGTTGCCGTTGGAGCCACCAGGGGCGCGGCCAGAAGGGGGCGCCCGATCCCCGCGGTCAACACAATCACGCGGTCGTTGGTGTAGTTGGAGCCGCCGGTGATGGAGAGAGCAGTCGATCCGGCCTCGGCAGCACGCAAGTTGATGTTGTACTCGGCGAGATCCACACAAGAGCGCGCGATGCCGAAGGGAGGGAGGGACACCGTATCCCCCAGAATGGTGCGGATGGTGTCGAAGCGCGCGTCAAGCCCGTGAAGAAACTGCATGGTGAGGTCAGGATCGGAGACCGGATTACCGGTGTCAGCGAGGCCGTCCGCCAGAGACTTGAGGCGCCGGGCGTACTCCGAGACAGTGAGGTCGCCTTGCTTCAAGTTGCAGTACTGGCGAGTCAGATGCAGGTACAGCGCCCCCTGGTTAGCCAGGAAGTAATCCCGGATGCGCTGCCAGGCGGTGTATGCGTCGACAGCACCGCCCATGATGAGCTCGAGGATGGAGTCCGCGAGGGTGAAGAGGATCCAGAGGACCAGGCGTTGGTCCACGGCGAGCCAGGCCGCATCGGGGTTGGGAGGTGGTCGCCGCTCGATGTGGTCCTGGACGCGATACTGGAAGAGGACACAGGTGAAGAAGGTGCGCCACTTGATGTAGTTGTTCTTGGCGGGGTCGAGCTTGAATTTTATGTGGTTGGAGATGTGGTCGTTGTGGAAGTTCTGGAGAAGAAGATCAGGTGGCGGCGGATGGGAAGGAGCCGGCGCGGTGGCTAGGGCAGAAGTGGCGGCGGGGTAGGAGGAGGGAAGGGAAGGAGAAGTCCCAGGTGGGGAGGACTGCGGCAAGGAGTGGGCGGCCGGAGAAGGGGTTCGCCGAAGATGTCCTCAAACGCCATGGCTGGGCGACTGATACCAAGCTAGAAGAGAGGATTTGCCGCACTGTATTAATTGCATTACTCAACAGAGTTACATGGTACATATAGGCCAAGCTCCCAACGACTCCCGTAAAGCTGGGCACGCAGGCCCCGTACGAGGAGTGGAGATCGTGATCCAAGAGAATAGGGATCGGTACAACAGTCATTTACAAGAGTACGCTACATCCAAAACGGTACATGAAATATGAACGTTAACACACGGCGACCCCCTCCGGCGAAGTCCTCACCGTCGTGCTCGTCCAGAAGGTTTAGTTTCAATGAAACCCCTTCTCCTCCTCCTCCTCCTTTTTCTTCTTCTGTTTCTAACCATGGTTTCGATGGTGAATGATCAATGGTTATGCAGTGACTCGATGGCTGGAAAGAGGACCATGGAGGATGGAGGAGGACTCCGCTCTGCACACCTTCGAGGAAGGCAATGTGCCTTGGGTTAATGATCCGGGATGGGCTTCGCGTAGTGTACGTGATTACAAAGACAATAATGATTATAAGATAAAGTGTTCCAATAGAAATAAATATTGAAACAAATAGAGATCATGTGTGGAAGGGGGTAAAATTTAGCAATGACTGACGGGATTTCAATTCTATGTTTTTCGTATTCCTGTGTTTGTAGAATACTATGAATCAAAGAGGCTCAAGCGGGACCATATGGTTTTATCCATTTTTACGGTACCCTGTACTACTACGGGTGAGGGGAGCAGTATAACAAAATCCCCCGTTGATCTCCCAGAGTTAGAATAGGCACTTGCTAATTTTGTATGTTTCCATAAAAGAAATCTTCGTGAAGGCCTAAGAGGCATTGGTAATGGGTGAGCCGACTGGGACCTCGCTCCGACCGCTGCTAGGCCGATGTTGCTGCCCCGTCCTTGACCTCGGCAGCTCGTTGTGACTGCCGCCATGCCCAGGCCGACCTTGCTGTTGCATTCGTGTATCCTGGACGCTCTTGCCATCACCGCTTGCCGCCGCCGCGTTTAACCTAGGTGGTTCTGTGCTCGTCGACCTTGGTGTCACGTCCGCAAACATGACCTATAAAGGGAAGGCGCTCAGGGGGCCGCCGGAACCCTAGCCGGCGGGCACTGTGGGTGTGCATGAAATGGAAGAGAACGAATGGGCTGGGTAGGTTGGGACGATGCGACGGCCGGATAAACTTCCTTTCCCTAAAACACCCTCACAACACGTATACTGTTGCAAAAAAGCGGCCAGTGCCAGCGCTACTGGTGGTGATGTTGTTGGTCCAACTAAAGCGGTATAGATTAATCACCACCCTGGGATTTCGCGAATGGACGGCCCATATTCATCACGAGGTACCATAAAAGAGCCTATAATTATGGGATGACAACGTCTAGTTACTTGAAACGGTCCTATCCATGTGTGAATGATTGAGCTCCTCCCGGTCCTTATCTCTTCGTCATGCATTTTTCGAAAAGGGACACTTTATTACTTAAAATATTTGAGCATTATACCCGGCCTCTGCATAACTAAGATGCACATAGCCAAACAAGGTCCTCTCACACAAAAAAAAAAAAAAAAAAAGGCGAAATACAAAGAAACATGTAGTGGAGGAGGGCCAATCCTTAGATCATGTTGCCACCCATGTTGGGTAAAAGTATCCCTCGCCGTAGCCTCCAATCGTGTACACACCTCCGTAAACAGGTCTCGATTCTCTACGCGTTGTAGAGAGGACCATAAACGAAGAGTCCCGGGACATCTATAGATAACCTGCAACGGAGAAGTACTTTTATCGTTAAAAACCTTCTCATTTCTACATAGCCAAAGTGACCAAATAACGGCAAGCGCTCCTACCCTGAGAAGAGTTCTAAACCTGTGATCAATCCCATGTAACCAGTTGCCAAATACATTAGTAACACTACAGGGAGGATACAAGCCAGAAGCTATTACTAACTCAATTTAGTAATAATTCAGCTCTATTTTCTTCATTGATAGCTGCGTTAGGGTAGTTTATGCACGATGGCCACGACATAAGATGGTTCGGCGAGGGCATGGTTTTTTGTGGTGGAAGGTGGTTGGGCGACGGCATGATTTTGTGTGGTCGTGCAGGGAGGCTATCATGTCAATGACAAATGCAACGGGCACTGCCGTTGTAACCAAACAGGCGCCAAAGACCATAATGATGATGAACACCATGGAATAAGCTGGCAGCAAGAGGAGAATGAAGAGAATGCCAGTGAGGAAATCTGAGGGGCCAGCGGAGCCGTCCTCCGCAGGAGCAGGAGGCGAATTATCCGCAGACATGGCCATACGCAGCTTACATCTCAGCCACGAGAAGTTGGCGATGGCATTCTTGACAGCGATGAAGAGGCGGTGGCTTGCACTTTTCCCATTGCGCAGCTTGCATATCAGTATCGAGATGAGGATGGGGATGTTTTGAAGGTGAAGCTTACATATCAGCCACGAGATGACAATATCCCCAGCGTCAAAGGCTTTGCAGATTCTGTGGAAGATGGCCAGGAGGCTTGTTCTTAGTCTATGGCGAGGGGAAGACAAGGAGGCCATCATTCCGCCCGTCCGGACTGGGAGGTGGAACAAGCAAGGAGAAATGGTGTTGGACTGTTGAATGTTTAGCCAAACTAAAGATGGTTGGTTGCGTCAACGAAATATGATCTAGGAATGTGACTAGGAAGCACCGATGGTGCTATATATATGAAAATTATTTGAGGACGTACGTGGCATTGTTAACTTTCCACGTTCCACAAAACTTCATCCTAACGGGCTATGCTATAGCATAGAGGCCCACGCTATGCTGTGGTCAACATACCTTTTTCCGAACGGGCTAACCGCCTTTCGATTAATTAAACATAACAAAAATATTTCGATGTTGAGTAGGAAACCCACCGCTCATTGTCAGCGGAAGGGACGATGATATCCACGCGAGCTAGTGGAGAGAACATATGGGGGATGGTGCGCTCATTGTTACTTTCTCATAAAATACTACCACTGGTGGCAGTTTCCCGGATGCATCCAGCTATCCTTGGACGGGCTAAAGTTGGTACCACGTCAACTTTGGCTTTTTAGTCGCCTTTTCCTCCGAGGAATAATCTCACACTGTCACCACCACCTGCATAGCCCCGCTACCATTGGATATGGCGCTTTGTTCACACTGCTTTCGACGTTGCATCGCTCAAGTCGCCTGATGGGCCGCGTTGCAAAGCTTGATGTTAGTTGGGTGAAGAAAACAACTTTTGCAACAGAGTTTTCATCAAGCAAATTGATCCTAACATAGATGAAAATGCCACCATTGCCTAGAACACAGAAAAATGCACAACATTCATATAAGGCACATTTTGATTGGATGCACGGATTAAAAGTTACAATGGTTTTAATATAAGGTAGTGCAGCTCCTTTCAGTTAGGCGCTGCACAAGGTGATGCAGCTCCTTTCACCTAGGCGCTGCACAACTAGGAGTGGGGTCCGGTCTAGCCCCGGGGTGTCACGTTGGTGAGGAGTGTAGCGCCTGTCAGTCAGACGCTACTCAGTGTAGTGCAGCGCCGACCTGTCAGGCGCTACATAAAAGGGTTGGCTGGGTGAATTTGTTTTGCCTACGGTTTAGTTTGTGAATTTTTTACTCCTCGAGGCCAGTTTTGTCCATTTTTCGCCGACGGTTTAGTTTGCGAAATAGTTACTCCTTGAGGTCAGCTTTTACAGTACATCTAAGAAATACTGACCATCCATTTCAGCTAACGAACGCACCAGATTTACCAATACTACAACACAGTTTGGGTAATATATTAAGGCATCAGGGACATTTTAGGTAGTTCACAATTGAAACTCAGCCAGGGCACACTGCGGTCGACCCAGGCCAGCGACCATGCAGCCCCCATGCTGCCCGTCGGCCGTCTACTCAGACGCACATAACCGTACTCTCCGTCGCACAAAACACCATTGCCACGGACACCACCTCCGGCCGCTGCCTTTCCTCCCCCATGCCACCACCGACGCCCGACACCGCCAACGACATGACACCGCCATCCTCGTCGGTGTTCCGCTCTCCCTCCTCTGTAGCTGTATGTGTGTGCTGCTGGTGCATGTGTGTTTCTAGTTCAGTGTTCTTGTGTGCGTGCTTGATGGATGGTGTCCTGCTGCGTACTATAGGGACGCGTTTGGTTGCCCGCATTTGGGCCAACCAGGCCCGCGCGGGATTGAACCGGCTGTTTGGTTGGCCTGTATACACTATTTGGCCTGCACGACATGAACTTTAAAGCACTCACAGCCAGGCCCGCGAGCTACGCCCAGATCGGCAGTTTCTCCAGAGCCAGGCTCGTGCGAGGTAGGGGAGGGGAATGCGGCGCGCAGCTCGTGCGAGCAGGGAGATGGCGCGAGCTCGCGCGCGTCTCCGAAAAAATCGGCGGGAAGATTTCGGCTCACCTCCCGTCGATTCGGTCGCCCTATTTAGCCCCCATCCTCTCACCGCCCAAAGCCCCGCCACCCTTCTCCCCCCTTTCGATCTTTCCCGCCGGTGCGCACCGGCACCGACGACCAGGTAAGCGGGGCTCCTTCACCGGCCGGCGATCAACGGCGGCGGCGACTCCCGTCCTCAACTTCTCCGACCCTTCCCACGTCCCCCCGAGCTGCAGCCATGGCCTCTGTGAGTTCAATGACCTCTTTCTCTGTGTTCGTTCAAGCTAGATCTAAGAAGACGTGGTCGTAGGGTTAGATGTGCAAGCATGTGGTTGGGTTGATTCGTGCATTAATCTTTGAGCAGATGCTAAATTTTGATGTAGTGGTATCTATTTGTGTTGGATCGGTGTAGATTGAGTAGTATGATAATGATGAGCACTATGGATGAACACTATGGATTCATAGCTAGTTGTGTAGGATTTGTAGCATGCTAGAGTAGCTATTTGTGATGAACACAATGGATTCATAGCTAGTTCTGATGTTGTGGTAGCTATTGGTGATGGATTCATATCTAATTGGCATGTATGCTCCTACTTTCATAGATCGTCCGGTTGCTAGTTCTGATGTTGTGGTACTGTGTGTTTTTTTGCTTACTGTGTATGCGTGATACGATTGTAGGACATGACCACGCAGATGCAAGATCTTAGTCAGGCCCTTATCCTGTCGGACAGCCAGTTTGCGGCCTCCTATGTCGAGGACTCGCAGCCCCTCATCGATCAGAACATGCCTGCTGATTCAGACGTGTTCGTGGTTTCACCTTCTTGCTTTGTGCCAGTTGTGCTCATTGAGCCAACTGCCAATTCTGCTGTCGCTGCACTGATGACCCACAAGTATATGGGATCAATTGTAGCCTTTTCGATAAGTAAGAGTGTCGAACCCAACGAGGAGCAGAAGGAAATGACAAGTGGTTTTCAGCAAGGTGATGTCTGCAAGTGCTAAAATTGTAAGTAACAGAGTAGTTTGATAGCAAGATAATTTGTAACGAGCAAACAACGATAATAGTAACAAAAGTGCAGCAAGGTAGCCCAATCCTTTTGAGGCAAAGGACAGGCTAAAACGGTCTCTTATAATAAGCAAAGCGTTCTTGAGGGTACACAGAAATTTCATCTAGTCACTTTCATCATGTTGGTTCGATTTGTGTTCGCTACTTTGATAATTTGATATGTGGGTGGACCGGTGCTTAGGTGCTGTTCTTACTTGAACAAACCTCCTACTTATGATTAACCCCCTCGCAAGCATCCGCAACTACGAGAAAAGTATTAAAAATAAATTCTAACCATAGCATTAAACTTTTGGATCCAATCGGTCCCTTACGGAATAGCGCATAAATTAGGGTTTAAGCTTCTGTCACTCTCGCAACCCATCATCTAATTACTACTGCACAATGCGTTCCCTTAAGCCCAAATATGGTGAAGTGTCATGTAGTCGACGTTCACATGACAACACTAAGGGAATCACAACATACATACTATCAAAATATTGAACACATATCAAGTTCACATGACTACTTGCAACATGATTTCTCCTGTGACCTCAAGAACAAAAGTAACTACTCACAAGTGATGAACATGCTCAAGATCAGAGGGTTATTAAATAGCATAATGGATCTGAACATATAATCTTCCACCAAATAAACCATATAGTAATCAACTACAAGATGTAATCAACACTACTAGTCACCCACAAGTACCAATCTATAGTTCCAGTACAAAGATTGAACACAAGAGATGAACTAGGGTTTGAGAGTAGATGGTGATGTTGAAGATGTTGATGGAGATTGCCCTCCCCAAGATGGGAGAGTTGTTGATGATGATGATGACGATGATTTCCCCCTCCGGGAAGTTCCCCCGGCGGAATCGCTCCGCCGGAGGGCAAAAGTGCTCCTGCTCAAGTTCCGCCTCGAGACGGCGGCGCTTCGTCCCGAAAGCCCTCTCCTAATTTTTTCTAGGTCAAAATGACTTATATACCAGAAGATGGACACCGGAGGTGGGCCGAGGTGGGCACAACCCAACTGGGCGCGCCTCTGGTAGTTATTCGCTCCAATAACTCTTATTTATTCCATAAAAATTCCTCGTGAAGTTTCAGGTCATTTGGAGTTGTGCAGAATAGGCAGCCTGACGTAGCTTTTTCAGGTCCAGATTTCCAGCTGCCGGAATTCTCCCTCTTTGTGTGAACCTTGCATATTATGAGAGAAAAGGCATTAGAATTATTCCAAAAAGCATTATTATGCATAAAAACATTATAAATAACAGTAGGTAAACATGATGCAAAATGGACGTATCAACTCCACAAGCTTAGACCTCGCTTGTCCTCAAGCAAAAACCAAAATCAAAAACATGCCCACATGCTTAGAGAGAGAGGTGTCGATAAAAACAAAATACGGACATAGAAGCAACAAAATTAAACATAAGACTTTTATCATAGAACTTTTATCATAGACTTCTCATGAATAAGTAACAATTCATCACACCATCAAAGTATAAAGCATAAACTATATTGGAAACCAACAAACTATGTTCTCAGTCAACCTTGCAACTACAATTCATCATCTTTTCAGGAAGGGTCATGTATCGGAGCCTTTAGGCAAGTCCACATACTCAACCATCATATAGTCTTCTATGATTGCTAGCACTCACCGCATACACATGAGCAAAACGTTTCAACCGGACACATAGGAAGATAGGGGCTTATAGTTTCGCCTCCTAACATACTCACCTCAAGGGTGATGTCAACAATAATAACTCATGCTACCCATATCTAACTGGATATATGTGCCTAGATCTTTCCTCACCACATGATGCTTGCCAAAAGAGAAAAATAAAAAGGAATAGAGAGAAAAACTTTGACTCTTGCATGAAAGTAAATACATAAAAGTAAAAGATAGGCCCTTCGCAGAGGGAAGCTGAGGTTGCCATGCGCTTTTTGTTTGTATGCTCAATCCCTTAGTGCAAAAGAACGTCACATTATATTGCCCCTTATGATGGCACCCTTTATTATGCAGTCTGTCGCTTTTATTCTTTGCCATCACAAGTTCGTACAACGCTCAATTTTCTCTTACACTAAATGATCTAACACTTTTAGAAGCAATTTTTATTGCCTTATTGCACCGATGACAACTTACTTGAAGGATCTTACTCAATCCATAGGTAGGTATGGTGGACTCTTGAAACAAGATTTGGGTTTAAGGGTTTTTGGATGCACAAGTAGTATCTCTACTTGGTGCGGAATTTTTGGCTAGCAAAGATGGAGGGCAAGCACCACATGTTAAAGGATCTATGACAATATAACTTCTATGTGAATATGAACAAACATAAATCATTACGTTGTCTTCCTTGTCCAACGTCAACAATTTTGGCATATAATATTTTGATGGGGGCTCACAATCATAAAAGATTTCCAAGATAGTGTATTTGCATGTAAATCTTCTCTTCCCTTATTAATTCTTTCATGAATTGCATCATTGACCAATGCTATGTTTGTCAATCTACAATAAAATTTTCTACTTATACTTTTCCTTATGTGATGTCATTACTCACCATAAGATTACCATATGATCTTTTTCATTTATTTCCTTTCTTTTTATTGAAACATGAAAGTAAGGAAAGCAAAACTCAAACTAAACTTTATTATATATCTCACACACGATTACAAGGATAGATCACTAAGCATACTCTCAAAAAGAAAGGATCGAACTAAATTTTTATTCATCTAAAGCAAAAGATGATTATGGATCGAACTAAAATAAATAAAGGCAAAAGATAGTGGAGGTGATACGATACCGGGGCACCTCCTCCAAGCTTGGCGTAAGCCAAGGGGAGTGCCCATACCCGATACTCAATTTTCTTTTGGTGATGAAGAAGGAGGTGGTGGTGAAATGACTCCCAATATATTCATGAGTGCCTCCTTCATGCCTTTAATCTCCCGAAGGGCTTTATGAAGCAACTCAGTGTTTTTCTCCACTTCAGCCATAATATGCTTATTCTCCGGCCCCCAAGAACTTGCTCCTGCATCACTTTCTCTTGGACGAGATATGTCCCAATTGGACGATATGTGTACACGAGGAGTGTTTTTGAACCCATAATTGTGAATCAAATTGTGAAAATTGTTACGATGTAACCTGTGTAAAGGCCTCCTTGGTGGGAGTTCTTCTTGAACTTCAAGGTTCTCTTGACTGTTTGATGATCTTATGGCCTGGTGAGGATTAGGACGAGTGGAGATGCCAGCCAATGTGCCCCTCTCGGAGGCCGGAGAGTAAACTCCAGGAGAGTTTTTTTCATCTTCCTCCATGGCAACCTCTTCGACTCCTTCTCTCCTTAGCTCCCCCTGTGGCAACCAAGCATCACCTTCTTCATGGTTGGAGAAGGGAGAATCCATGGTACCTGGCCTGACAGATCTGACAGAAAACAACAAGAAAAGAAAATAGAAGATTTCTCCGCGATACGGTGGTCAATAGGTTCGGGGGGTATATAAAGAGTTTTTATCTTGAGAAACAAGCAAACGGAAGAAAAACGGAGTCTGGAAGGTACCCGAGGTGGGCACAACCCACCTGCCAGGCGCGCCCAGGTGTCTTGTGCCCACCAGGGTGACCTTCCTGGTTGTTTCTTATTTTCCTAATTTTTGTTACATTCAAAAACGGACATAAAATATTTTTGCAGATTTTTCGGAGTCCGTTGATACGTCTTCAACGTATCTATAATTTTTGATTGTTCCATGCTATTATATTATCTGCTTTGGATGTTTTATATGCATTAATATGCTATTTTATATGATTTTTGGGACTAACCTATTAACCTAGAGCCCAGTGCCAGTTCCTGTTTTTTCCTTGTTTTAGAGTTTCGCAGAAAAGGAATACCAAACAGAGTCCAAACGGAATGAAACTTTCGCGATGATTTTTCTTGGACCAGAAGACATCCAGAGGGCTTGGAGTGCACGTCAGGAAAGCCACGAGGCGGCCACAAGGTCGGGAGCCGCGCCCAGGTTGGTAGGGCGTGCCCCCCACCCTTGTGGGCCCCTCGTGACTCCACCGACGTATTTCTTCCGCCTATATATTCTCAAATATCCCAAAACCTACCAGGGGAGCCACAAATCCACTTTTCCACCGCCGCAACCTTCTGTACCCGTGAGATCCCATCTAGGAGCCTTTTCCGGCGTCCTGCCGGAAGGGGATTCGATCACGGAGGGCTTCTACATCAACACCATTGCCTCTCCGATGAAGCGTGAGTAGTTTACCACAGACCTACGGGTCCATAGCTAGTAGCTAGATGGCTTCTTCTCTCTCTTTGATTCTTAATACAAAGTTCTCCTCGATGTTCTTGGAGATGTATTCGATGTAATACTTTTTTGCGGCGTGTTTGCCGAGATCCGATGAATTGTGGATTTATGATCAGCTTATCTATGAATATTATTTGAATCTTCTCTGAATTCTTTTATGCATGATTTGATATCTTTGCAAGTCTCTTCGAACTATCGATTTGGTTTGGCCAACTAGATTGGTTTTTCTTGCAATGGGAGAAGTGCTTAGCTTTGGGTTCAATCTTGCGGTGTCCTTTCCCAGTGACAGTAGGGGCAGCAAGGCACGTATTGTATTGTTGCCATCGAGGATAACAAGATGGGGTTTTCATCATATTGCTTGAGTTTATCCCGCTACATCATGTCATCTTACTTAATGCGTTACTCTGTTCTTATGAACTTAATACTCTAGATGCAGGTAGGAGTCGGTCGATGTGTGGCTTAATAGTAGTAGATGCAGGCAGGAGTCGGTCGATGTGTGGCTTAATAGTAGTAGATGCAGGCAGGAGTCGGTCTACTTGATACGGACGTGATGCCTATATTCATGATCATTGCCTTAGATATCGTCATAACTTTGCGCTTTTCTATCAATTGCTCGGCAGTAATTTGTTCACCCACCGTAATATTTTCTATCTTGAGAGCAGCCTCTAGTGAAACCTATGGCCCCCGGGTCTATTTTCCATCATATAAGTTTCCAATCTAGAATTTTAGTTTCCTATTTACTTTCTTTGCAATCTTTTACTTTTCGTTCCATAAACCAAAAATACCAAAAACATTACTTTACCGTTTATCCATCTATATCATATCTCACTTTGCAAATAACCGTGAAGGGATTGACAACCCTTTTATCGTGTTGGGGGCAAGTTGGTGTTTGTTTGTGCAGGTATTCGGTGGCTTGCGCGTTGTCTCCTACTGGATTGATACCTTGGTTCTCAAAAGCTGTGGGAAATACTTACTCTACTTTGCTGCATCACCCTTTCCTCTTCAAGGGGAAAACCAACGCAAGCTCAAGAGGTAACAGGAAGAATTTCTGGTGCCGTTGCCGGGGAGATCTACGTCAAGCCGAGACATACCAAGTACCCATCATAAACTGTCATCCCTCGCACTACATTATTCGCCATTCGCCTCTCGCTTTCCTCTCCCCCACTTCTAAAACGATTTTCGAAAAGATTCGCATTTTCTTCGCCCCTCTTCCGTTCGTCTTCTTCGTTTGCTTTTTGTGTGCTCGTGTGTTGGATCACTTGCTTTGTCGCAATGTCTCCTCCAAAAAAGTTGACCCTCACCTTAGGAGGTTAGACGAAATTGAAAATAATGTTAGAAACTTCATGTCTTTGCAATTTGAGCATAACAATTTCTTTAGAAACGAACTCAAGGAGCAGAAAAGTTTTATGGAATATATGAATAAAGAGCTGGATGATATGTCTAAGGAATTCTATGGTTTGAGATCTCAGTTTGCGCATCTTGAAAATTTAGTAGGTCAAATCTCTGATAAACAAGCTACTTTAGTAAACAAAATGGCCACCAAACCAGAGGCTTTGAATAATGGTGAAGATCTTAAAGTGATTGATGAGACTCCTATTGAATCTTTGTTTTCCAATGTAAATCTTGATAAAGATGGGACTAGAGATGAGTCAACTTTAGTTAGAAGGCATCCCAATGATTCAGAGTTTTTAGATCTTGATGCAGAAATTGATAAAAGTGGGATTGAAGAGGTCAAAACTTTAAATAGCAATGAACCCACTCTTTTGGATTTCAAGGAATTTAATTATGATAATTGTTCTTTAATATATTGTATTTCCTTGTTGTAATCCATGTTGAACTCTCCTCATGCTTATAATCAAAACAAAGCTTTTACTAAACATATCGTTGATGCTATGATGCAATCTTATGAAGAAAAGCTTGAATTGGAAGTCTCTATTCCTAGAAAACTTTATGATGAGTGGGAACCTACTATTAAGATTAAGATCAAAGATTATGAATGCCATGCTTTGTGTGATTTGGGTGCTAGTGTTTCCACGATTCCAAAAACTTTATGTGATGTGTTAGGTTTCCATGAATTTGATGATTGTTCCTTAAATTTGCATCTTGCGGATTCCACTATTAAGAAACCTATGGAAAGGACTAATGATGTTCTTATTATTGCAAATAGGAATTATGTGCCCGTAGATTTCATTGTTCTTGATATAGATTGCAATCATACATGTCCTATTATTCTTGGTCGACCTTTCCTTAGAACGATTGGTGCAATTATTGATATGAAAGAAGGAAACATTAAATTTCAATTTTCGTTAAGGAAAGGCATGGAACACTTCCCTAAAAAGAAAATTAAATTGCCTTATGAATCTATTATGAGAGCCACTTATGGATTGCATGCCAAAGATGATAACACTTAGATCTATTCGTGTTTTTATGCCTAGCTAAGGGCGTTAAACATTAGCGCTTGTTGGGAGGCAACCCAATTTTATTTTTGTTTTTATTTTTTTGGTTCTATTTTGCAATAAATTTTTCATCTAGCCTCTGGTTAGATGTGGTTTTGTGTTTTAATTAGTGTTTGTGCCAAGTAAGACCTTTGGGATGGCTTATGGTGATAGTTGATTTGATCCTGCTGAAAAACAGAAACTTTTGCGCTCAGAAAAACAATTCTTATTTTTTACTGGAGCATGGAAAAACTCTGAATTTTTTACACAAGATTGATATACGAATTGCCTCTGTTGTCCTAATTGTTCAGAAGTTTTGGAGTTACATAAGTATTAGAACAATTTAGATCTTTACAGACTGTTCTGTTTTTGACAGATTCTGTTTTCTATGTGTTGTTTGCTTATTTTGATGCATCTATGGCTAGTATCGGGGGGTATGAACCATGGAAAAGTTGGAATACAGTAGATATTACACCAATATAAATAAAGAATGAGTTCACAACAGTACCAAAAGTGGTGATTTATTTTCTTATACTAACGGGGCTTACGAGATTTTCTGTTGAGTTTTGTGTTGTGAAGTTTTCAAGTTTTGGGTAAGGATTTGATGGACTATGGAATATGGAGTGGCAAGAGCCTAAGCTTGGGGATGCCCAAGGAACCCCAAGGTAATATTCAAGTACAACCAAGAGCCTAAGCTTGGGGATGCCCCGGAAGGCATCCCCTCTTTCGTCTTCGTCTATCGGTAACTTTACTTGAGGCTATATTTTTATTCATCAAATGATATGTGTTTTGCTTGGAGCGTCTTGTATGATTTGAGTCTTTACTTTTTAGTTTACCACAATCATCCTTGATGTACACACCTTTTGAGAGAGACACGCATGAATCATGATTTATCAGAATACTCTATGTGCTTCACTTATATCTTTTGAGCTAGGCAAAATTGCTCTAGTGCTTCACTTATATCTTTTTAGAGCACGGCGGTGGTTTTATTTTATAGAAATTGATGAACTCTCGCACTTCACTTATATTATTTTGAGAGTCTTTAAAACAGCATGGTAATTTGGTTTGGTTATAAATTTAGTCCTAATATGATAGGCATCCAAGAGGGATATAATAAAAACATTCATATAAAGTGCATTGAATACTATGAGAAGTTTGATTCATTATGATTGTTTTGAGATATGAAGATGGTGATATTAGAGTCATGCTAGTGAGTAGTTGTGAATTTGAGAAATACTTGTGTTAAGGTTTGTGAGTCCCGTAGCATGCACGTATGGTGAACCGTTATGTAACGAAGCTAGAGCATGAGATATTTTTTGATTGTCTTCCTTATGAGTGGCGGTCGGGGACGAGCGATGGTCTTTTCCTACCAATCTATTCCCCTAGGAGCATGCGCGTAGTACTTTGTTTCGATGACTAATAGATTTTTACAATAAGTATGTGAGTTCTTTATGACTAATGTTGAGTCCATGGATTATACGCACTCTCACCTTTCCGCCATTGCTAGCCTCTCTGGTACCGCGCAACTTTCGCCGGTACCATAAACCCACCATATACCTTCCTCAAAACAGCCACCATACCTACCTATTATGGCATTTCCATAGCCATTCCGAGATATATTGCCATGCAACTTTTCACCGTTCCGTTTATTATGACACGCTTCATCATTGTCATATTGCTATGCATGATCATGTAGTTGACATCGTATTTGTGGCAAAGCCACCGTTCATCATTTTTTTGTACATGTCGCTCTTGATTCATTGCACATCCCGGTACACGGCCGGAGGCATTCATATAGAGTCATATTTTGTTCTGAATATCGAGTTGTAATTTTTTAGTTGTAAAGTAAATAAAAGTGTGATGATCTTCATTATTAGAGTATTGTCCCATGTGAGGAAATAAAAAAGAAGAGAGAAAAGGCCAAATAAAAAAAGAGAAGGCCCAAAAAAATGAGAGAAAAAGAGAGAAGGGACAATGTTACTATCCTTTTGCCACACTTGTGCTTCAAATTAGCACCATGATTTTCATGATAGAGAGTTTCCTATGATATCACTTTCATATACTAGTGGGAATTTTCATTATAGAACTTGGCTTGTATATTCCAACAATGGGCTTCCTCAAAACGCCCTAGGTCTTCATGAGCAAGCAAGTTGGATGCACAACCACTTAGTTTTTTTTTTTGAGCTTTCATAAACTTATAGCTCTAGTGCATCTGTTGCATGGCAATCCCTACTCACCCACATTGATATCTATTAATGGGCATCTCCATAGCCCATTGATACGCTTAGTTGATGTGAGACTATCTCCTTCTTTTTGTCTTCTCCACAACCACCGTCTATTCCACCTATAGTGCTATGTCCATGGCTCACGCTCATGTATTGCGTGAAAGTTGAAAAGGTTTGAGAACATCAAAAGTATGAAACAATTGCTTGGCTTGTCTTCGGGGTTGTGCATGATTTGAATATTTTGTGTGATGAAGATGGAGCATAGCCAGACTATATGATTTTGTAGGGATAAGATTTCTTTGGCCATGTTATTTTGAGAAGACATAATTATTTTGTTAGTATGCTTAAAGTATTATTGTTTTTATATCAATATTAAACTTTTGTTTTGAATCATACGGATCTGAACATTCATGCCACAATAAAGAGAATTACATGATAAATATGTTAGGTAGCATTCCACATCAAAAATTCTGTTTTTACCATTTACCTACTCGAGCACGAGCAGGAATTAAGCTTGGGGATGCTTGATACGTCTCCAACGTATCTATAATTTTTTATTGTTCCATGCTATTGTATTATTTGTTTTGGATGTTTTATATGCATTAATATGCTATTTTATATGATTTTTGGGACTAACCTACTAACCTAGAGCCCAGTGCCACTTCCTGTTTTTTTCCTTGTTTTAGAGTTTCGCAGAAAAGGAATACCAAACGGAGTCCAAACGGAATGAAACTTTCGCGATGATTTTTCTTGGACCAGAAGACATCCAGAGGGCTTGGAGTGCACGTCAGAAAAGCCACGAGGCGGCCACAAGGTCGGGAGCCGCGCCCAGGGGGGTAGGTCGCGCCCCCCACCCTTGTGGGCCCCTCGTGACTCCACCGACGTATTTCTTCCGCCTATATATTCTCAAATATCCCAAAACCTACCAGGGGAGCCACGAAACCACTTTTCCACTGCCGCAACCTTCTGTACCCGTGAGATCCCATCTAGGGGCCTTTTCCGGTGTCCTGCCGGAGGGGGATTTGATCATGGAGGGCTTCTACATCAACACCATTGCCTCTCCGATGAAGCGTGAGTAGTTTACCATAGACCTACGGGTCCATAGCTAGTAGCTAGATGGCTTCTTCTCTCTCTTTGATTCTCAATACAAAGTTCTCCTCGATGTTCTTAGAGATCTATTCGATGTAATACTTTTTTGCGGTGTGTTTGCCGAGATCCGATGAATTGTGGATTTATGATCAGCTTATCTATGAATATTATTTGAATCTTCTCTGAATTCTTTTATGCATGATTTGATATCTTTGCAAGTCTCTTCGAACTATAGATTTGGTTTGGCCAACTAGATTGGTTTTTCTTGCAATGGGAGAAGTGCTTAGCTTTGGGTTCAATCTTGCGGTGTCCTTTCCCAGTGACAGTAGGGGCAACAAGGCACGTATTGTATTGTTGCCATCAAGGATAACAAGATGGGGTTTTCATCATATTGCTTGAGTTTATCCCGCTACATCATGTCATCTTACTTAATGCGTTACTCTGTTCTTATGAACTTAATACTCTAGATGCAGGCAGGAGTCGGTCGATGTGTGGAGTAATAGTAGTAGATGCAGGCAGGAGTCGGTCTACTTGATAGGGACGTGATGCCTATATTCATGATCATTGCCTTAGATATCGTCATAACTTTGCGCTTTTCTATCAATTGCTCGGCAGTAATTTGTTCACCCACCATAATATTTTCTATCTTGAGAGAAGCCTCTAGTGAAACCTATGGCCCCCAGGTCTATTTTCCATCATATAAGTTTCCGATCTACAATTTTAGTTTCCTATTTACTTTCTTTGCAATCTTTTACTTTTCGTTCCATAAACCAAAAATACCAAAAACATTACTTTACCGTTTATCCATCTATATCAGATCTCACTTTGCGAATAACCGTGAAGGGATTGACAACCCCTTTATCGCGTTGGGTGCAAGTTGGTGTTTGTTTGTGCAGGTATTCGGTGGCTTGCGCGTTGTCTCCTACTGGATTGATACCTTGGTTCTCAAAAGCTGAGAGAAATACTTACTCTACTTTGCTGCATCACCCTTTCCTCTTCAAGGGAAAAACCAATGCAAGCTCAAGAGGTAGCACCCGTTTACTTACCGTATCACGTACCTCCTCTTTTTCACGATTCTGGAGTGTTCCGGAAGGTTTCTTTTATATGTTCTTCCAGTGTCATAGTTTGGATAATATTGCTTTCAACATTAATGGGCGTACCTGGGATATAATGTTTTA
Organism: Thinopyrum elongatum; assembly: GCA_011799875.1. Taxonomy (NCBI): domain Eukaryota; kingdom Viridiplantae; phylum Streptophyta; class Magnoliopsida; order Poales; family Poaceae; genus Thinopyrum; species Thinopyrum elongatum. The sequence goes on along the minus strand of CM022298.1, from coordinate 725,302,330 downwards.
TTCATGGCCCATTAACAACCTTCGGGTTAGTACCTTTGGCATTATTTATTTTGATTGCTCCAGACCGATAAACCTCCTCGATAACATAGGGTCCTTCCCATTTGGAGAGGAGTTTTCCTGCAAAGAATCTGAAACGAGAGTTGTACAAAAGAACATATTCTCCAACTTTGAACTCACGCTTTTGGATTCTTTTATCATGCCATCTTTTAAATTTTTCTTTAAATAACTTGGCATTTTCATAAGCTTGGGTTCTCCATTCATCTAGTGAGCTAATATCAAATAACCTCTTTTCACCAGCAAGTTTGAAATCATAGTTGAGTTCTTTAATTGCCCAATATGCTTTATGTTCTAACTCAAGAGGCAAATAACAAGCTTTTCCATAAACCATTTTATAAGGAGACATACCCATAGGATTTTTATATGCTGTTCTATAAGCCCAAAGTGCATCATCTAATTTCTTAGACCAATTCTTCCGGGACCTATTGACAGTCTTTTGCAAAATTAATTTTATTTCTCTATTGCTAAGTTCAACTTGACCACTAGACTGAGGATGATAGGGTGATGTAATTCTATGGTTAACATCATACTTGGCAAGCATTTTACGGAAAGCAACATGAATAAAGTGTGAACCACCATCAGTCATTAAATATCTAGGGACTCCAAACCTTGGGAAAATAACTTCCTTAAGCATTTTAATAGAGGTGTTGTGATCAGCACTACTAGTTGGAATAGCTTCTACCCACTTAGTAACATAATCAACAGCAACCAAAATATGAGTATACCCATTAGAGAAAGGAAAATGTCCCATGTAATCAAACCCCCAAACATCAAATGGTTCAACAACAAGTGACTAATTCATAGGCATTTCTTGACGCTTACCGATGTTACCTATTCTTTGACATTCATCACAAGATAAGACAAACTTACGAGCATCCTTGAAGAGAGTAGGCCAATAAAACCCAGATTGCAATACCTTGTGAGCAGTTCTGTCTCCCGCATGATGTCCTCCATAAGCTTCGGAGTGACATTTCCGTAGGATTTGTCCCTGTTCATGCTTAGGTACACAACGTCTAATAATACCATCTACTCCTTCTTTATAAAGATGTGGATCATCCCAGAAGTAATGTCTTAAATCATAGAAGAATTTTTTCTTTTGTTGGTATGTGAAACTAGGTGGTAAATATTTAGCAACAATGTAATTAGCATAGTCAGCATACCAAGGAGTGTTATGAGAAACATTTATTGCAGCTAACTGCTCATCAGGAAAACTATCATCAATAGGTAGTGGGTCATCAAGGACGTTCTCCAACCTAGACAAGTTACCAGCTATGGGGTTCTCCGCTCCTTTTCTATCAGTGAAATGCAAATCAAATTCTTGTAGCAAGAGAACCCATCGAATAAGTCTAGGTTTAGCATCTTTCTTTTCCATAAGATCTAAATTTATCACAAGCAAACACCACTGCTAGAAATTCTTTTTCAGTAGTAGCATAATTTCGTTGTGCACTGTCTAGAGTTTTACTAGGATAATGAATAACATTTAGTTTCTTATCAACTCTTTGTCCAAGAACAACACCAACAACATAATCACTAGCATCACACATAATTTCAAAAGGCAAGCTCCAATCAGGTGGTTGAACAATAGGTGCAGAAATTAAGGCTTTCTTGAGTGTTTCAAAGGCTTCTAAACAATCATCATAAAAAAACGAAAGGAATATCCTTTTGCAAAAGATTCGTAAGAGGCCTAGAAATTTTAGAAAAGTCTTTGATAAATCTCCTATAGAAACCAGCATGACCAAGGAAACTACGAATACCTTTGATATCTTTAGGACATGGTATTTTCTCAATTGCATCAACCTTAGCCTTGTCCACCTCAATACCTCTTTCAGAAATTTTATGGCCCAAAACAATACCTTCATTAACCATAAAGTGGCACTTCTCCCAATTCAAGACAAGATTTGTTTGCTCACATCTCTGCAAAAACTCGATCAAGATTGCTTAAACAATCATCAAAAGACTTCCCATAAACAGAAAAGTCATCCATGAAAACCTCAACAATCTTTTCACAAAAGTCAGAGAATATAGCAGTCATAAATCTTTGAAAGGTAGCAGGTGCATTGTATAAACCAAAAGGCATACGTCTATAAGCATAAGTTCCAAAAGGACAAGTAAAAGTGGTTTTTTCTTGATCAGGTTGAGAAACAGGTATTTGTGAAAAACCAGAATATCCATCAAGGAAGCAAAAATGTGTGTGCTTAGATAATCTTTCTAGCATTTGATCAATAAAAGGCAGAGGGTAATGATCTTTTCTAGTTGCTTTGTTTAATTTTCAAAAATCAATTACCATTCTATAGCCTGTAACGATTCTTTGTGGAATGAGTTCATTCTTATCATTAGGAACAACAGTAATACCTCCCTTCTTAGGGACACAATGAACAAGACTTACCTATCTACTATCAGCTATAGGATAGATTATACCTGCTTCTAGAAGTTTTAATATTTCCATTCTTACCACTTCTTTCATCTTCGGATTTAACCGACGTTGGTGATCAACAACGGGTTTAGCATCAGGTTCCATATTAATCTTATGTTGACATAGAGTGGGACTAATGCCCTTAAGATCATCAAGAGTATATCCAATAGCAGCTCGGTGCTTCCTTAGAACTTTCAATAATCTTTCTTCTTCATATTCTGAAAGGTTAGCACTAATAATAACAGGATATATCTTCTTCTCATCAAGATAAGCATATTTCAAAGTATCTGACAATTGTTTTAATTCAAACACAGGATCACCTTTAGGTGGAGGAGGACCTCCTAGAGTTTCAATAGGCAAATTGTGTTTAAGCAGAGGATGTTGTTCAAAGAAAATCTTATCTATTTCGTTTCTTTCATGCATATGTAAATCATGCTCATGGTCTAGCAGATATTGTTCTAAAGGATCAGTAGGAGGTACAACAATAGAAGCAAGACCAATTATTTCATCCTTACTAGGCAATTCTTTTTTATGAGGTCTTCTACTGAACTTGGAAAAATTAAACTCATGAGACTCATCACCAAAGCTGACACCGACAGTTTGTTTCTCACAATCTATTTTAGCATTAACGATGTTCAAGAAAGGTCTACCAAAGATAATGGGGCAAAAGTCATCTTGCGGGGAACCAAGAACAAGAAAATCAGTAGGATATTTTATTTTCCCACACAAGACTTCAACGTCCCTAACAATCTCAAGTGGTGTGATGGTGTCTCTATTAGCAAGTTTAATAGTAACATCTATGTCTTCTATTTCAGCGGGTGCTATGTCATCCATAATTTCTTGATATAAGATAAAAGGAATAGCACTCATGCTAGCACCTATGTCACATAAACTAAGATAACAGTGATCTCCTATCTTAACTGAGACAACAGGCATGCCAACAACGGGTCTATGTTTATCTTTTTCATCGGGTTTGGCAATTCTAGCAGCTTCATCACAGAAGTAAATAACATGCCCATCTATATTATCGACCAGGAGATCTTTAATCATAGCAACACTAGGTTCTACCTTGATTTGTTCAGCTGGTTTAGGTGTTCTAATATAACTTTTGTTGATCACAGTTGAAACTTTAGCATGTTCCTTCATCCTAACAGGGAAAGGTGGTTTCACAATATAAGCAGTAGGAACAACTGGATCAACATTATAAATAATAGTTTCATCATTAGCTGGTACCGGTTCTTTAATTTCTTCTTTAATTGGTGGGTGATATTTAAACCACTTCTCTTTAGGGAGATCAACATGAGTAGCAAAAGATTCACAAAAGGAGTCTACCATCTCAGAGTCAAGTCCATATTTAGTGCTAAACTTTTGAAAAGCATCGGTATTCAAAAAAGATTTAACACAATCAAACTTAAGCTTAATACCCGACTCTTTACCTTCATCGAGTTCCCAATCTTCAGAGTTGCGTTTAATTCTTTCTAAGAGATCCCACCGGAATTCAATAGTCTTCTTCATAATAGAACCAGCACAAGAAGTATCAAGCATGGATCGGTCATTATGAGAAAGCCGAGCATAAAAATTCTGAATAATAAATTCTCTTGAGAGCTCATGATTGGGGCATGAATATAATATTGACTTAAGCCTCCCCCAAGCTAGAGCGATACTTTCTCCTTCACGAGTCCAAAAATTATATATATAATTCCGATCATGATGAACTAGATGCATAGGATATTTTTTTGGTGAAACTCCAATTTCAATCGATTCCAGTTCCAAGATCCAATATCATCGCATAGCCTATACCATGCCAATGCCTTTCCCTTCAAAGATAAAGGAAAAACCTTCTTCTTAGCTTCATCTCCGGGTAAACCTGCAAGCTTAAACAATCCACAAATTTCATCCACATATATCAAGTGCATATCAAACTCCGCCTATGTTGTCTCAACATAACCGGTCCCAAGCCCGGATAAAGGAGGAGGGTTGTGATAGGCTTGGCGAGCCAACATAAAAACTCAGCCACTCTTATGGAGATGAAACCCAAAAGATTTTCGTTGGGGCGTAACCCTCTCAGCGACGCGCCACATCGGAACCCGGGTGTGGTGGAAAATGGGCAAGGGCCGGGTCGTCACCCCCTCGGTGACGTGCCGTATCTTGATCCGGATACGGTGGCAAGTGAGCGAGGATTGGGTCGTCGCATCCTTAGTGGCGCGCTACATCGGCGCCCGGATGTAGTGGAAAATGAGCAAGGGTCTTCGCATTTGACTCGACGACTGCGAATGGTAAGGAAGCTAGCCGAGCCTAGGAGGATTCGCTTAGGTAGCTGGAACGTAGGGTCTCTGACAGGGAAGCTTCGGGAGCTAGTTGATGCAGCAGTGAGGAGAGGTGTTGATATCCTGTGCGTCCAAGAAACCAAATGGAGGGGACAGAAGGCGAAGGAGGTGGAGGATATCGGCTTCAAGCTGTGGTACACGGGGACGGCTGCAAACAGAAATGGCGTAGGCATCTTGATCAACAAGAGCCTCAAGTATTGAGTGGTAGACGTCAAGAGACGCGGGGACCGGATTATCCTGGTCAAGCTGGTAGTTGGGGACTTAGTTCTCAATGTTATCAGCGCGTATGCCCCGCAAGTAGGCCACAATGAGAACACCAAGAGGGAGTTCTGGGAAGGCCTGGAAGACATGGTTAGGAGTGTACCGATTGGCGAGAAGCTCTTCATAGGAGGAGATCTCAATGGCCATGTAGGTACATCTAACACATGTTTTGAAGGGGCGCATGGGGGCTTTGGCTATGGCATCAGGAACCAAGAAGGAGAAGATGTCTTAAGCTTTGCTCTAGCCTACGACATGATTATAGCTAACACCCTCTTTAGAAAGAGAGAATCACATCTGGTGACTTTTAGTAGTGGTCAACACTCTAGCCAGATTGATTTCATCCTCTCGAGAAGAGAAGATAGGCGTGCGTGCCTAGACTGTAAGGTGATACCTGGAGAGAGTGTTGTACCTCAGCATAAGCTGGTGGTTGCTGACTTCCGCTTTCGGATTCGTGTCCAGCGGGATAAGCGTGCCAAAGTCGCTAGAACGAAGTGGTGGAAGCTCAAGGGGGAGGTAGCTCAGACGTTCAAGGAGAGGGTCATTAAGGAGGGCCCTTGGGAGGAAGGAGGGGATGCGGACAATGTGTGGATGAGGATGGCGACTTGCATTCGTAAGGTGCCTCGGAGGAGTTTGGAGTGTCCAGGGGAAGGAGAAGCGAAGATAAGGATACCTGGTGGTGGAATGATGATGTCCAGAAGGCGATTAAAGAGAAGAAAGATTGCTTCAGACGCCTATACCTGGACAGGAGTGCAGATAACATAAAAAAGTACAAGATGGCGAAGAAGGCCGCAAAGCGAGCTGTCAGTGAAGCAAGAGGTCGGGCATATGAGGACATCTACCAACGGTTAGGCACGAAGGAAGGCGAAAGGGACATCTATAAGATGGCCAAGATCCGAGAGAGGAAGACGAGGGATATTGGTCAATTCAAATGCATCAAGGACGGAGCAGACCAACTCTTGGTGAAGGACGAGGAGATTAAGCATAGATGGCGGGAGTATTTCGATAAGCTGTTCAATGGGGAGAATGAGAGTTCTACCATTGAACTGGACGACTCCTTTGATGAGACCAGCATGCGTTTTGTGCGGCGAATCCAGGAGTCTGAGGTCAAGGAGGCTTTAAAAAGGATGAAAGGAGGCAAGGCGATGGGCCCTGATTGTATCCCCATTGAGGTGTGGAAAGGCCTCGGGGACATAGCGATAGTATGGCTAACCAAGCTTTTCAATCTCATTTTTCGGGCAAACAAGATGCCAGAAGAATGGAGACGGAGTATATTAGTACCAATCTTCAAGAACAAGGGGGATGTTCAGAGTTGTACTAATTACCGTGGAATTAAGCTGATGAGCCATACAATGAAGCTATGGGAGAGAGTCATTGAGCACCGCTTAAGAAGAATGACAAGCGTGACCAAAAATCAGTTTGGTTTCATGCCTGGGAGGTCGACCATGGAAGCCATTTTCTTGGTACGACAACTTATGGAAAGATACAGGGAGCAAAAGAAGGACTTGCATATGGTGTTCATCGACTTGAAGAAGGCCTATGATAAAATACCGAGGAATGTCATGTGGTGGGCCTTGGAGAAACACAAAGTCCCAGCAAAGTACATTACCCTCATCAAGGACATGTACGATAATGTTGTGACAAGTGTTCGAACAAGTGATGTCGACACTGATGACTTCCCGATTAAGATAGGACTATATCAGGGGTCAGCTTTGAGCCCTTATCTTTTTGCCTTGGTGATGGATGAGGTCACAAGGGATATACAAGGAGATATCCTATGGTGTATGCTCTTTGCGGATGATGTGGTGCTAGTTGACGATAGTCGGACGGGGGTAAACAGGAAGTTAGAGTCATGAAGACAAACCTTGAGATGCCCTGAGATCACATGTCTAAAAGGCAGAAACATGAAGCTAAACTTCTTTTCCTATCCTGGGAAAACTGAAAGATTTTTTTTTTTTTGGATATGCCGTCATATGAATAAGCAACATGGCAAAGGAAAAGGAACCAAATGCAGCCGTCCCACGAAGCAATAACGAAGTGAAGCAGGACAGTAAACATCCTCCCACTCTACTGTGTTGGCCCAGATCCGACGCCAAGTACTTTCCGGCGACGGCGACACGCGACGAACGAGGACCAAACAACGTCGACGATCCCGGCGAAGTCTTTTACGCCGAGATATACGGTGCACCGCAGTGCAAAGCTAGCCTTGCAAGCTACTCCTGATCGAATCTTCCTTTCACGTGTACTATAGCACTTTGTACGTAGGAGCAGTTCTAGCCTGGATTGAACTAATCAATCAAACTAGCTCTCGTACACAGCAGCACACAAGAATCGATCTGGATTACCACACGCACGTATCGTGCGTGTTATTTTCTTTATTGCATTTTTTATCTCGGTCAGTACAGGTTACAGGGCAGGGGTACAGGCATATTTATATGCTGAAGATAACCTAGTAGCTAACCGACTTGGAGAAATACTCCTAATCCTACAAGACCACGTACACGTTCCGTGTACTTGTTCATGTTTAAGTCTAACAATCACCCTCCTAAACACGATGTGGTCCTAAACACGACGTCGTCACGTCACAGTTCGGACGCCGATCCTTCTTCGCATCTCAAGAATCTCTCGGTCTAAAGTCTTGGTTAGCATATCCTCTAGCTGATCATCGGTGCAAATATAGTTGACCTTCATCTTAGCTTCTTCCACGCAGTCCTTTATGTAGTGATACACCGTATCAATGTGATTGCTCCTATCATGCCGCACTGGATCTTCATGTAGAAAACTTTCAGACTTGCTATCAACATTAAGCACCACTTATTCCGGATCTCGATCCATGAGATCACCATGTAGCCTTCCTAGCCACACACCTTGACACACCGCGGTAGCTTTGCTTTTCTTACTCAGTTCAAGAAGAGGTTCCATTGGGGCGTTAATTGGATTGCAATATTTTATGCCACGGCTTTCAAGTACCTTCCTTGCGTATGCCTCCCGGCATAGTGTGATCCCGTCCGTCTTTCGATGTACCTCTATCCCGGGGTAGTAGCTCAAAAGACCGAGATCATCCATCTTGAAAAGCTCTTTCATCTGTAGCTTGAACTTTGCAATCAACTCTTCATCTGCTCCTGTAATTAATAGGTCGTCGATGTAGATGCCAACTAGTAGACGATCCCTTCCTTCATCTCTCTTGTACATCGCATGCTCTAGTGGGGCTTTCTCAAATCCAAAAGAAACCAAGGTCCGATCAAGTTTGATGTTGCACTCCCGGGGGTCTTGCCGTAGCCTGTACAAGACTTTGTGTAGCTTCAGTACCTTGTGTTCTCCTCCCTCTTTGATGAATCCCGCTGGTTGGTTCACATAAACGTCTCCTTCTAACTCTCCGTTCAAAAACGCGGATCTTACATCCATGCGATGTATGCTCCATGATTCCTGAGCCGCAAGAGCTATGAATAATCTCACCGATTCCATCTTCGCAACGGGAACGAACATTTCTTCGAAGTCTACACTTTCCTCTTGCACGTATTCTTTGACTACTAGCCTTGCTTTGTGCTTCACACAATTCCCTTCGGCATCATTCTTGATCTTAAATTCCCACTTGAGATCCATGGCTTTTTCATTGTTGAGAAGATCCACAAGCTCCCATGTATTATCGTCATGGATCGACCCCAACTCTTCTTTCATAGCATGCTATGATGCCAACACTCCTTCGTATTTGCGTCCACAAATTCCGCCGCCGGTTCCTCGGCGTTTGCTGGACACTGTCGCCCACTCCTTTTCACCTTTACCGGGTCAATCGTCCGAAGAAATTTCTCCGGACATGGGTGTAACTCTGGCTGTAGATAGATGATCGGTTGTAGATGGACGTGTCCTTTTCTCCAGTACTTTCGGAGGCGTCACCACATCTTTTGGAGTTGCCAAAACCTTTGTTACTGACGTTTCTGACGCTCAAAACTGCTGCTTCTTGAAGAGCCTGCAGCGCACAAGCTGCTATTGGCTGGCTTATTTTCTAGCCCATCACGTGGGCCTTGCCCCACTTCTCTCCATGCTGGGTCACCACGTGGTAGTGGACTTCCTGGTGTAAAGGTTGCTGCAGCCAGCGAACCGGCCCATCTCCTGGACTGCTAGCAATCAAAACCGTGGCAGCCGCGGACATGCCATGCCTTGCCTCGGGCACCTGCTCGCGTGAGCTGGCCGGCTTGCCGCTCGTTGCCACGCGCGCGACACTAGCGCCTGGACTCGCCACGTCGGATGTGCAGCGACTCTCCATGTCCGTGCAACTCGCTCTTACACTGTCAGACACCACGTACGTGCCACACTCGTCTGGTCCGAGCGCAGTTTGCCGCGTGTCATGCCTCGTCGCTGGTACGACCACACCGAGATGCATTGTGTGGTGGACTTCTGGCGCCACGCCTTCGCCTAGAGTAAAAACTTCCGTGTCGGTTTTGCGGTCATCTACGGGCCTCTCCTTCAGTTGACCAACACAAAGACTGCTTCTCCATGATTGAGCACACGCTGCTTTCGCTGCATCCGATCCAGCAAAGTTAGCACTTACGTCCATAGCACTGATATAAGTTTCGGAATCACTCTCCGCATCTGTAGCTTCGACACGAGTTTTCCGAACCATGATCACGATGGCAAGCTTTTTCTCCCATGAGCGCGACAGTTTCTTTAGCCGGCACTTGAAGAACTGGATCCACCTTGTCCACGAGTTCGCACATCAACATCTTGTCACCGTCATCTCCTTGCTGTGCAATGAGCGTCTTCTGCTTCGGTGCTTCCTCGCAGTCAGCCTTGAAGTGACCGAGGACGCCACAGTTATAACACCTCACTTTCCTGATGTCAAACTTTCTCCTCGGTGGTGGTGCAGCCTTATCGTCTGAGTCGTCATCCAAGTCGGCGAGTTCTTTCTCGCCGAACGCTGCTTCCCCTTCTTCTTGCTGCTGCTTTTGGATCTGCCTTGCTTTTCTTTCGACAGGGCGATCCATTGCGCCTTTGTGAGCATCACAAGCTCATCGTTCCTCCTGTCCCCAAGACTGTACCGCATACGCTCATCATGAGTTTTGTACCGTCCGACGAGATCGTCGATGGACAGAGTCGCGAGATCAACACACTACTCGACCACCGTGACAATTTGCAGGCACCGGGGAGGGGCCTCGCGCAAGAACCGCTGGACAACCGAGGTCTCCGTGAGGTTTTCTCCAAGTGCGCGAATCCGATTGACGAGTGTAGCTACCCGTGAAGCGAATGCGTCCACGGACTCATCGTCGCCCATGACCAAAGTCTCATAGTTCCTTAGGAGAGTCTGGAGATTGGCTTGCTTGACGCGGGTGTGTCCCTCGAACTAGAGCTTCAGCGTATCCCACACCTCCTTCGCCGTTGTTTTGGCGATCAGGTGCTGGAGGACATCCATCGGCATCACCAAATAAATCACCGACGCCGCCTGCCGATCCTTCCGGTGCTCGGCTCCCTCCTTCTTGTACGCGTCACCTCCCGGATCCACCGCATCCCATAGCTCGTTGGCGTGGAGACCACACTCCATCAGGGCCTGTCAGACCCCGAAGTTCTCGCGATCAAATCGTGGATACTCTCATCTCACCGGAGCAGCAATTACTTTAGCCGCACCGGAGTACTCCACCAGCTGCTTGGTCTTGCGGATCAGGTCATGTATCATGTCATGGACGAAGATTCTCCTAGCTAGTAACGAGATGAGATGACAAGCATCAGCACCTAGCTAGTATATGTGAATGTGAGTGAGACGAACACAGCTACTACTTGAGTACGGCTAGCTGTGTGAAAACCAAACCTGAAGAGATACCAAACTGAATCCTCCACAAACCAGCAGCACAAACATTTTTGCATCTGCAGAAATTGAACAAATCAGCAATATTGTACTCGTGCACAAACAAGAAATATAGATACACGGGAACGGACTTTGCATCTGCATATTAATTACACTCTCTTATTACAGGTGAAATCAAGTGTTCATCTTGTCGGCGAGTTCAAATTATGCTACCACCTGGTTATAATATGATCTTCTGCGAGATGAACCAGCGATCAAGCTTACAAATATATGGTAATACAAAAGGAGTCTCGTGCTCCTTGAAGAATTCTGATCAATTACAGTGTACCATCTTCAACATTTCAGTCAGCACAATATATAAGCACATGACATTATCCTTCAAAATTCAGAATTATTTTTCATTTTGGCATCCCCTTTTCTTCTTGACACTGTTAAACGAGTCATAGGATAGGTGCGGGCAGCCTAGACTTGTACCTCACGACAGAGTTGTCAGGAGATAGAGTAGATATTCAGTTGAACCTTGTACCTTATCTCTATCTCTTATCTCCATGTAAATCTCCACCGTTGTTCCCGACGATCAATCAATATATATCATGTGGGCTTCCATGTATGAAAGTTGAGACGCTTCATACACTTTTGAAAGACACATGTTCCTCTCCGCTTCCTGCTTTTGCACACAACAAATCATTTCAGCCCAATGCAATCATCATTTCAGGCAACAAGGCATTTCAAGCTACAGATGTCCTATGCTGTTTGCACAAGGGATTGATGAACCATGTTTACAAACCTAACCTTACCGCGTGGGCGCGGCAATAATTTAGCATACCTTCCTGGTTATAACAAGCTCTTCTGGGAGCTCAGCCGGCAGTGCGTCTTCGGCTTCATGTCCCTTAGGTGTGCACGTGGCATCTGGTCCAGTAACCTCCCAGTAGTCACAATCCAACTCCATGCTGTCCAGCACCGGGACACCCTCCAGCAGCTTCAGCTTTGGGCAAAAAGTAGATGTCGACGGTCCGCAGCTTGGCGAGGCCGCTGATCCTCTTCAGCTCAGGGCAGCGGTACACTTTGAGCTCCACAACCCAAGGGAAATTCTCCACATATTCTAGGAGCGAGAGATACCGTAGCTCCATGATTCTCAGATTGTACCTGCGGTCACTAGCAAGTCCTGGGGGAAGGTGTGTCAGCTTGCAGTCCCTGATAACGAGACGCTCCAGAGCTGGCATCGCGATTACTTTGCTCTGCTCCTCCTCCTCCTTCCATCCGGACAGCCTTTCCAACGCTAATGTTTTCAGACATGGAAACGCGACACCTCCATCTCCCCTTGCTGCATCATGGGTCTGGAAGTCAGGCCCGACATGCTCGATGGCTGGAGCATGACTGATACATAGTGTTTCCAAACCGTGTATCCTGCACAAGCTGTAGAGAGATGGTTTGGCAATACAACATTCGTTGTATTGATTGGGTGCTGATGCACGTATATATAAGTACAGGTAGGCCTCAACCTCAACTATACACAACTAGGAGGTGGGCCACAATATACGTAATACATGCAACACATATATACTCAACCCCCACCCCCCCCCCCCCCCCCCTCCCCCCCGCCGCGGAGTCGAAGCGTCGCCGGAGACACAGAGACTGGACCGAAACTCCTCGAAGACGGGAGTAGGCAATCCCTTAGTCATCATCTTGGGGCAATCGTAGACGTTGGTTGACCGTCAGCAACTTGGAGAGGCCGCTGATCCTCTTGACATCAGGGCACACTTTGAGCTCCAGAACCCAAGGGAAGTTCTCCAGTGTATTGAGATTTGCAGTGGTAACAGTATCTGTCTTGCCTGCTGCTATTCAATTATGTATGTATGTGATCAGTTTTTTCTTCTGCTCCTTCACTTGAATTCCACCCAACCAATGCACATCTTGCTCTCTGTTGGTAGTCCTTAGTGGTGATATTAGAAATGTAAAGGGGTCATAGTGCAATATGTATAATGTATAATGTACATGCTGTGTGGATCTGATTAGGGGTGTGACTATTCCAGAAATTTCCCCACGAACCAACATGGTATCGGAGCAGGAGGCAGCGGCGGCACTCGATCCGGCTGCGGAGGTGAGGCAGCGCTGCTGGTGAAGGGGTGTGCACCTGGGAAGGAGGCGGATCCGGGCGGAGCTGCGTGGTCGGCGGGGACCGGCAGAAGCGGAGGCGGCGGCGAGCTGCACGCGCGTGGCAAGGCGCGGGCGCGCGCGGAAGCTGGCCAAGCTCGTGCGCGGAAGAAAAGGAGCAGGGCGAGGCGAGGCTGAAGGCGTGCGCGCGCGCGACGCAGAGAAGCTGCGGCTGCTGCCGTGGTGCTGCGGAAAAGAAGGGGAGAAGAGGTGCCGCTGCGTGAGGAGAGAAGGAAGTGGTTGCTGCTGGTAGCTGTCGGCCTGGTGTGGTGCGACTGCCAGCTCGCGGTGCCGGTGGCCTTGGTCTGCTGGAGAAGGAGTAGGTGGAGCTTGGGCCTGGACGTGTGCTGCTTGAATCACTGACTTGGCGGCAGCGGGCAGGTGAGGAGGCAGCAGTTGCTCTTGGGCTTGCAGCAGGGAAGAAGTGGTGTGTGTTGCTCACTTGCCCTTGAAGGGAAAAGTGTGCTGGTCTTGAGGTTGCAGGTGAAGGTTGTGAGGTTGGTCCCAGAATAACTGCAGAATGGGAGATAAGAGTGATGCTCCGGCGGCTGTTACAGCCGGAGAACTCGCTATGGTATTGCAGGCAATGGATGAGAGGTATCGATCTCTGTTCGATGCAATTAGTAAGCAAGGGGGAAGCTCAAGATCAGAGGCTGAGACCAAGGAGGAGATCCATCCGTTACAGATCCCACTTGTGAAATTGGAGGGAGCTGAGAGCTATGCTAGTTGGTCTGAACATGCAGAGACAATCCTTGTTGCAAGGAATCTTGAAGGGTACATACTGGGCACAATTGAGAAGCCCGAGGAAGAAAGCTCGAAGGAGGGACAGAGATGGAAGATGACAAATGCGTTGGTCAGGTCTTGGCTGATAAGCTCGGTTTCCCCCCAAATTGCCAAACAAGTTGAGCGGATTAAAGAAGCTTCTGAGATCTGGAGGCTTCTAAAAGCTACATATTCAGGTGTTGGCAATGAGATGTTAGACTGCAGGATTCAAAGGGAACTGCAGGAGCTAAGTCAATGTGATAAAACAGTAGTTGAGTATGTCTCGGAGTTGAAGCGACTTTGGAGCGATCTTGATTACTATGATCCAGTTGAGATGGAATGTGGGAAATGTATTGAGAAATACAGTAAGTGGACTGAAAGAAGGCGTGTTAGGGACTTCTTAAATGGTCTCCATCCTAAGTTCGAAAACAGGAGAGCGGCACTTTACGGTACCGGGAAGTTGCCCAGTCTAGAGCAAGCCATTTCTGCAATCGTAAGTGAAGAGACTCGGTTGAAATTGGAGGCAGCAGGAGCTGCGGCACAAGGTGTGTCACAAAGGCGTTCAGCTCTTCTTACTGCAGAGAGTGGGGACTATCCAAGATCTGGGGCAAATACTAATGAAAGGAAGTGCTTTGAATGTGGTCGGCCAGGACACCTGAAGGCATCCTGCCCAGGGCTGATGGGAGGAGGCCGTGGTAGAGGCCTGGACTGGCGTGGCAGAGGTCGTGGTCGAAGGGTTGATGGACGTGGTGGTGGTCATGGAAGAGTTATGCGCCCAGCAGGAAGGGCAAACACTTCGACCGTTGTTGAGGAAGCATCTAGGACTGTGAGCATTGAGATGACCATTGATGAATTGGAGAAGTGGCACCAGTTTAAAGGTTTGAGTCTTGGTGATAAGCAATCCTTGGAGGCATCCCCATCATCTGCTTCAGCTAATTTTTCTGGTAATAGCTCCTTTACCGGGAAGTGTAATGATAATTTGGCGGGTGCACAATGGTTAATTGATTCGGGTGCATCCAGGCATATGGCCGGCTCCAGTAGAAGTTTTTATAACTATGTCCCTGATCTAAACAAGGAGAGTGTGGGACTTGCTGATGGCTCTACTCAAACTGTTATTGGGTCTGGGAATGTTAAGTGTAGCCCAAATATATCACTGTCTTCTGTGTTGCATGTTCCCGCATTCCCAATTAATCTTCTATCAATAAGTTGCATCACTAGAGATCTAAATTGTGCTGCTATATTCTTCCCTCATTGGTGCATTTTTCAGGAACTTGGGATCGGAAGAAAGCTTGGGATGGGGAGCATGCATAATGGGCTATATTATTTGGATAGTGATATATCTCCTGCCGCGGCCGCTGCTTTGTCTTCTTCACCACTAGAAGAATTCCTACTTCAACATCGTCGGTTAGGACACCTATCTTTTGCTACATTGGGTCAACTATATCCTAATCTTTACAGTAAGATCAGCAAAGAGGGAATATTTTGTGATGCTTGTCAGTATGGAAAGCAGACTAGAAGCTCTTATGTATCATCTGACAATAGAAGTGATGTACCGCTTCAAACTATCCATTCAGATGTATGGGGTCCTAGTGGAGTGACATCTTTAAATGGGTATCGTTATTTTGTCACGTTCATTGATTGTTGCACTAGAACTACTTGGGTCTATGTTTTGCGTTATAAGAGTGATGTGTTTGAATGCTTTAAAGATTTTCATAATTTGATCAGGACCCAGTATAGTGCGTGCGTGAAGGTACTACGTACTGATAATGGTACAGAGTATGTGAATAATGAACTTGATGAATATCTGTCAAGTTATGGAATTCTTCATCAAACTACTTGTCCAGGTACCTCTGAACAGAATGGTCTAGCAGAGAGGGAAAATAGGCATCTCCTGGAGATTGCACGGTGTATGATGTTTGCTATGAATGTTCCTAAGTTTTTGTGGAGCGAAGCAGTGATGACTGCAGCCTATTTGATGAACAGGATGCCGTCTAGGGTGCTGGATTACAAGACACCAATAGAATGTCTTACTGGGAAGACTACATATGTGGTTCCACCAAAAGTATTTGGGTGTACATGCTTTGTGAAGGATTACAGGCCTTCGGTTGGTAAGCTAGATCCAAGGGCATTAAAGTGCATATTTGTGGGGTATTCTAGTAAGCAGAAGGGTTATAAATGTTGGTGTCCATCTGAAAAGAGAATGTTTGTGAGTATGGATGTGGTCTTTAGAGAGCATGAACCGTTTTATGGAGAACCAACTGACTTAACTGATGTGTTCCCTGATTTGTTCACTAATGATATCTCAGATATAGATTGCGAGACAGGGGGAGATAAAGAAGACAAAAACAATGATTCCTCATTGAGAAAGGTGATAGTTGGAGCAATACCAGCTGAAGATGTGAGTACATTAGAAGTAGATCAAGAGCAGATACATGAAGAGCATCAAGATACCTCAAATGAAGCATTACAGTGGACGAAACCAAATGAGGAACGGGATCTGCAAGTGTATACACGCAGGCACCGGACCGAGGAAGAACAACTGCAGGGGAAGGAAACAGCTCATCCAAGTCATGATCTCGAAGCACAAGAACAGCCTGACACACATCCTTCAGCTTCACCCCAGGCTCCATTGTCATCCTCTACAAATGGTAATACTTCTCCTCAGTATAACGACTTGGATATTCCTATCGCACATCGGAAGCAACCTCGTACTACTGCACGGAAACTACCTTCAAAGTTGGCTCCTTATAATATCTCCAATTATGTATCTTATACATCAGTTGGGGCTTCATATAAATCTTTTATTGCAGCACTTGATGCTGCAGGGCATGTCCCACAGAATTGGCAAGAAGCAAAACTGCATCCACGGTGGAGGGAAGCGATGCTAGAGGAGATGGCTGCTCTTGACAAGAATAATACTTGGGTAGTTACTACACTCCCTGCTAATAAGAGAGTTGTAGGCTGCAAATGGGTGTTTACCATAAAACAAACTCCTGATGGGAAGGTCGAAAGGTATAAGGCCAGACTTGTGGCAAAGGGTTATAGTCAGACATATGGTGTAGATTATGATGAGACCTTTGCTCCTGTGGCTAAAATGAATACCATTAGAGCACTAATCTCAATTGCAGCGAATAGTGGGTGGAAACTATTTCAGATGGATGTTAAAAACGCATTTTTACATGGAGACTTGCAAGAGGAAGTATATATGGAAATTTCACCAGGGTTTAATAGTAAGGAGACCGAGGGTAAAGTATGTAAACTGAAAAAATCACTTTATGGGCTTAAACAATCACCGAGGGCCTGGTTTGGAAGATTCCGCAAGGCGATTTGCTCCCTTGGGTACAAGCAAAGCAATGCAGACCACACGCTATTTTTTAGGTGTTATCACAATAGAATTACAATACTTGTCGTTTATGTCGATGATATTGTAATTACAGGTAATGATGATGATGGGATAAGAAGCTTGAAGAAAATGTTGGCAAAGACATTTGAAGTCAAGGATCTTGGACACCTCCATTTCTTTCTGGGGATTGAAGTAGCATATGGACCACAAGGTATATACCTTTCACAAAGAAAATATGTTCTTGACTTGCTCGCTGAAACTGGGATGACAGAGTGTAAACCTGCTGCCACACCAATTGAGGCAAACCACCGAATTATGGCAAATTCTGGTGATCCTGTTGACAAGGGACAATATCAACGACTAGTTGGGAGATTAATATATTTGTCGCACACTAGGCCTGATATTGCATATGCTGTTAGCATTGTGAGCAGATATATGCATGATCCTCGATCCACTCATTTAAATGCAGTGAATAGAATTTTGAGATATCTAAAGGGTTGTCCCGGGAAAGGAATTCTATTTTCAAACTCTGGACATTTAAGAATAGAAGGTTATACTGATGCTGACTGGGCTGGGTGTTTAGATGATAGAAGATCTACTTCTGGCTACTGCATTTTAGTTGGCGGTAATTTGGTTAGTTGGAGGAGTAAAAAGCAGAGTGTAGTGGCAAGGTCTACGGCAGAAGCAGAATTGAGGTCCATGGCATCAGGCTTATGTGAGCTAATGTGGCTACGATTGTTGCTTACTGAACTTCAAATGTATAAAGGGGGACCCCTTCAGCTCTAGTGTGATAATCGGGCCACAATCAGTATTGTTAACAACCCAGTCCAACATGATAGAACAAAACACATTGAAATAGATAGGCATTTTATTAGAGAGAAATTAGATGAGGGAGCACTACAAGTTAACTTTGTTAAATCAGGAGATCAACTTGCAGATGTGTTAACAAAAGGTGTTAGTGTTGTGACTTTCTTGAAAATATGTGACAAGATGGGGCTTATAGATATTTTCGCCCCATCTTGAGGGGGAGTGTTGGTAGTCCTTAGTGGTGATATTAGAAATGTAAAGGGGTCATAGTGCAATATGTATAATGTATAATGTACATGCTGTGTGGATCTGATTAGGGGCGTGACTATTCCAGAAATTTCGCCACGAACCAACACTCTCTTTGAGTACAATGTACATCTTGTTGAATGGATGGAATAGAATGTGTGTTTGATGGATCAGTTTTTCTGCTCCTTCACTTAATCGCCAGCTGCAACCAACCGTCGACGTCTGTCCATGTCTTGAGATTCAGAGCACGCATCGCATGCAACAACGGGACGATCGAGGAGGAACAAGATAGAGCTGACAGATGGGATGGGATGGGACCCACATCAGCTACCTGCAAAAGACAAGCCCTTCTTACTCTTCTTACTTCGCACATCACACCACCTTAATTACCAAACTCAAACGAAACTGAAACTCAAGTTTTAACTGAACAATTAATCTACTGACCCAGTTTTAACTGAACGGCCGTTCATCTATCCATGAGCACAAACAAAGCTTCATAAAATCTGTCCACTGCTTCGCCACAGCCCACAGTGAGAAAGTGCTGTCCTAGTGGCGAGCCAATAAATTCCATGCATTATTTTCACTTCTCACGTAAACTGATCACCGCACGTACATATAGTACTCTCTTCAGTTCAGTACGGCTGGCTATATTAGTGGTGTGAAAACAAAGCCTCAACTGAACAAACAAATATATTAATACACTGGTGCTCAAACAATCGAGAAATACATATTACACTCTCTTATTAAATTCTTACTTAAGCGCAGATAGGAACGGCCGATGGCGCCTGTCTTATTACTGGTGAAATTGATCATCGCCTCAGCACCTTGGTTATAACAAGCGGCAGTTTGTCTTCGGCTTGATGTCCCTTGGGTGAACACCCGGCATCTGGTCCAACAATCTCCCAGTGCTCCCAATCCAACTCCATGCTGTCCAGCACCGGGACACCCTCCAACAGCTTCAGCATTGGGCAATTGCAGATGTCGACCGACCGCAGCTTGGAGAGGCCGCTGATCCTTTTGATCTCAGGGCAGTAGTACACATTGAGCTCCACAGCCGAAGGGAAATTCTCCACATATTCTAGGAGCGTGAGCTTCTCTAGCGTAATGATTCTCAGATTCTTCCTGCGGTCACTAGCAAGTCCCGAGGGAAGGTGTGTCAGCTTTTTGCACTCCGTGAGATACAGACGCTCCAGAGCAGGCATGGCGATGACTTTGCTCTGCTCCTCCTCCCACTCCCACTCCTTCCATCCGGACAGCCCGTTCAACTCCAATCCTCTCAGATTTGGGAATGCCACACCTCCAGCTCCCCTTGCTGCATCATGGGTCTGGAAGTCAGGCCCGACATGCTCGATAGCTGGAGCATGCCTGATCACTAGTACTTCCAAACCAAGCATCCTGCACAAACCATCAGGTAGTCGGGTGCAATGGGTTATGTGAAGTAGCTCAATTCTATTCAAGCTCTTGAAGGTTGTTGCCGCTGGGGACTGCAGCCAATTTGGTAGTCGACGACCAAAATATCCGTCTATTATCAGTGTCTCCAATTTAGGTGGAGGGCAGAGCTCATCAAATACAGCCTCTATTCTCTCTTGTTGCTCCACCCCAATTTGACGCACACTATGTTCCTCCTCTTTCTCATCCTTGTAGCAACTTAACTCCAAATATTCTAGACTCTTCTTGTTGCTTATCTTGGCCCTTTTAGCAACTGAACTACCAGACACATTTTCTAGACCTTGGACTGAAAGATTTCTAAGATGTGAAAGAGCCTCCAACTCTTCTAAAGTGCACCAGTCCCAATCCATCTTTACTGGAAACCCATGAAGGGATCTCAAATTTGTTAAAGCACTGAACCCTCTTGGTATAACATCTACATTGGACCCATACAAGTTAAGATATCTTAAACACGCTAGTTTTGTGATGTTGTCAGGAAGCTTTTCCAACTTTGTACAACCATTGAGCTGAATGTGCTCAAGGAACCTCATCTTATGGATGTCACCTGGAAGCTTAGATATGTCTGTATTGGAGAATGACAAGTATCTTAGGTGTCTTAGCTCCCCCAAAGAGTTCACTAACCAATCAGATTTCTTGGAACTTATATCCAATACCCGCAGATTAGCAAAATTTGCCAATGAACCACCAGGTTGAATCTCACAGCCTATTAGTAATAGTGTCCTCAATCTTTGTTGCTTCTCTAGGATGGTCCACTCTGAATGAGTTGCTTTTAATGAGAGACGGCAAAAATATTTGTTTTCTGGAAGAAGATTTGTAATGTCAACTTGATCCTTCTGAACCACGAAAGCTTCTTCTTTAGCCATAAATTGAGCAAACGAGCACACAACATCATGCAGGGTGTACTCCCATATGTTATTATTTGAATCATCAGGCTCCAACAGATTCCTGTCCTCCAACTCCCGATGATACTCATCCCCTATTTCTTCTAGATCAAGTTGGTCTGACCCTGACCTCTCATCATGCTGAACAAACCCTTCACTAATCCACATGCTAATAACTCTATCCTTCCCAAAACGTGAACCCTTTGGCAAAAGTGAGTAATAGAGAAAGCATTGCTTCAATTCGGGGGATAAGTCATCGTAGCTCAAGCTTACTGAGTAATTTAGTTCCTCTTGTGACCTGTCTTCTTCTTTCCAGCCAAGGTTCTTGTGCAAAATAATCTCCCAGTCACGTTCCTTAGGATCTTTTCTGCTTAAGAGTCCACCCATCACTTTAATAGCAAGTGGTAACCCATCACATTTTTTTACAATCTTCATCCCAATATCTTTCAACTCATCAAAATCACTTCTAACACCGACCTGCCAACAGTATAAGACAATTAGTAATGGTAATATCCATAGTTGCAATTGTACATCTTCGTATATACATGAATTTATATTCAAAAAGAATAAAAATATCTTTGATCAAAACAGCATGTGTAGTACTTCTAGAAAATAATGTACATAGTAAAAAAATTGTGTGGTGTCCGTAAATATGCAAAATATAACACATTTGTAGATGAAAACTGGTGTTATACATAATCAGAATTACAAAATTCAAAATTTACAAAATCTAGTTACATATAAATTCGAAACTAAGATTTGAAACATGCTTTCCAACTTGCAAAATACAAAACTTTCAAAGAACTCAAATTTCTACTAACTAAACATTCTCCTATCTAAACTAAAATTTCAAGAATAAAGATCTATGCACCTATGTTTTTAAAGCGTCCCTGGAAAATCGACCGCTTTGGGCGCCTAGGCGTCCAAAGCGCCCACCTAGGCGTCGCCTAGGCGCCAAAGCGCCCCCCCTCCCTAAGGCGGTAAGGCGTCGCCTTAAAAACATAGCTATGCACAATTCTCTATACTTTTCCATTTTAATTTTATCTGACAGGTTATGGATTCATATCCTCACATCTACTTTCAAAGAACACGGATACGTGCAGCAACTAGCGCATCGTATCTGGTACCATACAAGTTGCCATACGAAAATGGAACCATTCAATTTGCCATAAATGATAGTAATACAATGGGAGAAAATATTTAATAAAATTGTAGAATATAATGTTGATATACAAACGTACTCGTATGATTATCATACATCCAACCAACCCAAATGTGCAACTCACCTGTGGTTGAGGCAGCTGTTTCTTTAGCAAGCACCAAGCATCTCCATCGTTTAGTATGTTGACACGTAGGATGGAAGCTCCCATGCTCCGAACAACATCATCCTTTCTTGAGGTAACCAAGATACGGCTTCCTGGTTGTGTAGCACCGGCATTAAGAACGGGGATTCGGAGCACATTGTCCCACGCTTCTTGGTTCCACACATCATCCATGACCAACAAAAACTTGTTCTTTGATAGGGCATCCGTGAGGGCATCCACGAGGGTGGTCTCGTCCGTGTTCTCATCATGCTTCCCCCCGGCTTGGGAGATGGCGGCCCTTAGCAGGTCCACCTTGGTGAACTGCTGAGTGACGCTCAGCCATATCTTGATTTTGAACTCATCCTTGATGGCCTCGCTTGCGAAGACCTTCTTGGCGAGGGTGCTCTTGCCTATGCCGCCCTGGCCAACGATGGCCACCACCTTGACGATGATGCTGCTACTATGGTCGCGGTGGTCGGTTGAGATTAGCTTCTGCACCAGTTCCTCTGTATTCCTCTTGATCTGATCCCCCACGAGATCTGACTGGACGAACTGTGCGTTCTCACGCCTGGGGTAGGAGGCCGAACTGGTGGGCGGCCTCCTCCGTTGCTTGTAGGAGCCAAGGTCAATGAAGTTGAAGTCAGCGACGCCCATGCGGATGGTGGCCAGCTCATCATTTAGCTTCTTGATGCGGCCGCCTACCTCATTGGCGAACCCAGGGTTCTTCACGCAGAACAGGAATGGCTGGAGGATATCCCCCAGGCAGCCCAGAAATGACAGCTTCTCCCGGAGGGATAAACAGCTGGAGGTGCCACCGCCGCTGGAGTGCTGCTTGTCCTGTCGGTCCATGGCCTCGAGCTGGCAGAGATCAAGGATGTCTTCGGCCTCGTATATGGCGCTCTTGAGCCTGCTCACCCATGCCTGCACGCTCGTGTCAGTGATGCGCCTCCTCTCGGCATCGGTGAGGAGGTTCCGGAGGGGTTCCACGTTGGCTTGCAGCTTGTTGATCTCTTGGGAGACGCCCAGCAGCATGCGGATCTTCGCTTCTCCCATGTCCGTGATTGTTTTCATCACACGGGCTGCCAAAGCATCAAGGACAACCGCCATGGCTTCCTTCCTGTGCACACCACACCAACCAGTTAATCATGGTACAGATTAATATGAGAGCCTATACATACATAAATAAAGTAAACAGATGCCATTATTGGCACACTGATTAATAAGAATGGAAGCATCAGGTGGAGAAACAAGTTAAATCAATTTTTGAAACTTGTTTCTCCTAACTTGTAATACTGCAATATGGCATCATGTCAACTATTTACATAAAGGAAAGAGAAATAGACAGATTATGCAGCTACCCTACTAATGTGCAGGAAAGAAGTGGTGACTGCATAATGCGTTGCACACATGCTACTTTGCAGAACAGTCCCACGCCTATTACATTACTAGAGCAATTTCACTAGAATAATGGAGAGTCAAAAGTAGTATTACAAGTAAAACAGAGACATTCAGTCTCTGCTTGGAAATACAAAATGGGCGGATTGTAATGTACTATCTGAATCAAGATCCTTTCAGAAACTAGCTAGTATGAAAAGGATGAAAAACCAAGCAAAACTGTCATGGGTCAGATCCTAGTGGCTGTCTACTTGAACAGTATTTATTACAAGTAAAAAAAACACAGCAGAAATCCTAGACAGTGAAGAACATATTCAGCACGCACGCTGATGAATCACTTGACACACAATGCAATGCAATGCAAGCAGCAGCTGGTAGCTAAAAGTTAACAAGAAATAGCTAGCTAAGAAGACAATATGTAAAGAAAAGAAAGAAATAAAGCATGCATGGTTTGCCAAGGGACGGATTATCACCTGACCTTGCAGTTGCAGCGAGAGGGAGAAGGGGATCTATCTATCTGCCTCCGTTGTTTGCAGCTGAAACCCTAGAAAAGATCCCCGATGGAGAGAATAGATCCCCAATGCAATGCAGAGAGAGAGCGAGAGGGGATCCACTCCGGAGGCGTGGTGTCTGGACTCTGGAGACGTACGAACGGCGGCGGGTGTTGGAGGCGCGGGGGAGTGCGGCACTGGTGTGATGTGTGGCGGCGGACGGCGGGGAGGAGAGCTCTTGTGTGGCTCGCCAGCTGAAGAAAGAGTGAGAGAGATTGCATTATTGGAGCGTCTTCATGGTAGCTTCAATGATCTTAGATACAGTAGGTAGGTGGAGAAATGCAGAGCGTCTTCATGGCGATTCAATGAGCGGTGTACTACCGCTGCAGCTTCCTTGCTTCTTCTGCTTGCTTGCTTGCATTATTGGAGCGGAATAAATCTAGTACCAGATTCAAGCCTACAAATTGCACTGTAAAAACAAATTAAATGTTGGACAACAATTGCCAAAGTCAGGCACCGTGAAATTTATCTAATTTTTTCTCTATCTGGTAGGACCCCACAGTTCAGTAGGACAATTTTTTTCCTTTTCCCTTCTCCCATCCATCTCTCTCTTCCCACAAGGCCGCCGCCCCAACCCCAACCCTCGACGCAATATTTCGCCAGAACCCGAACCCGGGCCCCAGCATCTTCATCGTCCACAGCCATGGACCACGCCATTGGGTTGAGTCCACGGCATTTTTGGATCCCACCGGCAAATCACGGGGAGGAGCCAAGAGGTGTAGGAGGGGAACGACACAGTCTGTCGGGCAGGAGGAGTAGCAAGCATTACGGCTCAGGCGGTGGGGAGGGGGGCATCGACGGCTGGGGAGACACCGTTCTCAAACTGGAGCGGATCGGAAAAGTGAGGGACCGGTGGCGGTTGAGGGAAACTTTTCTCCCATCATGCTTCAAAAATATATGGAGCACACTAAAAAAAAAATCTCCTTCCTTTTCTTCAATATGGAGTTTAGAGGGCTGGATTTAGAATCATCGTAAAAACCAATAGGTAAGAAGTCTATAGTTCAATTTTAGAGTTTGATATCAACAAAAGCATTTTTAGGCCGTCGTCAATTATTCTAATCACAACTAGAACTGGCTCTTGTTAGTAGTATCTCCGATTGAATTGCTTTATTTTGAAGAAGACATCAAAGGCTAATTGTCGATTGAATACCTCAAAAATATGATCTTATCAACACAAATGATGAAAAACGGTCACAGTGTCCAAAATACTTCCGTTTGGGGCACTAGCTGGTGGACCAAAACCAGCTCGAGCAGATGATGTATCTTCATTTGGTGATGCAAAATTGTTAGGACAGTCGGGTGCAGTGGGTTATGTGCGCTAGGTTAATATTATTCAAGCTCTTGAAGGTTGTTGCCGATGGGGGCTACAACCAATTTGGTAGCCGAAAACCAAAATATCTTCTTCTTTTTTGACGGAAAAGACCAAAATATCTTGATATACTTAGTGACTCCAATTTAGGTGGAGGGCACAACTCATCAAATACAACCTCTATCCTCTCTTGTTGCTCCAGCCCAATTTGGCGCACTTCTTCTCTTGCTTCATCATCCTTTTAGCAATTTAACTCCAAATATTCCATATTCTTCTTGTTGCTAATCTTGGCCCTTTTAGCAATTGAACTACCAGGCATATTCTCTAGACTTTGGACCGAAAGTATTCTAAGATGTGAAAGAGCCTCCAAGTCTTGTAAAGTGCATCACTCCACATCCATCTTTACTGGAAACTCTTCTAGACTTGACGCATCCGCATGAGACATCATGGGTAGCATCCGCCGGAGGCTTCACCTGTCGACGACAGGCACCGCTCGACGACTCCGAAAACGGTGCATGTGTCACCTGACGAGCCGCATCGAACCCCGCCTATTGGTGGAAGAGGCGTCCCATACCGCCGCCAGCCTCACCGAGACCGTCACCACCGCGGGACCCAGCTCCCGCGTCATCCACATGACCACGAAGGGCTCTGCCGTCGAAGAAGCCAGGCCGCCGCCCCATCATCCTCCGGTGCCATCAGACGATGCCGCGTCGAGCAAGAATGCGTCCAGAACGCCGCCACCAGATCGACTGTAGGCTATTGTGCTGCCCCATAACAACAGCCACCAGATTCGTTGGATCCTTGCTATTGGGCCGCGTTCCATGTAGAGTCCCCGAGGAAAGCACTAACCTCGTAGAGGTAATAAGTGAGAAATAACAGTCTTCGGGGTTCTTATCCGAGAGTTTTTTCTTGTTGTTTGCTCTTATTTCATTTTGGGCTTTTCATTATTTCCTTTTTTCATTTCCCCTTTTTTGCCTTTCTTATCTTTTATATTCTTTATAATGAAATATTTCTATATGAATATTATTCAATTTCTCTAACCCTTTTTATTTGCACACCCTTCTTTTCTATTTTTCTACTTTAGTTTATTTCTGGGCAATTTTTCTTCTTCTAAAAAACATGAACATTTCTAAACAATTCATGAACATTTTCTAAAAATCATGGATATTTTAAAAATATGTGAATATTATTTTTAAAACAAGGACAGTTTTTTAATTGAAAAATATTTTATAAAAATCGTGAACATCTTTTCGACTTCATGAATATTTTTCGCAATTCATGAATTTTTTTAAATTCATGGATTCTACTTTTTTAAAATAATGTAAGAACATCTTATAGATTTTTGAAAATTTTAAATTCATGATTTGAATTTTTTTTTCTAAAATATATAAATATTATTTAAATTAACAAAGATTTTGCAAACGGAGGTGTCTATTTCTCGTTTGCTTGGACGGTTACGTCCTCGTAAATGGGCCAGTCTCAGCGCAAGATGTGAGCGCGCGCTACCGCAAACCACTGTATTCACCCTGTGCAAAACCGAACCGAACAAAAATTCTGGTTTTTTTCAGGTTCTGATTATGGTTTCAGTTTCCAAAATAGCAAACCATATCAAATTCGATTTTTTCGGTTTAAAACCGAAATAATTCGGTTAAACCGAACAAAACCGAAGGCCCAGCAGCATAGATATTTCAGAGGCCCAGCCCAACCTCACGCACGGGCCTCCCCCTTTATTCCTCACCCTCGTTCCCTCACGGCCTCACCCACCCTCACGCACGCACCTTTCCTCCGTGCGACTAGACTTTTCTGGACTGGCGAATTGCCGTTCTTCTTCTTCCTTCCCCTGTTCTTCCTTCGTTCCCCTTCCTAATCCTTCCCCGAATCCTTGATCTCTTCCACCCCACCTTGCCTCCTCTCTCCCAATCCCTCACCAGGAATATTGCCTCTTCCCCGTAGCTTCTCCCCAACCCCTCTCAGAATCCCTTTTTTCTTGTTCAGATCCCTCCCCTGCTGTGCCGTTGGCGTTGGTGGATGTTGTTGGCGGCGGAGCCATCCTGTGAGTGCCCTGCGGATTCTCCAGGGAAGATGGTCGGGCGCCTGGGTGTGGACATAGGAGAAATGGAGAGCTTCAGAGCCCGGGCGATGGAGATTTTTCGCAAATCACGGAATTCGGGGAGATGCCTCCGGTTGATGCGGAGTAAGGCTGATTCCTTTTTGGGTCTTGGCGAATTCTCAGGAAGAAGGGCATGTTCTTCGCCGGAGGCCCATCTTCCTCTGCAGGGAGCCATGGTGGCCATAGATGAAGGCGTTCAGTCCACGAAGAGCTGGGTTAATGTGGGGCTGGTAGAGGCGAATGCCACGCCGCTCGTGCTAGTTGAGTCTCCTCTTGCTGCTCCTGTGGTCGATGCTCCTGGAAGGAGTTATGGCAAGACATCTCTGGTCAGGCCTGCTTCTGTAGGGGCAGAATTGCAGGTGGATTTGGGGATGACTGATGATCCAGTTGATTTTGATTCGGACTTTCGGGGCCTTGTTCAAGTATGCATTACTGCGGATCGAGGAATTTCACAAATTTTAACAACAGGGCTGAATATGAACTATCCTGAGGAGGTCAGAACTTTGAAGATAGCTCATCTTTGTTTCGCTCATGGAGTTCCGGTGGAAGAAGAGCCAGACCCAGGGGGCCTGTGGGTATTCGGAAATTTTTCAGTACAACAGGAAGGAGAAAGCCAGACACTGGCCTCGCTTGTTCTTGGTCTGAAATTACAGTTAGCAAAAGGAGTGTCCGAATGTAATAGACCGCAGATGATGAAGACTCAGTTTGAGACAAATGAACAGGATCAGCTGGCAGGGAAGCAAACTAAGAACAGGAGGAAAAAAAGCTCAGTGCCAGGGGAAAAATACCAGAGGACAGCAAGCAAGGCGGGTTTTATAAGGGTGTTAAGGCCGGGGATGGAAAGATTGTTGACTTCAGTGATGCGACTGATACAATGGATGATGCTACTGCTGCACTATCGGCGGGCTCCCTCGAGGGGCGCCGCCGGGCACAATGAGAACTCTATGCTAGAACTGTCATGGGATTGGCGATCCCGCGACAGTTCGCGAGCTTCGCGATCTCGCGAAAGCAAGTGCGCCGTCGGTTCTTTGCATTGTCGAAACACAAATCGCGAAGACCCGAGTGGAGGGTTTGGCAGGTTCTTTAGGATTTGATCATAGTTTTGCAGTTGCAAGTAGTGGCCGTAGTGGCGGTCTGTGTATCTTTTGGAAAAATGATATAAATTTAGAAATAAAGAATTTTTTGAAGTATCATATTGATTGCTGGATAACTAAGCCAGGGAAGGATCAATGGCGCCTCTCATGCTTCTATGGGGAGGCCTCAAGGAGCTTGAGGTATAAGACCTGGGAGATGATGAGTTTTCTTTGTGCTGAGAGCACTCTCCCATGGGTCTGTATGGGAGATTTCAATGAGATCCTAAGGAAGGAAGAACAATGGGGTCCCAATGAACGAGACAGTTCTCAAATTGATGCTTTCCGTGAAGTGGTTGATGTATGTGGCCTTGCTGATCTAGGATACAAAGGTTTGGACTGGACATGGGAGAAACGTGTGGCCGGCGATGCCTTTTGTAGGGTGAGGTTGGACAGAGCCATGGCGACAAATGAATGGTCTCAGCTGTTCCCTTTTGCATCAGTTGAACACCTAACTGTAGTGAAGTCCGACCATTGTCCAATTCTTCTGGATAATGAGCTCAGTTCAGCGAGTGTTCGTGCAGCTCAAAAGCCTTTCCGGTATGAGTGCATGTGGGAACAGGACAGCAGATTCCAAAGCTTTGTTGAAGAGACGTGGAACTCCCAGCCTAAGGCCTCCTCGGTGAGTGCACTCTCAGCCAAACTCACAAGTATAGCTGGCTCTATGAAGCGATGGGGCAAGGTCACTTTTGGTTCTGTAAGAGAAGAACTTAGAATCCTGCGGAAGAAGCTTGAAGCGTTGAGGGCTGATCCCCTGCGTGTTGGGCCGAGTGATGAGGAAAAACTTGTTGAAACCAGGTTGATTGAATTATGTTACTGTGAGGAAGTGATGTGGAGGCAGCGCTCTAGGATCCAATGGTTGGCGGATGGAGACAGTAATTGAAAATATTTTCAGAGGAAGGCTAGCGCCCGGTGATCGAAGAATAAGATTGTTTCATTGCAGATGGCTGATGGGACGGTCTGAACTGATCCAGGCGAGCTGGAATTGCTGGCTACGATTTTTTTTGAAAATTTGTATACCTCTGAAGCTACTATTGGGATGGAAGAAGTACTGTCTCGCATACCCAGCAAGGTTGATCCACTTCTTAATGCCAAACTGAATGCCCCTTTTGATAAAAAGGAAGTGAAGGATGCTTTGTTTCAAATGTTCCCCACGAAGGCTCCGGGTCTTGACGGTTTTCCGGCCCACTTTTTCCAGAGACACTGGGAGCTTTGTGGTGATGAGGTGACTGATATGGTGCTGCGAGTGCTCAGTGGTGAGGATTCACCGGAGGAGATAAACAGGACATTCATCGTTTTAATTCCCAAGATTGCTAGTCCAAAAAATCTAGGACAGTTTTGACCGATTAGCCTTTGCAATGTAATTTTCAAGATTGCGTCAAAGGTGCTTGCAAATCGGCTTAAACTTATTCTCCCCGAGATCATCTCCGAAGAGCAGTCCGCTTTCGTACCAGGTAGGCTCATCACGGACAACTTTATTTCGGCTTATGAGTGCCTTCACTTTATGAAGACGAGGAAAGTCAAGGGTAATCGGTATTGTGCTCTGAAGCTTGACATGATGAAGGCGTATGATCGTCTAGAGTGGCCTTATTTGAAAGCAGTTATGCTTAAGCTTGGCATCAGCCCAAGGTTTACGGAAACTGTTATGAGGCGCGTAACTTCCGTTTCCTTTTCGGTTATATTTAATAGTGGAAAATTGGAGGATTTCAGGCCTTCGCGCGGGATCCGTCAAGGTGACCCAATCTCCCCCTATTTATTCCTCTTGGCGGCCGAGGGTCTATCTAGTTTACTCAAGGTATCCAACTCAGGAGAGCAGATCCAAGGAATCAAAGTGGCTCCTGGTGCCCCACAGATTAATCATCTTTTGTTTGCGGATGATAGCCTCTTGTTCTTTCATGCTACACCGGATACTGCTACTCGTGTTAGCTCTCTTTTGAAGAAATACTGTGATGCCTCCGGACAGCGTATCAACAAGGATAAGTCCTCCATTTTCTTTAGTAAAGGCTGCTCTGATAGTGCTCGGCAGGAAGTAAAGGACATTTTGGAGGTTCCGAACGAGCAATTGTCTGATAAGTATCTTGGCCTCCCATCTGATGTTGGCAGGTCTAAGGAGGGCTGTTTCAAATACCTTAAAGATCGCATATGGAAACGGGTTCAAGGGTGGATGGAAAAGGCTCTATCTATGGGAGGAAAGGAAGTCCTTATAAAATCTGTAGCTCAAGCTATTCCTATCTATTCCATGGCGTGTTTTAAGCTTCCTAGAGGATTGTGCAATCATATCAACGGTATGCTACGAAAATTTTGGTGGGGGTCAAAAAAAGGTGAGAGGAAAACGGCTTGGGTGTCGTGGGAAACCATGACCCAACCGAAGTTTATGGGAGGTATGGGCTTTAGGGACATTGAGCTTTTCAACCTTGCCCTCCTTGCTAGGCAATCTTGGCGCCTTATCCAGCAGCCAGAGTCTTTAAGTGCACATATTTTACGAGCTGTTTACTACCCTATTGGAACAATTCTGGATGCTGAGTTGGGTAGGACACCATCCCAAGTGTGGAGGTCAATTCTGGAAGGCAGAGATACACTTGCTTTGGGGCTGATCAAGAGAATTGGGAATGGGGAAAATACAAATATATGGATTGATAATTGGATACCTAGAGACTACAAGCTTAGCCCTGTATGTCCAAAGTCGGAGCACCCACCAAACCTTGTCAGTGAGCTAATTGATCCTACCACTTGTTCGTGGAACAGGCAAGTCTTGCAGGAGCACTTTTTTTATCTTGATGTCCAGGCGATTTTGAATATACCTCTGAGCTCAAGGAACCAGGAGGATTTCTGGTCGTGGCACTATGAAAAGAAGGGATTTTTTACTGTTCGGTCAGCATACAGAGTACTTGTGGCAACAAAAAAGCAGCGGGAGGATTGGCTAGAACATGTTCCAGGCCACTCGAATTTAAAAGCGGAATGAATCTCATGGACAAGGTTATGGCATGTTAAAATACCATTGAAACTGAGAGTTTTTGTTTGGAGATTGGCCAAAGTCTCTTTGCCAACGGGAGATGTACGTAAGGACCGGAATATGGCGGTGTCCCCTGAATGCTCCCTTTGTCATGCAGCTGTTGACACTTGGAGGCACGCTTTGCTCGACTGCCGGATGGCTAGGTGTGTATGGGCCTTAATTGATGAAGAGCTTACCGAAGTGGTAATCTCAAATAGATCTTTAGATCCAAAACTGTGGTTATTCTGGTTATTTGACACGCTGAACCAGAGTGATCTCACGAGGGTTCTTGTGACCCTGTGGGCTATCTGGTGGGCAAGGAGGCGAGCCATCCATTATGGAGAATTCCAGAGGCCTTTGAGTACTATCACTTTCATTAACAAATTCTTAGAGGACTTGGATGTGATCCCTGCATATCATTCTGGAAAGCGGAAGGGAGTGCATGCAACTGAGAATCAGCAGCCGGGTCACTGGATCCCTCCATCGGGTGTAGCTGCAAAAATCAATGTGGATGGTGGGCTATCTAGAGATGGTAGCAAAGGTATTGCTGCTGCTGTTTGTAGGGACAGTACTGGTCTCTTCCTGGGAGCATCTGCGATCGTCTTCGATGGTCTAGTAGCCCCAGCCATCCTTGAAGCACATGCATGCAATGAAGCCATATCCTTAGCTCTTGATCTGAACCTCCTGAAGATCCAGGTTGCCTCTGATTGTTCAGAGGTTATTACCTCAATCAACAAGGGCTCCTCATGTGGGTATGCATCGCTCCTTCGAGAAATCGATCACCGCCGGGCTTCTTTCAGTGACTTGGAGTTCAAGCATGAAGGACGCCGCCACAACTCAGAGGCACACAGTGTGGCAAAAGCTTCTTCGACCCTCGCTTTTGGGCGCCACGTCTGGCTTGGTTTTGTTCCAGAAATCTTTTGTATTTCTCTAAACGTTGAGATGGAATAAATTAAGCTTTTGCCCCTCAAAAAAAAAACCCACCCTCACGCACGCACACACACAGAGCAGAGGGCAGAGGGAGGCGGAGAACAGAGCATGGCGGCGGCGCCCTAGGTCAGACTTGGGCGCGCATCCATGTTCGTTGCTTTAGGAATTAAAAGTGCTAATACCTCTCCCTGTTTGTCCGGCAGCTTTATCTTGAGTGGGACGAGGACTTGGAATCCGAGTCAAGAGTAATTTGAGACCTGCGGCTGGGCTGGCTTAATAATCTATTCGTCAAGGGTGGATTTTGTGAGCTGGTTTCATCTATTCCAGCGTGTGTTTCACATTTCTGAGTGAGCAGCAGGCAGCGGGTGTTGTATGTCAGCAGGGATGAATGAAGACAGTCTACTTTTGATGTTTGCGGACAGACGATTGATTGATTGATAGCAGGGTAGGATGATGCATTTGATTCCACCCAGCAAAGAATCGTCTATTGTTTTGACTTGCACGTTACTTCAGAGAGTCTCTCGTCTATTGCCCATTCTCTATGGACGGTTTTTAGAAACAGATACCTAGCACTTCTCTATTTGTCGCAGCCAGCACCAAAGCAGAGGTAGGCTCTTCCAATCGAACATATAAATCACGCTAGGCAACCCGCCATTCTGGGGGCATTGCGCGCGCGAGACAATTTTGGCCGCCCGATCGTGTTACCACAGTGATTTTTTGGCTGCTGGCGACTGGTCAACCGTCCACTCATTTTCACGTTCGCAGCTGCTTCAGGAGAGGATGACGGGTGGGGTCGTGAGCCTGTGGGGGCCAACGATGAGAGGGTGGGTTTCTCTGGAGGCTAGGTGAACGATTGGCTAAGGGTTGGCTGTTCCTAATTGGCTCCCGAAAACCTAGCGCACCACAACCAATCCTCTTCGTCCTCGAGCCCCACGCCACTCTTCATCCCTCTCCACGCCGTCCCACCTCCCCTACTCCTCGATCCGGCCTCTCGCACCGCCGCCTTCTCTCCCGGGCCTCCTCGGCGCTCGAGGTGCAGCAGAGGGGGCGCCACTATGCTCTCAATCCAGCTAGATCGCGATCGGGCGCAGGTCGCCGGCATCCGACGCCGCGCGCCGTGATTCGGGATCGGGTGCCGATCTCCGCAAGGAGATTAGGAGCGGCTGCTGCAGGGAGGGTAGGCTGCAGAGGAGCACGTCCTGGTCGAGCCCCCACCCCGGCGGGTGCCTGCAGAGGAGGAGAGGCCGAGGATGGCTCCCAGTACATGGAGGAGACGCCCAACACTAGTGAGCTCTTTCTTCACCGTTTGCATATATTGGCATGGTAACCTGACCTCATCCCCTAATTCATGGCTTCCTATTTTTTTTGTTCTGATGCAGGTAAGGGAGGAGGCTGTCCCTGGAGAGGCAGCATGGTGGCTGCACCGGTGCCTCTCCCATCTATGCATCTACCGAGGATGGATGGCACCATGTGGGTCAGGAAGCCGTCATCATCCTTGCAGGCATGGTTCGTCGCCTCTGTCGACCCCGCGTGCCGCCACTCGTTGGTCATTGTTGTGCTACTGCCATAGTCCTGCTCCTTGCTGGAGTCTTCCTCCTTTGGCTATGTCTTCCTTCTCTGGCAAGGCCTCTCTCGACCCCAGAGGTTCATGGTTTTACATTCAAAAATAAATATGCACCTAAGAGAAGCTAGAGGAGTATTGTTAATATCTGGAATCTAATTTAATTGTGGTTCTATACTGCTGTGATAGCTAAGGACTGATGGATATAGAAAATATATGTGACCTCTGTCCTCAGGTCCTTCACCATCCACAAATAATCAGGTTCGACTACCTGCTTCGTCGGTTCTCTCTCTGTAGTAAACCAATTTTGCAATTGAACAAGCTAAATTTACAACCAATAGTCCATCAACTTTAATCTTGTGCCTTTAAAAACTGCAGAATACCCCACCGTTGGTCGAGGTCCCTTATAGGACAATACTTGATTTTTTTTTTCCTAAACAATCTGGGGCTACCACAAGCTGAGTACCATCGCAGGATATGTGAGGGACAAACAACAGCAAGGAGAGCATTGTTTGCCACAGCACGCACCAACAACCACGCCATTGAGTTCTTGTTTGCTACTATGACTACTTTCACCTTAACAACCAATAGCAATCTAATTCAAGGTGTCGTTCAAAATGCAGGTAAGCAACTGAGGACATGAGAAGGGCTTCACACCGATCTCAGACAAACAAACCTTTTGAAGCCAATGAAGAAGCTACCAACCATCTTCTGTTCCCAAACAATCTTTTCTTCTCTCCACCTTAGCGCGTTCTATGTTTCATTGATGTCCCTGTAACAAAACAGAGTTGGTATCAGACATGTATTTCCTATATTTATGATGATCTTCCTTATGTATATAAAATTATATTCTATATATGTCCTCAATCAAATGTTATATAGGAGAAATGCTATAAAGTCAAGCCTGTTTTCCCAAATAACTGCTGCTCTTGTGCAGGGTGTCCTAGCGCATGTCGTCTCGGTGGAATAGCAGGGGCGGCAGGGTCACCACAGCGGGGTGGACAACAAGAGAGGGTCAGGAGGTTGGCAGTGGGTGAGAAGGAGCAGCAAAGTCGGACGTGGAAGGAAGGAGCACTGAGGCCACAGTGGAGGATAGGCCAGCGATGGGTGCAAGGAGCTACGAGAGCAAAGCTACAGGCGGTGCTCCGCCGCGATGGGGTGGAGCTACGGGGAGGGGGAGGTGACCAATGATAGATATCAGAAAGCATGTTGTTGCGGGTGCTAGCAGCAGGGTAAGATAAACAAGAAGTGCATTGAAGGTAGAGAAAGAATTTCCAATGTTCTGGAGTACACCAGTTGATGAGAGCTTTTTGAAACTATTGTAAGTTTATCATTTGAAATGGTTGAATTCGTATTGTTCTCTGTGAGATTATTGATTCATGTTACATGACCATGTTCTGATTAGCTATATTTGATGCTCTACCCTTTTTACTGATGGTAGTTTGAAGGATGAGGTTTGCGCTAATGCTTTAGCAACTCATAGTATGTTGTAGTTATTTGTTCAAGAATATTAGCAAGTTGAATGATGAATAGTTTTCTAATGAAGAAAAGTTTCACGATATTGTTGGATTACTTGTGAATGGAGTTGATTTTCATAACCAGAGGAAGGCGAGTGCTACATTGTCAAATATTGATCTTCTTTTTCATGCCAGATCAGAGTCCTGATGCCTTGTTGAACCATTTGCTCTGGATATATGTATACCATTTTCTAATATCTGACAGTTATATTGGCTGCACTAGCTTTTGGGATATAATTTGAAGGGTATTCTTCCCATGTGATCAGTTCTGCAGCCTGCACTCATTTTTACTGCCATGAATGGTGTGTATGTCTCCCTCTCTCTCTCTCTCTCTCTCTCTCACACACACACACACACACACACACACACTGTGTGTGTGTCATTCTCTCTCAGATTTGATTTAAGTTATTATTTCGTGTTATCAATCATGGGGATTTTATGATTTCTATTTATTTCCGTGGTGGCCAATTAAAATCTGACAAGGAGGTCGCTATCCATCTCCTTCCATGATGGCGAACCTCTGACTGATTTTTCTTTTTCAATAGGATATGCATGCATTTGATCCAGTCCATGTCTTGGCCTCTTTTTGACGTGTGTATTGCCATGTTATTCTTGCAGGTATTGTTCAATCCGTCAGAGCTAGCAGATGTCGTGTTGTGATTAAGGTTTGCCACCTTCCTCTACTACATCGGTTCGTTTTATGGACCACTCTTAGAATACTATGTGCTTACTCTGTTTGGCCCTGGCATGTGAATCTGATGCTTACCAACATTATTTGTGTTGCACATTTATGGGTCAACAATAACCGTCAGACAAGAGAATTGCTCACCAATCCTTAGGTTCAGAAGCATGTGTACTGGTTTTTTTGTTAGGCATCAACTTTTGTTTGCATCAAATTAGAACTTTGGCCTTGCCTTCACCAAGTGGCTCTAATGCTTACCAATATTCAAAATATAGAGATCAACTCTGAAGCATTAGGCATTGGTATGTCAACTAAATTGGTTCAGAATATAATTCTTACCCAACGTTCTTGGACATAGTGGGCGTATTTTTGACCCAGTTGTCGACTTTTGACTATGTGATGCATGTATAAAGTTTACATCTTGCTGAAATAATGATTTGGATGATGTTTTTTTTTGCGCGGAACACATTTGTTTCAAGAGGTATTCTGCTTTGGCATTGGAGTTTCAATTCCATGTTTATCGATGAGAAGGGGTGAGGTTAATCTAAGGTTAAGACACACGTTCTGAGTTTTGAGATGCCAGTGAATTATCTTGGTGCTATATTTATAGTTTACTTGAGAAAACGGGTAATGCAAGTTAGTTATGACTTGGCACTAGCAGGTTATCCCATTATTTGGCATATCAGCAGTAACATTTCCCTGTTAAAATCCAGCCAACCTTTTTAAATACCATATTACCATGCAATTCTTTAAAAAGCAATCCAGAATAGCGGTATAGCCCTTCATCATGTCGATGGTTCCTATTATGATCTTTCAGTGTTCATATCATTATTTGTGTTGAAAGGCTGGTCTAAACAGAGTAATCATGCAAGAACACCTTCACCGACTGATGTAGGAAAAAAGTTGTATGTAGGTGGATGTGTGGAGATAGAAATGTTTTGCATTTATGGTGGCAAAGCTGGTTAGCATCTAGATAAATGTCAAGAGAAAATGATAGTAAAAGGTCTTAAGGTTACATCTTGAGATATGCAGCCATTATGTTTCTTATACCAGTCCATTATATGATGTTTTATTAATTTCTTTGTATGGACTACAACTTTTTAATAGCATCTCCAAATTCATTACCTTCCGGTTTTTGAATATCTATTGACGCCAACAGTCTAGCATTCTCCAACTAACTTACAACGATCAGTAGTTCAACTATAAATTAAATGGAGGATATTTATTATTATTTCAGAACTGTAAGACTTTTTTGCTTGGAATATATGGATTAACCTAAGACTGGATATAAGATTTTTTTTCTCTTCTTTAAGAAGTGCCATGTATTACTTGTTTTCTGAAGCAATTCCTTTTGTTTTCACTTTTCACTAGACACTGATTGCTATTTATGCTTCTTTAGCAATGAGATCAGTCGTTTTGTGCTTCCTTTTAGCTAGATGCTGATCGCTATTGGTCTCGTCAGTAGTGAGATGAACATCATAGATGCATCCTTTGTTTTCGTCTTCTTGATATCGTTAATAAACTGTTGTTCAATATTTTATCTTTGAGGGTTCTATTGTTACTTTGGCTTGGCTCTAATTATATGTGATACGATTTGTTTCTTTTGCTGGGCCCTAATGCTTACCTACCTTCTCCCTTGGGTTTATTCCCTGATATGAACATCTTATGTATTTACCTATTTGTGTAGAATTGTGATAGCCAGGGTACTTTTGTAATTATTACAGTTTTACAAATAGGAGAAGGGGATAAGAGCTATTGAAGAAAATACACCGTGTTATCATTCTTAATTAAGTAAGTGAGAATATAGAACTGAACAGTAACTCCTTAAATACAATTTTGTTTGGGTAATTTGCATCGCTAGAAAGATGCGACTCAGATCATATACTTTTGATATTACATGGTTAGAGCCTTATGTATAAAATATTGTGCTTTCAACATCTATTCATGGCATTATGTGCATTCTTTCTCTGTGTACTTTTGATTATTATAGGACTAATATTTTCAGAAAATTATGTATATATGGTCATGTCAGGACAAAATATTTGCTGTTGGCCATGAACAACGGATGGGTGATGGGGACTGATTTCATAAAACTGATAAATGTGAAACTGTTTGTTGTTTGGACATTACACCACCATAATTCAATAGTATGGTAAGATTGACAAGGCAATATAAATAGGCATATATGCTTAGTTTATGTATTTGCTGATTCAGGTGCCCGCCATCAATGAAGACAAAGAATACCAGGTAGCAAACGAACAAAAATGATCCTGACCTTTGTGGGCAAAATTTATTCTACAAAGAATCTTTATCAGCAAAGGGCAGAGAAGATTGTCAATGTCAGCGACCAGTTATTTTGTTCAGTAGGTGTTCCCTTCCAATGAGGCTCCAGCCTGAGCAAGGGCATGGTAGCAGATATCGACCGGTTGGTTGATTTTGTGCGCCCATCCTGTAAATTCAACGTAAAGCTTCAGAAAGTGTGTTCGTTGTCCTGTCCATTTCAAACAAACCATCAGCTGGTTCTTTAATATGTTTATTACTTTTATCATACTGTAGAATTTGTTTCTCGGTTATCTAAAACTTATAGCTATTAAAGAAAGCCCTTGGTTTGTATTTGGTGCTTGTGCCATTTGGTGGAACTGTATGAGAAAATAGTGAGAGAATGTTGGTAGAAATTACGAGTGATGTAATTACATAGAGAGAAAGTACTCACATGTCACATCATATTCCCCCATGCTCCTCTTCAACTGCAACAACTGTTGAAGTTACTTTTAGTTCAGGTAACTTTTTTTATGATGTCAACAATGTCAGTTGATGCAGCAGGCGCCACCCTAAAAAATCGAGATCAGCTAATACGTTATTTTGTGACAACATTCAAGTTCTTGAAACAAATAAGATGATAATTTATTTAAACATGATAGGATATTACTTACTTTAAATTCTCCGATATAATGGTCGACATTGATGGCCTAAACATCTGCTCACGAGTGTTTCAACAAAATTGTTATGAGCTGCAAAGTAAATGGATAGAACATTAAACCAGGCAAACTGCAAAAGCAAAATCTTCAGGCAGTAAATTTTATCAGGCAAGCAATTGAAATAAGTAAGTCATAAGAGATTTCAAGCAAGATACAGACTTTCCCCAATGCTTCTCAACAACACCAATTGCTTTTCCTTTCTTGGCTGCCCTTTCCGTGGGTGCCATAGCATCATATAGGATGTCCATAAATCCTACACCTAACGGCCAAACCCAGTGAAACTGAAAGTCACCCTGACCCTACCTAACTAGAACGTGCAGCTATCATCATGAATCTCTAAGCGAGAAGCAATCCAGACGGCCACTCACATGATTTGGAAGAAAGAAATTCAGTCAATCGTAGAACAAGTAGACCAAGAAACTCTACATCCCAGCAGCACAAGGCACGGGAACATTCACAAAAAGCACAGACAGCAGAGACAACATGTAAAAAGTAAAGGGAGAAGAACAAACTGGATCCGCCAGAAGGAGATAGGGAAGATAGCCACCGAGCGAAGCCGAAGAAGCGCGGCCCTGAACCAAAGCATGTTGCCGAAGATGGCTGCCACAGCATAACTACGCTTCAAAGTGACACCACTGAGCCTGCTCCATCGGCAGGTACACGAACCAGTCGTGGTCAGCACCGCACACAAGCAGCAGGTGGCGATAGCAAGCGGCGGCCGGGCTCCTCCAATGGAAGTGACGAACGGAGATGCGCTCCTCATCTGACTGCAGCACCACTCACAGCGACGT
This sequence comes from Thinopyrum elongatum, assembly GCA_011799875.1. Classification (NCBI taxonomy): domain Eukaryota; kingdom Viridiplantae; phylum Streptophyta; class Magnoliopsida; order Poales; family Poaceae; genus Thinopyrum; species Thinopyrum elongatum. The sequence continues at coordinate 725,262,586 of CM022298.1, read as the reverse complement.
ACCTCCTCCAATGACAGCGACGAACGGCGCGCCGTCTCCACAACGCCCCCAAACTGCTTCCACTGACCTCTCCAAGCCGTCCCCAAATCGTCTGCCCCTCTGTACAGAGCCGCCATGCCGCGTCGCCGCGCACACCAGGTTGGGCCAGATGGAGAACGCTCCTTCCTCCGACCAACAACCAGCCAGCAGCGGCGGAGACGGATAACGCTACACCTACGGACAATTTCCACGGGAGTCTAGTTACGGAATGAGCTGTCAACATGTGAAAGGAAATCAAAGGAAGAGGGGGGCCACAACAGGGAATCAGGGGGGAGATGATTTATGGGGAAATGAGTCCGTAGGCAAACTCCGTAGCAGCCATCCGTAAGTCTAGCATTTTTGGGCGGAGACCGCTCGCGCTCGGACGGACAAGCCGCGCACTCTCGCACGTACCCACCGGCCCCGCCGCAGCAAACCCCAGCCCGGTGCAAACCAAATCCCTTCCCAACAGATCCCTTCTCCTCTGTAGACAGCATTGTTCAGGCAATGGGGCGACACGTGCTGGGCGCCATCCTCCACGCCGCCACGCCGCCTTGACGAGGAGAAACATCAACCACCCACTTTACACTGATCGACAGCCAGCGCCCATCACACCCACCGCTGAAAGAAAGGGCCAACAAAATGGGCCAGCTCACTTGGGAGGCTCAAAAAGCAAAACTTGGCCGCGCTTGGATCCTCGTTTTCAAGCGATTTACACGCGTATAACATATAACAAAAGGCCAAAAAAAAAAAAAAAAAAGAAACCGGCTGGATTTCATTCACCCGATTGGTTAGTCGTTTTTGCATGTAGGAGTATTTTTTTTACTTTTGTTTTCCGATTACACCTGTAAACCACGGGTATTCCACCGGTTTTGGAAACACTGCTCAGCACGTCGGCTTTAGACGTATGCGCGTTACCGTCGCCGTGCCGGAGAAGCGCCACCGCGGCTGCCCTGTACGCTTGTTGCTGCCACTGTGGTGCCAGAGATGCGACACCGTCGCTGCAGCGTGGGAGGAGGTCTTGAGGGAGGCGCGCGCCACCCTCCCTCCTCATCCCGTACGCCCTCCTCCTGATTCGCCGCAGTACGTCCTGTAACCAGCGACGGCCAGCATCCATCGCCGTCACCGTCCTCCCCCGGCTATTTGCGGAAGGGGGTCTTGGACTGCAGCGGCTGGCCACCGATTCGAAGCCGGGACTGGCCATCGGCCGGTCCTCATGGTCCTGCGAGCGCAACAAGAAGGAATGGCGTGAGGCGGAAGCTTCCGTGGGGTGTCGCCTGGTTGTCTGTATCGTCTATCCAAGCACGTATGGGATATAGCGTGACAAAAGGCACCCCTGTAAAATGCTGGTCTATTTTATACTCCCTCCATTCCTTTATCTAAGGTGTACTATTTTCGGCATGTTAACCAAGGCACATAATTATAGAGAAGTTAGCACGAAATTACCCTTGGCAAATTTGTTGGTTAGTGGCAAGTAAATCAATTAGTCCAGGAAAGTAAGAGATACATGCAATTGAGAGGGAGATACTTCCCTTCTTTTGCTACAAGGAGAGATACATGCAATCAGGAGAGAGATACTTTCCTTTTTTGTGGAGGGCTAAAAGGGGAATTACGAGGAATTGGAAGAAATGCACCTTACATTGTGGAATTTTATCAAAAAACAAATACACCTTATATAAAGGAACGGAGGGAGTAGGATGGTAAAATACACCGATATATTTTTGACAGGCGCATCAGGATACAAGGCTTCCAATCGAGGCCTTGGGAGGGACAAGTCAAAATTGATGTCAGAAATCGAATTCTCTGCCTGAATCGTTCCCAGGAGTTTGAGCCCAGGAAGCTTACTGATTTAGGAGATTGTGTTACATGATGGTTGAGGCTCCCAGGAAGCTTTGTGATTTAGGTGATCGTGTTACATGATGGTTGAGGATAGTCAGTGAGGAAGACCTTTATGTTGGCTACATATGAACTCACTTTTTAGTGCTAATCTATTCAACTCTTTTAAAGAGCTTTACAATATAATTTTTACCAGCTTCATTCCAGAATCAACTGAAGACAAAAATCTTAACTGTACTCTCTCATAAGTAAGATATGTTGCAGAGCACCTTGACGATATACTTTACAATCGGAAGACATTCACAGCAGGATCAATGCCCGAAGACAATCCCATACACTGTTGCAGATAAGATATGTTGCATATCATCTCAACGATACAACAGGACAATCAAAAGACATTCTACAGCAAACATACATGTATTTATTTTGGGCTGGAAGTCGATATGGAAGGCATCTCTGCTTTCGGTAATGGCAGCCCACCAAACACACCCACCACGAAGAGGTGCTTACACGATGAACTCATTTTCGGTACCGATGGCACAAACAATGACTACCTGATGTTCATCACTGCGTATATCCCACACCGTAAGCTAAATGACCAGAACTATCTATATGCTGCATCTCTGGCTATGTAGCTTGCTAAGTGGACAAACATTGTCCAGGCAGAAAATATTAAGAAATTTAACATATTTGTCTTTGTTTTTTATGGCGAAGAAGGCCCACTATCATCCACTGTCCATAGCCTTTCATAAGGTCAGTCAATCATTGTTTTTCTTATGCCTTTTAAATATATAAAACATCGCCTGGCACCAAGTAACGACGAATAGAACCAAGCTATAATAAACTACCGTCATAACATTATTTCTCCTTCGATTGAATACTGCATCTTTTTTGCAATTGTCCCAAATTTTTTATAGCTCCTAAGTTGCGTGTCATCGAAGCCAGTGGGAAAATATGCTGTGTCTTAAGATAACCATATCATAATTGAATGTATCAAGCATGCTAATGGCATTAGATTAACTTTCGAGGAATATGACGCAAGGTTTAACCTTCAATATTTTAGGCTTTCCTCATTTTCTGGCACCTTAGTAGGAGACGATGACCGCTACCATGAATAGGTTTAAATGTGCATGGCTTCCATTGAACAAAACCAAGATAGAAAACAATTGTGCATAAACTTATAACATAAACTGCTGCTGCTTTGTTGCTTTTATCGGGGATGTTTTCTTCAAGCATGTGCTAATCACACGCTATCTTATTTTTTCACTTTCATTATTCCTCCGGCTCAAATGATAGCCACATTATGAAAGGAGCGAGGGTTGACAACCCGATCTACAACAGCGACGATCCAGGTATGTACATATGTACTAAACAACACCGCCATTGTCTCTAAATTGTGTTGATGACATGTGTACTAAGTTAAATATTACATAGTGTGTCTGCAAGCAATCCATCATAGCATGCTATTGCATAGTGTGTAAATCCCTCTGCAACTTCTCTGGTCTTGTGTTCAACTCTGCTTATAAAGCCTTGTGAAGGAGAAATATCATCTATCATGTATTTCTGTGTTGACAGCCAGTTGCTTAATTGATCGACTATAGTATAAAGAAATGTATTAGAAGAGCATAAAGGTAAATATATACAAGTAGCTGTCCAAATATAATTTAGTATACCATTAGGAAAGGTATATACCTGTACGTAGCTCAAAGGGCCAATACTTGTGTTCCTCCATTAGATGGTCTTTAGTAGAACTGAATTAAAGAGTTAATAGGTTGCTTATTGATCTGCTGATAATTAAGTAGAATTAAGTAGGAAAATTAAAGGATTCTGTTTGTATTGGCTCGGTTAATATTTTTTGTCTTGGTCATTGTTGGAGTAAAGTAAATTAATATAAGTGCATGGCAAAGGTATTGTAAGGATAGTTTAGTGTGGGTTGTATAAAATTTGGTATGCCATCTGCTCTATTTTTTTATTTGTAGGCATATGATCAAACAGGTCTTCTCCATGACGAAATTTAGGAAGATCTACTCTGTTTTAAAAATTTGTAGGCATAACATCAAACAAGCTATGTGCATTACAAAATTAGCAAAGCAAGCAAAACTTGGGACCTATTTAGTTGAGTTTACCACACGTAGTTTAATTCCTGTGAAAAATACATGCTTTCGAGCGTAATCATCGAGACCAAATAAAATATTTGCATAGCAAAACGAAAGAGTAGGAGAAAGCAAGGTGTAGGCAATTAGCATGAAGATGATAACTGCAACTCACTTGTGCTTTTCTTGATGGATTAGTATGTTGATCTTCAAATCTTAGGTGGAGTTGTAGAACAATCACTTGATTCTGTTCTTTAAGTTGGAGCTTATGAATTCTGTTCATATGAACTTCGCCCTATAATAAGGCCTTTAGCTAATGCCAAGCCCGTTTAAACTTTCCTATTGTCCACTAGGTGTATTTGCTTGATCAATTGACTATTGTATTTGCTAAAAACAGGTACGATTGTTTCTGTCACAGTTTACATTTAAAATCAGTTATTTTTCCTGTACCTATCATTGATCGAGTAAAATCTGGAAAACCTGGGTTTTCCTTTTCTATTGCCAGTGTTATATAGTTATTCGGTGACTCTTGTCCTCTATACCTGTTGATCCCCTGTTTTCATAACCTGATATTTACATTTAAAGAAAAGAATGGTTGTAGCTTATATTAAAAAAAAAGAATGATTGTACCCTATATTTGCTTCCCATACCCTGATCTCATAAATACTACAACATCAAGAGTGAGAAAATGAATACATGTTGATCCCCTGTTTTCATAACCTGAAATTTACATTTAAAGAAACGAGTGATTGTACCTTATGTTTAAAGAAAAGAATGATTGTATCTTATATTTGCTACAATAACCTGATCTCATAAATGCTGTAACATCGAGAATGAGAAAACAAAATTTGTTTTCTACTAACAATGTGTATACTTACCCACACCTGTTAATCCCCTGTTTTCTTGGTGCTTGACAAATAGTAAAACATGTATACTCTATAGTTTAGGCAAGCTCAGGCCCTGCTATTCTCAAAGAAATAGCTAAGCCAGCACATATCATTCAGTTACTATGAACATTGTGTATCTCGCTCGAATTTGATACAGACACATATACAATCACAAACTGCCCTAACTCACTGTATCTTCTTCACTGTCATCAGTCAGCCGCAATGGAAAAAGTCAGGATCCCAACAAAGGACCTTCTGGATGCTATGATGCAGCAGCTTGGTCTTCCAAACGCAGTCTACTCAACACAGAAGGTAAGGACGGTTGGTCTTGACGCAACAAATCACTAACCATCAAAGCACCAACTGGACAACCGACTTCCAAGGAAATCAATATCCATCTACGTGTACGGTAAACTCAAAGAAGCTGAAGATCGGCCAGCAACTGAAGCTCTCAAGTAGTCTAAGTGAAGTGAAGAAACTTTACCGCATAATAGATACAAACTTCACAGCAAGATCAACACCCAAAGCCAACAATCTGAAACATATTTTGTCACAGATAAGATATGTTGTAATCGTCTTAACGATATAAGTTTACAATCAGAAGCCGTTATACAGAAAACAAACAAGTGTTATTGGAGCCTGGACGATGATATCGAAGGAATTTCTGCTCTGAGCAATGCAGGCCATGAAGAACAACAGTTATGAAGACTTGCCTCAAAGAAATCGTTCTAAACATCCAGCGATACATCTGTCTAACGTAGCTCTGCCTATCTACATGCCTTGCTCATAACATTGTAAATGATCATTCGTAAGCTTCTTAGAAAACATGTATCATCAGCAACCATCTATCTATCATCAATCCGTACTTATTTCTATATGTTTCCTTCCGTGTCTACATATTTTGATGCACACTCTTCCAATAGTTGGCTTGCTCTCGGCCGTTGCGCCATGGGCGCAACGGGTCATCTAGTGTTTATTAAAACCAAAACAGCAAGCAACAACTTGCTGAACAACAGGTTATAAGCAAAAACAGAGATAACACATGGAGCTAGAATACATGTGGAATATATAGGGAATGCACGCAGATTGTAGAGCAGAGGAAGAGAGACGAAAAATGCATACATCAGGAATATATAGGGAATGCGGATTGGTTATTTCTCGACCCATGCTCCAAATCCTGATGCTGACCGTTCAATTCTGATATTTTGAAATGGAGGTAGTACAAGACATTGCTCCACCTGGAGGCAATGCAACGGTTGATGTTTGGTGATGTAAGTAGCTTTGCCATATATCAAATCAAAGAAACATACTCCCTCTGTAAACATATATAAGACGTTTTAGATCACTACGTGTCTTCGAATAAGATGCTGATTCATCGATTACTGCTGCTGCTGCTGGTACCAACAAGGACCTGATTTCCCATCTTCATTCATCCTCATGTTGTGCCTCATCATTTACTACTTTTATTTAGTTGTTGGTTGAATATCAAAGTCAACAGGACCATGTGATGTTTAAGCACAATCAATCAACGACAACCCAGAGGACTTAATCTTGTCTATCGACCTTGCAATGGACTCCAGCGCCTTCACCGACTTCAGCTTGGCCTCCTGCAGCTGAGTGCGCTTGAGCTGCAGCACCCTCTTCTCCTCCTGCAGCAGCTGAGCGTGCTTGAGCTCTTCCTCCTCTAGTACCTGCTCTCCTCCAGCAGCAGCCGGGCACGCTTGAGCTCCTCCTGCCGTACCCTGTTCTCCTCCTGTGGTTGAGCCGCTCCTCCTGCAGCTTGAGCTCCAACAACAACATCCTGTCCATGCAACATGGCCGGTTAGCTCCAGCCCCAGGGAATCAGAATCACACATATATACAGGCCATGCACAAGTACAAATTGTTTGTTATAACAAATGTGCCCGCCACTATTGTTGATAAGCATTCAAGAGGGATTCTAGCAAAGCAAATATGCCAGCATGTGAGTTCCATAGCAATATATATAACATATTAATATGCTACTGCTTGCTGTGCAAATGACAGTTCCCAAAGTGATCGATCCATTCATGTTATGAAAACTGATTGCCGCAAAATTGACTGGTTGAGTATTGTACTATATGAGATCAGCAATCCAGGTGTGATCCTGTGGTCAATAATTGTTGGACCACATCATCTCACCTCATGTCTAGATCCCTATACTAGTCGTCCCTATTTTCCCTACATACAGTGGGGCCAAATAAATAATGCAGATGCTAGCTAAACAAATTCATCCACATAAGTACATCATCACCTAAAACAGAATCAATATCTGAAAACGCCATCGTAAGGTTGAGCTGCGATGTTTTAACAGCACTATTTTTGTTCACATACTGTTGTTTGGCCAATATCTACCTTTGAACATGCAGATTGACGTACTACTTGGGCCCAACACATGTTATTCAATGGCCTCTCAAGCATGGGTCATGGGTGCAAGTAAGATCAATCAACATACAAGGTTCAGATCAATAGATGAGTCACTGAAATCAGTGTAAACGTGCAATTTCCTCTGAAGTAGCAGCATCATAGTTAAGATGCGAATTCCTAGGTCAACCAATTTCCTCTGATGCACATCAACTACACTGCTTTATTATTCCCAAAGGAACTACACAATTAATCGAAGGGAACTACACTTTAGTTAATCTCCATGGATGGACAGTGCAAAATTTCAAGTATTGCACAACCATTCCATCTCCATCACCATATAATATATAGACATACCAGAAATTTCTTCTCGGAAAGTAGAGAGGAGAGTGAGACTGAGCTCACCTTGAAATCTGAGGCAAGAGAGGAGGCGCTTCAGTTTCACTTTCACTTTCACGCGGAGGAGGAGGAGGCTGGACGACGCCGGCGACTGATGCGTGGACGGTAGAGAGGGGGGAGGACGAGCGGGACATGAGGACACAGAGAGAGAGAGAGGGAGCGCGGCTACAGGTGGAAGGCGCTCGAGCGCGTGGCGGCGGCTGCAGTACGGTGTGGAGAAGGAGAGGCGGCGGCGGCGGCGGGAGAGCAGAGGTTTCTCTTGGGGGTAGAACGGGAACAAAAAAAGAAAGAGGCCCAGCCCAGTAGATCCACTGTGCCAGCCCACCTTCACACTAGTCCACACTAGTCCAGTAGGTTCCTCTTTGTACTAGGAGGGTGGAAGACTTCTGGGCATGGAGCAAAGAGACTCGGGGAAATTTTAGTGTACGCTCAGCTTATAGGATGATCCAAAACACCAAACTTAATAGAGAGAGCTGGTTGTATGTGAACGGTGGCACATCAAATACCACGGCAGATAGTAATGGATGGTCCTCGCTTTGGCGCACCCAAGTCCCAAACAAGATCCGAGTTTTCTTATGGCACTTGGCAAGGGAATCGATCCCAACGCACGAGCTTCTCCATCACAGAAACATGGCGGATTCGCCAGCCTGTGCGCTGTGTGGTATGGGCGACTCATGGAGGCACGCGTTACTTGACTGTGCAATGTCGAGAAGTGTGTGGGCTTTAGCTCCTGAATCTCTAGTCGAACAAATGAGCCTCGATGACAACCCAAGTGCCAAGAACTGGCGCGAACCAATCTATGGTTGGATGGTTTGAAGGACTGTGGTATCCCCAGCCCACCAGGGTTCAAATCCTGGTGCTCGCATTTATTCCTGGATTTACACTAGTAGAAAAAGGCCCATTTGTCCCGGTTCCCGAACCGGGACTAAAGGGTCGGTAATAAAGCCCAATACCTTTAGTCCTGGTTCGCCTACGAATCGGGACAGATGGGGCTCCACGTGGCCGCTGCGGCTTGCCCAGGCAGGAGGGCCTTTTGTCCCCGTTGGTGGCACCAACCGGGACCAAAAGGCATCCACGCGTCAGCAGTTCAGGGCCTGGGTTTTTTTTTTTTGAAAGGGGTTGGGGGTTTTGGGGGTTTTGTAGGGTTAATTTAGGGGTTTCATATATTGTGTTAGCTAGCTAATAGAGAGAAGTGTCATCTCTTATCTCCGTGCTTGGTCGACGCTACGTACTATACGTATAGAGAGGACTCAACACACTAGCTAGCTAGTAAGCAAATGAAGGAAACCATTAAGTACCGAAGATCGTCATGAACATATACAGAGAGAAGTGATCGACCTCTCCTTCTCCGAGAGATTGGTCGAACAACAAGTTTTCGTATATCTATCCGACGCTACTGGCTACATATATACAATATAAGATCTCTTACAATCCCCTAACATCTGAACTCAAGTTCCACATGGTATTCTCCGTCTTCATCGATGACGTGGTCAAGAAAGAATCCCGCCAATTCCTCTTGAATTGCTGGTATGCGATCTTGTGGTAGGAGTTCATCCCGCATCTGAAACATCTAATTTGAAGAAGGGGGTCAATACATATATATGAATGAAACTCAACACAAATGATGGTAATAAAATAAAATTGTGAATATTATTGCTTACGCACTTCATATTGTTTTTTAGAGTAGCCCCGCTCATAGGTCGTGTGGCGGATGAACTCACAAACGTAGTATCCACAGTAATCATTCCCGGGTTCCTGCCACAACCACTTTACAAGAAATAGAGGTCAATCAAACTGATAAGCAAGCATGCTAAATGGTATTGATGAAACTAGCTAGAATCAATGGGAGATACGCGGAACGAGCTAGTAGTACTTACTTTCGGGTGTGTAAATCGCAGCTCCCCCGGCAGTCCCAGAGCTTCTGCGGTGAACTTTTTCCAAACCCTGCCAGACAAAGAAAACAATTACTTGATATCAGCTGGAAATGAACAAAGTTGCCGATATGATGCGATAATGATCGATTGAACTTACTTCTCGAGCATTTTAGTGATGGCCGCATACTCCTCGGGATCTTTTCGTCTCGAGTCTATGACGGTTACTAGTCCCTGCTCAAGCTTAATCTCTAGCAGAATAAAGTGGAAGCTGCGCACGCATGCATAACTCATCAATTACATTACTATAACCTCGAGTAATAAGGGAAACTGAATATGCACAAGACAGTAACACTCACTTGAAGTTGTAAGGAAAGAGTATTATATCTTTGTTTTGATTTTTCAGCAACGATCGTAGCAAGTTGGCCTCGGTTTGTTTGGCATCATATTTAACTGTCCATTCATCTATGAGATTTGTGTTAATGAACCCAATAACACCGATTTGTCTTTTCTTGCATTCGGCGATCTTCAATCTGCATAATATAGTGAGGATAGTTATATATACATGCAATGAAAGAGCTGAGCTATATATAGAGACTTAATTACAGAAGTAGTACTTACAGACAGTAGCAAGTGATGATTGTTTTATCGAGGGCCTTTTGATTGAAAAACTGGAAGAACTCCTCAAATGGAACAGACAGCAGATCAATTCCAACGAGGTCGTGCTCCTCTTTAACTCTCAGCGTCAAAGTATCCTTCCCAGACTCGCTGCAGGTTTTCATGTACCACTGATGGAATCTTCGCATCATCGTTGATAGAGGAGGATGACTAGGTTTGACGAGAGGCTTCCCGTGCCGGTATTTGAATTCGTCCACCTCCATTATATCAAAATGTGCATCGTCGGGCAGGTAATCTCCAGGATTGGTACCGGGCACCATCCTCGGATGATTAGCGACGATATCGCTAGACACCTTGAGCGGGGGGCACGATTGGTTCGCTTGTTCGCTGAGCTGGGGAATTTTTTCCCACTTCTTCGTTCTGCTAATCTTAGATCACTGCAAGTACTTCCCGACCGGGATGCTTCCTTATATGACCTTTCAATAATGCAATCATAGTTGGTTTGCGGCGGAGAAGGTGGTGGTCGCTTCAGGGCATCCAAAGTGCGCTGAACTTTCACCTTATCTATCTTTTCCTCCGGAGGTGGATGTTTCTTAGCTCTTTGTGTTTCAAAGAAGTCCTTCACTTGGGCTTTACAGATCTTCGCGTTTTCCTCCTCGGTCATCTCGTATGGTAACCTCTCTAGAGGCTTGAGAGATGGACCGACTCTGTATTGCCTCCCGCCTTTGGCTGTACTGCTAGACGCCGGAGCAGCCGGAGCGGCTGCGGCTGTCTTCTTTCGTTGCTTACGAGGCGGAGAAGGAGGCGGAGTGCTACGACGCGCCGGAGCAGCCGGAGCGGCGGCGGCTGTCTTCCGCTGTTGCTGACGAGGCGGAGGAGGAGGCGGGCTGCTCAGACACGCCGGCGCAGGCGGAGAAGGAGGCGGAGTGCTGCCACGCGCCGGAGCAGCCGGAGAAGGAGGCGGAGTGCCCTGACTCGCTGGAGGAGGAGGAGGAGGAGGAGGAGGCGGAGGCGTCCAGTTCGGAAGGTTGATGAGCTCCTTCCGCCATAGACATGGAGTCTTCAGAGCAAGACCCAGCTGAGTCTCCCCTTCACCGGTAGGGTGGTCAAGCTCGAGCTCCTCAAATCCCTCCGTTATTTCATCCACCATTACAATTGCATAGCCTTATGGAATCGGAAGGCAGTGAAAAGTTACGCCGGGTTCAGGAGGTATTGATGAAACTAGCTAGAATCAATGGGAGATGCGCGGAACTAGCTAGTAGTACTTACTTTCGGGTGTGTAAATCGCAGCTCCCTCGGCAGTCCCAGAGCTTCTGCGGTGAAGTTTTTCCAAACCCTGCCAGACAAAGAAAACAATTACTTGATATCAGCTGGAAATGAACAAAGTTGCCGATATGGTGCGATAATGATCGATTGAACTTACTTCTCGAGCATTTTAGTGATGGCCGCATACTCCTCGGGATCTTTTCGTCTCGAGTCTATGACGGTTACTAGTCCCTGCTCAAGCTTAATCTCTAGCAGAATAAAGTGGAAGCTGCGCACGCATGCATAACTCATCAATTACATTACTATAACCTCGAGTAATAAGGGAAACTGAATATGCACAAGACAGTAACACTCACTTGAAGTTGTAAGGAAAGAGTATTATATCTTTGTTTTGATTTTTCAGCAACGATCGTAGCAAGTTGGCCTCGGTTTGTTTGGCATCATATTTAACTGTCCATTCATCTATGAGATTTGTGTTAATGAACCCAATAACACCGATTTGTCTTTTCTTGCATTCGGCGATCTTCAATCTGCATAATATAGTGAGGATAGTTATATATACATGCAATGAAAGAGCTGAGCTATATATAGAGACTTAATTACAGAAGTAGTACTTACAGACAGTAGCAAGTGATGATTGTTTTATCGAGGGCCTTTTGATTGAAAAACTGGAAGAACTCCTCAAATGGAACAGACAGCAGATCAATTCCAACGAGGTCGTGCTCCTCTTTAACTCTCAGCGTCAAAGTATCCTTCCCAGACTCGCTGCAGGTTTTCATGTACCACTGATGGAATCTTCGCATCATCGTTGATAGAGGAGGATGACCAGGTTTGACGAGAGGCTTCCCGTGCCGGTATTTGAATTCGTCCACCTCCATTATATCAAAATGTGCATCGTCGGGCAGGTAATCTCCAGGATTGGTACCGGGCACCATCCTCGGATGATTAGCGACGATATCGCTAGACACCTTGAGCGGGGGGCACGATTGGTTCGCTTGTTCGCTGAGCTGGGGAATTTTTTCCCACTTCTTCGTTCTGCTAACCTTAGATCACTGCAAGTACTTCCCGACCGGGATGCTTCCTTATATGACCTTTCAATAATGCAATCATAGTTGGTTTGCGGCGGAGAAGGTGGTGGTCGCTTCAGGGCATCCAAAGTGCGCTGAACTTTCACCTTATCTATCTTCTCCTCCGGAGGTGGACGTTTCTTAGCTCTTTGTGTTTCAAAGAAGTCCTTCACTTGGGTTTTACAGATCTTCGCGTTTTCCTCCTCGGTCATCTCGTATGGTAACCTCTCTAGAGGCTTGAGAGATGGACCGACTCTGTATTGCCTCCCGCCTCTGGCTGTACTGCTAGACGCCGGAGCAGCCGGAGCGGCTGCGGCTGTCTTCTTTCGTCGCTTACGAGGCGGAGAAGAAGGAGGCGGAGTGCTACGACGCGCCGGAGCAGCCGCAGCGGCGGCGGCTGTCTTCCGCTGTTGCTGACGAGGCGGAGGAGGAGGCGGGCTGCTCAGACACGCCGGCGAAGGCGGAGAAGGAGGCGGAGTGCTGCCACGCGCCGGAGCAGCCGGAGAAGGAGGCGGAGTGCCCTGATCACTCGCCGGAGGAGGAGGCGGAGTGCCCTGACTCGCTGGAGGAGGAGGAGGAGGAGGAGGCGGAGGCGTCCAGTTCGGAAGGTTGATGAGCTCCTTCCGCCATAGACATGGAATCTTCAGAGCAAGACCCAGCTGAGTCTCCCCTTCACCGGTAGGGTGGTCAAGCTCGAGCTCCTCAAATCCCTCCGTTATTTCATCCACCATTACAATAGCATAGCCTTGTGGAATCGGAAGGCAGTGAAAAGTTACGCCGGGTTCAGGAGGTATTGATGAAACTAGCTAGAATCAATGGGAGATGCGCGGAACTAGCTAGTAGTACTTACTTTCGGGTGTGTAAATCGCAGCTCCCCCGGCAGTCCCAGAGCTTCTGCGGTGAACTTTTTCCAAACCCTGCCAGACAAAGAAAACAATTACTTGATATCAGCTGGAAATGAACAAAGTTGCCGATATGGTGCGATAATGATCGATTGAACTTACTTCTCGAGCATTTTAGTGATGGCCGCATACTCCTCGGGATCTTTTCGTCTCGAGTCTATGACGGTTACTAGTCCCTGCTCAAGCTTAATCTCTAGCAGAATAAAGTGGAAGCTGCGCACGCATGCATAACTCATCAATTACATTACTATAACCTCAAGTAATAAGGGAAACCGAATATGCACAAGACAGTAACACTCACTTGAAGTTGTAAGGAAAGAGTATTATATCTTTGTTTTGATTTTTCAGCAACGATCGTAGCAAGTTGGCCTCGGTTTGTTTGGCATCATATTTAACCGTCCATTCATCTATGAGATTTGTGTTAATGAACCCAATATCACCGATTTGTCTTTTCTTGCATTCGGCGATCTTCAATCTGCATAATATAGTGAGGATAGTTATATATACATGCAATGAAAGAGCTGAGCTATATATAGAGACTTAATTACAGAAGTAGTACTTACAGACAGTAGCAAGTGATGATTGTTTTATCGAGGGCCTTTTGATTGAAAAACTGGAAGAACTCCTCAAATGGAACAGACAACAGATCAATTCCAACGAGGTCGTGCTCCTCTTTAACTCTCAGCGTCAAAGTATCCTTCCCAGACTCGCTGCAGGTTTTCATGTACCACTGATGGAATCTTCGCATCATCGTTGATAGAGGAGGATGACCAGGTTTGACGAGAGGCTTCCCGTGCCGGTATTTGAATTCGTCCACCTCCATTATATCAAAATGTGCATCGTCGGGCAGGTAATATCCAGGATTGGTACCGGGCACCATCCTCGGATGATTAGCGACGATATCGCTAGACACCTTGAGCGGGGGGCATGATTGGTTCGCTTGTTCGCTGAGCTGGGGAATTTTTTCCCACTTCTTCGTTCTGCTAACCTTAGATCACTGCAAGTACTTCCCGACCGGGATGCTTCCTTAGATGACCTTTCAATAATGCAATCATAGTTGGTTTGCGGCGGAGAAGGTGGTGGTCGCTTCAGGGCATCCAAAGTGCGCTGAACTTTCACCTTATCTATCTTCTCCTCCGGAGGTGGATGTTTCTTAGCTCTTTGTGTTTCAAAGAAGTCCTTCACTTGGGCTTTACAGATCTTCGCGTTTTCCTCCTCGGTCATCTCGTATGGTAACCTCTCTAGAGGCTTGAGAGATGGACCGACTCTGTATTGCCTCCCGCCTCTGGCTGTACTGCTAGACGCCGGAGCAGCCGGAGCGGCTGCGGCTGTCTTCTTTCGTTGCTTACGAGGCGGAGAAGAAGGAGGCGGAGTGCTACGACGCGCCGGAGCAGCCGCAGCGGCAGCGGCTGTCTTCCGCTGTTGCTGACGAGGCGGAGGAGGAGGCTGGCTGCTCAGACACGCCGGCGCAGGCGGAGAAGGAGGCGGAGTGCTGCCACGCGCCGGAGCAGCCGGAGAAGGAGGCGGAGTGCCCTGATCACTCGCCGGAGGAGGAGGCGGAGTGCCCTGACTCGCTGGAGGAGGAGGAGGAGGAGGAGGCGGAGGCGTCCAGTTCGGAAGGTTGATGAGCTCCTTCCGCCATAGACATGGAGTCTTCAGAGCAAGACCCAGCTGAGTCTCCCCTTCACCGGTAGGGTGGTCAAGCTCGAGCTCCTCAAATCCCTCCGTTATTTCATCCACCATTACAATAGCATAGCCTTTTGAACTCTAGACTTTTTGTGTGTTCAAAATGAACCATTCAAAGCCACATCATCAATTTTCAACCCTTTCTGACTTCATCTGTTATTTTTCATGCATTTACTGATTTTTTTGAGCTAAATGACCCTGAAATTGAAAAGCACTTCAAATGAACTCTGAAGAGGTTGAAAATTGTCATGGTATCATCATTTCACCCACATAGCATATGCTAAAAAGTTGAGAGGGTTACGGCAAAAACTGAATGCACTTCGTGTACAAAACGGACAATCTCTTTCGAAGTATCAGGGTTTCATACGGAAACTCGTCTGTTACAAAAGGCATTTCATTTTTTTGAACTTATTTGAACTTCAGACTTTTTGTGTGTTCAAAATGAACCATTCAAAGCCACATCATCAATTTTCAACCCTTTCTGACTTCATCTGTTATTTTTTATGCATTTACTGATTTTTGTGAGCTAAATGACCCTGAAATTGAAAAGCACTTCAAATGAACTCTGAAGAGGTTGAAAATTGGTATGTTATCATTATTTCACCCACATAGCATGTGCTAAAAAGTTGAGAGGGTTACGGCAAAAACTGGATGCACTTCGTGTACAAAACGGACAATCTCTTTCGAAGTATCAGGGTTTCATACGAAAACTCATCTGTTACAAAAGGCATTTCATTTTTTTGAACTTATTTGAACTCCAGACTTTTTGTGTGTTCAAAATGAACCATTTAAAGCCACATCATCAATTTTTAACCCTTTCTGACTTCATCTTTTATTTTTCATGCATTTACTGATTTTTTTGAGCTAAATGACCCTGAAATTGAAAAGCACTTCAAATGAACTCTGAAGAGGTTGAAAATTGGCATGGTATCATCATTTCACCCACATAGCATATGCTAAAAAGTTGGGAGGGTTACGGCAAAAACTGGATGCACTTCGTGTACAAAATGGACAATCTCTTTCGTAGCATCAGGGTTTCGGACGAAAGCTCATCTGTTACAAAGGGATTTCATTTTTTTGAACTTATTTGAACTCCAGACTTTTTGTGGAGAGAAAGTCTTCACTTTTTCTTCGCTTGTGTTCTTTGCTTATTGCGCCGTAACCATGGATATTCTTCATCGCTTAACAGGGTGCTTGGGTCAGCCTTGACTTTGAAGGGAGGAATTTCATGAAATTTTTCATAATCTTCAGACATGTCTGTCTTGCCCTTCAATCCCACGATGTCTCTTTTTCCTGAAAGAATAAATGAACCAAATTGTTATAAAAGATAATATATACCACATCCGAATCATAGACAGGACGAGGGCCGACGGGGGCGGATACCAAAACCATCGCACTATATAATAACAAACAATAATAAAAGTAAGAAAATTAGACAAGTATCTATCTAATCATACAAGTAAGAATTTTGTTTTTTTAGAAAGAAGATAAGAACAAGAGGCTCACCACGGTGGTGACGGCGACGAGATCGGCGCGGGCGATCGACGGCGGTGAAGTCGGGGACGGGACTTGACGGACCGCTAAACCTAGACAAATATCAAGGAAAATGGAGCTTGAAGGTCGAGCTTCGAGAGGGGAAAGCTTAAGTAGTGTGGCTCGGGCATTTCATCGAACACCTCATGTGCATAGGAGGTGAGCTAGAGCAGCACAAAGCTCTTCCCTCGCCGGCCAGAAAAATAGAGCAGTGGAGTGCTCTGCTCGCGGGCGAGGGGTATATATAGCCACTTCATTGGTCCCGGTTCGTGGCTGGAACCGGGACTAAAAGCCCACCTTTGGTCCCGGTTCAAGCCACGAACCGGGACCAATGGATGTGGGCCAGGAGCGAGGCCCATTGGTCCCGGTTTGTGTCTGCAACTGGGACCAAAGGGTCCAGACGATCCGGGACCAATGCCCCACGAGGCCCGGCCGGCCCCCTGGGCTCACGAACCGGGACGTATGCCCCCATTGGTCCCGGTTCGTGACTGAACCGGGACTAATGGGCTGGCCAGGCCTGGACCAAAGCCCTGTTTTCTACTAGTGTTATTTCAGGATTTCCGGCGATGCGTATTCAGTGGGAGGAGATGTTCCCGTCGACGACGAGGCGCCTATGGTGACTTCGTAAATCTCAAGATGATATGCCGGCTCAGTCTTTCGGAGGTGCTCATAGGGGTAGGGTGTGCGTGTGTGCGTTCATAGGGGTGAGTGTATGCGCGTGTATATGAGCGCTTGTGTCTGTACTGATGTTCAAAAAAAAAAGTGCCAAGAACTGGCTGTTTAATATGCTTTCGCTATTATCGCATGTGGAGTTCACTCGCTTAGGCGTTACCCTTTGGGCGATCTGGAGCTCTAGGAGAAAGGTGCTCCACGAGGATATATATCAGACTCCGTATGCTACAAATGTTTTCATCAATTCCTTTATAGCTGATCTGCAAGTCTTGCAAAAACCATCAACTGGAAGAGGCGTGACTGCTCAGGTTAGGCTACACAGGTTGATGCGGCTCTAACCCGGAATGCCTCGGTGGGAGCTGTGGCTGCCGTATCTAGGGACATCCAGGGCAACTACATCGGAGCCTCCACAATCACGTTTGTTGGAATTTCCGATCCAACGACACTTGAAGCCCTTGCAGTCCGTGAAGCGTTGTCTTTGGCAGATGATCTCTATGAGAGAAGAATATATGTAGCTTCTGATTGCAAGATTGTCATTGATGACATCAAACAGAGAAGTGCGTCATCTTATGGCACGGTCATTCGTGAAATCATAGATCATTCTAGTGTTTTTGATAGTTGCTTTTTTAGTCATGAGTTTAGGAGCTCGAATATCGAGCCTCACAATTTAGTGAAGTATGCTCTATCACTCGGGGTTGGCCGCCATGTTTGGTTAGGCTATCCAGGTGACCTTACTTTCGTCCATGTAAACATTGTGACGAGTTAAATAAAAGCTTTGCGAGATTGTCTCAAAAAAAATCTATACATATACACGTTTCTCAAAAAGAAAATCTATACATATACACATCCCTTGTCTAAAAAAACTATACATATACACGATGAAATCAGAAGTAGAGCAGCCATGTTCAATTCTACTTTTATGTTTGAAGGCCGAGCTTGTAATAGCGACGCCGATAGGTTAGCCAACTTTTCAAATTCTCTAGATTAGGGTTGTCATATTTGGATGGTCCATCCTCATGATCCTTTTGTAATTCCACTCCATGTGGACTTTGATCAATAAAACTTGGTATAACCCCTAAAAAAAAATCTATACATATACCCGTTCTAAAAAAAAATAACAAAATCTATACATATACCCATTCTCAAAAAAAAATATCTATACATAAGAAAATTTATACATCTTCATTTCTCTCCTTTCCAGATCATTTTTATTTACCTAATCATATCCTATATGTATATGGCTAATTTTTTTTTTTTGCCAGTTCCACCTGGATGTCATCAACTTTCAATGTTGGTCGACTTACAATGCAAGTTTGGGGTGTGAAGGAGACATGACCTTGCTCAGCGATATCACCGGGCGAGGAGTAGGCCTGTATGCCAACTCTCATGGATCCTTGTCGATCTACAAAATAACATGCCTCGACAGATCAAGGTAACGTTCTGTGTCTATTTCATGTCCTGTTACTTGAAGCCCACAATCATGCAACACTATTTGAGATGGATGTCGTCATGGCCTCGTACTTATCTTCGACCAGATACAACTCTGTTTCCTTGTCATTCCCCTAGGGTTCCATCTGAATGCGACCGAGATCAACGAGGCAGTGCTTCATGTTGACGGACACGCCCAGCGATTCTTGGTGGTCTTGGTAGTGGCAGATGGTGAACACAAACAACAAAGATGAGTGTTTCACCTGCGTTTACTCGTCGGCGACTGGTGTATGGGGGTAATGTCATCTCAACACCCATTTACGTCTGAGGTGATCCGAAGATCCTTCCCAATATATAGTTTCCACGGATCCTGCAGTACTGGTTGGGGGTCCCTTTCACTGATACGCCTGAAACATATCTATCATTATTTAGAATTAAATCCTATTAGGTTATCATTTTTATATACTTTTTATTGTAATTTATATTGTTTTGTGGACTAACTTATTAATTTAGTGCCCAGTGTCAGTTCCTGTTTTCTAATTGTTTTTGGTTTCACAGAAAATCAATATCTTCGGAGGTCAAAAAATTAAAAGTGATTTGTTTCGAAACTTTACTAAAGTTGATTTGGTAATGAAGTTTCTGTTATAAGCTAATGCTATTATATTATTCGCGAATGGAGGGAGTACTTGTTTGTCTGGGTATTAAGGTGGTGACCGACAGGCGATCCATGTCCTTCAGATGGTTTCTGTTTTGCTATGGTGCATCCTACCACTCGTGAATGGAGAAAGAAGTTGAGTACCAATGCTTAAAGGTGGGCTTGTAACATGATTACAGACTTACTAGTTCTTGAATTTCCAACAATAGCTTCAGCATGTAGATTTTTTCTTAGTCTGTATATCCAGGTTAAAGACCAAACAATTTAGTATCTTGCTTGAAGACAAGTATAGAGAAAATTCTAATATTTTGCCTCTAGAAAAAGAAGAGAAAACGCTGGTATACTAGAAATTCTATGTATACCCGGAGATGGCTCTTAAGATGATATAATGTATACTCGGAGATGGCTCTTATAAAATTATTTACACATCTCTTCCTAGTGAGAAGTCATGGCACCTCATTTGCCCAATTAGTCCATCCCTAAAATTGCATCATAACCTCCCAAATCCACTATCTTCATACCACACCACTCCAGTCCAGGTGGCAGGTGGTAACTCAGAATCACGTCCATACGAGGGACATGGATCCGGTGACATGCAAACGGCATGTCACCGTGTGCCTCGCGGGCCGGCCGCCGTTGGATGAGAGGGGGGCCGGAAGCACTGTGGAGGTACTGTAGATAAACACTGTAGACGAAAGTACTGTGGAGTGCTGCTGTCCGTTGGATGCAGGCTGGGCGGTGGATGGGAGGCCGCGAGGCACACGGTTTGCATGTCACCTGATCTCAATCCACATATGAGATGGCCTCCACTGCCACTTTTACTTTCAGAGGTGTAGATAAAACATTCGGAGTGACATCAACTTGTCAACCCTAGCCGCGTCTGTCTCGGGCACCCCGCCGCCGTCCATCTCCATGGCCACGTGCTGCCGGAACTCGGACGTCGCCGCGCGCAGGAGCTCGGCCCCGTCCTTGTTTTCCACCGTAGTCCCTGCGGCGGTCCTCAGATACCTGTCCCGCAGCGCCCGAGCGTCGGCGGCAAGCGCATCGGCCTGTGCACGGCGTTGGTCGCACCACGCGGCCTGGGTCCGAAGCTCGGACACCAGCGCCTCCTCGCCGGGCCTTGTGGCGAACACGTCGGCGCCGTGCCAGAGATCGTCCCCGTCCTCCTCCATCTCGCGGGCGAGCTTGACGGCGGTTTCCAGGATGTAGTCCACCCGGTCCAGCAGCTGCGCGATGGAGTGGAACTTGGCCGTCTCCTGCAGCGCCCTGCTCACCTCAGACTGCATGCTTGTGAGGTCGGCCTCCACCTGCGGATCGACGATGTCGTCGTTTACCAGGGACCTGATATCCTCGTCGGTGTAACGGGCCACCACCGCCGTCATGGTCGAGTCCATCTGTATCCTTGTATTTCCTTGTTTTTCTGAGGGAATACAAGATCGATCTACCTAACCGCCGTATCTGCTATAAGCTAGGGCCGGCGGTGGAGCTCCGTATATATAGACGTACGCCCAGAAATCCGATTCCTACTGTGGGAGCGAAACGTACGTACAGCTCCGGGACGTACTACGTACTAGGTCCGACTCCGGGGCGTACTACGTACGTACGTACAGCTCCCGAACATAAATCTTATATATGGGCCTGGAGATGGCCATGGCCTGTTAGCAAGTAGTACTAGTAAACTTTTGTAAATATTCTTCACTATTAACAGTTGCACTATTATACGAGGATCGATCAGGCGATTAGGATTGGGATTACGGCCAGCACCAGTTGCTCTTCTTTCTTGACATTTGATCCACCGCATCAGGATCTTGGCTATCTGTGCATCCGGATCTTGGTTCCTAATCAATCAGGAACCTGGCTGCTACGCCATGAGGGACTAATCAGTTGAGTACAGCAAAGGACTTGTTCGATTTCTCTGGAATGTGCCCCTTCCCTCCGGAGTTTGGCTGCTGACCTATCTGGAGACAGTCTCGATCACGTTTGTTCAACTTTTCTGGCCAGGCGTTGTTTCAGGCAACGATCGGTTTTTAGTCCCGGCACTGACTTTGGCAGCGATCGGTTCTCTGTCTTGCAGTGCTGGCCAATTCTCAGCCAAGTTTTGCTGTCCTGATCTCCGTCTACTCTGTTCCGTGTAAGCTAGGGTTTGGACGTTCGTCTGTTTGGCCTTTTTTTTTTTCGGCCTCCCGGGTGGAGGACTGCCGAGCCTAATGAGTACGATTTCTTGGACTTGTCACGGCATTGGCAGCACTGCAACAATTCTTTGTGTGGTTAAAACTCATGGTAGGAAAAAGGCGGGTAGAAGTTTTGACAAGGACTTTGGGATTTCACGGTTGCTATGTGGTGGACAATGTAGGAAAAAGTGGCGGACTAGGTGCCACTAGTGCAGAACCAGGCTATAGCACCGGTTCGTAAGGCCCTATAGTGCCGGTTCTGCAACCGGCACAAAAGGGTGGGGACTAAAGGTCCCCCCCCTCCCTTAGTACCGGTTCAACACGAACCGCCACTAAAGGGCCACCACGTGGCACGAGGCAGCGCCGGGGGTTGGGAGACCTTTAGTACCGGTTGGTAAACGGTTTAGGGGGTTTTGGGTTTATGATTTCTTTTTCCTTTAATTTTGTGTTTTTCATTTAATTCTTTTTCATTTGCTGGTATTTTACGATACTATATATTGCACACGTTATGCATATATATAAATAGAATTTCTCGTAGAACCGATCATATATATATATATATATATATATATATATATATATATATATATATATATATTATCGAATGTCTCGCACCACCATTCACACATACACATGTATAAATACAAGTTGGTATATACAATTTCTCCTACATGGAGGCATTACTGCGGTAGCGGGTAATGGTATTCTCCTTTGGGATCTATGACCTGGTCGAGCAAAAATCTCGCTATTTCCTCTTGAATTGCTCGTACGCGATCCGTTGGTAGGAGCTTATCCCGCATCTCGTTGAACTTTAAAGAAGGAGATCAAATATGCATGTATTAGTTGTGTGTATATATATTAGATATCGATAATGATGTAAAAATTGTGAATAGTGTTTTGTCAAACGTACATATAGCTGTCTAGAAGATCTGCTCCTTTCGGACGTCATCATGCGAATGTTCTCGCAAACGTAGTATGCACATAAATTAGTCCCCGGCGCCTGCATCATGGCCTTTACGAGAATAGAATTCAATCAGATAATAATTAATCAAGCATGATAATTAATGGTATTGAAACTAGAATTAAAGAGATGGTAGCTAGCTAGTACTACTTAATTAATTACCTTGGGTCGATACCAATACAGCTTTTGTTTCCATTCGCCTGGAATCTCTTTGATGAACTTTTGCCAAGCCCTGCCCGCCGGCAAAGAAAATGAATAAAGGAGTTATTAATTAGTTGATATCAGGAAATGACGAACTAAAGAGGCCGACATATAGTTCAATAATGATTGAAATTACCTGTTGACTATCCCCTTCACGATTTCGTAGTCAGTTACTGTTTTAAGTAGTGAGTCCAATACTGCAACTTGAATGACTAACAAGATCCGGTGAAAACTGCATGCGCACACGTTTGCATGTATAAATTAAGCGGGCATGTGCATAACACTCATCAACTACCCTAAACCCTATACACTTATTAACATCTAACTAGTAAGCAAAAGTAGAATTTGTAGTACAAGACAGTGTGACTCACCCGAAGTTGTAAGGAAGTAGTATATCTCGATTGCTGTTGAGTTGCTTCAAGAACTCTAGCATGTTTTTCTCTACTTCTTCTCGATACCATTCGTATGTCCATGTCTCTTGATTAATGGTATTTGGGTCAATGAACCCAATGCCATAGCGTCCAGCTTTTTTCATTTCATAGATCTTCATCCTGCATAATACCACAGAAGAGAATATAGTGAGGATAATTACAGGTAATGATCAACGAGCACTACAGCTAGCTTGAGACTTAAATTACAGAAAGAAATCACTTACAGACAATAGCAACTGATGATAGATTTGTCGAGTGCGTCTTGATTGAATAACTAAAATAGTTCTGTAAACTCAACATAAAGAGCTGTCTCATTGAAGTAATGCTCTGCCTTGACTTTCACCATGAGGGACTCTCGATTGGTAGTCTTGGCAATTTTCATGTACCATTCAGGCAATTCATACATTCTCGTTGGGAGCTTCTTGACCTCCTCAGGCTTGACCAAAGGTTCGCCGCGGGCATATTTCCGTTTTATGTCCTCCTCTCTAAGCGTATCCATGGGCTCGATCTCTAGGAGTTGATAAACAGTGATACCGAGCTCTGCAGCCTGCCTTTTATGCTCGTCGGTTATTACCAGCTGATCGGCGCTGGTACTCGTATGTGTTGGTACAATGAGCGGGGCGATCGATTGCACCGCCTGTTCTCCCAGCTAGGGAACAGTTTTCCCGCTTTTTTTGGCAGCTGCTTGGCTCGAGCTCGAGCTCGACTCCTTTTGTTGTACTCGATGTGCCTTCCTGATTTGGCGCTCATAGTCTGAGTCAACAGGCTTGGGAGCTGGTGCTTTAGCCATACGAATAAAGTGGTCAACGACATGCTCAGGTACTTTCTCCTTTGGCGGCGGTGGCGGTTTCGGTCCAAAATGGGCCCTCACTTGGGCTTGCACTTCTGCTTCGTTTTCCTCCTCAGTCAGGTCGTAAGGCCTCTTCGGAAGAGGCGCGAGGCTTGCACCAAATTGGTATCTCTTGCCTCCTGTACATGTACTTGTACCGCTAGCCACCATAGCTGCGGCGGCTCTCTTCCGCTGTTGCTTAGGCGGCGAAGACGCCTGACGCGGTGCCTGACTTGGAGGAGAAGGAGTGGGCTGACGCATTGCCGGACTTGGAGGAGGAGGAGTGGGCTGACGCGGTGCCGGACTTGGAGGAGGAGGAGTGGCCTGATGCGTTGGCGGACTTGAAGGAGCAGGACTCTGCTGAGGCGGTGGCTGATGACTTGGAGGAGCGGGAGTCTGCTGACGCGGTGGCGGACTTCGAGGAGGAGTCGGCTGACGCGGTGTCGGTGGCCTTGGAAAGATGATGCAATCCTTTCTCCATAGGATGATACGATTTATGGCCTCTCCCAGTGTGTGCTCGTCATCACCTCCAGGAATGTCAAGCTCTAGCCCCGAATATTGTGCCACCAATTCATCAACCACGACACGAGCATAGCCAGCTGGAATCGGGTTGCAATGGAAGGTTGCTTCGGGGGGATTTGTATAAGCAACGGCGTCCGCCACCTTCATGGATATGTTCTTCATTTTGAAGTGTAGCTCACAATTAGTGTTCTCCATGATGTCATCCACAGGGTATGTATCCAGCAGTGCCTCGCCCGGGGCGGAACCCACACTGCTTCTCGGCATGGATGGGACGGTGCTATCCAATGCTGGATCATCCGCTAGCTGCTGCCGCTGCTGAGACCCCCTTTCTTGGCTAAGTGAGTCGATCTGCTGCTGCTGCCGCTGGAATTGGAGTGCCAACTCCGCGTGCGCTGATTCTAGGCCTTTAAGGCGTTCTGCTTCGTGATTCCTCTGCTCCTCCTCCAGCTTCCTCTTCTTCTCCTCCTCCATCTTCTTTATCGCACGGCTTCTGTAGTCGGCGTTCCAGTCCGCAAACCCCTCATACCACGGAACAACGCCTTTGCCTCGTGTTCTTCCCGGGTGTTCAGGATTTCCCAGGACGCACGTAAGCTCGTCGTTCTCTCTGTTGGGCGTGAACACCCCCATTCGAGCCTCTTCTATTGCAACAAGTAACTTGTCATCGGCTCCTTTAAGACTTGCCTTCTTCAAAACCTTGCCTGTCTTTGGGTCCAACGCCCCCCATGCGCATAGAACCAAGTCCTGCACCTTTTCGGCCAGCTCAATGTAACTGGAGTGACCCCTGCATCCAGCATCTGTTGCTCAGGCTTATCCCACTTAGGCCGGTTGTAACACCCCTATGTAATAGCCACTGTGATTAGCTGCTAATAATGCCAAGTCATATCATTTGCAGTGCCAAGTCATAGAGGTTAACCAAAATAAATCAATTCCATTTTGAAAATCAACTCAAATTCCAAAGTGAAATATGAAGTTGAGCAATCACTGTTGGGAAAATGTTCATTAAGTGGCAAATAGTCCAGGAACATTTGTAAAACCATCATCAATAAAGTTGGAGTTAGAAAAGTGACTCAAACAGTATGAAACAGAGCCAAATCAGCAATTATAAAGCTCAAACCATTTTTATTAAATTCAAATGGTTTTCAAACGGGTTCAGACTTTTTGTGGCCTTGCTGGACATTGCAATACATCAGTGAGAGCAAGATTCACATTTTTGCAAAATGTTTTGCTAGCTCAAAATATTGCAAAGAGCTACTGTAAATTAAAAAACAGAAATAATAAAAGAAAAAGGCCTAAACTAGACTGGACCTAAGTGCACAGTGCACCGGTCCAGCCCAGCCGGCCCGCTTCTCTCTCCTTCTCCCCCTCTCTCTATCGCCGTGTGGGCGCGCGCCTGGTCGCGCCGTCGAGCGCCGGCCGCAGCTCGACACCGCAGCGCCACCGACGCTACAGGAGAGGGTGGGAGGATAAGGCCAAGACCCCGTTCCCCTCCCCTGGCGTCCTCATCCATTTTCCCCTCGCCCTGCTGGCTCAACTCTCCTCTCCTCTTCGCCCAGATCCACCACCAAGCGCCACCGCCACCGTCATTCCCGAGCTCCGCCAGCACATCCACGAGCTCCGCCACTCTCCGCTACTTCGTCCTCAACCACGAGCAGGAGCCAGGAGCCCCTGCAGCCACTGAACGCCGTCGCCCCCTTCTTCTCTGGCTCCGGCGAGCATCTCCGATTCCGGTCGCCGGGCTGCGCTACTAAGCTTCCAACGGCCACCGTGCGCCTCTCGGTGAGCCCCTCCGCCTCCTGCCTCTCCTCGTTGCCCTTCTCGCGCGCCGTAGCTAGCTCAGCATCGTGCCCGTGAGCTCACCGCCGTGGATCGCTTCGCCACCGTGGCCACAACCGCTGTCGTGCTCGCCTGAGCCCACCAGCAAGCTTCTGGTGCTTCTAGGAGCACGGCGAGCACAAGCACGCAACCAACCGAGCTCTCTAGCCACGTCTCCGACGGGAGACCGAACGCGCCTCCGCCTCTGACCGTCGCCGGCGAGCCTCCGATGACCTTTTGGTCACGAGGCCGAGTCCGCTGTATTCACCGCAGCACGCAGCACCTAGCCAGTCCCTTCGTTTGCTCCGCAGCACGCCGTAGCCGCGTTTCCGTCAGGTCCCGAACTCCGGCGTTCGCTCGCGAGCTTGCCGCTGGCGTTCCCGACCACCGCAGCCCTCGCCACCACCACCGTTCGACTTGCCGTCGTCTGCTCGTTCATAAGAGCTTGATCGCGCTCGAAATGGCGCTGTGTGCGTGAAATCCGATCGCCGCCGAGCCGCGCCGCCGCAAAAGCGAGTCCGCTGGCGTTTAAACGTTGGCCAGCTGAGGTGGCACCTACGTGGCCTCCTCTGTGAGGCTGGCGGGTGGGTCCGGTGGGTCCCGTTGACCAGTTGACCAGGTCAACGCGGATTGCTGTTCCCTCTAAGCCACTGACGTATGGGCCCCAGCACTTAATTAAGTCTAATTATACACTTTTTAAAATAAAAGTTAATTAGTTAGTAATGTGACACTGGCAGAAGGGGCCCACTCCCTAATTAACCCTACTAATTAAACTAATCCACTGTTAGTCTAAACAGATACTGACATGTGGGTCCCACTAGACCCACATGTCAGGTTTGACCTGGCCAGCCGGTCAGTTGACCTGCTGACGTGACCATGACGATCTGCTGATGTCATATTTCAATTTCTGTTAATAAATAAATTACAAAAATGTTTAAAGTCTTTAGAAAATCATAGAAAATAAACCGTAGCTTGGATCGAAAAACTTTCTACATGAAAGTTGCTCAAAACGACGAGACGAATCCGAATACGCGGTCCGTTCGTCCGCCACACGTCCCTAACTATCCGAACATGGAACCGTCCCCCTCCGGTCATCCGTCTGACAAATGTCCGGAACCGGGAAAACATTCCCGGGTGGATTCCTCCTTCCTCGGTGACGTGCAACCATACGTTAGGACACACCCGGCACTGCATATTGCCATGTCATACTTTCTATAGCACTTGTTTGCTTTATATTTATACTGTTTTCTCCCCCTCTTCTCTCACGATAGAGCCCGGTGCCGACGCAGCTCCGGTGTTTGGCTACAGTACTTTCGACCTTGCCTTTGCCGCCGAGCAACCAGGCAAGCCCCCCCCCTTTGATCATCCCGATATTGCCTATTCTATTATCTCATGCTTGCATTAGATTTTGCTACTGTAATTGATTGCTCCTATTCTGCTGCATAGCCTGTTTATTGTAATCTGTTTTTGTTACCCACCTGGATATCCTAGACTGTTTAGTATAGGCTGGCTAGAGACCCATCAGTGACCCCTCTTATCCCGACTGCCCCGCTGGAGTATCAGAAGACCCGATCAACGGGATCGAAGACCAGGACCCGGCACCGCACCTCACTTCCTCCTTAGTTGCCCGACACTACTGGGTTACTATCGAGTGCCGAGGGTGATACCTCGTCAGCACTTCTGATGATAACCTTGTAGGTTAGTTAATCGGTCGTGGTCAGCGAAGGTGAATCCTCCTACACCACCCCCGATAACGACGAAGTCGTGCAACACCTCTAGTGTGGACCTCGAGGGTGATTCCTCCTATGTCCACCTCGTTATTACATCAGGTGGGAGTCCAACGAGGGTGATGCCTCGGATTTCCCCTTGATATGGTAGCCACACGGATGCCTTACATAACTGATGATACTGCTACTTGGTGATTGATGGATAGTTACCCGTGAGTTATTGTACGAAGCGCGGCCGGGCATTCTTAGCCCTTGCAGCAAGTCCTCGAGACGGGGCGAAGGGGTCACATCTTTCGTGAGTCTCTGCTCGTTTCCGCAAGCCCCTAGTCCTCTAACGATTTGGATATTTAATCTGAGCCGGCCTTTGGTCGGATAGCACTAACCATCACGTGGGCATAGTATGGGCGTTCTGCATCGTAACATCAGCCGAAAGCTCTGTCAGACGTCCAGTTCAGCACTGCGGCCGGGCTGGGCCAGCGCCATCCATGTACAGAGGTGGTGCCGTGATTCGCTCTGCATGCAACGACCCGGAGGGCGAGGGGCGATGGCCCAAGACCCCCTTGCGCTTAGGAGGTAGACCGGCGGGGACCTCTCTGCTGAGCTGTAGGTAGGGTTGCGGTGTGTCGGTTGGCCGAGGCCGGGCATGACCCAGGAAAGTGTGTCCGGCCGGAGTTAAGCGAGCGTTGTGGGTAAGTTGGTGCACCCCTGCAGGGAAGAACACATCTATCGATAGCCGGTCCTACGGTAAAGGACACTCGGAGTTATATCCCGATCAATACAACTAGAACTTGAGATGGATTTGGATATGTGGCTCCGGGATCGCTTTCTCGCAGGGAGTCGAGGAAGGATCTCTGGGCGAGACCGTTGCTTGATACTTCCACTACTACATTATACTATGCTACTCTGTACTCTTCTATATGCTGCAAGACGCTCAAAGATGTTGGAAGATGCTTGAAGATGCTAGTCTTCGATAGGACTAGGTTTTCCTCTCTATTCTGGCATTTCTGCAGCCCAGTCCACATATACAGCCTCCCTTTGATAATGTTGCATATGTAGTGTAGATCCTTGCTTGCTGAGTACTTCGGAGTACTCACGGTTGCTTTGCTTTCCTTTTCTCCCCATATCAGTTTGTCGTGACCAGATGACGGAGCCCCTGAGACAGCTGCCCCGCCGACGATCGCTACTACTACCCCGAGGATGGCTTCTTCTACGAGTTGGCTGATGACCGGGAGTAGGTTCGGAGGATCCTAGGCAGGAGGCCTACGCCTTTCGATCGTAGTGTTATATTTTGCCCCGCCTTTTAAAGGCCTTTCTGTTTTTCTTTTATATCTGTGCTCAGATATCTGATGCTTCCGCTGACGCTTGTATGCCATCGAGCTATGTATTCGAGCCCTCGAGGCCCTGGCTTGTAATATAAAGCTTGTATGACTTTATTTATGTTTTAGAGTTGTGTTGTGATATCTTCAAGTGAGTCCTTAGGCTTGATCGTGTGCATTTGCGTGTATGATTAGTGCACGATTAAGCCGGTTGCGTCACACCGGCCCACCGCATAGCCTCGTGGCCCCAGCGTATGGAAATGCTCCTTTTTTGCGGCATTGATCTTGTTTATTCTCGACCGTTCCTTAGATAATTCCGATTCCTTGAATTTCACGAAAGCGGGCCAGTGATCTCTTTGCTTCTCCAGTGTTCCCGTGAATTCTGGAGTCTTCTTTTCTCCTTCGACGTACTTGGCCCATATAGTTTTCTTGTGGGTGCTGAATGCAATTGCCATCTTCCTAAGAGCAGCGTCCTTTACTTTCTGCACATCTGCATCTGTGAAATGATCTGTTAGGGTGAAATGTTCCATGAGAGATTCCCAAAGCCGATCTTTTGCTCTTTGGTCGACAAAAGTAAGATCTGGACGTTCCTTTGCTGGCTTTTTTCATTCTTGCACGGAGATCGGAATTTGGTCCTTCACAAGAACTCCGCACTGGCGAATGAACTTGTTCGCATTCTTCTTAGGCTCGCTTGGTTCGCCATTAGGTTTGATGGCATCAATGTTGTACTTTACGCCCTCCTTCAACTTTTTGGCCGGGTCTCGCACTGTCCTGCTGCCTGTAGAAGATTTGCTCGATCTGGAGGGCTGAAAGAAGAAAGATCGATTCGTTAATATATCTTCAAATCATTTAAAACATGTGATGATCACCAGATGCCTGCTTATATAAATATACCTCGCCGGTCTCTGTTATTTCAAGATCAACATTTTCTTCGTCATCATAATCATAGTTTTGGACTTCATCAATTCGGTCGTCTTGATCGAATATCATATCACCCTCCCCGGTATTGTTCAGATATTGGGAGCCGTCATCTTCTTCATTCTGATCATCTGGCTGGCGAGGGGAGCGTATGATCTCGAACAGGGCCTCTTTTCCTTCTCTACCGGTATTGTCCGCCATAGCTTTTATTTAACTAATACAGAAGAAATATAAAACAATTTAGTATTCAAATTACAATGCATGCATGCAATCAATAAGGAAAAACTGAATCATAGTACATAATATGCATCATCGAATATAATCTCGAATATTATCGAATAATATATATAATCTCGAATACATCGTCTCGAATATTATCGAATAATATATATAATCTCGAATACATCATCTCGAATATTATATATCGAATACATCACTAGCTAGCTAGATAATATAGATCGAATACTATCGAATAATCTAGTTCACTCGCGGTTCCTGAGGCGCGGGCGGTGGACACCCAAAGAGAAGGAACCATCACAGGATCATAGCTCAGGTGAGATCCCCGAAGAACCTGCCAGGTATTGAAGAACCTGACGTTCATAGCAGCCATGTAGCAACGGACGTGCTCGTCCTCCGCCCTGACACGGCGACGTACCACCTCCGGCGGGGCCGGCTCCCTCCGCACCGAAAGTGGCCCACGCGAACGCCACCAAAGGAGCTCCGGGTCGACGACGGGACCCGGGGCCGGGATCCTCAACAAGCGGCGCGCCCCTGAAGGTAGCACCTCCCAGTGCCAGCCCGGCGGAGCCCAGTCCCGGACATGGCTCCTCTGAAGCAGGACGTTGTCGCGAACAGGTCGACGGCGAGGATGCGGGCCGGGCATAGTTCACGTATAAAAAACTAACAATATAACATTTCTAATTAACATTTATATATATATATTTCATCTAACATTTCTATAACAAAAAGTATAAAAAACTAAAAAAAACATGCATCTAACATTTATATATCTAATTCATCTAACATTTATATATATATATATATATATATATATATATAACTAAAAGTATCAAATTCCTTAACTTTTTTCTATATACATCTAATCATCTAGTGAAAGAAAATGTCAAAATTCATCTAACTAACATTTCTATATCTAAAATTCATCTAACATTTCTATAACTAAAACTATAAAAAACTAAAAAACAGAAAATAAGAAAATATGTGTGTGTGTGTGCGTGTGTGTGTGTGAGGGCGGCCATGGCGGCAGGGGCTCACAGCAGGGCGTCGGGGGCGGCGACGGCGACGGCGTGCGAGCTCGAGGGAGGGGCGGCGCGCGACGGGGGCGGTGGGCGGCGCATCGGGGGCGGCGGGCGGCGCGACGGGGGACGACGTGGGCGGCGCGTCAGGTGCGGCGACGGCGTGGATCGGGCCGGGCAGGCGGTGCGTCGTCGACAGAGAGGGAGAACAAAGGGAAACTGAAATTTTTTCAAGTGTTGTATATATAGGTTGGACCTTTAGTACCGGTTGGAGCCACCAACCGGTACTAAAGGTCTGTTTTGGCCAGGCCAAGCGGCGGGAAGCGCACTCCTTTAGTACCGGGTCGTGGATACAACCGGTACTAAAGACCCCCCCCCCTTTAGTACCGGGTCGTGGATACAACCGGTACTAAAGACCCCCCCCCTTTAGTACCGGTTGGAGCCACCAACCGGTACTAAAGGTGGTGCGCTGCCACTCGCGGTGCACAAAGTTTAGTCCCACCTCGCTAGTTGAGAGGAGCTCGCACCGGTTTATAAGCCTCGCCGCGGCTACCGTGTCGAGCTCCTCTCTAAGCAGGCCTTTGTGGGCCTATTGCAACTCTTCTGCCCTGTGGGGCCTACTGGGCCGTACGGGCCTGCATTCTGGCCCAACTAGAGGTTGGGTTTCTAGTCGTATGCAGGCCGTGGCAGCCCAGTAGCCGGGCTTTTTTTAATTTATTTATTTTTCTTTTTTATTCTTTTCTACTTTATTTATTTTCTTTTATTTCTGAGTTGTTTTTTCCTTTATTTAGAGTTTCTTTATGAATCTTTTTGCTTTAGGTAAAAAATATACAAAACTTTCTGTTAGTGCCAGTATTTTTTAAATTTGGATAGTTTAAATTTAAATTATTTAAATTTTGTGTGAATCACTAGTTTGTGAATAACTTTACTTTAAAAATAGATTTTTCAATAATTCTTTTTTCCGTTGTTTAATATTAGTGTGTTTTATCATTATATTTAATTTGGTAATACTTAGGTTCTTTAAAAAAAATGAAATGCCTTTGTAACAGATGAGTTTTCGTCTGAAACCCTGATACTTCGAAAGAGATTGTCCATTTTGTACACGAAGTGCATCCAGTTTTTGCCGTAACCCTCTCTACTTTTTTGCACATGCTATGTGGGTGAAATAATGATACCATGCCAACTTTCAACCTTTTCAGAGTTCATTTGTAGTGTTTTTCAATTTCAGGGTCATTTAGCTCAAAAAAATCAGTAAATGTATGAAAAATAGCAAATGATGTAAGAAATGGTTGAAAGTTGATGACGTGGCTTTGAATAGTGCATACTGAACGCACAAAAAGTCTAGAGTTGTAATAAGTTTAAAAAAACTCAAATGCCTTTGTAACAGATGAGTTTTCGTTCGAAACCCTGATACTTCGAAAGAGATTGTCCATTTTGTATAGGAAGTGCATCCAGTTTTTGCCGTAACCCTCTCTACTTTTTTGCACATGCTATGTGGGTGAAATGATGATACCATGCCCACTTTCAACCTTTTCAGAGTTCATTTGTAGTGCTTTTCAATTTCAGGGTCATTTAGCTCAAAAAAATCAGTAAATGAGCTGAAAAATTGCAAATTAAGTCAGAAATTGTTGGAAATTGATGACGTGGCTTTGAATGGTGCATACTGAATGCACAAAAAGTCTGGAGTTGTAAAAAGTTAGAAAAAATGAATTGTCTTTTTAACAGATGAGTTTTCGTCCGAAACCCTGATACTTCGAAAGAGATTGTCCATTTTGTACACGAAGTGCATCCAGTTTTTGCCGTAACCCTCTCAACTTTTAAGCACATGCTATGTGGGTGAAATGATGATACCATGCCAACTTTCAACCTTTTCAGAGTTCATTTTGTAGTGCTTTTCAATTTCAGGGTCATTTAGCTCAAAAAAATCAGTAAATGAGCTGAAAAATAGCAAATGAAGTCAGAAAGGGTTGGAAATTGATGACGTGGCTTTGAATGGTGCATACTGAACGCACAAAAAGTCTGGAGTTGAAATAAGTTTAAAAAAATGAATTGCCTTTGTAACAGATGAGTTTTCATCCGAAACCCTGATATTTCGAAAGAGATTGTCCATTTTGTACACGAAGTGCATCCAGTTTTTGCCGTAACCCTCTCAAATTTTTTGTACATGCTATGTGGGTGAAATGATGATACCATGCCAACTTTCAACCTTTTCAGAGTTCATTTGTAGTGCTTTTCAATTTCAGGGTCATTTTGCTAAAAAAAAATCAGTAAATGAGCTGAAAAATAGCAAATGAAGTCAGAAAGGTACACGTTTGTCCGAAGCATAAAAGTACATGTTTCAAATACCAAAATACATAAGCACCCTAACTATTACAATGATTCCCTACGGTTTGTCCAAAGTGGGACTTTCCAGATATACAAGTCCGGAAACTCACTAGAGAAGAAAGTGATGATAGTGAAGCCGATCACATCCCAGAGTGGGATCTTTGGGTGTGAAAATTTTTCTTCGCGTGTGTCCCTTTGCGCCGTAACCATGGACAATCTTCATCATTTAACTGGATGCTCGGGTCAATATTCACTATGAATGGAGCAATTTCATCAAACTTTTCATAATCTTCTGACATGTCTGTCTTGTCATCCACTCCCACGATGTTTCTTTTCCCTGAAAGAACTATGTGGTGCTTTGGCTCATCGTATGATGTATTCGCTTCCTTATCTTTTCTTTTTCTCGGCTTGGTAGACATGTCCTTCACATAGAAAACCTGCGCCACATCATTGGCTAGGACGAATGGTTCGTCTGCGTACGCAAGATTGTTGAGATCCACTGTTGTCATTCCGTACTGCGGGGCTTCCGTTACCCCGCCTCGTGTCATATTGACCCATTTGCACCGAAACAAAAGGACCTTCAAACCACGTCCATAGTCAAGTTCCCATATGTCCTCTATGTAACCATAATATGTGTCCTTTCCCCTCTTTGTTGCTGCATCAAAGCGGACACCACTGTTTTGGTTGGTGCTCTTCATATCTTGGGCGATCGTGTAAAATGTATTCCCATTTATCTCGTACCCTTTGAAAGTCATTATATTCGAAGATGGTAACTGGGACAGCAAGTACAGGTCATCTTCAACAGCGGCGTCATGCATGGCATGTGTCTGCAACCAACCGGCGAAAGTCCCCGTTTGTTCACGTGTAATCCAGTCGTCAGACTGCTCCGGGTGTTTGGAGCGTAGAAAATTCTTGTGTTCCTCCATATACGGAGTCACCAAGACGGAATTTTGTAGAACTGTGTAGTGTGCTTGAGTGAGAGAATGCCCGTCCATACATATTATTTATTTCAGTCCTAGCGTGCCATTTCCACCCAGTCTGCCCTTATGCCGCGATTCAGGAACACCAATCGGCTTAAGGTCAGGAATAAAGTCAATACAAAACTCAATGACCTCCTCATTTTCATGGCCCTTGGAGATGCTTCCTTCTGGCCTAGCACGGTTATGAACATATTTCTTTAAGACTCCCATGAACCTCTCAAAGGGGAACATATTGTGTAGAAATACAGGACCCAGAACGTTAATCTCTTCGCATAGGTGAACTAGGACGTGCGTCATGATGTTGAAGAAGGATGGTGGGAACACCAACTCAAAACTGACAAGACATTGCACCAAATCATTCTCTAACCTTGGTATGATTTCTGGATCGATTACCTTCTGAGAGAATGCATTGAGGAATGCACATAGCTTCACAATGGCTAATCGAACGTTTTCCGGTAGAAGCCCCCTCAAAGCAACCGGAAGCAGTTGCGTCATAATCACATGGCAGTCATGAGACTTTAGGTTCTGGAACTTTTTCTCTGCCATATTTATTATTCCCTTTATATTCGACGAGAAGCCAGACGGTACCTTCATAATGAGCAGGCATTCAAAGAAGATTTCCTTCTCTTCTTTGGTAAGAGCGTAGCTGGCATGACCCTGATGTATGCCGTCTTTTCCGTGCATACGTTGCTGGTCCTCCCGTGCCTCCGGTGTATCTTTTGTCTTCCCATACACGCCCAAGAAGCCAAGCAGGGTCACGCAAAGATTCTTTGTCACGTGCATCACGTCGATTGCAGAGCGGACCTCTAGGTCTTTCCAATAGGGCAGGTCCCAAAATATAGATTTCTTCTTCTACATGGGTGCACGTCCGTCAGCGTCATTCGGAACAGATTGTCCGCCAGGACCCTTTCCAAAGATTACCTTCAAATCCTTCACCATATCATGTACATCATCACCAGTATGGTGGCGAGGCTTCGTCCGGTGATCTGCCTCACCTTTGAAATGCTTGCCTTTCTTTCTTACGGGATGCCTGCTCGGAAGAAATCAACGCTGTCCCAGGTACACATTCTTCCTACAATTATCCAAATATATAATGTCGGTATCATCCAAACAGTGCGTGCATGCGCGGTATCCCTTGTTTGTCTGTCCTGAAAGATTACTGAGAGCAGGCCAATCATTGATGGTCACAAACAGCAACGCATGTAGGTCAAATTCTTCCTGTTTGTGCTCATCCCACGCACGTACACCTTTTCCATTCCACAGCTGTAAGAATTCTTCAACTAATGGCCTTAGGTAGACATCAATGTCGTTGCCGGGTTGCTTAGGGCCTTGGATGAGCACTGGCATCATAATGAACTTCCGCTTCATTCACAACCAAGGAGGAAGGTTATACATACATAGAGTCACAAGCCAGGTGCTATGGTTGCTGCTCTGCTCCCCAAAAGGATTAATGCCATCTGCACTTAGACCAAACCATACGTTCCTTGCGTCACCTGCAAAGTCCTCCCTGTACTTTCTCTCAATTTTTCTCCACTGCGACTCGTCAGCGGGTACTCTCAACTTTCCGTCTTTCTTACGGTCTTCTCTATGCCATCGCATCGCCTTGGCATGCTCTTTGTTTTGGAACAAACGTTTCAACCATGGTATTATAGGAGCATACCACATCACCTTCGCAGGAATCTTCTTCCTGGGGCGCTCGCCCTCGACATCACCAGGGTCATCGCGGCTGATCTTATAGCGCAATGCACCGCATACCGGGCACGCGTTCAAATTCTCGTACTCACCGCGGTAGAGGAAGCAGTCATTAGGGCATGCATGTATCTTCTGCACCTTTAACCCTAGAGGGCAGACATCCTTCTTTGCTTCGTACGTACTCTCGGGCAACTCGTTGTCCTTTGGAAGCATCTTCTTTAACATTATCAGCAACTTTCCAAATCCCTTGTCAGATACATCATTCTCTGCCTTCCATTGCAGCAATTCCAGTGTGGTGCCTAGCTTTTTCTTGTCAGCTTCGCAATTCGGGTACAACAATTTCTTGTGATCCTCTAACATGCGCTGCAACTTCTTCTTCTCCTTTTCACTTGCGCAGTTTCTCTTTGCATCGGCAATGGCCCGACCTAGATCATCAGCGGGCTCATCTGATGCCTCTTCTTCAGCTTCTTCCCGCATTGCCGACTCAGCTTCTTCCCCCATTGTTGTACCATCGTATTCAGGGAACCCATGGCCAGGATAGCTGCCGTCGTCCTCTTCTTCTTCATTGTCTTCCATCATAACCCCTCTTTCTCCGTGCTTGGTCCAAACATTATAGTGGGGCATGAAACCGGACTCAAACAAGTGGACGTGAATGGTTCTTAACTTAGAGTAATTCTGATCATTCTTACAGCTGGCACATGGACAAGGCATAAAACCATCCGCCCGCTTGTTTGCCTCAGCCGCAAGCAGAAAAGTATGCATGCCATTAACGAACTGGGAAGAGCATCGGTCATCGTACATCCATTGCCGGCTCATCTTCATTACACAACACCGAATAGACCAAATTAATACAAGTTCATACATAAAGTTCATACAACACTTATTCTCATAAAACAAACATACAAATAACTCTCTAGCTAAAGCATTTAAATGCAACAACAAATGCGATCAAGATCGCAACTAAGGTAACAATTGATCCAACAACATAATGATACCAAGCCTCACTATCAATTGCATATTTTCTAATCTTTCTAATCTTCAAGCGCATTTTCTCCATCTTGATCTTGTGATCATCGACGACATCGGCAGCATGCAACTCCAATTCCATCTTCTCCCCCTCAATTCTTTTCAATTTTTCTTTCAAATACTCGTTTTCTCTTTCAACTAAATTTAACCTCTCGACAATAGGGTCGGTTGGAATTTCCGGTTCACATACCTCCTAGATAAAAATATCTATGTCAACTTGATGGGCATAATTTGTCATAAACACGAAATGCAACAAATAGTTATAAAAGAGAATATACCACATCCGAATCATAACCCGGACAAGGGCCGACGGGGACGGATATCAAAACCATGGCACTATGTATAACAAACAACGTATGGGTAAGATAATTATATGAGTGACTATATATCTAAATCACACAAACATGATTTTTTTTATATAAAAAAGATAAGAACAAGAGGCTCACCACAAGGTGGTGCCGGTGACGGGACGGTGCGGGCGATCGACGGTGGTTAGGATGGAGACGGGAAGGCACTAAGTAAACCACACCTACATATGCAAACTAAGAGTTATTTTGACCTCAAATTGCATATAAATCAAATACTACCACATATAATTCTTCCCAAAATAAAACACACAAATCACTATACTTATAGAGCATTGCAAGAGCTAATCTAGCAATGAGGGATGAAAGGACAAAGTTGCTAACCTTTGTGATCACTTGGATGGATGGGGTGCTTTCAAATCTTCACAAATTTTGGCAAAAATGGAGTGTGAGCTCGAGAGGAAGAGGAAGAAAACAGAGGAGAGGAGAAAGGGGAAGAACAGAGCGCTCGGGCTCGACGAAGGGGTTTATATAGGATGACCTTTAGTACCGGTTGGTTATACGAACCGGGACTAAAGGTGCAAGGTGCTGGTGGGGCCCCAGCCTGACACAAGCCTGCCACCACGTCTTTAGTACCGGTTCGTGTCACGAACCGGTACTAAAGATTCGCTACGAACCGGTACTAATGATCGCCGCCCGCCTAGCCGTTGGAACCGGCACTAATGAGCATATTAGTGCCGGTTCAGTTACAAACCGAGACTAATGTGCTTCACATTAGGCCCTTTTTCTACTAGTGTGTGTTCCCGATAGATTCAGTTGACTTTCAACTTTTGAAGGAGTTAAATGTATAAACCCCCCCTAAACTTTGAGGTTTAGGCTACATCACCCCCTCAACTCAAATACCAGTTATTCAATCCCCCAAACTTCGGAATACCGGACAGAACACGCCCTGGTAAGACGGAAAACGTCACCGCACCGAGCGCTTCGCTGGGTCTCGCCCAGCCACTCCTCATAGTCGTGGTGGCCGCGCTGGGAGCACTGCTCCCACACATGCCCCGTCCATTCCCGGCCAACACTATGGACCACAAGAGCGCACGCCGCCGGTCCTCGCCATCTGGGCGCATGCATGCAGCAAGCAGTCCGCGCCTCCTTGTTCGCAATGGCATTTTTTCCTACGAGCACAACTCGCTCCAGCAGCGGTGGCATGCGAAACGGAAGGAGCAGCACGCCATGGCACATGAGATGACGAAGCTTAACTGTTTAATTAAGAACAAGCATTGGAAGTTATCCCTATGGCGGCATGGCCACCTTCTCTGACGATGTCTTGGTCTTGTACTTTCCCGTGGCGTTGTCGGCTGCTTCCCCTAGCTACTCGACCCCGTCGTCGTACGGCTGACCAGCCAAGGACCGGCCATGAAACTCCTCACCAGTACAGAGAGACTAAGCTCCGAGTCTCGCAAGGCACTTGATGTCGCCGGAGCCTGCGCTCGTGCGTCGGATCACGCGGAAGTGGATGGTGTCCATGCAGCAGCAGGGCACGCTGCGCAACGACCTCGGCGACGAGGAGTGACTGGGCAAGGCTGAGCGCATGCGCTCGGTGTGGCCGGTGCAGTAGTATTTTCTATCTTGTTCGCGCCATGTCACCAAAACCACCAACAGAAACCACTTAAGCAGCGCATTTGGGGTGTTTTGTCCGGTATTTCAAAGTTTGGGGATTAAGTACCCGGCTTTTGAGTCCAGGAGGTGATGTGGTCGAAATCTGAAAGTCTAAGGGGTTATATGCATTTAACTCGCTTTTGAAGTCCTCTTGGCGGCACATTGATGGGGTGGTGAGGCTAGGCGGGCCTGTGGGGTGGGCCTGTGGGTCGGGGCGCGACGGCGTTTCTCCCTGGTGGTGAGGCTAGGCGGCCGTGGCTGCGGTGATGATGGCTCCGGCGGCCGGCGTGCTGCAGCGTGGCTGCAGGGACTGTCTGGACCCGTTGGGGTCCGGCCGGGCCGGTGGCGGCCTGGCAGGTCCCTGTTGCTATGTCCGGTCGGCTCCGCGCGGCGGTGGAGGTGGTTCCCTCCTGTCGGCTGCGTTGCGGTTATCATCGAGTCCGGTGTCTCCTCGTCCTACCTCCAGGTCTCGTGTTGGTGGCCTCAGTGAGACGGTGAAGATGGTGCAGTGTCCGTGGTGGCATAGGCTGGTGGGCGGCATGTTGGGCGGCGCGCTTCCGATTGTCTGGGGTGGCGGTGGTGGTTTTGGGGCGGGAGAAATCTCTGGCGGCTCGTTCGTCACCGACGCGGCTGCGCCCGTGGGCGTTGCCGGACCATCCTGAGGGGCGTCGGTGATACCCCTTCCCCATTGCCATCCATGTACCGGGGGAAATCCTAGGACTTGTCCGGGCAGCAGTGGCGTCGTCGTCGCATTCCTTCATGAAGGTGTTGCTTGGTACGCGAGGCTTCGGAGTGCTTGGCGGGTGGTGGTTCTTCTTCGGAGGGTGCAGTGGGTGTCGGCCATCTTCGCTTAGTTGAGCTGCCGGCGTCGACATTTGTTACTTTTTTCTTTCTCTCCTTTTTCTTTTGGGCTCGTTTGTGCTGCGGCCCTAGCAAGCTCTCGACATTTGTTACTTTTTTCTTTCTCTCCTTTTTCTTTTGGGCTCGTTTGTGCTGCGGCCCTAGCAAGCTCGTTGTATCGGTTGGTCGTTGCTTTATAATCTAAAGCGGGGAGACCCTTTTTCGCATTGATGGGGTGGTGACAATCCAAGGAAAGCCAGCGTGGAGACAGACATGCATATATGGGGAATCTGACCGCCAATATGGGCATAAAGGATGACAACTTTTGAGAGATATAAAAGATGAGTCCCCGCTGCCGTGGTGCTGTATTGGGGCCTACAACGAGATAGTTAAGCCGGAAGAGCATGTAGGAGTTGGGTCCATGCTGAGAGGAGAGATATGATTGGTTTCAGGGAGGGAGGCGCCCGATGTGTGTGGTCTACTTGATATGGGCTACACATGAATAGAATGGACGTGGAACAAAAGGTAACAGGTGGCGGTCTTTATACAAGGGTCCGGCTTAGGGTCCGGTTTGACCGGGCGCTATTGACACCGGACTGGAACTTGGTGTTCCCAACAGCAGGGCTGATGCATGTGCATGTTTCTTGCTCTGGCCACTGCACATTATGGCTGCAGCCGGAGGTGCAAGATATGGACAACAGGCAGACGAGAAACCGAAATTGTTTAGGTATGAAATAATGTGGGAACACACAACGACTTTGGAACATTCTTAGCACAAAAATGGAGTACTGGAGTGAGTTCTAGTGTGGGTCAGTTGACTGAGAAGTTGAAACTGCTCTCGGGTCAGCTAAAAGAGTGGAGCATTGAGGGGATTGGCAGTCTGGCTAAGGAAATAAAATGTATGAAAGAGCTACTGAAAGTTTGAGATTTTTTTTTTGTTTCGCATATTCTTTATTTTAATTTTATTTTGCGTTATAATTTTTAGCTTTTA
Organism: Thinopyrum elongatum; assembly: GCA_011799875.1. Classification (NCBI taxonomy): domain Eukaryota; kingdom Viridiplantae; phylum Streptophyta; class Magnoliopsida; order Poales; family Poaceae; genus Thinopyrum; species Thinopyrum elongatum. The sequence goes on along the minus strand of CM022298.1, from coordinate 725,221,314 downwards.
AAGTTCATGACCATTTTCCAAGTTTGAGATTTTTTTTTGACATGCATGAACATTTTTTAATACCGATGGCATCTTCTACATTCATGAGCATTTTTTAATTATTTGTGACCATATTGTTTTTGAAAAATGAGAAAATTAGTATAATAATAAAAGCTCATATTTCTAAAAGAAGTTTGAAAAATATTTTTAAAATTCATTAATACTTTATTTTTTATTAATATTTTTACAAATTCGATGAACATATTTTGTTTTATTTTTTGCTTCCCATGTTTTTATTTTATCGTTTTAATATTTACCTTTAAAAATTCATGAATATTGTTTTAAGTTTGAGATTTGTTTACATGCATGAACATTTTGTTTAATTCTAATGGCATCTTTAATATTCGAGATCATTTATTGAGTATTTGTTATCATACTTCTTTGAAATATAAATTTGTTAGTTGAATATTCAAAGAAGCCCAGAAAGGACACCCCAGTATCGAGGGAATTAAGAGGAAGGTAAATTCCGGCAAAGCATCCGAATTTACCATAGACACCCAAGGAATTCTATGGTTAAGAAAAAGGTTATGTGTAGGACATGGAGTATTTGATTCCGAGCTCATATGCTCCCGCATGAACAGTAAAATCGAAAAAATAGTAAAAAAATTCAAAAAAATCTGAATTTTTTTTGTGATGAACATTGATAAATTTTCTAACTGCGTGCAAAACTTCAGGTCGAAATGACATTCGTGGAGGTCTGGGCGAAAAAAATAAAATTGATGGGCCAAAAAGACTATTGTTGAAAGCATTTTGGAGCATCGATTTTGTTATTTTTGCCCAGACCTCCACGAATGTCATTTCAATCTGAAATTTTGCACGCACTTAGAACATTCATCAATGTTCGTCATAAAAAAATTTCAGATTTTTTTGAATTTTTTTACTATTTTTTTCGATTTTACTGTTCATGCGGGAGCATATGAGCTCGGGATCAAAAGAGGACTTTCGGTTATGTGTACCCAATAAGGAAGAACTAAAGCAACAAATCTTGGCAGAAGCTCATACCACTCTGTATTCCATTCACCCCGGAGGAACCAAGATGTATAAGGATCTACATGAAAAAAAATTGGTGGCACGGGATGAAAAGGGATATAGCCATGTATGTCGCACGGTGTGACTCCTGCCAACGTATAAAAGCAGAACACCAGAGGCCAGCAGGATTGTTACAGCCGCTCAGAGTGCCTGAATGGAAATGAGATTAGATAGGAATGGATTTTATTGTCAGATTGCCTAGGTCGCGACACGGAAATGATGCTATCTGGGTTATAACAGATTTATTAACCAAGGTGGCACATTTCATTTCGGTAAAAACCACATACTCAACACAGAGGCTTGCTAGGTTATACCTCTCTCAAATTGTTTGCTTACACGAAGTACCCAAGACCATAGTCTCTGATAGAGGCACCCAGTTTGTCTCTAGATTTTGGGATCACCTGCAGCAAGCTTTAGGAACGCAGCTGGTATTCAGTACGGCATACCACCCACAAGCAAGAGGACAGACTGAACGGATAAATCAAATATTGGAGGACATGCTAAGAGCTTGTGTTCTTACTTATGGAGTCAGCTGGGAAGATAGTTTGCCATATGCGAAATTTTCATATAACAACAGCTATCAAGCCAGTTTAAAGATGTCACCCTTCGAAGCCCTATATGGACGAAGATGCCGTACCCCTCTCAATTGGTCTGAGACCAGAGATAGCCGAATCTTCGGCCCAGAAGTTCTCAAAGAGGCAGAAACAAAAATCAAACTTATCCGAGACAGACTGAAAGCAGCTCAGAGCCGTCAGAAAAGCTACTATGACCAGAAACGCCATCAGATCAGTTTTGAACCCAATGAATATGTGTATCTTAGGGTATCCCAATGAGAGGGCTACAAATATTTAAAGTCAAAGGAAAACTAGCACCAAGATTTATTGGACTGTTCAGGATAAATGCAAGGAGAGGCAAGGTTGCCTACCAACTGGAGCTACCGGCAGAATTGTCGGTTATTCATGATGTATTTCACGTGTCACAGCTAAGAAGATGTGTCAGTAACCCGGAGAAACAAGTCCAACATCAAAACCTGGATATCCAACCAGACCTTACAAATAGGGAACGTCCTGTAAATTTTTTGGAGGAGTCTGAACCCGTCGAAGTGTGATAAAGTTTTACAAGGTCCAGTGGAGAAATCACACCGAGGGGGAAGCAACATGGGAAAGAAAGGACCACTTGAGGACTGAATATCCGTACCTGTTTGAGGGACAGCTGAAACTCGGGGACGAGATTTTTCTTAAGGGGTGTAGGTGTTGTAACACCCCAAAATATTTTTTCTGGATTTTCAAAATCTTCTTTCTAAAATAAAATACTTTGAATTATTTTGACCCCATTTTTTTTCCAGCTTCCCTTTCTTCTGTTTTGGAATTCACTTTGAATTTTCAATTGGGTTTCAAAAAAAATTGAAAATAATTCTGGTTTGATGGTTTATTACTTGAGTAATTATTTTTGGTGGATCACAAATGTTTTTCATTTGGAAAAGTTTTTGAGTAATTAAATTATTCCTCTCCGCCAAATCAGGGAGCCAACTGCGAGCTTATTTGGGGAAGAAGCAGCGAAGATCCCTCCCTCCACCTCTGGCTCCAACCTTTGGAGCACCTTGGACAAGAGGATAGCCGCCACAGGCCACCGGAAGTAGCTCGCATGCTCCGGCAGCGTTTTTCCAATCGGCAGCACGCCAGCAACCGGCATCTCGCCAAACACCATAGGGGAACTACTTGAACTAGACCTATAAAAGTAGTATGTACAGGAATCCCAAGCACCTCTCCCGCCTCTACTCCGGCCGGCCACGCCGTCGGAGAGATTGGGGATCGGGCCGGGCACTCTCAAGCAACGGACGACTCTCAACGGGTCTAGAAAGGGAAGGAAGGAACTAGGCCCAGCTGCTTTGGGTTTCTCTTCCGGTTAATGAGGGGCAGGTCTTAGTATTCATTCACACATCGGAATAAAAAGAAATTACCACCTTCAGAAACAGTATTGCTGGAAACGATGCTCCAAAGGGACAGTCCTACCGGCCTACCTTGTTATTTACATTCAGATAATGATATTCCTAATCTTTGCGAAGCTGAAAAGAGATCGACATTGAGCATTGAGGACTGAACTCAATACAATGTACGTCGTGGTAGTACCTGAAGCTAAATAAAATGCGTAAGTTTTAGTAATTTGTGGTAGAACCCAACTGAGAGCAGTGGAGACAACATCAAACTGCAGCTCACCATTACACAAAAGAAGTGGATAGTGTGTGCATTTTATTTAGCTTCAGATGCTGATTTTCCGTATTTTTCTGCCCTCCAAATAGTCAAATAAGATCTGAGCATCACAATGTTTCCCGCTAACTAAAATGGCATGTACATGATAAGAACAACTCACACCAATAAATAAGATGAAGCTCTGTGCTGTTTCATTTGCAAGATACATACGACCGATTTCTGGAACAATAACTAGTTTACAACACTAAAAGGAACACTTATTAATTATTATCAAGCAAATGACTGGATAAGAAGTGAAAGGAAATTACCAAAATCAAATGGTGCCTTAACTTTGGCTTTCCATAACTGTGTTCATTCATCTTTTGCCGCTCGCCAAATCTGAATATATCAGATCAACAAAAGCAGACATGCCATTAAATGACAAGCTAAATGGACACTGATGCATTTTAAGTCATATAAAAGCTACCATCTAGAACAAAAGGCACACAAACAGCAGCGCCTTTGTTGTAGTAGCATGCACATATAACATCTTCAATAGTTTCATAAACCAGGGAAATCAAGTTCAGTGCAATGTTTTTATGGCGTAACGTGTTTTATGGCGACTGACCCCCTTCATAACATTATAAAGGTTATGGCGTATGGCGTGGCGACATTATAGACACAACCTAACTTTGTATAGTAGCAAATTAAATCCCAACTTCATATACATAATCTAACTCTGTAATATGTATGACAACAAACTGAACCACCTAGCAGAGTCCGAGTCAATGGAGCTCGCAGATCTGGAGGGGAAAGGGGGGTGGTTGAAGGAGTGGAGAGGTACGCATCAATTTCACCCTGCCATGGCCTCTGGAAACTCTTTCCCCTCTCTCTCTCTCCGTCCCTCTCTCTGCTTTTCCCTCTGTCGCTCTACTTTTCCTTCACTCTCTGCCTGCCCCTGGAAACACTTTTCCCTCCCGATCTGCTTTTCCTTCCCGCCACTGGCTACTGGTTCCCCCGCGCACTAATTCTCCCTTCGCTGGCTGCTGGTCCCCGTGCGCACCAACTCAGCCATGGCGTCCAGTTTCAGGCATGGGGGCCAAAAACACGTCTTTTCGATGATATGGGGACGCCACATGTATATAGTGGACGCCACAGGCCAAAAGTATTGCGATCCTGGACGCTTCAGGCTGCGACCGCGCCATACCTTTATATCGTCGCTATAGCGACGAGATAACGATGCCTTAAAAACATTGGTTCAGTGTATATCATGTGGCACGGTAGCGGCGTAGGTAAGCTCCCATGGACTGATCAGTGATTCTGATGCCCAGAGATGAGACGTCCAGCTCCGGTTTGAGACTCGGTAGTATTTCAGTGTACACAAAATCAAATATAATGTACAACCAAGATAAAGTACTTCTGAGTTTTGGTAAGCAAAGAACCAAATAAGTAACTTCTGGCAAGATCAGAATGATAGGATGAGATGCCATCTGAATTAATAACTTAAGCGAGGAAAAGGAGTTCACTCTGGTGTTTCTATTTCCGAACCTCTAGAGTCATTGACATCAAGTTATCTTCTCTCTTTCTTTGTATGAGACTGCATATTTAAGTCAGATTCCTACATGAGCTTTTCTACGTACAGAAGTAAACAAAGAAAGCAAAGGGGAAATGGAAAACAGGGATCATATATACCTGGCGGCGTGTCTAGAAGCAACAATTATAGCCATGCCCCAGGACACCTGGAGTAGATACTGCAATGCAAATCAAACAGTCAGAGCGGGGAAATGGGAAACAGCCAAGGCGAGCCTTAGTCACAAATTGGCATGTGGTGACTCGGTGTCCTCACCTGATTCCAGATTATTGTCGAACTTGACTTCCACATCCTTATCTAGAAGGATTTCTGCCAATGAAAACAAGTGAAAATACGCACGAATGGAAGAAAGAGAAGAAAAGAAGATTATTAGAAAAACTATGGGCTGAACAAAGAGGATCAGGACCAGAACATATTGAAATACGCATAGGTTCCTAAATTGTAGTGAAATGCATGTATAACATTTGGCTTATTTGTGTAAACCATGTAACTAAAATTTAGGACGGCAGTTTGAAATTGAGTGCCATTAGCTAATTATTTGTTGGTTGCTCTGATCAAATTGGTCCATAACCATACGTCCACAAAATAGCACCGCCGATCTTATAGCCATACCACTGGATTAGAGTTAAAAACAAGTACTGATGCAATTCTGTTTCAAGTAACACAATTGCTTTATGAAATGCATATTTGCATTCATGGTGAAGAAATCAAAAGGATGAGGCATTCACCTGGGATTCTGGCCTCGGCAACGTGAAGCATGACAATGTGATGATAGCACCCACACATGCATAAATTAAGACTTCAAATTCTTGCCCACTTTTTTCATCCACAGTTTGATGTCGATCTACAAATGCAATTCTTATTCATGAACATGAACAATAGAACTTATCAACATTCATGACAAAGAAATCAAATAGAGGAGGTATTTACCTAGGGTTTCCAGCGTCGATTGGAGCAAAGTGTGTCTATGCCGAATGCCCGATCTAAGGTCAGCAGTGAAACGCAAGCACAACCTGTGATATGTACGACATGAAATTAATGATTATATGTTGCTAAATCTTATTTTAAATCCAACCAAGATGAACAGAAATAAATCTCACCTCACTTTTGGTAAAAAAAAAATACTCTTCACTAATTGCTCATTCCGTGACATGGTGATCCGCTCAACATATCACAAGTCAATCTGGAACCACATAAGCAAAGTATCGGCATCAGACAAAAGGAGGAATGAAATGTTTGATCTTTCACATGGTACTACAGATCTGTCTTTAATCAGCCTTCCAATGCAAGCATATTTGTATTAAACCATCAGCACCCTTTATGCCTGACATATCGAAATCTGACATGCATGACAACCTGATCGATGACCAAATTGACCAAACCAAATAAGGTCCAGATAATACAAGAAATAACCAATCACTTAACTCATTGCAGGTAATGCATAATACGAGCTCCTGAAATAGCACATACAGGCATACTCCAAGACCTCTAATGCAATCACAAACCTGCACATAAAAAAACTGACAATTGTTCTTATTCTTGTTCTACCTCATACGTCATACAACAGATCCGACCAACCTATTGCTTCATGTGTAAAATTTTGAAGATAAAATTTGGAGAATGATGGGGGAAGAAGGTTGCGGCTAGCCTGAAGAGTAACACAGAAAATTTGGAGAATGATGGGGGAAGAAGGTTGCAGCTAGCCTGGAGAGGAACACCATGGCATCAGCGAAAAAGAGAGGCTCTTTGTACATCAACGCAGCTCGGTGCGCTCGATGGGAAAGGTTGCGGAGGGAGGTGCAGCTGCTCGCCGATACAACCATAGATGTAGAAATCAACCCCCACCCAAGAGCTCAGGTCACTATAGAAAGATGAGAAAAGGGGGAAGAAAGAGCGCACCTCTGCCGGCGTCTCCTCCACAAACTGGGAGCTTTCCTCAACCTTTCCTCCTCTGCAGCCGCCGGGGTGGGGTGCTCAACCAGGATGGGTTCCTCCATTGTCACTGGTGTCCTCACTGCAACACGCCATCGTCCCGTAGCCAGCCTAACCCGTGTGCGCCGTCTCCACCGTGCCTGAACGGGAGAGATTTGAGGAGGAGGAATGAGGAAGAGAAAAGAACCTGGGAAAAGAGAAAAAGAAAAGGCTCACCTATTCAAAGATCCAACAAGGCCGCCGGCAGCACCCAAAGGAGGAGCAGCTGCAGGGGGTATGGGGTGCACGCGGAGGAGGATGTGGCCGTGGCCATGAGGAGGAGCCGCGCCGCCGCCGAGGGCGGAGGAGCCACACCGCCGCTGTCGCGCCTTGATTGCGGGGGAAGAGACCCGGGGAAACGAGGCAGGAGGGCGGCCGACGATGAGGCGGGACACCGGGTGGAGAGACGGCGGCCGTGCGAGAGGAGAATGCGGCGGAGGTAAGGAGCAGGGGAGGCGGGACGGAGGGGAAGACCAGTGCGCGGGGCTCGAGGACGGGAGAGGATTGGCTCCTGGTGGGCTAGGTTTTCACCATGCTTGACGTCCGCTCTTTTGGTTCGGGCGGCTTAACCATCACGCTGCAAAGCGGGCCAAAGGGCAACCGGGACCACCGACACGGCTGTGTATCCATTGAGCGAGTAGAAAAAGGCACGCGCACGAAATCCATCCCCACGTCCTTATCTTTTCCCCAATCGCCGCGCACGAGCGCCATCGGCCAGTCAACAAAACACGCCAATCGGTGACGCGGACGAGTCCGCAGGACGGCCACTGCACACTGCCCCCACGCCAGAGCGGACCCAGCAGTCATTCAGTGAAGCTGTCAGCGCGCGGGTAAAAAAAAGTGGACGGTTGACCTGCGACATAGGGGTAAATTCATGAGCAATAAAAGCATCGGACGGCCGAAAATTAGTTCGCGAGCGAAGCGCCCTCGTATGGCCGGGTTGGCCAGACCCTTTTACTAGTTCGCGAGCGAAGCGCCCTCGTATGGCCGGGTTGGCCAGACCCTTTTACTAGTTAGATGTGATTAACCTGGAAACAAGAAGCGCCCTCGTATGGCCGGGTTGGCCAGACCCTTTTACTAGTTCGCGAGCGAAGCGCCCTCGTATGGCCGGGTTGGCCAGACCCTTTTACTAGTTCGCGAGCGAAGCGCCCTCGTATGGCCGGGTTGGCCAGACCCTTTTACTAGTTAGATGTGATTAACCTGGAAACAAGAGCAGGGCCGGGTCTATAGTTGTGCAAACTGTGCGGCCCGCACAGGGCCCATAAATTTGGGGGCCCAAAAAAATTATATAAGCATAGGCGCTGGGCCGCTGTCGCGTAATCTCATTCGCTGGGCGCCTGGGCTGCTGTGGCGTTCGCTCACGTGCCTCTGACTGGGTGACTCGATCCGTGGATCGTACACACACACACACAAAAAAAAAATCCATCCATCGTGGGTGTGCCGTGTGCGCCGCTGGCGATTCCCATCAGGGATGCCAGCGGTTCCAAACTTCCGTCCCCGACTCCCGTCCCGAACATAGGCACCAGGCTGGACCTGCCTCCCGGCTCCCAATTCTAGAAGAAACTGAAGCGGCGAACAAAAAATCGTTCCTCTGTACATCTGCCTTCCAACCCAGCGACATGCGATGGTTCTCCAATCCAGTGCCTGGTGAGTCGATCCTCCCTTTGTCTTTTGACTATTAATTACTATATCCTAACTAAATTTCTGATCGATTTTGGCTATTTAATCCTAACTAAATTTCAGCATGGACCCTTAGGACTAGACTCCTCAATCGATGATCGTTGTATAGACTAGGTGAGTTAGAACTAGCAATTTTGTATATTTCCAATAGTCCACTTTTATTTTATTCATCTGCGTACAGTTGCATTGGCAGAACGGATCTTTTTCTAATTTGAAGCTATTGAAGTTCTATATACGTACTACTACGACACAACAAGGATTGATTACAAGGATATCATTGAAGATTTCATTTTAAAAAATACTAAAAGAATGATGATATTCAAATAAACATTATGCAACGGGGAGTTGAATAGGTATGATTTTTATATATCCTATTGTGTTATGTAAGACATTATATCATATACATTATAATTACTCGTTAGGTTTTTTTTAGTAAGATAGGGCCCCGTTTTTTACTTTCGCACAGGACCCCGAATTTTGCCGGCCCGGCCCTGAACAAGAGCAAACTCATCATACGAGAGCCACCTTGCTACTAGGCCCAAATCCTAGTTACTCAGCTAGCTGATGAAGTAGTATATCTGGATATATGGCACTAGAGAACAAATTATTGCAAATAGAAAGCAGTAATTTTGATTTGACCTACCTTGCTGCGCTGCGAGCCTGCGACAGCAAAATGGTGGTAAAATTTGGTCTGGCAGAAAGGTGCACACAATTGAATGATGAACCCGCAGAGGGCAGATCTGCATAAGCAGCTTCGGAAATTGGAGATAGTGAAGGCGATGGAGGTTCAGATTTACTACCTGCCTAGCTAGTGAAAGAGGAGATGGGTGGGATGTGGTATCAGCTGGTCAATTTACACATCCTCGATCTGCCCACTGTCATCTGGAAAACATGCAAGCACGCACGTACCTACGGCACGGCTCTTGTCCCAACAGGACCCAGCCCAGCGAGATGGATTACTACCTACTAACAACTTCTGCACCGTACCATCCATCTTTTCTTGCTTTCCGCCATTGCTACCTAGTACCCCCTCCGTAAAGAAGATGCTAGAATTAAACCGAGGCACACAGTTGATTTACCGAGAACCAAGCAATCCCACGAGCACGACACCAAGATTTGTTAACGAAGTTCACCGATATGACTACATCCCGGGGCCTGACTACGGGCGCTCCTCTCCGTGACACCGTCACAATACCGCACCCCGGCCGCCCGGGCGCCGGGACACGCCGCCGGCTCCCCCCGCGTGCCCGTGCTATTATGTTGGCATAGGTTACACGTGTGTCGACCCCCGCTATATATGAGAGGTCTAGGATACAAGTGTCCTACTAGGACACGACTCCATATCCTATCTACACACCATACGAATCAGAGTCCAACTGTAACCTACCTTATACAGTAATATTCTCCACCACCTTGGATTCATCCATGCGTCGACCTCCATGTACATTGGACTTGAGATACGTCATGAGCACCGTTGCTACTCCCAGACTCCATGTGACTCCACCTGCAACTGGAGTCCCTTCTCGTCTTCTTCACGGTCAACACTCGAGCAAAAATAAGTTCCTCGTTACTCTACTTTGTGCTTCCAACTTCCGGAGTATCCGCTCAATGCCATCACACACCGACCACTGTCTGTGTGAAAGTGAACAACTCACATATTGGACGCCACATATAAGAGTTACCTGAACTCAACATCACCGCTCTTTCTTCACCGTCTGTCCGAAAACTTGAAGGAATTTCACCGTCGCCCTGTGTCACCTGAGCCAAATTCGCAATTGTCTCATCTTTTCCCGGATAGTCTCTGACATGTCCCACCGCTATAGCACTCTGCCTTCTTCTATACTTGTCATCCGCACTTTGCCATGTGCACTGAACTCCACAGAATATACGGCCATATACTCTCAGCTTTTGACAACTTAAGACTTTCTGCCACTTTCTCAGATTCTCCATGGTCAACTCCTATCCATCAATTAGCACTGATAGACCCAGTCACCAATTTGAATCTGGTACTCGTCAACACTGCTTCAGCAACCCTGCACACTTTGTCTGACCACATTCTGATCACCAGTACCTTGGTCTGTCGCGGTGTCCCGTGCTTACCGCACGCCTCGCTGCTATCACCGCGTCGAGCCTCTGCTGTCCTGGTCGAGCCTCCCGGGTAGCTAGCCCACACTGTCTCAACCCCACTGCAGAGAACCACCGATCAATACCGACCGATGCCGAGTATCACGTCTTCATCAGACCACTGGGCCCCAGTCCGATCCACGTGTCTCTCGCTATCCCGCTGAAATAGGCTGCGATTCTCCGGATCTTTACGCCGTAGCCCCTCCATCCTGTAGCAAAGTGATCCATCAGCACAGAGTGAAGTCGTCCATCAGACTCCAGCTCCACCTTCAACATGACTCCATGTAGCTGGCCGTGCTACCCCGCGCCCTGTCGACTTCAAGCTCTCTCATGTGTACACTGCCTTGAATCAACCCCGCGCCATAGTCTTGTCGAAGCCGCACAAGCCCCCAGGCCTGCACCACGTGTTTCCACGCCCCAGAAGTTAGCCACCATCAGCATCACGCTCCTATGTCGTCGTCGCTGAAATCACCGCCATCTTCTGCTTTGACCGACATCCCCGTCGATCCGTTAGACAGTCCAGTCCGACCCAGCCGAAATTAACCGACTGCAACCATGCTCCACCCTGCATCGTGTCTGCCCCGCACATCTCCGTGCCTTGCTTGACGCTCTGTGTATGCATGATCCTACCAAGCCGCACCTCAGGCTCCTGCGAGCAAACTTGACACCAGAAAAAAAACCTTCATGCAATCCGCACAACTTATTTTTCCTTGTCTTGTCTGCTCACAGCTTCTACGTGTATGCATGGACCCTTTTTTTTCACCAACAAATCTCATGTCTTGCAGCCTCCCGCGCATTTGGCCTTCCCGTGACTCCTCCAAGCAGCTGCCGACCATACATGCATGTGCTCTGTTCAAAACAAATAGTAACAACCAAGAAATAGTCCCCCATAGCTTGCACGTACCTGTAGCAAAGTGATCAACAGACAGCTCGCTCTTCGAACACGATGTAGCTATCCAGACCAGTATTCTTTTGTTTTCTTTGTTTATCAAACGTACTCACAACTGGTCTATGGCCATCTCACCCGGTGCAACTCTGCAGCAATCCAACGCGCCGCACGCCTGATCAGTGCAACCGAAACTCCTGCCTTCCATCGACTGCTGTCCATCAAGCCGCATGGGCCGCACGCCGATCAAGCAGATTGCTGCAACCCTGCATGCCGCACGCGTCATCTGCCTCTGCACGCGTACGCCGCCGTCGTATCACGCTTTCCAAATCGATCGCCAATCTCGCCGAATTGATTTTTCTTTCCTGATCCCAGACTCGACGAGTTCTTCTCCCGATCGGACACGCGGATTTTTTGAGACTGCTCATGCCGCCGCCCGTTTCATGATTCTTTTCGATCTCGTCGAGAGCACACCCGAGACCTTCATGGAACAAATCTTCCGCACGCTCCTCGTGCCAAACTTGACGATAATCCATCCTCTAAATCAACGATCCGTAGCCACCGAACAATCTAGCTCTGATACAACTTGTTACAATTAAACCGAGGCACACAGTCGATCTACCGAGAACCAAGCAATCCCACGAGCACGACACCGAGATTTGTTCCCACGAGCACGACACCGAGATTTGTTAACGAGGTTCACCGATATGGCTACATCCCCAGGGACTGACTACGGGCGCTCCTTCCCGTGACACCGTCACAATACCGCACCCCGGCCGCCCGGGCGCCGGCACACGCCGCCAGCTCCCCCCGCGTGCCCGTGCTATTATGTTGGCATAGGTTACATCGTGTGTCTACTCCCGCTATATATAAGAGGCTTAGGATACAAGTGTCCTACTAGGACACAACTCCATATCCTATCTACACACCATACGACTTAGAGTCCAACTATAACCTACATTGTACAGTAATATTCGACACAACTCTAAAATATAAGAGATCACTCCTCTTATATTTCTTTAGGGAGGGAGTACAATTTAGCTTATGGCCGGCTCCCGAGGGAGAGCCGCCCAGAGCGTGTTGAGTGCACGGAGGCGCTGGAAGTAGTCCCCCAGCACGAGCAGGCCCTTGGCCGCCTGCCGCGTCGTCAGGATCCTGTGCATGTTCTGCAGCGTCTCCAGCCGGAGATGGTCCGCCTGCAACACCCACACAATGCGATTAGTTAATCTTTGGAGTTCGGACCATGAATGGTGCTGATCGACTGGGTACCTGCTGCACGAAGCCGACGAGGTCTTTGAGCTTCTCCATGGCGCCGACCATCAAGGGGTCGCCGGTGTCCGTCAGGGACCTGCCCAGCGTCTGCTGCAGCATCTGCATGGCCTGCGACAGCACGTCCTCCGCCTGCGCCGACGACAGCTGCAGCCCGTACAAAGCCACCGACTGCTGCTCCGTCATCAGCAGCTGCGAGCACAAGATCTGCCAACCACACACGCCAACATTACTCAAGTCAAGCCCCGATGACGACGACAAACAACGGCGGTCATTCCGATCAACCTCTGACTGAACAATACTATATATGTACCTTGAGGACCTCGGAGGGCCGGAAGCCGCCGATCCAGAGGAAGAAGGGCTCGGCAGGGGACCTCCAGAGGCCGGACATTACGCAGAGCACGTCGGACTGCGCGGCGGCGCCCTTGATCCGGAAGAGGTTGCCGTAGTTGGCGAGCCCGGTCTCCACCATCATCTGCAGCTCCAGCTCCGTCCCCTGCCCCTGCTGCAGCGCACTCCGCAGCTCCTCCGTGTGCCGGTTCTGCTCGTCCACCCTGGGGTAGTAGGCTGAATTGGTCAGCGGCCTATTCCGTTCCTCGTAGGGGCCGAGGTTGATGTTGAAGTTGAAGTCAGCGACGCCCTTGTGGATGGTGGCCGGCTCATCGTTGGCGAACCCGGGGTTCTGCACGCAGAACAGGAAGGAATATTTTAATGAAATATTCATTAAAATATCTCATGCAATCACGACACCTGAATATGCAAATCTGAAACATCATGAATTTTCTAATGAATGAAGTATGTTGATGGTGAAACTTAAAATGTTTGGTTGACAAAAACTCTAAAACTACTATGCGGTGAAACATGGATGTACGCGTAAAGCAATTATCTTCAAGGGACTCTTGGCCCCTGTTCCTCTAGCACCAAATCTCATACTCTAGCAGCTCAGATGGTTCTAGTGCAAGGATCCGAGTGGTATCTGTAGCAACTCAGAATCAAAGAAGTACATAAACTCATAAATTTGGAACATACCTGGACACTTCTCATTTCATGAAGCCTATCAATTATATTCCGTGCACTAGCCGGTCTCTTTTTTGGACTGAAGTCTATGCACTCTAAAGCTATCTCGTAGCATACTCGTATTTGTTCGCACAGTGTGTCTTGTTGTGATCTCTCCAACCTATCACTCCAACTGTCAAGTACCTAAGAATTGTAGTGATGAGTTATGCTCTACAGAATGGATCATCAACATCTAACTATATAGGAAAAATAAAATATGTATACCATATACCTACCACAAACATCCAAGCATCAAACTAACAACAAAAATGTTCTTAATGTAAACTATGTCCCAATAGATTCAAGGCATATCTATCACCCCATGTAAATCGCACAATTAGAAATGAAGCATCAAACTAATAAAGAAAATCCTCTAAAAAGTAACTTTTTTTGCCTGGATTCTAAAAAGTAATGTGAAGTGTTGATTCTTTTCCACCCAAATTGTGGTGTGCTTCCAGAAATAATATTAGATAACATCTCAAAGTAAAATGTAATGACAACATGCAAGGTAAAAGCGTGACAACTTTTTTGAAGTTGGCCCTTGTTAGCCGTGAGAAAATGAGCTTTTTATCTTTATAGCAATGGTATATATTGTTCTTACATCCCCAATATCTTGATAACCCTTCTGTCCAGTCAGTATTTCAATGATAATAACACCGAGACTATACAAGTCAGCACTGCGTGCGATTACGCCCCCGTCGTGAAGTTCTGGTGCCAAATATCCTCTGTATAAAAAATATATAATGTAGGATCAGTTAATGTACAAAGAGAGTGCAATTTTAAATCACAGAGCACAAAATACCAAGTTTTCAAGAGGAGTTAGCTAGCTTACAATGTTCCTAATATCTTTTTGGTGATATGGCGGCTTTGATTTTCGTCGAAGCACCTTGACAGTCCAAAATCAGTAATTTTCGGTACCATGTTATTTCCCAGCAGTATATTGGCTGGTTTCAGATCCAAGTGAATAACATTATTCTCGTGAAGGCATTGTAGACCTTCACAAATCCCTCCGATTATTCTATAGCAGGTTCCCCACTCACGATATGCATCTATAAAGGGAAACAATGTTTTATAATTTGAGATAAATGATGTCTTAACTTTTGAATAGTAGAATTTGTAGCATAGGAACTAAAAATAAATAAAGAGAACAGCAAGAGGCTGCATGGCCGTACCGATGATGTACTTATCAAGACTTCCTTGTGGTACATACTCGAAGCAAAGCAATCTTTGGTGGACATCTGCCATGACAAGTTTTTTGTGATATCTTTCCATAGTTCCTTGTCTGTTAGCACAATATCCCAGAAATCTTACTACATTTTTGTGTTTTACCCGCATCAAGCATTCAACCTCTCTGTGAAATTCCATTTCATCCATAAGATCGTTCGTTAATCTCTTCACGGCGACCGCTCTATTGCCAAGTATTCCCTATCATGCAGCACAGTCACAGGTGTTGCCTTCAGTTTGATTCAAGTTTTGAAATCAAGGTTCAGTGCGTGATTAAGATTGGGATGCGTGTGTACCTTATAAACCGCTCCAAATCCACCTCTTCCAATCGCATGGGCATGAGAGAAATCTCCGGTGATGTCCTCCAAAGGAAATAATGACAGGGCCTTGGGCTCCGCGGTTTCGTCAACTAACATCTGCTCCAGGTCACTTCGTGCAGTACTGGCTTTCCGTTTCGCCATTGGTAGTTAGTACTATGTGATTAACCTGGAAACAAGAGCAAACTCATCATGCGAGCCCAAATCCTAGTTAATCAGGTATATGATGAAGTAGTATGGATATATGGAACGCCGATTTTTGGGACATGGTGCCACGCGAGGTCCAAATCTAGGCCGGCCATTCGTACTTTAAGATCCTCAGATTATAAAGCGACTTTTGGATACTGATGCACGGTATTCCATATACGCATAAATACTGGGCTAGAATAAGACGCTTCAGTGGGCCAGGGGAGTTAAATATGGGCGTATTTATACCTCGGCCAGGTCAATTATTAATGTTCCAAAACAGGTCAGAGATATCATTACTGGCGCAGCTTTAGAGACTAGAGACCTCATCTGAATCGCCATGAGTTGCATGAGCGGTGCAACTAGAGTGTGACATCACTAGTAGAAAACAAGACTTTGGTCCAGGCCTGTCCAGCCCATTAGTCCCGGTTCAGTCAGGAACCGGGACCCATGGGGGCATACGTCCCGGTTCATGCGTCCAGGGGGCCGGCCGGGGCTCGTGGGGCATTGGTCCCGGTTCGTCTGGACCCTTTGGTCCCGGTTCCAGACACGAACCGGGACCAATGGGCCTCGCTCCTGGCCCACATCCATTGGTCCCGGTTCGTGGCTATATATACCCCTCGCCCGCGAGCAGAGCACTCCACTGCTCTGTTTTTTTCTGGCCGGCGAGGGGAGGGCTTTGTGGTGCTCTAGCTCACCTCCTATGCACATGAGGTGTTCGATGAAATGCCCGAGCCACACTACTTAAGCTTTCTCCTCTCCAAACTCGACCTCCAAGCTCCATTTTCCTCAAGATTTGTCTAGATTTAGCGGTCCGTCACGTCCCGTCCCCGTTTTCACCGCCGTCGATCGCCCGCGCCGATCTCGTCGCCGGCACCACCGTGGTGAGACTCTTTTTCTTATCTTCTTTCTAAAAGAAAAAAATTCTTACTTGTATGATTTAGATAGATACTTGTATAATTTTCTTACTTTTATTATTATTTGTTATTATATAGTGCGATGGTTTTGGTATCCGCCCCCGTCGGCCCTCGTCCTGTCTATGATTCGGATGTGGTATATATTATATTTTATAACTATTTGGTTCATTTATTGTTTATGACAATAATGCCGACCAACGTGACATAGATTTTTTTTATTTAGGAGGTATGTGAACCGGAAATTCCAACCGACCCTATTGTCGAGAGGTTAAATTTAGTAGAAGAAGAAAACAATTACTTGAAGGAAAAATTGAAAAAAATTGAGAAGGAGAAGATGATATTGGAGTTGCATGTTGCGGATGTCGTCGATGATCACAAGATCAAGATGGATGCAATGCGCTTCAAGATTAGAAAGTATAGAAAATATGCCATTCATACCAAGGCTTGGTATCATTATGCCGTTGGATCAATTGTTACCTTGGTTGCGATTATGATCGCATTTGTTGTTGCATTGAAATGTTTTACATAGTTTCAATGTATGGTTTAATTAGATGCTCTGGAGAGCTATATGTTGTTCAATGAGAACTATGTATGTACTTTGGTTGTAATGTGATGATGAACTTCTATTAATTTGGTCACTTATCTATTCATGATGTTTTGTAATGGTTTTTGACACACTTAATTATATATAATGCACGCAGATGAACCGGCAATGGATGTACGGTGACAGACGCACCTCCGAGTACATTAAGGGCGTGCATAATTTTCTCGAAGTGGCTGAGGCAAACAAGCAGAATGGTTTTATGTGTTGTCCATGCCCTATATGTGGGAATACGAAGTCTTACTCTGACCGGAAAATCCTTCACACCCACCAGCTTTATAAGGGTTTTATGCCACACTATAATGTTTGGAAAAGGCACGGAGAAATAGGGGTTATGATGGAAGACAGCGAAGAAGAAGAGGACGATGACAACTATGTGCCCCCTGAATACGGTGATGCTGCAACAGGGGAAGCTGAAGATCAAGAGGAACCAGATGATGTGCCCGATGATGATCTCCACCGGGTCATTGTTGATACAAGGAGACAGTGCGAAAGTGAAAAGGAGAAGCTGAAGTTCGATCGCATGTTAGAGGATCACCAAAAAGGGTTGTACCCCAATTGCGAAGATGGCAACACAAAGCTCGGTACCGTACGGGAATTGCTGCAGTGGAAGGCAGAGAATGCTGTGCCTGACAAAGGATTTGAGAAGCTACTGAAAATATTGAAGAAGAAGCTTCCAAAGGATAACGAATTGCCCGACAGTACGTACGCAGCAAAGAAGGTCGTATGCCCTCTAGGATTGGAGGTGCAGAAGATACATGCATGCCCTAATGACTGCATCCTGTACCGCGGTGCGTACGAGGATTTGAACGCATGCCCGGTATGCGGTGCATTGCGGTATAAGATCAGACGAGATGACCCTGGTGATGTTGACGGCGAGCCCCCCAGGAAGAGGGTTCCTGCCAAGGTGATGTGGTATGCTCCTATAATACCACGGTTGAAACGTCTGTTCAGAAACAAAGAGCATGCCAAGTTGATGCGATGGCACAGAGAGGACCATAAGAAAGACGGGAAGTTGAGAGCACCCGCTGACGGGTCGCAGTGGAGAAAAATCGAGAGAAAGTACCGGGCTGAGTTTGCAGGTGACCCAAGGAACGTATGGTTTGGTTTAAGCGCGGATGGCATTAATCCTTTCGGGGAGCAGAGCAGCAATCACAGCACCTGGCCCATGACTCTATGTATCTATAACCTTCCTCCTTGGCTGTGCATGAAGCAGAAGTTCATTATGATGCCAGTACTCATCCAAGGCCCTAAGCAACCCGGCAACGACATTGATGTGTGCCTAAGGCCATTAGTTGAAGAACTTTTACAGCTGTGGAATGGAAACGGTGTACGTGTGTGGGATGAGCATAGACAGGAGGAATTTGACCTGCATGCATTGCTGTTTGTAACCATCAATGATTGGCCTGCTCTCAGTAACCTTTCAGGACAGACAAACAAGGGATACCACACATGCACGCACTGTTTAGCTGACACCGAAAGTATATACCTGGACAAATGCAGGAAGAATGTGTACCTGGGGCATCGTCGATTTCTTCCGACCAACCATCAATGTCGAAAGAAAGGCAAGCATTTCAAAGGCAAGGCAGATCACCGGAAGAAGCCCGCCATGCGTACCGGTGATCACGTACTTGCTATGGTCAATGATTTACACGTAATCTTTGGAAAGGGTCCCGGCGGACTATCTGTTCCGAATGATGCTGAGGGACGCGCTCCCATGTGGAAGAAGAAATCTATATTTTGGGACCTACCCTACTGGAAAGACCTAGAGGTCCGCTCTTCAATCGACGTGATGCACGTGACAAAGAATCTTTGCGTGAACCTGCTAGGCTTCTTGGGCGTGTATGGAAAGACAAAAGATACACCGGAGGCACGGGAGGACCTACAACGTTGGCACGAAAAAGATGGCATGCCTCCAAAGCAGTATGAAGGTCCTGCCAGCTACGCTCTTACCAAAGAAGAGAAGGAAATCTTTTTTGAATGCCTGCTCAGTATGAAGGTCCCGTCTGGCTTCTCGTCGAATATAAAGGGAATAATAAATATGGCAGAGAAAAAGTTCCAGAACCTAAAGTCTCATGACTGCCACGTGATTATGACGCAACTGCTTCCGGTTGCATTGAGGGGGCTTCTACCGGAAAACGTTCGATTAGCCATTGTGAAGCTATGTGCATTCCTCAATGCAATCTCTCAGAAGGTGATCGATCCAGAAATCATACCAAGGCTAAGGAGTGATGTGGCGCAATGTCTTGTCAGTTTCGAGCCGGTGTTCCCACCATCCTTCTTCAATATCATGACGCACGTCCTAGTTCATCTAGTCGACGAGATTGTCGTTCTGGGCCCCGTATTTCTACACAATATGTTCCCCTTTGAGAGGTTCATGGGAGTCCTAAAGAAATATGTCCGTAACCGCGCTAGGCCAGAAGGAAGCATCTCCATGGGCCATCAAACAGAGGATGTCATTGGGTTTTGTGTTGACTTCATTCCTGACCTTAAGAAGATTGGTCTCCCTCAATCGCGGTATGAGGGGAGACTGACTGGAAAAAGCACGCTAGGAGGGGACTCAATAATATGCAGGGACGGGCATTCTTGGTCTCAAGCACACTACACAGTTCTACAGAACTATACCTTGGTGACCCCGTATGTCGATGAACACAAGAACATTCTACGCTCCAAACACCCGGAGCAGTGTGACGACTGGATTACATGTGAACACATCAGGACTTTCGGCAGTTGGTTGGAAACACGTCTCAGAGGTGACAACACTGTTTCTGATGAGCTGTACTCATTGTCTAGGGGACCATCTTCGACTGTATTGACTTACAAAGGATACGAGATAAATGGGAATACATTTTACACGATCGCCCAAGATCAAAAGAGCACCAACCAAAACAGCGGTGTCCGCTTTGATGCAGCAACCAAGAGGGGAAAGGACACATATTATGGTTACATAGTGGACATATGGGAACTTGACTATGGAAATGATTTTAAGGTCCCTTTGTTTAAGTGCAAATGGGTCAATCTGTCAGGAGGCGGGGTACAGGTAGAGCCACATTACGGAATGACAACAGTGGATCTGAACAATCTTGGGTACACAGACGAACCATTCGTCCTAGCCAATGATGTGGCGCAGGTTTTCTATGTGAAGGACATGTCTACCAAACCGAGAAAAAAAAAGATAAGGAAGCGAATACATCATACGATGAGCCAAAGCGCCACATAGTTCTTTCAGGGAAAAGAGAAATCGTGGGAGTGGAGGGTAAGACAGACATGTCTGAAAATTATGAAAAGTTTCATGAAATTCCTCCCTTCAAAGTCAAGGCTGACCCAAGCACCCTGTTAAGCAATGAAGAATATCCATGGTTACGGCGCAATAAGCAAAGGACACAAGCGAAGAAAAAGTGAAGACAGATGAAGCCAGAAAGGGTTGAAAATTGGTGATGTGGCTTTGAATGGTTCATTTTGAGCACACAAAAAGTCTGGAGTTCAAATAAGTTCAAAAAAAATGAAATCCCTTTGTAACAGATGAGTTTTTGTCCGAAACCCTGATACTTCGAAAGAGATTGTCCATTTTGTACACGAAGTGCATCCAGTTTTTGCCGTAACCCTCTCAACTTTTTAGCACATGCTATGTGGGTGAAATGATGATATCATGCCAATTTTCAACCTCTTCAGAGTTCATTTGAAGTGCTTTTCAATTTCATGGTCATTTAGCTCAAAAAAATCAGTAAATGCATGAAAAATAACAGATGAAGTCAGAAAGGGTTGAAAATTGATGATGTGGCATTGAATGGTTCATTTTGAACACACAAAAAGTCTGGAGTTCAAATAAGTTCAAAAAAATGAAATCCCTTTGTAACAGATGAGTTTTCGTCCGAAACCCTGATACTTCGAAAGAGATTGTCCATTTTGTACACGAAGTGCATCCAGTTTTTGCCGTAACCCTCTCAACTTTTTAGCACATGCTATGTGGGTGAAATGATGATATCATGCCAATTTTCAACCTCTTCAAAGTTCATTTGAAGTGCTTTTCAATTTCAGGGTCATTTAGCTCAAAAAAAATCAGTAATTGCAATGAAAAATAACAGATAGTTTCAAAGGGTTAAATTTGATGATTGTGGGCTTGAAATGTTCATTTGAACACACAAAAAGTCTGGAGTTCAAATAAGTTCAAAAAATAGAAATCCTTTGTGAGAATGAGTTTTTGTCCGAAAACCCTGATACTTCGAAAGAGATTGTCCATTTTGTACACGAAGTGTGCATCCAGTTTTTGGCCGTAACCCTCTCTCAACTTTTTAGCACATGCTATGTGGGTGAAATGATGATATCATGCCAATTTTCAACCTCTCATAGTTCATTGAAGTGCTTTTCAATTTCAGGGTCATTTGTGCTCAAAAAAATCAGTAATGCATGAAAAATAACAGATGAAGTCAAAAGGGTTTCAAATATGATGTGGATTTTAATGGTTTCATTTTGAACACACAAAGTCTGGAGTTTCAAATAAGTTCAAAAAAATGAAATCCCTTTGTAAGCCAGATGAGTTTTCGTCGCGAAACCCTGGATACTTCGAAAAGAGATAGTCCATTTGTACCAGAGTGCATCCAGTTTTTGGCCGTAACCCCTCTCTACAGATCATAACTTTTAAGCCACAATGCTATGTGGTGAAATGATGATATCATGCCATTTCTCAACCTCTTCATATTTTCATTTGAAGTGCTTTTCAATTTCAGGGTCATTTAGCTAACAAAAAATCAGTAAATGCATAAAAATAAACAATGAATGTCAGAAAGGTTTGAAAATTGATGATGTGGCTTTGAATGGTTCATTTTGAACACACAAAAGTCTGAGTTCAATAAGTTCCAAAAAAATGAAATCCCTTTTGTACAGATAGTTTTCGTCCGAACCCTGATACTACTCGAAGAGATTGTCCATTTTGTACACGAATCATGCCAGTTTTTGCCGTAACCCTCTCCCAATTTTTGCACATCTATGTGGGTGAAATGATGATATCATGCCCATTTTTCACCTCTTCAGAGTTCATTTGAAGCTTGTCTTTTCAATTTCAGGGGTCATTTAGCTCAAAAAATCAGTAAATGCATGAAAAACAGATGTAAGTCAGAAAGGGTGTAAAATTGATGATGTGGATTTGAATGGTTCATTTTGAACACACAAAAAGTCTGGAGTCAAATAAATTCAAAAAAATGAAATCCCTTTGTAACAAATGATTTTCTGTCCGAAACCCTGATACTTTTCGAAAGAGATTGTCCATTTTATCAGAAGTGCATCCCAGTTTTTGCGTAACCCTCTCAACTTTTTTAGCACATCTATGTGGGTGAATGATGATATACATGCCAATTTCAACCTCTTCAGAGTTCATGCTTAAGTTGCTTTTTCAATTTCAGGGTCATTTATGCTCTAAAAAATCAGTAAATGCATGAAAAATAACAGATGTAAGTCGAAGAGGTTTGAAAATTGAATGATGTTGGCTTTGAATGGTTCATTTTGAACACCAAAAAGTCTGGAGTTCAAATAAGTTCCAAAAAATGAAATCCCTTTGTAACATATTTTTCGTCTCCGAAACCCTGATACTTTTTCGAAGAGATTGTCCATTTGTACACGAATGTGCATCCATTTTTGGCCGTAAACCCTCCTCTCAAGCATTTTAGTAGCAATCTATGTGGTGAAATGCTGATACATGCCAATTTTCACAACCTCTTCAAGTTGTTCATCTGAAGTGCGTTTTCAATTTAGTGGTTATTTAGCTCAAAAAATCAGTAAATGCATTAAAATAACAGATGAAGTCTGAAAGGCTGAAATTGATGAATGTTGCTTTTAAATGGTTTCATTTTGACACACAAAAAGTCTGGAGTTTCAAATAATTCAAAAAAATGAAATCCCTTTGTAACAGATGAGTTTTCGTCCGAACCATGATACTTCAAAGAGATTGTCGCATTTTATACCAAAGTGGCAATCCAGTTTTTGCCGTAACCCTCTCAATTTTTAGCACATGCTATGTGGGTGAAATGATGATTATATCATGCCAATTTTCAACCCTTTCAGAGTTTCATTTGAGTGCTTTAATTTCAATCAGGGTCATTTAGCTCAAAAACAGTATAATGCATGAAAATAGACATATTAAGTCAGAAGGTTGAAAATTGATGATGTGGCTTTGAATGGTTCATTTTGAGTGCACACAAAAAGTCTCTGACTTCAAATAAATTCAAAAAAAAATGAAATCGCCATTTGTACAGATGAGTTTTCGATCCGACAACCCTGATACTTCGAAGATGATTGTCGCTTTTGTACACACAGTTGCATATCCATTTTTGGCCGTAAACCCTCTCAAACTTTTTAAGGCTAGCACATGCTATGTGGTTAAATGATTAGGATATCAATGCCAATTTTCACTCATACACTCTTCAGAAGTTCATTTTGAAGTGCTTTTCAATTTCAATTGGGTTATTTGCTTCAAAAAAATCAGTAAATGCGCATGAAAAATAACGATGAAGTCAGAAAGGTTTCAAAATTGATGATGGTGCTTTGAATGGTTCCTTTTGAACTATCAACAATCTGAGTTCAATAAGTCTCAAAAAAAATGAAATACCTTGTACAGATAGTTTTCTTCGCGAAACCCTGATACTTCAAAGAGATTGTCTTGCATTTTGTACAGAAGGCATCAGTTTTTGCCGTACCCTCCAAATTTTTAGCAGTCAATCGCTATGGGGTTTGAAATGATGATACCTACTCCAATTTATCGAGCACCCTTTCATCGCGAGTTCATGCTAAGTGCTTTTCAATTTTAGGTCATTTAGCTCAAAAAATCTTTTGTAAATGGCTGAAAAATAACATAAGTCACAAAGGGTGAAAATTGATATGATTGCCTTGAATGGTTCATTTTGAACACGAAAAATCTGGAGTCATCAAATAATGTCAAAGAAAATTGGAATGCCCTTTATAACAGGATGATTTCGTCCGAAACACCTGATACTTCGAACGATTTTGTCATTTTGTACAACGAAGTGCATGCGCAGTTTTTGCCGTAACGCCTCTCTAACTTGTATGAACTCTAATCGCATAAATAATAACCTAAAGAATGAACTAGAAAACTTTAAATAAACTCTAATAGAAAAAAGAATGAATAGAAACTTTAAAATGAAACTCTAATAGCAAAAGGAATCAACTAAATCTTATGCAGACTAAGATTAGCAAAGTATTTTCTGTTCAAAACATTAAAAGCAAAAAGAATTTTCATAAAGAACTTTTTTTGTTAGAAACTTTAATAGCAAAAAGAATTATCATAAAGATTTTTTTGTTAGAAACTAAAATAACAAAAACTGTTTTTGAATATAATGATAAAACACAGTCATATTAAATAGCAGGAAAAAGAATCACTCAAAAATCTATTTTTATAGTAAAGTTAATCACAAACTAGTGATTCACACAAATTTCAAAGAATTCAAATTTAAACTATTCGAATTGGAAAACTAATGGCACTAACAGAAAGTTTATAATATTTATTACCTAAAAGAAAAAAGAAATAAAAAATAAAGCAGAAAACAAAAGAAAATAAATAAAGCAAAAAACAAAACAAAAAAAACTGGAAAAAAATAGAAAAAATGCCACCTACTGGGCCACCACGGCCTGAATAAGACTAGAAACCCAACCACGGGCCAGGATTCAGGCCCGTAGAAGGCCCAGTAGGCCCATAGGCAGCCGAGGGTCAGGTTAGGCCCGTAAGCCTGCATTTGAGAGGAGCTCGAGAGGGCAGCCACAGTGGGGCTTATAAACCACTCTGAGCCCCTCTCAACTAGCAAGGTGGGACTAAACTTTTGGCTGCGGGCAGCACAAGACCTTTGGTCCCTGGCACCAACCGGGACCAAAGCCCACCTTTAGTCCCGGTTTGGTGGCACCAACCGGGACCAAAGGTCTCTGTTTCCCGCCCTTTGGGCTGCTAAAAAGAGACCTTTGGTCCCGGTTGGTGGCACCAACCGGGACCAATGCCCCCTTTAGTCCCGGTTGGTGCCACGAACCGGGACCAATGCCTCGTCTATATAAGCCACACTTGTGAAAAATTCGTTTCAGTTTTCTTTCACTGCCCCGACGCCGCCGCCAGGCTGCCCCTCTGCCCCGACGCCGTCGCCGCGCCACCCCGCGCCGTCACTGCCCCGGTCCGCGCCGCCCTCATCGCCGCGCGCGCCCCTGCCCCGATGCCGTCGCCGCGCGCCGCCCCTGCCCCGACGCCGTCGCCGCGCCGCCCCGCGCCGTCACTGCCCCGGGTCCGCGCGCCCCACAACGACGCCCCGCTCGCCCTGCCCGCCCCGACGCCGACCACGCCGCCCCGACCCACACTGACGCCCCCCACGCTGAGCCCGGCCCCCGACCCCGGCCCGCCCCGATGCCTCCTCTGTGAGCACCGCCCGCCGCCGCCACGTTGCTATTTTTTTATATATGTTTTTTTTGTTTATATAATATATGCTTTATTTTTATATGTATGTATGTATGCATTTTTTTGTATGTATATGTATTTTTTAAACTTTTTATATGTATGGAAAGAGGAAGAAGGAAGAAGGAAGAAGGGAAGAAAAAAAGGAGAGGAAAAAGGGGAGAAAAAAGAGAAGAAGAGAGAAAAAAAATAAGAGAAAAAAGAAGGAGAGAGAAGAGAGGAGAAAAAAAAATAAGAAGAGGAAGAAGAAGAAAAAAAAAGAGGAGAGAAGAAGGAATAGAGGAGAAGAAGAAAAAATAGATTAATACTATTAATCTATTTTTCTTCTTCCCTCTATTCCTTCTTCTCCTCCTTTTTTTACTTCTTTCCTCTTTTGTTTTCTCTTCTTCTTTCTCTTCTAATTTTTATCGGGAACGAGGGTGTCGAGGATCGCCGAGCGGTCGATGGTCGGGAACTAGGGTAGAGGGTCGAGGAACGGAGGGGTCGAGGGTCGACGAACGCTGAGGGGTCGAGGGTCGAGGAACGCCGAGGGGTCGAGGGTCGG
This sequence comes from Thinopyrum elongatum, assembly GCA_011799875.1. Classification (NCBI taxonomy): domain Eukaryota; kingdom Viridiplantae; phylum Streptophyta; class Magnoliopsida; order Poales; family Poaceae; genus Thinopyrum; species Thinopyrum elongatum. The sequence goes on along the minus strand of CM022298.1, from coordinate 725,195,251 downwards.
GAACTAGGGTAGAGGGTCGAGGAACGCTGAGGGGTCGAGGGTCGGGAACTAGGGTAGAGGGTCGGGGATCGCTGAGCGATCGAGGGTGTGAACTAGGGTAGAGGGTCGAGGGGTCACCGAGGGGTCGAGGGTCATCGAAGGTTGAGGGTCGAGGGTCGTCAAGGGGTCGAGGGTCGATGAACGCCGAGGGGTCGAGAGTCGTGAACTAGGGTAGAGGGTCGAGGAAAGCCGAGTGGTCGAGGGTCGAGGAACGCCGAGGGGTCGAGGGTCGGGAATAGGGTAGAGGGTCGAGGAAAGCCGAGGGGGTCGAGGGTCGGGAACTAGGGTAGAGGTCGTGGATCGCCGAGCGGTCGAGGGTTGAACTAGGATAGAGGGTCGAGGGTCGCCGAGGGTCGGAGGGTCGTCCAGGGGTCGAGGTCCAGATTATCAAGAATGCCCCCATTATGGATGTGCACAAGTTGATCCAATTTTTTTTCTGATCTCATATATTATATATATATATATATATATATATATATTCTTCTATATGTCACGTTGTCTGTCAAAGTATTGAAGAAATCCATGGCTTCATCATTTGCCAGAAGTAACAGGCGTATGATGCTACGAAGCTCTTCAAAGTTGTTTTGGAACGGAGTTCCTGATAGAATAATTCGCCTTTTGGTACGAATTTCAGCAAAGGCCTTCCAAATAGCAATATTCGGAAGGCTCTTGCTGAACTTTGTACCAAAAAGAGAATTATTCTATCGGGAACTCCGTTCCAAAACAACTTTGAAGAGCTTCGTACCATTATACGCCTGTCATTTCCGGCTAATGATGAAGTCATGGTTTTCTTGAATCCTTTGACACTAGACAACGTGATATATAGAAGGGTAGATGAGATCAGGAAAAATATGGACCATTTTCTGCACATCCAGAATGGCGTCATTTTGTTAAATCCCTTGTCGGTCCGGACGTTGGACATTCATGAGAGAGGCGGTCCGACCCAAACCCTAGAAGCGTTGTCAAGGCCACCCCAAACCCTAGAAGCGTTGCCTAGGCCACCCCAAACCCTATAAGCGTTGTCGAGGCCACCCCAAACCATAGAAGCGTCGAGCTAGCTAGGTCTACGTTTGCACTAATATATCCATCTGTCATGTTTGTATATTAATTGCCATGTTGTAATATTTGCAGAAACTATGGAGCACCGAGACATCGAAGCAGAACAGTTGTTGGGGGACATAATCCTCGGCGGAGGTGATGTCTTGTCGTTTCTCAACGACACCGATGGTCTGGAAGGAGAGGGTGAAGCAGACTCCGGTGATCGAACAATGGAGGTGGAAGGACATGATTATGATGGCTCCGGTGACGGAATGCCGGTGGAAGAAGGAGACCATGATGACTGCTCCGGTGAGCGAACGGAGGAAGGAGATGTTGCAAAGTCCGGCGAGGTATATATATTAATTAAGCCTGTGCTGACTAGCTAATTGATGCATTAATTGTTTTGGTATGTACACATATTAACTCTCTTCTTTCTTATTTTCTAGCCCTCCAGATCGAGCCAAACTTTGGTAATGAGACGAGGCCCGAAGAAAAGGTTGCGCCAGGACGAAAGGTTCACGATCATAGCAATCAAGGGCGATGGCCAACCGATTGAACCCAGCCGGACCAAGGAAGCATTTTCTGCTCAGTGCGGGGTTCTTGTTAGCGACATGATCCCGATCAGCATCCACCAATGGAATAAGCCTAAGAGCGAAGACCCTCAAGTGTCTTTTGTCAATGATAGACAGAAAGATGATCTTTGGACCGCGCTGAAGGCAAATTTCACCCTACCGCCAGAGGAGGATCCGGATAAGCCAGTTATAGAGCCATTGGTCAAGGCTCATGCTCTTAAGAAGATGGCAGATCTATTCAGGAGGTGGAAGAATGAGTTGAAATCAACGTTTGTTGACAAAGGGAAGACTCCAGAATTCACCGGCCGATTTGAGAAGATAAGAGATCACTGGCCCGCATTTGTGGCCCACAAGACATCGGAGAAGAGTAAGAAGATGTCAGCGACAAACAAGAAAAATGCTGCAAAGAAGGAGCATCACCATCGCACGGGGTCAGGTGGCTACCTCAAAGCCCGGCCGTTGTGGGACAAGGCTGAGAAGGACTTGCTTGATAAAGGGGTCGAACCAGAGACATTGAACTGGCCAGACTGTTCAAGGACTTGGTTCTTCGGGGTTGGGGGAACCTTGGACCCTGAAACAGGGAAGTGCCGTTGGACGAAGGAGCAACTTGAGATACCCGTCAAGAAGCTTCAGAAGTATATCGCCGCAGCGCAGCAAGGGACGTTCGTTCCCGACAGAGAGAACGATGAGCTCACACAGGCCATCGGGAATCCTGAGCACCTAGGACGAACACAAGGCACGGCAGCCTCCGTTGCGTGGAAGGTTGGGTTTCCCAGCGCAGGCGGTTACAAAACCCGGGAGAGGAGGAGGAAAGTGGAGCAGACCAAACTGCAGAAGCTAAATGCAAGGGTACGAGCGCTAGAGGAACAAGCACTACTAGTTCAGAGCCAGCGACCTGCCAGAGCTACCATAGAAGCTACCCCACCATCTCAGCGGAGAAGCAGCGTGGCTTCCACCGAGCTCCTTCAGCAGCCTGACTTCACGGCTCCCAGCTACCCCGTGGATGCTATCACGGAGGCTCAAGATTGCCACCTTATGACGCAATGGCAGCACCTCAAAGTCAAGGCGGCTGTCGGCTCTATTGCACCTCCTCAACCCGGCGCAACTTTTCACTGCCTTCCGATTCCACAAGTCTATGCTGTTGTGATGGTCGATGAAATAACGGAGGGATTTGAGGAGCTCGAGCTTGACCACCCTACTGGTGAAGGGGAGACTCAGCTGGGTCTTGCTCTGAAGACTCCATGTCTATGGCGGAAGGAGCTCATCAACCTTTCGAACTGGACGCCTCCTCCTCCTCCTCGGGCGAGTTAGGGCACTCCGCCTCCTCCTTCGCCTCCTCCTCTGGCGAGTGATCAGGGCAGTCCGCCTCCTTCTCCGGCTGCTCCGGCGCGTGGCGGCACTCCGCCTCCTTCTCCGCCTGCGCCGGCGCGTCCGAGCAGCCCGCCTCCTCCTCCGCCTTGTCAGCAACAGCGGAAGACAGTCGCCGCCGCTCCGGCTGCTCCAGCGCGTCGTAGCACTCCGCCTCCTTCTCCGCCTCGTAAGCAATGAAGGAAGACAGCCGCAGCCGCTCCGGCTGCTCCGGCGTCTAGCAGTACAGCCAGAAGCGAGAGGCAATACATATTCGGTCCATCTCTCAAGCCTCTAGAGAAGTTACCATACGAGATGACCGAGGAGGAAAACGCGCAGATCTGTCAAGCCCAAGTGAAGGACTTTTTTGCAAAGAAAAATCCACCTCTGGAGGAGAAGATAGATCCGGTGAAATTGAAGCGCACTTTGGAGAACCTGAAGCGACCACCACCGCCTCCGCCGGATGACAACCATGTTCGCGCTCTTAAAAAGGCAGTGGAAGGAGCGCGACGGTCGGGAATTACTTCAAGTGACAAAAGGTTACAAGAACGAAGAAGTGGGAACAAAATTCCCCAGCTCGGCGAACAGGCAAACCAATCGTGCCCCCTGCTCAAGGCGTCTAGCGATATTGTCGCAAATCTGCCGGGGATGCTGCCCGGTACCAATCCCGATGATTACCTGCCCGACGATGCACATTTTGATACAATGGAGGTGGACGAACACAAATACCGGTACGGGAAGCCTCTCGTCAGACCTGGTCATCCTCCTCTAACAACGATGATGCGAAGATTCCATAAGTGGTACATGGACACTTGCAAGTCTGGGAAGGATATTTTGACGCTGAGAGTTAAAGAGGAGCACGACCTCGTTGGAATTGATCTGTTGTCTATTCCATTTGAGGAGTTCTTTCAGTTTTTCAATCAAAAGGACCTCGATAAAATAATCATCACTTGCTACTGTCTGTAAGTACTATACTTCTGTAATTAAGTCTCTATATATAGCTCAGCTCTTTCATTGCATGTATATATAATTATCCTCACTATATTATGCAGATTGAAGATCGTCGAATGCACAAATGCACAAATCTATGATATTGGGTTCATTAACACAAATCTCATAGATGAATGGACGGTTAAATATAATGCGAAAGAAACCGAGGCCAACTTGCTACAATCGTTGCTTAAAAATCAAAACAAAGATAAAATACTCTTTTCTTACAACTTCAAGTGAGTGTTATTGTCTTCTGCATATTCGGTTTCCCTTATTATTCGAGGTTATAGTAATGTAATTGATGAGTTATGCATGCGTGCGCAGCTTCCACTTTATTCTCCTAGAGATTAAGTTTGAGCAGGGACTAGTAACCGTCTTAGACTCAAGACGAAAAGATCCCAAGGAGTATGCGGCCATGACTGAAATGCTCCAGAAGTAAGTTCAATCGACCATTATCGCACCATATCGGCAACTTTGTTCATTTCCTGATATCAAGTAATTATTTTCTTTGTCTCGCAGGGTTTGGAAAGTGTTCACCGCAGAAGCTCCGGGACTGCCGGGGGAGCTGCGATTTACACACCCGAAAGTAAGTACTACTAGCTAGTTCCGCGCATCTCCCATTGATTCTAACTAGTTTCATCAATACCATTTATAATGCTTGATTATCAGTTTGATTGACCTCTATTTCTCGTAAAGTGATTGTGGCAGGAAGGCGGGAATAATTTTTATGGATACTACGTTTGCGAGTACATCTACAACGCGACGACCTCTAAGCGGGGCTACTCTGAAAAACAATATGAAGTGCGTAAGCAATAATATTCACAATTTTATTTTATTACCATCATTTGTGTTGAGTTTCATTCATATATATGTATTGACCCCCTTCTTCAAATTAGATTTGGTAGATGCGGGATGAACTCCTACCACAAGATCGCATAAAAGCAATTCAAGAGGAATTGGCGGGATTCTTTCTTGACCACGTCATCAATCCAACCGGAGAATACCATGTGGAACTTGACATCAGATGTTAGGGATTGTAAGAGATCTTATATTGTATATATGTAGCTAGTAGCGTCCGATAGATATACGAAAACTTGTTGTTCGACCAATCTCTCGGAGAAGGAGGAGGTCGATCACTTCTCTCTGTATATGTTCATGACGATCTTGTGTACTTAATGATTTACTTCATTTGCTTACTAGCTAGCATGTCGAGTCCTCTCTATACGTATAAGTACGTAGCGCGACGGAGGATAAGAGATGCCGCACACTTCTCTCTATTAAGCTAGACTAACAAATATATGAAACCCCTAAATAACTACAAAACCCCAAACACCCCTCCCCCCTTAAACAAACAAAAACCTAGCTCCATGAGCTGCTGACGCATGGATGATCTTGGTTCGGAGTTGGTGCTTACCAACCGAGAGCCACCTTAAAGGCCCTCCTGCCTGGCTCGACGCAGTGCGGACCCCCACGTGGAGCCACATCTGTCCCGGTCGTAAACGACGAACGAGGACTAAAGGTGCTTGGCTTACGCTTTTAGCTCCGACCCATTAGTCCCGTTCCAGAAACCGGGACAAAGGAGGTCTCTGAAACAGCGACCAAATGGGACCATTTTCATATAGTGCATGAAGGTTGGAGGGACCGCACGTGAATAAGAGGAATGAAACTAAGATGAGACATGAGAAATGGTGACGAGGGGAGCACTGAGTGATACAGATGTAGAAGAAACGCATGCCCGTGAATTCGAACTTTAATAACTTCCACCGGCTAAGAAGCGAGGTATTTAGTGGAGGAGACGCGATCGGAATTTTTTTTTTTGGAACAGAAAGCCAAACATCTAGTGGAAAGTCCACGAGCAGTACCTCCTTATCTGTTAGACACGTCCTGCCCATGGAAAAACACCGCCAAAAAAAAAGTCCTGCCATGCAAAGGTCTGACTCCTATCACGAGAATTAAACGCACAATCAGTAGTGCTCAGGGAGTAGCTAGTTTTGCTAGATAACGTAAATATAGGATACGGTAATGTCATCTGGGGAAACAACTACTTTGCTTATCACGGGATACTCCAAAAAAGTATATCAAATCATCATTTTGAAAAAATGCAGTCGGATTATTTGTTTTAGGTGGACTACGTTTTTTAATCTATGTAAGGCCGAAAAAATAGTTTAATCTTAGTTAGTGGACATAATTTTCAAAATTAAAAATCTCAGGATGATTTCTAAAATTTTAAAATATTTACACTGCAATTCAGGAACTTAATCATGTGTATCGCACATGCATAACTTAATATGAGATAGGACCATAAGCTGATCTAGCCTAGTTAAAAGTTCACCACTAATTAGCTTACTTAATAACAATAGTTCATAGTTGCAGCCCATAGAGGAGTGGTGCCCACTAGTAAATATTAATGGGATGGGCAGCACGTAGTAAGACAAGAAGGTAGTGTGGTTGCAAGTAATCCAAATAAATGATGTTGGTCAGGTGTGTTGCAGAAGATGCTAATGAAACAACTAACTTATCAACCTCGTTTGGCTTGTGAGGCATGCACACTTATTGCACCTGCAATAAATACTCCCTCCGTTCCCTAAATGTAAGTTTTAGAAGATTCTCACCAAACAACTCTACATACAGATGTATATAGACATATTTTAGAGTTATGATTCACTCATTTTTTGCTGTTCGTATGTAGTCCTAGTGGAATCTCTCAAAAAGGACTTATTCTAGGAACGGAGGAAGAAACCTAACTTGCATATACAAGATCAATTCATAACCACTGAATTCTAAATACGTGAGATATTGGGCACGATCCCAAAGAAATAGAGGGGGATGTGGTTCACGCATCGATCGCGTGGAACATCAGTCTGCTCATGAATTATCGGGATATATCTGTGCTGAGACTGGAACGGGCTCCCTTGAACAGCGAAATTTGTGGGTGCGTAAAATTGTCTGGCACAGAGAGTGGGTGCCACAATTGAATGATGAACCCGCAGAGGGCAGAATCCGCATAAGCAGTCCCTTCCGAAATTGAGATAGCGAAGGGATGGAGCTTCAGATTTATACCTGCCTAGTGAAAAAGGAGATGAGTGCGATGTGGTATCAGCTGCCGTCAACGGCACTTGAATTAGAAAAAGAATCCCCGAGCGAGACCCTTGGATAATACCCCGACCCCGAATTGATTGAATGACGCGCGCAATGCACGCCGGGAGGGAGTAGAGGGATCCCGCCTGCGGAGTGGACAACGGCTGGCAGTTAATCGCGACTGCGTTAGGCGCGGGTAAGTGGGGCACTGGTTGTGGTGTGTCTGTGTGTTGAGAATACTACAGATGGGTCCGATGCGGTGGGGTAGCAAGAGGGAGCGACGGTGGGATCGACTAGTCGCCAGTGTCATGCGTGTTCGGATGAGGAGAGTCTGTCGCTGCTGTAACTCTGTGATGCTTGCTGCAACCTGGACGGGAAGAAGTCCAGGTTGAGGAGTGTACTGCCTGCCCCTGCAGCTTTGCCTGCTTGCTTGCATTATTGGAGAGAAGATTCAGGCCTACAAGTTGCATTGCAAAAATAAATTAAAGGTTGGACAACAATTGTCAAAGCCCCACATCGTACAAGTTGCACTGCAAAAATAAATTAGAAACATTGTGAGCGAACATGTAGTCCCACATCAGACCTGCAGCGCTTTGCCATCAAGACCGCCACACTGAACCCGGCTTCAGCGTTTCCATTGTCCAGGGGCATGGACTATGTCATCGGGTTGAGGACAAGCACGAGCTTTAAGTCGGTGGCGTCAGTAGATCTTGTCAGCGGAGGAGCGTTGAGCAAGGAGGTGCAGGAGGGGAACGACACAACCCATCTGGTAGGAGGAGTATCAGGCGATGTGAGAAGGGGAAGCATCGAGCGGGCCGGGAAAGTGAGGGATCGGTGGCTTCGAAATATCGAAACCACTGGGCGGACGACATTGGCCGGCCGAACGATGCACGACGCATGATTGAACGGTGCTGACCCCTTTTGCCCTGCGCATGGACGGCTTGATGTGTACCATCGTGCGCAAATCGTCCAAAGTATATCGTGTGCGTAGCAGCGTTCTAGAAATATATGGAGAACGCTCCAAAGTCTCCTTCCTTTCCTCCAATACGGAGATTAGAGGGTTGGATTTAGAGTCGGTATATAACAAATTAGGAATGGAGCTCGCTTTTTGCAGCATATATATATTGGTCGGACTGGCTCTCGCCGGCACTACCTCCAATTGAATTTCTCTATTTTGGAGAAACCCGCAAAGGCTAATTCTCGATTAGATACCTCAAAAATATGATTCCTTTTCGATGCCTCACTAATGAAAAGTCGAACATCAAAGAGCGATTAGAGAAACATATGAGTAGTTGGAGACAAATTGTTCTCGATTGGGGGCTCGACTTTGTTTTGATCAACTTCGTGCTCACAAACACGATTCTCAGCATGATTTTCCTTTTTAAACTCCCTAAGGAGGTCCTCGACAGGTTCGATTACTATAATCTAGATTTTTCTTACAATGTGAGAGTAAAAAGAAAAATAATATAAACTGACCAATGAAACATGGTTTGTCAACCAAAAGACCAGGAGGAACTTGGCATCAAAGATCTCCAACAACGGTACCCGCTGCCCGCGGCCGTCCTTCGCCATGACGTGTGGAGAGCCAAGAGCACACACCAACAAGTGGTGGCACACCGGCGTGGGACCCACAGCATATTCCCAGAATATGCCCTGGTGAAATGGCAGAATTGCCCCCAGGGCCTAAGTGCTCCTAGGGACAGCATAGTGAAAAGGCTCAAGGGCAAACTTGTAATCTCACACCCTCATCCTCCTTTTCTTATATAAATATAATGTGACTCTACCAAAATGAAATTGAGCATACAAGCTCCTACAATGTTCGGAAACAAAGTGAACCGGCTAGTGTTCTTTCCTACATATACAATACGACCAACACTAATCACAAGCAATTACTCCCTCTGTTCCATGACGTAGTTCGTATAGATTTTTTCAAAAATCAAGCATTACAAACTTTGACCATGTTTATAGACCAAAAATATATACATTGAAAATACCAAATGCATATCATTGGATACATCTTCAGTTATATTTTCATGTTGTATATGTTTGAAATTATATATATAAATAGTTTTCTCTGTAAATGTGGTCAAAGTTTGCTTGGTTTGACTTTTCAGAAAATTTATATGCACTACATTATGGAACGGAGGGAGTACATGATATATACCGGATCACCAGTGCTACAATTTCTCCTTGTTTTCTTTGGCAATTTCATCGCTACACCATCATCATCACACCAAAACATGTACTCCCTCCGTCTAGGTGTGTAAGTCACCTTACGAAAACCAAATAATCCCAAAACACTTAGGCACGGTACATTAACTCCCTTCTCGTTTCTTGTTTCGTGATATATCAACCAATAAGAGATGTGGGCTGTGCATGCTTTCAATGACTTGAGACTACCAAACATGACATGCAGTGGTTAGTTCATTGCATGCAATGCTATTAATTAGCAAAAATACATTAAATTCTCTCGTTTTCCTCTCCGTCTTGATCACGGTGCACAACCTAAGATGACTTATACACCTAGACGGAGGCAGTAGTATTTACACATCCTCGATCTGCCCACATGATTAATTACCCTGGTTTATCCTGTCATCTGGAAAACATGCAAACACGCACGTACCTACGGCACGGCTCTAATGCCTCTTCTCCCTTGGACCCAGCAGGATGGATCTCTTCATCCTCCACTGGCCAGCAGATGGATTACTACGTACTAACAACTTCTGCATCCAGTCTAATGTGCCAGTTGATAATAATAAGAAGATCTGGAAGATGAAGATACCTCTTAAGAATAAAAAATTTTCATGGTATCTTCGTCGCGGAGTCATTCTTACTAAATATAACCTTATTAAGAGGAATTGGCATGGAAGTCCGCAATGTGTCTTTTGTCACCATGATAGATGAAACAATAAAACATTATTCTTACATGCAAATGGGCCGCTTACTATATGGTCAGTCATCCAATAGCTTTGGCCTGTTTATCCTCCTTGTATAGTGTTGCTAAGGTATTTGCAATGCAACTGGTACATGGGATTTGATAACAAGTTTAGAACTTTTCTCAAGATGGGAGCGCTTGCCGTTATTTGGTCGCTTTGGCTATGTACTTCTCTGATGCAGGTTATCTACAGATGTACCGGGACTCTTTGTTTATGGTCCTCTCTACAACGCGATGGAGCAATGAACCGTTTACAGAGGTGTGTACACGATTGAAGGCTACGGCGAGGGATACTTTTACACAACATGAGTGGCAGCATGATCATAGGATTGGCCCCCCTTCCGCTTTAGGCGTTATACGGACTCTTCATGTTTTTGTATTTCGCCTTTTTATTTTTCATTTGTGTGAGAAGACCTTATTTGGCTATGTGCATCTTAGTAATGCAGAGGCCGAGTGTAATGCTTAAATCTTTTAAGTAATAAAGCGCTCCTTTTCGAAAAAACAACTTCTGCACCGTACCATCCATCTTTTCTTGCTTTCCGCCATTGCCACCTAGGAGTACAATTTAGCTTATGGCCGGCTCCCGAGGGCGAGCCGCCCAGAGCGTGCTGAGCGCGCGGAGACGCTGGAAGTAGTCCCCCAGCACGAGCAGGCCCTTGGCCGCCTGCCGCGTCGTCAGGATCCTGTGCATGTTCTGCAGCGTCTCCCGCCGGAGATGGTCCGCCTGAAACACCGACACAATGCGATAAGTTAATCTTTGGAGTTCGGACCATGGATGGGTGGACGGCGGTGCTGATCGACTGGGTACCTGCTGCACGAAGCCGACGAGGCTTTTGAGCTTCTCCATGGCGCCGACCATGAAGGGGTCGCCGGTGTCCGTCAGGGACTTGGCCACCGTCTGCTGCAGCTTCTGCAGGCCCTGTGACAGCACGTCCTCCGCCTGCGCCGACGACAGCTGCAGCCCGTACACCGCCACCGACTGCTGCTCCGTCATCAGCAGCTCCGGGCACAAGATCTGCCAACCACACACGCCAACATTACTCAAGTCAAGCTCCGACGACGACGACGACGACAAACAACGGCGGTCATTCCAATCAACCTCTGACTGAACAATACTATACTACGTACCTTGAGGACCTCGGAGGGCCGGAAGCCGCCGATCCAGAGGAAGAAGCGCTCGGCGGGGGACCTCAAGAGGCCGGACATGACGCACAACACGTCGGACTGCACGGCGGCGCCCTTGATCCGGAAGAGGTTATCGTAGTTGGCGAGCCCGGTGTCCACCATCATCTGCAGCTCCAGCTCCGACCGTGCCCTGCCCCTGCTGCAGCGCGCTCCGCAGCTCCTCCGTGTGCCGCTTCTGCTCGTCCACCCAGTGCCCGTACTCGATCTCGAACGCCGCCACGCCGGGGTCCATCATCTGCCCCGCGGCCGCGAACCCGAGGCCAGCCGAGCCCCCGCCGTATGACGCTGCAGGCTCGTCCATGGGTTGCTCCCCCCGTACACCCCTTGCTGCTGCCTCGCACGCTGCAGCTCTTGCTCCAGCTGGGCCAGCTTTATCCGGCTCGACTCTAGCTGCTGGATGTATGCCTGTGGTGAAGGACGGAGCACAACAATGGCGTGCGTCAGTCACTGGTGTGAATCATGCCATGGCTACCAATGTTCAATCTCGCACACTGACGATAACCGGAATGTTTATAGGTACCTTCTTTCTTAGGCGACTTTTCCGGGCAGCCTCTCTGTTGTGTGCAAGTCTTCTCAATACCTGAATAAAACCATCCCGAATTTATTTGTAGGTGGAAGAACACTCTGTTTTTTTCTCGTGTAAAAATCAATCAGATTAGCCCAGGAAATGGACAATTGGAGCTAATTGTAGTGAGGGGAACAGTAATATATATCCATTGCCTAGCACATTTAAGAAAGACCAAGTATACAGTAGCATGCAGTTTAAGACTAGGGTCCCTAACTAGATAGGATTATAAAATCCAGAATCTAAAAGATTCTGGGAGAAGCTGTGGGGGGGGGGGGGGGGTCAGATTCTGGGAGAAATGGGCCTAGGTGGAAGGACACTCTTTTTTCTGGGGTAAGAATCAATCAGATTAGCCTACGAAATGGACAATTGGAGGTAATTATACTTCAGTGAACAGTAATCTTCATTGCCCAGCACATTTAAGAAAGACTAAATATACGGTAGCATGCAGTTAAACATGTGATGGTTGATGGTTACCTTGTCTCTTGGCTTGCTCGCTTCCTGATCGGCGTCCCCTGCCGTCTCCAGTTCGTCCATCTGTGGATCCTCTTGTAGCTGCAGACCACACCAAAATGAGTACCGAGAAACAGTAGCGATCAGCGAACCAGCAGATATATCCAGCGAGAATGGGTTACTGACCCCTGCGTGATCGAACTTGGCCTGGCCGCCGCTGTCGACCTTGTAGGGTTCGCTGCTCCACATGCGGAGCACCGGCTGCAGCTGGGGCTGTTGCTGCTGTGGCGGGGCGCGCTCGTGCATTGCCATCCTGAGGGGCGCCGCCGCTGCCGAGGTCATGCACTCCGGCAGGGAGGCGCCGCCCGTGCCGCTGAACAACCAATATAAGAATCAGACACAGTAGTTGCAAGCAGGGGAACTGGGGATGTGTGCGTGGGTCCTGGGTAAAGCACAGAGCTGCTAGGTAGGTAGGTGGCATGGCGGCCGCAGAGCCAGATGTGCTCTCCGGGTGAGCTGAGCACCACAAACAGCAGCGCCAGCCGACAGGTGCGATCGAGTTGACAGCCTGAGCAACAGATGATATGCTGCTGGACATACGGTGACCTGACAGCCGAGACATACGGTGCACCCAAGGTCGGAGTAGAAAACAACGTTACCCGAGCAGGCCGGACAGGGGACGATCTGTCGGTCGAGAGAGAAGGAATCTGTGATCTATCCCTGCTGCGTCAGGGAGTAGTCAAGTCTAGCTAGTTTTTTCTACTAATGCTTTTGTACAGCATAAAGATCAATGGAACGCTCACAAGTGTGAGTAGCGAGTAGCCAGAAATATCCTACATGGAACAGAGGGAGTATTATATTTGGAACATTTAAACCCCTTCCCAATTTTCAGAAGGACACAATCCTATATATCATACACGTGGGTTGTGGTGTGAAGTATGTACATGTAAATTAATATTGATCTAAAAATAAGAAAAGTCACAACCTTTTTTTTTCCTTTGCGACGCATTGTGCACAAAGTAAAGGAGAAGGTAGGCAGCATTTGTTTTTACGAGGAAAATTAGTACCTTCTATGAGCTTCCTTGTTCTCATCTTCCCCTGAGCCTTCACGTGCCCACCATTCCTCTACCTTCCTGACCATAATAAGTGGAACCCATCAATTGCACCTCAGGATTTCTTGGATCGCTTCTAATGGCTTTCAACAAGGCAGACCTTGCATCAACACTTGCACAACAGATTTTTGCAGAGATCTCTTTAATGCCTGATGACAAGTGCTCGATGATGATCTGTGCAGCCCTTTGTTCATCCACTATGGGGGCATTGAAACATAGCTTGAGCTTCTTGAGATTAGGCATTGCATGCGCTTCAAATTTTAGCCAAGGCACAGTGCACATGAACTTCAAGTATGTGAGAACTGAGAATCCTCCCTTGCCAAAGACAATCCTTTCTACAGAAATTGTCGGTAAATGCAACGAAAGAGCTGTGAGAGCAGGTAGTCCTTTCAGTATATCAATATCTTCCTTCAATAGCTCCCCAACTGCAATCTTAAGAATGCGGAGTTTCTCAAGTTCTCCAAGACACCTGGGGAGTCTAGAGAAGATGCAACAGTGACGCGACAACTCGAGTGTCTGAAGATGGACTGGGGCCACGGACACGCTGCTGAGGCCATCGTATGGAATGCACATTCTTGAAACTCCAGCATCATCCTGCAGTGTGTTTACATTAGAGGAGTTTAATGATTGATGCAAAGTTATTTAGTATTTACAATTTGGATCGCCACGAACCACAGTATTTTTAGCCAAGGAGTCACTTGCAATCTTCAAATATCTCAGCTGAGATAATTCTGAAATCCCAGTGAGGTCTAGGGGCTCGTAGTTGCCATGACGACCAGATAGTTGAAGGTTTAGAACACGGAGAATCTTGAACTCTCTAATACAAGGCATACACTCGAATAATCCAAAAAATCTAAGTGACCGAACCTGTGACTTTCTGATGTTTGCTGGTGTCTTGGCATATTTTGCATGGCCAAAGATGAGAGATAGTCGACGAACCTTATGAGAAAGTGCAATGCTCTTTCGGTTGTAATCTACTACCACAATGAAATTCTCTTCTGCGGACTTCTGTGCAATAAGATCATGTACCACGTCATGAACCGTACAGGACACCACCTTATTGTTGTAGTTGGTATATATAGGTTGGATGAATCTTCTATCAATAAGTTCGTCGAAACAGATTCCTGCCACTTTCTCCATCATGTCTTCATCTTTCTCTATCCCTTTTCCTGTAGCGATAAACCCCTCAGCCACCGATTGCTTCACCAGATCATCCTTGTAGATTATGGAGCCCTCTGGATACATACTAAGATACAACAAGCATGTCTTGAGATAACGAGGAAGATTATTGTAGCTGAGGCTCAGTACTTGACTTGTTCTTTCTGAAGTGGAATTTGACCACAGGTAGGACCTCAACGAATCTTGTGTGTATGCCAGCAAATCCATTGATACCTGGTTTGCTAAATGACTAGCTATGTTGATTGTTGCTAGCGGCAAACCACCACATATATCAATAATTTCGTTTGAAACCTGTTTGAATTCTTCAGGGCAGTCGCTTTCAGAACCAAAAATTCTGTTAAAGAATAGCTTTCTTGAGTGGTCATTGTCAAGAGGCTTCATCTCGAAAACATGCTCTGAGTGATCACAGCAACATGTTAATGCTACATCTTCAATCTGTGTAGTTATTATTATTTTGCTGCCACAGTTTCCCTTCGGAAATGCATAGTTAATAATATCCCATACTGATGCATCCCACAAATCATCAATAACAATTAGATACCTGCATGCCAAGAATTCATGCATATCAGATATATTGTGTCAGGCTAATAGTAAAACTGATGTTTTCTGGGTTAACATAAACTAAATAAATAGCATAAGCGAACTGGGTTAACAGTACCTCTTATTTTGCAGATGTTTGTTGATATTGTCACTGATGCCGAGCTCATTACAATTTGCAGATAGTGAGTGCATCTTCTGGTGGAGTTGCAAGAACAGGTCACGGAAAAGTCTCTTCATATCAGGCTTTTTGGACACTCGAATGAAAGCTCTGCAATCGAATTGCATCCCAATTCTGTTGTACAATGCTTTGGCTAGTGTAGTTTTACCCAGGCATCCAGATCCAAGAATAGATACCACCTTGAGCGGCTGCTGATCAGTCAGATCATTAGCGGCCATTGAGTTTATAAACTCATTCATCCGGCCATCGATTACTATTGGGCCAGTTTCTTCATAGGGCGCTGAAACTATACGACCAGTGGACAAGAATCTATGCCTCCCCAAGGTGCTACAGCAATGGAGCTTATACCTGTCGTGCCGTTCAATAGCCTCCTGGACATATATCCTGAATTCTGATATAGTTTCCGCAATACTGGGCTTACTGGGAAGACGTGGGACATTAACATGAATGGTCTTGGTACCATTTTCTGACACTTGTGTTACGCATACGATCTGTTTGAATTTTGATATTTTCTCCATGGTCTTGGGCTCATTGGGAAGAGGGTCAGGAATGGGTAATTTTCTGGTCTCCATACCATGTTCTGACACATGCCGTGGCTGTACGCACGCGATCTCTTTGTACCACTTGAGCCTCCTCATCTTCAGTTTCTTCTTCTTCTTAGTATTCTTCATCTTCTTGTTTTTGTTGAAACAGTCAGGTGGCACAAATAATAAGCTGTCAATGTAATCCTCCATGTCATAAGACAGTTCGCGCGCCTCATTCATCCAGCACATAGCCATTGGGGGAGGGTCCTCCACCTCTGACAGTTCATCAAGGTAGTAGCTTATCACTTCAACGTCATCTTTGAGAAGGTCCATCCCCTCCTTGATCCTCTTGGGCAACCTCTTGTAGTATTCTTGAGCAGGAGCTAGCAGTATGTCGAGCTTATCAACAAGGGGTCTCATGGCGCCCAACGAAGAACTCACCGAACCATCTAATTAATCAAAGAGCACACAAGACAGATAAGACAGAGGTGCGGATCATTAATTAATGGATGGATTAGTTACCATGCACATGCATGGTTCGATGCTGTACTGCCATATATACAGACAGAAATCCAGAGAAATCAAGGCAAAGCTAGCTTGGGAGATGGATCAAGCAACACTTACCAAACAGCGCCGAGATATCAGATGATGTGAATAAGCGAGCTTCCGCAAGAACCGGCAGTTGAGCACCAGATTGCTTGACTTCATGTTCGGCACTTGATTTAGTAACAGGATCAGAAACTGAAACGGGAAAAGCATGCAGGATTAGTTAGTAATCAAGTAAGAGTACTGGCCAGAAGAATTAAGGAAACGGAGAGGCTTTTCGCACGCTCACCTGTGGCTGTGGTTGGATCATCGAGTGAGACATTCTTGTAAGCCTCCTCAAGAATCCCGTCTTCATACTTCCTCCTCTTCTCCGCAATCCTGACTGGATCTGGATCCAGCACCTGCCTCGTCTCCCTCCTCTTCCTCGCAGGAGCGGCGGCAGGAATCACTTCCATGGTTTTTGTCCTGAATACCAGCAATATACAGCAAATATAGCTACAGTATACACACACATCAACAAATCTTTGGTATTCATCTGAATACCAAGGAAGACCCCTGGCGCTGCCCCTGCTTCCTCGTTGGCTCCTCCTTATCCATCTCCTCCGTGAGGTCCATCAATCAGAACTTAGTTTCTGGCACTCCAACAAGACGTGAGAGCATGTCGAGCTCCTAAAGAAGGAGACCGGATTTTCTGAGCTCCCCCACACAGCTACACCTTCTATCTATCTAGATCATCCATTTCACACACAGCAGTCGCCTCAGGATCAGTGCTGCCTCTGGAGAGAATGATTGCACTAACTTGTGCTGAAAACATGTTCTGCCTTTAGTCTAACCAATGCACTGCTCTTTCTACAATAAGTGTATTTTGAGATAGTGCATCCACACCACAACTGGAGAATTTTGATGGGTCCCATTCAGGCTAAAGTGGATTCGCAAAGTGATGTTGATGCTAATGAACCCACCAAATTATGGAACCTGCTTTCCTGTAAAAAGGAACCATCTTTGAGAACCCACCAAGTGGAGTTGCTTTGCACATGTGCTTTTTGGCAGAAAAACGAGAAAGATAGAACCAAGTGGGGCCCGCCACCACACGTTGTCGGAATCGCCTACGCGGACGGGGGCCGGAAAAATAACATTTGCATGTTGGTAGCTTAGCATCAAATGTAATGTAAGTTAGCTCCAGCAGATTGGAGGAGTAAGATATTCTCTAGGCGCTTGTAGCTACCTACCTTCATCCTGCCATGGCTGCTCCTGTGTCCTCCCGGCCTCTTTTCTCTATCCACTAAACTCCATGATCTGATCTTCCAACCAGAGAGAGAGAGAGAGAGAGAGAGAGAGAGAGAGAGAGAGAGAGAGAGAGAGAGAGAGAGAGAGAGAGAGAGATGGAGGCTGCGGCGGCCACAGCTTTTGTGGGTAGGATCGCGCCGAAGCTCTTGGAGTTCTTAGCTGCAAATCACAAGCTTCGGCAGAACCTGGAGCATGACATCACCTACATCAGAAACGAGTTTGCGTTGATCTCTGCCGCCATTCAGCAAGACGATGAACGTCGCTGGAGGAGCGACGCCGGCGGCGACCATGTGCAGAGGGCCTGGATGCAAATCATACGTGATTTGGCGCATGCCATCGAGGATTGCATCGACCGCTTCATGCACCGGGTGACCATGTCCGGGAGGTCGACGTGGATCCGTCAGGCTGTCCACCGAGTGCAGACGGCTACGGTACGTAAGGAGTTTGCCAAGGCAATCTGTGAGCTCAAGAAGATATCACAGGACTCATCCAAGCTGAGAGAAACTTACTACAATGCCAGCGTCGGTGCTGGCACCTCCTCCTCAGCATCGTCGTCGGCTGGCACCTCCTACACATCATCATCGTCGGCAGTGGCATGGGCACCTGAGACGACAACAGAGATGGCCATAGATGATACCCTTTCAGTTCGCAGCCCCGTGGGCATGGACGCTCCCCGGGACGAGCTTCTGGAACTGATACAGCAGCAGCAGCAGCAACAGCTCAAGGTGATCTCGATTGTTGGCTTCGATGGCATAGGCAAGACTCTCCTTGCCAGGCATGTGTACCAGAGTATGATGAGCCAATATGAAGTACGGACCTGGGTTTGTGCAGCCGAGCAAAGGGGCGGAAGAGATGTTCTCGAGGAGATATTCCGGCAACTTGGAATCCCCATCGCATCCACCAATGGCGGAGGCAACCTCAGCAAGCTCTGTGCAATCCTCAGATTGTACCTTGGGACAAAGAGGTAATTAATTTAAGCTAGCTGTTTCCAAACCATATTGGTATTTTTTGTCAACTCCATGTCTGTTTGATGATTTGATCACGATCTACAACAGCCTGCCTCTTTCATATTTTGCACAGTCCAGAAATTCTCCTAGTTAGACTCTCTAGTGTCATCTTCGTGGGCACAAAATGAAATTTACTCTGAATTTTAATGTCCGCTCGATATCTCTCCATGTTAATTCTGTCTGACCAAGTACACCTTGCAGGTTCTTCATTGTAATCGATGACATGCAGACAGAATTTTGGCATGATATAAAAGATGCCTTTGTGGGGTTGAGCGGCAGAGTTCTGGTGACGACGGCCATTCATTCAGTAGCAAATGCCTGCAGCAGCTCAGCAGCTCATGATCATGTGTACACAATGAAAACTCTCCCCAGTGAACACTCGAGACAGTTGTTCTTCAAGGAAGCTTTCCAAGACGACGATCCACCAGTCGATAAAGAGGATCAGCTTGGCTCGGAAGCACTGAAGAAGTGTGATGGTTTACCCCTTGCTCTCGTTACCACGGCCCGGTACTTGCAAAGCACAGGTAATCCAACACGTGAAAACTGGGCAACATTGTGCCACAACCTGGGAGCACACCTGGAAACGAAGGGGATGTTAGCAAGAATGAAGCGTGTGCTTGTCCATAGCTACACCAGCCTTGTTAAACATGATATCAAGACATGCTTGCTATATCTAGGTATCTATCCTAGTGGTCGTACAGTCAGGAGAGGAAGCTTGGTAAGGAAATGGTGCGCTGAAGGCTTTATCCAAGGCGATTATATGTGTAATGCTCTGGATGCCGCTATTGGCAATTTCAAAGAGCTGGTCAACCGGAGTATCATCCAGCGTACAGATGACAGCAGCAAAAACAGCGCAGATCAGGTGAAGACATACCATACTCACGGCATGATGCTCGAGTTCATCCTGCACATGTCCAAGTGTGACAACTTCATTACCTTGTTATATGATCAGCTGGCTCCCCCACCCCCACCCAGTAAAATCCGTTGGCTCTCCCTCCATGACGCAAGTGCCAGAGTAGCCAATGATCTATCTCTTGTCCGGTCTCTTACAGTCTTCAGCAGGGCACATGAATCTGTCTTGGATTTTTCCAAATATGAACTGCTGCGAGTTTTGGATCTAGAAGAATGTGATAACTACTTGGAGGACAAGCATCTTAGGGAGATATGCAGGAACCTGTTGCTGCTCAGGTACCTAAGCCTCGGGGCCGCTGTTACCATTACGGTGCTCCCCAAAGAGATCAAGA
Source organism: Thinopyrum elongatum (assembly GCA_011799875.1). NCBI lineage: Eukaryota > Viridiplantae > Streptophyta > Magnoliopsida > Poales > Poaceae > Thinopyrum > Thinopyrum elongatum. The sequence goes on along the minus strand of CM022298.1, from coordinate 725,175,432 downwards.
AGCTTCAACTTTTGGAGACGCTGGATGTAAGAAGAACCAAGATAGAGATTCTGCCCACACAAGTCATGGAGCTGCCATGCCTCATTCATCTGTTTGGAAAGTTCAGGCTCCAACAAGGTGTAGGAGGTCGGAGAATGCATAAGCTACAGAATTGGATCTCAGAGAATAGCAAGCTAGAAACGGTAGCAGGATTTGTTGTGGACAACAACAAGAGCCAAGGATTTGCACTGCTCATAGATCATATGAAACACTTGACCAAAGTGAAAATATGGTGTCAGCAGTCCTGCAATAATAGTATGGATCCCACTGCCAGTAGTAGCAGCAGGAGCAGCCACAACTACACTCATCTCTCAAAAGCCATCAAGGGGTTCATCAAGAGAAGCACCGACGTGAAAAAAGGTCATTCACTCTCACTGAATTTCAGTGACGAATGGTTAGAAGACTTGCTCGTGAACTTGTCCTTAGAAAAAGAAGAAGCTTCCTCCAGCTATCTTAGCTCGCTAAAGCTACAAGGGGATAACATATGCAGCCTGCCTCCGTTTGTTACCATGCTGGGTGGTCTCACTAAGCTGTGCCTTTCATCCCCTCATCAGCTGAGCGGGGATATTCTTGCTGCCCTGTGCAGAGTGCGCTGCTTGGCGTACCTGAAGCTGATTGCATCTCAACTGGATAAACTCATCATCGTAACAGGTGCACTTGGAAGCCTGCGACGCCTATGCATCGTGGTAGAAGTCATGACCGAGCTGGAAGTCCAAGAGGGAGCTCTGCCGCTCCTCGAGTCACTCTGTCTGCTGTGTAAGGATCTAAATGGCCTTTGCGGTACGACAATCCAGTCCCTGCGACATATTAAGGAGGTCATCCTCCATGATGGAGTGAGCGATGAAACAAAACAGAAGTGGAAAGAAGCAGCAAAAAACCACCCCAGACGTCCCAAGCTCTTATTTGTTAAGACGGCCGAAGAGGTTGATATGGGAAGTGAACCTGCAGACAATTCTGAGAGCCCTGCGGCACCAACTACTGATACGACGTTACCAGTGACAGCGCCCCACGATGCCATTTCTACTGGACAGTCTGGTAATCAAGTATTGTGCATCTTATTTTGCTTAATTGCTGGTACTTCGGTTAATTATTGGTGTTGAGTTATATATACTGTCTCTTCACGCATCCATATGTGACATTTTTTATTGTGCAGTACAAGTTGATGGTGATGATCTGCAACATGATGATGATGATGATAAACAAGATACGGATAAAATTGATATCCTAGAGGATTTTGCTAGCAAAACTTGTTTGGACCCTCTGATGAACAAGGAAAGTTTTGAACAGGAGATGGAAGGAGTGGTAGGTTTTAAGGATCAGCAGATGGAAAATGTTACTCGGTCTACTGATCAGGCAGATCAAAATCTTGTACTTTTGGTGGTGGGTGAGAATAGAAGAAAGAGGGCTAGGACTGTTGGTGAAGGAAACTCAATGGACAAGATTGTTGATAGGGTGAAGCGCAAGAACCCGGAGGATGTCCCAGGTAATTTACACATTCCAACTGTCTTCAATTCTTCCAATGTTTCTCTTAGTGACATAGCGAGTAAAACTGGGGTGAAGTTTGAAAGTAATACTCTTGAGGTAAATAAATCTATTCAAGTGATTAGAGATTTAGAAGCTGCTAGATGTAATGTTTTTATAGCTAGCAAGGAGAAATCTGACAGTGTGCCTCTGAGTTGGGATTGAAAGCGTGAACGTTTTGATTCTTTTTATGCCCTGCTGCTAAATATTTGTGGAGTTTGATTAGTGCACACTGAATATTCAGGTTGTTCCTGTTTCTTTTAATGGTCTGTGCAGTTGGGTTGTAAAGTTTATTGGAGATGTTAGAAATCTGATGGCTGTTGGAGATGCTGCTTTTGTTTGGACTACTGGGAATCTAGAAATGCTCCTGTCGCTAGAATATCTTTCCTACTGATACTACTACTATGGTTTCTTAATTGTCACATTGGTTATTGTCGTCGGCTGGTTTGCAGAAACAAGGACTACAAAACAAACAGCGTCTGGGCTCACAGTTGCTGTCACTAATGGAAAATGACGTTTTCCATCGAAGAAGTGGATGGGGGCCGTTGGTGCCTTGGATGCCAGATCATTATGATGTTGCTGTTTTGTCTGGAGTAGTCATGTTTGCAAGGTTGCTTCAATCTTGCTCGGGACAGGACTTAGGCTTGCTTTGAATGTCAGGTTGACATTTGGTGTTTTAAGTAGCCGTCGCTCCTGCTGTTTCGGCAACTGGTCTGTGTTTTGATCCCCTGGCATGTTTACTTGCTAATGGTGAAGTGCTTTCAATAAGCTTGTCCTTTTAATTTTACTTGTATTGCAACATGAGTTTAGTTTCATGCATGTCGATTTGGTGGCTTTCTGCTGTAACAAAGTTCACCATGTATGTTGTTGGATATACATTTGGTCCCGGATAACTTGGACATCTGTTTCACAAAACTTTATAATCACCCTTCATTCGGTTACAAGACCATTTATTTTGCGGAGAGCTTTTCGTTTTTGCTTTCTTCTTAATAATTTGATTCCACATGCTAGTATACAATCATTACCACAAACTGTCTATTTTGCTTTCTTCTTAATAATTTGATTCCCCATGCTAGTATAAGATCATTAGCATGAAAACTAAGGCAAAAAAATGAAGGGTTCAAGAAAAAACATCTTCCTGCAGTAATAAAACTGAACCGTACCTGCAAAACACTAATTGCCTAGTTAAGTCAGTGAGCAGACTTGACACTGAGCACCGCCGCCCGCCGCGAAAATCCGAGCCTGGTGGCCCTGTTAGGAATTCCAGGGCAATGGAATGACTATAACGCAGGCAGCAGGTTCGTAAAGGCATTGTTCTTGATATATATATATATATATATATATATATATATGGCACGGAACAAGCAATTAGGACCTAATGAAATTCAGTCACGAAAATGCCTAAATCGCAGAGCACACGAACCTCCGGGGGCTTGCGGAGGCCTGCCGGGAGAGGTGAGCTGCGGAGATTCCGGCGGAGGCCAAATTTCGGGACGGTGGGTGGAGCGCAGGCGCAGGTGAAGCGGCGGCGGTGCTTGTGGCCTGCGACCTGTTTCCAAGGAGCCAGCGGGGATACGCCGTCGGGGCTGACCCCCAGAGGTGGTGGGAGACGCCGCCCTTCTCTCCAGCGCTAGGGTTGGGGTGTGCTGCGTCGCAGTCGTCGTGCTCGGCCCTGGGCCGGAGCGCCGTCTGGGTTGGGCCCGTTGGTCGTGCCTGTGAAATCCGTGCCGGGGGCCCTGCTGTAGGTCATATGCGCTGGGAGGTCCTAGTCGGCGCCTTAAGCGCCCGCGAAGCTAACCGGCGCTCACAGGAGAACCTTAGTGGGCCGGCCCATAAACACGCAACGTACCGCAATACTGTAGCGCGAAAATACCCCCAAAAAAAATGGGCATCGTGGGGAATCGAACTCATGCCGCAACTATCCTCCAATAGACTGGCTACCACTGCACCACAGGCTAATAGTGACTGAATGCAGCGCGCACGTTTTAAGAACTACTCTAGCTGCGCTATTTGAATTAGAACAAGTTCACTAATTTGAGCAAAAAAGTTCGCCAATTGACCGGTTGACCATTGAATGTTCAAAAAATCTGTGTATCTTTTCTGAAAAATCAGGAATTAAAAAAATCGTTCACGGGTTAAAAAAAAGGTTGACGAATTTTAAATAAAAAACCCATAAAGATGGAAAAAGTTCATCAATCTTCAAAAATAGTTCATCGATTTGAGAAAAAAGTTCACTCGATTTGAAAAAAGTTCATCAATTTTGGGAAAAGTTCATCAATTTTTGAAAAAGTTCATTCGATTTGAGAAAAAAGTTCATCGATTTTAATAAAAAGTTCATCGATTTTGAGAAAATGTTCATCGAATTTGAAAAAAAAGTTCAGCAAACTAGAAAAAGTTCATCGATTTTGAAAGAAAATTCTTCGAATTTGAAAAAAGTTCATCGAACTAGAAAAAGCTCATCGAATTTGAAAAAGAATCCGCTCATTTAAGACGAAGAAAAAGGGAAAACAAAGAAAAAGAAAAAGGAAAAAGAATAAAACGTGTGGAAACTAAACAGCGAATTGGGAAAAACCCGATGAACGTAATAATAAAAGAAAGAAAAACGCAAGTTGCACAAGTCAGGGATGCTAGCGTGGTGGTTCCCGCTTTTACCTACGATCGCAGGGATCCTGAGTTCGATTCCTTTCTCTGTGTCTTTTTTAGGTGTTTTCGAACAGGGAAAAAAAACGCTATACGGGCCGGCCCAGTGTGAGACGCTGCAGGCACCTGTTTGCAGAATACACGTTAATGGGCGCTTGCAGCGCCAAATAGGATTCGCCATATGCGCTTGCTCTTTTTTAGGTGTTTTCGAACAGGGAAAAAAAACGCTATACGGGCCGGCCCAGTGTGAGGCGCTGCAGGCACCTGTTTGCAGAATACATGTTAATGGGCGCTTGCAGCGCCAAATAGGATTCGCCATATGCGCTCGCGACCAACGGAGAATACCAAATTTCTACCCGTACATGTCCATGAACATCAAATGTCGGCCCATTCAAAGGGATCAAACACGATATACGGACGAGATATAAACAGATATGACAATTTGATATAAACACACACACATGAAATTTCAACACCATCGTCGTCGTCGTCGTCGCCGCCGCCTGAGCCGTCGACACCACGCTCACTGCTTGTCGTCGGCTTGGAGGCAGATGCTTGAACTTCGCCTACGCAACTTGGAGGAGCTCGGTGTTGAGCCGACGCCACGGGCGGGCGTCCGACTCGACGGTGGTCTTGGACCGATCGATGGCCCATGCCTCCGTGAGCGCGGGATCCACAGGCACCCAGGCCGGCACCACCTGGGCCTTGTTGAACGCCGCCTTGTGTTGCGCCTCCTCCGCATCGACTTTGCATTTGGGAGAAGCCGCGTCGCCGAAGCATTTGAGGTAGTATTGGAGGCACGGTGGCCACCTACACGACGGGAGGATAGCCCTCCTTCTTGATGGCGAGGAGGACTGGGCGCCACTGGGTGCCTGGCTGGCAAAGCGGAGGGTGACAGAGCGGGAAGTCGTCAGTTCTCTCGGTAGGGTGCCTGGCTGGCAAAGCGGAGGGTGACAGAACGGGAAGTCGTCAGTTCTCTTGGTAGGGTGCCTGGTATGGTTGGAAGTACTGGAGCGGAGCTCGCACACACAAGTTACTCAGGTTTGGGCCTCCGGAGAATAATACCCTACGTGCTGCTTGTTGTTGTTATTCATTGTGTGAGTGCCTCGTGCAAGGGATTACAATGGTGTAGATGGAGATTGCTACCGAGAGTTGTTCTACAGAGAGTAGATGCGTTTGAGGGCTCCTAGCTCCCCCTTATATACACGATGGGAGCTAGGGTTTACACAGGGGAATTGCGATCTCTCCAGCCACCCTCTTGGCTTGGAGTCCACAAAGGTCCCAGAACCACCCACAGGTCGCCCTGGGCCCTCCTTCTATCCTTGTCTTCGTGGTGGGCCTAAGGGGCCGCCGCGGGGCTGACCGTCGTGTTCCCCTTGTAGAAACCACCCCCGATGCATGGCACCGTCAGTAGCCCCCGAGTCCTTCCCGCACTCGAGAATTTTAAGAGTCCGGGCGGGCTTCATGGCTTCGTTTCTTGGTATCGAGGAACGCAACCTCATTGATCTTATGGTTTCGTGGGGCCTCCCTGCCCCGGGCTCGCGGTTTTTTCTATGACAACCCGCTGTTGTGGGGTTCCTTTTGCGACCTCCGCACGTCTTGGTGTTGCTGGGCTGCCGGATGACCTTTGGGCCGCCATGGGCTATTTAAAGTTGGATGCGGGCCGCCGCAAGGAACCCGAGCGTCACCGCACTACTAGGGAAAAGCCTAGCAGTAGCGCGGGTGACCGCGCTACTGCTACGGCGCTACAGCTAAAGGTTAGCAGTAGCATTGGTTAACCCGCACTACTGCTATATGCACTTAGTAGTAGCGCTTCCTCTAGAAGGCGCTACAGGTAATTACTAGTAGCGCGTCTCACTGCCCGCGCTACTACTATTATTCCGTATTCTATTTCTTTTTTATTTTATGTCGTATTCATACACCTTTATACAAGTTTTCATACAGTAGCAATTTAGAGATTGTTTTTACATTATAATGAGTTATTAAATCACTAGGTGAAAGAACCGTGGATTAGTTTCAAGTGGATGGATCCTAAGTGATCAAGCGCGGATTAGTTTCAAGTGGATGGATCCTAAGTGATCACACTTGATCACTTAGGATCCATCCACTTGAAACTAATCCACGGTTCTTTCACCCAATGATATAATAACTCATCATCATCATCATCATCATTATCATATTAATATAAAAACTCTTGCATCATCATCACCAACAACACTAGCTAATAATCATCATAGTCATTACCACCAACACTATTTAATCATCATAGTCATAGTGTAGCTATCTAATCACCACCAACACTAGCTAATAATAATCATCATAGTCATTATCACCAACACTAGCTATTTAATCATCATAGTCATAGTGTAGCACATCATCATCTTCAAACTCATTCTAGCTAGCTAATCACTCCTGCTGCTCTCTCTCAGGTAAAATAGCATAGAACATGTGTAGCACTCCTGCTTCATCATATTGGAGCATGCAGATGAACCTGTCTCCTAATTGTGGGATGTGCTTCTGATTGCTACCCCCTAGTACTTCTCTGCGATCTTTCACAATTTTGCTTCAGTCTTTGACTATTAAGACTTGCTCGCTTTTAGAAATCCTGAATGCACTCATGTGCAATGTAGGATGTCTTGGCCGTAAGCTAACCATTGCCATGCGACCTTTAGGCTCGATCCAATGAGGCACAACTATCATCGGGAGTCCCTGTTGAAGAACATCGTAGTAACATACTTAGCAATGAAGTTTAGCTTAAAAAATAATGTATGCAAAAGATGCACTGAGGACAAATAGTAAAAATCTTACCATCTTTCCTAAATAGATGTTACCGTAGTTCAATACGCACGCTAGTGGTCGCACGTTTTGAGTACTAAGATTTTCAAGTCCAGGAAAATAATTTGTCTTGACAGTATCAAGCTCCTTAAGCCAGGAAACATAATGACTCATCTCCTCGCAGTTTAGTTCAGCCCCGGGACAGTAGTAGGTCATGTCTATCAAGCACCGGACATGTTTGCTTGAATGGAAATAAGCTGTCAATAGAAATTAGTTGTCAACTATTTTTGAATAAACAATATCCAAGACATAAATATGGTTGAGAAACTCACATAATGGTAGAACTGGAGGCGTCTGCACATCGACCCAGATGTCGATATTACCTTCAATATCATCTTCCGGACGAATATCAAAGGTGATAAGCATATCAGGCTCAAATGCATAAGCCTTGCATAGTGATCTCCAATTTTTGCATTCAAAATAGGTGTGGGTGTCTGCATTGTATAATTTTGCGGCAAAAGTATAACCATGCTCGATCCTCAAGTGAACTCTCTTTACCTCCATAGTTTCCATAGGACTGAAACCAATCTTATCCAAGACATAAATTCTTGCATGGCAGGGGATACGCTAGTAGAATAGTAAAAAAATTAAAATTATAAGTTGAAGCAAAAGAAGCAGAAGTCATGCTTAATTACGAAAAAAGACTTGTCGTTGTGACTTACTATATCCACTTCGAAGGTCTCATCCAGCTTGACGCTGAAGCGCCTACCACCAACTAAGAAATTTTTGTCACACAGGCCGCGCTCGTCCTCGCAGTATTCGCACATACTGAAATCATTTTCATCGTCAGACATTTCCTATGTTCATAGTTGAAACATTAATCAAAAATTGATCGAAGGCAACTACCAGGAAACTCAACACACAGATCACTATTACTCAATATGCAACGGGTTGACTTTAGGTCTGTCGAGTCTTCCTTCCTAAACTCTCATCTCACGTATATGGTGGGCACTCCCTCTCTGATATTGAGACCGTCGGTGATGGTCGCTACTCCTCCTTTCCCTAGTGCATTACAAATATCTAGCACAAGGAAAAGAAGGAGAAGCGACCCCCATGACAACAGTTGGCATTCTTCTTCTCTCATATATGGTGGACACTCCCTCACCGTTTTGACCGTCGATGATGGTCGCTACTCCTTCTTCCCCTAGTGCGTAACAAAGGTCTAGCACAAAGAGAAGAAGGAGAAGCGACCCCCACGACAACAGTCGGCATTCTTCCTCTCTTAAATATATATATGGTGGACACTCTCCCTCACTGAAAGACACACAAGGAGCCAAAACAGACCTAAAGTCAACACGTTCTATATATCGAGCAATGACATAGAAAAAATGCCCTATGTTTTTCCGAAATATCATTGAATTCCCATTCTGGCAAATCACAAGCACTCGATATGCCCTACATTGTAGCACAAGTCATGCTAAAATTCGTGAAAAATTTCGGCATGACCTTTGCTAAAGACAGGACATATCGAGCGCCTGAAATTTGCCGGGACAGAAACGAATCAACATTCCGGCAAAACATAGGCCACTCGGAATGCATCATCATCATCTATATTCAGAATGCATCATCATCGACATCAATGACATGGCGACTAGCACTAGCATTTTCATCATCGACATTTACAACACATTATCATCTATATCAACAACATGGGGATTTGGCTATTCTCACCTAGAGGTCTTAAGGGGTCGGCGATGGGGACGACTGCGGGGACGAGGCAGGGGTAAATACTTAATTTCTGCATAAACAAACTAGTTCTATTAAGCACTTACTAAATAAACTAGTTCTATTAACTACTTACTAAATAAACTAGTTCTATTAAGCACTTATTATATATAAACTAGTTTTCATCTCCCCCACTTCTAATTTTTTTACAAACCCCTGAGAATGAAGTACTAATTTTTAAACAAAGGGGAGGTGAAAGTTTAAAAGATGCTTGGCATAGGATTTGCGATGCTCAGAATAGATCAGTTCGTAAGCAATCTACTACCGTTCTTCTTCACAATTTTTATGTGGGTGTCACTACTTGGTTTAGATTTGTGCTTGACACTATTACCGGAGAGAATTTCTTAAGTAGTCACCCTATGGATGCTTTCATTGCTATGGTAAATCTAGTGGGATCACCACCTCTTACTATTAATGAAACAACATTGACTTTGGAACATGTTATGCAAAGGCTAGAAGCTATTGAAAATAAAATGCCTACTATTGAACATATTGAAAATCTAGATAAAAAGATTCACAATCATATTACACTCAATTTAATTCAAAGGTAGGGACTGCACTAAAAATGATGAAGGAGAAAGAACCCATAATTGATGAGAGAATAGAACAAAGTCCCTCTAGAATAGATAAGTTGGAGGAGGTTATTAATAATTTGGGTTCCGCTTTTTCTCCCGTTAAAACTATTGAAAGGACTCCTCCTAGAAAGAATTGCAAGTTTATGTATGTTCCTAAGAATAAGGGTGCCACATGTAGCAATGGAAGTGAGGATCTTAAAATGATTAGTGTTCACCCCAACTTCATTGATTTAATAAAGTAACCTATCTATGAAAATAAATTCCTCAACTTTGTCCCTATGAGTGTGATAATTAAAAATATGTATGCTGAGTCTCCTAGGAAACATGGATGTATAATTCAGGAGTTTGAAACTAAAGTTAACAATACTTGAAACAATGACTTACGCCTAGCTAGGGGCATAAAACAATAGCGCTTGTTGGGAGGCAACACAATAGTTATCTCATTTTTTATTTTTTATTTTCTCTTTTTGAGTGTTCACACAATTATGCTACTGTTATGATTGTGTTTTCTATGTTTTAATTAGTGTCTGTGCCAAGTAAAGCATTTGGGATGATTTGGTAGATAGTTGATTTGATTCTGTGAAAAAACAGAAACTTTTGTGATCACTCCAGGAATTTTTAAAAATCACTGGAACGTGTTTTGGTCTGAATTTTTTAAACATGATTGATATACAAATTTCCCATGTTGTCCTAATTTTTCAGAATTTTTAGAGATCCAGAGGTATTGCGTTTGTTCAGATCAATACAGACTATGCTGTTTTAGACATATTCTGATTTCATTGCATAGTTTGCTTGTTTAGATGAATCTATGGATTATATCGGGGGGTATAAGTCATGGAGAAGTTAGAATACAGTAGGTATTATGCAATAATAAAATATGAATGGGTTCATAACAGTACCTAAAGTTAAATATTTGCTTGTTATAATAACGGATCTCACGAGGTTTCTGTTGAGTTTTGTGTGCTGAAGTTTTCATGTTTTGGGTGAGATCACGATGGATGAAGGAATAAGGAGCGGCAAGACCCTAAGCTTGGGGATGCCCAAGGCACCCCAAGGTAATATTCAAGGAAGACCCAAGCATCTAAGCTTGGGCATGCCCCGAATGGCATCCCCTCTTTCATCTACAATCCATCGGTATATTACTTGGAGCTATATTTTTATTCATCACACGATATGGGTTTTGCTTGGAGCATCGTGTATTATAGTGATCTTTGCTTTGTTTGCTTTTTAGTTTGCCACAATCATATTTTGCTGGACACACCTTTTGAGAGGGACACGCATTCATTCATGATTTGTTAGAATACTCTATGTGCTTCACTTATATCTTTTGAGCTAGGCAGTTGCTCTAGTGCTTCACTTATATCTTTTAGAGCACGGCGGTTTTATATTTTAAAGAAATAGTTGCACTCTCATGCTTCACTTATATCTTTTTGAGAGTTTAATAAATAGTAATGGCAATATGCACGTGTTATGAAATTGGTCCTAATATGATATGTATTCAAGAGGGATATAATAAAAACTTTCATGTAGATCACTGAATATGATAAGTTTGATTCCTTGCAATAGTTTTGCGATATTGAGATGGTAATATGTGGTAGGTACTAGTGAATGACTGTAGTTTAGTAAGAATATTGGTTTTAAGGTTTGTGATTCCCGAAGCATGCACATATAGTCTCTAGTTATGCTAAGAAGTTGGAGCATGATTTATTATTGATTGTCTTCCATTTAAGTGTTGATCGGGGACGCACGATGGTTAACTCCTACCAACCTCCTCCCTAGGGGCATGCGTAGTAGTACTTTGCTTCGAGGGCTAATAAACTTTCGCAATAAGTATGTGAGTTCTTTATGACTAATGTGAGTCCATGGATTATACGCACTCTCACCTTTCCGCAATTTGCTAGCCTCTTCGGTACCGTGCATTGCCCTTTCTCACCTCGAGAGTCGGTGCAAACTTCGTCGGTGCATCCAAACCCCGTGATATGATACACTCTATCACACATAAGCCTCCTTATATCTTCCTCAAAACAACCATCATACCTACCTATGGCATTTCCATAGCCATTCCAAGATATATTACCATGGAACTTACACCGTTCCATTTATATGACACACATCATCATTGTCATATTGCTTTGCATGATCATATAGCTGACATAGTATTTGTGGCTCAGCCACCATTCATCATTTTTTATACATGTTACACTAAATCATTGCACATCCTGGTACATTGCCAGAGGCATTCATATAGGGTCATATGTTTCAGTTATATCGAGTTGTAAGTAAATAGAAGTGTGATGATCATCATTATTAGAGCATTGTCCCAGTGAGGAAATTTCAAACACATAGCTACTATTACATAGCCTCAGCCCCGAGGGTGAACTACTCCCTCCTCGTCATGGAGACCGTCGGGATGATGAAGATGGCCTCCGGTGATGATTCCCCCCTCCGGCAGGGTTTCGAAAAAGGGCTGAAGATGAGATCATGGAGGTATAGAGGCTTGCAGCGGCGTAGTCCAAATTCTAGGGTTATTTCTGGGGGTTTTGGTATTTATAAGAATTTTTGGCGTTGGAATCACGCGAAGAGGGGGCCATAGGGGGCCCACGAGGCACCAGGGCATGCTTGGGGGGTGTGGCACACCCAGGTGGCTTGTGGGGCCCCTGTGGCTCTTCTGCTGCTACTCCGAAGCTTCCTGGGTCTGTTTCCTTCCAGAAAAAATCGTTAAAAAGTTTCGCTGCATTTGGACTTCATTTGATATGGATTTTCTGGAAAACCAAAAACAAGCAGAAAACAACAACTGGCACTGGGCACTAGGTCAATATGTTAGTCCATGAAAATCATATAAAATCCATATAAAAGTGCACCAAAATCATACAAAACTATAATAAACATGGCATGAATACTTCATAAATTATTGATACGTTGAAGACGTATTAGCATCCTTCAGATGACTAGGAGTTTGAGGTGATAGAGGAGGATCAAAACAAACATTGCTACAGTCCTATTCTATTTAGGACCCGATTCTTTTTCCCTTTTGGGGCAACAAGCAAGCCTTCAGCTACTTGTTCCTCAGGAAGTGGAATCACTACTCCTACCTTTCTAGCAATTTCTAGAGCATTAGGATATTGCAAAACAGAAAATGAATTTTTTATACCTTGGATTTTTTGATGTAGTTTCCCAGGCACTTCCAGATTCTTGCTTTTCTGCAGGTTCTGTGCAATTTCCAGCATGGTCCTCCCTTGAAGGTTGACCCTGGTGATGTGCCTCTCAGCTTGCATTGGCCCCCAATGCTTCATCCTATTTTCTTTTCTTGTTGGAGAGGGAGTGTTGTTGTTTCCTCTTTTAACAACATTTTCCTCTTCTGGCTTTTGTTCATGTTTCTGCAGGTTGTCACACAGGTTGTAATCATACCCAAACACACCTTCTTCATCTACCAGCTCCATTTGTCTAAGCAATTCAGAGCATCTCTCCTGATCTCCCACCTCAACATCCATCCAAGACATGATGTCATCCCTCACTTCATGCAGGGAGGCATCCAAATCTTGCATGTGATCCTGCATCTCTTGAGCAGGTCCAGCATCTGCATTCTTCCCTCCTGAGAAGGTTCCACTGTTTTTACTACTGTTATGGTTACCAGTATTCCTAGCTACTTGGAAAACCAAAAAGTTTCGTAGCATTTGGACTTCGTTTGGTACTGATTTCCTGGAAAACCAAAAACAGGCAAAAAAAATAGCAACTAGCACTGGGCACTGAGTTAATAGGTTAATCCCAGAAAATGATATATAATTGCATATAAAACATCCAAGATTGATACTATAATAGCATGGAACAATAAAAATTATAGATACATTGGAGACATATCACTAATCAACGGGCTATGGAGATGCCCATCAATTGATGTCAATGTGAGGAGTAGGGGTTGCCATGCAATGGATGCATTAAGAGCTATAAGTGTATGAAAGCTCAAACTGAAAACTAAGTGGGTGTGCATCCAACTTGCTTACTCATGAAGACCTCGGGCATTTGAGGAAGCCCATCATCGGAATATACAAGCCAAGTTCTATGAAAGTGCCAACATAGGAGACTCTCTATATGAAAAACATGGTGCTACTTTGAAGAACAAGTGTGGAAATGGATAGTAACATTGCCCTTTCTCTCTTTTCCGCTCATTTTTTTGTAGGGCTCTTTTTGGCCTCTCTTTTTTCGAGGGCTCTTTTTGGCCTCTTTTTTTT